>CP136873.1:15633937-17114770 GCA_033000465.1 Sciaenops ocellatus
GTGAAGTACATTTATCTCTTCTCACACGGCTGTACCTCCCTCTCTGCTGTCACAAGCAACCAAGAGACACTGAGTGAGTTCAATTCAATCCCGCTAATGTGAGACCAGTCACTCCTGATGTGGCCCCTATTTGGCTAAGGTGCAGAGGGAGACGCACTGATTTGTTCTGAACAACGAGCTCACTGAACTGAGCTCCAGCACGTTCCTGGAGGGCTGAGGAGAAGACTCTAAACATGGGGGAATCAGAGGCGCTCGAAGAGATCACCCGAGTAATGAGTCCTATGAGAATAACGGCGGCGCGCGCACACAGGACGGTCGTCGCACACTTTCTGGTGTCACGCCCGCGGTTGTGATAAACACTGCGAGTCAGGGCGGCTGAGCCTGCGTGGCAGCCCAGTGAAAGAGGCGAGCTGTGTTCGGTGCCGCCGGTGTGCCGATCTGTTGCGTACAGTACGAGGTGGAGGGGGGGGTGTAGGAAGATAGACAGACGATCCAGCAGGAGGGGAGGGGAGGGAGGGAGGCAAGGGTGGGTGTGGGTGGCTGAAGCCGTGCTGTCACAGTTGGTGGGAGAGCCCCGGGGAGGCTGCAGCTACAGGAGGGTGACATTCAGCTCCACGTCTGTATTAAAAGCGCACTTCACTCAACACAGACAACCAGCAACACTCACTGAGGGGCTCAGGAGAGTTTTTTTTTTTTTTTTTTTAAACAAAATATATATAAATAAATAAATGGCCTTTTATTAAAAGGTTCTTTATTAGTCAGTAAATGTTATTCTCCTCTGATAACACCCTGTACGTCATTCATGATATTCATTTATGGATAAACTATTAATTCTACTGTGAGATTTTGAGTCCACTCATGTTTGTAAATATAGAAATTATCTGTATTATTATTATTGCTGTTGCTTATCATCAGCTTGTGTCAGGACCAGAAGTAAGAATCACCTGAGATCCTCATGTAAAAACAGTCAGATCAGGTTTTATTTAAAGTCCGTGTAAAGTAAGAATAAATATGTGTTCTGTGTTTGTCAGACCAAAGAAAAAAGTGTTATTAACAACTTGTTGATATTAATATCAACAAGGTTATGAAATTAGGTGTCAAAAACAAGCGACTGAAATGTGTCAGATGAGTTCAGAATGACATGACTAACTTTGAAACACTGTGAGCAAGATGAATTAATCTCTATCTCTCTGCTGGGGGTGCAGGGGTATGCTCAGGGTGGCCTAAGCGTGTCATCGAGCCACCCTTTAGAACCGCCCACAAAATTCTGGACTGAAAACTGTTTTAACCTCTAACTCCACATTTCAGTAATATATTGTTCAAAGTCTTCTCACATGATTTCAGCAACTATTTTCCAACATATTTTTAATAAAATTATTACAAACCCAAGTTATTAAAAAATGACAGTGGATATCAGGTTCTTAGATGATTCAGCTACTTTTAGAAAGATAAAGAACAAGTTCATTATAAGGGCTTACATGGGATTGCAGAAACTTGTTGGGCCAATGTCTTTTTTTCTTTATTTTTAAGAAATGAGACCAAACTGATTGTGTTAACACCCGGCTGAGATCCAATCACACAGAGAGCCAGACCACCTCCAGACATGGTTTGGCTGATTGCATTCCTATTAACACCTGAATTAACGAATGTTTTTCCTCAACCAGACGAAATATCCAGATCACATGTTGATGCAACATATAAATGGGCTAAATACTGCTATAGATACATACATACTTGCTAGTCACATATATATACATATTGTGTTTGGGTAACATTTGCATCTATTAGATTATATTAAAGTTATCGTCTGTACACAGGCAGGCCTTCTATCTGAAAATCAATTGCTCACATTGTGTGAAAGGGTAAAGTAAGTTGTGTTAGTCATGTAGCTAAAAAAATCAGCAGGGCTCCCTAAGAGATGACACTCAAAAACAATTTTTGCTGTAGATCAAACATCGTTTCAGTGCATATGGAAACTTATGGATTATTGCTTTAACTGTAAAGACGTCTGGTGATGGTGCATTTAGACACCCATATATACAAGCACACATATATTCCACAATCCTTTCATAGCCAGTAGCGCCGAGCATATAGTGACACCTTAGCAAGGAGTTATATTTAGTTTGTTCAAAGTCTTGTTGCTAGGAGATGTGCAAATTATAGGTAGCCTACATTGGCTCTAAAACTGCAAATAAATTCTTTCACATTAAAAGCAAACAAAAGAGAATGGTTAGTCTGTAATGAGCTGATGAACGCCCACACATACAAGCCTCAGTCACACACACCCACAGCCTGAACATTTGCTACAGAGTTTCTCTACTCTGCTATCCTGGATTCTGCATCAATGGCGAGGAAATCGAATGATTTGGGTAACCAACGTGTGTGCAGAAAAACATGAACGACAGCCCAATCCAGTGAGGGAAACTGCAACTGTGTTCAAAAAGACAAGTTATTGCACATAATGTTATTGTGAAAAAAAAATAGCAATGATGTTTTAGGCTACTCATCCATTATGTAACCTTCGCAACAAGTAAACCAACAAAGAAAGGGGGGATCAAGATTTCTGATTGGCTGCGGTCCTCTCTGGACTCTCTGCAAACATCTTTGTATATTCCCAGAGAGGACTCGAAAGGTCGTGACAAAACGCTTCTTTTTAAAAGCATCTGCTGTGTGTTTCCTGTCGTGCAGAGACGAGTGTGTACCTCCACAGCGCTTCTGTTAAGGAGGCATGTCGAGGAATGTAGTGTGTCCCCAGAGCCTCAGTTAAGCACAGGTTACATCCCCTCAGGATCTACCTGTCATTGCTCTGACAAAAGTTGAAGTTGAAATGATTATCTTCTATAAATTAAAGCAGAGGTCTGTATTTCTGGTCTTCAAAGTATCATACAAGGTTCATGGCAAAATATCTTGCTCCTATGTGAATTAAATCGGCTAAAATATTTCTATTTTTCTTGAGTTCCCCCCAGATTTCTTTTTTTATACTGGCCAGTAAGCTAAAGTCACCTTTGAGGTAAACATGGCTAGTTTTCTATATAAGAAAAACCTTCCATAACTGCTCATAATCAACTCAAATCATGACATTTAAAACCTCTGACGGACTGATGACCTCGAATGACAGAGTACCTAGCTACTAGCTAGCTTCACAGACAGAGAGGCCAAGAGTTTCCAGCTCTCATGGTGAAAAAGCATAAAACAATGATACAGTAAGATGTGCTTGCGTAATGAGAGACTCAGCACAAATAACTACAAATGAGTACATTTGCTGCTGCTGGTTGTCTTTTTAAAACTTCCATTCGTTCCAGCTTGTTAAGACACTGTTAAGTATTCAAATTACAATCAAAATCAGGGTGATTTGAAGAAAGAAAAAAAAAACATCCTGACTGCACACAAAGGCCTGATGATGAGTAAAAAAAAAGGAGGGCGAGCTGGAGAAGAAAATAGAAAATGAAGAGGTAAGTGAGCTAAAAGGAGAAGTTTGGCCCTTCAGAAGAATTGTACGAATAAAACAGGCCACAAAACACAGAAGAGGTAACTGTCATCAGGAGGGAGGATGAGGATTTGGAAGGATAAATATGACTGCGACAAAATACTGCTCCAACAAGTGCTGCACGAGCAACAGGTACATCACAGGGCGAGTGTGTGAGGAACTCTGTTAAGATTTGACTCCAGTCAGCTCATTTTTATGCATTGATTTGTTGTGCTGTGACAGGTTCATTAATACATCGTGAGGAATGAAAGGAATTGATCTGTTTATTCATTTCCTGCTGCTGCTAACGCGCAGCCACGGCTCTTCTAAACATGTTACCTAACATGTGAAGCTGGGATTTGTCTTTCATGTTAGCAGGCGCACAGCTCTGCCCAGATGCTGCTGCTGCTGCTGCTGATGCTGGAGTCTGCAGAGGCAATGCGCTGCGGCAGGCGTCGCCACAGCAACCAGGAGAGAAACAGAGAGGGAGAAAGAGAAAGAGAAAGAGAGAGATGATACCTCCCCTCCTGTATGAATATGAACGCCACAGATCAAACTACGACTCAGGGATGAAACAAGTCTCTCCGCCTCTCGTCGTATCGCTGTCGCCCATGAAGATAAAGATGACGGCTGACACTCGGAGGCTTGCCAGTGTTTACAGCATTATGCCGCGCTTCACGCCGGGTGTCGATTCAGCTCATTAAGATTCACTCACAATATTGTGCAGCATGAGGGGGGAAAGCGGACAAATCCCCGCCAAACAAATATAGATGTCATGTTCATCACACCTCGTGCAAAATGACATTTGTGAGGTGAACGTGGGAAATGCTCAATATACAAAGGAAGGGGATGTTGCTCTGCCGCTGCAAACTGATTATATCAGCATTATGGTATTATTTAGTGCGGTCCTCCTCAGTACGTGTAGACTGTCTGTGTGCGTATGTGTGTGCGTGTGGTGAAGAAAAAGCAATTGCCTAATGAAGAAGAGTCAAGGTTTCTAGCAAGATCTTGGAAAGGCAGGTTTTTGTATAAATGGAAGCAAAAAAAAAATATGGTTACATAACTTATTTTGGCACATTAGGGTGAAGGTGAATTAAATCACTGTATAATAAAATGTAGAGAGAGTGTGTGTATGTATATATAAACATAACTATACTGTAAATTTCTTTTTGACCATTTGTTAACTATTTGATGCTCAAAAAATGATGATATCGTGCCCACGGAGACAGTTATTCTCCAAATATCCAAAATGAGACATGTTCTAAGATGAAATAATCAAATAAATAAATCAATAAGACAATAAAGTAAATACATCTCAGCACAGTTCAATATAATTCATTACAAAATAACAAAAAGGATTATGCCTTTAGGTGAAGAGAGGAAAAAAATAAGAAAGAGAACATAAGCAAGAAAAACAACTCAAACAGACTAAATCTATACACACCTATGAATTAAAAAGGAAATTCTGATCATGCAAAACAAAAAAATACAGAGGAGGAGAAACACATTAATCAACACTACTGTATTAAAATGAAAATGCACATTCTGCCAGCTGTTTTAAATTAATAATTACTCACCGCTTCAATATTAGAACAATGAGCTCAGACCATTCTTAAAAGTCCAAACACAAACTATGTAGAAAGGCGGATCATCAATCTGTAGTATTTTTTTGCCTGGTCAAGAGGGCAGCAGTAAAAGTTCCAGACAAAACAAAATGAAACCAGACAAGAGACAAAACAAAAAAAACAAAACAAAAAGGAAAGTGCTGAAAAATTGACCACGGCTTACAATATTCAGAGATATCACTTCAATAAATCAATTTCTGGAGCCGAAAACATGGAGGCTGTGTGTCCTATCCGCCTGTACATTATGGACAGACAGCAGATATGTGATCCGAGAAAATAACTGTGAAACAAATTTGAAGCGATATGATGGTAATTTGCTCAGAATGGCTTTATAAATAAAATATAGCAATGACTAAAATCACCGTGTGGACAGAGATGGCCAGCCAATGTTGAAATACAAAGTGCAATAATGTGTGAGAGATTTTTATTTGGCTGCAAATCTCAATGTGCGATGATAAATACAGACTGACAGCTGATGAATTTATATAAAACAAACAAATCATAAACATCAACAACTGGTTCAAAAGTGGCTTCAAAACCAGACTTAGAAAAACGCATATTTAAAAGTAAAACTGTCCTCGCCGATGGAATAAAAAGACGCGATTCAAGTGGAACCTCGAGGTTAACAGTGCTCGAGTGGCAGTGTCTTCTCCTCCAGCATGAACATTAACAAAGAGTTGTGCTCCGGCCCAGATGACCAGGTCATCCGGGTTTAACAGCTCATCTCAGCCAGTGGCCGATAGCCAGGCAGGGTCATTGATGAATGCTCCGATGGAGCCGGAGGATGTGCTTTAAAAGGTTGAGGTGTGCTGCAGTGAGTCTAAAAATAACCTGCCAGCCTCCGATATCCCCCTAAGCCATCTGCCCCTTTTATAATTATCCCCATAACAACCGCTCACTTGATATGTGCTGTTTTTTTTTACTTTAACAAACGTTTAAAGATTCCATCTGCTCTGACAAAAAGAAGCCAGCAACATGTTTGGATATTCTGCCACTCACTTGAGGTGGATATAAAACATTTTCACATTTATCAGTTTGGGCCAGGAGCCGTATATATCTTGAACTGAAAACCTACTCATTTGGGACTGCTCTACAGCAACATATGCACTCTAATAGATAGAAAATTAGTAAAGGGAATATAAACCAACCATAAATTTGCTTATTGAACTGAAGGTCTGAGTAATCGCTGTCCATCTGTGCCTCCCTTTGAAATCCAAACGCCGACTGTGTTTAATTATTTCACCGTGAGCAGGACATATTTAAGAAGTGTCGCCCCAAACATGCAGACCTGTTCGGGTGCTGTAATTTCAATCAGTGGCGAGCAGCAGCCTGTGGCAGGAAGATTGGGGGGGTTATGTTGCAGCAACAGTTTGTAGGCTCGGTACACTAATATTGGCTCATCTCCACACAGGACACCTAACTGAGCTGAGCTGTTTCCAGCCTGTACACACACTCATCGCCGCTCTGCGAGCATCATGACCACGGGAGCAACAGCATTACTCATCCAAAACACTCACCATCGCTTTCATTCCCCCACTGGTGGCTACGTGACTTATGTTTACTCAAATAATAGTTCTCTTTTTTTTTCACCCTCTATTCGATCTCTCTATTTTCCACTTCAAGAACAGGAGTGTACTCTGCTGGCTCATTGTTTGAATGGTGGTGCCCAAGGTTATCATTGTTTAGCATCCTTATCCTTCACTTCCAGCCGCACTCAACAAGGCTTTTAAAAGCAGGCAGAATACTGTGAGGGTATGGGGATTAAGATGCTTACACACACTTATTTAGACTTTCAACAATGCAACTTATTGTTAATATCAGACTACGGCAAGTGGGTATAAGAGGGCTCTACAAAGGAATCACTATAGATCTGAAGAGACTCTTGTGTGAGTGAGAATAGGAAAATAATGAACGAATACAAATATGGGCCCACACAATGACCAAATCTGGGTGAAGGATGGCTCTCACTGTTGAAATCTCTTATTTTTAATGCTAAACCTTATTTTAACAATCCGTCAATCTGACTGTCAAAGAGGTCTATAAAAATTAAGTGTCTCTAGAGTCGTAAGCTGCCAACAGCAACATTTTTCTACTCGTACGCTCATACTATTATATGCCTAGTTTCCTTTTATTTGGTCCCAAGGGGAAGTCTTTTCTCCAGGTTTGGTATAAAACATGAAACGCATGACACAGATTAACAAAGGACATGATGGTGGATGACGTCAGTATACTTTAGACAAAGTGCTTGTTGGATCGTCAACCCTGAAATCAACAATCTGACGAAGATGAAAGAAGAAGATGAAGAAGTAAAATGTTTAAATATTTCTCTCAAGGTCTGTTTTGTTATTTTTGACACAACTTCCACGGCTTTTCGTGGGTACGAATGATAAATGACTACATGGCAAGGTTGACTAGAAGTGTGCATTGTTACGCGGATGACACATTGCAAGAACTACATCAGTTGGTCTAATTTATTTCAAGCATACCCAGATCTTACAGGACCAAATTTAATGTGCCAAAATGTATCCAACCCTACTTTTTGTCAGCTCCCATTAACTACCCCTTCATGTTTCTTGCTTTTTTACACTACACTCTGTAAACAGACTGCAAATGCAAATTGTAGAGAAGCTGTAGCAACTGCACGTACTAATGATCAGACCATATTTAGATCATGCATCTTGCACATTGGAATGTTTACTCAAACAGTAAATGAACCTCTTAACCATATGCATCTATATGCTTTATGCATACAGCCACATAACCCAGTGTATCATGCTGTTTAATGAGCGTAATCAAGCGGCTAATACGTCTATATTTCCTTTTGACTTTCTGCCTCTAAATTGGAAGCATTTAATGTCTTTGGGGTTAGATTTTATCCACATATAGACTCACCAGTTTCTTTCTATTTGCCTCCACCTAAGCGACGGGAAAAGTTCAGAGAGAGGAGGACGATGAAATGCGGCATGTTGCAGGCACGTAGTTCACACTTGGACATTACTTTGAGCATTTTGCTCCTCACTGAACTGTGAGTGTGGCTGATGAGGAAAAAATAACACTGTAGGTCTAGTATCTTTGCTATACAGCAACTTCCCAAAATAGAACAAATCAATAGTGTGAGGGAGCACTAGTGTGGTGGCTGGGTGCCATTATACTTTAATGGCCCCACACTGAGATGGCAGTCTTGGCTTGGGGCTTCCTGCTGCGCAGTCATATAATTCTTCAATCTGACTCTTTTTCCCAAACTATACATACGTTTGGAATATTCGGCTCAAAGCTGAGGAATGCTTGTTGTCTCTGTATTATAACCTCTGTGGTAAATATGTCATTCTACTGGTGACAAAGCCGCATGTGAGGCGATAAGGTTTTTGCATTTATTCCAGGACTCCAGTTTCTCACCCCATTTCTCTTATCCTCACACCAGCTTAGGCGCTGTGTTATGATTTGTTCTATTACTCCGTGTTGTGAGTGATAGTCGCCTCATACTTTTTTGTAAAACTCTCAAAGTTTTTGGCCTCCCGCCAAATCTAACTGTGGCTAAAGCAGAATGTAGAAACAACCCATTACTCTGCAACATTCAAACACAAAATTAAAAAAAAAAAAAAGATGTTTGACCTGAACAGCTTCTGGGATCTGCACAGAGGACTTTTATGGAGGCAACGAAAGAGAGGTACCCAAACGGTAACAAAAGCAGCTGGGTGCTGGAATGTGCAAAAATATGAAACTATTGTTTGTATGTTGCCACTAGTACCTGTTGAAAGCACTAGAAAATGACCAAAGCATCAAAGCAGAGGCGTGCTAAGCTCACTTATTTTTAACTCCACACCTCAAAACTTGTTATTTTCATTTTCAAACCTGTTGTCTTTAGCCTCATCCATCAAAGTGAAATAACTTGAGGCAATTTATCTGACTTAACGCAGCTCTCTCTGGAGATGCAAAAGAAGCTTTATACAACTTTTTTCACATAAACTCCTCAAGAGCTGTAAACAGACTTTGATGCCTAAAATCAGTGCAGCTCTCCTTGAAGAATAAAGTAAACTTATATTCATCTTTGAAAAAAATAAAATGCTTCTTTGAGACAGTAGAAATGCAGCTTTGACCAGCGAAGTTTTGGTAACTGGCCAAGTTGGGGAAAATGTTTTAAATTGTGCTGGTAAGGGATGTCACCTTTTCCTTTTGTTTTGTACCTGATGTACTAGCCTTTGTGAAACAACTTATCAACCCAGCAACCTGTAATCTTCTCTTTAACATCTGGTTAAATTGAGGTCAAACTCTGGATCTCCTGAATCATTTTTAAAGTGTGTTTTCAGTGCAGATGCTTGCAGAACATTTCTACATCAGTATTTTGTGGCTTGAATTGGTTGCGGAAGTGTCTGTGGATAAATCTGTTTTTGCCGAAATTAACTTCAACCTGTGATACCCGAGCACGTGTTTGTCTGCCTCCTGCTGCGGCTGATAAATCAAACCTTCAATTAAAGTCACACTTCTTTTTAAAACTAATTGTGCAACAGTTTAAATGTCAGTAACACTAGATAAAACTCATCTCCACAATCTATGATATAACATTATAGATGATGTTACTGCATTACTCCACTGGATATATTCACATCATACTGATGAACTAAATGTTCATTCACACATCCTTAATAGGCATAAAGATGGTGAACAGACATTAGCTTGTGATCTGATACTACTACTACTAACAGTACTGGATGTAAAGGAAGCTACAGATCTTTAATACTCTGCTGCTTCCTGAGTTCCGGCAAGATAAAATCAATGTCTATTATATCAAAAAGGAAATAAACTAGCGTTAAAACACAATACTCATTTAGATGACATCTGAACGAGACAAATAACAAAATTACGCCTGGGATTATCATTGTGTTTACTCAAGAAGATCGCTTTCTATGGATGTATAGGTTCATGGTTCCATTGCATTGTACTTCTACTGAAGTCAGATCTATGTACTCATGAGTGAAAATGGGTAACTCCAGGGGCATTTGGAGCACTTAAAATACATGCAGCCTGCTGACAGTACAAGAGCATTAAGTCACGGCCTAAAAATAACCATTTGATCTAAAAAGAAAAAAAATTATTCCACCAAGAGCAAACCCCTACAACACAACTTAAAAGAGTTA
The DNA here is from genome assembly GCA_033000465.1 of Sciaenops ocellatus. NCBI lineage: Eukaryota > Metazoa > Chordata > Actinopteri > Sciaenidae > Sciaenops > Sciaenops ocellatus. The sequence continues at coordinate 15,644,164 of CP136873.1, forward strand.
CTGCGAAACCTCACCAGGCATGTCTCTATCACGTCGTGGCCACTCCACGCGACTTCAAACCCAACCACGAGTGTTTTCTCCGCCAGACTGTGTTAACTTGTTTGTGCTTCTAAATATGTAAATATGCAGTGTTTTACTTAAAAATCGACCAGATTCTTTATGCTATTTCTGTGCCTGACTCCCAGCCAGCTCGAGCTCAAGGTCAGCTTGATAATAATAACATTAAATGTATGTAAGTGCACTGGAGAAATTGAACAGTAACAACTGTGTTAATGTCAAGAAACTTAATGGATTCAGGATAAATTTATCTACCCTCTACCACACCACTGACTAAAATTCAAGAATTTTAGTCAGTGGTGTGAAAGTTGGAAACATGGACAGTAAGCAGCAGGAAATAACTATTAGAACTTGCCAGAACTCATGAAATCATGGAAGTCAGTTGTTTGTTGTGCCAGTTGTTTAAAATGTGCCACTCTCAGGTACTGATTTGCAACGTCTTGTGAAAGTGACACCTGAAAATAAGTGTACATGCACACAAAACTAATGTAGTGCACCCACAATGACAATGTTAACATGCTGTTGTTTGGTAGGTGTAAAGTTTACTTTATCCTTCATCTTAGTTTAGCATGTTACCATGCTAACATTTGCTAATTAGCACTCAACACAAAGTAGAGCCGAGGCTGATGGTCCGTCATGACGACTGAGCGGCATGCTGCTAGCTTGGCTCATCTTATAAAGTAGGAAGGAGAGGCCTTCCTCTATCTGGCTTCACTTACATATTGAAGTCAGTAGTCCTGGCATATTTTCATACAAACATCTAGCCTTGTGCTGCTTTAATTTTGTGGATTTATTGTTCCATGAGTGCTATTGCTTTTTGAATTCTTATTCCCCTCTCTGCATATTTCCGCAGTAAACATCATTACAGATCAGCAGAATGTGAGCTAAGGGTTTTGGCAAACCTTATCAACTTTCCTTCCCACACATCCACCTGTAACCAAACAGCGTTAAAACTGTAATGATCTAATTTTTCTATTTTGCAAATGTAATTTATTGCCACTTGGCCTCAATTTGGCAAAAAAAACGCTTGATTGCTGCCTTCAGGTGGGACTGATGTGAGAGAATTTAGAATTAATGAAGTCTAATCAACAAGACGGCTCATAGATGCACTCACCTGCTTGAGGGGCAACAATTACATAACTACAATACATAAGAGAAGACGTAGGCTAAAAAGTTGCTCTCCTACCCGCAGAGGTAGTGTATATGATTAATAGATACAACGGAGACTTCTGGCTTCTTTGACCTTCCCTACAATACATTCACGATTTTCTGCTGAATCTTTAAAAAAAGCACATTACAACAAATGCAAAGTTGCTAAAATTGAAACAGTGTTAGTAAGATTTTAAGTAATTTCATATTCCCATATTCCCGTGGACGCTTAAAGTACAGTCAGCCACGAGCTCACGGAGCGAGTCTGAAGCTACTGGGCTGTGTCTTTGCCGACTTGAACACGAGATGAGTGTTCAACAGGCCAGCGTACTGAGCATTTAAAGGCAAATCTCTGCTAATCACATATGGATGGAAAATAATTATGGCTATCTTCCCCCTGCAGACGTCGATAGCCTGGGTGTTGAAGCAGGAAAAAACAGCTGCTGCAATAAATCTGATCTGATAATCCAGTACGCTGATTTGAACACAACCAGAGCGGCTATTCTCACGGTCAGTGACCGCATAGCAAGACAGACTATATTCTCACTACTTAAAGATATCACATTTTACTCATAAATTAATATCCTGTGCAAAAAAGCACACGCCCCACCCTCTCTGAATACTTTATTTGACCTATGTAAAGAAAACAAACTCTATCCAAGGTGATCTCCAAAAAAAAACATTTGGTCTCATTGTCCAAATTAAAACTATTTATTCTGGGTGATAAAAACAAAGCTGAGTGGGTGAAGGACCACAAACAAAATTTAATTACAAAGTTGTGCTTTTATTGACTCTGACCACTGTCACAGTCCATAAACTCAGTCATCCATGGATTGTCAATAGAGCTACTCCTGCTGTTAAAGCAATGACTTAGATACCATTACTTAGATACTATTCTCATATATGTCTGCTAAATACAGCTAGAAGCTGGTTAGCTTAGCATAACGGCTGATAACAGGGGGAATCAAGCCTGGCTCTGTCCAAAGGTAACATAATGAAGGGGAGGTGGGGAGGCATTGGGAGGCACTGGTCGCACTAAAACGCTAACTGTTGTTTTACATTTCAGATTTTTTGTATGCTATTTTTAGATGAAGCCAGGCTAGCTGCCTCCCCCGTTTCCAGTCTTTATGCTAAGCTAAGACGTCGAAGGTTTTCAGGGTCTTAAAATTCAACACAAAAAGATGAGAGTGGTGTCAACCTTCTTATCTTATTCTGAGCAACTGTTGTTTTATCATCTCGCCAATTTATGAAAACTATACATGCCCATCTCAGTCGTATAAGGCTAATGAGGACATACCCTGGGATAACCTAGCCTTCATTACGTTAATCTGGTTATCTTCTTCAACTCTCTGGGGAGATAGAGCTCTCCACGGGGAGCTTCAAGCACTTTGATTCTCCTCTTTCCTCTCATTTTGTAAAGCACTTCTGAACATCAAACTCTTTGACATATAGTAATGCAGTTCCAAGTCATATCTGTGATTACAACTCTGCGCACATCAAATCTAATTAAATTTGGATTACTTTTTTTTTTTTTCTTTAATGGCAATTTCTTGAATGTATCATTATAATTAATTGGATGCTATCGTGTTCATTGGCGTCGGGACAGACTGCACATATTCCTGGGGTGTATTGAAGCTCATTTGGCTTGATCAATATTACAACGCTGCAACTGGGCTGACAAGCAATCCACAGGGTGCGCATAACTGTCTCAAAGCTAATTAAAATAAAGAAAAATATCGCATGAAACTAAAAATTGTTTCGGTTATTTTGTTAATTGATCATTTCGACAAACAAACATAGTGTATGTGGAATCACAATGCAATGGGCAGTTGAGTGCTTTGGCCATGAAAGAACAATATCCACAATGTGGTGCGGACTGCCGTCTGGAAACAAAGAGATGCATAACAACAAACTAAAACGCGGCACACGAAAAGCGCGTTCCCTGAATGGTTTCGATAGAGAACAAAGCCTCTATCACAATCAAATATTTGCTCACTGGGATGGTATGGCACTCGATAGTGCTGCACTGTAAAGTATCCACTTTTTCCTCTTCTGACATAATCTCCAAGAATGGAAAACCAAACAAGGCCACTGTACAATAGCCCGCTGTGTCAATTCCTCGTTCGACACTGGAACAAACAACATCAACAGGCAGTGGAGGTGCTTGTTTGAGGAGGACAGATTCAGAGTGGGGGGGAGCGGGAGGAGGCGGTGGCGACTGTTTTGACTCATCTCCAGCAAAATCATTAGTCATAAGTCATTAGTAAACCTCCCGTGAGAGATTCACTGTAGTGAGGTCTAAACATGGCTGCTGTCATATGCCGCGCTGCACACTTACTCCCATCTCCCTGCCTCATTACTATGCTCTGCCTCCTTTCCTTGTTCTCCCTCTAATTATGCAAATGAATCCACTTTACCTTCAACATTAAAACTCTAATATGTGCAGATACCTTCGGGGCTTGATGCTGGAATTCCTGCCCAAGTCCTATTCCCAAAGCCAATTGAAGACAAGTGAGAAAAGATAGTGCTGCTGTTGTTTTGCTGACATACACATTGATCTTTGTTTAATGAGGCAAAACCTCCACTGACATGATTAGCTTTCATGAGATTGATCTCTGAAAAGAGACATTCCTTGCGACTGTGTGAGATTCTCACTGCATGTACTGATGTGGAGACGATGGCAGAGGCTAAAGTAAAAAAAAAAAAAAACTAAAAAACTTCTAAGATTAAAGGGTCTTTGATGGATTTTATCTCAAGATAACTGGGAGTGCCACACGAGCAACTTCAAGCAACTAAATTTGAAATTTGACACCCAAATATGCTGTTAAAACTATGACAGACAAGATTTGGCTGACTGCAAGCCGTCTTAAAAAAGGCAGGGGAAGCACCTCTGTTTCCCATTCCGCCTTCACTTTGTGTTTCAAGCTTTCCATCATGTGGGAAGTTGAAAGCTTTAAGAATTGCTCCTGATGACGCACATGCAGCATTGAATAGAAGAGGATTTCCCAGGAACGAACCAAAGGGGTGCTGCTGAAGGGAATGTCGTTTTCTTATGTAAAAAAAAAAAAAAAAAAAGGAGCTCAACAAAGCCCTGCCTGAACACCCACACACAATCTGCTGTTGCACGATGTTCCTGTTGCTGCTGTTTTGTTTCTTGAGTAGATAATACGACACACAGACACACTGAGGGGTACAGTGCTTTAATGTGGCAATTATGGCAAAGACAAATTAACCCTAAGGCACTTATAAAGTCTAGAACTATCTATTTATACTTTGGCAAATTGTCTAGGAAGCACAACATACAGCACAGAAAGTTTATGTAACAAACCAACTGTTGTGTTTGAAAGCTGCAGAAAGGCGAGGGAGAGATAGCAAGGAACGGCTGATAGGTTGGTAGATGTCTGTTTAAATGTCATTTCATATATAGATGGAAAACAGCTTAACTACCAACCTAAATCTGTTTAAACCAAGCGGCAACATCCGTGGCTGTGAAGTGAAGCTTATGCACAAGTGCCAGAAACTGCAGTTCCTCAAACAGCCACTTGAGGCTGGCTACAGAACGAGTCAATCTCCATAAGTCCCCATGTTAAAATGTCCAACTTCACAGCAGAAATAAACATGTTTACAGCCTGGCTATAGCTAATTTCCTCATTCATGACAACTGTACTGAGTCCGATTTTTTTTTTTTTTTTAACTCACCTGATCAAGTTATTTTAAGGCTTAAAGTTGCACACTTTGATTGACAGCTGGGTGCCATTGAAGATGGCTTGTTTGAGAAACCAGGTGTCATTCGGCCCGCCAATGATCTACGTCTTTGCGATCTTTAGATTAATTGGGTTGTGGAAGAGGCAGGTGGTGGCCACAGTTGCGGATTTTGATATTCAAAATGGCACTTCAGAAACCTGTGGGTGACGTTGCGCATACACTGTCCACTTTTTATAGTATCAGTGGTCAGGACACTTCATGTATAAATGGAAAATGGCTTAACTGCTGTGTGTAAATCCGATTGATATTGGACTTGTGAGGCCAAATCTGGTATCAGTTTTTTGAGAAGTGTGACCAAGGATACGTACCATGCAAGATATGCTAGCGTAGATATATAAAAGATATATATTTCACCTGACTTCACCTCATTCAGTGATTGAATTTCTTTATTTTAGTTCATTTTAGTGAAATTTTTAGCTTAAATTGAAATTTAAACAAACATTTAAAACAACATTTTTGGGAGGATTCACATTCAACCAAACAAATTAAACGCAATTTTCATGGGGGAGGAGTAAGAGTTGCATGGCATGGCCAACTTTGTGGGTGAATTATCAGTGTGAAGCAGGAACAGAAGCAGGTAATGAGCTGTCAGTGCCGCACTGGGGGGCAAATCACTATAGACTGCAGAGATACCTGCAAGGTTATTATTTCCTCCACAGAATGAATGGCAATCAATGTCTTAGAAAGTTACTTCAGTCACTTGCAGGGGCATCAAGGTTTCAGCTGGGACTGATGTAGTCAAAGCCGAGTCTTCTCATTAAAGACCTCCTCCTTATTCACATAAAAGTCAGATCCACAGAGATTCTTTATCATATTTTGTAAACAAAACACTCATTACCGGGTAAAAATAAAATACTACTTAACGGGTTAGTGCTGTTTGTGTTAAAATAAATAATGAACTTCAGTAGGTTTGACAAGGCTGGACGTCCAGGGTTTGTAATAAGGCAATGTATCATTATTTGTGTTTGTGTGTGTATCATGCCCTGTAAAACCCAAAGGTAAATCAGAGGAGCAGCTTCAGCCTGAGCTCTTGTCTCTGCTGTGATCGCTCAGTAATGCTTCACTGCAGTTCTTGTAATGACGGCACTGTTGTATTTTAACACATTTTAATTACCAGCCTTCTCACCACACTGGAGATGAATGCACTTAATTTTCAGATGTGAGACTCATCAAATCAGCCAGAATACGAACAATGCTGATCTGCATCGTGTGACTGTAAGCCGAGGAGAATGTAGACGACTGTTGTACTCTTATCAATATGTGATTTCAGACTGTGTCTGCAGCGTCTCAGCCAGGACTATCTGGGAAGGGGGTCAAATTCCATTCATCCATTGTTCAGTCCATTAGTAATTTTCTAGGGAATTACTACTCCATCCAAGGGGGGAAATAAACAATATAAAACAAACTGTATCCCCCATGAGTGCTACAAAATAATGAGAACTGACATTCAATCTATTATATTAGACATATAACTCATTTTATTTTCCATTATACGAAAGAAATTTGATTTTGTAAGAAATTATGAAATGCTACAGATGACAAATAGGTTAAGAAAGTACTCTCCTTTCATCAAGGCTACACTACTTCAACGACAAATATCTTATGAGTATCTTACTTTAATCAACTTTAATTTAAATGTGGATAACCAGACAATTCATTATAGTTCACATTTATTGATAATAATTACATTATTGGGACACCTAAAACTCATTTTCATTATTCTAATGTACTTGTAGTAATGACAAACCTGTGGTATGATAATCAAAGTGATCAGATGTCATCTAAATTTATCCTGTTGACAGTTTTCAGTCTCCTCTTTGGCTGTTAACATTAGCTACCATTAGCTAACGTTATAGTTTCAAGGACTGACAGAGCAAACTTCTGCTCATCCCTGAATAACCAGATTAAAAAGCTACTAAAATATGAACGTGATGTACTTAAAATATAAGTGAGGGATTGTGACCATTATTTATTATCCAGCTAGAACTATTATTTAGCTAGCTAGCACAGGCAGCTAAGGCTAGATTGTTTATTGACGCCATTAAGAGCAGCATAAACAAATACTTTGTTTATGCTAACTTTTTAAGTATCAAAATTCTACCCATCACTCCCTCAAAAACATCTCTGGCACAGGGTCGGACTGCCTTTCATATTTACTGAGTATCAGTTTCACAAAATAAATGATAACACAGCTTGCGAACAGTGATGACCCCGCCCTTGAGTTTATGAGGAAAACTGAGAGGTTATGGTCAGGATGTTTTATTGTCGCAATGTTTGCTCTCTGTAAGTAACCCTTTATAGTAACATCCATTACCCGCAGATGGGTGCCAGCCAAATATATCCTGTCCTGTCATGAACCAGCCAATACTTCTAGGTGGCTACATCTGCATGTGTGCCTCCAGATGCAGAAAACATAGTAAACAAGTGGCATCTTACATATTTTTTTGGCTTCAGTCATACTAACACAACGAGCTGGGATCATTATCAACGTCATCTTTACCACAGAATGACAGCTCTCAAATCAGTGGAGTCAACTCAATCCATCTGACGTGAGTTTACTCGACAAGATTAATGGAGAAATAATGTGAAAGCTCTCTAACAGCCTGAAGAAGGTCAAATAGAATTAGCCTACGCTAAGCAATCTAAGTTCCTAGCCTCTAAATTAAATCACCCTGAACTGCATTACATCTCTAACCTGTCCGCCATCAATCACCCAACTAAAGCAGGTACCCAAACGCACACGCTCCATCAGTCTGGGCTCCGTCTACCCTTCTCTTCCTCCTCTCTGAGATCGACCAGTCAGCGAGTGAAACTCTTTGAATCCTCCATACCTGTCCACCGGCCACACTCCATCTCCATTTCTCACTCTGTCACTTCTCAACTCTATCATCCCCTCTCATTAAACGTTGCAGGACTTGCTTGTCGTAGCTATCTTCACAAGTCAAAGTTAATTCCTCCTCCCCACTCGTTCATTTTTATCTCTGACCCCCACTCCGTCCTCCTCAATCTCAGTGTTCCTTCATTAGCACTGCCAGCTACAGTAAATCACTACAATCTTTCATTTTTACTCTCCATTAGTCATATCTTCTCCTATAAATGTGGCACAGACTTTGTTACAGTTGGTGATATTTTTACAAGCTGTTATGAATGCTGTTTTTATTTATCAAAAGGTAAAGAGTACAAAAAGTACTGATTTGAAGAACAGATGACTTGGTTGCGATGACCACTCAGCTGAGCAGTTCTGATAGGATTTGTAGGAGCGGTAAGCTGAAAAATCTATTTTTTTTCCCCCAAAGTTGGTGCCAAGTGTTCACTGTGGTGTTGTGTTTGTACTGCACTTCCCTGAAATCACTCCTGTCTCTGTTTATCCAAAACATCGCTGCAGCTGCTGAAATATTAAAATACATTACTTCCTCTACACCAAACCTGAAAAACTAAAAAAGGTTGAATTACTATTGTTTCATGTTAATTGGAAATAAAAAGGTAATAAAATAGACCATTATATAACATTTTTTTAAGTAATTTACATTAACTGGTTAATATAGTTTGAGAATTTAATGAGAATTTACTGTGATATGAAAATCATAATGAACGCTAGGGGCTATCAATTATTTCTATAGTAGATAAGTGAGGTAAAATAGCTCTACAGGTCATCAAGCAGGTCATCAAGAGACAGCCAGGGGTGTAATAAATGTCTCTAGGTTAATAAGAGTTTCAGACTAAGCCACACAGCAGTGTTTAGCCTCATGAATTACAGGACACTTCTAGATTATAGATATAAAAGATTTATGCAAGTTTTCTACTTGATCTTTTAAAAAAAGTTAAGACCTAAGTTTTTTGGGAAATGAAACAGGGTGTCATATCTCACTACACCTTTAACTGACCCCTGCAGATTTCATTAATTGGTAATGGAAAAATCTTTTACACGGGAAGATAAAGTTATAAGCCTTAAGATTTTTATGAACTCAAGCCTACTTTGACGCCATTCATGGTCCGCATTTTTTCCAGTAATACTACTCGACATAGTAGCTTCATTGTTGGTGACGGGGTCGCCATTCCTGAGCTTGTTTCAAATCGCCTACCTACGCTAGTGTTTACAGTACACGACACATCATGTAAGCTAACGTTAATATTTACAGCCATATCAGCGCTGTATTGAGTTACAAAACATAAAAAACACTGACATAGTGCTGTTAGCACTAGTAACCACAAATGTTGCCAAATCAACCAACATTTTAAATATTAAAAATAACACAGTGGAGTGTTACCGCCTCCAAAATCAACCTCTTCCCTGGATGTAGACCAAACACTTATATCTTGGAGGTATAATATGAATGTAAATGTAATGCAATTTTAGTGATGTAACAGTAAATTCAGAATCAATTCAGGTCAATTTTCAGCTATGTGAGGTTACTCAGTTAATTGAACGGTGAACAGCTGCCAAACTGGAGCTGAATCTGGTCAAAATTCCATGCAGTCCTCCGCCGGGTGATGAAAGAATGATGACAAATGAATAAATCCCAAGGTTAATCTCAGCATTTATTATACAGTAGCTCTGCAGACCCTCGTGTCCTTGATGTTAAAACTTCAACCAACCCTTTTCCAGACTATAGTCATGGATAAAACTAATGCAAAACAATACCACTGCAAGGTCTCACCACTCACAGGTCCTCTGCTAACACAAAAACAGAAGCAGAATAAATCTTACTCTACCAAGTACCACTCAACGTCTGGCTATTTATTTGCCATCTGTGCACGGACCAAACTGGTGTTCCAGCAAATGGGAGCTTGTTATGGCTATTGCCGAACACCTGTACATTGTAATGCAATCCAATGCAATAGCCCTGCAATAAATGTGACATTTGTAAAGCTTATTATGCTCAATTCCTGTTGAGACTGGCAGAAAGGTTTCACCCCTATCGTAATTTCTGAGGCCGTACAGTAGGTTCTAGTGATGGTGTTGGACTGCACTTTTCTTTAAGGCTAGCTTGTGTCTCCATATACAGACAGGCAGAGGTAGATATAAAATCTAGAAAAGATCAGGAAGGAATAGTATATGGATATATGGTTTGCGGTGATAAGGTACAGCACAACAGAGGGATGCAGAGAAATATGAATGGACAGAAGCCAAAGGGAGTAGTCCACGGGTAATAATAAATGAAGGCGCAGAAGAAGGAAATTAATCAATCTCACTGATTGAACCTTTGCTGAGCTCCACATGAAATGACTAAATTTTGGGTGGTATTATGTTTCTCTTGAAATAAATTTATTGTTGCAAAGTAGTACATGTACATGAATGTGACAGGTTGGTGCGACAGGCTGTTGTGACCACCTGGTCTAGAAAAATCTGACTCAATACAACCAAGCAATACTCCCTACTAATTTCTACTTCTATCAAAATGATCAAAAGAAGTGACTTACAAAAATCTATTATACGTCACAAAAATCATCAAAAGCCTACATTTTTCAATGATTTCTGACAGTGGTAAAGTGGCAGGTGAAGAAATGCAAAAGGTTAATTGATATTGCAGCGAAGAAAGGAGGAGGAGGTTAAACAGGGCGGCTGAGCTCTGCTGCTTCTGTTCTCCGATCAGAACTTTCAGACGGGAGGAGACTTTATAGTCTAAATGTCAATAGAAGGTTAGCAAAATCTTGTTAAGGAGTGAATATCAGATGCAATTATACAGGAGGCTTGAGAGAGACCTCTGTGCCTCTCAGCCAAGGTCTAATTACATAGAGCAGGTTTGCCTCTGTTTGATATAATTAAGAGGTAGAGGAGAGGCTGTGTCACTGATGAGGACCAAGATCAGAATATCAGCCACAAACTGCCGGTGAAGTACCATCATCAAAAACACTTCAGTATTTTATTTTGGTAATTTCATGCAGGCAATCATTTCTCTAAAAATGTTATAGTGTGTAAGAGATGCTGGCTTGACTAATGAGGAATGCTGTATTTAATACATTACTCTTACTGGTTAGCAATATTTTTAATCAACAAAAGTTTAATTTACATTGTTAATAAGGCAAATTGATTCACAAAAATGAGTAAACGCATTACGTACTAGTCATGAAGACTGTAAAAATACCAAACTTCTACAAATCTACAAAACCTTTAATTTAGCTGAAAGACAGAGATGAAGTGGGACCCATCAATATCATGAGAAAGAAGTGGTGCATAAAAAGGAGTTATTTCTTCAATCCATTTTCCTTTTCGCTCATCCCTCTTCGCCTTGAATTATTTAATTTTAATACAAGCTGTGTAAGTGCTGGCTCTGAAATAGCTCAGACTTCTAAAAACAGCCAATGAGGGCACCAAGTTACCAAAATCCACTGAATGATTTATGGTCTTCTGTAATAATAAACGGAGGCTGATGTATTTTGAGAGTCTGGACGGAGACAAAGAAACACGGCTGTTGAAAGCGGTCCAGACGGAGGTTTTCCAGGAGATAGTCAAAAGACAAAACACAACTAAATAGTAGTTGTAACTCTAAACCTTTGAACTCTACTGGGACAAGCACATGCTGTAGAATGTGAATGGTGATATATAGGAGACCACAAAACAACACAGACTTTCTTGCAACACACTCCTTCCTAGATACTTTTCCATTACTCAGTCAGTGTGTCTGTTCCTTCTTATCTATAGTTGTATCTATGTGCTGGGTTACAATTTAGGCACACTCCAATGAGGAATAGACAATAAAGCTAAGCCTGTGTGCTGCTGGGAGAGAAGAAGGCAAGATACCTCCAAACACTCAGTGAAGGTTCCCGTTGTGCTTTCCTCTTTTCAGGCAGATATAAATATCTTTGTCTGCACTGGGAGGTACAGGCTGATGGTCTATCACTGTAAATGAGACAAAAGTCTGAGGCTGATGTAATGCTATGCCAATGACTTAAATAGTCGTCTAATGTCAGAAGAGAAGGAGTTTAGTGTCAGGAGGAGTCAGGCTTTATGGGACTAACAAAGAGATAATGCTGTTGATTCGAGGCATCGCTTTTATACAGAAGCCCTCCAGCTATAAATGTAATTTTCACAACCTAGCAGGAGCATGAAGATTTGGGTGGGGTTTTAGATTTTCAGGGTAAGGTAATGAAAACCTGACCATGGCCCTCAGGATGGCATTGTTGGTAGGCCAGTCAATACTCTACTGTAATAAATAAAATAAAATATCTCAACATCTACTGGCTGTATTGGCACTTAAAGGTCCAGTGTGTAGAATCTAGTAGTGAAGTTTCATACTGTACCTGACTGAATACCCGTCACTTCTCCCTCTTGGCTCAAGCATGAAGAAGAAACTACAGTGATAAACGCGAAAGGTCCTATGTGGAGCCAGTGTTTAGTTTGTCCCTTCTGGCCTGCTGTAGAAACATGGTGGTTCAACATGGCGGACTCCATGGAAGAGGACCCGATATAAAGATATATAAGAGATATAAAAGGTAACATAAACACAACAATTCTTATTTTCAGGTGATTATACACTAATGCACATATAGCTATAAATATTATATTTTATTTCTGTCAATAGATCCCCTTAAATGTTACACACTGGAGTTTTAATCATAATCATAATATACAGACATTCATGGTCCCCGGAGGATTGACTTTAGTGACCCTCTGATTTCATCTCTGGTGCAATTATGATATTCACATTTGTGATTTTGAGTGAAATGTCTTGACAACAACTGAATGAATTGCCATTAGGATTCAAGATATTCATCTACTGACATGACTTCTTTTGACTTTTTATCTAGTGCTATCATCCCATCAAAGTTTGAATTTTATGTCTAGTATTTTGGTTTATGATCAAATGCTTGAAAATCTACTTGGAATGCTGATTATTTAGCCACTATTAGCAAATGTTAGCAAATTGACATGCTAAATTAAAATGTTGATACATTATATAAGTATGCTAGTACTGTCATAGTGAGCCTGTTAGCATGCTGATGTTAGCATTTTGCTCATAGCACTGCTGTGCTAAAGTACAGCCTTACAGAGATGCTAGCTCGGCTGTAGACTCTTGATCTTGCTTCCTCCTACTCACTGTATTATACAGCATTGGCCATCAGAGGAAAATGTTGCCCGCTTTGCTCATGAAAGATTCATGAAGATGACATAATATACTGTATAACTTTTAAATAAATACATGCAAAACGTAAAATGAAATTACAGGAGTGCCTGTGTTAACATCTGAACCTCCTATACAAGTCACCAATCAAAGTCACTGTAAAACCACAGTAGCTACAACTCCCAGATGACTTTAATACTACAAAAAGCTATTGAAACAGCTGAACTAACATTTTATTTTTCACTGTGGTAGCAGTTGTTCTTGCATAGACATCCCACAGACATAAAGATTGTATATGCTGTATTGTATTTGTGCTACTGGTTTATAGTTATGTCCTAACAATGAATCACAAGAAAAAGCTACTTGACAGCCAACAGCTTCTACTCGTGCAGAATCTGCAGCCTGCTGAGTGTGAAAGAGTGAAAAGAGTTCGTGAAATTGTGAGTTACAGTCAGCGCTTCAGAGGTGCTTCACATCTGAAAACCATTACAAGGGCAAAGGTAATTAACCCATTACATGATGTGGGAGGAAAGAACCAGAGGACAGTTGGTAGCAAAAGAAAATATTACATGAATTAGATCTAACATCGTCCAATTTAATCATGTAGAAGTTCAGCTGGTCTCCCTTTCTGCATGTCAATCAAATAACCTGGGAGTGGGAGTAGACAGTGGGGGCAGTGACCCACTTACTACATATCTCTTGTGTGATTTGGACTCGCCACTGACTTATATTTTCCTATTATCTGATCCACTGCTCTAACTTCAATGTAGTGTGAGAAAAGTCCGACTGGTCTGCATGGATGCAGACATGCATCACAGACAAGGACAGGAGGAAAATTCAACTCTCTGTGACAGCATGTCGGCTAAGTCTACTGAGGGCTGACGGCACAGTCGCGTTCGTCACTGTGGCCTTAAGATGTTCTGTGTCTCATCGTGCCCCTTGGCTAGGCTCTGCAAATTATCTGGAAGTTTGGGTTCAGTTGAAAGCAGCTGTGACGCCAGGGCTGAGACAACGGGCCCCTCTAGTATTCATGCCTAGATTAGAAAGTGCTATCAGTGTTACAAATGCACACAAGCATCTCTCCTTAACGAATGCCTACAGTATATCACTTTGTATACCAATAGTTGTGCATTGTGCCGTGACTGTTCATACAAATTTCAGTGTATTATTGGTCAATTCAAATAGAGTTAGGGATGAAATAAACAGAGCTTTCCTCCAAGGCCTTTATCTGCCAGAATCAATGGTAAAAAAAACAAACAGATGCTCGGTTGGTGGACTTTTCATATGTCTAAAAACAATAAAGAAAGCGGTAAAACTACAAAAGCACAACAATAACAGTTCTGCAGTGCAACAACACTTGCCCCTGCTGTACAGCTGTACCTGATGTGCAGCTTGAAGCCGTGTGGAAGAAGATTAAGTTTTCATCAGGACAGTGACCCTAAACATTGAAGCTCTGCTGGTTCCACCTGAAGACCAAGGGGGAGCAAAGAGTGTTGACTCTAGTGATTTTTATCCTTCCTGTGCCCAGACTTCAACTTCAAAAACTTTGAAAAGGGTAAGACATCCTGTAAAATCAGAGGATTCTCTAGAGGAAGTTATTTCTTTTTCTATTGACTCATTCTTTTTGTTTTTCTTCCAATGATTCAATCAAAGTTAAGGACACGTTCTTCAACTTCAAGGGGAACACAATGCTCTTAGGAGGAACACATATTGGCACAACTGGCACAATATTATAAAACTAAATACAAAGTATGAGGTTAGGCCTAATGGTACTATATTCATAATATTGTCCTTTTGTACAGCAGTTTAAGAAATGCACAACCAACATTTACCATTTCTGCAGATTTTGTTCCTTCGTTAAATCCTTGTGCAAGAGTCTCTAATCTGTTAATGTTAGGTAGCAACTTGTCAATGAAATTAACCATTCATGCATAACAATGAGTTCAATGGTTTGCAGTCTCAGGTAAAACAATTTTTTAAGTACAACCAGGCTGTGATTGGCTGGATCATAAAAAAGCAATATTGA
The DNA here is from genome assembly GCA_033000465.1 of Sciaenops ocellatus. Lineage (NCBI taxonomy): Eukaryota > Metazoa > Chordata > Actinopteri > Sciaenidae > Sciaenops > Sciaenops ocellatus. The sequence continues at coordinate 15,659,224 of CP136873.1, forward strand.
CGAGTGCATTGACTTCACAAAAAGTTGAACATGTTTCAACAATAGTCAGCCAACTAAAAAAAAAAAAAACTGTCTTGTCTGCAGCTCCTCGACTAACAACTGAACTGGTGATAAGGACCTTGACAAAGAAGATGTGGGCTGGAGCAGAATCAAAATGGGCCGACGATGCATCTCTGTCTTTCTTGTTTTTGTAAAAATTAGCTACTCAAGCGGCTCAAAGAGCACATGACCCGTTCTGAGCGGCCCAAGCGGCCCATAGTCAGACAGCCCTTCTGGCATTTGCCCAAACTGTAACTGACCTCATAGTGTTTTAAAGTTCAAAACATCAGTGCTTTGAAATCTGGAGTGCTAAATGAGCTCTGAAAAAAAAAATCATAAAGAAAAAGAAAATGGGAACACATTAAATTACTACTGAATTCTACAGTTTCCTAAAAAAAAGTAACTTTTAGACTAAAGCCTGAAGAATGAATGGCTAATTTGATTCCAGATATTTAAATTTGTGGGCAGCACAGGACATTGAAGTAAAACTATTTTACTGTGTATATAGTCAGTTAAAAGTTTACAGTTAAAGCTGCTATAATCAGTATCTTTACATTACCAATGGATCAAATAACTTTCTGTGTCACTCGCAGTGAGTAACTCAAAAAGAATTGTTTTGGTTCAGTCTTACAACTCTCAACAGCGTCGTGTCGTGTTTTCAGCAAGAAATCTTTAAAAACCCAATGTGAAAAAAAAAAAAGCCAGACAAAGTTAGCATTTAGCAGCTAAACCACCAGAGACTTCTCTGAAGAGTTGGAGGGGACCAAAACAGAGCCAAAATGAGGGTGATTATTGGACTCCAAATGAATGCTAATGTTTCGCCAATTCTGCTGGATATCAAATTAAATCACTTGGTGACCCCTTGAAGGACTGTTCAAAGTCTCCTGTGACCAATGAATGGGCACAAACAAGACTTTAAAAAACTATCCATGGATCATGTATGTTCTTGTAGAAATAGACAGTGCTGTGTGATCACTAAGCCTGGAATCAAAAGCATTGGTAAACTGTATCATTTAAAAATGTATAACCATATACGAGAAAAGTTATCTACTTAAACGTTTAAATACACTTTGCTAAACAATAAAATATTATTAAGATTATATTTAAAATGCTACCACACAGTCAGCAGTGTGTAAAGCTATTTTGACATGGTTGTTAGTAACTCACATCGTCTGCCAAAATTTTTCCCTTCAGATCCTTGGGGTAAAGCTGCTGACCTTGTGGTCAAGTTTTGCAGAGATGAGAGACCAAAATAAATACTTGCTTGGATGCTGCTCCTGTTGCTGAATGTAACTGAGTTCTACATAAACACCCGGGGAAAACTAAGCAGTACATTCTTTGCTTTCTATTGAAGTGTCAGCAAAATAAACAATCTCACAGCATTTTTAAAATTCTGCTGCTACTGCAGGCAGGTGTGCCATTCAGCAAAGAGACAGCTCGAGGCTGAGACAGGATACACAGACAGACTCAGAGACCTAGCTGCAGATGTATGAGTTATTCTTTTAATCAGTGGTGACGACTGATATCTGGACTGCTGTTGAACCGGAGACGGAGAGACACATAGAGAAACTGAGGGAAGAAAAGGTCCCAGTATGATGAATGAGTGAGACGGGAATGAGATTAGGAGTAGTCCACTGAATAAATGAACAAATTAATGAAGTGAGGAAAAAAAGAACAGGCGGCTTGACGCCGCCAACGACGACATGTTCCTCTCCTTCTAAATAAAAAGTGCTGCTTCTAAGAATAGCTGCACTCTGCCTCTGGTTAAGGGCTGCGATAGCCATCATCATTAGCACCCTTGTGGTGTGATTCTCAACATAGCACAAATTGCAATGTGACTGCGAGAGATGATGGTATGTTGCTAACTTGTCGTGTTTTGTTCACAAGATTCTGAGACCTTCTGGTGGTATTTGAGTACTGTATTCGCTGATGCTGCTGCTTCAGTCAGTGCTTGGAACTCCATTACAGATACCCAGTAAATGTACCCTCTTTTGTGCCTGGCATTTAGATGCATCATCGGTGGATTGGATAATATTCAGGCAGAGCACAGACACATAACCTGGCCTAAAAGTGTACCAAAAGCTCAGAGGTAGTCAGAGTTGCTTCTTTGTAACACACCCTGGAGCACTGATATGCCGGTGCAGGTACAGTATGCTTGCAAAAAGACTTAAAATAACTTGTCACTGTGTTCTGTGACACTTTGTCCCAATTAGATTTTTTGTGTGCTGATGTGGATCTAAAAGGAATAGAGCAACATTTTGGGAAACACACTTATATTGATTATAATACAAGGCCTGTAGTGGCTTGGATCCATTCTCTAATAGATCTAAAGTCCTGTTCAACCAACTGTGCACCTGTTCTAAACTGAATATATAGATGTTTGCCTTATGCCTTTGTCTGTTTCCACTCCGATGAAACCACATTAGGATCAAAACATTAGTTTGTTTGCACTGTTCATTGACTGTGTAACAATGAACGAGACGACAGCTCCCCATAAGCGAAGCCACAGTATTCCCATCGCCCCCCGGTGGCCGGTTGCAGTATAAGTCACAAAGTTTGCCCTCTCCATGTTAGCAGGTGGTTCAAGTGATCGTTCTTCTGTTAAGTCTGGTTTTAATTGGTGAATTGCTATAAAAGCAGGGATCACATTGTGAAGGACAGCTAAGCCCTGCTTATGATTGCGTCGTTGGATTTATGGGTAGTACCTCGATACCACCATGCTGATACCCCGATAACTGCTGCGCAAATGGCAATGGTCATACCTGGGATATTTTGGCTTCATTATTGTGCAGTGGGAGGAAGAAGAGAGGCGTCATGCACCTTTATGTTTGTGTCAATGGCACTATTCAAGACTGCAAACTGATCAATGTGCTCAAGCCCCTGTTTCCCTTGACAATCACATGTATACACGTCTACATAAATCTTGACCTTACCATTTCAAGATTGAGATGCAAGCTCACCCTAATGATGCCTGATGTGTCAAAAGATAATTAGAGGAAAGATTAGTGTGTGGAGCTCTGCACCACCTTGGAGTTTGGACTCACATCAGATTAGCAGTATACGTCGAGTTCTTCTTTCTCCACACTTTCCCTAATAATTTTGCGACAAAACAGAAATTCAAGTAAGCCGAGCATTGAGGTTCATTCTTGACCTTTGGAATACAAATCTACCATAAATTATTCTTAGCTCAAAGTTCACTGACTAGTTTTTTGTTTTGGCGCTTTTGACCGCATCTGACCTTAAGCACACCCACATGCAGCAGCTCTGGTGAACACTACTTCTGTGAATCTGAGCGAGGATACTGTACAAGAGACCAGAGGAATACCATCAGCAGTCTAAGAACCAAAGCAAAGTTGTGGACTAGGAGTCAGTGAAGGGCCAGATAACCATTAAGGAGGGCAGTCATAGGGCAGACCATCTTTGTAACCCCCACATATGCAGAAGGACGTGGGAGCACAATATTCCATCACAGATTCAAGTTACTGTAGTGATTAAAATAAAGTTCAGTGGTATATTGTAAAGTTGATGGCAAATTATAAATATTACATTAAATTGTAGCTGTAATCCCTCTAAATTATAAAGTATCTTAACACTACAGCACAATAGATAAGGGAGGCGTCAACGTTTCTCTGTCATCACCAGAGGAGATGATGGTGACGCAGGAATTTATCTGCTCCCAGGCCACTGCTTGTCACGCTCACATTGCTCACAGCAAAAGCAGTTGACGTGGCCGGAGGGAAATGTTGGTCCGATTATTTCCTTTTAGCCTGTAAAATACAATAAATAAAATATCAAATACACGTTTATTTGCCTATTTATTAATTTTTAAGCCACGTTTTATTACTATTACAACCTTTGCAGGTTGTAATAATACAGTACTGTAAGTAATGTGAAGTGAAGGAATGCACTTTCCTATCATGAGTAATAATCCACCTTCACTGAGCCTCCTAAATGTCATGGACTTTATCACAACAGTGGCTGGTATAAAAGCTACTTTAAGTTGTCTCACAAGACTAATATGTTTACTGCTCAGCAAGGTCCCTAAAGGCAAGACAGCAGAATGCCACTCTCACACACTGTGCCAGTTAACATTTCCATATCTCCTTTTAAAACCCTCAGTCTCTTCCAGTGCTAAAAAACTGATCTGTGTGCCTTGTCCTCTGTATCCTTGCACTCTTGCCTTCATAAAGTAGGTCCTGCAAGTCTAGGACAGGGTTTTCATCCTGCATAGAGAATCTCAAGACCGCTTCATTGCCATTAATACTATGCTGCTTATACAAAAACATGACCATGTTGGCAATGATTATTCTAAGAGTGTGGCGTTCAAGGCAACGCTGCCAATAAATGCAACAGTGGAACCACTCCAGGGTGGCGTTAGGTAAAAATACACCACATAGCAAGATGATTCATGAGCTAATTAGTGTTGGCCATTAAAAGCACAGTTCGCATAACAAGATGTGGTAAATTTGTCAGGTCTGACAGTCAGGCACACAGCTGACATATTTTAATACGTAGTACGTCACGTCAACATGTCACTGCTGTTATACTGACATGTGCCACATAAAAACATACCCTCACAGTAAAACTGGTGGATATAAGCCTGTAGAAAAACAGCAGCCTACCACTAAGGTACTATACCTCTACCACTAAAACAACAGTGGCATACCTTCATTATGTGATGAAGGACAGTGGTATCATCTACAGCCACATAGGATGTAAAGAGTCAACAATGATATATGGCATATTAGAACTGGCATATATGACTAAAACAAGAGTAACCTACCAAGAAGACAAGACCAGTGATGGAGGAGAGAGTTATATTACTGGGTTTAAGGAAGGAGGAGGCTGTATACTGTACAAATTGTAAAGGCCCTTGAGGGATTTGTGATATTGGGCTGTACAATAGGTGAGTTTTGATACCATATATAAGAAGGCAAATCAACAGTTGTTCTCATTAAGGAGGTTTTAAGTGACACTGATGACAATATTTTATTTTATAAGTCCTTTGTTTTTATATGGTTTGCTGGTTTAGTCTTAAAAGTTAAAAAAAAAAAAAAAAACTAAACAAACTGGTAAAAACTGTAAAGCCAAAGTGACTTTCAGCACTTGAAGTGAGGGTCATCTCAAAGGCACACACTATTGTTTTGCACCCTCACCATCTTTCACATGTTGAGTTCCAGATGCTTCCACCAGGGCAGAGGTTTAGTCCCCCCCCCAAAGGTAGCACTAATAGATACAGATTATCCTTTGCTCCATCTGCTGATGGTGTTGAAAACAAACTGTAACCGCAGATGTCATCTTTCATGGTGACAGTGTAGGAGAAACGGAGCTTGTGCTGTGTTCATGTGTGATGTGTTAGTCTACTGTCTGTAAAGCAAAGTTTTACCCTACATGATAAATAAAATTGACTTGTTGACTAGTTTTAGTGTTAAATGATGATTTTGTCCATTGGCAATGACGGCAGATGAAATAGAAATAGCAAAGAATACTTTATTAGTTTGCATTTGGGGACAAAGTGAAACAATTTCACAAACAAAGCATACGTGAGTGCTCTGAATGAAATGCTGATATCTTCACAATGCACGCAGGTTGATGGGTAGCAGATGTAATGTTAGCATGCTAACATTGCAAAGTGGGTAAGTACAGCTGAGGCTGATGGATTTTTCTGTCAGAAACACCTTTTACTGCAATTAGGCCAATACATCACTGTAAACTACAGGCTCGTGAAAGCTGATGACACAGTACAGAGGTGAGTCAACAACTCAATGATATATTATCAACAAACACTGAATATGACTTGCTTCACAGAGGTAAGGGCTTTTGCAATTTATTTAAATTGTAAGGTCTGTGGTGTACAATGTATTCTTGTTGCACTATTTACCGTAATAACCTTGTAACTGGAGCCCTTTAAATTTTAAATTTGAACATGCTAACTCCTCCTAAAGCTATGAGATTATCTAAATTATATCTGGTGCTTCCTATATTCACAGCCAGCCAGCCAGTAAGGCCGTGCACATCTGTTTAGCACCTAGCACATGTTTAAATGTATTTTCCTATTAAAGTAATAAATTAGGGTTCAGTAGGTCACGGTTGAGGTAACACCTTTGCCTCATTGAGAGGCAGGAAAAACCCTGCTGTTGTGAGTTAGTGTCTAAGCCTTGGCACGGTTATTCAGAGGCTCTCTACACGGTTTAAATTAATCCTGCAGCCGTGTTCGCACTCCTGTCCCCCAGCAGGCCTCCCTGATGATCCTTGAGTGCCCTCAGAGTGCGGGTTATGTCACGATGCATCACTTTTCCCACTTACTTCCAATAAAATCATGACAAAACAAGCATGCGAAACACGTAAATATGCAGACATACACAAAAATATTTGCAGTATAGACTACATATGAATGAATTCTGGTGCTTGTCTCTGGCTTACAAATGCTGAAGATAGAAAAGAAATACTGTGAAAAGGAAAAGGCTGCACAACACTCAGGACCAGGAGAGCAAAAGGAAACATAATGATCTTAACGTATGGTAGGTGATGTGGACTCTCTTCTATTCATTTCCCATTTCCCACTCATTCCCAGAGTGCAACGAGGTGATATTCATTAATCCCATGGTGGTATACATTTACTTGAACCCACAGTTTACAATGAAGGATCTAACTAAGTGAAAAATATCACAACTTCTCACTTTTATCTGACACTGACCAATCAGCAGAGGGCAAAATGTGAATAACCTACTAGACTACTGGAGTCTGTACCACAGAAAAGCAAGTTTCTATAAAAAAATAAAAAATAAAAAAAAAAATCAAATAAGTGATTTTTTTGGTTTATATATGATTTATTTTTATCGATAAAGAATAATACTAAGAGCATTTCATTTGATCATTATGTGGCTGTAGTAGTGAAACGCTCTCTCCAGTATCACCCTTCTCTTTTGAAGCCTTCAGATCCAGGAACGATTCCAGGAACGAAACAGGCAGAGCCAATATTAGATTTTTACTTAAAATGATACAATCAATAAATCACAGGGAAAAAAGCACACACACACACGCACTCTTTTCTCATAATTTTCTACAACGGCAGTAAAAAAAAAAAATGAATGAATGAACACGTCAGGAAAAAGAAAACCCAACAAGATCACGAGGAGGATTTGAGGATCTGCAGAATATTGGTGAAATGAGAAGACCGGCCAAGGCGTGTTTTTCAAACAGTTAAGTCAATGAAAATCTGGAGCATTGATAGTATGCCACCTAACATTTGTGTGTTGATGCTTGAGATGCCCCACGATCCCAGTGCTATTAACGGAGACTGATAGTTAAAAGAGTTTTTTTTTTTTAGATTACACCTAAACATGAAGACGATCCAGGCATCAATAGAGCACCGTGCTGCATATCTGCATGTAAATGACTGGATTGAATCCCTCTGATGCCTCCTCTGTGAAGGGAAACATGCCACACTAATGCTGCTTTAGGTTGGTACATTTCAGTCCTTTTAATGAGATGGCATCTATGCCCAAAGTACATTGATTAGGAAGAAATCTTGCCCACATTAGTGGCTTGTGTGGCCCTGCTTGGCCAATCATACACAAGTTGAGTTGGGCATCAACAGGCAACCAACGGCATGAACAAAAATAAAAAAATATAGTTATTTTCTAACCTCTCTTTTCTAATTTTTCTATCAGATTATACAGATTATACATTGGAGATTTTTTACATGGAAAACTGAACTGACCAGTTTTTAGTGGAAGGAGATATGCATGAGTGAGTATCTCTGGCAACCCATTAGCACACTGCCATTTTGGTGCCAAACAGACAATGCTTTGCACCTTCTGCTGCCGGCCAGCTCGAAACATGTCAAAAGCAAACCGTCATATGCTATATTGCTAGGAGCTTCTTTCAATAAATATTAGTTTGCCGATTAAAAAACAAAGAAAACTAATCAAAAAAACATCAAACAAACATTGACGAAAAACAGCCATCTATTCCAATCACAGCAATAATGGGAGGCAGAGTATAGATTAATATTTAATTAGGCCTGCATGTATGAAGGCTTTCAAGTGATTAACTTCATTCACAGCTGGCAGGTGCTGGTTCCATCTGCGATCTCTAAATTTTGAGTGACAGACGTTAACAAATACGTACATACACCAGATTAAGTAACCACACAAACCATGATGCGGTGGAGTGGAATCATCACATGACTGCGTTAAATTAATAGAAATGGGAATTTTTAGCTTCGTCTCAGGGAAGGCTTCGTCGGACTCTCCACTCCTTTTCCAAAGTGGCAGTACGTTGGAGTTAGTGAGAAAACAAGAGGAGCAAATGTGATTGGACTGTCACTAGCACCTAACACACTAATAATATATAATAATGGAATCAACTTTTGTGAGCCCCAGGTGTGCTGCATGCCTCCAGCCACAAAAATACCACTGCTGCCTACCTCTGCACACTGTGCACCCTGCATCAGGATTTCTGCAATTAGCACCCACACTCCTAATTCTCATTTTCAAGGATCTGAAACTTTTAGGAGCTGCACTCTCTGAACTGCACCGCCTAACTCAAGACTACAGAGGTGGTAACACAGAAAACCTTGGAACATCTCACAAAACTCCAGACCGAGACTGGAACTATGATTTTTGAGAGAGGAGAGTCACATCTTCATTAGATGTTACTGAGGTTTACTTAAATAAAACTGGTAATAACTCCATGCCAAAACAAACAAAAAAAATACTTAAAGTATCAACAGTAAATAGTGTTTATAGGTAAGCTGCTGCTGCTGCTGCTGTAGTTGGATCTAACTTTTTATACTTTGGGCCAGTTTAATAAGTAACAATGCATCATTATTTTTTTTTTTATTATCTTTTTGCATGTACAATTTTAATTATTTTTAATTCACCGTCCAAAAATAAAAATTCCCTGCTGCCCTGTAACAGTGTACGCTTGGTGTGCAGTCCCAGCATCTGCCAATTCAATGGGCCCTCCCAACCATTTGCTTTTGAAATTAAAGTACTCCTTCCCCTGCTACAGCCAGTTTACTTACTTGCTGGAGCTATTGCATAAATGCAACAGGGTTTAATTAGCAACAATATGGGCCTTCGCCTAGTGTTGGCAAGCTGCCTCGTGATATGATGTGAAGAGAGGAAGGAAACTGCATTTTTTTGGCAGGCAGCTGTGAGTCACTTTGTCGGCGCTGAACATTCCTGCAGCACTCGTTACTGCTTGTTACATCACTGCAGTGTTTTGCAGGTGAAAAGGTCTCCTCATCCAAACCTGCGGAACAGCTATGGGTGATGGGTTAATGGGATTCAACAGTCCAGCGGCAGTTAGTGACGCGGTCGTAGTCTGATAACATACTGCTAGCTTAGACTGGAGTTATACGTCAAACTCTAAATATGTACTGTTAATATTTACAGTCAAATTCCCAGTTTATTACTGTAATTTGCACAGAATTATGGGCATTTTGTATGACATGGCATTATTATTGTAGCTCCCTGCTGTATATTTAGAGATTGTGGCAATGCAATGTAGTAATTTCCAGCTGATTGGGATTCAGAGCCCTTTTTTTTCAGCATTTTCTATGAAGGAATCTGATACTATTAAATGTGTTAATGAAAAACTGAAATGATAGCTGATCTAAGCACCTTATTTTTCACTAGCTACTTGATCCAAATACGGTAATATAGTATTGTTATTATGGTCCGGTATGTTCTTATACTAAATATTAACTTTATAAGCTCAAATATGATATAAATAAAACTATAACTGGAAGAATGCAACTCTTGAAATTGATGTGACACTAGAGAGAAGATGTATCAGTTTGTTTGAATAGTTGGAACAACAGAAACACTCACGGTTGTGACAGAATTACAGATATCGGTTTACAGACAGCACATTAACCCAACAAACAGACAACTTTATTTTTGTCCTGTCATCAAGTTACTAATTGTGTCCGCCAGTGAAAGTGATGGTCAGTGCCGGCGAAAAATGAGAAGCCGCTAGCTTGTACTTTGCTAATGGTAATTAGCTTCTGTGTTGATCCAGGCATGTTCCCAACCATCGGTGCAAACAAATCATTTTGCATATACACAAGACAAATATGCAGCTACACTGTAGAGCAGGCTGAGGTGGACAAATCACAATAAAGATACAGATCTCAACAGTACACTGTCTGTGATTATCTTGCAATACCCATATCAGGGAATCATCATTAGTCATTCTAATTATTTTGGGTATCCAGGGTCCCAGAAGTTAATGCCCTATTTATTTTCTTCAATGTTTCTTCAAATTACACTTCCCAGGCTTGGATGGAAATAAAACTCCCCTGGCTGAACCATCAGTACAAAAGCTGAGCAAAATGCTGCTGAACATATAATACGGTTCAAGCTTGTGCACAGGCAAATGTAAAGCTGGTTAATGAATAGAAACTTGAGAAACTATACTATAATGAACAATGAATCTGAATTTATCTCAAATGAATACACTTTAGGATCTTGCTGCAGGCTCCCAAATCAAACACATGAACTGTTTTACAGTATACTACTGCATGTCAGACTCCAGAATGTCACTTCAAATGAATCATGAAACAAACAGACATAAAAATGTTTTTCTAATACTTAAATTTATTTAATTAAAGTTTTTTTATGACACCTTTTCTGATATAAAATTCTGATATAAAATTTTTACCAGCTGTGAGCAGCAACAGTGATAACATCCACAGTTTTTACTGAGTCTTTTGGGTACTCTTTCTTTAGACACTTGAACACAATATATGCATAAAAACCTGCTTGGATTTAGTATTTACTATTGTACTGGGACTCACCTTTGTATTGTAAATTCTCCAATTATGGCCCTGTGTTTTGTTGCAAGAACAAAGTGTTTTGAATTCCCTACAGTTCTGCTTCTTCTCCATAGCAACAGCAGCTGAGGCTCATGGATATCGTAGTATTTAAAGCCGCTCGCTATGTCAGACAAACTTGATTTCTCCGAAACAAAGGCAGCTGGACATAACAAAAACATTTAATATTCTAATGTGATCTGACAGACTCATGCAATTCTGTGTTTAGGAACAATAAGTACATCAGTGAAAGAAAAGTTTAAAACAGGAACCATTTTTCAACTCTATTGTGATGTGGTTGTCACCTCGTATTCAGATTTTTCTCCACACATGTAAATCAGTCTGGTAGGTTTTTTTTTCGCATCTCTACAGTAGCATTAGTATGGTGCTATAGTACAGCCTTCAGTTTTTGAGAGGACACTCTGTATAAGTGAGGATAATACCAGGTGGCCCATGCTTCATCCCCCTGTTCTCTGCTTCTGTGGAACCATAATTACATTTAGCCCGTGCCTCGACTGGAATTAGAAGTAAGACTTAGAGCACATACCTGAAACCGCTATCTCTGGCTCACCTTCACTCTTTCCTTCCCCGACTCTCCTCTCACCCAAGATGACTCAGTAAGCACAATCTTTCCCAAAAATCTCATTAAGGCCCACCACAGCCACCGAGTGCTGCTGCATTATTCATGTGTTTTTCCCGAGCACTCTCGAAAAATGGGTGAATAATTCCATCTGATGTTTAAAATGCACCACAAGAAAATCAGCTCAGTTACATCGAAGCATACCTTTAAACTAACAATACTGTTGCTGGGCTCCTAGGAACTCATGAAAACTCATCCATGAGAAGAAACCCACGAATAACTCTCGCAGCATAAAGTGACATGATCGCATAATTTATAAAAATACTTTAATGTGCTTCTCTTACAAAATGCATCATCAGACATATTGCATTATGTTTAAATTGCTTAAAGACCATCAGTTTCAGACCACACATGACTCATTTAAAGACTGAGATATTTCAGTGGGACTAATTAGCTTGCAAACATTAGCATTTTATTTACGCATGGCATGCTAATCCCTCCTAACACCGTATGTGTTCTTAACACTCCCTGCAGAGCCATATCCATCAGGACAGCTAAAGAGATCCGCATAATTTTTCAACTGAATCTGCCAAACTTTATAGACGTGGAGAACTTGTGTCCTTGTGTACATGCATAGAGACAAGAGTGTTTGGGTGTAAGTCTGTGTGTACTTGTCCGTCTGCCCAGTGTCACAATGTGTCTATGTAACTGCAGTGGCTGGCAAAAAATGCTGATAAATATTTCAGCTACAACCACAGTGCAGCACACTGAGCTAGTAAAGAAGTTATTTTGCTAAAGAAGATAAGGGATTTATTAAATATCACACAGCCTTTAGTGGATTGTTTTGATCCATTTTGTCCGACCAGCACACATCTTATGCGGCTGACATTCACTGGTCTCACCAATCTCTCTATATAAAAGTGAAGGCAGCCATTCAGGCCATACTTGCCTAACACAAAATAGCAGAAAGCATGAGTAAAAGGGTGTCAGATCAAGGTGGCCAGACACATAATTCAAAAGGGATGTTCATGTGGTTCTGTGTCTGCAAGATAAAGTGTAAAGTGGACTACTGAACTGTTAGTCAATGTGCTGGTATCAGGTTAGCTAAAACAACTTGACAAGGCAATGTTAGGTATGGGGTAGCTGTAGCAAGCATCATGTAAGTCTGGTGTGGCACTCGCAGCTATTTGAGATTGTTGGAAAAAAAAAGAACCAATCACAGATTTTTAGGAAAAATTAAGGATCGTCTTCCTTCATAGGTGGCTGGCTGTTTAACAAAATCCATGAAAAAATACATACCGTGATCTTCTATCTTTGTTAAAAATGTTAACTGCTCTTAGCAACTCCTACTGTAGCTTCCTTGATGACTGAAAATGTTGTCAGGATGCAAACATCATCTGCTTCTGTGACTGTACCTGATGGTTTTGTTACACAGAACCGTATGGGAAGTCATTGATGGACACTGTTTGGACAAAGCTGGGCACTTGACTTGACTATTGCCATCTATTATGGGCGAACTTCAACCAGTCTGATCAACAAACTCTTAGTGAAGCAAGTCGGAAGAAAAACGAAGCATCTTTTCCATCAAGAGAAGCCTTCAGTGTCGTTCTTTGCTCTTCCTTCAATGAAGAAATGCTCTCCAGTTGTAACATGACTAATTCTAGCAGCACCTCTAACTGACTAACTAAGTATAACTGATTGTGTTGGGCAAAAATAGCTAACTTGAACACAATGTTAGGCTAAATAAGGTTATCTGATCAGGCCAGCTACACTAGTTGTCGAAGCTGGTGAAAGTACATTAAATCTACCTCATGTTAAAGATAGTGTATCTCTTCTGGAGTGATCCACATCTGTCCAGTGTTGGAATAACGGTATAATAATCTACCAGATGCGTTGTCTCAGTCACACAATGGTAACAAACAAGAAAATGTTTAATTCATTTAGCTTAGAAAATGCTAACTAAACAATTTGGTAAATGGCTGTCATGTGGGGGAAAAAAACAGCTAACCTATTGGAACACAAACATATGGAGCTGTGGATTGGATTTGGATCATATACTGCCAATAGGTTAAATAAATAACCAATTTTAAGTGGCAGGAATAGAGTTGGATCGCTTCAGCCTGCCAGTAGCTTGGGTGCTAAGTGTTGAATTAAATCCTACTTTGATCTCAGAGCTCAACATGTTTCAGACAACAGATGTAACAGCACCTCTGATATAACATCAACTCGTGTGGACATCCGTGCAAACATCTTTCCACACAGTATATTTATGGCACAACTAAAGACAGTATAATGAATAAGACATCTCTCACCACTGCTACATTTTTATCCATGCCAGAGAATCTGGTGTGAATAACTGAGGATGCAGCATCATTTCATGACTCAATTTCTACCTTCACATGAGACATATGCTGTAGGCAAGCCCCAAGGAAGGCAGGAGATTCCACAGCTGTTGCTGTTAAATATGCAAATTGGTAAAATATGGTTCCAACTAAATATAACCCACCATTAAATTTTTAGTGTTGCATTAAGTAGGAGCATAACGCAATAATGACCCCACTGAGTCGCAACCTAAGAATGATCTAACCAACCTGTGAATGTGATGGCTGTGGATACGGAGAAAAGAAGGAAGGTATGAATAAATATGTGTGCATAAATCTAACAATGATGTTACAGTGGGGTGTTGTATGGCTTTGTCTAAGTGTTATGGATTTTGGCAGCCAAATAAAGTATCAAGCATCGCAGGAGACTGTATATATACCGGTGAGCGCACTATATCTGACTACTAGACAGCCAGGACAGATGAAATGTGATTTTACTCTTCTAATTTGCATTGAGTATAGAATTATCTATGAAGTTTAATTCAATTTTTCAGTCACCTAAAGTATACGTAAGCATGGTGTGGCATGTTTCCACCGCTTCTCTCTCCAAGTACCATAAGGATGAGTGCCTCTCATCTCCATGTGCAGTGAGAGTAGAGGCTAACTCAGACTGGCAGATGGGTAGAGGGCATCCAGTAAACAGCCACACAGGTCAGGGTGACATTAAAATGTCTTTCACTGGCCAGCTCATTAAAGAGGGGCGCTCTCATGCACGCACAGCCAGCAGGGTCACATTTACAACACAGTAGTAGTAGTTTCTAGTGCGTGCTTCTTGATTACTTGTTTCTATTTTTAAGCATTTCTACTGAAATAAGGATATATAGTTCAAATAACACACATTTTCCTTAATTTTCTGTTGTTTAATTACTAATTTGAGCGCCAGGTTCATCGGTGAGTCGTAAGCAGAGTCAGTTACACAGAGAAGCAGCTCTGTCAGCGCTCTGGTGGGCTCAATTGGCAGCACCGAAGATGCCCGGCATGCTGTCGATTCACACCAACCTCAGACCAGTGAAACACGACAGAAGAGGACATCCCACAGTCTGCTGAGCACAGATCAACCAACTGGCCATGACACAGAGACATGGTTTGGGACCATTCTCTCCATGCAGCGCCCAACATTCACAGCATGTGTAGAATAGTAAGGGGAGCTGCTCTATGTAACCCTGAGAACCCACAATCAGGTAGCACAAACCTGGTGACTAAATTAACCAATTAAATGAGAGATCTTGTGGGAAGAAATTTGGCAGCGCTGGTTGAAAAACAGATCAAACCAGTTTGGTCTTACCAAAATTAACACATACAGGTCAATCATGGCAAATAAATCTCAGAGAACTTCAGGAAGAGGGCAATGACAGCACATTTGTCAAGGGAAAGCTATAAAAAAATAAAATTGAGCTCCATCTTTCTGCTGTGATCATGTACAAATTGGGAGCACTGAAAATGACAGCAACTCTGCCTATAAGTGGACGACATTCTAAAATATCTGCAAGGGCTGCAAGAAAAATGATAGTTCAGGTCAAAGCCAACCAAAACATAACTTCTAGGGACACGTGTGTGTGCTTCCACAATAAGAAGAAAACTCAATGAACATGGCTTTAATAGAGTTGCTAGGATGAAGTCTCTCACCTCAAAAAAGAACAAAACCGCCCATCTCACCTGTAGAAATCTGACGCTTTCTGTCTTTCTGTCTATTCTGTGGACAGATGAGTCCAAAGATGAAGTGTTTGGTCACAACCAAAACCACTACATTTGGCAAAAAGTCAACAATGCCTATCACCAAAACAACCTTCTCCCAGTGAAGCATGGTGGTGGAAATATTAAGATCTGGGGTTTGTTCTTCATCGACAGGAGTTTGATAACTCCAAATAGTCCAGAGAATCATTAATTCTGAGGAATATTGTAAAATTCTTGTCTCAAGCAATCGTGCAACATGATAATGATCCGATGCATACCGTCAATACAACCAAGGAATGACTGAGGAAGAAGATTTGTGTTCTGGATTGGCTAAGTCAAAGGCTGGACCTCAATCCAATCATAATGCTGTGGCGGGACCCGAAACAGGCAGTTCATGCCACACACCCATCCAACCTTACTCGATTGGTGAGGGGGTAAAAAATCCCCCACAGCAGATGTCAGAGACTGATTAGTCACTACAGAAACCATTTGGTTGAGATTATTGCTGCAAAAGAAAGTGCAATACAAGAATAACTGAAGGGGTCCACATATCTTTGAACACATTAAATCAGCATTGATGTTAAATTTTGTTAAATAAACAATAAAAATATATAATTTTCTTTTGTTTGAGTCCATTATTTGTAAGGTCAGCATTAGGAATTTTGGTATAGATTAACATTTAATAAGGTTATTTTGGTAAATATCAGGTTAGGTTAGGCTCACAACCTTTCAAGCAGCACTGTATCTCATTAAAAATAACCAGATCGTACCAGATTTATCATAATCTTTATAAGCAAAAGTTCTAACAAGCAGAGTTCTAACACAGAATAATCAAAAGGTGATGATATCTAAAGCCAAAGTGGCCTACACCACCAGGATTTAAAATGGCAAAATTTGCCAGCAATTTCAAAATCACCTTGTTTAGTGGATTTGCTCGCAGAAAAGAAGAAAATTTGAGTGATTTCTTAGCATTGAGCTCAACTTTGGTAAACTTACTCCATAACCACCGTTTTCTATGAACCTTAACCAGACTGTACTTAGATAGTGAAAAAACCTTTATAGAATTAATGTCTCTTTAATCGTTTTAGCATCACACTGCTATGGCATTGTGGTACGCACATTGGACAATCAAGATCAATACAGCAGAACTAGTGATATTCTTTTTGTCAATACCTGGCACCTACATTACAGACAATGCAACTCAGCTCATTTCACTTGACTATATATATTCTAGTGTGTTCAAACTTATCTTCAGCCTCAAATGACATCTCTTGAAGACATTTATCAGACTTCACGGAGCTCTATCTGGAGACACAAACGGCTTTATACAAATGGAATCTGTGGATTTCACAGATTGAGCTCATGTGTGTGTTTATGTGTATGTGCGTATGCAAATGTGTGCATGTGTGTCTCCACCTGTTATGCGACCGTGTCCTGCTCACGCCAGACTGTCTGAATCACGCTCGGGCAAAAAGGCAGAACTAAGGCCCTTCTGCTTTCATTTATAATTCAGAGCAGCGCCACATTCCATTTGTCTCCTGCAGAATTACAATTTCATATCTCCTGTTTCTTGGGAATTGCTTTTCGAAACAGAAAGAAAAGGGGGTGCACACTTATTCAAGGTTTCAGGTGTTCTTTTGTAAAAGCTCTTTAGGGAATAAAGCAGTATCATGTTAGGAAATTTACCAGCAAAAAAAAAAGGTACAGTGTATGAAAGCAGTGAGATATTTTCTTCACAAAAGGCTTCTGGGAGTTGTATGTATCCATCAATGGGAAAATCAATAAATCTGCTCCGTGTTCGCTGCATCTCATCTTCTTTCTCCCTGTTCAACCCGCACTGATGCCTCTATAACGAATATTTAATCTCTTTATATACAAGTACATACAGTGAAAACATAAAAGGCTTTACAGAACTGTACAATGTCTGGGCAACAGATTATCCACAACAGACTTTCAAATCTGTAGTATCTGAAAGGTATATGCATGTGATTGTACAAGGAATGCTGCAAACTATTATCAGCATTATCAACAAATATTAATAGAAAAACTTGCAAAAAATTCTTGATTTGAGAAGTTCATTCTCGACCTTGAAAGTATTTTGTGAAATCGCAGTGTACTTGAATCTTGTTCATCATGTCCTTTCTTATGGCTCTGCCTCCTGTAATCTGACAGAAACTTTTCGGAGATTGTAAAATTGGCTTGGCTAATCCATAATTAGCACAAAGCTCCAATAACAAAGCACTGCTCGGTTTTAGACTGACGAGGCCTTTCTCTCCGATCTGTCCCTTTACAAGTTTCTCCATTGTTTAAGATGAGTCTGAGACTCAGCTCTGGGACTCAAACATTGCGACAATAGACCCAGTTTTATTCCAAAAAAGCTCCCCAAAGCTTCTTGCAGTAATATATCTGTGTCTCCATTTCTGCAACAGAAAGTCAACACTTTCAGGAAAAATTTAGGGCAGAAGCACCTCGTGTCACATACAGGTCCAGGGGACATTAAGGTGCTCTTGAAAATGAATAAAACGATCACAGCACAAAGATAGACAAGCACTTCAAGGCGAGGTATATTAAAAGCCTTTACTTGGTCCAGAACTAAATAAGTAGCAATCAACGGTAATAATCAAGACTGTATGGGTGTGGTTTGATCAGATTTGACTGACATTAAACAACCACACAACTGTCCTCAGATTCAAATATTGCCAAACTGATGCAGAAAAGAAACGACGAAACTAGTTCGAAAAGCAATGGCAAAAACACAATTAGAAAAAACTGGAAATCAAGTTAAATCACCAAATCTGTTCTAACTGTTCTAATTGAAAAAATAGGTTTTCGGAGCCTTTAGAAGAAACATTTTCTCGGCTACTATCAAAAAGTGGATAATGATCATTACTTCTACTGTATGTCAAGAGAAATATTATGGATCATGGTCATATAAAATCCCTAATGTTCAATGACTGCACCTATGAGGTGCTCTGTTGATCCGACTATAAGGTTGCATTAATACAACAGGAGTAAACCCATCATTAACACCTCAAAGTCAATGTCTGTATGCTGCAAATACAAAGAAAAGATTGATAGTTTACAGAAACAGTGCACGAAAATCCAATAATGTCCAGTGAGCTGTGAGAATGACACTCTGTGTGTATGTGTGTGTGTGTGTGTGTGTGTGTGTGTGTGTGTGTGTGTGTGTGTGTGTGTGTGTGTTTGTGTGTGTGTGTGAAGTTGTCTCATCTGCTGCGCAGAGCTTCGTGGCAGCCTGGCTGGGACCCATTGGTCAACCTGTCATCACTGGTTCTGACTCACCGCTTAACCTTTGTGAACACACGCCGTTATTTAGTACAACACTGGCCCAGTGGGGAGAGAGAAATGGATAAATGGATGGGGCTGCAGCAGCCTAGCACCTCCACCACTACCCACCCCCCAAACACACACACACACACACACACACACACACACACACACACACACACACACACACACACACACACACACACACACACACACACACACACACACACACACACAACACACTGCACTCAGCTGCTCAGTTTAGACAGAGTGGAGAGAGAGTGATTCATTCAAAGTCTGAAAACAGTTCAGAGTGAGTTGAGAGTAAACCTGCCTGAGTAAGGCTATTATTTATCAAAGATTTATCAAAGATGCAAATAATTATGATCTAGGGATGTTTCCTGTCAATACCAATACTACACTAAATCTTTTACTTTAACACCATATTTGGGAAAAGGCAGATAATGTCACTTGTTAATCACAGTAGCTAGGGATGGCAACGTAAAGACATTCATGGTCCCCAGAGGATGAACCCTAGCAACTTCTTTACCCTTTCTCTACCTTTCTGAAGACCTCGCAATCGGTTTGTGAATGCGTATGAATGGTTAGCTCCTAAAACTGAATGTATGTGAATAGGTGAATGAGATATGTAGTGTAAGAAAACTTGAGGCGTCTATGAAATGTCTCTTTTCTTGCATCACTCCTAATGTCCCAAGTGAACAACACATGCTCAATACACCATGTGGTCTTTTAATTTTCTTTTCTTTTGTAAACATGGAGGAAATTAACTTTGCTATTGTCAAGTGTAGTTGCAGAAGACAAACTGTATCTCATGTGGTAAAGAATAGAAACCAATTGAAGACTGTAAGTAAGACTCAATGGTAACTCAAAAAGCCATGATTCACGGTTCTCCATGCCAGAGGTGGTAGCTCAGAATACAGTACGGCTGATGCAGGTATTTCAGCTGGCATGACACTGAGGTGGAACTCTTGAAGCTCAGACCTCTTTGAGGTGTTACTTTGTTAGATATTTTGTGAATTGGGAAAGCGACCAAAAAGCCCTGAGGGGCAGTAATACCGGCAGGGTCGCTGGATAACTTTGCCTAAAATGCTAAAACAGATAAAACAGCACCGTGTGATTCAGCAGAACAAATGGAAGCCCTCCCATGCTGTCTAATCTTCATAACATTAAAAGACCAGCCACCTGCTACAAGTAGTTCTTGCTTCCTCTTGTGATCGCTGCATCTGAGAAAAAGACTGGGGTATTATGTTTGCAGACAAAGCCAGCATTGAAAATAAACCAGCAAGTGGGATCCCTGGAGCTAATTACTAGCCGCGCCATGATTGTCTTTAAATACCAGGTGGGCAGAACAATGGCACGTCCAGACAAAAGAGGAGAACAAAAGGCCATCCCTGTTTGATAAAAGGAGGACATAAAGTGTCAGAGTTCCAACGCATTTTTCAGAGTAAATGTGTTTGTGGCCTCATTTCACCATCATTTTCCCATCTCTGTCTTTGTGACCCAGCACTGGTGGTGCCACTAGAAGACAATCTACACAAAGCTGTCAATGCACAGCGCCATTCTGTTCAAATGCGACTCTAATAAGAATGCAGCGGATAAGGGATAGATGCTTCCATGTATGACTATAGCAAGTGCTATATACGTGTCCTGCCGATCGATTCATCCAGGCCTACAAACCAATTATTTCTCCTAGCTCTGCAACTGTCCAGAGACTTCATTTTAATTACCCCTTCCAGTCAGCACTCCCTCATATTCAGGGTGAGGGCCATGTAATGGATCAGTGGCCACCGGTTTAAGTCACGTGTCACATACCATTCAGAAGACGGAGTGGAAGCCAAATCATGGCTTTTAGCAGTTGGCAGATAATTTCGATTCAGATAAAATATTAGAAAACAGAAACAGATGGCCAGGTCAACCAGCTGCTTCTGGTCATGCTCTATGTTTGTCTTTGATTATGAGTCTGCAAATGAAATTGATAACCACCTATCCATCGATGAGTATCTCAAAGAATTAGAGGGCTCTGCTGTGAAATGATTAGGGCTGTATGGATTAACTGTTACGTATAAGAAAACAAATACACTTGGCTCGGTTCACTATCGCTCTCATCAACTTTGTTTCCAGCAGCAGGTTGTCATTTCCAGCTAACTAAATCTACTATAAGCTTACCTGCCCAAGACCAAGTGGCAGACAGACGTTAGTGGAACAATTAGCAGCTAAAGAGACATATATTTTCTCTGGGATTGGTGGAGACGAAAACAGAGTCAAAGGAAGATTGAAATTTGGACCTAGGTGGCAGAAACACAAGTGCAAATGAATGCTACTATTGAACCTGTGCATGTAGGCGACAGTTTGCCATAAAATGTATCAAACTGACTGGTATGTATGTAGATTCATGATCTACTTTGATTCAAACATTTTTCAACAAAGCATGTAAATGTCATTAAAACCCAATCTGATCATTAAAACCACGGCTCTTCACAAGCTAATGTTCTCATGAAAGAAGTTATCATTAAAGGTTTATATTTTAATCATGTTGTAATGTAGCAACCGGAATATCCTGCCTTGGTTAGTTGTTTTTATTGCGGTCAGTTCAAGTTGTTTAGCTGTTTGATTGCATCAATTTAGATGCTTCCTACTGGGACATTTAGACTTTATTAATATTCTATTGTGAATCCATTGATGCGCCCTTGCTGACAGCTATGAAAGCTGCTAATGAGTGACAATTAGGCCAATAGCTAATGATAGCAGTCAGTGTTGCGACGAAGGGCAACATTCATGATAATCGTTCAGATTGATTAATTATGTTGTCTACCAGCACCAATTTAAATGATCGCGTGCTGCAAAGCTTTTATCTTATGACAATACCAGTCCCAGCAAGCATACTCTATCTGACCCCAGTCATAACAACCATGAGAGGCAATCATGGCAGTTTTTAAACTCAGTGTAAAATTACTTTGTCTATGTGTGTGGGAGTGTATGAGAGAAAGAGCAAGAGAGTAAAAATAAAGAGAAAGGGAAAAGAGAAAAAAAGATAATGTGACAATGTGACAGTGTACTCTCGTCAAGTGTTTCCCGAAATACATCTCCTGTGCTTTTCAGGCACACTAGGATGCTGCAATGATGCCCCATGGCCCTTGAAGTCTGCCCATAATATGCTGTCACCCAGTCACATATTATTCTTGCAACAACCCCTGTGCACACACTCCTCTGGCTCGTACTTCAGGGCAGAGGGGAATGACATGGTAACAGTGTCCGCTCAGTGGTTCTCAGTAGGTGTCCTGATGGCCGGTATGTGTCAGGGCCAGAAACCTGTCAGTAGTGTGGTCAGGATCAGTCTACTGAATACTAAAAAGTGTCAGTTACCCACAGGGTTGACACGGACCTGTCAGCGGGCTGCTGTTCCTGTGAATCTCTAGCTGGCCGACATCTGATGCGCCACAGTCAAACATGATGGATCACCTGCTACATCGTCTTAGCAGCCGCATGGAAAAAGACGGATGGCATGTCAAAAAGGGGTACGGACGGGCAGCAATGGGATTCAACAATGACAGGAAAAGCTAATCTAACTAATAATGTAACAATTTCACGTGAGACAATCTGATCATAAACAAATACAATGTTCTTTATGAATGTTGAGTTCCCTACTGGGCCAATCATTAACAATTTAGATTGTTCTGACTTATAATAGCAGCAGCCTCCTTGGGCGAAACAATGCAATTTTGATGATTGCTGTGACACAGTCATGAATAACCATATTCACCCAGGTTTATTCATAATCCAGTCAATTAGTTCTTATGTTTTCCACATGATGAATGACCAAATGAGGAAACCAAGAACACAAAAGTTTCTATTCTTTCCTTCGTTGATTTCATTGTTGGAGACATAAACAGATTTGATGGCATAAGAAACGTCTACGGACGACGCAAGAGCTGCTCCACTCATGTGGGAAAAGATCTGATTATGAGCCCGTGGCACCACAGCATCACAGCATCATTGAGGAGGATCAATAGCGACAGATGAGTGCAGTGGAGTGACTTCCCTCCCTCTGACTCCCTCTGAGGGGCTGTGTCATATCCCACCATCGTCAAAAAGACTGGCAGGCTCTGCAGATGTCCAAGCAAGCAAATGCTTGTGGACTGGCTCGGACCCAAAGTGGAAAATCCTGGATTCAACATGATCACTGTGTCACCAAGGACCAGGCCAAAAGTTAAGCCTGCTCCTGGCCTGATTACTGCTAAAAGGCTTATCAACATATACCACGAGCAGCCTAGGTCCATTAAGGGTTGAGATAAATTGTCTTGGTTGCCACGCTGACAGTCCTTACAAGAAGTACCTATTACAGCCACAAACACAAATTTTTAAAACTGCAAGGTTCAACGAAAACCGGAAGATTTTGACTTTTAGTTCGAGGATGGTAAATTGGCACAGTCTGCTAATAACGCCCAGCTGCTAGTCCTTGACATACTAGAAAAACCAAACCCTTGCTTGCAGAAGGATGCTGGTTGTTCGGTGGCCTTATGCGAAGACTTGGCAGTCGCCAAGCTGGGCTTCTTGCTGTTTTAAGTAAGTAATAAGTAATATTAGCTGGCTGGTATGTCTTGTGTTGCTGGACTTGCTTGATGTTTGGCTGTTAGCAAAGTTGTCAACTTGCTAGTTTTTGATCATAAGAAATGCAAGTGCACGATCGATATTTACGACCATTCAATTTCAGTACCACTGTCAAACTAGAAGCCTTGGTATTTAAAGTTGTATTACTGTTAGACTTACGATAGGATTTCTTAAAAACACTGTAAAGGTCACAATAGACATAGACATGAAGCATAATATAAACTACAGCTGTATTACAATGTATAACCCTTTCAAAAACAAGAAATCTAAACAAGCCCTTCATACATCTAACTTTCAAATTCATTGACGTACTCAATGCAAATGGGATTATTCAGCAATCAAATTCAGATCAGATTGGGCTTCTACTGATGCTGGTGTTGTTGTTGACACTGTCCTAGCTAAAACATGTCAGGAACACTTCCACTACTGATCTGTTTGTGCTTCCTACAGTTGAGGATTGATGGTGCAGAGCCACATGTAATAATACAGCAATGCTCATTTCTCTGTACTCCAGCAGGTGAAACAGCTGTGTCACAATATTCGCTCTTTTAGTAGCACTTGAAATAGTGTGGCAAGGGGCTCGAGACATTCTCACAATGAAACCAGAGGCTGGACTTGGTTGCATTTAGAAATGTCAGGTAATCTGTCTTTCAGGGATGAAAAGGCAGCCGTTGGGGATACTCTTGTTTCCTCTAAAGAAATCAATGAAGGAGGTGGTTTTATTTGATAGAAAGCAGAGAGGGAGAAAATGGTTTAAGCTGAAAATACATTTAGAAAATGGAGGAAAAAAAGCATGGGTTCTTACAATGAACAAGGTATGGATGCTTGAGCCACACACTGGATAGAAAAAATACAAGTAGACGAATTACGGAGACGAGGAGTTAAAGAAATATATACACAAAAATATACAGTACATTAACACATACTTATTTCTGGTATACATAACTAACTTTCTTTGCACATTCATCACTGGTACAAAGAGTCTAAAGATCTCTCCACAATCTAATCTCCACAACTTTAATTTGTGCATTTTCTGTAACTGCAACTACCTCTTTTTACTCGAGTTTCCTTTCTTTTCGGCTTCCCACCAGTCTAAATGAATGGGCGAGTGTGTGGTGAGCTATCTGTGGCAGGCTGGAGGAGTTTTGATTTATTTCCACAGCTCACCCAAACTGACGCACTGACAGCCCGGATTGTTCTGTAGCCATGATAAATGCCCCATAAACAGACGCTGCAAGCCTGTTAAATGTGCTAACTCTGGATCCACACAGGGAGGGAGAGGAGGAGGAAAAAAAAAAAAAAAAAAAAGGCTAGATAGGCAATCATAGAGTGGGCCGCTGTACTCTTTGCTCTCATTTCCACATTAAAGCTACCAGGGTGATAGGATAAGACTGGTGATTCTAGCCAAAGTAGAATAAATGATCCTTTCATGCTTGCTCCCCTAATGTGATAAAAAAAAAAATGTATTAACGTTTTGTTAAACAGTCCTGTGTCATGATAATTGTTATGATAATCCTGCGTTGCACAATGTGTAGAAATCATTATTCACATCCATAATGGGTTAATTAGCTGGCTGAAAAACAATAGACAGTTGCTTGCAGTTCGTCTCCTCAGACTACCTGACAACAAAAATCATTTTTCCGACTGTGAGGGCTTCTGCCACCTCATGATTACACACTTATCACCAGTTCGAGTATCTTTTTCTCCGTCCACACACGCATCTGAGTCAGCACTGCCTGCGTAAATCACATGAACCGGCCCTGGGGACAGAGCGAGCCTCCTGAAAAAGGTGTGTGCCGTCCTCCCATCTGACTCTGGCTTTCTACTGCCTTCAATAGGAGACCTTTAGGATGGCTGACTGACAGAGTCTGGGCGACAGAGCTGAAAAACAAGCAGATAAATCAAGCTCTGCCTACCCGGTGCTCCTCTTAGCGCCCATCAGTCAGCTAAATGGGCAGCACCCGCCACAAATTTAAGCAAATCTGCTCTCCGATAGGTGGGATGGTAATGCGTGTGTTTGTGTACTGGGGGAAATGGAAAAATACAAGCATATGACTAGACAATAACATTGACATTGGACGATTTTGAAAAACACTGAACAACGTCTGATCTAAAATTGTCACTTTCTACAGCATCTGCCCATGACATCTACTGTACACTATGGTTAGGGTACGATCAGGGTTAGAGCAAGATGGCAAAGGTTAAAGAGGCAAATTCCAGTCTCCTTCGTGAAAGTCAAGCTCACTGCGTGAGCTTCCGCCGTCCCAAAATGACACCCTTACTTTCTGTGTCACATGTAGAACACACTACTTTTAGCTCGGCACCACTGGCTTTGGTTGTAAATCATATAAGGCATGGAAACATCAATATGGACATAATTCCTAGGATACTGGGCTGCATGCATAAACTTGAAAACTATCAGCTGCAGCTTTAAACATATTGTCATATTCTAAACAATGTTCAGTGATATTTTGGGATTAATGTTGATTATTTGTGCTATATTTCCCCTTTTTGTCACCATGTCAGAGCACCGACTATTATTAAGCTACCGGTATACCTTTTGCTACTATATGCATGTTATAAATGAAACATGAACACCTATTATCCAAATTCTTGGTGTCTTAGGGAGCTTAAGTATTTCCATAATGACACTGGGCAAAAGGTGAGGTACACCCTTTGTAGGTCACAGTCTAGAGTATCACAGGACTCAAAATATTGGATTATCTAAGCATATCTAAGATAAATCATGGGTGTGCGCAAACGCAGATTGATGAATTTGCCTTCTTCTGAGCTTCGTAGCAGACTAGACTAGACTTACCACCATCTCCCACAGGCCATATCACTGCTGTGCAGATAGCTGCAGAGTGTGGAGTTGATGTATGCTCACAGATGTGACATATCAGCAGTTACAGGTGCAGTCAAAACACTTCTCTTCCATTTCAGCCATGCATGTATTCATTCCCATCCTCTCTCTCTCTCTCTCTCTCTCTCTCTCAGGTCAGTTGTTCTGATCATCATCCCCACAACAGGACTTCAGTGTTAGGTGGGTCTGGGCTGTTTGGCAGCACCATTTGTCAAACCTGCAGCACTCATGGCAATTGGGCACCTGACAAAAGCTTAAAGGCATATTATTCCATGAGGCGTCCCCTGTGTGTGTTGAAAAGCCACTGCCTGTGACTGCTCCAAATGTCCGTGTGTGTGTGTGTGTGTGTGTGTGTGTGTGTGTGTGTGTGTGTGTGTGAGGGGGTAGATGCGACGGTGTGAGCCGGTTCAGAAGCGCTGCCTTATTAAATTATCTCTCCGCCTTTTACAGCAAGCGGCCCCCCTCTCTCTTTCCATCGCTCTCCTAGGCTAAACATTTGTCTTTCCATTCATGGGTGAATTTGTATTCCATTGAGATGGGTTCCTGGTGGCAGACTGATGGTGGGGTGAGGGGTGGAGGGGTGGCGGGGGAATGGGTACAAAGTCCGCATTCAGGCTCGCTGTTTTCCATCTCACTGCTTGGTTACGGCACTCAACAAGCAGACAATACTGAAAATCAAAGCTGCAGTTGCTTATATATGGCTTCTAATTAATGCAGGAGTGCTTGTTAGTGCTTTATATTGATCACCTTAATATTGCTTAAAAATATTCACCATTAGCATAACATTTGTCAGTGAAGCTGAGCATTTAATTAAATACTGCATAAATTTATGACTCTTGGTACATTTTTTATGCAAATATTTTTAAGTCTTTTAAGTCTAATTTGTCTTAACGTATTCTACTTCTGGCATGTTACTTAATACTTTGTGTTCTAATATATTATAGGGTGGCTTTAAGTACGGAGCAATTACTTTTTCCTTACTCACAGTCAGGTTTATTTACAGTATACTGCTACAGTTTGCTGCTACAAGAAGCTAATTTCCACCCTGAGGGGATCGTTAAAAATTTCACCCTGTTTAATCTTATCTTAAAAGATGTCAGGGAACGTCCTGTCTGTTACGGACCTCGCGCTCTCCTTTAGCACAGTATCATAACCACCTACGATGGTGTCAACCCCTCAGAGACCTCCATCTGATTGGCCAGGTGACTGTTTATTTAGCAACACTCCATTAAGTTGACACAGCGAATCACGAGGTGCACCACTTTGGCTTTAATCAAATTGACAGCTAAGGAGCTGTAATCAATGGGGCTATTTACATAATGCCAGGCTGCACTAAAAAAGAAAAAAAAAAAATGATACCACCTGTTCTGGCATTAAAACCACTGTGGAGGGAAGTGGAAATCTTCCAGCAGGAGGAGGTCACACTGATATGGACGTCTGTGGGTGGAATTGCACATTTTTTTCAACCGTCCCTTGAGTCTATTATTATTTGAACTTGGCAGAGATGCATTTTGGTAATTCTTATTAAGAATAACTTACAAGGTAAAGCTCATTTAGATGTTTCAAGAAGAATTTAACTGTGCAACAGAGCAAATTTTGTGAAAAAGATATTTAAATTTAACCAATTTATGTGAAGGAGTTGTATAAAAGCTCATAATGGGACATTAATTATGACCACTACTAAAAGTATATATGATATACAAATATGAAGCGCTGAGTATTTGGGATAGTCAGGCACTTTTAGAATCAACACTACGAAAATGGCAATCTGTGTTTAACGCCACTCATGTTTTACATATTTGAGCATAACACAATTCAACACAATTACAAAATGACTGTAATTTGCCAAGAAACTAAGGAACGCACCAGCAGAAAGCAATGAACACGAATACTGCAGGCTAGGAAACATGAACGGAATAATACAGGATTCAAAATACAAATATAAAAGCAGTTTTATGAGAAAGGAAACTCATTTAACGTGTTTGTGAGGCCTCAGTCATGTCTATTATATGTTTTGGTGTGAAAGACATAACATAAATATAACTTTATTCGTTTACAAGAAAAATCCACTGGGTACCTTTAATTAGTGCACTCATAAAACCTTATATTAAAGAAAGGATGAGGAAGAGTATGGTATGCTAGGAGCTGGCTAAAAGATTTCCTGTGGGAGAACATCCTAATTTAGTGTGTTCCACCCGATAGCGCCTCGTCAAACTTCTTCCCTCCGAGTTCTTCAATTTTAAGGCTGACAAGTAACCCTTATAGTTTTTTGGAAGCGCAATACAATATTGTCACAGATAATTAACCCAGTCAGCCAGTAACCTTCTGAAAAAAACAATAGCTGTGAATCTCCAAGGCTGCTCCGCTGACATTTAGACTGTTTGTAAAACTGTCTACCCTTTTCAACGGCGCTATGAAGTCTACGGCCAACATATGCAGTTTAGAGGACTTCTTTTTCATGATATGTGACAGAGTGACAGACTGGCTTCCAGACACACTTTCACTGCTGGAGCAGAAAATGAAATGACTATGAAAAGCACAGAAACCTTTCAGAATATCAACTGAAACTTATATTAATACCAACTGCAGGAGTTTTAGCAATAATCACTCTTATTTACAAGGTGTTTCATGGTCTATAAAACCTCTCTAGGAATTGATTATACTGCAAATGTGCTTCGTATATTGCAGTCACAGTTGATGATATTAATATTAATTTCTTTTCAAAAAAGCAGCTTTTTTTTTTGAAGAATTGTAGCTGCTGTGAAATCAAACAAACACAGGCAGAAACTAATGTTCAAGCTTTATATAAAAAAATACTAGAAGAGATATGCTCTGCAGACAGTGCGAAGAAAAGAGAGGAAAATGAAAAAGCAGTCTCTCATCTATGTTTGTTTTTATGGTCAAATTTGTGTCCAATTGTTTGTTCCTCACCACATTAACATAAAAGTAATCCGCTTTCAATTCGAGCCCACTGAATTACAGCCATCCTCTGAACCCCAAGAATGAAATTCAGATGAAACAAAAAGGATGTGTCACTAATTTTTAAAAAAAAACTGCAATTGCATTATTCATTCATAATTATGTGGTGAATGTATGTGGTGAAATACATTCATAATTATGTGGTGAATCATATATGATCTTATATTATTGCAGCTGTGTTGTGTAACCGTGGGGCTCATGGTAGAATCATTTACTAATGGCCCCTCTGCTCGCTCCCTATTCAATAATAATAATAATGAGCTTGTAAACACACACGAAAGCCATAAAACAGATTCTGGCACTTTCCATGTTTTCCATTTAATGGACCCTGTGTGATCAAATATTCATAGATTTCTATGGAAGCAAATCATGGAGAGGAAATCAGGCTTCTCATGATGCACGGCTGGCTGAGCTCAGGCTTCAGTCGCACGCTGCTGAGGTTTTTTTTTTGGTTGTTGTTGTTACTGTATTTCAAAATGTGCTCACTCAACATTTTCAAGTCAAAGTGCCAGTCATGGAAATTGATGTGTGAGACTGAGGTGAATATATGTTTCTCTACTTTTTTTCTAGTATTTTTTTTTTCAGTCAAATCCGATCCAGTGTTATAAAGTCTGGGATGAGCCACTTTCACTGGATCTTAATGCAACTTTAATGAGATTTTACAGCACCAATTGGAATATCTACAATCCTAGAGCACTGTATATATATATATTTTTTAGATCTCTATAAAATTTGGAAAAACAAACACTTTATATTAATTTTTATGTGTGAGTATTTTTTCACAACAGATCCATAAAAATTGATCTAAAAACAGATTTTCTTTTCATTTTCAACATCTGGCCATCCAGATAGAGAGGCCACGACATGTGACATCTGTTCCGGTACTGCCTTGACCTACACGTGGCTTGTCACAGCATGTTATGCTTCCCAGACCACAAGTCAAGGAGGATGCCTCGTGCTCGAGTACTCTGATTGAGAGCAGAAGTGGAAGCGATTATAATTTTCTTTAAATGGGGACGTGCAGAAAAGCAGTAAAGCTGAAAGAAAGCCGCAGAATTATGGTCCTCAACAAATGTACAGCGCACTTGG
Organism: Sciaenops ocellatus; assembly: GCA_033000465.1. NCBI lineage: Eukaryota > Metazoa > Chordata > Actinopteri > Sciaenidae > Sciaenops > Sciaenops ocellatus. The sequence continues at coordinate 15,689,571 of CP136873.1, forward strand.
CAGCTGGATGACAACTGTAGAGTGGCGCTAAAGCGTTTATTGGATTAACTAAGGCACCATCAACGCATCCGATCGCATGAGTGGACCTGTGTCGTATACAAAACCACTCGAACTCGAACCAGCGGTAACACAATCATAAAAATGCATATTCACCACATCTACTCCATACGTGATTTTAAAGTGAGCACACGCACACACAGTGAGGCAGCGCAGATCCCCATCAATTATTTATCTCTGTGAGGTCCTGCGTGCATGTTGATGCCACTGCGCCTGGTTTACAGTCGAGTAGCTGAAGTTAACATACAATACAGACACTGCTCGACTGCTCAGAATATTATAACAGAAATGCAATGTTGTCCTCATCCCTGGCAAAACACCATGGAGCTGCCATATGTGTGGCACTGGGGGGTAATGAGAAGCACATGTACAAGGTGCAAGAAAAAGTTTAATTTAAGAATGTTTGACATGACGTCCTGGAGGAGTTTAAAGTTTCTCTAAACTAATAAAAGATTAGCAAGTGCATCGAGATGAGTATTTTCAATATCAGACATCATCACAAGATCTGCGAAAGATTTAAGCAGTTTCTATGTTTCTAATAAAAAAGGTCCTCTGAGCAAGAGGTGAAAAAAAAAAAAAAAATCAATAGATGGGAATTGACTGAATGATTAAAAAATAGGGTTGCAATTATGAGCAGCACTGAGTTCTAAAAAGTGACTATTTTCTGTCATCTTCAACTACGTTTTTCAAAGAAAATAAACAAAACTAGCATTATACAATGCACTGGACATAAACATTGCATCACTTAAATACAAATACAACTGAATCTTTTGAATAAGCACTTCACATTTATCTACAGCATCATTGTAACCATGGGGCTTACAGAGACACAACGGTATTAAAGGCATCCAGTTGGACTAACGATTCTAGACACAAGGGAATTGCTTGAACTATACCCGTAATTGTGCCTGTGATAGTCTTTGCAGCCCTGATAAAGGCATCCTAATGGGCTGAGGCAAATTATCTGGCTCATAATCAGCAAGGCTTGCAATGATTTGGACTGGAACTGCAAGACTACCTTTACAGAAATAAAGACATGAGGAAATAACACCCACTGCAATTGTCTCCGCTGAGATTACACGCATAATGTGGAATGTCAGCCAAAGATACGTTGAATTTCAAACATCTTCACAACAGATTTACTCTTGGGAATGTTCCCTCACAGAACAAAGTGTATATCAAATGCCAAAATATCTGAAGAACAGTGAATCCATTGAAGTGCCCTCCCTCCCTCCCCCCTTTCTTCTGTCTCAACAGATTCTTACATTTTCCATGCTTGATCTGATGTCGCTTCGTTTTGCAGATTTCTTTCTCTTTCGCGAAAGCAGGACAGCCCCAGCTGACTAATCAAAATGCTGGCAGTGCCCAAAGAGAGGCCGGGAATCTCAGAAAACAAACATCCGCAGTAAATCAAAAGTGATTTCAGAGGATGATCACAGATGGTGCGACTGAAGAATGCTCCTACAAATTCTGTGTGTCCCCGGTGATTCACACATTTCCCAAGCTGCTGTCTACACTTCTCCAAAATAGCCTGTAGCCCATTATGAATGCAAATAAAAAACATGGCTTGAGACCAGTTCTGGAGGTTTTTGCACTAACTCACAGGTAAAAGAGAACCTATGGAACCACGTAGATAACTGTGACTGGCAGACAGGCGTAACCACAGAAAACCAAACTGGGTTTCATGTCAACACATTCGTGAAAAAGAGTTTCAAAAACTCTCAATAATTACTGCGGTGTAAGCGCGTGATCACGACTCATAATCTCACACTCATGCAGACACACGCACAAGACACTCACCCCACTGCAAAGGAGCGAGCTGTAGGTGCTCCAGGACCAGCTGGTTGAGGACTCCTTCCACGCTGGCCTCGCCATGGCGCCGCAGGGAAGGGTGAGTATGGTTAAGGACAACAGTACAGAGAGGTTTGGTGCATTTCAAGTATGGTATGGTATACTGTGGTTATAAAAGACTAAAACTAAAAGAAACATAACAGGCCGGTGTCCTGAGCAAGGTATTGAGGACAACATTAGAGAGAGCAAAAGAGATGATGTAAACAGATATCACATTTAAAAAACAGAGTTCTTGATTTAGCTGTATACAGGATAGACAGGGTCAGTTTTATAGCTGCTACTAATAGAACAGCTACTGCTTTCCTTTCAGTGCCTACTCCTGCCGCTTCACCTCCTTTAATGCGACTGTAACTCTTTCAAGTGCTTAATGTGGACCGATACTCCGGCACTGTTTTATCCTTTCAGTGGTCAAACTTAAGTGACACTTTCATTGCTTTCACTACTTAAAATTCAATAAATTGTCAACTCCTCTCAGTGCACCTCAACTCATTTCTGTGCTTTCTTTTCTTTATTTCAGAGCTACTACATTCACAAAAATGATTCTTGCCATAGTAAATTATGTATTTGCATCTATTTGATTTTATTTAAAAAGCCATATTTTTAAAAACTGCATAAATCTGCCAATTGTGAAAGCAATACAATTTAATCAGGTAAATCGTATGAATATGGTTTCAATATAGCTAACTGTGGAAGAAGCGACACATAAAATGTATGAGATTGGTTTACATGAAGATTCAAGGAACTGGATTTGTTAAGAAGTGGAAGTGACGCAGGAGCTCTGCTGCAGCCATAACTGAGCAGAAAGTTACATCTGCATTTATCACATGTAATCTGACAGTTATCAGCTTATTAACATGTTTTATTAGTACAGTTGATAGTTGCGTTTATTGCACAAACCTAGTTATTATGAATTTCAAACAAATGGGCTTTATTAATATTGAATACATAAACCTGGCTACTGTGTAGTGGAAGCACATTGAGTTTATTAGTACTATTACATAAATCATATTACCTGCTTCAGATTAAGTTTATAAGTACATTTATATTAAAACTATGTAATTCAAATGGATGGATTGAACTACATAAATTCTGCATTTTGGCCTACATATTTTTTTGAGTGCAGGACACTTTTACTTTTTCTTGATTTTTTTCTTCCCTTCTGGGAGATCTCTGATCGAGTTACAGCTCCCAGCAATCACACTGTAGTTTCTTTAAAAATGGCACATTCTAGTTACCATTTAAATCATATAAACTGTACAAGCAACCCATAACCTCTGAGACTTTAAACACTGACAAGTCCCTTTTCAGCACACCCTTAACGGATCACCCGAGCAAATATTAATGGGCCTATAACGTTGTTATCTTTTGTACTTTTTGTCCCTAACAGTCTGTTAGGTTTATAGAGAAGGTTCTGATGATGCACAGAAACCAGAAATACATTAAACATCAGCTGCTTTCTTACAACCAAGTCAATTAAGTCTGCTACTTGCATCGAAGTGCAGTCGCTTACCTCCTAGTTTTATTCATAGAACAAAACTGCTTACACTCCTCTACATGAAGATTAAAGAGCCATACTGACTGTGAGAAAGAGAAATTGTTCAGCATGTGAAAGCTGCTTATGTAGTATATAATGAATGTGTGGATTTTGCTCCTCATACTACACAATGCTAAAAGGAAGCAAAGTTAAACAAGAAATGCCACCGGTTTTAGATACAAGTACTAGTAGTAGTAGATTATTACGGCAAGCCATTAAATAGAGATATCACTGGGGAATATAAAGTAAAAAAAGTATGTATAATTAGTTATAACGAATTCAAACTGGCACAAAATATGGAATTGATTTTCTAAATTTACAGCTGCATAATATGCAAAAGAGGGAAATAAAACTCCCTACAAATTAACTGCTTCATATAATTTATGTAATGCATTCATTTAGATGTCAGAGGTGCACGAAGAGCATGTTTCCGTAACCTGACTATAATGGTAACATTAAACTGATCGCAGCGTAGGCTATCAATGTATGAATGCTGGATCAAAACAAATATGGCCGTCGGAGAGCAATTACCCAGATAATATGCGATGATAAGCACACCGCTGATCATTTACACAGCTGACATTTGGAATAATGGTTGAGACGAGCAGCGTCGAGAGCACCAAACCTGTGTCTATTAACCTTTGAGGGTGAGTACAGTATGCATGCAGAGAGAGAGAGCGAGCGAGTGAGAGAAGGCATCTGCAGACAAAACGTACTGTGCTGAAAAGTGCTTCTACTAAGCGCGCTGGATCATTTCCAAACTCAGAAGTCTGACTCATAATGAATCACATGTCACAACATGCACCTGCATCTTATTTGAATGAACAAAAGAAGTGTTGTGGCTTTGATCGCTCGAAGCATGGACAAGCAGAATTCATACTTCAAGCTTTCAGTGGAACTGTTGGGTAACAGGAGCACGCGGCAGTTCATCAATACAGCCTGGATGTTACGGTAGCATGATTATCGGTAGCCTGAGTGTCTGACTTTATGCTGCAATCCTCAGTGGACCCTCACTGAAGTCTGCTTTGAAATGGACACGTTACATAACATGCGGATGTTCATTATATCTACTGACCCCAGTGCACAAAGAGTAACCCTGAATATAGTGTATAATTTCAACAGTAAAGGACACAAAATTTTAGTTTGCTCGATACCAAGATGCTGAACTAAGAGGTGAAGCAGTTAAATACTGCCTGCTAAACATCAGCATGTTAGTGTTGTCACTATAAACATGATATCATGCCAATCTTACCATAAAAGAGCATCCTGGCCTTTTTTTTCCACAACTGTACTGTAACTTGAAGTTGTTGGAGCTGCATATTGTTACATACAGATGATGCAAACGACCCTATTCAACTTTAGGTGTGACGTAAATACAGATAAAAGGTCTTTTGGTCTCACTATAACAATTCAGTGGAGCATCTGCCCTCCAAGTACGATTTGAGTACAGCTATTTTAGAAACAAGGGGTCAAAATGGCAGACAATCATGAGGCTTCTTCCATCGATCCATCCATCCATTTTCTGGCACTTATCCAGGTACAGGTCACAGTGGCAGCAGGCTAAATAAGGTGGCCCTGATGTCTTTTCCCACAGCCATGTCTTTCAGACCTGACTGGGGTTTAAACTGATACATCTGTACATGAGTCGCGTAATTGTTAACGTGAACAGCATACTGTAAATTTTTGGGGCTGAAGCTGTAGTGTATCATATACACAGATGAGCTGCAACATTGAAACTACCTATCTAATATTGGGCAGGTCCCCCTTATGCCACCAAGAAAAGGAATGGATTTACACCTTTCTATCATACCGAGCATTAACTTCAACAGCATTTCGTGCTACAGTAGCTCTTCTGTAGACCAGGTGTCTAAGCCTTTGCTCACGGACCGCATCTATGAGACTTTGGCGCCCATGACCTTGTCATTGGTTCTCTGATTGTTGTTCCTTGGACCACTTTGTAGATACTAACCCCAAAAACCCCACAAGCTGTTGTGGAGATTTTCTGACCCAGTCATCTATCAAACCATCACAATTTTGGCCCTTGTCAAAGCCACTCAGATCCTTATGTTGGTCCATTACTTCTACTTCCAACACACGAACTGACTGTTCACTCACTGCTTAATATATCCTAACCCTTGACAGATGCTATTGTAACAAGATGATCAATGCTGTTCACATATTATTCACCTGTCAGTGGTTTTAATGTTGTGGCTGATTTGGGCTATATTTATAGCCATTTCCCTAAATTGCTACAGAGCTGAGCAATCAGAGAAACTCTGCCAATGTGCGGATGATCAACATGCTTGTCGCTTCGCTAAACTTATTGTCAACAATCAGTCAGAGTTTGGCACTTTTCTGTTCGTTGCCTGTAAAAAAAAAAAAAAAAAAAGTCTCATGCACCAGTTATTCCTGGCAATAGAAAATGGACGAGTCATTGCTTACTTTAATTAAAGACTTCACAGAAACATGAATGCCTCCAAAGTGTTGCTTGGAGAATTGGCACATCCCTGCTTTGGGCTGACAGGATGACTTTAAGTTGTTTTGCTGTTTTATTTGTGATTAATGCCACCTATTTGGTGCTTGCTTGTGAGCTATATTAGCAAGACTTTATTCAAATGGCTTGTAGTAAAACATAAACTGTGGGAGGGTGGGTGGTTCCACACCCTCTAACAGTCAGGAAGACCATTAGAGCACAGTTTAGATCAAGAAATGGCACAAACAGTCCTGCCTAAGGTGTGTAAGCTGAGCACAATGCCTTGAAGGTGATGTGTACAATTTCAAACCTAAACTGCACTGATGTCCACTCAAGTCTATCTATTCTTAAAGTAATACGCTGTCACTTCTGGTTGGCCATAATATCTAATAATGTCACTTCTGGTTGGCCATAATATCTTAGACAAACTGCAATCTGGATTTACTCTGCAGGCTAAGACAGCTTTACAGGGAGTTACAACAATAATTGTAGTGAGTATTAGCGCTGGTTAAGAAAATGAAACTCAACACACTGGAATGATTCATGAACTTGGAAATGACCTCCTCAAGGGGAGGACACCCATAACACATTCCCTCCTTCATTTCTTCTATTTTTTCTCTGTACCTGTACTGTATATGATGAAGTCTTTCCCTATGAGCAAACAACTATCACTTAACACCATCAACAAAACAAGAATAATATTGTGAGGAACTCATACATTACAAATTAAAGTGACTTTTACTTTGCTCAGGGCCAAGTGAGTGCTTCAGAGTGTGACATGGACTGTAATCAAATCTTTTATTTCTCTAGTTTTTTTGTGTTGTAAAGGGAAAATCCACCCTGAAGCAGAATTTACTTTGTGCTATTCGAATGATTTTAGACATTCAAGCCTTTCTGTACACACAAAGAAACGTCTCCCCGTGCAGGAAACAATAGCAGCAAAACTTTTTTTTTTTTTTAAGATCATTTTTTTGGCCTTTTCAAGCTTTACTGCGATAGAGACAGCTGAAGAGTGACAGGAAAGGTGGGGAGAGAGAGATGGGGAATGACATGCAGGAGGGAGCCACAGGCCGGACTCGAACCCTGGGCTCCCGCAGCAAGGACTGAGCCTTCGCACATGGGGCGGCTGCTCTACCAACTGAGCTAAACACCGCCCCAATAGCAGCAAAACTTAACTTGAAAACATCACGTGACAAGTTTGGTGGAGTCTCCACATGGAGACAAACAACCATTCACCTTGACATTTGCATTCAGAGTCACCAATTAACCTATTAAGTGCATGTTTTTGGACTGTGGGAGGAAGCCGGAGTACCCGGAGAGAACCCACGCAAACACAGGGAGAACAACAACCGAGGTTCGAACCAGGAACCTTCTTGCTGTGAGGCGACGGTGCTAACCACTGTGTAACACAAGTTGTGTTTGGGTTATTCCAACCAAATGACCTGCATATGAACATACATTAGGACTTGAGTTGTGATTTAAAAAACGCCCATTTGAAGTTTTCACTATGGCCTTTAAATGACATCCACTGTTTCACTGTGTACTGAGCAGCTACAGGATTTGTTTGTTGATGGCAGATTCACGAGAACCTGTCTATGCTGCTCAGCTTCAAAAGAAGCTGTTTAAGTTCACAAATTTGTACCATAATATACATTCTAAATAGGATGAAATTATACAAAACAGGCAGCTTCAGGCTGATTTCTGCTGCAATAAAAGGAGTGCTATCAGACTTGCCGCTGGGAATACGTTTGTATGTCATTTTCTGTCTTCATTCCTGCCTACACGCTGCCAAATTACTTGTAGATAAAACAATACACATAATGATTGGGAGTGTTTACGCCTTCATAAAAAGGAAAAATATAATGGCAACTTCAGTAGCTGAGAGATTGGATTCATCATTAACCGTGCACTATGCTCACCAACAATCTGACAGGCTGTTCTTAAATCTGGAAATATGTGCACAGCAAACTGCCAACTGATGAGTTATGGGCTGATATAAGACACTACATGCATGATGACTAGTAGCTCTTATCAACAGGAGCATGTTATGAAACTCATGAGTTTCACCAGAATTTTGACAGCAGGGACTTGGAGTTTTAGCCTTCTCACCGCCCAAATAATCACTGCCCTGGAGTTAGTACTTGTAGATGGCCCAGGGCCTTGTCTACACTATCCAAACTCACTGATTGGTCAAAGTGAGCCCTCAAGCCTGCTACACCTAGAGTACCACATTCATTCAGACTTAGTAAATGCACACTGGTCCCATATTATTTTTGAATATAATGTCCAACAATTAAGGTCAGTATGTAGGATTTCGTGGCATCTTGCAGTGTAGTTGCTGATTGCAACCCCCTCCACTCACCCTCCCACTTCAAGCGTAAAAGGCTTACTGTAGAAACATGGCGGTGAAACATGGCAGACTCATATTTCCAGGTTATAACACACTAATGAAAACATAGTTAAGTATATTACATGCAATTTCTGTCATATTCTGTAAATAAATAGAGCCCCCCAAATTTGACACACTGGACCTTTAAGATCAAATCCGGTTTTCAGCCAACAGTGGAAATTAAAATGCTTTGTATTGTCATGTACTGCCAGTGTAGCTCATTTGATGTCTAAAGTACATTTTCTAACTATTACATTTTCGTATTATCTAATTTCTTTGGGTGACATAACATTGCTGTACTGTAAAAATGGGATTTATAATGCTGTAGGGACCCCATACAATGTTTATTTGGTGATTAACACATAGCAATGTGTTAATCTGATCCTCTAATAATATGTTTTCGCAGGAGCAGGTAACTGATATTTAAAGACTTCCCAAAGAATCTAAAATCTAAAAAATCTTCTGTCATATTTAATCTCCTTTGCAACCTCTGCGTGTCTCCCTTTCAGTCTCACAACAGTTTGTTGTTTTGTTCAAACAAAGCTGCTGCTTTTTAATCTGACAATGGTTTAATTAGCCGAATACTCACAACTCTTGAATGTCGTGGGAAGAGGAACTTTTAGTCTCTGATTTATTTCCACAGTTCAGTTAATCTAATTCAATTTTATTTATATAGCGCTGGAGATTTTTTAATATAGAGCAGGTCTAGACTGTACTGTTTGTAATATTATTTAACTAACTCCCTCATCCCTGGGAACATTTGATTTTTCATTTAGAATTATACAGTAAGCATTCTGGTTGCCAAGGTTTTAAACAACATTAGTTAAGACATCATATTGTCTCTGTTAGCAGCCCCACAGAACACAAATAACCCAGTTTGCATTTGTGTTACAACCTATATATTTCTGATTTCTGACAGCCAGTGTGTTGATGGTGCACATGCACATGACAGGCCAGAAGACAACAGTATACAAGGGAATAGATACAAAGAGTTGCCTCCCTGTGGGCAGAATGCTGTCAATTATGGTGTCAAAGATTACCTTGGATGGACCACAAAGCTTGCCCACAAATTAGGACCTATGGGAAAATGTTATATCATACTGCTGTGAGTGTGTAGCACAATTAGACACCCACGCATACACACACTAAGACATCACTTCAGAGTGGCAGAGTGGCAAGTACTTCGCCATACGCTTTCCCATCTGTCAGTACAGGCGAACAAGCTCCCTGCTGGCCAGAGGGCCTCCAGATGTACGATCCAGATGTCCTGTATCACTGATCTGAGCGCTGTCAACAGACAACATTCAGCAAACACACAGTGCTGAATAATTCTGTTTGACCACTAAATCTATTGAGGATTATTACCTGTTTATTGGTTCAGCACAAACTATGGACACTCAGTTACAATGCAAACCTTTGGCATCTTTGCCTTCTATCTTTCTAGCAATGCTCAGCTCAGTCTGGCTTCTCTGATATAACTCTACTGTACATGTAGTAGTACTGGAAGGATATGATGCTCCAACAGATGCCCAGCTTGCTGTTGATCTGGCAGCCCTGGGCATGCTGCCGCTCCTCCTCCAGCTGTTTGGGATTGGTGAAGCGAGCTGTCTCCTGGTCCGGCTGTGGCAGACTCTCAAAGTCAAACTTGTCAACCTGGATCGCCATCCTGCAACAGGAGAGAGGAAACAGTTACATGATGCTGCTTATATCACTTCTGACTGACGAATAGAAAACAGAGTAACACTTTAATGGTAATGACAGTTACACAACTGTCATTTGAAACTTTAAAACTAAGTTAAAAAAAGTTCAAACGACTTGACTTGATTTTAATTTAACTTGCCGATAGCTGATTTTTTGAACCAATATTTAGACTTGGTAAGTATTCAAAAAACATATAGGTCTTCGACTTCTAATTATTTTGATTCTTTGTAAACTATTGAATGCCCATCACAATTTCACAGAAGGCAGCATATTTTAATGACTCTTTTTGTAACTCAAATTCAATTATATCCGAATCGCACCAACATAAAAAAACAATCAGTTATAAGGGTTCTCAGTTATTTTCCTTTTAAGCTAATTTCAGCACCAATTCAGTGTCTCCTTCTGTGATTAACTACTTCAAAAACTCAAACAGGCCCATGAGGCCCTAAAACCAAAAAACAATAATCCATACATACTGTACAGTCCAAACACAATGTTACATTAGAGTCATTCCAGGTTCCGTATTTCCCATAGACAACCAATGTAAATAGTTGTGATCAATTATATAACAAATAGTCATACACAAAATACAGATAATACTGGATGTGGCTGAAATTTGCCACATCAGCAACACTTAAAGGCCAGTCCTACCAGAAAGTGCAATTACTGTAAGCTGGGAACATGCTAGGATTCGTCGGTGCACAGTTTATTTGTACCTATGAGTCTTGTCTCATATCTGTCTGAAGCTAGCAAGCTACGATAGCTTCCTCTGTTTGGGACTCTCTCCGTTCCATCAAGGGTCAGTGCTGTCAAGACAGCTTATCAGCAGTGCAAATTTGCCTGTCATTCGCAATCAATTTGCTTGTGAATTGCTAAATTTTCACATTTTAAATGCTGGTGTGACCAGGCTTTGACTGCCATAAATGGAACAAAGAATGTTCACCTATCTCTTCTACAATGAAATGCTATGGAAACCTCATTTAATGTAGTAAATTAGTGTAGTAATCATCTCATGCTGTGTTTCGGTGAATTATATATTTAACAACAAACTTAACGCATTAACATATTTCTACCTTGCTTGCTTGCTTGCTTATGACAACCAGGCGGTTTTGTGCGGCTTGGCAGGTGATAAATTATTTATCTAGTCTGAACAAACACCCTCAGGTCCAAGCTTTCGCCTGTATACTCTGGGTATGTTATTTATTAACAAGAGCCAGGGTGTTTGTTGCCCAAGGTTACGTCGAGTGTCACATCCAGGATTCAAATCTTGGTCTACCAAACAAAGCTGAGACCTCACCTGTGCCCTCTATTCAAAAAATGGAAATATCAATTAGATATATTTCTCCTTAGAGTTCAGAGTTGAACCAGTAGAGTTCAAGACAAAGACAGCGGATGGAGATATCCTAAGGGGAAAGGGGAAATAATAAGAGAGGGATATAGGCTGAAGAGGACAGCCCCCAATGTCCTGAAGCAGTTTGTGATGCAACACACAACCTAACAACTGCTCTGCTTCAGCAAAACACCATAAAATACCAGCAAGCATTAAAGGGAGCAGAGGAATAGGCAGTAAACACAACATTGACATACTGTTATCATGACAGCAAATAGTTGCTTATTTACTCATCCAACAAATACGGAGCTACATTAACATTCATGTTGAGTCCTGTTTTTAGCCACCTGACAAATCCACCAACATCAGAGGTAAATATCTGACTCTTTATAGCTGCTACATGTTACACCACCAGAGTTGCTAATGTTTCCTGTACGTTGCTATGTTGCTACATGCTCTGCAGGTAGCACATTGTTTTACCACAGCATTTTTGCTAGAAGTTGTACTTTAGAACTGTTGTGGAGAAATTGCTGAAAGTCAATGGCACCAGGTCAGGAGGGAAGAAAGCGTTCAGGAGCCTCTGATGTCTTATGCTGTAGTATTATAGTAGTGGTCAGACTTTAAACCCTTACAGATGACGCCACAAATACTTTACGCCCAAAATAGTCAGAGGGAATGTATTTACCCATGTTAGTGTTCACCTTCAACACATTCTAGTCTGGAGACACTGTTGTCTGTTCATGCTAATGGAACGTCAACAGTTAGCTATCTATTATGTCTAGGAGGCCAACATTGAGTTTCTTTGACCCTGGTCACCAGGCAACTCTGAGATAGGCTGGCACCTGCACTCCTCCCGCACTCCAAACAGCGGCCTTACATACCAAAGAGAGAGCGTCTTCTCTGATTTGGCTTAGTGCCGTCACCGTCTATGATCCCAAGGCCCATGTACCCAAAGGATAGAAAATTCCAGAACAAGAACAAGGTTGACGTGAGTGATGAGATTGAGACAAAAGTTAGGGGCTAAAAAAACACAATAACTTAGTGAAAGACACTAAAACACCACAAAGAAACAAGTTATAAGGGTTATTACCTCCAACATGGAAGTTATGTTTCCATTTTGTTTGTCTGCACAGAACAACTACTGGCCCAACTGTCATGAAACTTGGCGAACGGGGCACAGGCCAAGCAACGACCCATTAAATTTTGAAGCGGATCCGATTCACAGAGCAGATACACTAATTATTTTTAGGTCAGTTGTAATACAGGCATATAGTAGTTGCATTTGCAGATTTGCATATCATAGAAAAGTGGACTATTGGCCTCGTCTGCACTCTCTGAGTGGCTTTCTACTATTAATTGTGAATCTGGTCTTGTCATTATCTCCAAGTTGTGACTCACTCTAGTTTCGTAGCTTATTCACTAAAATGTTTGCTTTCCTGTTCAAAGCACATATCCCCAAAAGGTCAGATTTTTAGAAACTCAGGAAAAAGTCTTGCTTTCTAGCTTTGCTAATCAAAATGTTTGTGAAGGGAGTCACTTGTAGTGACAAACCCACAGAGAATTATCAAACAGCTCTGCAGTTCCCCTCACCTCTTCAGCTCTACAGAGCTTTTTTTCTTTTTAACCATCTCTACAATCACAGTTTACAAATTCTGCAGCAGCAGCAGCATCTGTTTTGATCAAAAAAAAAAAAAAAAAGCTCTGATAAGCTTGATGTATGCTACTTATATAGCATCAAACATCAGTCACACAAAAGTTAAAAGAAAGTCAAATAGCTTGCATACAGTACAAGCCCACATATTTTTCTAAAAAGCTGGTGGACACTAAACAGAGCCAAAGAGGGTGGCCAGAAGCATGATGTAAATTAATCCGAATGGTGCTTCAGGTCTGCTGGATGTGGTCCTATCAAGCAGCAAACTCCGTGGCTGTAAAGTGAAGTCTATGAGGAAGTGCCAAAAACTGCAGTTCCTCAAACAACCACTTGAAGCTGGCTACAGAACAAATCAATCTCTATCAGTGTTAAAATGTCCAAGTTTACAGCGGAAATAAACATGTTTACAGCCTGGTACAAAAAATGGTTTTAGTCTCTATAGCTAATTTCCCTGTTCACGTCAACTGTACCGAGTCTGAATACATTTAAAGTCACTCGTTCAAATGATATTAAGGCTTAAAGCTATGCATAATTAACAGCATGGCTGCTTTGATTGACAGGTAGGTTACAGATGGCTTGTTTGAGAACCCAGGCGTCATGTGGCCTCAGGTCAGCTGATGATCAATGTCTTTGCCGATACATAGATTAGCCGGGAGGCGGAAGAAGCAGAGTCACAGATTTTGAGCCTCAAAAACTCTGCTCTTGAAATGGGTGATGTCAGTGGGTAATACGTAAATGTTAGTAATAGTTCCAACTGTATAATGTGATTCTAAATGTTAGTATGCATGTTGGTATGTATTTTAGTGTGGTGATTTTCTGCTTGTTGTAAAGTTTAGCCCCATTTATTCTGTCAATTTGTGAAAGCTTAGCCATTTTTGAGATAATCCAACATGTTTTAAAAAGGCTTTATGAGTCTAGGTGGTTGAAGAATTTTCTTAATAAATATCATGTAATCCCTCAATTTATCGAAAAACACAAAAATCACCATACTTGAGGATATATATTGAACTTCTATTGCACAGTGAAGCATTGCCACAATACAGAGGCCCTTTACAGGAGAGTAAAAAATGTCCCAGGTCTCTTACTGATGTCATGATGAGTGATAGTCTTTGCTTCAAGTGTTTAACTGGGAGACAGACTCCATCAGAGTCTTCTTCACACAGAGAACAGGACAAGGAAGAAAAAAGTCGAAACTGTAGTCCATTTTTCCGTGCCCTCAGTACTCCTATCATTCCCTACTTAGAGAAATGACACAGTGTGACTCTGAGGTGGGAAGCTAACTGCGAATTACCTGGACATCCATCTCCACAGGAGGCTGACTTGCAATAAGAGGTTCCTATAAAGGCAGAGTCTCTCTCAGAACGTCACTCCCTGATTTCAAGCCTTGATAAATCACTGCGTTGACGAGCACCACGCTGACCAATGCAAATGATTTCTCAGTGAGCATACTTAATAGCTTCGTGTGGTAAGCAATTTTCATTCTGTTTGATAGACAAAACACAGTGAATCCATGTATTGATCTGTAGGCTCATCTCTGGATTCCAGTTCGGAGGGCATGACGGCTCCCTCAGGAGTCATTTTCTGATGCACTGAGAGGAAGATGTGCAGAACACAGTCAGACTGAATTGGTCAGTGCTTTCTTGTATTAAAACATAAAGCAAGATTATATGAAAATTCTATAATGACATCTGATTTGAGAAAGAAATTCTGATTGTGATACTTTTCTGTATCTTACATGTCTGTTTGACCATTATGCTACTTTGATTTAGTGACTATCATTGCAGTCATCTGCTGCATCACCTGTGTGACACGCCGTATTACGAATAATTAATGAAATTACGCTACAAGAAAAAGAATCTCTTGATGAGTCCAGAGACACATATACATCAAAGTAAGGTGGAGGAGAAAAGGCAAAGGCAATTACCATTTCACAGCCTTTACAACAAAGCAGAACACAAATTAAATAACAATTAAGACTTCAAAACAAAGACTAAAGGAGAGCTCCTGCTCTCGCTGCGACACACTCAAATACATCCGCCTTTGAAGATTAGTGGCACGAGGCTTATGTCACTGACTGAAGTCCCATCTTCAGATGGGTGCTGCTTCTCATTCAGTCATCTTCAAAAGCACACATTACACGCTAAGTCTAAAAATACCATGTTGCAACAATGCAAATGGATCCTAAATGGGAAGATGCTGTCTGGCAAAGCCTATGACTGGTTTTCTTTGGACATGTAATTAGTAAAAGCCAGACGGCCACATTCAGATTGACACTTCAAACATGGAATAAAACCAATAGCAGTAAAATATTTCATGTAAATATGATTCATCTTTCATTTGGTGGGATTTGATTTGTTGATTTGACATTTTAAGACTTATACGACTAATACACATTAAAAATGGTCTAGAGGGGGAATCATGTATTTGCTAATAAAGTGGCTAACAAAGGCTGGGATAGATCAATATGTATACAGTGCTAGCAATAAGCAAACATTGAAAATGATGTTCTATATGGTTTTAAAATGTGCTCACTACATGGTACATGCTAGTTTACTACATTGAGCAATTGACTAGAGTTGGTAACAGTGTTGCGAAAAAAATCACAATAACAGTTTCACAACTTTGGGAATGAAAACTTTACAACTAAGCTGATAAAGATTCAAGATTGTTTGATATTTCTGAAGTAGAAGCTGCTGATAGATGCCTATTTGAGCAATATTTAGCTCTGGTGATTTTCAAGTATTCCAAAAAGTTAAAAGATTTAGAGTAGGTCTCATTTTCTTTTATTTAGTTCAAACAGTTGCCAAGGGCCAAGGGCAGTGTTTTGTCAAAGCAACAGTTCAAAACCAAAAGATATTCTATTCATAATGATGTAAACCACTGAAAAGCAACAGTTGAGAAATTAATGATAAAACTGTTGATTCATTTTCTAGTGTCTGCCTGGTTAATTAAGTGTTTTGCATTTTGAAAAAGACATTTGAAAAGCATGAAGACCATGATACACCAAAACCCAGCTAAAACTATGTAAGATCTCTGGCTGTCTATTTTATCAAAGCTGAGCACTGTTAAGACAGTTGTAAACTGATCAGTGTCAGAGCAAAGTTAATCTTAGTGTTAAAAACTCAAACCCATAAGCAGATTTCATTGGAATTAATTGATAATGGCGACATATTTTAAATACTGGCATGACAAGGCCTTAACTGCAACAAATGTGAAAGTAATATGGGCACTGGTTCTCAAAATAACAGCAACATGCTAACAAACATGATTGAATCTAAGGTTACCATTTACTACCACAATGAAACCTGATGGAAACCCAACTAAAACCCATTTCTTAAAGTTCATACAACCTATTGGTGTACCAGAGCAGCATAAATAAAGACAATGCAATGTAAAGTCAAAGCAAGTCCACAGAGCAGTGATTGTAAGTGCAACAAAGGCTACATCCAATCCCCAAGCACCCCTAAAAGAGCTTTATACTAAGGCAGGAGAGCATTAACAGGCCAAGCTATCCCACCACCACTCCCACCATCTTCTTTTTCCACTGATTTGATTGTGGAGTCTTTCAAGGATTAGGCCATATCTAGAGACTAATCTAGCCTATTACAAGGCTTTTAATAACAACCTGTGTGCTGAGCTGGGGCCACCGTGAAACATCTCTAGGCCTAATTCCCAGTCCGTTAAACCTCCCTGCCTCCCTCCAGCCCCTCGCTGATAACAGCCTGCTTGGCCTTCATTTCCCTGGCCGAGAAAAGCGGCAAGGGTAGATGGGAGATTGAATGGATGGACGGACCCATTTCACCCAAATTTCTATCTGTTAAAGAGGGTGAGCTGTGAATCAGTTAGCACTCAAATAAATCCTACAAAGACATGCACAGATGAAACCTAGATCTGCAGAAATAAGTAATGTTATTCGTGTCGATGCATACTGATATAGAGGTCTATTTTCTTGTCAGCATGTGTCCGTCGATGGAGTTTTGCACTGGCATAGTGTCATTTTTGTCAAGTGCAGACAACGTTTTGTTTTGTTGCTTTCTAGCTTGCATTCATTTTATTTTGGTGACTCACAATGAGCTTGACTTTAAGTAAGAGTAGCAGCAAAGCAGAGGTGTGGAACAGAGATTTGTAATGCTCAGAACAAGCTGAAAGCACATAGCACAAGGCACAGTCATGTTCTGTGCTATTTTCATGACTTTGCCATGTATGTTTGAACAGATCCAAGCTAAATATTATATAATATTCTGGTTGAATAAGTTTAATATAAAAGTGTCAAGTGGTTAGAAATAAGATGATAAAAAAATAACTATGTATACATGTCTCTGTGGTTGAAATGAGTATTATGTACTGTCACAATCAACCACATCTCCCAGAAAACACATTTTCATCACAGCAATTTTCTTTGTCAACTATGTTTAAGATGAAACATTGCTGCCTGGATTGTGACCGTCATTGTAAATAAGAAATCGTTCTTAATGTCTAGCCTGGTAAAATAAAGGTTAAATACAAAATTGAGAAAGTTATCCTTTCTTCGCTGCAGCAGGGATGTTGGCAGTCAAAAACACAGGAGTTTGATGATAGAAACTGTGAGTTACGTTTCTAAAACGTTTGGTTAAGGTTAAGGAAAGATTATGGTTTTGGTTACATTTGGAATGTTCAACACCTCAGATGTAAAGTAAGAATAAATATGTGTTCTGAGGTTGTCAGACCAAAGAAGAAGAAAGTGTTATTAACCGCCCAGACAAATTTAAATGATTAAAAATAGACACGTTTATAAAATTAGGTGTCAAATTCGGGTAAAAATGAGCAGTATTTTCAGCTCCAGGACTGTGGGGGCGTGTCCACTGAATGTGCTGAAGCCACGCCCACTCGTGGGAGCAGTCAAGCAGCAATTTTGATGCGACTGTCAGATGAGTTCAGAAAATGACATGACTAACTTTGAAACACTCTGAGCGAGATGAACGTTTCGTACAAAACTTTCATGTATTTGAAAATTACACAAAGGTCGTTTTTTAGGGAAAAGGCTGGCCAGAATTTGCAACGATCCAAAGCGGGGATTGTGAATCCTTTTCTGTAGATGCCAGTCAGGTGGCCCAGTGGATGTCCGAGCATTTAAAAACCAACCTCTGTTTGACTCTACCACTCATAGTACTGTGTGCTCCCCACACAAGCTTTTCCCAAAAGACAACTCGTGTCCTTGTGTCTAATTATCCCAAACAAATGGAGCCTGCATGCTATGCTGCAATTTACATAAATATCAAGCAATTAAAACTGGGGATGTCCGGATAACCTTTTTATTTAAGCCTCTGACCCTCGTCCAAAAGCTGCTCAACATGTGCACATGGGCGCATGGTCTATGGGCAGTTGCGTATGAAAAAAAAACAGGAGGACGGCCAATCCAACTAAAACTCGCTTGGCTGTTTGTTTAATCACTTTTTTTAATTATATTATGCTAACATTTCAATGCATTATGTACTGATGAACACACATACCGCTTAATTCATCTTTGGAACGCATTCAACACTCATAACTATGCACAATTTAGAGACTCCAGTTCACCTGACATGCTTGGGAGTGTAGGAGAAAGCAAGTGCACTTGGGCGGAACATAAAAAAGGTCATTTGATGGATTTGAACCAGTGACCTTCATGCTGTACGATAACGTGGCTTACCGCTGAACCAACCAAAGAAGATGATTAAATGTTTGCAGAGGTTTTAGCACTTATCTTATTTGAACAGCGCACAGTGTAACGCAATTTTGCAACCCTTGGAAGATATTGCAAAAACAAAACTGAGTATCAACTCACAAGGACAATGAAACCGCCAAACAGGTTGTCTCTGGGTGTAAAGCAGAGCTGACCGAGGTGTACTTGCATTTCATTTCATTTTTTTTTGGCAAAAAACATCTAAAAGCAAACCAGACCTGTATCACAGAATATCATCTCGTCCACCCGGTGTGACTTCTGACACTATATTGCTAATTACCACCACCCTGCAATAAGCTGTGGCAGTGAAGCCTTTTTTAATGGCAGTAATAACACCAGCTTAGGATGAGCCGGTCACAATGAAATGACCCCTTCCTAATTAAATGCTGTGTCGCCACAGACCAAAAGTACATGATAATCACATTAAAGCATACAGGGTCGCTTTTATCTGACCACTGCAAAGCAGTGAATCATTTCAACTGTGAGGTCTATAAACTCAACACAAAATAACAGTGAGTCCTAACACTTGTTGCCGTGCAGATGCTTGCTCCCAGACAACTACAGTTACATTACTATTGTAGATAGTACAGTAATGCTGTTGAGTATAAACGTATTTAAGTTATTCACATGAGAGGTTTTTTAGTTGTCTTGTGGTTTTACTACAGTGTGTGCAGATTTTCTCTAGTGTGTGACTGCAAGCACGCTGTGAGCAATGCGTTTGAATAATGCGCTACGCAGCATAACAGAACAGCAAATCATTCGCAACCAACATTTTATCAGAGCCTTTTTACATCTTTTTTTAACAGCCAGTGATTGTGTTATGTCACAGGGGAGAAGCTAAGAGCAAAGAACACACCGTGTGTGTGTGTGTGTGTGTGTGTGTGTGTGTTTTCACAAAGAGGGTTATTTTTACCTCACGTGCAAGAGCTTAAGGGCGGAGATCCATAGAGGCCTGTGCAGAGGCAGGCGAGAGCAACAGTCTATTTTTAGACTGCGGCTGACTCCGTGTAACCCTTTGTATGCAACGGCTGCAGAGGCAGCGCCGCTACATCCATCCGCGTCTCACTCGATATGATGAGCTGCGGTAAAAGCAAATCCTTACTGCCAATTATTGTATGCGGATAGGTATCGAAGAATGCTTTTTTTTTTTCAGACAATCTTCTAATGCGCTGGTTGTCATTTAAACTGAGCCTTTGTAGACTATTACTAGAGTTGACAGAGTGAGCTATTTTTTGTCTCTGCTGCTGAAACCCAGGAGCCTTTTTTTGGGGCGTTTTGCCATTATTAGACAGCAGAGTGGAGAGAGTCAGGGCATGGGGAGATAGGAGTGAATGACATGCAACCAAAGTCCACAGCTGGATGAGAAGCAGGGACGTTGCAACTTGTAAACAGTCAAAAAAAAAAAAAAAAAAAAACTTATATATGTGTTAACTGTAACTGAATTTGATAACATAAGCTTAAGGCTGATGAACCTAAAGGTGACTAGAGAAGGAAATGACTGTGAAAAAAGAGGTCTAAAGCAGCTGAATGAAGTGATTCTCGCATTACAGTACTGTGGAGAAGGACATGTGAGTGCAAAACAAGATCTTGATGTTCCAGCACCTTAACTAACCCATCTCCAGACAGCCAACAGGGCTAAAACGCCCCCTAGGGAACACATTATTTCAAGAAAATGTGAAAGTGGGAAAAGAAAAATCTCCTGCAGATGCTGAGGGAAAAAAATGACAGTGGTGTGAAGCTGAATCCCAGGGAGAGGTCGTGCAACAGCAGATGTACATCTCAGCAGTCAGCTCTCATTTCTGTCAGAAAACATTGCTCCTATGCCCTATCCTGAGCAGATATAAATATGTTTTTTTTATTAGACATGATATTTTTCATGTATTTGACATACATGCTATGGATAGAGTGAGATAAGGCCAGTTTGATTTAAAAGTTACAAGAAAAAAATAAAAAAATAAAATGATAATATTCATGCAAGGCTGGGACTGTTGAAGATGGGATAACTGACTGCAGATGCATTATGTGCTCTGCTGCCATAAAAAGTAGCACAAGAAGGGGGAAAGGTGGTAACCATGGAAACAAGCTTTGTTTGAAAAGCTCATGCAATGAGGCGTGTCTGCCCTTGTGCGCACCGATCCGGCAGAGCCAAGAGGCATGGCGAATGGAGAGGAGACATGGCTAAAGATGAGAAACTGCTGCAGTGAGCGCTAACTCCCCGCTCTACTACGGGGGGGGGGGGTATTACTGAGCTGCGATGATAATGGTGGACGGCAGTGGGAACTAGTTAGCGCCTAGGGGTTGATGTTGTGATGGGATGTAAACCCCCAAAGGCCTGTTTAAATCCCCTGGGAGTCACAGCTGCGGTGTTGATGCAGAGAGAGGATTGGGTTCAAGAAGGTCTGAGAGCAACCTGCTGCTGGCAAGGAAACAGACACTGGATGACTTTCAAGACTGAGAGCGCCCACAACACTGAATGTTATGTTTATTGCAATGAAAAATATCAAGCTTTCAAAGATGATGTTGAGCTTAAAAATAACTAGTCAATGCTGCAGCAACTACTAGTAAATTAGTTAGTGTGGGATTAAAGGGGCAGTTTACTTAAACGCCAAGACAAGAAAACATATTCAGGCATCTAGCAATGAAGATTTGCCCACATTTTGCGAGGTAATTACAACCTTTCACCTAACAAGCTGGGATGTAATACACTAGAGGTTTTTTTTTTTTTAAACAGATTGTTTGGGAAAAATTATTTGATGAAAAATGATTTCATTTTCTTGTAGTGCTGAAAACTTTTAATTGAAAATGAATTCCATGCAAAGCACTTTGTAACTGTTTTCAATTGTGCATCATAATTAAGGTTTGATGAATGAATGAAATGAATCAGATTGTAAGTGTTGCATCCATTATTTCTCTTTGAAACTGTATTTTTCCAAAAAAGAAAAACAAAACAAAAAAAAAACAAATGAATAAATTGCCCCTTGAGCAAACTCTGCTGAACATGATAAACTATTGTGGGCTCTGAATAAACTGTAGTCCGTAAACCTTGAGTTAGGATGATTTCACCATTCAGATTTCATGTCTGTTGCTACGTTAGAGCGGCTAGTTACTCAAGAAAAGGGATGATTTGTGAAAATTTGAGTAGCAAAGTGAAGCAAGTTGGGAACAAAGAGAGGACAGAAAACAATGGAGCACCTTCATGAATCTCATCGAAGAGATTGTGCAGTGAAATCTCATGGAACATGCTGATGATGGGCTGAGAGGGATCATAGGAGGTGACCAACAATGTTCTCCCACTGGTTATATTTATACAGCTGACAGCTAGAGACAAGTGCCTCAGGGCCTCTGCTCTTCAATTCTGATAATTAGATACTGTTCAAACACTTGCATCAAACCCATCCTATACAAAAGAATCACCCACTAAAAGACTTGACTGACTTGCAATCAAACCCACGTAATTACAATGCTTAAGAACTTGCTTTATGGAAATGACTTTCCGCCTGACATCTTGGACAACGTTTTTTTTATTTTGGATTCATATTAATAACAGACACTTTAATTTGCTCCGTCTCATCATAATTTGCTCATTAGATCAAAGATTCAGTCGCAGAAAAGGTCACGACTGTCTGACGGTACACAGGATCACTCTTTTTTTCTTTCTTTTTTTTTTTTCCCCCCTCAAATGAAAGAATATAAAGTATGCGAGGGGAGCGGCGCTAATTTACATGATGTTTATGCAGAGCAGTGACCATTAGAGCCTGATCATTTTTCCCAGCTCAAGTTGGGAGAAAAAAAAAAAACAGCCATCGAGGAATAATTGCAGGGTGAATTAGTCATTTCGCCAAAACCAGACTTGATGTGCATGGTGCAGCATACTGATGAATGAATGTTACATTTTACAGTATCACTCTCGAAACTTTGATGGTCATAATTTCATCCCAGATATCTAACAGATGATTTATCTTTTTGCATTAACGCACATCATTGTGACATATGGATTTTAGAATATTAACAATTAATCCAGTCTCCATTAATCATCTTAATCTAACCAATTTTTCATTGAAATATACGTGCAGTTTATGCGCGGTGTGAAAAATAATGGTTTCATACTGCACGCGCTATGAATGAATGAGCGACTCATTGGGCGTCCCTACCCAGGATGACTTGCAGGAAGACCTGCCCCTGCTCTGTCTCTGATTGGCTGGAATTACAATTACAACCTGGAACTACAAACTGGGCAGGATGGAGGGAGGAGATCAACTCAGCCACAGCAGCTTACGTTTCTGTTCCTGAAGCACCAAAGCAGCAGAGAAAAACTCTACAAACTAGTGTGACACAAAGGTAGTGCCTGCAGGGGTCACTTGCTAGCCAGCTGGACAGTTATTCTCACAGACCCTGCTGTGAGCTGCCTGGACCTCTCTCAAGAGACTGGTCTTATGGACAAGAAGTTTGTATTTCTCCTTTGATGAGAAATGGTTGGTATGTTCAAATTTCACAACTCAAAATCCCAGCAGGTGCTGGCTTGCCGTCATGCCAGTTTGCGGAGTTTCTCTCTGATGCTTTGGTACTAGAACAAAAATGTGAGCTCCTGCCTGCCTCGCTCCTAGTGCCAGTTGTGATCATAGATAGGCTACGGCCAGTACTGTAGCCCCTGAAATGGTACAGGCAATCAAAGGTAGAGTCTAGCTTGCAGACGGATGTTAGCAGTGCACCTTTCCCCAGTGAATGTGAGTTAAATAAGATGTTAGAAAAGTTAATGTGGGTTGTTCTTCAGAGTTTGGGTCTGGTGCTGTGTAGCAGACTATAGGTTGGCTGTCTGCTAACTGTAACTGTCTGCAGACGGGACATTACTGCTTTAGGCGAGGATCTGATTGGCTGTATGGAAACAAGTTCTGCGTGTATGTTTAACAGTATTCCGATAAATTAAATATGGGCACCACAAAATATATACGTATATGTGAAATATACAGTCCTTGCCTTTAGTTTCTGATTTTTTTCTCAAAGGAGAACACATGACATCTGAGTTGGTAAAATTGGATCAACAGTATTTATGTCCATGGGGATATCTGTTCAACCAGAGCAGATTTACAGCACTCAACTACAGCATGCTTAGTATCATATATAAAATCAGTAAGATCAGGTTTTCTTATTTATTGGTAATAGCTTTTAGCATTTTAAGCTAAAATTTTAAATCAGTTAGACTTATTTTAACTGTGAGATCTGCCCAAAATGTTCTATCTCATCTAATTTATGTACGCCTTTGAATCCTGGATGTCGTGCAGCATTATATGTATTATATTAAATATTTACTAAGGAAATTAGAGCAAGCCAAGAATCATGTTTCATTTCTTGCCCAAATACACATCTTACTGAGAACTTGTGGCAAATATGGGACACGGCAGTAGTTTTAAAATGCTGTTATGATAGAATATGTGCACTTGGTGTTGCATCATTTTTGCATCCTTATTTTATTTATTTATTTACAGATGTCTCTTAATGTAAACCTTTAAAACCCCACACTGTGAATATTGTCGTGCTGTGAAAATCTTGAAGATCTAACCACAAAAGAAAAGACAGGTGAACATCCTACATGTCTTTTTCTCTCTGTTCTACTCTGTTCAAAGAAAGACTGAAAAAAATAAAAACAAAAAAAGGTTTGGGCATCACTGTGTGGTGTCATAGTGGTCCATGGGGGCCTTGTTGGGCTCCAAAACATCAAAGTGACCATTCACATTCTGAGGTGCTACACTTTTTTTTTTTCATTGGCCATTAAAGAACACCATCAAGAGGATAAAGACCTTGTAAAAGACATGTCTGTGAATGATATGAGAAGATGAAAGCAGCACTCTGTTACTCTCCCCGTTTCCCCTCCTTCTCCTCGAGTCGCCATCATAGGGAGAAAATACAACCTTCACAAACTGAACTTACTGCTCAAACACAACCAATAGGATCTCTGTTTTTCAGTAGCAGCATTCAATAAATGTAAGATATCACCTGTCACTGTCTAAAACTACTGAAATGTGGCTGTACCAGAGGATGGAAACAGCTTCCTGCTGCTGTCCTCATGTTCCTCCTATATGGACACAAGTCTAAAAACTATTAAATCTACCATTCAAACTGCTATATATCCTTCCATGCATGAAGGGCTTTTCTCCCTTTTCTATTTGTGTAACCATGAAAAAGCTCAAGGGAAACAATTAAAAGTCGTTTGTTGCAGGAGGAAACTGCAGGATGACTGACAGAGTCATTTTTGCGACTGTCCGATTGACGCCTTAGCTTCACCAGTCCTGGATGGAGGCTCCAGAAAACATCTTGCACCTGACACCTCATTCATCATGGAACAGGAAAGAAATATAAAATGACAGGGCCATCTGATGTCGAGAGAGGATGAGTTGAAGAGACAAGCGCAATATGGTTCAGCAGACGGACTTCTACGAGTCCGTGGCCCTGATTCCCTCTGTATGCAAAGTCCTACGCCACCGAATAATCTGTGCATGAGCTGGGTGTGTGTCGGTGAGGCTGCATCCCAGTCTCTGCCACGTAGAGATATCTCAAGAAATACTGTACGCTGTGAAAAGAATCAATATGCTGGATCTAAGCTAATCGTCTGATAATGAATTTACGTCTGTCAGGCTTCCAGAGAAATCTACAGGATGGAAGCACTGATTGCTGGAGTCCAACACAACTGCTGTATCTACAGGGAATGTCAGTCGAAGGGGGTAAAGACATGTTAAGTCTATATATACATCTGCAGTTATTACCAGACATGACATTTTTTGCCTCAGAGGCACATTGTGTCATACACTGTCAGTTTCTAGAGAAGCAGGGTTTTTAAATCAATTATGCAACTGGTGCATTATGTATTCTGACCTCTACTTCAGTCCTTATGTATAACATTGACTTTATGACGGTATCAATGAGAGATGGGGAAATTTGGGGAATTATGCAACAGTGCCAGATGGTCTCTTATGTAAAAGAGACATTAAAACTAAGGCTAATGACAGAAACTAGCAAACCAACCTTTCGTCTGACAACAATTTTATTTCTGTTTTAGTTCGAAGTGCATTCTCCCTGGACAAAAATGTATAAACACTCCACTGCAAGTAAAAGTCCTGCGATCAAAAAGCTGTACAAGGACAGCAGTATTATTGGGGAAAATGCACTTAAAAGCAAAAGTACTTGTTCTACTACATGTGCCCTGTGACTGATATATTATGTGACATTATGCATTATGTAACATAACATTTTTCTGCATGTGTACATGGCAACAAGGAGCAATACTGAGGGAAATCTGTACCTCCAATTTTCCACCTTAAGATCTGGTAACATTTCAGGTAAATGCCAGAATGAGAGAAGTAACACTGCAGAAGGGCAGTGGTGGAAGAAGTATTCACACTCTTTACTTCAGCAAAAGTACAAATACCACACTTATTTAATAGACCTGTGATGTTTCTGGATTAATATTACTTCTGAATTAATGTGTATGTTGCATAAACACTGCAGATGTTTAAGGCTGAGTTCATCTGAACTACTTTATATTCTGCTGGGTAGTTTATTCTACAGCATTGTGTCATGGTCTATAAGATCATATAATTGTAGCATCGCTGCTGTGAGTAGCATGTATATCTAAAAAGTTTCATGAGCTCAGAGAAGCTCTGTTTTTGACCAATGTACACCAGCATTGCCACGGTGTATGTGAGAAGACCAAAAACTGAAATGTTCCTGAGTGAAGCTGCATGTTGTGAGTAGTGAAAATCACGAACACTGCCTGAAAGGTTATCCCAGTAATTTACTGGAAAATATGTGTGAAAAAAGACTTTAGATTGTTGATAATATTAATGCATAAGCAGCATTTTATTGTTGTAGTTCTTGGAAATGGAGCTAGTTGAAGGTCCAAGCTAGGTCTCCAAAAATAAATCTTGGGGTCGTGAGATGATTAATGGAAGGGAAAAGGAAAAGTTCTGCAACTATATATACACACTTCTGAAACTTTTCTCAAATCTTTGCTTTTTGTGAAATTTGTAAAAATATCATTTATAAGAGAAATGTCTCTTTAACTCAAAGAGCTACAAGATCTCCACTGCTTTATAAGAGGTCATGAGCCAGAAGACTGTAAACCAACTGGTTTAATCTTGAACAATGTGGTGTATTTACCATGTTTTTTTTTATTATTATTATTTTATATTAAGTCTTAGTCTGAAAATTAGCTGGTAACTAAATTTATAATCTGTCAGATTAGTGTGGTTAAGCTGATTTCCCTTTTAAATGTAGTGGAGTAGTATAAAGTTTCATAAAATGCCTCAAAAGTACCTCAAAAATGTACTTAAAACTACAACTGTAGTGACAAAAATATGAGAAAAAATGAGAAAATATCCACAATAACTCAAAAGACCAGTGTATCACCATGTCATATTTCATTTCATATTCTTGCAACCTTTGATCGCACTTACAGCCTAGCAAAGCTTTACATAGCACTACTGTTCCTCAGGCAGAACGGTGGGTGGTAAATGGATTACCAGCATGGGACCTTGAGATCAAAATCTCTTTCAAGAGAATCCTGAAAATGGCAAAACGACAGATGTTCATTTATTCTCCGGTATGATTTGTTTATTTAATGAAGTACGCACTCTGCATTGATATATTGAAGCAGCACGGCAAAAAAAAAAAAAAGAGCAAAGAAATAAGTGCAGTACACCTAACCAGCAATCCACTTCGGGTATGATGATTGATGAATATGATGAATATGATGAATATTATAAACTCCAGCCTAATGTGCTTATAATATTCATAACTATGATTTCATTAGTGTACAATCACCTGAAAGTAAGAATTATTATGGTTTTGTTGCCTTAGCATGAACCTTTGATATCTGCAAAGGCCATGGGTCCTCTTTCAGAGCGTCCGTCATGTTTTGATAGTAGCCCTGAACATTTTTTGCATGTATCGCAGCCACTGTACATTTCATAGATACTAGGAGAGGGTGAGGCCAGAGGGATTGCAAACTACACCACTAGAAGCCACTAAATCCTACACACTGGTCCTTTTTTACTGGGAAATGTAGTTAAAATGAAACTAACTGAACAAGTGGAGTAGAGGAACATCATAAATTCAATGAACTGTAATGGTTACATCTACAACAAAATTTCACATTAGCCACCAAATAAGCTATAAGCCATAAGCTACTGGTCATACCAAACCAAGTAGACAACTTACACCTTACTCCCCTGAGTATATTGTACTGAGCCAGGGTGCACTACAAGTTCCCCTGCTGCCTTTTATAATGCAAGTCAATTAAATTTAGGTTGAATTAATTCAAAAATATTAAAAAGATTCAGTGAACTTGAGAAAACAAGTTCATTACACTAAGGACAAGTTTAATCAACTGAATTTCCCCCAAGGGGATTAAACAAAAAAGGACCAAAGTGCAATCCTTGGCCAATCTAACTTAACTTCCACGAGTAATGAGTTTTTGTTTGCATGTTGTTGTTTATAGATTGTCACATTGTAAGTCTTGTGTATTGTTTTACGTTGGTTTTTGATGTTATACACAAACAAGGGGAAAGAAAAATTCTTCAGGTATGTCGGCAAACATTACATTTGCTTTCCAAATACAATTTCTCAGTTCTTCATTTTACAAGAACTTAGAACGGTTGGAGTCACTTAGTACAAAGATGACATACAGTGACATAAAGCTATGTAACCAGTTATGATGTAATAATAAGTGTAAGACGATGGGGACTGAACTTGCTGAACCTTCAGCATTGTTTTTATTAACATGAAAAGAAACAGCTTTGACTTATCTTTACTTAAGAATTAAAGACACGCAACAAGTTTCCAACATGTATGTTTGCTTCAAACTACTAACAGAGGGGCCCATCATGTTTTCAAATAGAATTCTTATACAAGTTATATAAGAATGAACTCTTAGCAGCATGTTTATTCAATTCATCAAGTGAAAACACCAGGAGAACTCCTATCCTACTATGATCATATCTCATGTGGCCTGAAGATTAAAATCGAGACTTTCTAAGTTGAATTGATGAATAAAACATGTGAGAAAACATTAGTTAATGCCACCGAGTTCTTGTGTGATGTTTTACAGTGCATATTGCTTATGAATTCAACTTTATTTCTATATTTCTTCTCTCAAAACTCACAGTCCATACTTGCAGCTCCGCTATAAGTACATGCAGCATCACTACTCTACAAACTAACACTTACGCTGTACTTCCCGCAGTGAAAATGTAAACAATCATCTTGATTGGTGGTTGTTTGTGTTGTGTGTGTGTTGTTGTCCCAGTTTAGCAATGATAGAAACTCTTGCGCCCAGCAACTTCATTAAAATATAAGGCTAAATAAAACAGTATCTCTAGAGACTTCCGAAGAGATCCTTTTTGAGGGAAATAACAGTAACAAAACGCCGGAAAAGCTTATCTTAGCAGTTCATTTCTGCAAAGGAAAGATTATTTGGAGTGAGCTGAGTGATGAGCTGTTTGGCTCTGTCTGAAAAGATCCCTTTCCACCCCCTAATTCCCCTCAAATAATAACATTCCACCCCTGTGGAAAAAGGTCTATGAGTCACCAGCAGTGTACCTCTGGTTGTGGCAAAGGATGCACTGGAGAGGCCGCAGTGACAGGAATCATAATTTGCCACTTTCCAGTGAAACGGCAAGCGGAGAAAGAAAGCACAAGAGGCTTAGGTAATCTATGGAAACAGCAAGAGTATGATGATCTGTGTGCACGTGTGTGCAGGTAATTTGTATATACAGGTAAGAAAATGAAAAACAGGTGAAACACATGGGAGTAACTAATTTGGGACTTAAAAAAAAAAAAATCAGATCTTGTGTTGTTCTTAACAAATTTAGGATTTCACCCAGATTTTTTATTCTTGGTAAAGAACAAAAACTCTGTAAAAAGCATTTAGACTCTCAGAGGACACTA
This sequence comes from Sciaenops ocellatus, assembly GCA_033000465.1. Classification (NCBI taxonomy): domain Eukaryota; kingdom Metazoa; phylum Chordata; class Actinopteri; family Sciaenidae; genus Sciaenops; species Sciaenops ocellatus. The sequence goes on from CP136873.1 coordinate 15,719,196, forward strand.
AAACTGAAACCCAGACTAATAAAATACTTTTAGGTGAATTATCAGCTCCTTACGGAATAGTGAGGAACCCCTGAAGCTGAAAAAAGAAAGGAAACTACATCATGTTGGCGCAATAACTGTCCAATTTGCAACTTGCCAGATATAGCAAAACCAACATATCAGTCTTTTTTAGAGCATATATGCTGTCACACTTACATGGTTGGGGGGTAAACAAAGTTTGTTTTCAGTATATACTGAATATGATGCTTATAAATCTGATCTGAGTCATTTAATATTTAGTGACTAATGACGTTCCGTCCAATGTAATGTTTAGATTGTCACACATGGTACAACTTCATAGAGTATGATTGGCCTAACTTAAAATTCTGAAGGAATTTAGATGCTATAACATCACAGATTTGCTTTTATGGCTTCCTATAATATTTGGCACAGCGTCGTTACAGTGGATTTGCTGTGGCAGTATGGTTTGGGCTCAGTTTGGACAGCCTGCCTTCATTCCCTTTATGAATAAAACACAAAACCTTCAACCTAGTTTTAATCAACAGAAGCCTACAACAAAATAGGTTCCAGTGTTTCAATGGCACAATATGGCATTATATATATATATATATATATATATATATATATATATATATATATATATATATATATATATATATATATATATATATATATATATATATATATATATATGCTGTGGAGGGCCATGGACGACCCAGGGGAGAAATATGGAGTGAACCAAAGTTGAATGAATATGATGTATATATGAAAATAAACAAACCAGAGTTTTCTGATGCTTTCACACTGACCTTTACTTCACTAAGATTCATTGTGGATCAATTTTTTATGAGATTCTTCACCTATCATTGCTAATGATTGATGAAAAATTGCGGGGAACTTTTTTTGACCTCTAAAGGAGTCACAAATAATGACAGTATAAAGAAAGGACAGAGCATGAGTGACGTTTCCGAAGCTCTGTTTTGAAGCTGAAAATATGCAGCGCTGGCCACCGCCATGTTGGCTGTACTGCTTGTTCCACCTCCAGGCTAATCTAAATAAAGACGGGAAAGATGTGGCTCATTGGTAGACCTGAGGCAGGCCGAATGACGCCTGAGTGCTCAAACAAGCAAAAAAAAAAAAATCACCTGGTTTACAACCCACCAGGCTGTAAACATGTTTATTTCTGCTGTGAAGTTGGGCATTTTAATAGGGGCGCTTACGGAGATTGACTCACTTCTGGAACCAGCCTCAAGCAGTCGCTCGAGGACTTACAGTTTTTTAGCATTTCCGCATTGGCTTCACTTCGCAGCCACGGAGGTTGCCGCTTGGTCATGACAGAAAAAGTTTGCGGAACCACCGAGTTAGCATAAACAAGAATCACAAATAGATTGGGCCAACCCCGATCCATTGAAAAAATGTTTTATTGAGACTCTATTCCAATACTATCTGCAACAGGCTATATACGATGCCCATAAAGAAGCAAACAGACAAACCTATAACAAGTTGGATTGACATTTGCCCTGTTCAAATGCACAAATTGGATGTTATTACATAAACCTTTTGCTTTGATTCATATCTACAAGTTTCAAACCAGCAAACTAGATCATTGTTGCATAAAAAGAACAGAATAAAGAGCGCTGGGAGCAAATAAACTAAGTTGAGAGCTGGAAGACACTTTACTTTGAGTCATCGCCACATGGGACATGATGAGACGATATCAGTGTGAAGAAAGAAAAAAAAAAAAATCTTCCACTTACCTCTGGCACTCGCTCGCATGGAGAACCAGGTCCTGGTTCTTCTTGGCGCTGACGGTGAGCTCATGCTCCGTCGGGTTGAAGATGTCGAGCAGCAGATGACACTGACGGGTGCTGTGGATGGACACGGACACAACGACTGAGTGCAGAATGACAATCTCTATGTTCACTCAAAAACTCAAATCACAGGCTCATTCTGATGCACAGCACCACTTTAGACAAAGATTTATTTATACAATACACACATATATAAATATATAACAATAAGCTTGCAATCACTCGTGTTCTATAGGGAGACTCTGGCACCCATATAACCTCTGCATAATGACTTGTTAATGTGTATGTGAGTTTATACTTTATGCATGAGCTTACAATCACTTTCTACAAATACACGGCCACATACACGCACACGGCGAATGCATGAGATCAAGAGAAGACACGGTGTGAAGTACTCATCAGTCCTTGTCACAACATCAAAGGTGGCGGTGCTTTCATCAGGCCCACAGGCCTGGCTGGAGCAGGCCATCTCCACATCACCCCCATGCCTGCTTTTCTCATGCAGATCATAAGAGGGCCAATTTGTGATTTAGATCAAGACAGGAGACATGATGCTGGATTTTCAAAGAGTTAATTTTAACCCCCAAGTAGTTTTTTTTTTTTTTTTCCTCCCCTCTGGTAATGACGGATGAAAGGCATGGATATCTCAGAAACAGAGAACAGTCTGTCTGATGATGCAGCCTGTGTGCTGTTATATGAATAGATTCTGTAGGTGTACAGGAGGAATGTTTACATTTTACACATAATATTCACACTTATTTTCTGTTTTTTTTTTTTCAAGCTTATAGGGTTTGGACATTTGTGTATTAGTTTTTTTTTTTGTTTGTTTGTTTTTTTAGCTTGGTGTGATCAGTGACAGCAGCCGTTCTTGGCTGGTCTGTTTCTGCGGTTGACATCAGGAGATGTAGTAGTAGAAAAAACATGTTATACAAGCCATCATTAACTCCTGTAGGTTAGACCAGACTTCCAAAAGTGAAACCATAAGTGCTGACTGACTCGAAGCCACTCTGGCACGAACACGCCACACTCTCTATAGGAGACACTCTTTGCATTCATAATATATGTTGTTGTTACAACGCATAAATGTCTAGTCTTTGAGTACAATGCAACCCCCGCTTTTCCATGTAATTTCCAGGAATGAATGCTGTTTTATATTCAAGCAAATAGGTTATTTTTAGAATGCTGTCTTGGCCAATGAGGCACGACTGGGTATGAATACAATACATCTATCACACAACAACAACAACAACAACGCACAATAAGACTGACTTTTTGTTCCCACATGGGCACAATGATAATGATCAACGCTGAAGATGAAATAGATAGAAATGGGGGGGAAAAGATCAGGTAGGAGAAATCTGTACGCGTGCAAAATTAAATTAAATTAAATCATAAATATATATAAAAATCAAATAAGGTGAAGTGAAAACTTCTCAAAAAAGACATATAATTTACATGAATTAATATATACAACAGTAAATGGAAAGCAGAGACATTAAAGTCTGTGTAAAGGAAATTCTGAGATTTCTTGCAAAATACATTAAATATGTTAGAAAATAGCTGCTGAAAACTTATTTATTAATTAAATGTGGAGTTAAAAGTTTTTCACCAGTTTTCAGTCCAGGATTTTTTGGGCGGTCCAAAAGGGTGGCTCGATGACACACTGAGGCCACCCTGAGCATACCCCAGCAGAGAGATAGAGATTCATTAATCTCACTCAGAGTGTTTTAAAGTTAATCATGTCATTTTCTGAACTCATCTGACACGTTTCAGTCACTACAAAATTACTGAGTGACTGCTCCCACGAGTGGGTGTGGCTTCAGTGCATTCAGCGGACACGCCCCCAGTCCTGGAGCTGAGAATACTGCTTATTTTTACCTGATTTTGACACCTAATTTCATAAACTTGTTGATATTCTTAATCATTCAAATTTGTCTGGGTGGTTAATAACACCTTTTTCTTTGGTCTGACAAACTCAGAACACATACAGTATATTCTCACTTTACATGGACTTCAAGAGAAATGAATCTTAACAAGAGCAAAAGAAAAGTAACCAAAAGTATAACTGGAATAGCTGCTATTAAGTTTATGAACATTCTTCTGACCAATTCATAAATAATTTATAATTTTATAGATAATCTTTTCTATGTAGGTTTTGAAACTCTCAAATTTAAAGAGGACGGATATGCCAAATGCTCCAAAGCAATCATGATAAGTGGAATCAAACTGCAAAAGCAAAGAACAGATGTAAAAATGTGTCCTTTGTACAAATTAAATGCTGCCCATCACCCTATCTTCCCCTCCAGGTCACACTAAGCCCCCCTCCCAGCTAGCTTCTTGCCTCTTAAATCTCAGGGTTAATGGAGGCTTAAGTTTAGCTTGCCCAAGTCCCCAATAAACTGCTGTGCCAATTAAAGGAGCATATTTTTTAAGGCCTACCCATGTTTCTTTAATTGTCTCGTTGTCTTTGTTGGCGGACGTGATTAACGGGCTGAGAGGGGCGAGGTACTGATTTATAGGCCGGGGCGTTTAGCTGAGGTGATCAATCAGACCTCCCAGTTAAGAAACACAGGCTCATTGCTCATGCACTATACCCAAGATAAACAGAAGGCAAAGAGCCGGAGACACAGAGACAGACAATGTGGATTTTGCGCCCTCTGATAAGAGTCTCCACAGTATGAGCCTGAAATGATGCTGCTGAACAGTGGTGGACGACTTCATTCAAGAACTGCCGCTGCTGCTGAGCCTACTGCACAACGTCTGTAGACAAAAGCTAAAGATTATGTTTCTGAACTGGAGGGAAACTGAATCAAAACATTGAATCATTTTGATAAGTATTCTGCTGAGCTACTACCCAGGGCACAGAGATCCAAGCTAAATAAATAATTCAGAACTGCCAATAGGGTTTCAAACTACTTGTCTCCATTCTAGTCTGTGAATTTTTAAACTGCTGTTTAAGAGCGGAGCGAGTCAGAGAGGCAGCAAAGTTATCACCGGTGTTTCAAAGTGAACACACATTGAACCTAAATCTTTGCTCACAGTGTACAAAGCAAATCAGTCATCAATTAAATATCAATGCTTCAGCGCTATGTGCATTTAATGAAGCACAAAATAACACTGGCTGCATGTTTGAACATACATAGTGACTGGAAATGTTTTCAGGCTGGAGCTGAGTGCAAATTATGAAGTGAAAATTTCAAGGAGGCGGTCATGAAGACGGAAGAAGACCTTTACGACAGATCATTCGAGGTACCAAAAGGGGGAAAAAGGCGAGTTAATGAATGCCACTGTCTATTTCTGAGAACTCTACCACATTTACAAATGAACCATGAGGTCAGCATGGAGCTATTATTGATTTGAAGAGGACCCTGTTGCAATAGAGTGAGTCTCTAAACCTGGCGCCACACATCTCTATAGCAAGACCACAAAAAAGACATCAATACAAAACAGACAAATGTCAAGGCCACAGTCTGATTATCTTTGTTCCTACATCAACAATACAGAGTAAATCGAGCTACTGACACTGACTGGGCATTAGCTGGGACTGGGGACACTGTTATTGTGAGGTAGCAGGTGGTAAAAATGGAACATACTGTGGGAGGAGGCAAAAAGACTCAAGATCAATAGAACTGGGCCCACACTTCAGTCGATACTGCAAATCTCCAATCAATAAGTGCTGATTTTGCAGCCCCACTACTGGCACAAAAACGTGACATATCCCCTGCACATAAAATGTGATGGCCTTAATTAGCCTGCTTAGATTTAGAGTACTGCCAATGATGGGCTATTTTTAGCTACGACATCCAATAAGGGACAGTTGACTCTACTTTTATATTCACATTTAAAGATTTAATAACAAGTGAACATCTGCTAAAAACGAATTGCTGGCTTGTCAGCGTGTGCACCATGTCAAATAATGAATTAAAATCAAATCATAAACGGTCACTCATTAAAGGGCCAGTCCGCCATGCAAATAGATTTGGTTTTAACTGTTTCAGTCTCTGAGATTTCTGCTTCCACCACAGAAGAATGGAGGTTAGTGAAATTAAAGAAATCATACAAAAAATTCAGATTCAAAAGCAACATTTCTGTCCACAAACTCTGCCTTTGTTACTCTAGATAGTCAACATGTCTACAGTTTTAATGGTGCCTATTTCTTCTACTGAAGGTACAGTTCACAGTGACATCTGTTAGCTGAAGACAGGAGAACAGTGGAGGGTTTTTCTTGATATAGGAGCTGAAAACTGAATTACTCACAAGGCTATAGATAATAAACAGGATGGATCAGTTTATGTTCCTCAGCAGAGCAATGCATTTTCCGGGGCAACACAATGTTGAGCAAATCGGGCTGTAAAGTGTGGATCACTGAGTATTTCACACATCCTGGCTCTCAGTCACTTTATTTAACAGATCTGTCTCCTTACATACGGCGAAATTTGAGAAGGCAAGAAAGAAAAGTCTGCACAATACAGGGCAGGAGAGAGGTATCGCAGGCAAAGTGGTATAAAAATGTATACCGAGGGCGACAGAGAAAGGTATGGAAGAGGCGAGTAATGAAAGAAGTTGTGAGACATAATAGGACAGAGGCTGAAAGGGAGAAAGAGATTTGAGATGGGTGGGGGGAAAAAGGAACTGAGAGAGAGCGAGACAGAGAACAGAGAGAGCATTTGAAGAAAAAGTACAAAGTCAGAGAGAGTAAATGAGACACATGGGTTATCATGTAGTGAAAGAAATACTTCTCTATCTGAAACTTTACTTACTTCTGGACTGAAGTTTCATTTGAACATTCGATTTTCACGATGTAGATATATAACGAAAACCAAAACTTGAATCAATCTAATTAATTTGATATGTATATAATTATATTTCATATTTTGCTCCGCTACGCTGTACATACAAGTCGGTGACATAACATTGAAAGATATAGAGTTGGAAAGAGCCAGGTGAAGAGGTGATGTGAGGGAAGAGACAATAAGATGGAGGTGGACATGAAACATGAGAAAGGAAATGAGGAGTAAAGGTACAGTAAGAGGAGAACAGTAACAAAGGTGTGAAGGGAAAGAGATGTGTAAGCTAAAAAAGAAGAAAGTGAGTTCAGCTTTGACATGCAAATTTGCTTTGAACTGCTGACTGACGGCAAACAGACTTCACAGTGCTGACTTTCCAAAACGGTGGCTGCCATCATATTAGCTGTGCTGCACCATCCAATTCTTCCTGTTGGTGCCGGTGGTCCTCCAAATGAGATATAGCATATTCTGCGTAACGTATTGATGGTACTAATACTTCTGTTGTATAAACTGTGCATTCATATATTGTCCAGCTAATGAGTGAGCTAGGTGGCAGTTAGCAAGCCAGCTAGTTTGTTGGGCTATGGTGGCAGGTTAACGCTAGTGCATTACCAGCTAGCTAGCATGTCAGTAAAGCTTCAGTAGTCACTTCTAGCTTCAACTATATTGCGAAGACACACCAGTGACTTCCTCTGTACTGTTTTCTGGTCTCACTGGACACTTAGCCTGACAGATGGATGAGACAGAAACAGACAGAGCAATCACAGTGGCATAGAGTGAGACCGGCAGTTCCATCTTTGTGAAACTGCATTTTCTCAAGGTGCAGTGAGGGTTTTTTTTTTTTATATTTATTTGCCTGCACCTGTTGGACATTTTACTGACTTGCCACACACCACAGTTGGAGGAGAAGCACAGAAGACTGTTTCGGCTTCATACATTCTTCAACCAGTTAACACAGATTCTTCCAGCATCTGTCATCCACGACAGCTCGCATGTATGAAGGCCTCCCCTTCAGGTGATTAACTCCTTACACAACCATCTGAAGGTGGCGGGTACAGTATGTGTTCCTTCGTGACCTGACATTGTCAAAGTCTTATGCACATCAAATCAAGTGGTTACCTGAATAAATCTTATGTAACCAGCAACAGGCTAAACATCACACTGGCTACTTATATTTTGCATTGTATGCAAGGAAAAACCTTCAGGATTGTTGAAGACAGTGACGTCCTCGGAGGAGGACATGAATGGAAGTTCAAAACAGCTGCTCTTCACTTTAATTCTTTAAACAGTCTCATATACCAGCAACATTTTACCAGCAGATGTCAATCTAATGTAATATGATGAACCACATAATGTGGTACGGTAAAATAACTGCTGTTTGTATAACTGTATTGGTTGAATTTCATAGTGATGTGATCGTGATAACATCCACAATTTGCAGATCATAAACAGGGTGAATTATCAGTTCATGCAAACTATAAACACTGAATTAAAAAGAGACCATCTGCACAGTGTATTTGCACTTTGCACCTCCATACAAGATGATAAGCCTCCTGGGAGAAGCAGTATGTCACAGTTGGGAGAGCAGTGCATTCAAAGGGGGTGACAGGAGCCAGTGTGATTGGCAATAAGTGTTAAAAAGTGTCTAACAATGATGCAGTGACAGGAAATGGAAAAAAAAATCTGGATTGCTCTCTAGATTCCATTCATTTTCTGGAATATAAATGCTGATTGGAGCATGTTAACATTTGTGTAGTAGAGAATGTTGGTGAGAATTAATAACTAGGGCTGACACCATCTGCTCTGGTGAATTCTCATTGGTCAGACAATCACAGATGGACAAAAAATGCTTCTTAGTCAAGTAATTTATGGTGCTAGAGAGTCATTTGCAGAGCTGACATGTTATATTGTGTGCATTTGACTAAAGACTGCTAACTGTTAGAGTTCAATGATGGATCAAATTACTGGCTGTCCATGACCCAACTTCAAACTTAGAACCTCTAAGTTTTGTCATGTTTTATGTTGTTTTATTCTTAATTTTGTTGGATAATCTGCTGAATTTAGTTGTGGCATGTTGTAGCAAACTAATGTTGAGGGACAGTCAAGAGAAATGATGGTAAAACATTAAGCTTCATTTGAAGCCAGCTAATGAGAGTAGTTGGTTGGATGCCAGTAACTGTAACTGTAAATTTACTGAACGGACATGCCCCGAAGCTAACGATATAGCTACGTGTGAAAAAGAAATAGTCAAATGGCATTGATTAGCATTGATTAGCAGCTAGCAGTCTACTGTTACTGTTAGTTAAACTAGAGATAACATGCAGATTTCTTCCCCCCTTCAACCAATTAATTGCTTAAGGAGGTTGAAATTTCAGTCAATAGACAGACAATAATCCAACCAGTTACTTCAATTATAAATTAGAAACTATTTTGGATTAACTGTTGGTGGGAGTTGGTGGGCCTTTTTAATTTATATTCCTATTAAAGGTGTGTAAGATTTCGGGAGCTCTTTTTACAGATTATGGCACAAAAGGAAGATAATATGTTTGGTTATGTTTTAATTATAATAACATAGCAATAAGAACTGTTATATTTTTGTTATTTAGAATGAGTCTTTTATAGGCTGCGAGTCCTCTTCCACAGGGTCTACCACATTTCAACAAAAGCCCATGGACAAATCAAACCCTCACTCTAGACAAGGTGAGTGTTTTCCACACATTTCATGGACAGGGTAGTTTCTCCTTCACACTAAAAGACAAAGGGTGAAGCAAGACAGTTGCAATCAGCAACCACACCGCTAGATGCCACAGAAGAGTCTCCTTGCATTACAAAAATCTTTCTCAAACACTTCTATTGTCAAGTTGCCACCCTTGTGGCCACCTTTCAGCAAAAGTACTTCAAGCTGCTCATTTTACGATGATATAGTTTGATAAAGACTTGTTGAGGTCAAATACGTCTTTTAGTAACTGACTTATTTGGGTTAGGAAACTGTATAAGTACCTCTGAGTTCTTCAGTGTCTACATGAATTTAAAATAGGAATACCGCAAAGACAAAGCCAGAAAATAAGAGCATAAAGGAGGAAAAGTTAGAGAGGGAAAGGCAGAAAGAGGGAGAATGGCGCTGCAGAAAGAGAAACATTGAGAGAAAAAAACATATAGAAAGAGATTAAGAACAATGAAAGGAAGAGAAGCAGAAGTAAAGCCAGGATGAAAGAGATGGAGAGCAAGTCAAGGGGAGAGGAAGATGAAGAAAGGACTATGTGGACCAAGATAATGAGGCAAGGAAAAGAATGGATATGGAAGAGAATGAGGATTTATCTAAAAGTGTACTATACAAGTGCATGTATTAGAAACTGAGAAAACCACAGCTAAACATGTATGTTTAACAGAGAGAGACAGACAGGTGGATAGATCTAACTATCTATGGGTGGTTAAGATAGGTTGAGAGGGAGGGAGTGAGAGACAGAGAAACAAAAACAGATCGAAAGGATAAGTTGCTGTATTACTGAGCAATTTCATACAACCACTTTCAAATTCTCTTTTAACTCACAGCCAAGAAGAAATTCAATAGTACTTATCTCAACAAGTAAAGTGTGTTACAAGACTTCAGTGTCTATTTCTCCAGGGAGGAAATTCAAATAAATATTGTAAGAATTAGTGTGTACGAGGCATGAAATTATGAAAACGGGTTGTATGATATCAATAATGATAATAAGTTGCCGTGGCTTGAAGCATTTTTAATGCTTTAGCTCAAAAGTAAAAATATGTTATTATTATTACTATTAGTATTACTATTTTAATACATGTTATCCTAAAAACAAGTTTTCTCCATATTTCAGAACTGTCTAGCTTGATGGAAGCGACTTTTTTGATTTTCAACCAGCAATTTCACAGAAATCACTGCTGGCAGGATTAGGGTTGGATAACGTTGATGCAATACTCAAGTTCGACTACTTTACTTTGAGAAAAACACGTGTTTCTAAAAGACTTTTATTTTGTTTAACAAACGAAGGCAATCCTGTCAAATGTTCACACAAAAACAGCTGTACAAGAACCTCACCTCAATGGGAAAATAAAGTGTATAATTGGAAAAATGATCATGCAGTTATAAAAATGAAAATGTAAGCTTTTCAGCAATGTTTTTGGTAAAATGTCAAAATGATTATAATTATGGTAAATATTCTATCACAACACAAAATAACGATATTTAAAATGTCATTTGTAACAAACTGAAACCCTGATGGAGATTTTCTGATACGACAAAAGTTTTGTCATCGAAAGGCACATTATGAATCAATATCAATTAGCTCTGACGTCTTCTCTGCGTTTCAAGTATTTTTGTACTTCTAGTAATGTTTTGTTTTTATTTTTTTATACCAATCTCTATCCATTCAGCGTACAAACATACACTTGAAACTATGGAGATAAGTGAATTGGCTTTTTTTTCAGTCATATGGACTAAGTCATGATACATTTGGCGACCCATTCAAAAAAAGCCAAGGCTGTCTTGTTTACGCTCGAGAACAGCTGTTAGCGCTAGGCAGCGCTAGTATATACTCTGTGGAAAGGCCGGTGATCCTTGCTGAAGAGAGGAGAAAAAGACGGGCACACAGAGCTGGATCTGAGCACCTGGAGCAGAAAAGAGTACAAACCATGCGTACTGTCTGTTATCATGGGGGATGTAAGATCTCTCCCCAGTAAAATGGAGCCAACTGCGTTAACCAGGCTACAGAAGGAATATCTTAAATTTAGCATCACAGACATGAGGCTGTTCTGACGTGAACGTCAGACTCACTGGTAACTCTGGACAGCCTTCAACTTGTGAGAGCGGACAAGTGAATTTCATCAGTATGAGATGAATAAAGTCTATCTTATCTAAGAACAGTATACTTACATCTCTGGGACACAGTTCTGCATGTTTAAAGTTGTCTGATTGTTTAAATTTAATGAATTTTGGTGTGTTGTATTGGACATTTTAAAAGCCTATACATTTTTTAACTTTGTATCGTGTCAAATTGAGCCCAAAATGAAAAAATCTGCCTTCAGAGACTTGTACAAGATATGACACCCTCGATCTTTACATCCTTGAATCACCCGAGAAAAAAACTCTCCAATGATACGTGAGATTTCTTCAGTTTTGCTAATGTATTAAGGATTTTATCATGTGTTTTTAGACAGGTTATCCGGGGCAAGATCGCTGGTCATTGATGTGGGCCTGTAAGTACAAATAAACTTTATTTGACTTAAAAATACCTGCAGGCAGTCTCCTTAAACCAAACCAAGGTCCTACATTTCAGCACATTTCAAATGTTTTGAGATTTACTTGAGAGCCATTAGATGCTGTATGTCAGTGTGATGAGGCAGAAAGTGTTAAGGGTGCCAGCGGTAAAGAAAAGGTGGATGTTTCAATGACAGGGTGACGGTATAGCAGCCAGTGCAGCATCTCTATGCATGCATATGTATCAGCGCTGAGCCAAGATGGATGGCTTAAACTGCAGATATTATTACAGCTAATGATTCACCTCAAGTGGCCATTACCCAGCTACGATCTGTCTCCCCCGCTTGGGGTTTTGGGAGCTGAAAAGAGGAGTGAAGTGAGACACGGGGTGGGTGGGTGTGTGTGTGTGACAGCAATGCATGTGTATGTGCATGAGAGAAAGAACATGAAGCATGAGAAAAGACTGACTATCCATTTAATAGCCATTCACATCTGCCACTATCTGACCTGGCAGTGAAAATACCATTCGTAAGTCTTCTGGTTTTGATAGCAATAATAGTGAAAGTGTTGCCATAGTGGTTAAAGAGAAGGCTGATATCTATTCATTCACCTGGAGAAAGAGAGAGAGTAATAGCTGTGTATGTATCGTACACTAGATAAAATGAAGCTTTAGAATTGAGATTTATCACCAATTATTGGGACAAGAGCGACTGTGAGGTAGATTTCCTGAAGCCTTTCAGGTGCTCCGATGAGGGTTGAGTAGTATCGCTGTCTTATCTGACAATGGCTGGTTTTTAATTACCAAATAAACATTCATTCAAAAATGGCATGCAGGGTTGTAGACACTGAACTAAACAGAAGCAATTACTGTGCTGTTACCATCAGACAAATATCGCTTTGCCAAGTAACTAAACTTTTCAGAGCAATAGTTCACCTGTCACTGTTGAGCAAGGATCATTAAATATGAATTAGAATTAGAAAAATAACTCCTCTTACACAAGGTTACTTCAGTTTGTGTATGGGGGGAGCATGATGGAAGATGCTTTTGTGACAAGCGCAGTAAAAAATAAAGTAACTAAGGAACAAGAAAAGAGCCCACAGTCGTAATGATTCAGCTCCGCTCTACAGAGCGTTTTAAGCCTCTCCTTGATCATTGTGTTGATTTTCCCGTAGGCAACTCCACTCTAACATATATCATGTCTAGCAGCAGCAGGCAGCTGTGTAAAAAAAAAAAAAAAGTTTTGAAAGACCCCGCTGTAGTAAATATTCGACTTCCATTCATCAGATGGCCAGAAGCATAACTTGAAATATATGCTAATGCTGCTCCATGTCTGCTAGGTGTGTAAATAGGAAGTTAACAAGTTTGCCACTCACTATATTCGACTTTATTAGGTGATAATAAGTCAGTGTTGTTGTACACAGTCACCGCCCTCAAACCTTGCCCCAAACAAGGCCAACCTGGGCCCACCGACTGTTTGAGCTACAGTGTGTTACCTGCGGATGGCCCTGGCCATGCATTATTCAGAAAACAGACAGTCAGTCAGAAGAGAGGCTGTTTATTATAAGAGAGAACTGCCTGTTCTTGATTAAGCCCCAGAGAAAAGCGTTAGGGAGGAGATGTAAAACTATATTGAGATGGTGTTTGGTACTTAAAACCAAAAATACATTTTCTAAGAAAAAAAAATGTAAAAATATGGGACCTTCAAGAATAGGTTGAATTTTTTTTTCCTTTCAGCCTTTGTACAACAAATTCTAGTTGTTGCCAAGGCAAAACTCAGGCTTCACATCTATCTTCCATGACTGCCCAGATGACAACACCCCCTTGTTTTGACTAACCCAGAATGCTGAAACCGCATATTAGCTTCGGCTGAACTTTGAAATGCATCTCTGCATGGAACAAGGACTGGTGATCTTGTTTTCCATTTCTGTCAGGGCAGCGACCCATAAATGTCACCATACGTATGAAATGTGAATATTGTATTAAGAGAGACCTGAAATGATTCTTGAACAAGCAAACAGAAACCAAAGCTCACATAAAAAAGGTGGTCCGTATTAACCACTAGAAAATGCAGGCTAATCTGTGTGTTACCTGGTTGCAGGGAGGGTGCTGACTCTGGTGAAGAAAACAGATGGCTCCACATCAACATGGACTCCCAAAGACAGCTCCCTGTAGTAGCCCTCCACTTTGCCTGCTCCTCCTGAGTACTTGAAGTTGAGCACTGCTTCCAAAGTCTGCAAAAGGCCAAGGGAGGAATATAAATTTAGATCAAGCTGCTTTGACAGTGCACTACTTGGAAGGGCTGAATCAACCAACCCAAAAACAAACAAACAAAAAAAAAAACAGTGATCCACTACCAGTGTATCAAAAGAACATATGTATGGAAGACTGAGTGTGATTGGGGTCAGAGGTCACAGCCGGCATGTTTTGTCCTCCCATTCCATCAGCAAAACTGAGGTGTTTTAAAAATCGATGCATCAAAAGTCATTACGGTGAAATAATAAATGCACCGTAGCACAGCTATTGTGCTGTTTAATGAAATGGAGGTATAATGGTGAGAAAGCCTGAGGGGTGTGTGGGGGGAGGGTGTGTGATTGGTGGCTCCAAACGGATGATTCAGAATCAGCGTGTCTCATCCTAAAAAAAAAAATAAAAAAAAAAGTATGAGAGGAGAGGGCGGTGGGTGGGAGCAGTGGGTGGGATTTGCTGGCTGTGCTCCACGGTGATGGTAGGAAAGTGGACACAGAATTACTCAGAGGTACTCAGAGGTATTCTGTGGAGGGGGAGGCACAGGACAAGCAGCCAAGTGGGCGAAGGATGGGGAAATTAAAAGTGGCAGTTTATGGTGAGGGAGGACTAGCTGACTCAGGCAATGGGCTAAAGCAGGGTAAAAGGAGCATCCAAGGTCCCGCTTTTCTTCTTCCTACGTGGCCTATATCATCTCTCCACATATTGCTGATGGAGGCACTGGCTGTGCCTTTCCAGAACAAATTTCACTGATTCCTTGATTATTTTCTCTCTGTATACCCTCTTGCGGGGGTGCAGAGCGCCAAGTGGAATGATTCGGAGCCTGCTGGCTAGACGTCTGGCCTATTACAACCTAATGACAGAAGCACAGCACACTGAGTAAAGAGAGATGAAAACATTAGAGAGGATTATTATTATTGTAGACTAAGCACCTTAAGTCTAAAGTTTCACTCGAGATGCATGAGCTTTATTTAACATTCCTGGCATATTGTGATGTTATAAATATAATCTTGTCTTTTTCCCTTGCATATTTTAATGTTATTATTCTTAGCCACAGTAGAAGCATGGCTCCATGGATGGAGATGTGGGTCAGTATCTAGTATCTCAAGAACTATTAGATGGATTGCCAGGAAATTTGAGAGTTTAAATCCTTATGACTCTTGACTGCCCCCCGACTTTCCATCTCAAAGCAACAGCAGGTCAAAGTTTGTACTCATCCACTGAAGTATCTCAACACTTACTTGATGTGTTGGGATAAAACATTCATGGTTACCAGGGGATAAATCCAACTTTGGTTAACCCCTAGCGCCACCACAGGGTTCATATTTGTGGTTCTCTGTGAAATGTCTCGACAACTATTAAAAGGATTGTCATAAAATGTGGTACAAACAGTCATGTTCCCCTCATGATTAATTGTTTGAAATTTGTTGATCCCCTGAGGAGGAGTTTATTGGTGAGGGCACCAAAATCTCCAGTTCACGTCTGCCCAGGAACCTTTGTTGTGTATCAACAAAGATCATAAATCTCTTTCATGAACATTAGTCTTAGCTTATTGTACTTTAGTTCATTATATAGTACAGTGAGGTTCTACAGTTTACTAACAAAATGTCTTCAATGACAGGCGAAGCTTACGGTCAGTCATCATGATAATGTGAAGACACCGACTTTAATATCGTTAGCAGGCTTATTTTCATGATGGAGTATTTCATAAAGCTTAAATTAAAATCCTGATATCCTCTCTGAATAACATTTTCCCGACTACTTGTCTTCCCTGAAAGTTAAACAGTGGAGCCAGTCTGCTTTGAACGTGGAGGAAGAGCAGCAGCCCGACAATGCACGTAAGAGACAGACTCATGCTGCGCTGGCAACAGAATGAAAGGAACAGCACGTTGATATGAATCTCATTTGAATTGATTGACTGAAATCGCTCAGATTCTTTGAGCAAAGACACTGGTTGGGGGCCATTTTCATTAAAGTATGTTATGTTTCTCCAACAACACTTTCTCTGTTTGTTGTTTTCCTCCTGTTTGTTAAAGGATAAGGCTGCCGTTGTTTTATCATTTAATTTTTATCAACGAATCCCATTAAACAATCCCACAAAAGACAACTACAGGTTTGTCATTTTAACAATGTTATCAGTGTTGCCAAAGCCTAACATTGCGGCAGAACTCCATGGTTGTCTAAAAACTATTTACAACGCATGTTATGACATATTGATTCATAACCGTAAACACAAGCAGTGTAGCATATTTATATTTTCTCACACATTTGTATTTATGTGTAGGATTTTTAATACTGAGAGCATAAATATGCTCACTCATTTTTCTTTTGAGCAGTCGAATGCTGTGTTACATGCAGCTGTGTGATCCTTTGGCTTCCTGTGTGGTACTAATAGCCTCAACATGATCCTCTTGAGCAACAGCGATTGTCTCAGCGACACTAGCAAATAGTGGCTGTGCACGCCGATTCTGCTTTTCAGACGGGGCTCAACCCCCGAGCTCCTCCTCCATTCAATCCTCCCTCTCTCTCCCACTCCGCTCTCAGCCCCCCTCAGGACCCTATTTCAATCACACAGGGCTAAAAATAGACCCTGCTGTAATGAGCTGACAGTGTTAGGAGTAGACCGGCAGCAACACGCAGCCTAAGCAAAAGGCCTGACCGCACACAGGCATCACCTTCACGTGCATACAAACAACGTGATTAGTGAGAATGCATAATGCATAACTTAAAGCCTTAATATAATTTGAACGGATGAAGTCACTCAGTACAGACTCAGTACAGTTGTCATGAACGGGGATATTAGCTACAAGAGACTAAAACTGTTTTTTGTACCAGGCTGTAAGCATGTTTATTTCTGCTGTGAGGTTGCACATTTTAATATGGGGGCTTATGGAGATTGACTCGTTCTGTAGCCAGCCTCAAGTGGCCATTTGAGGAACAGCAGTTTTTGTTACTTCCGCATTGGCTTCACTTCACAGCCTCATAGGTTGCCACTTGGTTGAAATATGACAGCTGGTATCCTTTAAATCTTAACTGTGTAACGTTTTGGCTACAACTGACAAATTAGCGATAACGCTAAATGATAAACAGTAGCATTTAGCGTTATCGCTAATCTGTCTAACAGTACGGTAACAGCAGCACATGTGGAGCACAGTCATAAAGTTATTAAGCTGATTTGATTATGTCTGTTATGCAGCAAAATGCACATAAATCTTGCTAACATTAGCCACCATGAGCTATTGATCATACCAGGTACATTTTACTGCTCATGAATTCAACTTTTTATTTAAGAGAAACACTATCTTTTTTCATCCCTCAAACAATACATGGTTTTACTGTGAGTCTAGTTTTCCGGCTTAAAGACAACAACTGAAAGACCAGCTTAAGCTGTACATATACGAAAGTCTAATATTAAAGTTTGCTAAATAACACAGCTCTGTTAAACAGGTTACACTCATGGCCAGCATATGCTTAAAAATAATTTCTTGTAAGATCGTCTGACAGCTTGTGAAACCTTCTTATTTTTGGAAATGGAGGAGGGCTGCAACCGACAATTTTGTAACTTTCTAAAGAATTACAGCAATTGGCCCCGGTGTGCGGAGGTGTTGAAGTAGGCAGGGTTTGACATCCTCTCTTAAACTCTCTTTTGTTACTATGGTGAATGATAATGGTAATTGATAATCTGCACAGAATAAAAGATGCTCTATCCTAAGACTCTCGAAGGACAGTATTCTCAAAGACAAACTCACCCTGACACACTCAGGGAATAAGAATGTTACTATCAGAGAGATAATGGCCAATCTCCTGCCTCTTTCAGGCCTTCAACCTTGAGATAACAGAGAAGAAATGTGAGAAAACACTCAGCGCAACTGGAGTTATGAAATACCTGCTTTAAATAAGCATTTTCATCATAACTACATTGGGAGATTATAAAATACATGTACTAATGAGCGATGGTATACACAGAAGTGGGATGTGACCTATCACTTGGCGGTGTACCGTGTATGCAGGTCACTAGACCCGGGGCAATGCTTTAACACTGCTCCACCTCAACCCACTGCTGGTCAAGAGGTTAATGTAGGAGTTCAAAAAGGTGTATCCTTTGCTCATACAGTGTCCTCGTGCCAAAATAAGCCTTCCCTCGCTCAAACATATCTTTGTAGGTAAAATGCACACAGATGCAACAATCCTCTTTGAATATTCATAATCATTTGTAAACTCTCTGAGTCGGTTTGTGCTTGCAATGTTGTTTTTCATTTATACTAATCTTATAACCACAGAGCAGATCCTGTATTAATCCGACTGTTGTCATTGTGTGTTATGACTGTATTGTATAGCTTGCAAAACTGTCATCGGCTGGTGTCTTCACCGGCCTTTGTTTTATCTGTAAAAAAAATACTGACGTTAATCTGAGTTTAGCCGCTAAGCACACATGACATGGCAGAGTCTGTATTAAACTGGATTCTACCTTGAATTGCATCACTCCATTTTTTATTTATTTTTTTGCTGTGTCACAACAGAGCCTCAGAAGACTATCCATCATATCCATCCATACAAATGCAGCATTTGTTTGACAATAGAGGCGAATTATAAACGCCACACACAGTATTCTCTCTCTTGCACATGACGAGTGAACAATAAAGAAAGAAGAGGGAAGCTGAAGGCTTTTTAAATGCTTTGGCACGGAGATAAAGATCCTGAAACAACTTGCTGAGTAGATTATGGCATGGCCACATGTCTCTTGACAGGAATACTAAGATAAAGCAGCCAAGTGACAGGTAGGCAGGGACAAAAGTGCACAAGTCTGCGTGTTTTAGAAACAACCCTTTGTTTGCACTGCAGCGTTTCTGCAGGGAATACTCCAATGGTTTGAGGAAATTCACTCATGGGCTGTCTTGCTGAGAATTACATGAGAAGATCAATATCTATTTAATCAGTGTACATTCAATACAGAGGCAGCGGCTCCTTGACAGCTTAGCTTAGCTTAGCATAAACAATGGAAGGATCTAAGCAATGCCCACTTGAGGGACCGGAAAATTGGAAACTTTCTAGACTATTGAAGCCACACATTTGAGCCCATGGACTATATAAATATATATTTATATATTAAATAATTATATATTTAATAAATATTATAATCTAACCCCCAAATTAATTTAATTACCCTCAATTTCCAGGTAATTCCCATAAATTTACATAATTTACATGGAAAGTTTCCAATTTAGAATATTTCGGAAATTCCCCAGCTTAACTTACCATGGAAAGTTTCTGGAAATTTAACAGACATTTTCCACCCCTTTGCAACCCTACAAGTGTTGTATTAATTTATATTCATGTTTTTGAAAAACGAAAAGTAACATGTAGTTTTTCAGTGTAAACTCTTGTTTTCCCCAAACTAACCCATTGGCTGTATTGCCTATGACACAGAAGAAGAAGGGAACCTTTTGTGATTGTGTTGGACCACACTGTATGTAGAAATTAGATCATCAAGAAAACATGTTTATGGCCTTTAAACATCTTTTTATCATGCTAACTTTTACTAATTTGCAAAAACCACAAAGTACAGATGAGGCTGGTGGGAATTTTTCAGGTATTTGGTCATACATAAGGGTACTGGAACATTTTAAAAAATTACCTGATGATGAAGCTGCATGCAGAATAATTACAATTATTTATTATCACACTGGCTAGAGTCAACATAGTTTTTACTGGCAGCATATTTTTTATCACCGGCCACTCCAACTTGCTCTGAAAGTCAACACGGCAGATGTGATAGACTAGGTGTTACACCGTTTAGCCACCACAACCTGAGCCACTGACCCAGGACAATGTGAGATGAAACCACGTCTTTCACCCACGTCAAAGCCACTGGTGCACCTGGAACTGACTGCTAACAATATCTTTTTTTTTTGTGATGTCAAACTCCTGATTTCTAGGACTTTGTCTTTCATGTTTCTATCACATTTTGTCCATAACACTACATTCTGCAGCCCCATTGTGAGATCTAACCACCTAAGACCCATGCATATTTCCGTTCACATATTGATTGGTTAATGTAGCTTTAAATAAAGAGCTAAAGAGGCTTGAGGTTACAAAAGAACAACAAATGCTTGAAAATAAAATTACTTTTGGCACTTGTACAGGTTTTTTCTTCCACCGTCTTTCATTTCTGACAATTATAGGGTGAGGGAACTAACACACAGCTAATGGTAATAAACACAAAAAGATTTCACAATGCTATTTCCACAGTCTCAGCAAAAGCCACAGTAAAAGGCACTGGTGTGAAACATCGTTATCCTTCTGCAGACGCCCAAATTGGAAATGGCGTAAAGCTCCCAGTTTATGGGAGACACACTTACGACATCAATTTCTCTCTGTTTCAAAAACGTTTATTTTTCCGACTTTAATTTGAGGAAAAAGAAGAATGTGGTGAATAACATGTTCCACCAGCTACACACATTCTTTTTTTGATTATCTATCCGTGGATCCCAGGTGGTTTTATTTTCAGGAGGTTTTTCCTCATAACTGAGACAGGTGGTTCAGTGGCTGGTAGACAGAGGGTCACAGTGTACTTTGATGATGTGATGAAATGGAAGTCTGTGTGCCTAATTGTCCTTAAAATGAGGCCTGACCCCTGCTTAGGTTGCATCTGCCTAGTGGCGGGGAAGTGAGCCGTCAGCCAGGAGAGCTATTTAGTCGCCTGGTGGCCTCGGCTTCTGTGGGGAAACTGAGAAATGACTTGAGCGCACTCGGATGCAGTATGTCCATTTGGAGAGCTGCTGGGACTGCTTCTCATATGTACATCTTGCTGTCAATCACTGAGCCAATCAGTTGGGCGCCCCGGGGTTCCAAATTGTGGAGAAATGGTGACAAGTTAAACAGCATACTGAAGATAGCTTTATATCTAGCTGAGGAAATACAAATCAAGTACTGAGAGGGACTAAGTTGTCTGCTGTCTGCACAGATAAGTGGTAAAAAACAGTACTGCAGTATTTTTCCTGTAGTCCTGTTCATTACTGGAGTCTTCTTGTGATGGCCTCTAAAAGGTTTAAACTTGATGCAATATGATCGCAATAATTTGAGCAAATGAGATCACCGTTCTGCCTTTCATATGAGGCTTAAGATCATCTTTCTTTTGGATCTGTCTGTCTGTCTCAGATTTAGCTTCTAAGAGGCACTTTCATTGTATTTGTGGCCTTGAGACAGCTTGACATTATCGCGTTTCTGCCGTGCTTGTTGGCAATAGATGATTCATGAGAGAAGAGGGCAGGAGGGCTGATAAGAGCGAATATGTTCTCTATCGGTCCCACGGCGTAATGACTTAGTAATAATCGCTGGATGATGAGGAGCGAGGGCGCTGTGAACAAGTCTGTTGATTTGACAGCTGATGGGGGTTAGAGCATCTAAAACTGCTCAGTAACAACCAGGCTGCATGCAGACCAAAATAGCTGACACAGCTGACAGCGGATTTTTTTTATTTTTTATTTAGGACCCAGTGAAGCACAAAAGTTTGCATACCATGGTATAATAACTTTGCCTGCTCCAAAACCGCCCCCTAAACCAAAAGCCTATCTGGAACAGCCCCGAGCCGGTCCACTTAATGATGGTCCTGACATTTCTGCCCACAGCGTTTATAATGTCACGCTCTGCACCCCGTCACAGTTAGGGTTTGCCTCTGATGTGGCAATTAGAATGGGGAGACATTTTAAAGTGTGAGTGAGCAACCTGCCCAACTATGAGGAATCTGTGATGAAGGGAGGGGATCATGGGATGTCAGGAACTCAAATTATCATCGCAGGTGGATGGTAGTAAATATATTGCCACGATGCGTGAAGAGTGCCGTGTGACAGATTTCTGTGGAATGTGCAGGGAAGAGGACAGCAATGTGTCGCTGCAGTGATGTTACCAGTCTGAGTTTTCGGAGACAAATCCCTGCTGTTCAGCTGAGGTCAAGCTTTAAGCTTGAAATCGTATCCAGAATATCTCATTTCAATTCAATGTGTGATATTCATATCCAGAGTGAGGAGTTAGAACTTGCAGTTTTTGATAAAATAACAGTGGTGTCAAAAGGTATCAACTATTAGCACATTAAATCTAAAGAACTGGTGCTAGTCAGAGGTTTTTTCCACCTGTTGACATCTCATAGCAGCAGATGATTAAATGTGGAGCGAGGATTGTGGAGTACGATCTGTGCTCGTTTCACATTTTTCAGACACAGAATAGCTTAGCTCTTGTTCATGTTTCACGTGTGACAGGAGATAAAAATCTAATTGGACTACAGGAGAAATTCCCTGCAGGAAAGTATTTCCTGATGATAGATCCGCAAGTGAAACCTTACACATGTTGCACGTGGATGTAATTAAGAAATGAGCTCAATCCAACAGGACTTTTTGAGCTCAGATATGTTTTATTCTCTTTATTTTACTAATTCTTTCCTCTTGTTATTTCCCTTTTTTACTTGATTTTTTTATTGTTTATTATGTTGAGCTTTAGTAAACCACTTTGCAATTGTTGGTCTTGATATATAAATGAATAAATAAACTGTATTTACAGAAAAACAGTCAAACCACCGATGCTTATGTCAGAATAGTCATCTTCTACTGAATGACAGGTCACCATCTTAGTCTAGCTAAATGTCATATCAGATACTTAAGTGACTTGGCTGTTATACTGGAAATATAACAGTAAGCATTTCCTTCACCGGCGCACCTTTTCTGCATTTTAATTAATGCCAAGCACCTTTTACCCACGTTGTGCTAGTCTGTTTCGGTTTCATTATACATTCCCCAGCCAGGAGACACATCTAAATAGAAAAAAAAAAATAAAATGTCTGCAAGGCAGTGTAAATTTTAATGCCTTTTATTAATTCGCAACAACTTGCATACTGTATGAAGGCTTTTTTGTTTTAGCTGATTTTCTTTCTTTACAGGCACCTGAGGGTGGCAGGTTCATGTTTCACCAACAGTTTTCAATTTGAATGATATACATCTTCAATCTGTGGTTACCACCACTGCCCGACCAGCACCAGGATGCTGGAAATAAGCACATGCACGTCACACTGGCTGGTGATAATTCATTATTCCACAGTTTCTTAGTCTGTTCAGTGGAAATCAACAGTGAGTGTTGAGATGGCGACATGCTCAGAACGTGACCATGAAAAATCCTAAGTCCTCTCTCCTCTTTACCTCAATGAAACCCTCCAGGACTGCCCGTTCCCGCAAATCCTTTCTGTATCCTCAACCAACAATGCCAGGTTACCAGGGAAACCGCTCGGTACAGCTTGTGCAAATATTTAAAACCAAGGCCCCCCCGGACGGTTGCAACACCAGGGTCATCAAAACCCTCCGATATCGTGGCCTTGGCATTACCTCCCCATGTACTCCTATCACATTTGAATACTGATGTGCAAGCTCTGCAGAAACTTCAAACTATGGATAGTGATGATGAATCCTCCATCAATTAATTGCTATCAAGAATTTGACAGATTGATATCTTAAGCAATAATATGCAAAGTTGACATTATTTGAGTATCTCCAGCCCTCCTGTCAGGAAGACTGTCATATGCTTCTTTTACCATCCCTCCCTTACAAAACTCATGTGTCAAACATTCCTAAATGAGGAGTTGCTAGTCACGACTCAGACATACTCTTGTTCATAAATGAAGCCAGTAAGACTCAAGTCTGTTGTCAGGAGATCAAAACAGCCTAATAATTCTCATCCCCGCGCTTTGTGTTTCCACCCGGTAAACAATGAAAGATTGAACTTTGAGCTAATGATCACAAGACATTATTGGTGCCACTCTGATAAAGCCCCATTCTCAAGCCAACAAAGAAACTGTCAAGGCAATGTTTTCGTTCTATTACACCATCTGCACAATGGCATGTCAATCACGTTTTTGTAGAAAGGATTGTAGTGAGCTAATCTTTAGACTCTGTATTTGGTCCATCAAGGCATTTGTCAATAGGTAATATAAAGATAAATAACATGTTATATAAAGCCGGATCCATTCCATCATTGTTCGTTTTAACTGATAGTGATCGGGGTATGCCAGCTGCCCAAAAACGATCCATCGTGCTCTGCCAAAACACTGGCAACTATTTTAAAGGGGTTCTCCGGCAATTTACTAATGTAGTTCCATAAAATTGGGGGAATTATAAAAGATTGATTAAAAAAGAATTGCCAAAATCAAAGCCACAGAGTCTGAGATATTCTGACTGACAGCCCAAAAAATTATTGATCCTACATTTCCCATAATGCAATTCAAAAGCATCTTTTATTGGACCGTTCCTGTCTGGTACACTCCACACTGGTATGCCAGTTTGTAACACTGGTTTCTGCTAAAGCGGTCTATTTTTTTCAGACTGAAAATTGGTGAAGTGCCCCTTTATCACCGTGTATTATTGAGAGAAGGTGAAGCTGGGCGCCGTTAAAAATATATATTTCAGGGATATGCTGTCAAAATCTTGTCCAAACTTTCCTGCAACAAAAAAAGATTCATACTCATCTGTCTAAAGGTGTTACAAAACAACAACCAAACTCTGTTTACTGTTTTAGCTCCATTTGGTTTGGACAAAGCTCAAAACTGTACCTTTATCATTCAAATGTAATCAATGCAGAAATTGTTCGAATGTTCAAAAAACAACACACATCTAAGGGTGCCTTTAATAAAAAACACTTTTGTGACAGTTCTATTCTAACAGAATTTAATAGAATTCTAACATTTATTTCCATCTGTCACAGCAAAACACTTTCACCTGGCTTGTTCAGAATTTGTAAAATATTGAAGAGGCTCATTTCCACTGTAGTAAAAAGACAACAAATTTAATTTTTTAAAGATGTTTTGGGGCTTTTCGAACCTTTGTTGTATAGAAGCAGATGAAAAGTGACAGGAATGACATGCAGCAAATGGCCACAGGTCGAATTCAAACCCTGGGCCGCTGCGGCAAGGACTGAGCCTTTGTACATGGGGCTCACACTCTACCTACTGAGTTTACCGGCACAAATTTAAGTTTTAGTCATATAAAAATCCTACTGAAATGTAGTTTAGTGCAGGTTCAGTTTTAAAGTGGCTGTAACATGTAGGAAAACAACTCAAAATACACAAACGCATAATCTTTGAACAAGAAGAGGGCAAAAAAGACGCGATGATGACATTTGTGTTGTACTTCTTTCTGCTGTCTGCAGTGAGTACGAAGTACTATGGGATTATAGAGCTGCAAAATAATGAGATTTCAATTTTCAAATCCAGGCCTTGAATCCAACAAATACACTACACCAAGCCTAATGTCAATAGTGTTTGGGTGTTGTGGTAACATAAAATGGAAACCCAGGTGTGTCTGCTTCATGCGTACAAGTACTTCCTGTGAATTCTCACAATAAAAGAACCATTGCATCCAGAGTAATTTGATTTCTTTTCCGAGTGTTGACTAATTCACTTACATATGGTTCAATCTGATTACACGTTGTGAGTCATGAAGGGGAAGGAAAGCGGATGAACAACAGCACGAAATTTTGTCAAGGGAGAGTGGCATCTATCCGAGATGAAGACTGGCTACTGCACACACACACATGCAGTTTTTCTCTGTTCCTGTGTGATCAGAGGTAAACAGAGGACTCATGGGTGCCTCAGACACGAAACGGCTGCTCTTTTATGTAACCCTGTGGTCCTATGCAGGTGTCACACCATTTACCAGCTGGAGCGACTACAGGGAGAAGCGTCACATCGCCCTTTGCCCTCGCTGCTGTTCTTATAGTATATCAACAGCCAGTCAACCATGGAGATGTGAAGTCAGCTTCAAAGATAAAATGCTGGATGGTCCAAAGCCGGAAAAAAAGATAAATTGCATGTCGACGCATGAGCAGGCAAACATGCCAACACGGGCGCGCGTACAAATCACCAACAATGACCCGTCAAATGAAAAAAAGCGGGTGTGCTGGATGGCGAAGCGTGCTGGTATATAAACATCCTGTTTCGAGGGTGACTGTGGTGCAGCTGAAGGTGATCCGATCGACACCGGTTCACTCATCAAGCGCCGCAGCATATGGAGCTGCACTTGGCCCGGCTCGCTGGATTTCACACATGGATTCAAGTCCAGTAAGCATGATGAAACGCTTGATTCTCTTCTAATTTCACCCGCTGGACTCGCACACACCAGCGATTCCAGACACACACAAACACACACACAGAGAAGCCAACAAATAGAACATTATCATGACCTTCTAGGTGCAGGAATGGATTTTACACTAAGGGTCGATTACTGCGGTCTTGTTGTTCCTATATATTTCTGTTCATTTGTTTTTATCTTTTTCGACTTCATCTACATAGAAGGACTGTCACTTGATGAATAAATAAGAATGTCCAAATATATTTACACAATTAGCCTAATCCCATACAACTATGTTGTGCATTAAAGTTTCTTCATTCATTCGTGGTGCCTCCGGTTGTCACAGCTAACAAGTTATGTTCCTGTATGGCAGCTGTGTTTTACAAACTCAGCAACCAGCCATACCTTTATCCACAACTTTGCAATCTATCATGAAAAATCTAAGATCATGCTATGCATTGCTGTGGTGAATATCAGCTAATTTCCTCAAATTGAGAACAACAATTTCCCAAATAAATGAGGGCAACGGGGCGTGCAATGGGTCATAGCGCAGCACCCCCACTGGAGTACAATGTAAGGCCTTTTGCCCTTCGTACACTAAAATATTAAGTCAGACAGAATATAGAAGCTGTTATTTTTTCCCATGTTTGAACAATGTTTTCGTTTTCAAATAAAAGGTGACAACCCTATGACATTGTCGGGAACAGGAGGGCAAGTGGAGGGAATCCGTAACTACACCAATTGATGCCAGTAAATCCAACACACTCGTGTTTAATAATGAGATATTCGGGCCACAACAATATTATCACGAGGTAACTTTGTAATATGAAGTTCAACAGTGTAATCTAACCCACTTATTTGGATCTGGAAGTAAATAATCCCACTGGGTTAATCTTTTAATTTACAAAATATCCACAAACAGAAATTACCTATCACAATTTCCCAGGTGATTTCATCTTCATATTGTTTGTTGTGTCCTACAGTATAAAAGCTTTTTTTAAATTTTAATGAATATCCGTGAAATCGAAAGAAAAGCAGCACATCTTAACATTTGAGAATCTAGAACCAGGACCTTTATTTGTGGTAGTTGACAAAATCAATTATAAAAACAGTTCATTAGGCTAGATTAAGCTTCTGTCAATCGACTAATCGATCTGATTCGATGTGGGTCATTTTGGGTCATGAACACCGTATTGCCTTGGAAAACATGTTGTTTTCAATTAAACATCAGGCCTTAAGCTTAAAATATATACAATTCATAATATAATACTTAGACAATAATTCAAAAGCTTTAAAAGTGTAAATATTTCTGCACTTTCTTTGAACAAGAACAGCCTTCTGAGTAGATCTTACTGCATTCTAAAGAGCCACGAGGCAAACCGGTGTCGGCTGCAGCTCATAAAAAGCCGCCTGGGAGCCCAGACAGAGTTGTGTATTTTACATGAACAGTAATTAGGAAGAAGAATTCAAACCCCGGTTATCCCTGGGGCTATGGTCTTAATGGACCAGATCATTTGGCCATCAGTTAGAGACAGGAGGCCCGCGATGCCACATCACAGTGGGCACACTGACGGAGCAGCGACAGGTCATCGGGGACGAGATGCACGCCCGCCGACTCCGTCTCTTGAGTACATCCAGGATGCAAGAGCTAAACGCTAAATAAGGAGGATGCCGCTGCCAGGATGGCGTCCCTCCTGCCTGCCTGTTGCAACAACTGTCTAAAAATTTGCGATAAAGTGGCATGCTGACTCGCAGCCAACGGTAAGGTCAACACTAATGCCAACTGCAAAGCGGGCCTCACTCTCAGAGGAAATCAAGTACGCCCTTTCACAATTTACTCAAAT
The DNA here is from genome assembly GCA_033000465.1 of Sciaenops ocellatus. Taxonomy (NCBI): domain Eukaryota; kingdom Metazoa; phylum Chordata; class Actinopteri; family Sciaenidae; genus Sciaenops; species Sciaenops ocellatus. The sequence goes on from CP136873.1 coordinate 15,747,205, forward strand.
ATTAACAATCCTCATATGAGCAAATCTTAAAGGTTTAATTTGATGAGTAACTGATATCCAGCAGCCAGCTCCTACAGGAAATGCTAATCTCCAGGCAAATAATCAAAAGCAAAATAAAAGCCTCACGGCCTTGCAAAAACAAAAGAGTGAATTATACACTGTATTATCACGAGTGTAACGACAACTCTGCTTGAGAAAGAATGAAGCACGTAATTACATTCAGGCTTACTGAACTGCTACCTGTGGCATGAAAGAGCCATCTTTGTCGCAGAGCGATAGGACGTGGACTGAAAGCAGATGCAGTCGCCGCGGAGACGGAGGATGCAACAAGTATCTAGATGTGACTCGCACACAAGAGGCAAGAAAACACACACATTCTCAAATCCTTGTAGATTTCTATACCAGAATCTGCCCCTCAGTGACACCTCCCCCACCACAAACCCCATCCATCTTCTTATTTCTCCTCACTCATGTTTTCCCCCCGTCATCTATCACCAAGGCACAAGGGAAGTGGTTCATGTTTTTGTAGCCTGAACACAACAGGCAGCTATATACAGATGGGAGGGGCACAGCTGTGTTTTGCAGCTGTAGCTCCAAACTCCAATCAGCGAGGACCGTGTATTACGGACAGGTAAATTAAGAACTCTGAGATTAAACGGCTTGATGGAATAAAAATGTTGGCAAAACAGCAGCCGACGGTTGCGGTGCTGGGGTGTGTGTTGCTTTCCTGTTTGTGTGTTCCTGATGATGATTATGCCTTTTGATTAGTCTTAATTATTTCACATTCCCTATCTCTCATCTCCGCAGTCACCTCCAGGCGAAGCGACACCACTCCGAGCAAGAAAACTTTCCAATAGCTGACGCCAAAGTCTAAAAATAAACACACAGATTGACAGATAGTGGCACGCTACGCCAAGCTCACATCCCGAGAGGGTGGATGGGATATATAGTCCGTTTGTTGCCCCTCCCTGACTTGAAACCTAATCATAGGTTGACTGAATTATTGCTTTTATCCCCACGTGTCTCTCTCTCTCGATCTATCTGGAGTCAAATCTGAATAAACACCAATAAAACATTATTGACTTGCTTACAGCCAAAGTGAGCTTCGGCATCAATAGCCGACCTGACAAGCAACACCCACAACGCAGAGAGGGTCAACATATTTTTCACCCCATGTCTGATCTTTGGAGGAAATAAAAGACTAATTGGGTGGTATATAATTATAAACTCACATGTGGTAGCTGCAATTTATTCTCATGGGGGGCACAAAATGGTTGTTTCATTTAAAAACATATGGAAAGTAGCTAAAGTTGCATTCAAGTTCAGCAGCCCTGAGATATCAAACAGATCTAAATGTGTTTTAGGGGAAGATCTTTCATTTGAGATTTGATTCCTGGGGTCATTATTCGATGCAAGACCCATTCAAGCCTGATTCTACATTCGATAAAGGTTCTCCAAGGTTTATCTAAGCAGCTACAATCGACTACACAGTGCGCCTGGCAAGAAAAATTAACATTCAATCAATTCTTTTTAAATTTGTGAATCAATTTGAAGTTTAGAAGATTTGGTGATTTTCTTCCCCAACCTAAAATATTAAGCAAACAGAAATGCAGAAATGCAGAAACAATCAAAGTCCTAAAGATATACTCTATGTTTTGGGCAGTAAAAGATCTTCGTCTCAGCGGGGATGAATCTTCCATCTCTCCATCTGTTTCTCAACAAAACACAAAGCTCCTCGTCAGTTTCCCTTCAGTTATTTCAATCCTCATCACCACAATCAGCTGATCTCTTAAAAATATTGAGAGTTCATGACGGGATGTAGCTCTCGGAGGCGAGCACAAGTTGCGAGAAGGGGATACACAATCCCGGAAAGACTGTGTATTGAAAATAACGTAGCGTCGATCTTCATGCTGAGATAAAAGTTAATCCGTTTTATCACCTGTCGCCGTGGCTGTCCGTGATGAAGCCACATCCAACAAAGTGATTACACCAATAAACACTGATATAACTTAGTCCTCAGAGAAATGACTGAAGAGACGTGCCTGAAGAAACGATGCAGAAACCTGCAATCACAAGCCCGGATTATGCGCAGAGGGAGTGAATCATCAAATTGCAAAAAAACATCATATCTCACTTATAATCACCGTGCTGATTTGTGTGTAAACATACTCTGTAATTACCTTCGATTCAGCCAGGAAAATAAATCTAAGACTTTATCATTAAATTGTGTCACAGCTACAAGCCACTTCGCCCACATATAGGCAATGTATCAGCAACTAATCAATAGAAGGTCAGCTTTCAAGAGAAGGTAGTCATTGAAAATGGCATAAAATAAACATAAAGTTGGTGGTGAACAAGCCGAAAAGAAGAAAAGAAGAAGGAGTTTGAAAAAAAAAAAGAAGAAGAAAATCATTTGGTTGTTCAGCTGGAGTTTCACACTTGGGCAGACAGCTGTGGCAGTTATAAATATCTGTATCACGAGCTGGGATCTGAATCCGTGAAGAGAGCTGAACTGCCATCGGCAGGGCTGGGCTTCTAAAAATAGCAGGCAGGCTGGCTGGCAGGCAGGCAGCCGACTCTGCCTCTGTCTCCACTGGATTTGATTAGCCCTGAAGAAGCTCTGCCCACCCCAACAACCTCCCTCCAGCTACACCCCACTCCTGTGTGTGTGTGTGTGTGTGTGTGTGTGGCAGCATGTCTTGTCTGCAGGCCGGGTTCTTTCTCACTGCACACACCCACAGACGCACTCTTCAGTGTTAAGAAAATGCTTACATTGGCTTTTCTGAAGTGTGATCCAGTATTGCTTCTCGGCAGCATGTTTAAGGTTGATATCTTGGCGTATGTACTGTGATATTTTGTTTGTCGTCAATCTAAAAAACAAATACAACCTTGTTCAAATTATATTTAACAGTAACGTTGTGTTGTTTTTGACACAAAAGGTAACAAAAAAAGAATCAAACTTGTTTTTTTCCCATGTAGACTTTGGCTGAAAACAGAGCCATCCCAAAGAGACTTTCAAAGTGGAGCTGCTGAAATCATCACTATGAGAGATGAAATTAAGCTGCCAGCTAGCCATCACATAATAATAAGGATGTTAATAATTTATAGTTGATGTTAAAGTTGTCCCTCTAATGACAAGCTAACAATGTTTTATCACCAAACTTAATTTATCCATGTCTATGGTGCATTCAGACAAAATCAGGAACTACGTCGAATCGCAGTGTGACTGCTGGGGGTGTGTCTGTTTGTGCTGAACGTAACCGCTGTTAGAACAATCAGGAAATAACTTTTCATTGCACTGATTAACCGGCTTTATCGATGCCAGCGCTCCCTCACTCTCATTCACTGTATATGTTGCTCGACCAATGCTCGTTCTCTCCCTCTCTCAAACGGTCAGAAATAAAGCAAATTAAACTTCTTCGTGTCACTATTTTGAAGCGTAAATTGAGAGCCAGACACAGATTTAGAAGCTGGATACGTGAAATAAACAAAGCCAGAACACAACAGGTAGAGCTTCGGAGTTTAGTCCATGAATCCACCTGGATAGTCTCCGTTTCAGTGACATTTTAGACTGTGGAGAGGTTTGACCGGTCTGATTGGAAGAAACGTGACTAGGGCTGCGTTGTTCCAGTTTTGGCAGAAAAACGGACTACCACCATTCAAATGAACAGAAAAACTGTCACAGCATTTTACTTTACATTTTACTTCCTCAACTGTGCAAAATGATAAATGAATGTTGCTTCATCAAATTTAGTGCACAGTTTTTGTGCACTTGCAAAAGCGGAAGATCAGATGCTTGGTTATTCTCTGTAGATGCTTGTTAAGTCCATTAAATTACATAAAATAGTTTTTTTTTTTAAATCCTGTCACAATTCACCAGAGCTCAAGGTCTTTAAATTACTTAATTACTTAATTATTGGCATGTTCAATATACAATTACATAAAACAGACAGACAGAAACACAGTTGAGCATTTTTGCTTGATGAATGAATTTTTTAATTACTGAAATTGTTGCAGATTTACTTTTTCCGTCAATAAATTCATTGATCAAATGTTTTAGCTCTAGATGTATGCCAAACTACAGGAACAGTTCAACTATTCTGGCCAACATTCAGAGTGATGTTGATCAATATGGACTCTCCCTGAACAATTAAAAGAATGAAAACATAACAAAAATAAACATCACCAGATATTTATAATACTGAATTATCATATAGCACTAATTTCTAGCAAAAACTATTCCTCAATTTTCCAGGGATCTAACTGAAAGACCCCTCTGAAATCCACTTTGGGAGCTACTGTCAGAGATATTACTGCAGTGTCAAATACAAAAAACACCTGAAATTTAAATTCATATTTGTCTGTGTTAAGAAGTATAGAAATGGTGTGCGCTATAAGACCCCTGATGCTGAGGAGGAAGAAGCCCATTAACAGCCTCCTCCCTCTCTCAGACGGTTGGCTCTGCAGCCTCAGAGGAACACACACATCTACATTCGAACAGCAATCTCTATTTTGCAATAACATGGCATTATAAACAGGAAAGTAAAATTGCACTGGATGCAGCTTCGCAGCACCCTAGACATTTGGCGTTTTGAAGATAATCGCCGGGTGTGTGCGAGGGGGGCCTGCCTATTTCAGTATCATAGCTTCACTTGGAATGCCCTCGATGACATCTGTCCAGTGAAGATAGGTTCACAGGAAGGCTAAGTGAATGAGCAGGACTGCACACCGGCCAGCATTACAGTGACTTGTGGGTAATCACAAGGGTGGGATTACTGTATCCCCTTCTTTTCTCCTGTTCCCAGTCTGTCACTCAGCTCACTCCTCACATAAATCCTCAGCAGATGGAGTATAAAACTCTGCATGTGCTGCTTCAGTCACGTGCAGACGCTCCAATGGGGACGATCACAGCACAACTTTTGTAGATGTGATCATTTTGTAGACACCATGAAGAGCTGATTTGCTTCCACTGAGGACGGGCAGGTGGAATGAGACATAAAGCCATGGCGATGAGGTGAGAGGAGCAATTGACAATGTCAAAGGAACCAAGTTGTGGAAGTACCCTCACTCTCCTAAGGGGATGAGTCATTGAAAGTGTGTAAATAATCAGCAAAACCCAGCAGCCAGATCTCCTTCACCTGTGGTGGATCCATCCCACCCTGACAGCATGAACATTTTTCAAGCCCCACAGGCATTTGCAATTTGGTTGGAGGACTGAAAAACGGGCGTTAAGATTGAGCGATGAAAGGTCAGTGAGATAAACATGTTCAGTCCTCCTGTGCTGATTACAGATCAGTCATGATTGACTGTGCTTACTCGTAGTCTGCAAGTGTACATGCCAAGGAATGCTAGTGCATAGATACATAGAAATTATGCAGAAACTCAAGCCTGAGCAATAACAATGTCCAAGTTTAGGTTAGGTGCTCAAAAATGGCCAAATTCACACTTAATTGGCCCACAGAAGATTTAGATATGCAGAGAACACCCTGCTTCACTGCCAGCCAGTTTGGCTAGGAGGTTTTCAATTTCCTGTGCATCTGTCCATCCATCCTCCCAGCCAAAAGCAGTTATTAGCAGCTAATATAAATTCTCTCTCATTCTATCATGCACGCACACACTGATAAATGAAGTTCCACATACCGCTAAAAGTAAGCCTATTCAAAAAGCACTCTAACATATGCAAAGACATAGCTCAGGAAGGCACCAATAACAGCTCACAGTGGTGTCTTCACGCAACATATAAGCACTTCCTGTTACAAGTTGAATCAGGAAGAGGAAGATGGGCTTGTTAGAAAACTGTCCTGGGATGAAGGCAGATTTTATAGGTTCCATTTTGTGAGAAACTTTGCTGCTCATTGCTTTTGGCATAAGTGTGGGTGGCTGCTGTGCCCACCAACACAGAAAAGGAAGAAACAGACAAGTAAGGCTGCAATGAAATATGGAAGAAAGGCCTAAGCAGCCTTCCAGGAACAACCATAACGCCGGACAAGAACGTCAATACTGGATGACTCTGGAATAACACAGATTGTGATTTTTAATGTTCAGTGCGAAACTTTCCACAATATCTGGTATGGTTATGGTTAATAAAAGACAATAAAAAGTCTGCGACTGGATGCAAATGTCGGTCTCCAGTGTGACAATCTGACATGCCACACACAAAACTACCACCAAACTAGCAAACAGAAGTAAACAGGAAGTCAAACGAACTGACAGGTAACTCATAGATTTGACAGTTTTGGTCATCCTGCATCAACAGCAATGCGTCAACCCTCCTTCTAAGGTGGTGTCAGTCCAGTTGTTTAGTCCACCGCAGAGTTTGATCGACAGCTTTCACACCAGGCTAAACTAAACGGGCAACTGCACCAGAGTTCGTTTGAAGCAAACCAAACACGTTAGGTGTGACAACACCCTTATTGGACACTTTGCTATATAAAAAGGCACGATGCTCCTCCGTGCACTGGCACTGAACCATTGTCGTAAATCCTGAGGTGTAGAATCATCCAATACCCCCACCAGTATTGAAAATCTGTGTAAATAAAGTGCAAAGTTAAAGTTGAGATATTGTCTAAAGATGTTACCTGCATCAATGGACCAAAATAATCTCCTTTATATCAGTTCAAACTTCTTTTTTTCCATAGACAACATCAAACTTATTGTGTTCTGTAACTTTGCTTGGATTTGTGTCGAGAAATGTTGTACCTGTCCACCCTTTCTACGTCAGCATGCGTCAAGCGCTCGCTGGGCACTGTGGGTTTGAAAACAATACAGCACATAACGACGATGAGTCATGCAGTTGGAAACCCAGAATAAATTTACTACAGTATACTGGCAAATCAACGCACTGGCCTTTGTTGAGCACACAGTGAAATGAATCATCTGGGTGTCTACTGTATGTCCAACAACACTACAAAATGAAAGGAGAAGGAGCGTCTTCACAACCTGCTTTTAAACAGACAAGCAGGACAAGAATCCTTATGTAATTGGCTTTACTTTAAACATGTAAACACGGTTCTAACACCATATTCTGCTGTGAAGCTCAGAGATGCCAGTCAAACACTGCCTCTAATAAGCCTAACCACTGATTAAAATGTCCAACTTGGCTCTAACAATGGCTGGTTCTCTTTCAGTTATGCAATAAATCCAAAGGGAATTGAATGGGACTTTTTTTTTTTTTTTTTTTACCTGCAGTGTTGCTGTGCAGCATCAGGAGGACTTGTAGTCGGTATTGTAGGGATGTGAACTCATACTTTATCTCATATATACGTCACACAAACTGATACAATTAGTCGAATTTTAGAATCTCTCAAAACCATCAAAAGTAAAACGGTTTCGAAATGATACAAAAAAAGCAAAATACTTCTAACTTCAGATCAGTATCAACAGAAATCCAGGTGACTTTTGTCCAAACAGTGCGCACACAAGCTCACACCTTGAACCTTGAACTCAAGCCTGGAACCTTGCTAGACTTGACAGCACATGCAGAGCGAAGTGATGTGATGAACAGATGAACTCAAAAGTGTATGCCAAAAGGCGAAGAAAGCTGCTCAGACCTCTGTCAATAGCCTTTTCATTTTGCTCATAAACACTGTAAAATAACTTTATTTCCATCTGTATCTGTGCTTTACCGCATTACATACACAAGTTTTTAAAGACAATTCAAGCAATGTGTCCTAATGTTATTCAGACCTGTATTTTTCCCACTTTTCTATTTTCACATTAACAGTAACACACTTTTATTTAGACTCAGTTTGGACTATTATCTTATTTTGAAGGTAGAGTTCAAATACAAATTATGTTTTCTTAATTCATTCTAGAAAATGTTTGCAATGCATACTTTGTTGGCAGGTTTGGCACAATCTAGATGATTTAACTTCCTGTGAAGGCCCTGCAAATGTACATAGAAATCTGTGGGTTAGGATGAAGAATAGTCATATCTTGCATGATGTGTCAATGTCTCTCTGTGTTACTTTTGTTGCACATACTTGACCTCTATTTGTACGGTATAACAATGTGGATTTTTTTTTTTTTCTTTTCCAAAATGTGATTTTCGGGAACACTGTCATCGTTTCTCCTTGTTATGATTCGTCTTACAATGGTTTGCTCTTAGCTCAAAAAACTGTTTTACGTTAAAAAAAAAAAGTTGTCACTGACTAAGCCTTCTTTAAACATGAACAAGAAACATCCTCTCCTGTGTTTTTTCTACCATTAGTCATCATCCTGCCAAACTTTTCTAAAGAAAGTCTACAGAAATAGAAAGTTTACTCTGTTTGGCAGCACATCTTAAAATTAGACATCAACGTGGCTTTTTCTCCTGATGATTCAGGGAGGAGACAAAAAGCCTTCTTCTGTTTTTCAGAGGTAAGACAATGTAGCCGCCACACTTGCAGGTGGTGTGTGGCTGTTGTGCTACAGATGACTCTCAGCAGGTAGGCTCGGTCATCTCCACCCATATCTATCCCTCCGACGTCCACAAGTCCTCAACCTTCCCCCCTGCTGATCAGCATTGTCATTCTGCCTGTCTCCGTCTCACCTCTTTTCCTTCCTTGTCACGCTATCTATTTTTCCCCCCTTTGCACTCCCTTTGCAGTTTCACCCAAAAACGCTGTAAACAGTTTCATCTCAGTTTCATGCCTATGCTGGAGCTCTGAGTCCTGATTCAAAGAGCAGAGTGCATCTGCAGGCAGGGTGAGACGCCAGACAAATGAACTCAGTGTTCTTTCTATGGCCATATACCAAAAGATGTAGTTTGGTTGTAAATAATGCTATAGCTTCACCTCAACTTTTGCAAAAACTCTGTGCATGGTGTGCTTGGCATGTAAAGAGAGAAAGAAAGCGCAAGAGTGAGAGTGAGAGGGTTAAATATCCCAACCTGAGATACTCATTATCCACAGAAAAGGTGAAGCGAGACTGCACTGGGGTTAAAATGAACTTCCCCTAAACTATGCTACAAGACAGGAAACCCAAATAAAAAAAAACAACTGCTTGCATCTTGATCAAGGGCAAAACAATAGTTGTAATTGTTTATTCACCTTAACGTGGCTGTACTCTGCCTTCCCCGACTCACTGCTGACAGGCTTGGTTTCGGCCCTGGGCTTGAGGACTTGGCGTAGCGGACTGGAGATTGGCAGGCCCGTCACGCTGATCCCATCTGAAATGACACCATGGCATCACACAGTCAGAAAATAAAAAACAAAACACATATAGATCCATGGCTATCATTAAACAGGAGCTGGCAGAGCATCAGAGCAAACAGTCTCACATTATTAGATATCAACAGTCTGTGATGTATTATATTGTTTTATGGGGTCTGTTTTATTTTGTGCTTACTCACTTTCCCTCACGTATTTCTTGTTTAGTTTGTCATTTCGATCCCGAGGAAACAGGTCCAGACTTGTTGGATTTGACAGGTATATGCACATTAATTTATCTAGCAAGTCAATTTTTTAATATGTGATCACAGCCCTTACCTCAAAATAAAACAAGCCCCATGGATGACTGCTTTCTTGAGCTATTTTTGGCTTTTTTTTTTCTTTCTTTCTTTTTAACACCACTTACAGCTTGTCTCATCGTATAATTACTGCATGTCATTGCAAAACCCTGTCAAGGACCCTTTCCCTGGCATTTTGTTTTAAAACAAGTCAGCTGGAGACAGTTTTTAACCAGTTATAGTTTTAGCTTCAGCCCACAAAAACAAAGGTCGGCTAGAAATGAGAATCTGACTATGTGTGTACTACTTCTGTGTAAAATCGCAATTTTTTGCATGATAAATCTGCCACCATTATTATTGGGAACTTCAAATGTAACTGTGGGGACTTAGCAAGAGTCGATTGAAGTTTATTAGGCGAACTCGGCACTCTAACTATACAATAAATACCGTTCAGAGAGGAGTTGATTCAATTTTGTGGTCAGTTTGGAGGCTGTAGTTTGCAGCGTTGTTGAACTGTATACTGAGTGGTGTTTCTAAAATTTAATATTTATATCACTGATATACATATACAGACTATGAATGTGTATTTATAGCAATGTAGGCCTACTTGTTAAATAATATAATGTAATAATTACATCAATATACATTTTCTCTGACATACAGTGGTCACTTTGTCTTGTTAGATGGCAAATACACTTGTTTCCCACTTCTATTTGCCTAGAAACAATTATTATTAGATAATATTATATATTCTAAAATGGTAGACAGTCTGAGATAGGTGTCATGGTGCTACTATAAGCATTTGAAGAATAAATGAATTACTTTATATTCATGACCTTGAGAGGAGCAGTGCAGCAGCTGCACTATCAGCAGCTGCGTTGGGCATCACCACAGGGGCTGCTGCTTTCAACCCACTCATACAATACTCAAAAATGACGGCTAGAGCCCACGCTCTGACGTCAAAGGAATCATATCGCTCTCTGACGTCAGTGGGATGCAAAGACCTGCAATTTCCCCCCTAAGAGAGGGGAAATTACAGGCCTTTGCAGCAGCTCAGGCGATGTTGGTTCACGAAAGCCAGAAAACAGACTGGTGTGTGTGAAATGAATATGCTGTTGTACTGATGGAATTAATGCTGTGGAAAGGTGGATTATGCTAAATTTACCATGACATCAGGTAAACAAGGAGGTTGAAGTGTTGAGTTTGTATTAACAGCAAACGTCAGGAACAGAAATTAATTCAGCAAACTGGGGCACGTTAGAAAACAGGCAGACTTCTTGGTAGAATAATACATGACACAATTATAAATTAGAAACAAAGGTGTGTCTGTAATAGGAAAAATAAAGAAAAGCCACTACTCATTTCCTTATGTTAAATTGCACCAGCCACAAACAATGCCCATATATTGCAAATGTTGCATTTTTCTTTTATTAAAAACAGTCCACCCACATGGATACTTCAGGCTCTGCCTACCTCTGTGTGTGCTGCGCTGATTAAATAATAGGCTACCTCAAATAAAGGTTCTCTCTTTAGTCGAAGTAACTAGGAATTGGCCACTTTCCAAGTTACAAACTGTGGCCTGAGTTCTTCGCTACAGGCATGGCCACATCAAAAATGCCTTGGCAAAGCTGTCAGGCATATCACAGTGCCCATCACATCTAGATTAGTTGTGACAGAAGGCTAGACTTTTTACAGTCTTTTTTTCTCTCATGAACTGTCCATGACCCGTTTGCTGCAGATCAAGGGGACCCGTGATCTGAACCACAAGTTAAGCCAACAGCCAAAAGGCCTCTACGCACTGTATGACACAACAACCAGCATGTTCGTTTCATCCTGTCCGGCTTTTCAAGTTGGGTCTAATAATATGCGGGTCACAAGCTGTGTAAGGCTGTATGTCAAACTGTGTGATGAATGTCTGGTGAATCGAGGCTTTATGATGTAAATACAAAAGAAAGAATTGCAACTAACGCCAATCGTCCGTCTCTAATGTTCTGACAATGAAGGAAAACTCTCAACCTTTAGACATTGAAATACAAAACTGCTGCTTATGATGTCGGACCGCCAGTGTTATTTCATCCTGTATGGCGTTGGTTGGTTGGTTGGTTTGGTGGTCAGAAAAGTCTGAAGACCTTTGTTCTAAATTTTCAGACACTGTCAGAAATATTGTGCTATGGTCAGCACTGCTCTGAACTGGCCTTGGTAGACAAGTCTCACAGTGTGATCTTCATTTAAGACAGCCCAAAGTCGAACAGTGTACGGGTGTCTTAACTGTGTGATGCTTGTCCTTAGTGATTCCTGTCACTGCTCTGGTGAGAGCAATCTCCTCTTGTTATTGCCTCATTCTCTATACCCTGCTGTTAAACAGATTAGATTTGCATCTGGACATAGACTCGGAGTGGCAGAAGAGGAAACAACCAAAAATACAGATAACACTTTTAGACTTTATGAACTGCATCCTTCATTACGGGACGCTGTCTGGAGGTACACATGACTCGTCGTGTCCTGTGGCGCAGAGACTGTGTGAGTAATGGGTGGCGTGATTGACGATGGCATTGCTCACAATCATCCCCTCCTTTACACCCTCCTTCCAATCAGTATCTGTCTAGTTCACTGTCTAACTGCCTCTGGGAGATATCGGGGTGAGCTCAGGATTTGTATCAGTGGCCACGTCGCTGCCTGAGTTTAGGTAGAACAGCAAAGATTGGGAGTGTCACTTGTGGAATAATTAACATGAGCACAGATCTGGAGGTTCATAAGATACTGCAGGTTTTTGCATTATCAGTCATGTTTGCATTTGCAAGCCGTTTCCTGGAAGATGGGTATATCTAATAAATATGGAAAATATGACTTGTTACAGTGTAAACATTAAAACCCCTGTTTAATATCCTGTTCAAGGAAGAGAATCATGAGAATGGACAATACAATACAAACACCAAGCACTGCTTGACCTGACTTCATTCAGCATGTACTATATACATATATATTACTGCAAGTGGTCTAAAACCACTTTGACAGATGATGTAGCTTTGTGTGTGACAAAAAAAGATACAAACGTTCACTGGCTCATTTAAAACCACACTGTTATTCTGAGCTGACAAGCAACACTGCAACTGTAAGAACATCATTACGCTTCTATCAGTCTTACTGAGTTAGAGACAGGAACAATGAGCAGAAATCTGTTGGTTATTACACAAAGGTCTGAGTGCTTACCATCTTTACAGAAAGTCCTTCTAGGGCCTCCGAGCAATCCATTAAAATCAAAGGGAAATCACATATAAACAACTTTATTGATTTAACAGCAGTAACAAATGTCTAGCATGCAGAAATTAGCACCGTGTTTAATTTGAGTCAACTACAGAACAGCTAATAGGCTACAAATGTATTGTTCAACTTGACTTCAATAACATATAGACCTCAGTACTTCCACACATCGACTGAAACCGATCATCTAAAAAATTTCCAGCACTAAAATCACTCATGATAAGCAGTAACTGTACTGCTGTTTGTGAACTGTTCCACTGAGGAGGTCCCATACTGTGGTCTTCTTCTTTTTCTGTTAACTCTTTTCAACCTGTTAAGCCATGGTGGCTACCACTGCTCCGTTGTTCTTCTATTCTATTTCCAACAAACTGCAAAAACACCACTTTCTTTGCTACTAAAGCAGGGTATCATTTGAAATTTCTGTTCCAAATATGAAACCCGAATTTCTAGTCTATCTGTCGATAACAAAACGATCCCTACCTACCAGACTTTAGATATTTACAGCAACCTTTCAAGAAATGTGTATTGGTTGAATTACAGCTGTGTTGTATCACCTGACAACAGAGAAAAGTAAAACAGAAATCTAAAATGAACATGTCACAGCTTATTACTTTAAAAAAGTGTTCTTGAGGGCTGCAAGTTGAAAGTTAAGTCAAAAGTAGGACAGCATTCTCTCTGATGTCGACTGAGGACAAACAAAGAGAAACACTTAGACAGCAACTCCCTGTCCCTTACTAATTTCAACAGAGCTTCTGAACATATCTCCCTCTCTGCTTGAGTCCTTAAATTTGTGTTGTTACTTGGTATGACGTGTTTCTTGTGCCTCCTTACTTTGTTGTTGATGCAGACATTTTCTATGGTGCAAGGTGCAGTTTTCAAAGATGGCATTAATGTAGGCAGTAGCACTGTCATCGACACTCACACCATTTAACACAATAAAGCTTACTGTAAGTCAAGGCCCATTAGTCCTGAACAATGACATCACTCCCATCTGATCCTGAGTTATGGTGTTGTTGTCTTGAGCTGGACTCAAAGTGAGGGATAAACTTGTCTGGGGATAAATCAATGAGGCTCGGCCTGTTCTGAATGTTCCCTCTGCACTGATTTCTGTGGCCTTGTCGGATTTGCCCCTTCTGCCTCAGCTGGAACACTAAGGGCGCTGAGTGCAGCACTGCCAGGCAAAAATCACAGTTAGAGCTAATGGATTGACTTTCTCTACAATGTGCAAGAAAATACAGGCAATTAATAAATTCCACTGATGATATATATCGCCCTCAACATTCTGACAGTCATCAGGCCCAAACTAATTCCCACCTTCAGTACAGCGTGACAAACAGTAACACAAAAATCTTGGTCATATGAGGGCTGCTAAACATCTGATCTTACAGATATATTTAGTTCAAAGAATTGCTGATGTTAACACAATGCCAGCAGCAGCATACACATCAGAGAGACCCCAACACACACTACGCGAGCTATGAGCCATCACTTATCCTCAGGCTTTGGAGAAGGCTTGGAAGACGAAAACAGAGGCAGAAAAAGAGTGTGTGTATGTAAATCTTTTCACCGGGGCAAAGTGGAGGGATTCATTCATATGCATCCACATATTACAATACAATTATTTTCACATTTTCCATGTTGGAGTGAGAGCAGCTGATGTTATGTTATTAAAGTTTTTATTAAGATTATTTTCATTCAGTGCTGATTGTGCTGACCTACCTGCTGCTGCAAAGGACAATGAATATTTATGACGCCAACAGATTTCAATTAAATACGTCTGAAACAATGGGCCAAAGTTGATGAGGTCTGCAGCAACAGGTGGTCATCTGACATTAGTATTTTGTGCTGTTGTCATGTCTAGCTTAATTTAGCTTAGCTTAGCATAAAGAATGTAAAACTGGAAAAGTCTGGCCAAAGTTTAGAAAGTCAGCACAACCAACATTCTCCATTGTTTAATTTGTAAAGAAAAATACAATTTATGTGCTAAGCTAAGCAAGTCCTGCTCGCTCTCCCTTCATATTTAGAGTATATACATAAGAGATAAGTTAGTTTACATAAGTTAAGGTTACATAAATGCAGTCCAATTACCATCCATTCCTTTGTACTGTAAAGAAATCCATAAAATGGAACTCAATGGTACAGAATGTTAACTTTAGAAGAGACTGCCAATTTGTTAGCAATGGTTTAGTTCATTGAATGACATTTAAAGAATTACTTAATGCACTAAGTTGTGTCAAAACATGACAACTGCTGTACAAACATAATGTGTGCTACGTAAAAAGGCTGTGGTGAATCATTTTCTGAGGCTATTCAGTGCGGTGTAGAAAATGTTAAAACTGAACAATGGCGCTCATCATTCTTCGTTTCTTTTTGTGCATTTAAGATCTTAACATTATGCTCTGACAACTAATTTGTGTCATTTTGAAAATACCACAACAGAGCAGCAAAGTACGTCATTCAACAGACAAATAGACCCTGTACACTATTAGTAAGTGCAGTCACTCAAACTTTATATACAGTCACTTACCATTAAAATGGAACAACGTTTATAATGACTAAACAAATGTCCTGTTACATTTTATTTCAATTTCAGTATAACATGGCCTGTTTTGGATTAATAACTTGTTTGTACCTGTACTGATAAAGAGTGTGTCTTCAGCATGTCTTAATGTAAACCTTCTGTGTGAGATGTTTTACAATGTTGCAAAAGGTTCTTTATCACCTGACTGAAAATATAATATTAAAATCATAAAAACTGGAGTGTGGAGATTTTACCTAGCAGTAACAATATGTTGTATGATTGTCATTAACAGGTCATTTATCAGCCTCTACCCATTTTCAAACAGGAAGCTTAACTCGATCACTTGGGCGTACATTTTTGAACAAGCAGGGTATGATGTGTTCATTGCTAAACTTTAGAGGTGCTGGAAGTTGGAAGTTGGAACTCTGACTGACTACGGCTAGCTGTCTCCCCCAGCCTACAGTCTTTACGCTAAGCTAAGCTAATCACCTTCTGGCTCAGCTCAGAATCGCATCAATCTTCTGATCCAACTTTTGGCAAGACGGCTAATTATGGAGGACAATACTCCCAAAATCAATAAATAAAAGGCCAATAAATGCACTATAAATATTAAAAATAAATATAGACATTCATTCATTTATTAAATAAATTGATATTTCTGTTTTAATTTGCTTCTTATCTATATTTATTTACTTTTGTATTTTCCCCTTAAATTTGTTTATATAGTATTTTCCCTTTGCCTTTGTCCCTGTACTTATTTTTTATTTATTGTATTTGTTTTCTTCATATTTTTATGCATTTCTGATGATTATGAAAATTAGGGCTTTGTCATTCAAATCTGTCATGGGGTCAACTTTTCACTAATTGCCTGACTGACATCAGAGTGCATAATAAGACTTGTAAAATTATTCCTTTAAATTGGCAATAGTAGCACCAGTTTAAAAATGTCTCTGCAGCTGGTTTAGTGATGGAAAGCCTATTATGCTGTATCCTCAAACAAGGTAATGATTCACCAATTGGTAAAATGTGGCAGGCACTAAAATTTATATGTGACCATATGTGGTTGTGCTTAAAATAATCAAGATTTCACAGTTTAATTAGCAAAGATGGCAGAACTTGTTAATCTTCTAGCGCACAGGAGCACAGACTGAAAACAAAACAACTGGCTTTATGCAAATAAGTTCATCAGTATATTAAACAACATTATTAATGTGTTTTCATTCATGTATTAGAGGGGTAGATAGCATCAAATGTGTTTAGCAAAAACTGCATCCCATAATGTCACCATAATAACTCAATTTAGAGCTGCTGTTTAAGTGAACCATGTCTTATCTCCTTAATTCAGAGTCCCAATTACTGCTCAGCTAATTAAAACATTGAAACAGCATCGCTTAAATGACCTCATGAGGAGTGTGGCGCTGGAACTGAAATAAACATAAAGAGTCGTATGTATTTACTTTCTCAGTCGGCTGTATCCACATGCATACACACACAAAAATCCACAAAGTCTTTGTGGTGCAAGAACAGGTCCACATTGATCACTCATTAATATTTATCAGCTCACAGAGTCTGTGTTGAAGAGGTTCAACAGTCTGAAGAAGGAGGTAGGGAGGTCGGGAGTGAGACAGGAAAGAAAGGAGGCTGAGCATGAACTATGAGAAAGACTGGAGAAGGAACACAATGAATGAGCTTCGAGGTAGGGGACAAGGTCAGGGTTTGGTTTTTTTTTTAAACCAGGAATGAGAATTAGAAGAGAGGAAATCCGACAGTTGATGTGAGGAAGCCAGTAGCTAGGAGAGAAATGGAGGTGTAGAGACCTTGAGCCCTCTCTCTTATTACTGTTGAATTTTAAATAAGGCCGCCGGAACAGAGTGCTCCATGTACAGCGGCACATTAACACTCATTTCTGCATCCCAACGTGCGCATAACTTCAGTTGGACATTTAAAAGATGGTATGACAATTCTATTCCAATCCACTTCAGGACAAATGAAGGAAAACATTCACCCGTGTAATGAAGAGACACTCAAATGCCAGTTTAATAAACACCTAACTAAATCAATGCCGTCTAATACGACAGCCCTGCAATAAATGCTGGCTTCAAGGAGGATACAATGATCAGTTTTTGTTTTACAGAGGTGCTAATTCAACTTTTAAAGACTCTAGTTTGTGGTGCTGTTAAATTCTGTTGCATTACACTGAGAGGTGTCGAATGATTTGCCCACAACACTTAAATTCACAGGTTACTTGGCTCACTCATAGATTTATGTCCCTATATAAATAAATATATTTCACACAACCCACTTTCTTTTCATAATGTGACACAAGTATTTTCAATATTTCTGTTTGACTTTTGTAGTTTCTGAGTAATTTGTCAAGATCAGCGAGATGCGCAAACTTACCTCATGGGAATGCTGCTCATTTTTACCCGATTTTGACACCTAATTTCATAAACTTGTCAATATTTTTAATCATTCAAATTTGGCTGGGCAGTTAATAAAACTTTCTTCTTTGGTCTGACAAACTCAGAACACATATTTATTCTTACTTTACACATACTTCAAGATTTAAAATGAAAATATTTATCATGTAATAGAATAAAATACCATGAATTAATAACTGCTTTATTTATTTTATTTATTATATTATTATATATATTATTATTTATTAATTATACTGATTTATTCGCAGACAACATGTGCAACATATTCCACTCTTACACACAAATTAAACTAGTTAGAGCTTAACACATATACAGTGTTTCAAGCAGAAGGATACTGTAACTACAGAGGTGGGGGCAGGGGCCCCAGTGGTGGACTGGTGGGGGCCGTCAGAGTCTAGTTAATGGAGAATTAATGGCTAACACTGCAGCAGCTTTACACTTACTGATGCCATGTCTGTCTGTGTCCACTCACCATCATTGAGGTCCTGCAGCAGGTTCTCCTGACCAGAGAAGTCCAGCTTGACTTTGATGCTGACAGTCAGTGTGACAGCCTGTCCAGGCTTCAGAGGCAGGTGAGACACAGCCTCCTCCAGCTCCCAGCTCAGAAACTCCCCGAACACTTTCTCTGCGCACAGAAAAGGGGGAGAGACAGCCAAATTAAAAACAAACAAATGACATGACTAAAGAATTAGAAAATAAACAACGACATATTTCTGAGCGTGATGATACTCAGTGGCATAAAAGATGGCAAGACTTGCTGTAACATTTTTGGATGCAAATATATTTGGACAACGACATGACACTGTTGTGCTTGTAGCCACCCGAATGTTTTGCTAAACAGGAAAAAAAATCACTGAGTTACTGGTTAGTGTCTGTGTAGTCTGTGCAAAATGAGATGGGAAGAAAAAGAGACTGTTCTGATTGTACCTGCTGCAGGTTGCACGTCATTACAGAAACCTGTGCCACTATGAGGTCTCAATAAGCTTTCCAGAGCAACAAAGCTGCTGATTGGCCTCCTACCAACGAGTCCTGTGGCTGCTCGTCACCAGACGTAACTCTCTCATTTATGCCTCCAACCCCTTCTACCTGAGACGAATGACTCAGCTGCATCCACTTCAGCCAGGAGCGTCAAATGAATGATACATCACCTGAATAAAGCATGTGTTCTGTCTATACAGGTGAGCCATTCCTGCTCTTAGGGACTGCAGGAACAGCGAGCAGGCTGATTCTAACAGAAGCACAGCAGAAGGGGAGATGCATGCTCACCGTAAAAACAACAGTTTACACGTCCCTGCTAGATTCATAACGAAAAGCCTTTAAAACCTTTTAAGAGGTTGTGAATGTAGGCAGCATTAAATAAAGATTCTGTGAATAACGCTCCACTTTAAATATTCATAAACTCAGACTTCCATGCAGTGAATTTAAAGAGAGAGAAAAAGAGAAAGGGGACAGGGAGTGAGGCAATGGGGAAATGATTTAGAAGAAAATGGATTAGGGAAGAAAAAACAAGTTGAATATGCAACACCAGCCCTTGTGATTTGAAGGTAGACAGCCAGGATTGTGGATGACGTTGCTATCATCACACTACGAAACTATGAGTCACAAGAAATGGTAGTCACGATGACTGTGGAGAAATCTTTCATGCCTTATTGAAAGTATCAAACAGATATTCCTAATCGTGAAATTACAATATGAAGATCACGTCAGCTGCAGCTCCAGAGCCGATATGAAACAACCTTTATTTCAAACACTGTCCAGAACTATCCAGGTTTTCAGATTTGAATCCCCTCTGGCTGTGACTCCCCTGCTTCTTTTTCTACCTCAATAATCCACCTGTTAGAAAATGAACTGTTCAAGACAAATCAAGACCAATCAGGGAAATTGCACAAGTTTGTTGTGACAATTCTACAAATTAATACTCATTAAAAATTTAGGAGCCAACGAACATCCAATTTCTCATCAAGTCAAAAAGTAATTAGGAAGCATCGGGCTCTGGGTGTATCCGATTGAAGCGATCAATGCAGTGTCAACAGTAAGCATGGATTAGCATGAAGGTAGACTCAACACATCTGACCTCCTCACTGTCAGACCCTCAGGTACACAAACAATGTTCTTGAGCTGCACCTCACGATTATTCTTTACTCAATTAATCCAACGATAACTGTATTCTAAAGATGCCTGATCTGAAATTCAAAAGGATTGCTGTGACGCAGACAAATTTAATCACTGTATGTCAACCCTTTTCCGGAACTGGTGAATCAGTTTCTGCATCAGTGAGGGGTACGGACTGAAACAACAGTCTAATGTTAGTTTAAGCTATTTTCTCGTTAGATGACGCATGATGTAACATTATGTTACCATAAAAGCAACTATTTTAACATGGGGGGCAATGAAGAAACCTTTAGAAAATCAATTTTAAGTTACAACTACTAACAAAACCACATGTGGCGTGCTGATAATCCTAATATATCATGGTTGGGTGGGGAGAAAAAGACAAACAGGAAGTGCAATTTCCAATTCACAGAGCTTACAGTCTCCGTATAAAATGCTGCCACGCTTTATCTTTCATCTTTGGTGAAGTCTTTTAACTGCAGCTTGTTCAGTCCATGCTTTGACCGGGTGCAGCGTTACTTTGCAACGCATGAATGCAAATTGACACATTTCCACAATCGGTGACATGACAGTTACATCAATGAATCGCGCCAGCCTTAATTGAAATGTTCAGTGAAAGGATTTGGTAAGATATGAGAGATATTCATCTTTGCAGTAGAAAAAGAGACTGTTATTAGGGAATTTCTGAAGAAAGTGCAGGAGCAGCGAAGCACAGGTGACAGCGGCTGCTCAAACACAAGGCTGAAGTATGTTTTTGATCACCAGCTGGGCACACCATTAAATCAGTCGTCCATCCACTGCTTAACACTGAACGATGCTGGACAACTCTGCAACCATGAAAACTGTTTCTGAGCCTCGAAAATTCTCCCTTTAGACAATATCTGTGCATGGCAGTACATTTTACAGTACAGTTAAGGTTAGTGGTTACAGTTCATAAAGACGTGGATGTTAATTGCAGGTCCGTGACAGGACAGGAATTCCGGTTTCCTGCACGACAGTCAGACTACACTCTTATTCACCCACCTCTGCACTATATAAAGGGTACAGTATTTTCAGCTGTTACTGAACATTGCCATTGGGCATAAATCATGAGGCAAAGAATAGAACAATATGGACAGAAATCTGGGGATATTGGGCTTAAGTCTTTCCCTAGCAAAAAGGAATATATGCATCGACATGCACAGCAGTATTAGAAGAGTACTCCACCAATTTAGCATGGCACTCCACCGGGACTGGGTTAAAAATCAATGCAATGGAACTAGAGATTTTTTTTTTTTTTCCCCATGCATTTTTCCTTGAAAACCTGGTGGCTACATACCCAGAATGCAACTACAGCCTGTAGTTCAGTCTGAGATAGAGAAAGAGAGAGAGAGGAAGGCTTTTTTCACATGTGCAGTCACACTCCCAAACACCTGTAAACAAAATTGAATGTGTAAGATCCTAAAAAGTTCCAACAGATGTTGATAATCGTGTGAATTCAGACTTGCAAAAGCGAGCTAGGGCGGCTACACGCCAAGAAACAGCCGGCAGCATGAAGTGGAGTTGTTACCAAACATTTCTGAGACACAAAGACTGAAACAACACTGGAATGTGAACTGATGTCAAAAGATCTCCGTGCCCTGTCGGCAGTATTTCACATTTCAGTTCACTTGTTACTTGAAAATGATCGCCATATACTATATACACAGAAAAAGGAGCTGGCTGGCGCAAAGAATGCTATTCTCCATGTCAATCAAACCTGGCACTACAGGACCACAAATAAACAGCCATCACAAAGAAATCGATGTAGTCAAATGAGAAAGGACGGCACGAGCAGCTGACAGCCAGCTCTGCTCGTGGAAACAAAATCACTGAAGCAATATTAATACCCCTTTTTTTTTTTTTTTAACTTTTTTATGGGCTGCACAGTGGAAAGTGTTTTGTCCTCTGATATGAATGTGCAAAAGAGTTTTAGAGGACAATTGAGCTCAGTTCATGTTAATATCCACAGAAGAGGAATATTGTGTCAGTGATAAACAAAAGGTCTGATGGTGGTTTATTTTCTGCCTTTCAGAGACAACTCAGTTTACTCTTATTTAAATATAATACATTATATTATTGTATTAAGAGTTTGTTTCTGTTATCTGTAAAGTTTTTATATCTCATATGTCAAGATGGCTGTGGCAGAGAGAGTAATGTTTCGTTTGTTCTGGCCACAGATGTGTTCCTACTGTGGCTCGATATCTTTTATTCATTCAGCTCCCACAGAAAATGCAGAAGGCTTCAGAGAGGCCTGTCTAAGGCCATTACCAGGTTACAACTAAGGAGGCACAGTCAGGTGGGAACAAGACTATATGATGACCCTGGATGGTAAGTCTTCAGTCACCATGGTGCTGCATTGCGACAATACAGCTTCTGTCACAACTGCATCAGTGAACTCCTGCTGAGCGATCGGGCATGCAGACAAGAAGCACAGCATCGCAACTTTGCCTATTAGCACCAAACACAGAGTACAAATTTCTTCTGCAGGTGCTTGGTCACCAACCAAATTAAAAATTTGACCTGATGATGGCCCTCAGGCAAAAAAAGGATTTTAGGGAGATGAAAGACTTTGTAATTCATCCTGATTGGGATATGAAGGTGTGTAGCCAATTTCATGGCAATCCATCAAATATTTCAGTGTCATGATGTGGTAGAGGAAAAGTCAGGAGATCACCAAAGTCATTAGGACTCATTAGGATTTGAACCATGAATGTGGGTACAAGATTCCATGGCAATCCATCTCACAGTTGTTGAGATATTTAAGCTGAACCAAAGTGTTGGACCGACTGACCAACAGACTGACATTACCATCCTTGGAGCCATGTCATGGCTAAAAATGAGACTCGGATGGAACCGGATGTTTACAAGATGCATATGCACAAAACACATGCTTATGCCATTTCCTATTTACACTGCATATTTATAACAACAACAGAATGCAGAGTGTGAATGTGCGCATCTGATGCACATTTGTGGCTCATAATATCTGTAACTAAGGGCTTCTGAGTATCTTAAAGATCACTGCTGTTGGGGGAACCCTTGCACGTGAGGCTAGAGCTAGTGTTGCCAGGTTCACTACTATCCAAATACATTTGACTGGCCTTGACTCCACACAAATAACATTAGGTGTCTGTTTCAAGGTGCCAGGAATTGGGATAAGCTACTGTACCTATGGACGTTAATCCTATGTAAAATTTAATCTTGTTTATTTTTTGGGATGTTTGACTTGAAGTAATTTTAGTGATGATAATATATAGTACATATTAATCGCTTTGGTTTTGCTGGTAGAATGATGTCTGGAGTCTTCATCTTTGCAGTCTTTACCAACCATTGTCATCTTTGATATATCAGTTGTGTGTGGTTTGATGCCATCCCCCTAATTTCAACTATTAAATCAACTAAAAAATAATTAAGATCAGGTGTACACATGCTTTCCGAGGTAAAGGTGCTAAGGTGCTTAGGTAGAGAACGGGGTTGAGGCACAGAATCTCATGATAATTGTTTAGCTTGTTAGCCAATTATACTGATTGCGTCGTTTCTGTGCAGTCTACACAGCAAATTACTTTGGTGTGATCAATTTTCTTTTTTTACATTGGAGACAGCATTTTATTTCCCAGTGTTTATTGCCTGTTTTTATCCTTTGTGATTTATTGCATCACTTTTGAACGACTTTGAAATGTCTGTTTTGATACGAGTGCTAAAAATCCTTGATTATTTTTCTAAAGTTTAACGATGAGTGAGAAACCACAGATGAAAATCATTCATAAGTATATGTGATAAGTGAATGATATGGGCACTATAAATAGCCACAGTTGTGCTTTATGCTCATGTGTAATTACAGCTGCACTGGAATTATTGTAGGGTGGGAAAGAAACTGGTGAAACTGAGGTAATTCTTTGCCGTTTTTTTTTTTTTAACTGACAGGTGTACAGAAGGCACGAGTATTGATATTCAAACAGATGACTAAGGGCATGTCTACGTCTATTCGTGGCCACATGTGGGAGTGTGCGCCCAGTTTCACAATGGTTGAGATTTATAGAACCATGAGTGTGCACGGCTTCATAAATCTGACACAAAGTATGAGTATTACAGGTGAACCTACACAGAGTTTTGTGCATCTGGCCCACAGTCACTTGTTAAAGGGTTAAGGCAGCAGGGAAGCTGTATCCTTCTAGAAACCCCCTTTAAATAATACCTTTTTAAGTGGGTGATTCCTCATCATTAATAAAATGAGGTGGTAAAACACCAGTAAAAATTAAATTTACCAGATTAAAAATACATATTCATTAATATGTGGTAATTTCTTCAAGGACTAGGCCTTTTTAAAACACTTTAATTGAAACTGCAGTGGTTTTTGAGAAGGCAACACAAAAGATGACGTTACATAGAGAACAGAACTGGATGATCAATGGCACTGCAATGCAATTAGCAGGTTTGGTCTCATCAACCAGTCCACCAGGCGGTTCTTCCTCTGAGCCAATATGTGAGCTTTTCCTGTACTGTAATTTCTCCGACACTTGAAACCTTTTTAAAAAAACACCATCAAGTAACATATAAAGATCTTGATATTTAATATGATGAAAACTTTCAAACACGGCAACATTTTGTGCTGCTAACAGAGACAAGAAACACACTTGCTGCAGTATGGCTGCTTTGCAGAAACAAATACAGTCCAATATGTGCTAATTATCAGCCTCTGGAACAAACTGGGAACAATGCCCTGCACATATGGGTTATTTCAAAGGCAGCTTATCTACTAGCAGCTTTCCAGGGGTCACTCTGATTAGCATACAACAGAAGACACTCTGCTGTAAACACTGCTTCTGGGCCGACTATAAAATTAAATAACAAGACTCTGTGTGAACATAAAAAGTTTTAAACAGAATAACTTTGTATCCCACCTGATTCCAAAAACAGGACCAAAATGACAATTAGATAAAGGCTTAAACAAAACTTTACACGAGACAATGAGAACCTTTGCAAGACAACAAAAGCTTTTCCTTCTCCTCTTCCTCCTCTGCAATGCAAAATCTTTCCAAACAAACACACCCACAGCACTGTTGTCTTGCCCTTGAGATGGTACGTAGAAGGCTGTTTACCTGCCTTCAAGCTACTAAATAGCAAACACAATTTCTAAAAAAATAAGGTTAACATGAAGTCCAACTGAAATCACATTTAGTTATCCTCTATTTATGGTCAAAAATATGTTAAAGTGTTTGTTAAATTTATTGTTATCAGTTTTTTATTACTAAAGGGAAGAAAAAAGATCTTTGGGGAAGTGTCAGAGATGCTCTTTTGCTCTCAGTGGCTGGAGAAGCGTGTCCCTCTTTGCGTTTGATTGACCGCAGCATAGCCTCCATGTCATGAGCAGACAGCACGTTGTTAACGGTACTGAAGAGTAAAGACCACAGAAGTGTCTAACCAGACCAAAGCGACATTTGTTGTTCAGTTTACATGCTGCTTAATGTGCTGCAGCCGAGCAGCTAATTAGCTATAGCTTGGGTTAGCAGTGCCCCGTCCCCCCTTAATGAATGTTTGTTTGGTGGTTCGTTGAACGGGCTAAGGTGCTGGATATAATGGGTGTTCATGCTTGTGAGAGTTTAGCAGGAAAGAGTTTGGAGTTCAGAGTCTGTGGCTCGTGTTGCGTAGCAGGCTGTTCATTGGCTGTAAGTCAGTGCGACTGTCTGCCTATGACAGAACAGTGCTTTACGGAAATGTTGCTGCATGGAAACAAGTTAAAACTAACAGCATTCCCATCAGATTAATGCAAAACTAGGCGGCACATCACATGTGTGCTGTAGCAGAAAAAGCATGCAATTTTGCTAAATTTGGACAACTATTGACAACTCTTGTCAATAGTAAAGCACTTAAAATGGCACCTCACAACCTAAGTCTAAAATCTGACTAAATAAATTGTGGGTTATTTTTAGACCATTTCTCAATCCTCAGCTACTGCAGCCTTAAAAACAATAAATAGGCAACACACAGAACTAAAGAAAATTGGAAAAAATTTCTGAATACAACAAAGTTACTGGTTGATTAATATTTGACTATGCCAGTCTGGTATAAATAAACAATGTGAAGGTTGGAGCGCTGCCACTCCATCTGCAGCAACAACTAAAAAAAAAAATCTGGGGTAAAACTTTTCAGAGTCAAAATAAGAGTCATACTTGCTTCCTGGGGGGGAAGTGAGACTTTAAATCTGGTTGTAATTTCTTCAGGGGTAAACTAATACATCTTAATGAGACATGGGACATACGTGACATGTTTTTCTTTACTTTAAAAAACTGTGCAAATGCTGAGATCATCTACAGACATGAGGGAAGCCGCAGGTTCCATCTGTACAAATAAATATGATTCTCAATAGCTGCTAATGTCCAAGGTGAAATTTCTTATAATAATGCGTGTGTTAAGAGAGCAGTACAACCACTTAAACAGTTTCAACATCAAACACTATCACTGACAGACTTCAGGAACAAAGTGAAACCCAGATTGAATTAAAAAATGACTTCCTGTGACACACTCCAGACGGAAGCTGATCTGACATTAAAATGGCCTTCAAAGGTCTCTCAGCTCAGATGTGGTATACCTAATTGCTTACAGAGGTTCTTTCTTTGTGCCGTAATGAAGCCTGCTGCCAGAGTACACCCGAGGAGATGGCTGCATGGAAAAGAAGTGGCTCTGGACTGTGGTCACTGTGCTACAATTAACTGAAATAAAGCAGACTGTGTGGGGTGAGGGTGGAGATGAGCAGAGACAACTTGGGGGACTCATTATGTATATCACCAGTTGTGTTTTGTCCAGCATAAATAAGACACGACTGAAACAAGAGTGATTTGAAACATGTTGATGCTTAAAGCGTGTTCATATTTGCATGTGATCTATAATGATGAAGCTAAATTTAAGTTTATCGCAATTGTATAGACTCTTTCCGTGTGTATCAAAAAGTTTGGAGAGTTTCTGTGATCCAAATTAGCTAAAACAATCACGACTGCAAAGGTTGAGATACCCAGACTGATTGCTATACTGATAACAACATTATCGTAGCTTCCAGACGCTGCTGCTAAGTTCTCTCAAGGACAAGAAGAACAGAGAAAGACAAGAAAAAAAGTTATTTTAATGTTAACAAATAGACTTAACTGCTAATATAGTCATTTTTGAATGGGATCACTGTATTGTATGTATCTGCATCAGACTTTTAATCACTTGCTGATTGATTAGCTCTCGTACTTGAACTGATTAAGTTATACAGGACCTGATAAAGCTGGCTCTATTTGATATTAACAAAACATGATATATTATATGTAATAATAAAAGCAAATACAGAATATTGGCAGCCCTGCCCTTTATAAATGACATTATGGGTCAAAGTACAATAAATCGTGATGTACATGTGACCTAAACACCACTTGTCAATGAAGAGATTAAAAATGCTGACTGACTGTAACCTTCCTCAAATTAATACATGGAAGAAACAAATATATGTTTTCCACTTAAGTTCGACTGAAGCTGTTTAATTATGTCATCTTTCTGCAGACTCTTCTTCTGCAGGGGTTTAATGGCACCGACTAGAGAATCAGTCGCCACAAATTGTGACATTTACAGATCCTAATATAATAGTAGTGGATGAATTTTGATTATTTTTTAAAATTTGCCCACCATTTGGATTTTTAGGAGTAGGAGTTGAGCTTTGAAGAAGCCAAAGAGAGGACCAGAACAGGTAAAAGGAGCACAGCTGGCCATCTTCCTTCCAACTTCTTATTTTTCTCTCACTGTGGGGACTAAATATAGTCATATTATGAGCTAAAGGGGCTAGAACAAAGTACATGAAGAATTGAATTTTCAATTTTTCTAGGCTTCAAAAGAACAATGGTACTGGTCACTCCTGTGCCCTGAATAGGAAACCCTGCTCTCAACAGAGATGACAGAACGAGGAAAATAAGAAAAGGGAACCAGAGGAATATAAGGGACTGAGTTATTCCCTGAAAGTGGAGAAGATAAAGATTTGAAGGAGAGAAGAGGGCAGCTTGGAGGGACTGAAAAAAAAGGATGAAGCAGAAAACAAAGAGCAGAAGCTTGAAAACAAGGATGAAGACGATGATGACTCATTCAGAAGACGTTTGAACAAGAAAGTGACAGAGGAAATGCTTTGTAGGTGGTTTCTCTTTTGGCCAGTTTATCTGCTACAACTGAAATTTATTTTTCGACTTTACAAGAATTTGACTTTTTGACCTTTGGCCTTCAAGCAGGCTTGCAGCTCCAGGGGAAAAAAAGCGTAGGGGAAAGGGAAAGAAACAAGTAGTTTTGTTTATTTATTATTGATTTTATTCTTTTGTTCTTTTTTTTCACTTTTACTGAACTTTTTTTGAATGCCAGCTCAATTCTAAGCGAATTCTAAACACTGATTAGTTCTTGAATTTTAATTAGTATGAAATCACCTTTTAAAAAAAAAACCTTTATCCACATTTTCCAGAACCACTGAGTTGGAGTATTTAATTAAGCAATATTACACAAGAGGGTGTGCTTTACCGTCATTATTGGCACGTCAGTGATGCAGTTAGGTCCGTAAACGTCACTGAAGTGCTAATAATGACAGTAAAGCACACCCTTGAATATAATATTGCAAATATACAACAATTACCAAATTAAATGTAATATATAATCAAACTGTATTCATATTGTGGGCAAATTGCTCTCAAAATAAACATTTTTTGCTCGCCATTTTCCAAAAAGTTGAAAATTGAAATTCAGATGTTATATTTATGTTATATATTTTTTCAGCATGCAATCTATTTGCTTCATGCGAGCTTGTGTTTGTATGAATTCAATAAAGTATATAGTGTAAGGTAAAGTCTACTATAATTATACATTTTTTTTTTTTTTTAAAGCAAATTCTTTTAACTTTAAAGTCTTTGAGCGAGACTACAGATGGTGTTTTTCTAATTCAGGACTAGAAAAGTCAGTTCTTTTTACTTGTTCATCCAACTCTGAAAATAACATTCCCTTGGAGGCAAAACTATATTTGCAGCCTAAATCATTTCCAACAACCACAACAACAGTTCCATTTCAAAGAGAACTCTTGTTAACTGGAGAGACTACATCGTACCTTGGAGTACAGCCAGCAGGGAGCAGGGTATGTGAAAAGCAGGGAGGCTCTCAGAGGTAGACAGTTAGTCACTGGATGAGTGTCTTCAAATAGTCTGTTTTAATTACAGTCCTGTACTAGTTACCACTGGCAGGCTCATTCTTTTAGAACAGGGGCTCGATTGGGCTTCTGCCTCTCTCACTACACTGTCATTGGACTATCAAATCTACAACAGGACTGGTCAACAAAGATTTTTCCTGCCTCTACACAATAAAGAAAGTCCTTGTAAACAGTGAGAAAAATATACAACTGGGCAGACTGGCAGAAACCACCTGATAAGACAAGATCTATGGGTAGTAACCCGTGGACGGAGGACACGTTAGTGTAGCCTAGTCTTCAATTAAACACAGAACCATGGTGCCATTCTGGAAATGTCAGATCAATTCCATATATACTTCCTCCCGGCACCTCCTCCTCTGCTTATCACTGTGTGATCGAACACTGCCATGGAGTGTTATTTTCTCAGTATGGTCCAATCGGGTATGGTTTAAGAATAGCAGGTCAAAAGCCTTTGTTAAAGAGGGTTTGTGACAAAGAGGGTATACAGTGGAGAAAAAAAAATCTGCAGGCTTCACTTACGCAAGTCAGGGGAAAAAAGGATAAAGCAGAGGTCATTAAACAAAATCAATGTGACACTGTGAAGACAACTGTTTCCAAAAGACAGGTATAATCTTATAGAGAAACACTGGACTCATAGTAAAGTGGATGATTCAGGTGAAATCTCCAAAAGCATTGCTTTCTGATTAGATGAAACAACAACTTTTGCCCAATAAATACATCAGTGTGAGCAATATTATCATCTGATTATGGTTCCCAACAGTTTTTTTTTTCTCTGACGTTAAGCCCTATCAGATGAGTTCACGTCCCCCTTGACTGATACCACCCATCATGTTTTAAAAAGTCTATTTATTTGATTGATTGAAATCATTTTGTTGTTTAATTGACACCACGAATTATTAAAAAAAAGTGGATTTTCTTTTATAGATTTTTCAATCAAATCAAAATTTCTACTAGCTGAGATACTCTGCAATAATTCCATGTACCCCTGATGTATACAGAGGTACAGTCCTGGGATTCAAATACTCCTGACTGGGAATCAATAAGTAAAAAAGAATTGCAGTACAAAGATACCAAAGATATGTTAGAAGTGATTTAGTGTCACCGTTACATAGTCTGTCCACCAGAGAGCACTGACAAGTTTCTTCGTAAAATGTCCCACACAGTTGAAATTTAACTAATATTTATATTTATTACATTTATGTATAATGGGCAGCACGGAGGTTTAATGGGTTAATTGGTGACTCTAAATTGCCCATAGGTGTAAATGTGTGATGAACTGGCGACTTGTCCAGGGTGTACCCTGCCTTTCGCCGTAGGTCTGCTGGGATAGGCTTCAGCCCCCCCGCAACCCTGATGGAGATAAGCGGTTACAGAAAATGGATAGATCACATTTATTTACATTTAAATGATGTATGTGTTTAACCCGTACCAGTAGAGCTCCGCTTTCCATAGTGACATCATCTTTAAGCTGACATAAATGATTACATGTCAGTATTTAGAATCATTTGTGACATAACTGATCAAATAAATCACTGAGGGCAAAAGTAGAGAGGTAGTATACAACCTCAACATGACAGTAATGCTGCATGACATGACAACTACTCTCTTCTCAAATGTATTGAATAGTTTCATTTTGTACTTGAATTACCGTTTATGCTTCTGTGGCCTGCTGACCACAGGTAGCTCTGGTCAGACATGCCAGGAGTATAAATAGAGTGTGATGTTTGGAACAGACAGACAGTGAGACAAAGACAAAAAAGCAAAAAGGGAGAGGCAGAGACAGCCAGTCGGACTGAAGCCGGGTGAGGGGACTGCAGAGATCTGAGGACCTGAGCAGGTGTTGAACAAAGAGATGGAACACGGAGTGAAAAGCCACGGGGCATGAAAGATGTAGAACCAAAGACAATAAGCAGTGACCTATGTTGCACTGCGGACTCAGGGACT
Organism: Sciaenops ocellatus; assembly: GCA_033000465.1. Taxonomy (NCBI): domain Eukaryota; kingdom Metazoa; phylum Chordata; class Actinopteri; family Sciaenidae; genus Sciaenops; species Sciaenops ocellatus. Next base: position 15,778,137 of record CP136873.1, read on the forward strand.
GCAAGAGGCTGCAGCAGAAACTCAGTGGGTGATAAAGAACATCAAAAGCTGTCCTGACTAAAACAGCATGATAACAAACACGACATGTACACACATCAATAATCTCAATACAACATTTGTTTTGTGTTGTTTAACTTCTTAACTAATTGTACATATCGCCATTTCTGTCTTCTTCTTGTACTGTATTGACACAACTTCCTGTTTCTTTAGACATAAACATCCGAGATACATAGAATCAATAGAAATGGCTTTACTCATCTTGATAGAGGTACTAACCTTTGGTGCTGACAATCTTAGAGGTGAGCTCGAGACTCTCAATGTTCTCGGATCCAATGTTGTCCAAGGTGATGGTCAGCTGCTGTGTCTCTCCATTGAAAAGCTGGACGGACACAGTGCTGGACAGTTCCTCTTTGGTCATGGGCGAAGGCGCGTGGGCTGACCTGTTGAGGTTTGTGGAGGAAGGAGAACTTCAGTGATGATAAAAGAAGTAAAATGTACTCATTTTCTTGGTTTTATTCCCTTAAGGGTTCAATATGAATTAAGATTTCTACAAAAACAAGTACAACAGATATCAGGCATATGAAGGCGAAGGCACATTGTTTGATACGATGCAAACAGTCCCGTCATACTTCTATCATAATTTGAGGAACTTCAGGCATTTAATCAACCAGAGATGTGTGAATACAGATAAAGTTTAAAGATGCTCTCCCTCACGTTTTGGTAAAGATAATAAAGGCTTTTTTTGGAATTTAATGAGCTGGAACGGCATTTGTTGATTGCTTTTTTCCCCCGCAGTTGGAGTCCTGCAGAGACCTTAGTGCTGCTTTAGATAATTTGTGGGTTTTGCCATAAAATCTCATTTAGGTTTTAGTTAAAGGGACAGTTCTCACTTGTAGTGTTATCTGTCCATCTACATTGTTTTGGTGTGAGTTGCCAAAATTTGGAGATTTCAACCACAGAGATGTCTGCCTTCTCTGGAATATAATGGAACATATATCCACTTAAGGCGTTCAAAACGCAAGAAAAGTACATTTAAAAAACTCAACAGCAATGTCTCTTTTGAAAATTCATGACCCGGTTACTCGAGATAATCCACAAATCTCATTGTGAGCCGTGTCATGTAGGAGCTATTTTCTTTCGACTGAACTACATCTTTCCATCTACTCATGGCTCATGCTGAGCTAGCTAATGTTACAGCTCAGTTGCTGGAGGGCACCAGTAATGTGTACATCCATACATGGTAGAAAAAGAAAATGGTTCTTACATGAAACTGCTCACAGTTTGGTTTTGTTTTTTTTTTTTGGTGCTTTGAGCACCACAAGCCATCTAGTTCTATTATAGTGAAGAGAAGGCATACGGCAGCTTGCACCAGAACAATCTAGATGAATAAATTGCACCACAGGTAAGAGGAAAAAACTGTATATTTCATTTTGGGGTGAGTCTCTTTAAATTGTTTAACATGTGGAAACTTATGTCCATTTGTGGTTAAGTGTCACCAAATCATACCAGGTAAGACGGCAATACATGACTCACATAAAGCAGTAAACTGTGTTCAAACTGTGTGTCTTATAGTGTCAGTCAGCAGCATTATAGCAAAGTTTTCAGCGGTCAAAAGCAAAACACTCGCAGCTGATGCTCAAAGTTTTAAATAGCAATGGCATCTGTGTTTTGTAAGTAATGGAAATACTGGAGCAAAAGGGAATATACAAGATTAGAAAAGATCACTGTGGGTGTTTGCTACAACTTCATGATGCCTCATTATACATGCACATGTTCAATATTATAACTTTAATATGCAACAAACACTCTGCCTGAGGCAAGAATTACAATGCCACTCATCACAAACTCAATATACTTTTTTTTTTTTCTGAGCTTGACAGCGGGTCAACAAAAATATAACTCTTGCTGACATTTTTAAATATATTTTGAATGTGTAATGATGAAAAACCTTTTAAAACTGTAAAAAAATGTTTTTGCAACTATATCAGCGACACGTATTGTTACATTTCAGCAGATACTTCCCTCCTTTCCCAGACTTGTTTTATAAAACATGGCTGAAAGCGTAGAGCACATCTACGCTCTGAACTTTTAAGAATGTTATAATTAACTAAAGCTGATGTTAATGCTGATGTTAGTAATGTGAAAAACAGAAGCTGTAAGAACTGCAGCTTTTCGCTGGAGGCAAGAAGATATCTGCAAAGTCAATGAGGCACCTTTGCGACTGAAGTCAAAGCTAAAGGTCTTCCTACGGACTCAGTGAAAGCACCCAAGAGACCACATATTAGATTTGTATTCTATTTGCTTCATGTATCTGCTACAGTACTCTTCTAATGCAGGCAAATAAAAAGATTTTCCACATCAAAAGCTGCTGAAGTGCTGTACTTACAGGCATGACCTAAATAGTGGATTTTGCAGCAGCTCCGCCGTCAGAATGATTTACAGCACTCCAACAGGGTGCTTTACCTGTTATTTTCTAGTAGTAATTTAACCCATGATTTCTCCTCTTATGTTTGCTACATTTACTGCATCCAAAATGTCATTTCAGGTTACAGGATCTACATGAAAATAAATGCTCCTGCTACTCGCAGAGACTGCAGCCATTTCTGACATAAGGAAAAATGCTCCATTACAAATATCAGCTTTCTTACAAGTTACTCAGCCACTTCCAGTGTGTTGTGTTGGTTTGTTGTGCATTTTAGGTGCTTGAATGTACAACAGCTTGAACAGCGTTTGGATGAAATGTTCAATACTTGTTAAAACTACCTGTCGCCACTTCTAAATCGAAAGTGTTCATATATTCATATCCATTCTAAAGATAATTGTAAGTTTTGCCACCGGCAATGTATTGATTCATAAAACACCTGTGGCTGAATTTTGTTTTAAACCTTCTTTTCAAATCTCAAAAAGCTGTAACTTTCAAATAGCACTCATCATTTTTAGAGGTTTATTTTTATAGCTACAGTTAAGCTAAATTTTGGGAATAACGTTAGAGAGAGTGCTAGAACGTCTGGTTTAAAGGACTGCATCCATAAAACGTGGTCCTGACCTGAGTTTTAAACAAGTGTGTCACTGCTAGTGTGTACGAAATGCTTCTCAGTATAAAGGGATAACCTAGAGTTCCTATAAGATTACAATAGGGTTACTGTAGAATAACTACAACATAAAATAGCTGGTACTTGTTTTTAATCAGAAAGATACCTGAATGCAAGTCAATTAATATCTAATAAGGTGACCAAATAAATATGAAGAAACCTGATATTTAAACCACTTCACACACACACTTTCTCCTGCATCGTTCACATGATATGATCATAGATCAAACAGGGCGGTCAGACATTTACCTTTTGTTACTTTTAGGAAATCGAGCATCAACACTTTCCAAGTAGAGTGCAGTCTGTGAGTAGCAGGACAGCGACACATTTTTCATTGTTTTGGCTCTGTACTCCAGCACAATGGGTGTGAAATGAAATAATGACTATGAGGTTAAAGTGCTGACTTTCAGCTTTAAGGGTGGTTTGAGGGTGTTCACATCAATTGTGGGTGAACAGTGTAGGACTCGTTGCCCTTTTATATTTTTTTTATGGCCGAACAGTGCAATGTTCTTGTCTTGTCCACACACAGTCACATGACCTCGGTTCAACTGAGCATGTGTTTCACTTATTGAAGTCCAGAAAGAAGCCAAAAGGTCCTAACACAAGCAAGTAACTGCAAAGGTCCCATTAAATCAATTTATTACATGTGGATTAACAATGAGTATCATTTAAATAAATTACACTACCGCCTCCAAATACATTTAGATAATGAAATGATGCTGATATCAACAGAGTATTTTATTCTACATGTTTTTTCCTTTGCAAACACAGTGCGGCTGTCCACCTTGAAGTTTTCTCCATGCTAGAGGAGGTGCTTTATCATGTTATTGTAATCATATTCACAGTTTTTTTTCTAGATGTGGGTACAAAAAGCATCAAACGCAGGTATCGTCTGACTAGAGACCTTTTGATGCGACTTCCAGGTACTGGGTATTTTGATCGATACCTTAGAAGTAAAGATACCCAGACTTAATGTGGATGCAAACATTCTTAAATATCCACTGATAATGTGAGCTTGTTGGAATGATAAAGTTAGCTTGTTGTTCAAACACTGTTGGTGTTACCAAACTGCATAAACACACATCAGCCTGTTGGACTTATCTATTTTAATAAGCCACAGCTTGTGGAATAATTCAAACCATGAAAATGAAAGGTGTTCAGAGAGTTTCTCACCGTGGTAGAGATGTGCTGAGCTGCAGACGAGGAAGGGAGGGAATGACCTCAACCAAACAGCCACTGGTCTTCACACCTGCCAGGCCCTCCAACAGGCAGTCACTGGTGACACCGAACACTGATGTGTGGTAACCTAGGAAACATGGAAAGAGGAAGTGAGCCTAAAGTGAAGATCAAGGCTGAAATTTGTTTCTAATACAACAGAAATGCTGCAGACTGCTTTGTCTTATGTGCAACATCAGAGTAAGGCTGGATTCAGAAAAAATCAAGAGCTGTGGCGAAAACTCACCAAAAAAAAAAAAACAGCAAAATGCAGTGGAGAAGTTGGAAAAATGCAGCCCAACGTCATGCTGCGGCCGCCAATCAGACAATCAGACCGGTCAAACCTGTCTACAGTCAGCCTGAACTGAGACTAACCAGGTGGATTCATGGACTAAACTATGATATTCTACCTGTTGTCTCATGGCTTTATTTATTCCATGTACCACGAAGAAGTTTTCTTTGGTTTGTGTCTGATGGTTTGACAGAGAGGGGGAGAGTAAGCATTGGTCGAGAGACACAGACAGTGAATGAGAGTGAGGGAGCGCCGGCATCGAAAAAGCCAGTTAATCAGCGAAATAGAAAGTTATTTCCTGATTATTTTGCAGCGTTTCCTTTCAGCACAAATAGATACACCCCCAGCAGCGATTCGCCGCAGCGCCTGATTGTGTCTGATTACGGCCTAATGGCATAGGTTTTCAGCTGGACTCACCATTAACAGTGATATTGCCAGCTGTGCGAGGGACGCCAACCAGAGTGACGGGGTACAGGCCAGACTCTGCAGGCAGGGACAGTGCGGCAGGCAGGGATTCAAACTCCACACCAGAGGTCAGTAAACCCTGAAAACAAGATAAGACAGGATTGGGTGTGATCATACATTTATTAAAGCATAAAGGACACAGATGTAAAATCTAATTTAAAACAAAATGAAAACTTCTTGGTAAATGATGGCATGAAATAGCAGAGATGAAAAGATAAGAATAAAAGTGAGACCACACAAAATTTTACTGCATGCTTTAAAAATAGGTATAAAATAGGTCCATAACTGTAAAATGTTTCTTTAAAATTAATATGAGAAAAGTTTCTTTTACACCACTAAGTCTGGTTCAGCAAGAACAGAGATGTAAAAAATTCTACTTTCTAAATGGAAACACTCCCATCACAGCTTGTTTAGTAATATAATTTCAAAAATAGTAATATAATTTCCAAACCAATCAAACATTCAAAAGCTCTTACAAATAATCAAATCTCTCAGCTCTCGTTTGACTCTTTGTACACTCTTTTGTGGCCCCCGGAGTGATGTGCAGCTGTCTGATTCTCCCATAACAGTTCAGTGTGAAGTATCTCTCAAACTGTTTCATGCGATTCATCATCTTAATCTACCCATGGTGTCCTGAAGATTAAATCTCTGTCAGCATGATATGGCCATTTCCATTGGAGAAAATTGCTCTCCATGGGAAATGGCCACTTGAGCCATGTGTGTCTTAGAAATGATTGAAAAGTCCAACAGCTCACAACACAAAAGGAGGAGGGATGAGATGGGTTTCAAATTCATCAGTCCAAATTCTCACTGGGTGTTGCACAGACCAGAATATCCCATGCTGAGTCTTATTCGTGCACTGGGAAATCATGAACTGGCTGTCCAACGAAATTTGAGGTCTGCAATAGTAGTCAGTAGTTTTATAGTGAATTTAAACCAACTCAAAGGACAATTCGGGTTTCTTACAACTTGGGTCATGTTATCGCAGTTTTACTCATCATTTCTATCCATCATGATAACATTGTACTAACAAAAGTAATTACTGAGATCTGGGAACAAGGCCAGTCAATCAACCAGTTGTTTCTTGACCTGTAAGACTTCTTTTTAGCGATAGAAGTGAAAGCAAAGACTACTGAAAATAAAAGGCAAGTTGTAATAAACGGGAATTATTTGTAAGAAGGACCTCATTTCTGACCTCAAAACAATTGAGAAGTCCCGAAAGAGCGATGAAGACAGTCTTAATGACATTCTGCAGTGATGTCGCCATCTTTTTCACCAGGAATCATATTAAAAGGGCAAAAGCAATGCTCCAGGTCCATGAACAGCACTGGCAAATTCAATGTTTTCACATGAAACAGTACTTAAAGAGACCTGAGCTCTAAAGGTCTACATAGAGAGATGCTGTGGTACAATAAGAGAAAAACATGAAGTTTTGTGATGCCTTAGTGTCCTTTTAAAGATAACATCATGAACGTACTATTGTAACTTTAGTTGAATAAAGTTCCTACATTTGTCACATTTTTAAACAAATCCGAATGCTTCCTCAAAGGAACCAGCAATGCTGCAGGCATTCCAGTGACATTACGTGGATGCCAACACAGAGGTTTCCAGTAAAAAACAACTCAGGGTCGTCCACCAACAAAGTTAGACCCGACTGCAAAATGATACCATCCAGCAAGGTGTTACGGCTGCCTATCAAATAACTGCAAGCGCACATTCCTGGAGGATTACCCTGTAATGTGAATGGTGTATTTCTACTGGTTACTGATAAAATAATTGCTGCCGCAATAACTTTCCAGAGTTGTATAATTATGTCTCAGCAGAGTATTATGAACCACTGTGCAGTGTTTCGGCATCTGAAGCTCTCAAACTGAACTTCCTGTAATAGATTTTCTATCTTGCTAGCACCTGAAATAGGTCACGTAGCTTTAATGCAGAGATATTTTCCGTCTGAAGTCTACAGCCATGCTCGCGGCTCTGTGAGATTATAAGTGACAATGTTAACATGCAGACATTTAGCAGGTACAATAGTTAAATTTCTCTGTCTAAGCAAGTTAGCTTGCTAACATTTGCTAATTAGCATTAAACTTCAAATACAGCTGAGGTTGATGGAAAGTTTAGCAGGGTTTGGCCATAAATTGAGGAAAAGGTTCAGTTTAAATTTGACAAGATTCAAGATTTAAATAAATTCTGATGATGGCGCTATATTAAAAGTCAAAATTGATCCTGTATGGACACTGAACAGTTGTAGCAATCTGTGGAGGTACTTCAGTCTGGATAAAAGTGGTGGACCGACACAACAGACAACCGTTAAGACCAGCCTACATAGCCATCCTTAGAGCCAAACTACTAAGTTTGTTGGAAGTCATGTTTTTATAACCATCACTGCAAAGCGTGATGGGCTCTGGGCTCCAAACTTCACCACACGGATGGTCCTTTTTTCGATAATTTTTTCCCCCAATATGTCAATTGCTGATATCCAAACATTTCAAGTGTGAAATGTAACTCTGGGTTTGTTGCTTCTTCTATTTGTGCATTTTCTTACAAGTGTGTCCAGAATTTTTTGATAAGACTGTCTCCTGTGAAACTAACAACCTCAGCAGTCCGAGAATAGTGTGCTTTCTGTCTATCAGTTTGGCAGCTGGCTGTGACGTCAACTGCAGAATTTCAGTGGGCTGCGATAGAAAATGTTTTATCAGTGAATACAATTGAAATATACAGTGTCTAGTTGTCAAATTGGCTGCAGTGACAAAAACATGTCATATCACCTAAGCCTGAGTTTTTCCTTACCCCTCAGAATAACTGTATTTACATTCTCAGTGCATACTGCCGGGTTGCACGTGGCAGACAGAGGTGACGTAATGACTGCATCAATCCCCAACAGCAGACACTACCTCACTAGAGGGAAGGCTGCCGAAGAGCTGAGCCTCTGAGGTACCACTGCTTTGATTTAAACTCTCCTTGCTTTCACTTCAGGACATTATACACCTTTATCGGAAAGCAGAAGTATCAGTAGTGTTAACCTATTGGAAATAGTTCATTTTCATTCAGCCTTGAAAAGGTTAATCAGCCTATTTTAGGAACATTTTAGGAACGATTAGAGCATGGGTAAAGTGAACAGTATTGATTAGGCTGGTGTGCATTGACTTCATTGTACACTGTTAACCTTTTGTTATGTTTTCAGTAATGCCATGATAATAGTATGGTAAAGTTTTATGATTGGGATTGTTGGAATATAACTGCACCTCTGATAGCAACAAAAAAGGCATGCAGAGAATGGCAGTCAAAATAAGAAATACAGATACATATGTATTATTTTCTTGTTTCATCATTGAAGCAAATAATGAATCCATGTTTACTGCAAAGAACTCAGCTGACCTGACCTAAGAGATGAAACTAAATGTTTTTGCCATTTTGAGAAAAGTAAATTAACATCCCAAACTTGTCTGTGGGGAGAACGACAGAACGTCTGACGGTGACCCCTCTGAAAAGGAAAGGGGTGGCGACGGGGGGCTGTGGTAAAAAGCTCCACTTTAATAGAAAATCAATAAGGCACAAAGTAAAGCTGGGTATTAGTGCTGAATTCGTGTGGTGACTGAGAAGGAGGGCCTGTCTTGCCAAACTACAGGGTCATCTTGGTGATGGAAGATGGAAAAGGGACCTTGTGTGTGTGTTTGTTTCTCGGCGTGCTTCAAAGAGTTGGTTTATGCACAGTGGATAGATGGTTGCTCGGGTCTACCGGCAGTCACTTTGTCCGGGGCGCAGAGGAGCTCTCGGCTGTTTGAGTCACCCTGTCTGTCTTCACCTGCGTGACTCTACGACACCACCTGAGGTTACCAGCTGCCATGGAGCTGTGGAGGCCTTCAGCCTCCATCTGTGACCTGATCAATTCACCTGTAGGTGGGGAGGAACTAATGACATCCTCATTACTGTTTCACCTCACAGCAACTCTGTAAACAGGCAGCTTATATATTGTGAGAAGTGCTGCAAGTCGCTGAACTTTTCAGATGACACTTCAAATCGCTTGTCAACTGCATCCATCAGGAAGGTTCTTCAGGCTTTTGCAATTTTAGGCCCATGGAGCATTCTCATTAAGGTCCTTGTCTTGCTGAGCTGGCTGACTCATCACACACGTGAATGCCATGAAAGAAATTTACTGATGCAGCACTTCAAAACTTTCATTTTTGAGGCAAGTCATGGAGGAATTTTTGTGACAATCAGAAAAAAAATCTTCATTGTTTTTATTTCTTTTGAAATTACAGTGTGTGGGAGTCTTTTTGGACCCAAGTGCGTTATGTGAATTAATTTTTTCTACAAATAATGCTCCAAAATAACTGTACAACCCAGAAATACTATTTTCATGAATGAATAAAAGTTTTCTATCAACAATAGCTAAATAGTGAAGGTTTATTCCCACTCACAAACCCATGACTCTCCTCACAATGACTTACTGAGAGACACAAGCTATTATTTATTACAAATATTAATAATTATTGAACATGTATTGGTACCTAGAGATCTTTTAATTAATTTTTGTTTATGGTCATTTCCTTTTGTACTGCTCAAACTGCCATTTATGTTTGATAAATAAAAGAAATACTCTTTACGATAAAGAAGGGCGGGTGAATGGGTAGTAGGAAATGTCTGACAAATTTGCATCCAACCTGTGTTCCAGGTATTTATTTTGCTTTTTAAGCTCTGAATAATTATTTTCAATGGTGAAAATCAACCACTGTAATACTGGAAGAATAAAACACATTTCTCTATTGCAGCCACACTTTGTGATCTAGTGAAACTTGCCAAACTGGAGCTTTAACACACACAAATACACACTCTGACACAACTGGCTGGTGATTACTCCTCTGGTTTAAACACTTTACAGATGTTCCAAACTGGAGGTCGTCTGGATTTCCTGTGTCTGTAACAGCATGTGCTGTTATCAGACGACGCAGGGCGTCTAAATCAACCAGCAAGACCTGTCCAAGTCTATTTGGCGTCGGCTCCGAGACAGCCGCCACAATTAAGAGGCCACTGTCTCCGTTCACACTCTGCCACGAAACTTTCACGGCAATTTGTTCTCGACTTTCCAAATAATTAAAGGTAACATCACTTTTGACAGGTAGCACATTGCGTTCCATGCTGTGTGTACCGCTGTTTATCTTGCAGCTGAAAGTAGGCGTCTTTCCTGCTGGCCTTTTATTGAGCCTGATGATTGCTTTGCATTGCAAGGTTGTCCCACATCACTGCATTCATAAACAGACACAGCAGTGAGCGGGAAGAACAGCAATTTATTTGGTAATCTTTTGCACCCTTGAACCTGATAAAGTAGCTCAACTGGTGTGTGTGTGTGTGTGTGTATGTGTCTGAAAAGGAGTGGTAAGGGAGTGACAAAGCACATAAATTGGAAATAGATGTCGCAGAAGTGTAAGTCTGCCTTACCATTGGAGGTCCTTTAATAAGGAACTGTTCTGAACTTAAAAAGCTGCAGTCACCAAGCAGCTATTAAACAATACAATTAAATTGGACTCCCTGATGTCTGATGGCTCTTTTTAAACTTTATTTTGCACAGAAAGGGAGCACAAATGGTCTTCACGCTAGAGAACTAATATAGAACCTATCTGGCCTGACAGGATGGTGTGTGAAACCATAAAAGTAATGGCACGACAGGGGGTGTGTGCCGGTCCCTCGTGATGTTTTCTTCCTGTCAGGAGTGAGAAGAATTTGTTCTCACCATCTCATACGATCATTACGGTATTAAAGTGTCAAAAAAGCTTTTAAGGGAGCTTAATTAGGCTATCATGGATGATTACAAAGCATTTTAACTTGCCCTGTTGCAATTTATAGGTGGGTGCAGAGGGACTGTGTATTACTACAAAGAGAAAAGCATGTCAGCAGCATCCTGTTTTCACAAAGCTGTGGTTAGATATTCAAACATTCAGATTTATCAAATATTTAAACTACGGTATTCCCTTCAAAGCATGTTACGGTACATTTGTTAGTTAAGGTGCAGTAAGATTCACCGACCATGTTCTCCACACGAAGTTCGTAAGGCATGGGGTTGTAGACCATGAGCTGCACTTCACAAACATCTCCCTGGACCCACTGGAAGTCTGGGAAAAGAAAAAGAAACATGAATACATTAGAAGAAGATGTCAGTGGTATTAAGACCCATTTGTAATTAATGAGCTGAGGGAAATACACCATTAGGCTACATTGCTATTAAAGATCAAGTTAGTGATAGATGATGTAAATACAAAAATAAATAAAAAAGTCTAATAAAATATACAACATTTTCATGATTCATTGTTGTATTAATTCAGAACCAAACAGAATAATCACAGAATGCCTGTAAGCTCAACCAGTTTGTGTTATGCTTCAGTGAAACTGCACCCGGCTCCATTGAAGGATTAATCTGACATTTTGGGAAATATGTTCATTTGCTTTCTTGCCTGGAGCTGGACGTGAATAAGGCTGAAACTAAGGATTATTTTCTTTATTGATTAATCTGTCGATCATTCTCCCAATTTATTGATTTACTGTTTGGTCCTAAAAATATTCACATTTAAGAATTTTGATTTTTTTTTCTTTTAAATACCTGGAGGACCTGGGGATATTGTGGTTCATGGTCAGCATCTTAACTCCTACGCCTTATAGGAAGTTACCACGTCCTGCCAACAAACAGTCTGGCCCATAACTCCGTGTAAAGTAACAACCTGTTGTCTTTACACATTTTTACACAGATTGAACAAACTTCAGGCCTTACCACCCAACATCAGTGATTTTAGACATTGATTCTGAGACCAGTTAGTAAGTCCAGTTAGAGATTCATAAGAATATTACAAATCAGGCTGGGGTTTTTTTTCATACTCTTGTGGCAGAATGAGAGCACATCCCAGCATCTAAAATCTTGTGAGCTTTCTCAGAAGTGTGGAGGCCATTACAGCAGCATATTAATGTCTATGGTTTTGGAATAAGATGTTCAGTCATCACATATAGATCCATATGTCTATATACATTTAATATATTGGGGTAAACTGATGCTGGAGCTGTTAAAGGCATGGCAGAACCTTTTCAATGGGCCATTGTTAGTTCACAGTATTACATTTATTGAGTTGTTGTGACAAGCTAACAGCAGGGATAATGGGATCAAATTATGTTAGGACCTAATTAAATGGACTCTAGAGAAATGTGAACTGTAAAAGGCAGATTAGCATTGCATCACGGGTGCTGTACTCAGATTATAAAAAGGTCCAAATGTTTGGAAAATATTTGGAGAGAAGCTGCAGTCGATGATGTCCTGAGAGAATAACTTTTTCAAAACAGCTTAGTCTTACTTTTAGAAAAAGAAAAAAAAATGAAGAGATTACAGCTCTGCATTGCAATATCCATCATTCCTGAATGAGATGTTGAAAGGGTTTGTTAGATTGGAAAGCTTTAGTCCCACTGTAGCTATGCCCATCTCCATTTGAAATATAACATATTCTAGTCCATTTGGAGAGTCTATTGCTCTAAATGGAGGGCCTGAAAAGCCTAGCTCAGACTCTGGCAGGAAAGGGGATTTATAGAAGGCAAACTCCAGCCATGCACCTTGGGAAATTAAGTCAGTCAAAAGAAAGATATCTATGATATGAATGTCTGAAAAGCCCCACACAACCTCAGGTCTGGCTCACAGGCATGCTCTCATAGCCAGCCAATTAAGTGTGAAATACAGCTCAGAAAATAGAAAATAGAAAAACAAAGTGGGTTGCTGCCATCGTATTTGTGTTGCCTCGAGTTCTAACTCCTCAAGTGGCCATTGAGATTCTGCACAGATCTCCAAAGGCCTCAGCTCTTTGAAACCTCATTGTACAAAGCAATAATGAATGTTCCGAGTCAATGCATGGCTGCACGGTTAGTTACACAGACTGTGTTTGCTTCCTTAAAGGACATATTATTTAGTCAATGTGTCTCTCATGTACTCGCAAAATCAACTTTTATTGACCTGAGACAGAACTGAAGAAGTTTACTGGTGATACTGCGTCCTACGGAGAAATATTCTGTAAAACTATCAGCAACATTAATCTTTCATACTGAATAATACATGCACACTACGCCTGGGCATTGAAGCAAAAATCATCCATGTGTAATGATGCGACCCCAGAGCAGGAGGGAATGCATTCAAATATCAGAACATAAGCCGAGCTTTTGAGCTCATTTGAAATTACGAGTCATTAGCGCCTCAGACGGGAACACATTTATGCAGAACGTTGAGTTAATACTGTAAAAGAAAAAAATTAAACAGCACATACAAAAAATATTACCAAAAACACTTCAGCCATTTGACAGACATGAGTTGCTAAGATGTTACAGAGAAGGGCTGTCAACAAATATTATAAATTAAGTAACTACAGCAGCTTACATTTTAGTTTCCATGGTGCAGAGCTGCACTTCCAATTTGAGCCTTGCATCCCGTACGGCAAATAAACTACACCATTATCACTAATGGCGGCAGTGGAATAGCGAAGCATTAATCACGGAACGCAGATACAGTTTATAGAGATTACTAAACATTTGACACACCGAGTAAGAGAGAGCAGGAGCGGAAGAGGAGGAAGCCATCGCTAACCATAAAGTTAAAGTACGGAAGCTAGCAGACATGATACGCTGACGTCTTTTGGACTATGAATCATTCTCACATTCTGACCTGACGATGATGACGAAGAGTTTGATTGGGAACGCTGGCCAATGGAAATGTGTATCACCCCTAGAGGCCCACTTAGACCAAAGACTATGTTGGAACAGACCATGAGTGGAAATCCAGACGGGTGCTATCCAGAATGTCGTCTGGAAGAAGACATTGATTCATCTCTTTGTGTTCGGTGTAACATGCTCTGTTGAACTGAGATCAGGAGACTTGTCCAGTCAAGATCATACAACTGTTAAGCTTGAAGAACGCTGTACGTTTAAGACTGCTGTCCTGCTATGTTACTCTAAAATTGGGGGGAAAAGGGCAGCGAGTTCTACACTGCTCACTTACTATGGATGTGAACCACCGCAAGCATCCTGAAAGCTGGAAGTCAGCACTTTAAGCTCATAGTTATTGTTTTATTCCACAAGCACTGTGCTGGAATAGAGAGCCAAAAACAATAGAAAATGTGTCACTGTCCAAACACTTACAGACCGTACCATGTCCCTGCTTCCCCTATGAGAACTAGCTGAAGTAAACTCCACGTCCCTTGTATGCCCATATACCATCGTAATATATAGCCTATTACTCACATCAAAGTGGATGGATAGCCGTAGACTACACAGTTCTTAAAACACAGTCTCGGAGCAATTATAGGCAAAACAATCTCCCATTAGAGGACCCCTTCTTTTATGGCTGAACATCAATCTGATTCATGTGCATGTGACTTAAAGAGCAAGAAAACACGCACACATATATTCTCAGTGTCCACACACCTGAACTGCCAGAGCCTAGCACAGAGTAGCAACAGTTCCCTGTCAGTAAAATGAATGAGTGGGAAGTGATGGTTCACTCAAAAGCTGTAAAAGTTTACAGCTGTGGCACATATCCGAGTATAATGAACTCCTCGAGAATATCCCTATAGTGCACATTTTACTGATGACAAGGCAAGACAAGTGCATGCTAGACCCCGAGTCCAAATATGTCCAAGCTGTGATAGCTGTAAGACGTTAAAAAATGCTGCAGCCCTGTGAAGGCAGAAATAATACTGACTTCTGTATGGGAGGACATGCCTACATGTGGCCATTGTGTGATGAATGCATGTTCACAGTTAACCCTTCCTTCAAGGACTTGATTTCTACAGTTTCTGCGTGCCGGGAGATGCCTTGAAGGAGTTAAGAGAGAATCTTAACTTCATTAGCCTGCAGCTAGCTCCCGAGAGGTGGACGGACTAAGAGGGAAAGGCATGTTTGATTTAATCTCCAAAGCCTCACAACACCGTACTGCACCAGAGGAATATCTGACTTTCAACATCTAAATCCTGATCAAAGAAAAGAGCAGCTCGAGGGTACGGATGCTGGCCGTTTATTAAAAATCACTCGTGGTTTACTCAACGTCTACATCTCTAATATGAATGATTTTGTACATTTTAATTGATATGTGATTTGTTAATATTACACTGTTTGTCCGTGTAAGGCACTTAAACAGAGCAGACATTAAAAAAAAAAAAATAAATAAATAAATAAATATCAAGCTTTCAGTGTAGATTTTCAGCTCATTTTCGCAAATTAAAGCCCTCCGGGAAAAGGTTTCAGTTCACAGCAATCAGACACCAGCAAAGTGGAAATGACTGGAAATTATTAGTGGATGAAAACAGTATTTCTGCTAGAAAACACAGCACAACACAGCAGGAGTATGTTTTTTTTTTTCTTTTGTTATACTGATGAAATATGTGTGGTGGACAATAATACGACAGATACAGATGGAGGACGTTACGCACTTTGTAACAACTATTTTGGAAAGAGTTACATAAACCTTGGTTCTGTTTTAACCAGGAAACCAAGTAAATTAGGAATAAAAAGACGGACTCTGAATGGCAGAGATTTCAGAATTTATAAGAGAATAAATACCAAATATTGTTTATATGTCCAATAATACATGGCTTTTAAGTATATTCTGGCTCAATTCTTCTTATAATACAGTTACAAAAAACATCCATGGATGTTTTCTTTTCCTTATCCTACTAGTCACAACCATGATTTGGTAAGGAAACAAGATTTCTAAATGAATTGTTGCTGAAGTAAGTAGATTTTGTCGTAGAACCCCAATTCCAAAAAAGTTGTAGTAGCAGATGAATATTGGATTTGGGCTGTAATTGCTAATTCAAAGTACTACACACTCAAACATAAATAAATAAAGAGGAAGCTAGCTTCTAATGCAAGCAAAGAAGACACAAACTGCTCAAAGCATTTGGATTTAAGTCAGATTCAGACGACCAAAACAAGCAACAATGTTTAGAGTCAAGACAGATTTTATAAAACTGCAGTAAAAGCAACACATTATTAAATAAAAATGGCATCCAAATTTTTTCTCAAAAGTGAGTCTAAATATCAGTTCTTCAGTATATGTACTTGATGACTTTAAATTGTCAGGCTGGGCATTGATTTCACAAACATGTTTTAATAAAAAATATACTCTGACACAAAAGATGTAAACTTTTGCTTCAAAGTGGCAGAGCTGGACCTCAAAGGGCTTCAAAGTGCTCCGAGATGTAGGGAGCCCTGCATGATGTCCCTGACTCAGCACTGGCAGCATGTTGCTGTGGATGTCTTGAACCCAAAGACCAATTCAATCTCAGATAGACAGCAGCCACACTCACTCTCTCACTGCTACCTAAATATAGCATAACGCTAAAGCTGACTTTGTTTGACCTCTTCAGACTTTTTCCCTTCTCCGTGCACCTTGGGAGTAGGTGAAGTCGTGCGGGTAAGACATCATTTTCATAAAACACTGAACTGTAGTTTTTCATACATTTCCAGTCAGGAGGATCACTTAAGCACAGCTTTGAGCCAGTTGCTGCTGCTTACATACCAAGTGATTAATAAATTGAATGTTTCTTAGTTGATAAGAGGGAGTCATCAATTCAACCTGTGGGACCTGTATTATATAATCTTTGTTTTGTGAGTAGCAAAACTTGCATTTCGTTGTTCTGTCTGCTGTCTTGTAGAATGATAAATGAAGGAACATTGTACCTTAATATGATGGGCTTTGTTTACAAAGACGCCATGAAAGGAATGCAGGAAAGAGGCCACAATGGAATGAAAATAATGAATAACATTGTACCTGAGTGGAACAAACTTCCAATTAAAGAATTTACATAATTTATTTTTCTGCTTTTTGTCTTTTGCAAACCCAATTTTGCATGAGTTTAATTACACAGCATGTATAATAACTGAAGGTAAGAAAGCGGGGTGGCAGCGTTTTGAAACTGACCTAATGCAAACAATTTCTTTCATCCAACAGGTTCATTGACTAAACCGTGGACACTGATTTAAAATTTTGTTCTACACTAATATTAACTCTCTGTATGACTAATTTCATTTTTGACCTAGTGAATAAAATTAAATATATTTTCAGATTTTATAGACAGTTATTTCAGACATACGATTAGAGAACGATGACTAAATGTAAATCTTCAGTAAGAATCAACAATGTTTTACCAAGGTCATGCACTAGAGGAAGGAAGTGGGAAGTTTAAGGAAATAAGATTTTTTTTGGTAGGCTGTCCAATTAGACCAGGGGTGTCCAAACTTTTTTTTAAAGAGGGCCAGATTTGACAATGTGAAGACGTCCGGGGGCCAATACTAACATTTAAAAATGAAAAACAATAAAAGTTACATACAAATGCACTGTTCTATAACAATTTTGTTTTCATTGTCACAATTTTTTTTTTTTTTTTTAAATGACAATGTCACCAAATCTAAGCCAATCAGGCGTGAACAAATCTAAAAACCAGTTCTTCCTTTCTTTCACATCTGAAGTCAGATAAAGAATAAACTGTATGGAATACGTTAAACTTGCATGAAGTTGATACAAATCTTAACCTCATGTTCATTCTAACTGTGACTTATGAGTAATGCAAAGTCTGTTAACATTTAAGTTTAAAACATTTCACTCTTGCTCTTGTCTTTAACAAAATCATTCAGAAAGTAATATTTTGTGTCACATCTACAGATATATAACACCAGCAGTTATGTCCTTAAAGGTTCAAATGCTTCATTATTTCAACCAAAAAAAGTCAAATCTTGCAGCCATACAGTATCTGACAATCCTAGCAGGCCATAAATAATATATTATAAAAATGAAGCTGCGGGCCGCATAAAATCTAAACGGGCTGTGATTGGCCCCCGGGCCGTACTTTGGACATCCCTGCTTTAGACATTACTACATTACTACATTGCTACTACACGTTTCACCTGATTGTAGATGCAAACACCCTCAAGTTAAAGCCAGCATTTAAACGTCAGTCATTCCACAACATCATCAGTCATTTACCCATAATCAATAAACCCAAAGGGTGGTGTGCTCGTACAGAATGTACAAGTCATCAGGTTGTCAGGTCACGATGAGCAAAATGTGTGTGGGTGGACACAACAGAAACGCTGTTGGGCTTACCTATCTTCTTACAACGCTCCTCTCCTCTGTTGTGCATGATGATTGGTGAGTAGATGAAGGGGCTGGCAGTGGACATATTCTGTCCCAGCAGGCCTTTCACTTTGTGAGGACGCAGACTGACAGGCAGATCGAGGAGCTTCACTGATCTAGTGTGGGTATCACAGGAAAAAGCACAACAGTGACATGAATGAGAAAATTTGGGGAGGTTTTGTTCTGTACTTGGTGTGGCTTACAGTTACAACAGCGTGTGCGGTGTATAACCCAAGCGTGTGTGATGATTATTACAGCAGATTGCAAGAGATTTATAATACTACTCTTTGTTAAGGGTTACAAGGTCAGCAAACCAATAAAAACACAAGTACAGACAATTGAAGAAAGTGTGTAGTCCTCACTTTCTGAACCAGGAGGCCATTAATTCATTCACATATAACGTGTCAGTGTAATCTAGTACATAAAAACTTCTGCACATCAGAACCTGCAGTTCTGTACGAAAGTTACTGTCACTCATTAATATGTCAAACATTTCACAATGTAATTAAAGCCTTTATGGCTAGGCACTTGTGACTTGTAAGGGTCGAAGGCAGCATGAGAACTTGAGAGAAATGTATAAAAAAATTTTTACTACTTCACTGCCAATGGCTTCGCTCTCTGAGTTTGTTTCCAGTTCTCCAACACTTCTGCAGTAGCTTACTAACTGCAGCATGTGCAAAAGAACCTATATTATATATTATACCTAATTATTTTCAAAACTGAAAAAACTAAACCGCTAAAGAAAACATGATGGAATAATCATCTTGCCTTTATGAGCTCAGAGTAAACTTGTATTTGAAGACTTTTGAGGTGCAAGAACATTTTATTTAGAAAGGACAAAAATGTATTTATAACTCTGGTTTCCACTATGGAACATCTGTGATCAATATAAAAATCATTAACAGCTGTCATCTCTGGGAACTCGTCTTTAAACAGATCTGTCTTTTTTCAGCAAAGAACTCGAGTTTTATTAAAGAACATTATTTGAACGATCCACCCCCAACCTACTGGTGTGACGTCAAATAATAATCAACTGTAACTCTGACTTGAGTACTGGCTTATAAATAATGACATTATGTTTCTGACATGTTGTTATGCTGTATTCAGACCAAATCAGACGTTGTGGTGAATCACCACAGGGTTGTGCATCAGTGTTGGGTGGGGTTGTGTTTCTCTGTGATGAACGTAAACGCTATGAAACAAAAGTTTACTTCTTATCTCTCTGATTGTCACTATTGGCGCTTCCTCACTCTCATTCACAGTCTATGTCGCTCAGCCACTGCTGTCTTTCTCTCTCTTACAGATGGACACAAACCAAAGTAAACTTCTTGGTATCACTATTTAGCAGCATAGACTGTAAGCCAGACACAGACGTAGAAGCTGGGTATATGAAAACACAGCTGAGAGAGTATCACAATTTAGTCCAGGAACTCCACCTGGGTAGCGCCTGATTCAAGTGGCAAATGACGTTTCATTTTTGCATTCCTCAACTGAATCAACATCTCCTCTGCATGTCGCTGTGTGTTTTTTTTCGCCCACACTGATGCAGTGCCCACATTCAAATGAAAGGGGAAAACCTGAGCTTTCACCGCAGGTTCACTACGGATTCTGTCTGAATTTGGGCTTACAGGTGGGTGTGGAGCTCAGGGACCCAAACAACTTTTGGTGATGAAATAAGACAAGAAGCAAGCAAGAAGTCAAGAAGCCCTGTACATCAAGTTTTGTTTTCAGCATTGCAAAAAAATACTTCTCTGTGCTCTGAGCTCTGTTGATGTCAAAAAATAGAGAAAACCATGATGATGATGTCTCAAGTAGGTATCAGTCTTGGACCAATCCAGGTATATCAAAATTTGATCCTTTCATTTATTCTACTCTACTGTGTTTTGTCCACCTCAGCCTGCTAGTGTTGCAGAGTTGGGTGTGATCAGAAATGTGTTCTGTTGCAACTGTTACCACCTGTCGACCTCACATCACCACACTGCTGACGTAAATACTCAAGAAAGCACACAAATATAGTACTTACTCCATTTTGTTCAAAGTTTTGGGAAATAGTCTTTTACTTTAATAAAAGTATATAGTTATGAACCATTTTGTAGATTTAATCTATGAATGCCACAGACAGGTTAGAAAATGAATAGCATTGAGAGATGTGCTAAAGTTGTTGGTTTTGTTCTTTTAATGGGATTTTTTTGACAATACGAAATTCTATCTGAAATAATTCAACAATTTTAAGAGAACAAATCCCAATTTACCCAATTTGAGAGATGTTTTTTTAATTATCATTCCATGAAAGATTAATGGAAAGCCTAATTTGAAAGTAACTGACATTAAAAGCACCAAATTATACATTATTATTATATTCAGAGACATTTTTCACACAGTCTTTCTGCAGTAATGGCTAACTGCCGAATATGGTAATAATTACTCCAGATATCTAATTTAGATGATATTTTTGCCTATCTAAAAATTGAACAGGTGGCAAGATGCATCAGAGTAACCATCACACTCACACTGCTGTCTTACCGGACAATTGGGAGCTTTGTAAAGGGCACCGGAGGGAGCTTCAGGCCATCAGGAAGGGTGATGACCTCCATTCCACCTGGACACTTGGCGGTGTAGTTCTCCAGACTCTGCGTCACCTCTTTTTTCTCTACAAATGTAGGAGTACATAAGAGTAAGTAAATCGATGTAGAAATCTATAGAAACAATTCTATCTAAAGATCGGGCAACAACAATTATTGTGACATAACACAATTCCCCTTTAACCTTCACAACAGCCAGTTAATCTGAGTACTCCACTGTAGAGATTTGATCTTTGCGTGTGGTATGAATTAACCAGGCATTAATGACCTGCGAGGTGTGTCTCTCTCAGCAATAACAGCTTCGGCCTTAAAGTGAAATTTTTATTGTACCATCAATACCTTTTTGAGGGAACATTACTGTTCACCCAGCCATACAATTTTCTTTGGCTCTGCAAGTTTCAAGTGTGTCCATCAAAGAGAGAAGGACATTAACTGGCAAAGATTTCATACAGATCTATAACCCTTCATGGGAGTGCCTTATGAAGACTTATGATTGCAAGCGTTTTGTATTAATGTGAAGTGTTGTGTGTCTCTCCACCTTATTGTACATTCAATAAAAATGTTCAAAGCGGTTCTGTAAAAACAATGGGATATAGACTGGATGCTTATTACATAATCCGAAAGAGAAGGGGGTTTGTTCAGCTGAGTAAAATAAGCTGGATGAGAGAGATGCTTGTTTTTTCAGCCATGAGAATGAGTGTAAAGGTTTTCTTGTCTCTTAGCAACGATAAAAACAATCTAAAAAAAATGTCCAGATTAATTTGTTAGTATGTGCACTATGTGAACTACAAGCCTGTAAAGACAGATTTGGCGCCAGAGACCCACAACAAGTAAATCAGAGTGAAGTCAGGAATGAAAGGAGTATGGTTAGAGTGAAGGCATGGAGGGAGGGGAAAGGGGAATAAAGAGGGAATAAAGTGGAAGTAATGAAAGGGAGAAGTGAAGAAGAAATAAAACAGCAAGAAACAAATGGAGGATAGCTCAGTTGTCCTCACAGCTCAAAGCTTTCATGACTGATGACATATTTGTCCATTTTTCTTGTTTGACATGTCTGAGCGTTCGCAGCAGCCGTCTGTTTAGGGGGCACTCCAGCACAGAAAGCTAAACAGCGGTTGTGTGCTTTTTGACATGACATGTGACATGAGAAAAGTATTTTTTGTAATGTTGATTCTGTATCCATAAAGTGTTACCAAGGATATAATCAAATAAAGAAAAACATAACCATACATATGTATTTCTTCTATTATGATGAATAAAATAAAAGTAAAAGTTTTTTTTTTTTTTCCAATGTTCTTTTCACTTGAATCAGAATTGATTTTTTTCCCTTTTGGCCACATGGGGGCAACAGATCTAGGTTTAAACACACGTTGACATATTATCAGCTCATAAACATCTGACCTGTATCATTTAATGAGGTAATGAAGTACACTGGAACTGTCAACTGGGAAAAGATGAGGGCTGATTGATTGATAGTTACAAAAAGTCTTCTTAGTCAAAAAAGGCCACATATAACAACTGCATCAAAATATGTATACAAGATCTATGTACCATTGCACATTTGGTGAGCATCTATGGCTGACCATCACCTTGAGTTTTTGCAGCTGCAATATGCTGTGTTCAGACTGTCAATAGTCCTGCCTGAAAAAACACACCTCTCTCATTCAGCTGAATGGAGCAAATCCGTTCGAGACGGCGAGGAGGCTGATGCAGTCGGCACATTCCTGGTGGATTGTCTGAGAACTCTTCCAGTTCAGGCATTGGTTAATCCAACTGGACTTCCTGGATTAAGTGTCTCACCGTTGCCTGAAGCAACCTGCTTCAATCAATGCAACCCCCTGAATTGTTTTAAGACAGGCTGATTTCTATCTGACTGACTCAACCACCAATCTCCGCTTGACTGCAACATTTTAACTACACCAGAGCACCACTGAAATAGACTCACAGCAGTATGAAAAATGGTAGGGTAGTTTGTTTTGTTTATCTTCTGGCTATACTTTTAGGATTACAAACTGTGACTACTGATCACTCATTTTCTTGAGAAGAACATGGATATCAGTGGACAGCTGGGCATTGACTATAGTGGCTTATTCATCAAAAAGCAAAAACATTTGTTCGCTTTCCATTGTCAGTACTAGCTCCTTCAGATCAGCTTGATGTTTCAGGGTCCTTAGATAATCAAACCTATGGAGTTAAACTAGGGGGAAACTATTATTTCACTTGTTTCACCCTGCTTTTCACCATCCTGCTGCCCAGGCAAACACAACAAAGCACATTGTTAGCCTGACAGCTGGAACACACTGTCAAGATAAGTAAAGAAACATTTTTACACTTAACGAAAAGAGGGGAGAAAAGCTCTTAACACTTCATACGGTTCCCCAAACGAAAGGATCTCATCTCCAAGTGTCAACCATCAAGAGGAAGAATAGCAAGTGAAGGCAGGATGAAAAGGCAGCATGTTGAAAAGTTTGCTCTGAATCCTCTTCTCTGAAAAAACGGGGTTTACATCACCTTGTTGTACAACAGAAAAGAAGGAGCAAACCATTTTTGAAATTTTCACTTTTTAAATCTGCCTTCATCTAACAAGTTTGTTTGTAGTTCTTCAACCACTTTATTAATGCTATGCTCTCAAAAGTTTGACGTGAACGAACATTCATTTCTGAATAAACAGTGAAATAATGCCTCTGCCATACAAATTAGTGTGACAGTAATGAGAGGGCTCAGGTACTCTGACAGCATCTTTTGTACTTAGCCGTATTAATGCCTCCCAATTTGTCAAGACAGATCTAACATAATTCATAAAGCAGCAGGTGTCATTGGAGTTCATTTGAAAACTGTTTTGCAAGCTTAAGCTCCATGAAAAGTGATATAATATTAGGTGGGTTGGTGTGAGGAACAATCTGTGAAGGGCAAACTATTGCTTTGATTCATTTTTAGATGATGAACTGAAACCTTTCAGTTATGCTGCGACAAACACAGCACAGAATGTGTTTCCCTCCCTTCCTGCCTTACTGCTTTTCTCTTTCCCAAAAATGAGGCATTATAACTCAAGTAAGTTTTACTGTTCTACAGAACAATTCTGTTGGTTTCACAGTTGTAAATAGCATGAACAAATTGAGACAACAAGTGGCACTCACACGTCCACAGAGCTGTTCATGTGCTCATGTCGCTGCCAACTCCATTGGTTGGGTCTTGGTGGGTTGTAGATTCCATTACACACTAGACGGTTTTACCCAACAGTAAGGAGTGAGAACCCAAAAGGTTACTGTTATTGATATAATCTATTCCCTTGTGAAATGAACAGGCTTCCTGACCCACTAGTGGGAGTTTCCACGCTACACGTAAGATGTGTCCATCGCATCCACACAGTGTACATTCAAAGTTTTCCACTGGCGATATCATCATATCAAGATATCATTTTCTCTCAGAGTTGAAAGAGAAAAATTCTATAGGATCTGGACCAAGTGGACTCAGTATGTAAAACCGATCAGATCAGATTTTATTTGACTGTACCTGCGCTGTGTGTAAACTAACCCTCTTTATCATGTGATGGTTGGATAGTTCAGAGGTGATGTGCTCCCGTGTTCTGTTCTGTTGTTTTTCATAACCAAAACAACCTGCGATTTGTAAAAGAAAACCCTGGAAGGGTAATATGGAGATTATATATATTGATGTTGTATGGATGGATATATGGTTGACAGCCATAGTCAGATCATCAGTTTTAAATATTACAGGGAGGAATAGTGTGAGCAGAAACAGCACTAGAGTGAGGTGTCAGATGAAGAGCTACACACAGCAGGTGCTGCTATATGCTAGCATGGCATCAATGGTTGCAGTTGCTCACAGCTCAGCTCAGCTCAGCAAAAATATTCAGGAAAATCCAGATTCCAGATCTCTGTCTACCAAAGAGTGGGTGCCCAGGACTGTAGCTTTGTTGGAAGAGAAGTATAGAGGACGAAAAATAAATCAGGCATAATAATGGGCCATTTACTGTTTGGAAGAAAATGGCAAACAAGAAGCTGATGTCAGACTGAATAATGGAGTGGTAACCAAATGGCAAATGAGGCAATAATAACTGAAATGTTCAACAGGTTTATGGCCTTCTATTTCAAACAGGTCCTGAAATGACAACACTATCATTCCCTGGATTTTTTTCTCCAAATTTTCATTATTTGATGAAATAAAAATTAAAAATTAAAAAAACTCAACAGTGCAGTCGAGGCCTCCCCAGAGATTTCTATTCATTTCGTGCTTGATACTTTTTATAGACACTACTGGGAAGAAGTGAGACTAGAGCTTTAAATACCTGTAATGGCAGTGCAGACTGTAGGAATATTTTCAAAGGGAGATTTATCAAATTATATTGTGAAATGAAAACTACTGACAGACAACAAAGAGCCATGTCAACAGTTTTATGAATAATTTAGATATTTCTGGCTGGTATTTCAAGAAAAAAGCCAGCAGCAAAAAAAAAATAAATAAAATACTGCAAGTGAAACATAAATCATCAAAACAATAAACACTAAAAATAAAAAAATAAATAAAAATAATACTTGTTGACTGGAAACTGAGCAACTGGAACAGGGACATTAATCTTTCTGGTATGAAATTAACTATTTAAAAGTAAGCAAGCATAGTATATCAAATCATATCCATCTGACTTTACAAAAACTGTTGCATGCATCGCTATAACATGTTGACTTTTTCCTGACCCGGGACCACTCTTTACTGCTTAATTTGGCATTGTATGTGGCTGCAAGGGTGTGAAGCCAGGTAGTGAAAACTACCATTGTTATTAAAGTATGCATTCACGTCCAACATGTCTTCTTAGGGCAATGCAAATCAGTCGATTGATTTGGTGATTCAACCAGATGCTCCAATGAAAGAGTGCTGCAAATGTATAGTACGAAATATACAGTTAATGTAATTAAAGGAACAATGTCACTACAGACAACACGGCATTTCAGCAATTGGGTATTTTTGTGTTTCCGCAACCCACACTGCCTGGTAAATGCTGACGTATTTCAAACTCCATAAAAGCCTAGTTTAGATAACCCTGATGATATCACTGGGGTTATTTTCTCAGACTTCACAAAGCCCCTTTCATAGCCACAGAACACTATACTACAGAATACTATACAACCGTTTTCAAAGGCTGAGTCGTCCTTTCAGTGACTAGTAAACTGATATGGATGGGTGAAACCAGTGTAGTGTCTCTTTAACATTATCAGTCATCTACAACTGCTTTCAGGTTACATGAAGACGATCCCTTTCAGATAAAGAAATTCATACAGCCAACTCAAGGTGGCAGGAGAGTCTCACTTCATATATCAACATCAAACTCTTTGGTGAAACTTCGTACACATCTTCCATTGTAAATCATCAAAAACACATTCTTAATTTGCAGAGTATTTTGAAATGTTGACACTCCTGGCAGCAATGAACATCTGTAGAGTCATAACAGTCTTTTTTTTTATTATTTGTAAATTTGACAGTGGTGAGTCAAAAAACAAGTCACTTGCTGTAGAAGAAATCTCTACAGATGTGTAAACAGAATTATTATGTGAAAGTTTATGCAACTATATAAACAGCTTCAACAGACGATTGCACCACTCACTACTTTGACAAGATGGGCTTAATCAAGCATGTGAACAACTCTAATTGAATGCGACTAATTAAAACAAACTTAAGACAAACAGCAAAACAACAGGACATGCTTTTTTCTAATTTCATTTTGTATTTACTAAAGCTGTTCAGGTAACTAACTGCACTGGTTACTGGAGGTCTTAGATCATGAAACAATGTAAATTAG
The DNA here is from genome assembly GCA_033000465.1 of Sciaenops ocellatus. Taxonomy (NCBI): domain Eukaryota; kingdom Metazoa; phylum Chordata; class Actinopteri; family Sciaenidae; genus Sciaenops; species Sciaenops ocellatus. Next base: position 15,804,742 of record CP136873.1, read on the forward strand.
TGCCTGTCATTAAGGAACCAAGCTTTCATATCTCATGAAATGTGTGCTGATATTTAAAAAGGAATTTTATCTGCACTTGGCAAGTCTGCAACCCCTAGACAACCATATCAATTTAAGTGAAGTGAGCCATTTTTGCCAAATGATGCAATAGTTTCACTGGTCATTGCAACTGCACGATGAAAACATCCTGGGTTTTTTTTTTGTGTGTGTGTTGTTTCTTTTTAGGTGGGAGGGGATCTGAGAATATGAGTGATAATTGGTTTTGGTTAGTGTCTAGCTCAAGAGGATTACTAATTGGTGGTTAGGGATAGTTTACCCACCATGAGTTCACTCTAAATGGTAGGTGTCTGCTGTGCCTTCTGGAGAAATTATAGTCAATGGCCTATGAGAATAATGAAGTTGTACGGAGAACACCTGCTGTCAGGTTTTCCTGTGTATCAGCCCACCAGCTATGTTTTTCCAAAAATGTTGGGAGCCACAGAGTTAAGAAACAATGCAAATAGCAACAACAAAACAATCATCATGCAATTATTATACCGTTGTTAATGGTAATAACAGGTCAAATAAAGCACATCTAGGCCAGTGCATGTCCAAATTTAAGCCTGTAATCAAAGACAGGGATGTAAACAGAATGATGACATGGGGATAGTATGTCTGCTCCATTAGCTTGTCAATCTTGTGGCTTTAAATGCAACTCTGATTAACATCATAGAGGCATGTGAAGCCATGATTCATTGTCTGGGGGCCTTGACTGTAAATTGCACTGAGGCTGTAAATCAGTGGGGAAAAATGACACTATTACCTACACCTCTTGAGAGACATCAGTGCTAATTTAAAAAGGCATCAGAGATACCATCTTTGTTTTGTTAACATCAGGTATAAACCCTAACATACTTAATATGTAAATCTAGATTCAATCTGAATGTATGGGTTGGGAATTCAAAAAGTAATGACTTTGATTTTACCAATTTTGCACTTCATGTTTGAAGAGATCCTTCATGGTCTTCCAGTTTAGAACGGAGCTTATTTATGAGTGTGTTTTAGGTCCTAAATCAGGATAGTCGTCCTGCAGCTTTACTTACTGAACCAAAAGCCTGCGCTTAAACAGTAGGAAACAAGCAAACTCATGACCTCTCCTCACTCACTCTGCTGCTTCTTTTTCACTTTATTGTTGTTTTTTTGAATCTCTCTCTGCCTTATCATGTGTCCCTCACTGACACCATTCTCACACGCAGACCCAGAATCAGCTATAATTAGCCCTATACCTGGTCACCTTGTCACGACCCAGAGGAAGCATTACCTTCAGTTCCAGCACAGCTAAAAGGTAAAGGCTTTCATAAAACATCTGAGCTATGTTTCTAATGATAGCAGACTTGAAAAGGTGCAACCAGCATCAGAGCGGCCTTTGAAAAAAGAAAAAAGAAAAAACAATTGAAAGATGCGGCTCCTGTGGGTCATGTGATGACATTAAAACAGAAAAGAATAACAGATGGTATCCAGCCTAAAAGAAAATGTATTTTCTCATTACAATTATAGGCAATCAATATTTGCAAAAAGGAATAAGACTCAAGCAACCAACTCTAATATATGACCAGAGAGACGATATCTAGAGCTCTTTCTATTTTTAGTTCCCTTTCAATTAAATTATTTTTTTATAGTTGCTCCAACAAATTAAAAAATTCCCAAACACAATGTCATAAATATGCTTCAAATACCACCTTTGGTATTACCAGGGTCATCAAACACACTAATTCAATAGCAGAGAAAATGTTACTCGCTTCATAGGACATCATTTGATTTATTTTTTGGATGAAATCAAGAAGATTTATTTTCAAAGCTTTGAAATCTAAGGCGGTGTCCTCTATTATAAATCCTCTTCACCAGTCTTTGCTCATCTTTTCATAACAAGCCATCAGTTACATGATTATTATATGGTGAAGGTCAACAAATACTTACCTATGGTGGGGAGGGGTGACAGCCATTAACAGTAATAAAAAAAATTCAATTTTACATCCAAGTAAATGATGGTAACAAATCCAAATCAAATTAGACAATGCACAGGCTATGCAGTCATATCACTGCAGTTGGACCTTGAACAGTATTGAAATAAAACGCTCTTTGTCCGAGACCGAAAAATTGCTTGATTCTGAGACGAGAATGAGACTTTCAAAGACCCTCAGTGTTGAGGCCAGTCTTGAACGCTGGCAGGTTCACAACTGAATTACACAGTTCCACATGTGGAATATAAACTTCCAGTATACAAACAGTTTTTTATTGGAATAGTCGTGATTGGGCATCTTTTTTTTATTGTGGAAAACGTAAAGAAACATTTTGAAATTTTAATCTCAACTGTTTATATCCAGGAGCCATGAGTGAAGGGTACTTAAAAAGTGCTTTAATTATTCCATTTCTATTGCTAGTACTCTTTTATCTTAGCTCTTATGTTTTTAGACACTTCACTCGTCTACAGACAGGAGTACGGTCAATCAAAGGAGGACGCCCAAAATGTAGCAGGCAGCGCTTTGAGCCCAAAAACTTACACTAAGTAAATATGAAATGTTATTTTTTTGTAGAAACACAAAAAAAAAATAAAACAAAACACTGCTCAAGAACTCATACAAGGTCAAAAGTAGTAATTGCATCATTTGGTAGTGTTTTTCTAGCCCTTGATGTATGTAAGAAGCTGCAGAAGTCCCTTTGCTTATGTTTAATATTTTATACTGTAAGCTTGCTTCATCTTGTTCACACCTCGCCTCCTTCTTCTCCCTCCTTCCCTCCCTCCATTCTAATGCTTCGTAGCCAACCAAGGATTACGCCGGCCTCTATTGTGTGGCCAGTGGACCGTCTGGCTCACACTGCTTCAGTAAAAACCCTATCTCCTGGCTGCACAGGATTTCTGGTCAGAGCACAATGTTGCACTCCCGCCAAGAAAAAGCAGGCTTTGTTGTGCATCGCATACTATTAAGCACAAGGTATAATGCCACAATCACCAAAGGACAGGTTGGCTGTTTCTAGATGTGTTTTTAAGGCTGGGTATGAAGGTGGATGCTCCTCACATAGTTTTAAAATTAACACTGAAGAAGAAAAGTGTAATGTTGCTACTTTCCGAGACTCTTTCTGAAAGTTCACTGCGAACTGACCTTGATCAGACAGGAAGTCCAGCATGGTCTGCAGCAGGAAGGACAGGTGGCGAACAGACAGGCCGGGGTTGCCCATGCGGCGGGAGGCGTACACCAGTTCATGGAGGAGGCGCATTTGAACAGCAGCCCAGCCTCGGTGGGTACCTGAGAGAGAAGGAGAGAGAGACGTTGGAGAGAAATTCATATTTACAAGGCTCATCGCTGACATCTAATGTTACACAGCTGCCATATCAGATTAGTACTGATGCATCAATTCATCGTTGAACATCATTTGTATTTAATGATGTCAAGGTCATCAAATCATATAGCTTTTTTTATTAATAAAGGATTGTTGGTACGTATTGAACATGAAATGATAGGTCAATTCACTGATGCAGCTATTCTGACTTGCTTACTGTCACAGTTTGTCATTTTTCAAGCAAAAATGCCAAACATTGCTTCGTTCCAGCCTCTCAATTGTCAAGATTTGCTTCTTTTCTTTGTCTTATATGATAATACACAACATATTTTTAGGTTGGTCAAGCAAAATGAGCAATTTGTTATCATTACTTTAGAATTTTGATGGGCATTTTTCACTATTTTCTGACATTTTTTTTTCAATTAAGACAATAATTAAGATACAGGCAATAGCAGGAATCAATCCTGTAATTGTTTCATAACATACCAATACCTAACATGACTTAAAGGATTTCTATTTTGAACTGGCTCATGAAGTTCATCATCTTAGTTCCAACAACAGCTTTGTTTTGCTTTACTGAGTTAAACTGGGCACAAAAATATCATCAGAAATCAATACTATAATTTGTCCACTTTTCACAAAAATTATACTGTGGCAAAATAATCATTTTTTTATTGTTTCACTCCTGTGAACAAATCTGTTAATAATAACAGAAAACAGATCAATTCACTGAACATACTGATACTGGGAAAATATTCTTAGTATGCTGTGATAATAATAGCAACAGCTCCGAGCACACCTACAGAAAAACCACTAATAAAGTATTCAGTGACTAACTTTAATGCTTGAGGCGTTGCAACAAAAGTGTGACAAACCTTCATAAGTCTGTATTTGTGTGCTTCACACACAAAAGGCCACACATGATTAGATGAAACTCAAGACTTTTTATTGGAGCCATTTCTTGGTATCCCCGTTGCAGACAATCACTTGTGCTCCAGCGTGGTGCTAACTTAGCCGGCGTTGTTTGCTCTGCAGAGCTCCACAAGACATCTTAATAGCATTCTAGCCTGACACCAACTGTTACATAAGACCCTCAGCCCCCTACGAGATCCCCTGCTCCACTCCCAGCTGTCGACTGTTGACTCACTAAGTGGGAAAGAAAACTAGAGGAAAGATGTGCTGGGGAGGCCGCGGGGGCCAGAGAGAGGGAGGGAGGATATTTGGTAAACACTCTGATGTTTCCTCAGCTTAAATACCACTTTCAATAACGTCAAATCATGCCCCTGATGCTTTTCAGTTATCAGCATTTTTCTGCCATCTGAACAAACTGTAAATGCAATTCCTTCAGAAGCTATTTTTTCTGTCGTAAACTGCACCCACTAAGCAGTCTAAAAATAGCTGACTTCCACCTGTCTGCCAAAAAACAGCGCTTATCTGGAGAACAGTAATCCAAGGGACACTTTGGATTTTCTGAGAATGTCGCTCTTTCTCGAACACGAAAAATGACTTCATTTGTGGTATTTTCAGACTTGAACTGGAGGTGTCTGGCAATGTATTTAACACACCAGCAAGATAATGAGCGTGGTGCCACGGCCGAGCAGGCGTGCTATCGTGCAAAACCTAACTCAAAAGGCACAGTACCTTTCAGACCTCCTCTCGGGAAACCAGGGGAATTTTATACTGCGCAGGGCGATGACACGCCATATACCACCATTATACTCTTCGATAATAAACATGATTACAATAAATCAGAAGAAAGAAACTCTGAGTTGATATAAGAGCTAGAAAGAAGACAGAAAACGAGTATTCATATTTTTAGAGGGGAGCAGTGAAAAGGGGCCTGCGAGCCACTTAAAAAGCCATTTGTTCCACTGTATCTCAGGGCACAGCAGCCTTATTGGGATGCACCATTGATCCCCATTTTCTTTCTCACTTGAACTTGCCTCTGTCTTATTGCTTGATAAACTCCCACCTGATCCCTTCTACCAAATGACACACCGCTGTCATTCAGTTATTTCCCATGAGTGCAGGATGTTACAGCTGATATATCAGTATGGAGTAATTATGTGACAGTACCTTTAGGTGTTATTCAAGCTCACAAATTCCATTGAATACTGCTTTCCCTATTCATCCACTTGTGTGTCTATTTGTACAAGATTATTTTATTGGATAACAAATGACAGGAGGTGTCCAAAGTCTGGAATACTGACTTAAAGATTGGCAAAAATCTGTTAATTTGGAAAAGAGCACTGGAAAAAAATTTGCTGTCTCGTCTTAAATTTTGAATCATCAAATGGTCAACTATAGATTTATTCACAGATTTCTCCAAGAGAAAGTTTACAGTTCCAATTTTGTCTGACACCTACTGTATTTGCCACCTGTGTTACAAGAAAGAACTTGGTGTTATATAATATCACTGGACCTGTATTCATCTTTCCCTAATCATTTGCTTTTTAAGGATGATTAACTGTCTTCACTGTATCCCAAAAAAGATTTCTACTTTTAGATCTGACAGCTGCCAAAAGAAATGACAAGCAAGGAAGTGTTTAATTAATGCTGTGCTGTGCACGGACAATAGTAATCTAACTAGATTTTTCATGTCAATATGCCGAGGAGGACTTTGTTTATAGCTGCACAAGTGTAGTAGAGAAAAATATTGGAGGATGACACACAATCAACAGCCCACGAGATAAATGACTTTCAAAAGTCACTTGAGAACATTTCTTGAATGAACAAAATGTGGGGGAATCAATCAAACCTTCAAGTTTGCCATAATCCTGCAACTGAGGAATCCAACACTAAATCACCAATAGAGGGTTTTTTTTTTTTGAGCAATGACCGTGAGATTCACCTCAAGATTTTGTAGCTTCCATTTACAAATGATACACGGTAAACTGCACACGTAAATTAGAAATAATCTATTAGTTCTAGGGTTTGGCTGAGTCAAAACCCTTTGATTATTTTGGGCAATTTACGTCATTGTATTTTGCTAATTTAAAGGTCAGCCTCTGTCCAGTGAGACAGTTTCAATCAGTGGCATCATACACACAAACAAGTGAGAGGAAAAACAACTGCATAGACAGAATATTTTCAAATTTAACTCTGTAAATTGAGGGTTTTATTCTGACAAACCCAGCATCGGATGATTGGTGAAACTTTGGTAATATTAACTAAGATGGTTTCGGTGAGTTTTATTTTGTTTCTGTCAAGTATGAATTGAGTTTCATTATGTTACAAGGCAGAATCAAGGTAAAAGGTAAGGTTAAGGTACAAGGTAAAAGGTTTTTAATCAATAAAGTCTAGTGGCTATGAACACAGCCATATAACTACCATTTCTGGTCAAATAAAAATGATCTTACTCTTTCCCAAAAAGGCCTACCTGTCCATATTGTTGTCAAACACTTATAAATATGTAATATGCTGTACAATGTATGTTGAATCAGATATATAAATGTGGAGAGATGACAATTAACCTTTGGAAACACATAAGTCAGTCTAGAGTGTGAAATGACACTAAAGGACGCTGGAAACTCCAAAGTGTTGTCCTAAAGTTGAAAATGCAAACAAACAATTTTGGCGAAAAGTAACATTTTGTGGTTTTAGATTTTAAAATTGAGAAAAAGAAATGTTGTGAGACAGACGGAGAGATAACTGTTAAAAACGTATGATTATGTGGCTATTGTATTTGACATTAGTTTAGTTTTCAATAATGAAGAGGAAATAAATCCTGGCAGTAAAGACAGACAGATAGTTACTCAAGTGATATTGAGGCTCATGGTACGTGCTACTGGTGTAAAGTATGTTAATTACTATCTAAAACAACCTTTCACAGACGGGGTTCAAACATTTTCCCTCAAACAAACTGCAGCTTGTTTCTATACAGTTTCTAAAAGAAAACTAGGCCAGAGATTAACAGCACATCTGAAAAAAAATCCTCTCACAGTGTTCCTTGAATAACGATCATAAGAGAAAATATGGACGTCCCTGAGCTTTTCTGTTCACTGTGAACTCTTTTGTGTTGCCAATGCTCGCCGTTGAGTGGCTGCAATGAGCAAGGGTCAATAGTCTGTAGAACCAAGAGGCTTATCATGAGGACCTTACCAAAGCGCGTACAAAAGCCAGGGTCAGGTCTCAACTGTGCCTCTTTTTGAGCAAAGTGGTGGCTTGAATGTAGAACACCCTGAAGGAGCGCTCTTGAAAAGACAGCAGAGCTGGAGGTGAAATGAAGCGATGCTATTCATTCCCTTTATCTATTAAATATGTCTTTACACTGGTGACACTCGCGTATTATGGTTCCTGCAAGTGTGTACCACTTTCATCATTTGAAAAATAGTTTACTCAGTGAGATATACTCCTTTTCACCGATATAAAATAAGCACTATTTAACTTGTCACCCTTCTAAATAAATCAATCTAATTATGACAGGAGGAGACCGGTCGCCTCAGTTTGACTGACTCCTGAGTACCTCTCTGAGGGACTCCTTTAACGCAAAGTGCTCTGGTGTGTGGACTAAATGTCGCCTGTGGTCTCTGGGGCACTGGACGTTACATGGCTGTTTGCTCGAGGGTTTACACGTAGAGCTCCTTTATGCAGCGCCATCTCTGCTGTCTTGCTTCACTGCATGCAGTGACTCTTAACTGTAACCTACTCTGGGAAGCAGGTAGAGTTTTCCCAGGATAAAACATTAACCCCAGTGGAAAATCTAAATTTTAGTAATGTTTGGCCACACCATTAATCAGTAGAAATGCATTTCCTCTATACAAAATGACATACTGTAGCCCAGTTATTTTTGTTTTGTGAAATGCTGGATAGTTTTACTTGTTTCTTCATTGCCACTGTTGACTGCACAGATTTAAAAAGAATAAAAGAACCTCACTTCATGCTCAGAGCAAAAATCTGACTACTGTACTGATGACTCCATAGTACTAGAAACATTTTGAGTCAGTGAAAATAATTTGCCAGTTCAGAGCCTCGCTTCTCGAAAGCATCTTAAGCTCAAGATGATCATAAACTCTATCTTACCGACAATATTAACCTTTAGAGGAGAGAGCATTTATTTATTGTTTGTTCATAACTCTGTACTTACACTGCATGAACACAGATGATATTTGTTGCTGATATATAATGAGTGATAATGTTTGAGTTAAGGAAAATCTGTCATCATCATCATCATATCCCATATTCATCTCTTTTGGTTGAAATTTTGCTGATGCTACATTTCCAGGTTCCGTATCTTCTCTTTTCTCTTTATTTATGGTGCATACAGTACATTGTTTGCCACACGCTTATATTCAGCAGGTCTAATACAGAAGTGATGATCTGCATATTCATAAACCGTCACTCCTTCATCTCTTTCCAGCTTTAATATGAGCTTTAGTGTGAAGTATTCCTCCAGCAGCAGCCTAAATAATTCAAAGCGTACTTTCTTCCGATGACCCTGTGAAGGCCACAAGCCGAAACGTGTTGATCTAACAATAAAGTTGTTCTATATACTACAAGTGTTTCGACCTCTTTAAACAGAGCCAGGACAGCGGGAAGCTGTAGACTCTTCTCTGCTTCATTTTAATTTAATTTACTGATATAAAACCTTTATTTGTCTTGTTTACAACACTCTGTGATGTATTTCAAATATGAATCAGTGCTTACAGATGATTAAATATGCAAAAGTTACTTTAAACTTTTCAGCACCACGGACAGCCGACGAGAAATTGTGACATGAGGCACCTGAGCAAGACCCGTAAACACTATATTATCAAAAATGAATGGAGATGAAACACTGCCATGTGTGATGACTAAACAAACTTATTTCTACGTTTTTACTTAACTGAAAACATCTACTACCTCCAAGAGTCCAAGTTTACCTTTGTTGAAGTCCTTGGGATCAAGCGACAGACTGTATCCAGGCAACGTCTCCAGCAGCAGCTTGTAGCAGGCCCTCCATCCAGGCTCCGGGATGGTGGGAGCCACACACTGCATGGCTGCAACGCGCTTGAAGAACGCAGACTTTCTATGGAAGCCGATCAGTTCGTAGAGCTCGGACAGGATGCTGTAGCGCTGGATCTTCTCCTCCTCAGAGAGCTGCAGTTATGGAGACAACATTAAAGTCCCGCTCTGTTCAAAATTGTGTTTTGCTTGTTCTTACTTGTCACACTTGATGATTGAGCTGTCACCAGAGCAGAAAAGTAGCACCAGCCACCAGCCAAATGCTGATCAAATATGTAAGAGGCTGGTAGATTTGCTTCACACACAAGCCAAATAAACAATCTATTGAGGGAATGGTAAAATTGTACAAATCTAATCTACTTGCCATTTGGCCAGTGGGCAAATAAGCTTCATGTGCAGATTTTGTTTTCACATTCATCTGCTGAAGGGGGAAAGTTTCTCTGTGCTCACCTTAAATCTCAGTTTAACAGGTGAGACGGGTTACCAAGTGGCATCACAACTAGTTGGGAAGCCAATCACAGTACAACCTAACACGAATGCTCTGCATTCATTATCTTTCTCCATTCATTGATTCAGACTTCCTTCCTTCCTTTAATTTGTGGCCCATCTGTATTTATGCTTATATTGGGTTGTGACATCCTGTTAAGCACATAGAATAGAGTAAAGCTTTAATGGTCCCAAAGAGAAATGAGTATTAAATACAGCAACTGATAAAAAATAGCAAGCTACGCAACATATACATACAGACAGAAATTAACCAAAGTACACAGGTTAACTGTTGTCATTGTGAGTCGTCACCAAAACTTCAAAGACACAGGACTATTACGAAGAAAACTTTCATTAGACTGCTCTGTATGTACAATTGTACAGGTCAATAACTGACATCAGGCCTTCATGCACTAATTCTAATATCATAATTTCAAATGTATCAAGATTTAAAAACTGAGAAAAAGAGGACGAATCACTGAATACAATTTGATTTGCTGCCTAAGTCACATAATGAAACAAGACTCGTTTAAGGACAGATTTACTGCTAAAGAACAAAAATTTGTAGTAGTAAGTAGTAATTAGTTGTAAAACCAAAAAATTTAGACTCTGTGAGGAATAAGGCATGGTGGAATTGTGTTTGATAACAGTAAGAAATCCTGCCTGACACCCTTAGTCAACTGTACACCATACTGTAAGAGGTCATATTACTCATCCTGTGTAGTTAAAGGAGTATTTCTTTCACAGTCAGATAGCGTACCTGTCCCAGGTTGATGTAAACAGCGTTCTGCAGGAACTCGGAGGCCTCCCTGGCCCTCTTCTGAATGGCCAGCACCCTGACCGCTTTCACACAGGCCTCCAGCTCAATCACTCCTGCGTTCTTATACTAAGAGAGATAAAGAGGCTCTGCGTTAATGAAAAATGAATAGCCGACATGAGGGTCGCCTCAATTTCTGCGGCTCACCTCATAATCAGAGGGAATGTTTTTTCATTAACATACGACAACCCTCATCAGTCACCGCAGACATGGGGTGGGGGACAGAGTGTGATAACCGGGCTCCCCCCGTTGCTCGTTTCTCAGGGATTTTCCAGACACTGCTCCGTTTTGTGCTTCCGCTGGAGAAAGACCTGAGCGTCTTCTGCTGAGAGTGCACGCCGCGCACAAGTCTGTGCATTTTTTATCTCGTCGTCCCTCAACTTCCCTCCACTTCCACCCTCATTGTCTCCTTATTAAAATTCAATTAATATCTGAATGGCTACGTGTTGAGATGTAAATTTAATTCTGAATGAACTAGTTACAGGTAAAAGGGCTGAAGGAGGTCAGCGCAAAAAGGCAATTATAATAATGAAGATAAAGCACAGGGTTGCTTCTGAATAGTATGGGAGCATAATGAGCCTATTCAGCTTTTCCTTAAGCATTAAGGATACTTTAATACTATTCTATGTGACTTTGTACAGTGGTCAAAGGAGAATAGATAATATATATGTAATATATGCCAAGAACAGACACATAATATATATTGTTTTGTCTGTCCAATACTTACTTAGGTTAACACAGTCTAACGTGGTTCTGTTTTCAGAGAATGTCTTGTCCCCATGTAGCATTCAGAAATAAACAGCTGCTGTCAGCAGTTACTGGTCTGATACTACTCAAACACAGTGCTGTCACTGCCTTCAAACTCCATCAAACCAAATCAAATATTGCCCCCTGGTGAGTTGGATGAGTATTACCGCTCAGACATGTGGCTGCCTGTGAACGCTGTGTCAAAGCGACCTGAAGGTAAACGCTGTCATGTACAGAGTGACCATTAATCTAAAGGCTGGAGGGCGATCATTACTCCCTTACACAAGTCAAGGCTGTTGAGTTCATTTTCAAAGCTCTGGATGATCAGACACGACTGCGTCTTTATCATATGTAAATAGAGAAAACGCTATCTATATTAGAGAGAGCTACTGTCAGGCTTTTTAACACCACGTAGAATGCAATTTAATGTTTCACAGTTATAACGGCCAAGTAAGAAAGTGTGACAGAAAACCAGCAGGGACTCTGGGATAAGGCCTCGAATTACTTATCTTATATAACGTTTCTTCGGTACTCTCCTGTAGTATATAATAGTTATTTCTAATGACATAATTAATTTAATTAACGGGACCTGGACCTTGATAAGTGGGATAAAATGGATGGATTAACCAATTAAAAGACTCTTTTAAGTTCATGGTTGCTGCAGGTCTCATGGTGCTGACTGAAACTCCACAAAACAGGATTGAACAGCCTCCTGCAGCACAATCCAATGTCACAACACATAACCCAAATTCTAACCCTCTGTGGCACACAGGAATCAGGCAGTACCTGTTAAGTATAGGAATCGAATCAATTCATTGCTGGTTGACAATGAAAAATATATAAAACATCAACAGATTTACCTTTTAAGATCTTTTCATTTTTATCTGGTGTCCAGGTTTATTTTAATTTTATATACAGTACATTTACTTTACATACTCGTGAAATTCGTTAACTTATCATTATTAATGGCTCTGGCTCGTGTCCTAACTGATGCACTGAGCCTTTCATTCTTTCAGAGATTCATTAGATAGATGCTGCAGTTTGTTTTTATACAGCTGATCAACTTTCTGGTTGTCAGTTGAAACCCTTATTCAGAATTAATTTCACTGAGACATTTTGACTGATATTTCACACAACACATCATTTTTATAATGTCCCTTTTCAGCTGAGTTTTACTGTCTCATGGACTGAATGTTGTTTTGAAAATCTAATTAAAAATAAATCTATTATCTTTTATGTTATAATCATCTAGTTTAATGACACTAAATTCAGACAGAATATTGTTTACTTTAGTATCTTCAATTCAACAGCTATGGCACTGGTTGAATTGCTGATGAAAGAGTTCTGTAGTTTGTGGTCAGTACCTTTCCATAGTAGGAGATGGCCTCTTTGTATTTATCGATAATGTCCTCGGGGCTCAGGCAGTTCTTTGCTCGTCCAATCTCGGTGCTGGTGTCTGCGCTAATGCCGTTGGCCGTGAGGGCACCTACACTCAAAAGAGGACGGTATGTGATTAGTTGAGGAGAGACTCCTGGGTGAGCGTCCATCAGTCTGTTCCACCACAAAAGGAAAAGAAAACGACAGAGGGGTGAAAACAGAATGGAGGGGAAACTTAAATCCACCACTTACTCTGTCCAGGCCACCACCGCCACATGCATATTTATATACAACAAATGAGACACAGTGTTCAAAATGTTGTTCACACGGCAGGATTCTTAACATATCTGAACAGATAATGCTGAATGAAACTATGTGAAACTAGTTCTGATCATCCCGTTTAAAACTAAATCTAAATCCTTACTCTCCACCAGCATGCCCTGCTCTCCCTTACACCACTCCTCAGTGATATCATGAATATTTTGAGGCCTCTTTAGTCTCCAACATGTGATCAGAATGATGTTTACGGCTAATGGCCCAGGCAGAGTTAAACTCGCACCTGAAATGTTTCAGAAGCAATTGCAAGGTGCATCTCTGGACCAAATCTGATTAGAATACAAATACCAATTCAGAGCGCATCGCCTAGCAACGGGGCTGTGTCCATAGCAACACTGTGGTGCTGTCACTATGACAAACGTGTGAATAATGAGATGCTGCATTGCACTACATCTTAGACCAATTTGCACACGCAACACGATAAAGAGAAAACACTTGAGGCAATAATTGCACAGAGATAAATAAAGCAGAATTTTTGAGACAATCAAGTTACAGAATATAATTCATCAACATAATGTGAGAGGTGTTTACTTGGCGTGATGAAAGTGAGAGGTTAAGCAACAGTGAGCATTCAACAAGCGGGAAATTAAAGTATGCACCAATGGTCATGGACTGCCACCCGCTGGTGCTTCGATATGTAAACTTCTGTTAAAAAACTAAATATTCGAGAAAAATATACTTTGAAATTAAGAGACTTTTGTGTGATTAGTAAGAGTAAGATGTGAATTATAAATGAGGAATAGAAGAAACTAAGAGGGGTCTTCAATCGGCATATTACTGATCACCAAAAAGTGTGGCTGTGAGAAAGAGCAGGTACATTAGGAAATAAACAAAAGGTGATGGTAAACCAACACAGGACTACCTGCCACAGGGGGAAAAGAACATCGATCAATTACGATAAAATAAACCATAGGAATCATGTAGGACAAAAAAAATGACATTAAACACAGGGCGAGGGCGAATGTGACCGGAAGCGAACAGGCAGACTGGTGACTAAAAGAGCTATGTTGGTTAGACATACCATACCTGGGTCAATGAGAACCTCCTGAGCCCCTACAGACAAAGAGAAAGAATGCAGATTCACTCCATGACGCAAGGCGCAATGTTAGCAGTGTTAGTCCCAACAACCTGCTGCTGCTGCTGCTCTCCTGTCAACTATGCTCATCACAAGCCATGATAAACTTTTGGCATGCAATTTAATTCCCAGAAACAAAGTTAAAGGCATCCTGTGAAGTTTTTGACCTCTAGCAGCACTATGGAGGAGTTTCTGTGCCGCTGGCCGCTAAAAGTCGGCAAAGACATGTCTCATCGGCGGACCTAAGGTAGGCTGAATGATGCCTAGGTGCTCAGACAATCAGTACGGTTGTCATGAACAAGGGAATTAGCCATAGAGACCATGTTTACAGCTTGTTTTTTTTGTACCAGGCTGTAAACATGTTTATTTCTGCTGTGAAGTTGGACATTTTAACATGGGCGCTATTGGAGATTGACTCGTTCTGTAGCCAGCCTCGAGTCAACTGCAGTTTTGGCACTCCTGCATTGGCTTCATGTCACAGCTACGGAGGTTGCTGCTTGGCGAGGACGCACATGCAGGCAGAGCCGAGCCAGCGGCTTCAGGCTATTCCACTGATTGACAGGTGGCAGTAATGCCCCAAGCTCCGCAGCAATGGGCCGACAAAGGCGACAAAAACAAAGAGTGTGAGACGGTAAACATAGACGCAAACAACGCAGGGTTGAAAGTTTAAAAATCAGCTTTGGAAATGTTTTATGAGACAGAGGAAAAGCACTTGTTTTAATACTGGACGTACTGCAAACATCACGTTTGTTTGTTTATAACGTAACTCCACAGGGCACCTTTAACATTTGTACCATGGGGTCAAATTTATGAACTTTACTGCTGAAGAATTTGTTTAATGGTTGATTTGTTACTGACAAAATATGTGATAATATATGATACTTCTGATATATGATACTCAAGTCATTTATCAAGTAAAAATACAAAACATAAGCTGGTTAAGGTGTCTGATATAGAAATATATGCTTGCTTTTGATTGTTGCAGTAACACCACGGGATCACTGCCTCTTGTATTTACTTACAGTCAACTCTACATTAGCTTCTTTTACACTCTACATGTTACCCACCTGCTTGCTGTTCATACAATATATACATTTTCTGTACACAGAATGTATTGGTTCTGTCTATACTGACATATCATAGCTACATTCACTTGTACCATACATTCTGTTCACTGGTTTCTGTTTATTTTGTGCAGATCTCTTTAACTCAGCCGGTCGTGGCAGATGGCTGCCCACCAACGAGCTAGGTTTCTGCTCAAGGTTTTTCCTTGCCACCATCGCCAAGTGCTTGCTCATGTTGTGAAGTGTTGAGTCTCTGTAAACATTTTTATTAAGAGTATAGTATATTACTGCTCTATATAGTGTTATCAGATAACTTTTGTTATGATTTGGCGCTATATAAATAAAATTGAATTGAACTGAATCACTGTTATAGCTCCTCTAACCACCAGTAACCCACTGGTTGCTACCGTTTGCTGTTAAAGTGTGTATATTTGTACTGGTACTTACTATGTGCAGCGACAATAAAGGTTAAAAATCTGATTATAAATTAAACAATAAATGATTGGTTGCAACACTTGATTATTCATAATCCAGGCATCATAAAAGCAGCACTTTATCACTGTTTCTAATCAAACTGGTATAGTATGATACTGTCCTGATCGGCCAGTCACAATAAGTGTTGTTATACACAAGGCAGCGTTAATACACACCGTGTTAATAGCATGTTAATAACACAGAGGGATTAAATAGTGGCAAATCTGAATTAAATTAGCAGTCATCGGGGTAAATAAGAGAAGCTTCAGCGTTTTAGGAGGCTAACATCTTGTTTTATACACACAAAAGAAAGCAGCTTAGCTGAGCAAAGCATGGCGAGGTTTGAGTTGCCAGTCAGCAGTGACATTCTCACTCAATCACAGCTCACTCACAGACAACAGCCTTCAGCCATTATCACGTCCTGACCACTGTTTCTATCAGTCTGGGTTACAGAGTGATGCGCTCACCTGGTCTGTGGCGTTTGCCCGCGTCCGCTGGCTGGGAGATGCTTGGCTTGCGTCCCGCGGCCTTCCCCGCTGTGCCTCCAGGGTAGTGGAATATGACAGAGGCTGAACACAAACCCTCCAATGCAGCTAGAGAGCAAAAAAATGATTAAAAAGATAAATGATTTATCTCTGCTTAATTCTCATTTTTATATCCTAGATTTTACTCTTTTAGTCTGTGAAGGAAAGTAAGTTTAAGTTCTACAGATGTTTACACTCCATCAACTTTTTGTGTACTGCATAGAACAAAAAAATCAGAGTGTAAGACAGAAAATGCAGACTGAAATCAAGGAAATTCAAACTCCAGGATACATAGTTTATACGAGAGTCTGACCAGTGTACTGAAAAGACCAATATTATTGGTGTCTTTATTAGCTTATCACAGATATACAGCACTGTATATAGCAAGAAATTGGAGCACCAAGATATCAAAGATATGTTTGAGGTCATTTAGAAACAGTGCCATCATTACATAGTTTGTTCACCAGAGTTCAACTGTAAAATTAAGATTTTTTTGTTGTTGGATGTTGGTGAAAAACAAACTCAAGAATTCAGTATGGCTCAGCCTCTGAGAGCTGATACATTTCATGTAGACAAAAACTAACATTGACAGTGAAAAATAAACAGATTCTAGTCTTACCACCCAGCCAGAGGAAGTCATTTACCCCCCTGAGCAGCTCCACAGCCATGTGGTAGTGGACCAGGGCGTCCTGCAGCATGCCCGCCTGGAGACACAAGTCCCCAACATGTTTCCTCATCCGTCCCTGGCAACGCTTTTTATAATGCCTGAGAGACAGCAGCAGGAAAGGGAAGACAAACTTTTTTCAGACCACAGCGGGGTGAATGAAGTGGCTCAAGTTCTTCAATAAAAAAAATATATATATATGTCTTTGGCCGTTAAATTGATTCTTGTTTGGGATTCATAGAGTTTTTCTTTCTTTAAAAACAGCTCTGACTTTCTGCTATTGTCATTTCTTATGTCAGCAGGGTGCCAGGAGAGGAGGCTCAAGTGAATTTTATCAGTCAGCTACAGAGGGGGGATGTACGGGGTGGGAAAGCACAAGCAAAAGGAGAGCAGTTAAACAAGGACAGAGTATAAGATGACCTACAGTACCATCCTGTAGTCTTACACAACAACACAGGGACTCAGGAAGGAGCAGCTTCACCAGGATACAGGGGGAATTGAACTGGAAAATTATGAGCGAGATATTTGAGCACTCTGAAAGACTAGGAAGGTCATGTGAAGACACGAACATGGATCAGCGGGTGATCAAGAAACTCAAGGTGAAATGGAGGGATGACAAAGTTTTCTCAGCTGTAGAAAGGCAGATCTATATAAACATAATCTATATCACACATCTGGAGGATTAAAAAGTCATGCTAATGCTCATTCGGCTTCGTCTGAACGACAATGAAAAGGTTCTGGCCGAGTAAAACTAAAATGAAAAGGCGCTCTTGAGGGAGTCATGAAAGATTAACCACGGCAAATGAACTGGATCTTTGGATATGGATGCCATTATCAAATTCATGTAGCCGCAGCGCTATGCCAAGCTGGAAGGTAATGTGTGTTTCTCATGAAAAAAAAAAAGATATGAGATCCATGTGGCCAGTGTGTCGCTCCAGCTTCTCCAGCCAAACAGACAGAATCCCAAACTGCACCTTCCCAGTCCAAATGTTCTCCTGAAGCTGGGACAAACCTCAGCAGCATGTACTGTGCCATACTGTGTTCCATGGGTCCAAACCATCAGCTCCTCCTTTTAGAGGACCATACCAGTGTTTTAAATGACACATATATATATATTACAATTGAGCATTTCCAAAGCATGTGAGTGGTTTTTGTTAAAAATCTAATTGCAGAGACAGCCATTTAAAAAGTCTTTAGTGAAAAACCCTACACATAACACTCACAAAAACAATGCATGTGTAGTTTAGATCTTAAGGTAACACTTTATTTAACAAGTCCGTAATTCCCTGATACTTCCCGAGAGGTTTCCTGGAAAGAACTATGTAAATTGGTGCCAATTACGGGGAAAATAGAGACAGCGTTCAATCGGTACTCTTGCAATTCATTAATTCCGATTAACTGCTAATGTAACCTACAGAGTCTTTTAGTCAGCGCACAGCAGCTCAGCAGAAAATTCAAAAGGGTCAGATGCATCCACTGGCAAGCATACAATCTAATATACATACAAAAGAAAGAGGATTTCCATTATAAAAGATTAATAACATGGAAAAGAAAAGTAGTAGGTTTTAAATTGGAGCTTTTCTTTAAGAGGCGATTCATATTTCTCGTTTGTTAGTGCCAAATTACACAGTTCTTTCCAGGAAACTTTAAAATTACTGGGAAATTATAAACCAGTAAAACAAAGTGCTTTAAAATGTACAACTCTCTCCCTCACAGCATAAACATAATGCTTTATATATCTCCTGTTTCCTGTGAAACACTCTTGTTATATCCTAATGATTTATTCTATATACATAAAGCAAATCCGCCCATGCTTGTGATATTTAACTTTATCAACAAAGAACATACTGTATAACGGTTTGTTTATTTTATTATTAGTATATATTAGTTTTTAACACTACAGTAGAATAAGCACACACTGTGTTTACGATCTCCTGGACGGCGCTTTCAAATGCTTCAGACTTTAATAAGTTGCTGTAAAACATCACATGCAAAAAAAATGCTGATGGAAAATGTGACAAGGGAGAACAAATAACAAGGAAGCATCGACATCATGAAAACGGAAACGTGAACTTGGTGTTCAGCTGAGATTTCATATGTTGAGGCACCGCCACAGAATACAAAACGACTATATTTGTGCTGGAATACAAAACAAGATGAATGAATGGAGAGACAGAGAGAGAGACAGAGAGAGAGAAAACAACACAGCAAGAGATAGACAGAGAGAGGCAGAGACAGACAGACAGACCAGTTGGTTGCCAGGCTGCTGGAGGACATATACAGTATATGAATAGAAAAACACGGGTATGGTCCTTTAACTTCTCTCTGAATGAATCAACCACTCAAACAGTGCATGAATGAAAATCAGTACCATGTGGTTAACTGAATGTAACTTAGCAGTTAGTCAAATAAAACACTGCTGATGTAACATTTGAGTTACACTGGTTCAACAAACTGTAATGTAGTGCTGCACATCAGGCCTCATCTACACCGCTGAAACAATATCACTTGTGATGTGATTGGCTGCGATGAGCCTCGATGCATTCAGACAGTGAGCTAGACTATTTTGCTAAATTCATACCACTGTTATTTCACACCAACTACAAGATTTTTCATATCCGTTTGTGTACAAACTGAAACCTGTGGAGGAGCGATGAGTTTGGCTTGGAGTCATGAGCAAAATGCACAACAGCACAGAGGTCTTGGGTCTTTTTTTTCAAGGAGGGGGCAGGGCTAAAGCTGATGGGATCGGCATGGGTTAACTAAACTTAATGAGTCTAACGTCTCACCTTTTCACACCCAACAATAAACTCACAGGACAGTATGGAAGAAGAAAAAGAAGAAAGACAAATAAACCGAGGTAAACGAACGAAAATGACCGCAGCAAAAATCAAAAGACAGATTTTTGTGAGGAGAACTTTTCAGCAGGCAAGGCAGACATGTAACAAGCAAGTCGACACAGAAACAAATATATCACATTTACTGACAGCAATGAACATTCAAGCACTCCTTAACCAGCCTCTAAATGCTTACGTGCTTGGCTCTGGTGCTGCGTACAGGATAACTCACCTGCTATCTGTGTCCAAACCCACAAAGTCCTTCTTCTCAAAGGGCACACAGAGCAGTGGTATCTTGTCGCCTGACTTGTCTGTGGCCCGATCAAGCCGCTTGGACTCCAGAACGATAAATATCGACTCCACAAAGTCCTCCACTCTCTTCTCCACATCCGAGCAGTCTTCAAAGCTGGGGTAGAAGGCCACGTCCGTCCTCTGCTGCTCCGCGATATCTCCCTGCAGCCCGAACACCAGCAACCGCGAGTCGTACAGCGTGGAGCTGTACACCTCCTTCTGGCCGTGGAAGCGCTCGGCGGTCTGGGGCCACTCCTTGGCTGTGTTGCAGGTGGTGATGGAGATGAGGCCCACCACCTTGCGGTGCGTTTGGAAGTCTCCCCACTCGTTGTTTTCAGGCAGGTAGTGGTGACGGTAGCGGATGTAGAGGAGACGCTGTGAATCCCTGATGCTCACCTGGCTCACGCTGGCGATTCGTTTGTAGATCTTGAAAAACTGGTCCTCGGGTACAATGCCGACCGGCTGGATCACCACCAGGACCGTCTGGTGGTCCTCGGCACACTGCATGTAGTCTGGGACGCTCATCTTCACATGTGGCTTTACAAGACAGAGAAACAATAACATTTAGAAGAGCTGATCATATTCACACTTTCTATTTCATCAGTTATCAAACAATATAGCTTAATTATAGCTTAACTTTTAATACATTTCTTCAGCAGAAAGTACAATGGAAACAGGAAGCAGGACAGAGATGCTGCTGTTGATTTGCTTAATGCAATTTTTCAATGCTGTGAGCACCTCAAACGAAATGTAATTCACCTCTATTGCACTGGGGAGCAAGAATACATTTTAATAAATTAATAAAAGCACATAGAATTAAAAAACATGCATGCAAATATAATCAAAGTAGGTGATAAAATTAAATTTGTACTTTGGTTGCACTCATCCTTTAACAATAACATGAAAAATAACAAAACAACACACGTATAAAATTAATAATGAAGTGTTTTGAGCACATGTTGAGCACATATTGTCAATATTAATTAGAAAAACTGTCATATATTTGTATAAATTATTTATAATTTGACCAGCTTGTATTGAGCGCCTCACATTTGAATGAAAAAGTGCTGCTCGGACTCTCTGACATACACAGAATGTTAAATTAAAACCCAGTGACTCTTAAACAGTTACAATAAAATGGTGTTTCATATTAAATGTAACGTTACCTTTGCAACACCTGCTGCAGTCTTAGCTAACATAAACACCAAGCAAGTGTCAGCTCAAAGTGTGAGTTAACAGTGGTCAAACGCGACGAACACGAGGAGTGTAACAAAACACACGATCCTCTTGTCTTTAACTTGTATTTCGCTCATTTTAAATCAAGAATAAAGCCTTATGTTAACATATAATATCGTCCCAAAACACTTAGCTAGCTTCGCTTAGCTACCTAACCTGTGAATTAGCCTCTCGTGCCAGTCACACAGCTGACTGAAATGAACAGGTAATCACTGCACGCGCACACACCAGCGCTTTTTTTCTGTCCTCTTTCACACCAAAGTCTTTAATTTATACAATGTTAATTCACGTTACCTTAGCGATAAGCTGTCAAGTTTCACAGCTGCTTCCTTCTTTGGACCAATGTTTTGCAACACTAAATCAACAGAGAAGCTTCCGGTAGCCATTTTCAAAATAAAAGCCCAGCACTACTGATAATTGAAGTAAGTTTGGTGAACTGAACCTGCATCACCATCATATGCATAATGCAGATACTTTTTTTTTATCCTTTCATCTCTTAATCTTTTATTTTATGTTTTTTATCATTTCTTTTGTCATCTTTTTATCCCTTTACTCTTGTCAGCTTTCAGCTTTTTCTTCTCTTTTTTTTTAGATCAATGAACAGCTGGTGTTTAATTTCATTTCATTGTACTGTCTGGTTCTGTGGCATTGAATCTGTTTGTTTTACATTTCTACTTCTTGCTCTTAACTTGTGTGGTCTTCTTTTGGGTCCGCTGCTCTGTAAAGCACTTTGTAAACTCTGTTTTGTAAAGGTGCTATATGAATAAATGTATTTTAACAGTATATGGTATATGTATATGTACCTTATGCTTTGTATATATCGTTTGTGTGTGATTGTGTTGTAATATATTTTGGGGATCGGGGATCAATAATGTACTCTATCTATCTATCTATTTGTGTATAATAATAATAATAACAATAATAATGATAATAATAATGATAATAATAATAATAATAATAATAATAATAATAATAATAATAATAATAATAACTTTTTCTCATCAACCCTGGTTTGGATCCAAAAGGACCTGTGGCATGAAACCAACCAACAGTTAACAGTGGAAAGGAAAATACTACTTAATAAAACTGTGGGATCTTCTAAATCCTCTAAAATAGTTTTTTTTTTTTTTATCCACCCAGATAACCACTTTGCACCACCACACAAAATGATATGCTAATACGCTGAACATTTAAAAAAAAATTTTGCTTTTATTTTGAAATACAAATCCATTACCTACGTCCTCTCGTTACCTTGACTACTTTACTTAATTCTTCGTCTTCTTCTTCTTCAAAGGTAGAAGTATAATATGCTGCATCAGCTCCACCTAATGAACACATGAGGTACTGCAACTGAGCAAAACCTTAAGTACATCTCAACATACCACATCATAGGCGTGTCTGGATACAAACTTGATGTCATACTTCATCATGATATGGAACAAACTAAAAATAAAGTCTGCATACAGTGGTTCAATGAAAACATATAGCTCACAGTAAATATTGCTATAAATATATTGACCCTGCAGAGTGTGGACGATGTCATCCATGCCACTATTCAGCTGACTTGCAAGTTACAAATGACCCTCTTGTTGGTGAGCAGATGCCCCCACACTATCCTGTAAAATTCCTCATTAAAATGAGAACTTTGAATAAGTGACACAGCATAATGAAGTTATTTTTGGACTGGGTCAGAGTTTGAAGATGCCCAATTTGATTTAGTCATACTTTTTTTAGTAGGTCCCACAGGTGAATATAAAAAGAAATGCACAGACAGGTAGATTCAACTCCATTTTATTTATTTTTTTTCACCCATAAATCACTTTTCACAATCTTCTTGGAAGACAACAGCATTTTATTCCCTATTTTCTTCTTTTTTTGGCCAAGGGGAATTGGTCCAAAAGCAAAGCAGGAGCTCAGAGAGACATGGAATGTCTAAAATATGATTGATAGTGAATATACATTAATAACAGGCAAACATCTACAACCATCGACTTACAAAACAGTGCACAAACATTGTGTGTGAAGGCTCTCATTACTAGGGATCCCAAACCGTAACAATTCTGAAAGCCTGGAGGGGGTGGGGGGTGTTGACAGATGTTACGAGTAAGAGAGGGAAACCATGTTGTTCTCAAAATACAGGCGAACCCGATACGTGAACAGATCAGAGATCGTCTAACTGAATGTATGCACGTACGCAAAAGCACAAATAAGTGAAGCCTTCATTTTTCCCATGTGGTGAGTGTTCCCAAAAGGCTATTAAGACCGAGTGAGGTCAATCTTAACATACCAGCTTTGACCTTTTTTTGTCAGTGTGAGAACGAGGCAGGGTTTCAGTGCATAGTCACATTACTGCATCTTCATGCCCAGGACAACCAGTGAAACTGTAACATAAAATAAACGGAGGGAAAAGGAAAAGCTATGTGGTTGAAAAAGCTAGAAGATTCACAACTTTCCAGTCTAATCGTTTACAATCCATAGGAAATGCTCCCTTCTAAATGTTTTGTGTCCTTTTTTTGCCTCATGAGTCAAACAATACAGGAACGAAGCTTTCAAGTTATACAGATCATGGAAAACGTAGAAGATGGCAGGAAAGTGCTAATACTACAGTGAATATCCACCTGCAAAGAGCGCATTACAGGTTTATATTGGCACCAAATGTGACATTAAGAAATGTGTTAATCCCGCTCCACTGGATGCTAAAATCAAGCAGCTAACTACTAATGCTCTGATTGTTTTTAAAGAAGTGTGCCAGACTTTTTCACAAGTTTGGCCCATTGATGACCATTATAACATAAAAAATTAGAGAGTTTGGTTCCAAAATGAAACGTGGTGTGATACTTAACACCAGCAGGGGTGTGGCTAGGATTTTAGAAATACTTAGGTAGGTCCAACTCCCCCATTGTAACCCTAAAAAGTTTGTAGAACTGCCTCAATATTTGGATTTATTAATTTAACTATTATTTTATGTGTTTCAGTTATGTTTGTTTCAGTGGAGAAATACTGAATCCTTCTTTTTACTGCATGTGTAGGAAAATTTAAATATACAGCTTACTGAAATCAGCCTATGAGATAACCCCCATGTGTAAGTTTCTGCACACAGGTGCCTAAATTTCCGGGAAAAATACGGGGCATGACCTCCATGTGCTGCGTGCTAGCTACGGCCCTGGTCACCAATGATGTGTACAACGACTTCAGACTGCTTTCTTAGGCGTCCATTGGTGGTTGTACCTAACTCTACACTATACACTGTAAAAATGTAGACCGTTACAGTCGAAACGGGAATATTAAAGGTACCCTGTGGAGTTTCTGACCAGTAGTAGCGCTACAGAGGAATGTTTTTACGGGTGTGTCCCAGTTTTGTTGGTGCACACAGGCGATACACATCCATATTCAGACCATATTCAGATCTGACAGATGGTGGATGTTATGCGCAAAGAAGATGTGCAATGTGTTAGCTAGCAAACACGGACGTAAACAATGCCTTTCTGTTGAGAATGTAAACAAACGCCACAGGGTGCACCTTTAATGTGCCACAAACAAGCAGTAGTTTCTAGCTTCATTAAAGTAATTTGTAACATCTTGAGTTCAGGTGGTGATATCGCCCCCCCAAAAGCAGGTCAGATCAGAACCAAACCTCTTGTCATATATTGCATGAAGTGACCAATGGACCAAAATGACAAAAAGATGCCCTTTAGCTGCTATAATTCTTAACTAATTGAATTTAAGGACGCTGAAGTCCTTGCTACTTCCGTGTGCGTTTGCATCCATGTGAAGTACAGATAGTGCGCAGTCATGTACAACATGGGAACTTGAAGGCTACAGAAAAAAAGACGACGAAGTAGTTAAGACTGAGTGATGATGGTGTGTTTTGTCTGCCGCGGATCAGGAAGATTCTGGGTTGAATGTTGTCATCCAGTGGATTAGCTTAATCTCAAGCGATCATGTGGCCGCGGCCAAGATTAGTCGACCTAATTACAGCACATTTAGACACCCCATTGATTCGGAGTAGCACTTAATAACACTAGTCTGTCAGACGAGGAAAAGGTCTGAAAGAAATCAAAGTAAAGAACAGGAAAAAAAAACATAATACAAAACTAATTAAGACTAATTTAGAGTCTAATGGTGCAGTAGGGGGAATGTGTGTCTTCTGATTAGTTGTATACGAGATATTTGGCATTCTTCTTTATGGCAATTGAAAGTGAGTGGACACTGCCAGTGGTGCAGAGAGAGACTGGATAAAGGGCCTCCGTTAGGGCGCAGTGTGGGTGGGTGGGTAGGTGTGGGGTTAAGATGGAGCATAACACTCCGCACTTCTCACGCCAGTTTCAGAAATTGTTCCACTGTATCTGCTTCCACCGCCTCCGAAAACATTTCATAGTCCTGTGGAGAGAGAAAGAGCGTCAATCAACGAACAAGGAAACATATCTAAGAAGAAACAAAGGACCTATGTGCGCTCTACTTTACTTTAAGTTGCTTCTAACTTACAGTAAACAGAGGGTTTAAACATTTCTCTGCACTTTGATGATGAAAATATGGGTGAAATATCTGTCTCAGCTGCCAAATGCTCCACTATGTTCACCACATAGTGACTGCTTTAAAAGATTTCCATACAGATTTGGAGTTGCGCTATAACTTAGGAAAAAGGGTTGTACCATACAAGTTACTTAAAACTTTAAGTTAAGATATAACTTTTACACCTTCTCCGAACAGGTTGAAAGTCATTCCGTAACTGCTGTCATAGGGAAACAGTAAAAAAAGTGGTATAAACTAATGTTAGAAGAGCTGAAGAATTGTTTTCTTTGATATGTATACCTGTTATATCCATAACAGACTGGTTTGACTCAGTATGCCTCAGCACTGAGCTGTATTTACATGAGATGGAAATTGCCTCTGACACCATTTGGTTGTTTGTCACACTAGACTTGTGGCATTTTTAACCTTGAGCAGCACTATGGAGCAGTTTTTCAGAGTGGGTTCCTGTTTTGTTTGTGTTCTGTTTGCACAGTGATGAATGAGGAAGCGCGGGTAAGCTGGTGACTCATTTTTAAGCTTAAAGTGACACAAACCATAAAACCTCAACATCACTCCATGTGGCCTTTAAATGCAGATCTGAATAATACAAAAGGGAACAGAGAGGTTTCAAGTTAATTTTGCTTTTGATAGACCGGCAGCCCTAAACTGACTCTCTCTCACCGATTTGACTCCACTGCACTAGTCAGCTTCTTGGCGAGGTTGCGTGACATGTTTGTATGCAGGACTGTATCTCCTGGTCAGCACTGACTAAGTGACACAGTAAGTTATTTGTTATTCGTTTGTGAAAGCTGTTGCTGTCTAGCAGTTGGTGGCCAGAGTTAGCTTGTCTGCCCTGGCTAAGTTGACTTTTAGCCATAGATGTATAAAGAGAACTGGACAGATTGTTGGAGGAAGCTGCTCAGTGGTGCATGAAGTTAAAAAAAAGTTACATTTCCAGGCATAAAAATGACCGGGATCTTCCACATATGCTTCCGCATTGTGTGGCCCATAAAGCAAGCACACTAGGGACTCCGTTGGCCGAGCCCTTACTAACTAACTTGAATGTAATTGTGCAGCTCTTATACTGAACTAATGTTCGCTCTTTGAATCTGTCACCCTCTAACTTACGACACTGATTGGCAACATATCGGTGCATGTCACACTCCCCCCTGCGAAGCAGTGGCGTGATCTTTTCTTACAAGCCATCCTCGGACACATTGCGCCCTGGTGCTTGTTCTTAATATACATATAGAATAACGCTCATGCTATGACTAAACTAAATAGTAGTCTCACACAGTTAGTCAGCTGCCTTTTCTAGAGGAAATGGTCGCACACAGAGTTTCCTTTTAGCACGTCTTATCTTTTACCTCAGGCTGCTAACTAGGGACGCCATGAGCAGAGTGTGTACGCAATTCAACCTGTGGACCGACATGTGCAACAGGTCAAAAATATTCTCTGTGATTCACCGTGTCGTCGCTAGAAGGTGCACAGAAAAAGTAACAGAAGCTGCAGGAGTGGTTTGTACAAACACTTTACAGCCAACCTTCAAGCCAACAGGTAGAGTGTTGGGTGGATATTTCTGACATCTATAGAGCGTAGAGCCAATATTTAAGAGTTAACATAAAAGCATAACATTAATATTTTGATAAGCACCCTCATTATTTGGTTATAAAAGAATTGCATGCAAAATATGAACACAGCAGGACTTGTTACAGCTAAAATATAAACTTGTAAGTGCTCTGTGATGGACAATAACAGTGGCACAGAGACACAAGCTGCATTTATATACTGCATTTCTTGTTGCAGCCAGCATTTACACTAATACCAGTGACCAGTTAGAAAATGCAGAGTAACATTTTTACTGTTTTATGACTGCAATGTTGGAGAGCTTTTTTCAATGACGTGTCAAGAGTGTGTGTGTGTGTTTCCCTCACCCCACAGTACTGGTCTTCATTGAAAAGCTGGGGTGGGACTGCCGTTGGGTTCCCTGCTTTTCTTCTCATTTCATCACGAAGCTCCCCGCCCACAGAGATGTCGACGAGCTCGTACTGGATGCTTTTACTGTCAAGGATTCGTATCACTTCTGCCTGTTGAGACTTCACCTGAAAAACAACAGCGGCCCATCAGAACTGTACTCAACCTCAGCAGAGGCAGTCAATTCATTAAACCCCGGAGCACATTATCTGCATGTAGTGACAATTACCATCACAACTCAAATCATGCATTTATTTACTACATTTCTAAGTGGAGCAGATGAGTGGTAGCAGAGGTTTAGAGATAAATTGTAAGCAGACAAAGGCCATCAAAAACTTAAACTCTATAATGTTATTTCTCCTCAGGGGCAGGGATATACAGTCGAGACATTTTTCAAGACAGAAAAAAAACAATATGATTTAAGTACTTTTTTTAAGGCCAGGGCTTTATCTGGCTTCTGGGCGATGATTAATAGACCCAGTGAACGCTTTGCTATCTCATTGGGGACGACTGAGGAAGTTGGGAGGGGGGTGTTTGTAAAAAAGTGACCACACCTAAGCACAGCACTAACTGGAAACACACAAGCTGGCATTGAGTTGAACACAAAGAGTTGTTGTTGTAAGACCGCAGCATCATGTCCTTAAAACTGGAAACAGGAACTAAGTTTTTTTTTCCAAATTGTTTAAAATAAAAAGCAGAATCAGCTGTAAAAAGCTTCTCTGAATGTTTGAAGAAAGCACAAAGTAACTAAAACTGAGTGTTTTAATTTGAAACATAACTTTTACGTAAGATATTTAGGTCTGAAACCCTCTAGAAATGCAGCATATATACTAGTATCCCACAATAAACTCTAAAAAAACTAAAATAGGTTAAATATACACCAATACATACAGTAAAATAATCAATATTAAATTGATTCCCCTATCTCATTTAACTCAAATTGATTTAGATGGAAAACTCTTCATGTTGGCTACTATTCTGCAAAACGTTATTCCAGTAAAAGCACATGGGTTCATGCATATATGTGTGTGTGTGTGTGTGTGTGTGGGTGGGTGTATATATAAGGGATTAATTACATCATTTAAAAGACGTGTTTTGGCCATAATGCAGAAAGACTTAGGTATAATTGGCACTAATTAACATCTTCCACCAAAGGTTTCTACAACAAACCATCACAAATTAGCAGGTTACCTAGCAGCATGACTGCACATGAGGGGGTTAAAAGCTAATGTACGTCACAAAACTTTTTCCACTACATGAATTCCTCACAACTAATAGATACCAGATGTCCGGCCTAGTGCTTTGCCATACACTTTGCTACACATTTATTCCTACAACAGTGTCTTCCTGACTGGATGTCAACCTGTACTTCAAAACTTCATTACAAAGTCAAACTATTAAATAAATATCCTGCCTACCAACCAATACACACATCATATAACATATATATATATATATATATATATCTTACATTTCCTGCATTAAGGGAGTCTACTGGTTAATTCGGCTCACATATAAACAACCAGGCAGCTTTTACTTAAGCGTTTATGACCGGTTTGCATGCTTCTTTTGCACAAACTTGCAACAATGTTAAAATTAGGACAAGTCGATTTGGTAGCAGGTTTGCCATTTATAAAAAGATTAAAAGCATTTAAAGCAAGTGTTTTTAGTCCATCTGATGTATGCATGACTGATAAATACATATTGTTTGTCCAAGGCCTTAATATTACAGTTTATATAAGCGAAAAGCAAGGGCAGACTTAAATTGACTGATTTTTACATGAAGTTTGGTGCACACTTCTCGATACAGGAAACAGGATACATATGGTGGCTAAACTTAGCTATTCCGGTCCACTTTAATGCACCACAATGACACCATAACACTGGCACAATTTGAGTTAAATAATAGATTTAAAAACCCATTTATGGAGGGGATATTTCTGCAAAACTAGCTCGCCAAACATGCTCGATAATATAAAAAAAAAACACCCTGTTAGATAAAGGAAATGATGCGGTATAATGGCCAATCTTTGCAAGTCATTCACGCCTGATAACTTTAATCTTTATTACGCCCACGACCTGTTAATGCTGACGTTACAGTAATGGTATAAATGGGCGCTGAGTAGCATAGGCCCGCTGCACTGTTGGTCAGGAGGAAGCTGTTAGTGATAGGGTGCTGGGTGTGTCTGTAGGACTGAGCATTGTTAGCCGCTGCTCTGCTGCCACCGGAGCTCCAAACATCAAACATAACGCTAAGTTGGTTAAATTAAGGCCGCTTGACTCACCGTCCGTGAAGCAGTAACGGTGGTGTAGTACAGTTTGATCCCCATGTCTGCTGCTGCTGCTGCTGCCGCTGCTGCAGGTCCTTCCTCTCTCTTTGTGTATCTGCTCTCGAGTAACTCTCTCGCTCTCGCTCTGTGACGTCAAGCTGTACCGTTATCGAATAAAGGGAAAGGAAGTACGGCGGCTGAGCTTTCAAAATAAAAGACACATGCGTTCACGTCAAGAGAAACGTGTAGGCCTGGTTGTATGTGCTTTGCAGTGGAAAAGTCAAACCCAGAGGAGCAAACATGGATGTTGCGAAAACGATGTCATCCGTTTATGTCATAGGTTGTGTAAAACATGGACGTCGTAACCGTGACGTCACCCATAGGTTTCTGAAGCGCATAGTTTATGAAGTGTATAGTGTCATGGCCATCTTGGCAGTCCTGCCTCTGCCGTCTCTGGTTAATCTAAAAATGGGCAGAAAGACACGGAGCGTGCATGGAGCTGAGATGGGGGCAACCTCCGTGGCTGAATTAAGTACCAAAAACTGTAATTCCTCGAGTGGCCACTTGAGGCTGGCTACAGAGCATAAGCACCCATATTAAAATGTCCAACTTCACAGCAGACATAAACATGTTTACAAGCTGGTACAAAAAATGGTTTTGGTCTCTATAGCTAATTTTCCCGATCATGACAAATTTATTGAAGCTGAATTTTTTTTTTAACTCACCTGTTTAAATTATGTTAAGCGTTAACAGCGTTGCCAATTAGATTGATAGGTAGGTGCATTTACAGATGGCTTGTTTCAGCAGGTCCACCAATGATCCACGTCTTTGCCAATTTTTAGATTAGCTATGAGGCAGAAGGAGCAGGACAACCAACTTCAAAACAACTCTTCAGAAACCTTTTTATTGTCACTGTGTTATACTATTAATTTTACGGGGTGAGTTATATAAAAAAAAAATCAGACTCAGTACAGTTGACATGAACGGGGAACTTAGCCACAGAGATCAAAACTGTTTTGGTACCAGACTGTAAATGTTTATTTCTGGTGTGAAGTTGGGTATTTTAATATGGGAACTTATGGAGATGGACTTGTTCTGTAAAAATTAGGCAATGGTTAACTTCAAGTGTGTGTCAAAATCAAGTGGCAACCTCCATGGCTGTGAAGTGAAGCCAATCTAAAAGTGCCTCTTATGTCCAACATGTGATTTTCAGTTTCCTGATGGACAGATAACTTTAGCCTCACGGCTCGTTAAAGTAGCTAACCACTAATTAACCACTGCTAACTGAATCTTCTGTTAGCAGGCAAAAGAACTGGACACAGCCTCTGAGACCAGCAGGGAATAACGTTACACCACCAAGGTGATTTACTGACTTTCTTGGAGCACTGGAGCAGTGTTTTTAATATTGAGAAATATGAATGTTAAGCGTCATTTAAAGCCAGACTACCAGAGCATTAGGTTGTGGGAAACCACACACACTTTGCTTTCACTTTGCTTTTTATGGAACTTCATATTGCAACACAAGCTCAGCTGGATTTGTTGTTACATGAATTGATAGGCTGTTTGTTCATGTGTACTCGCTGGTCTATCTACTGCTATGCAAACACACACACACACACACAGTAACACACTCTTTCTGGCGCCTCTCCCACAGATCTGAAATGAATCTGATGCCATTGCATCACAACCAGTATGGGCAGGAGGATGAATTACAGCGACCAATAACTCTTTTAATACATGTTGACACAAGTGTTGTTTTAGAAGTGATGTGAAAACCCAACTTTAAACCCCAATTCCCCCTCTTGCTGTGCATTGTGTATATTATTCTCATGTTGAAATATTATACAGCCCCAGATTTACTGTGTGGTCATTTGATGAAACATACATGAATTTAAGAACATCGAATGTCTACCAACTGTCAATGAAAGTCATTGAAAAGCATATTCCCAAACAAAGTTACAATTAATTAAACAAGACAAAAGAAGTCCTTGAGAAATTACTCACCTTGCCCAGTTTGTAAACCAGCATTACCTCAAACAAACCAGCTGGGTGAGTTTAACGTTCAAAATATTATTGGCAGGAAAATAATTACCACAGATTACTAGAGCTGAAACAATACTGCACTTTGCAGTGTCAGCACCTTATGTAGCCCTTGTGGCATTGTAATGTAGTTTTGTGTTTCATGTAGCTCCATAGACCATGTCTGGTTTCACTGTGTACTGCCTATATGGTTGAAATGACAATAAAACACACTTGACTTGATTTGACTGAGAAAATTTAATCGATTAATTATTTAAGTCATTTTACAAGAAATACACTGTTCAGTTCCAGGAACAACCCATTGTTTTGGGGATGAGGACATTTTGTCAGACACAAAAAGCAATTTGAAGACATAATTTTGAACATTTCATAAATCGGCAGGTTAATCAACAATTATGAGTTGCAGTCTTGTAGAGATCATTTCTCTAATCAGCTGATCATCAGCTTAGGCTGCCTCTGGACATTCTCTTTTCATATGTGTATCATGAATGTTTAATATTGTAAACAACAGGAACTGATTTGTTGTACTCTGGTAAACTTGACTCCATTTTCTCTCAATACTCAAAACCGCTTCCCACTGGGCAGTTTAAAGAGACAGTGCAAATCTTTATTCATGTTTTTTTCTTTGCCACTTTTTTAAAAGTATATTAAATTTACCCCTAGATCAAAGTGGAATATTTTTAATTGACAGTAATAAGGTTGGTACCTTATTTCCCTATCTTTTACACCTTCACTCTTGTCCTTCTACTCATACTTTCTCTTCCTTTCTTTCTTTCTTTCCTCCTCCTTAGACCCAAGCCCCCTTTTCTTACCTCTCTACCTCATTTTTTTCTGTTAAGCTTCATCTATCTTTCAGGGAATTCCAGACAATCACACACACACACACACACACAGACACACACACAGGTCCCCACATATCTGTTGGTCAGAGAAGCAGTGTTTGGTCTCCTGTAGATAACTGTATCTGGTTTTCCTCAATTGATTTAATAGCACATAAACCACAGTTGTCTATAGGGTATGATGACTGTTAAAAAGTTCAAAGAGTTACATTGAAAAGAAACGTGTGTACTTTTGTACATGTGCCAAAAGCATGTGTATGTATGTGTTATAGGCCTATGGGTCTTTGACGTGCGGATGTATATTTGGCCTCATGTCAGATATCTTTTTCATTGTAACATATGATAAAGCTTTATGGTGAAAACAACAGCCAATATAAAATCTGAAGGTAAATTACTGCAGAAAGTTATTGTCATCAAACATTTCTATATTACTAAAAGGGTGGATTCATATTAATTAAATTATTAAATTTGCTCAAATTGTAAAGATGAAAATCTTCTTTTAAATTAACAGATTATTGACTTGTTTATTTGTAACACCAAGAAGCTTCTTCTGTTTGTTTGACAGCAAATCGGAAACTAACAAAGTAAATGTTGCACATTAGCACAAGCATTTCTGAGCCAGCCAATGTCCATCTGTCCTCCTCCCCTTTCAAATCTGTCTATTATCATACTAAAAACAACACTGGAAGATGTGTCCACAGATCCAGAATAAACTCCCTGTTTGATGGCTGTGAAAATTCTCCATCGTCCAGGTCATCTTTCTTTGAGATGAGTTTAATCCGGCACAGCTGGACTTGGTTGTAAATCTCTGAAGACGTTACACCTCTCATCTTCTTCAGTGTTCTTACTGTTTTGAGATCCAGAAATGTTGCAGGCTGTTAAACATGTTTTATAGCCCTGATTAAGAGATATTTATAAATTCCTGTCTGGAAAACTGGTTTTAATATTTATTGTTGATGACACAAACCTGTCAGGATATGTATCCACCTTAAGGATGCAATCAGATCTAAAAAGGGTAGTAGATGTTCACATGAAATGCTCAGTATAACACTGTTTGAATTGGTACAATTTTGGTAACACGTAATATATAACGGCATACCATTTAACAGCAGCCTTACTGTGTGCTGCTGTAGGTGTATTCCCACTCTCCTGTCATTCTCATATACCCTACAGTCCATTAATGGTCTCATTCTGGGATGTACTTGCCTCTACTTTTGTCAGACTGTTACCTCTCTGCCATACTGAACTTTTCTCTAACTCTGGGTTGGTCACAAAATCCAAAACCCAAAGATATTTTGCAGTCAGTGCTGCAGTACAGTAGGGCTTTCTAACTAATTTCTAACCATAGCAGTCTACCCTGAGCATGCTGTCAGCAGACAAACGCCTCTGGAGAATGGATCCACTGGGGCACAAGAAACCTTCATTCCTCCTACAAGATTTAGTGTTCCGGGCCAGCAGCCACATCACGAAGCAAGACCACCACAGTCACTGAGCCTTGCAGTGTGTGTGACCAGAAATATAACAGTGGAGGAGCTTCACTACGCACCTGAAAGTCTGGAGATGTAACATAATATTTCCAAGAATAGTTATGATGGTCCGATTCTGTCTCTTGACATATACTGTTGATTATTTTTTTGCAGCCTCTTGCTGATTTTGTCTCATCCCAACGGTGCTTTGAACTAAATGCTAACAGCTTGTTAACATGCTCACACTGACAACATTAACACGCATTTTAAGATGGTATAATGTAGAGCTCGATTAGTTGTCACCAATTAAATTAGTCACCAACTTTATTGATAAACCGCATAACCACTTTGAGTCATTTCTTAAGAAAAAATTCTCTCATTTCAGCTTCTCAAATATTAATATTCATTGGATTTTGGACATCACTATGCATTTTTGGATGCCATAATAAACATTTTTCACCAGTTTCTTACATTTTATGGACCCAAAAAAAAAAACAATGGATTTCTGGCTTAATGGTGGCACTGGGTGAAAAGTTAAGGGATAACTGAAGTTCATCCTGATGGGAACATGAATGTCTTAATTTCTGTACAATCCATCCAACAGTTGAGAGAGTTCCTCCAAAACCATGAATTCAACCTCATGGTGGCGCTAGAGAACAAGTCTAGAGATCACCATAGTGTCCATAGCATGCATCTTCTGGGAACAATGAATTCCCATTTGTGCCAATCCATCCAATGGAACTGGATAGCTCTCAGTTTCATGGCCATCTATCTAATATTTCCAATAACCAGAAATGTTGTCTTATGGTGGCACTAGAGGAAAAGTTGAGAGATCTTCAAAGTCAGTAAGCCTTATCCTCTGCAGAACATGAATATCTGTGCAATATTGTATTCAAATGCATCCAATAGTTGAGATATTTCACTCTGTTACAAAATGCTGGACTGAGACTCTGACAGTTTGGCACCAGAAGTTACAGAAATTGATTAAATAAAGCAAAATCATGTTGTTAGCTGGCCCTTCTTCTAAAGAACGCTTCACTGTGAGGGACACACAGTGAGGGTTTAGTGTTTCTCAAGGAAACTTCAACGTGACACATGGTTACCAAGGGAATTCAATCTGTGATAGTCCAGTCCAAACACTGTCTAACAGCTACACCACCCAACAGCAGTAAGTAACTTGAAATTATCCAGACTTCCCAACTTATAAGCATCTACAAAATTTATGTTTTAGAAGACATCTTAATCAGACTTTGCCAAATCAGCTGTGTATAGTTGTGTAATGCTCTGAATATTTCAAGCCCCATTAAGTCTAATGAGCAGTGATGAAATTGAAATTGGAACGTATCACAAGGGAAGCAGACTGGCCTCTTCTATTGTGAGTCAGACAGAAGGAATGCGGGAGAGAGTCCAGCAGTGTCATAATTCAGCTGATTCAGGCCTTTAAGTGAGTAACTGAGCCATGGGGCAGTATGGACCAGTACCACACAAATACACAGTAAGACTGCAGAGCCAGCCAGCACTGTCAATATATCTGACATCTTTCAAGTGTGGTGGACAGTATCATCTTTGAGGTTTGCAACAGAGGAAGCAGAAAACCAATTCTGCTTCTGACATGAGAAAAAGAACCAGGTCTTTGCCTCGAATAAGTGTACCTTCATCAACACAAGGGGGCAGCACAAAGGTATGTTTGACTTTGTCAAGATCCATCTGAGAGCAAGCAAGATCCTAACTGATAGAAATATTCAAAGAAGATTCAAAGAAGGCTTATTTTAATGGTTTATGTAATGAGACAAGGGAATAAAAAAAAGTCTTTGGTGTCAGGACGAGGTGATGTGATCAACAATAGTGCAACCATAGTAGAGAACTATGAAACTTTCATGATGTTCTCATAGAAATTGGTTGTTGAAACAGCAAATGCTTACAGATTATAAAAAAAGAGACAAAGGGACCAGGAGAAATTAAACATAACAGAAAAAAACATGAGGTAAAAGCTTGAAAAATGAGACATTTAATGTAAACAGGTACAAATCAGTGAATAAAAATATGACAAATCAAGCAGAAGTCATGGAATACCAATTGTTGTATTATAACGGTAAAGTGAAATAACATAAAACATGATTTGTATCACAACAACAGTGTGCGGCCATGCATTACATACTTTAAATACCACAAAAACAGAAGTAAATGCAATCCGAGATTACCCGGATGACAACACACAGGAAGTTTCATTGTACTCTCTGTGACAAGATTATGTTTACGGTTGAGTTACCCTTCAACGTAGCTCATTCTGGCATATCCTATTATTGGTCAGATGTAGAATTAAAGATACATTTTCACATTTACTTTTTATACATTTTGTCTTCCAACAGAGAAGACAAATGCATCTACAGTAGTCTAACTATATATCTGGGCGGCGCAGACCCAGTGCAATGGCTCAGAATAAGATTCACTATTCTTACAGTATGAAGCTTTTCTCCTTGAAAATGTCATTGCTTTGATGACAGTATATAGTGCTTTAGTTTATACGTGCTGAAACATCTTCATTTAAAAGATAGGTAAATTGGGGGACTGAAGAAAATGGTTGACATTAGCTTAATTTGGCTTTGATTTTACACAAGAACTAATAGTGCATAAAATTGGCTGGGATGCAAAGTTAAAAAATGTGCCTACCAACACCTCTAAAGCTCATTTATTAACTTGTTATATCTTGTTTGTTTAATATCTACAGGCCTGGACACACAAAGGCAAAAGATATCAATAGATATCAATTTATTCGAATGAAAATGCCGCAATAAGGGGATCTGTTTAAAAGGGCAAAATGAATTTGTGTCTACATACAAATTCACGCTGCTGACCAATAGCAAGCCGACAGGTGACAGTGCGGGCCTTTGAGGGGATGGAGAGCTGTTAGCAAGTGTGTTAGCTTGGAGCACTTTCCAGCATTTTCCCTGTCAAATAACTTTATATGAATTAAATGAAGTGCAAAAGGGAACAATATGTAAGAGGGAAATAAGCGGAACAGTAGCAAGACTGACTAATGCTAGCCCAGCATGTTAGCATGTCCGTGGTTAGTTCCCCAACTAGCCTTCCAAGTGGTCACTACATCACTATACTTCCAGTAGTACCTATTTAGATGAATAGATATCACTCGCCACTTAAAGATATCAAGTAGGGAGCTATTACTTGTCGTACTATTTCTTGGTCATGTAATGTCATCTTTCTGTAGTTGCCAGGCAGTCAATGGCAAACTGGCCAAGTAACACCCCTGAAAAAGACAAGTATTAGCTAATTATTGAGTTTTAGAGGTGCTGATGGGTGGATTGCTTTACATTTGGACTGAGCCAGGTTAATCAATCTATTATTTGGATTTGACCTTGAAGTCAAGCCCTAGTCTTACTTTCCTCAGCATGAAGGCAACCATTACCACGCATATAACCAAAGTCACCAGATACAATCCAACAAAGAGAGCGGCGTCACCACTCTGATGCAGACGTGAGTACAGGTTCCTACGGTCCATGAAGTCGAGGTAGGTAGCATGGATCTGACACAGGGTGCAGCAAGATATTAAAACATGGAACATCTGATGGCTCTGTCCGACAAAATCGCACCGCCCAGGGAAGCAGCACTCCGGCAGGGGGAAGGTAAAGAAGAAGGCGCAGCTGAGAAACAAACCCACTTGGCCAAAGTGATCGATAATGACTGGGTCATCGCTGGCGGTAGACCATGATATGAGTCTTTTAGTCACAGGACTGCTGTCCCATATAAAGGCGAGCGCTGAGGGCACCACTTGGACCACCTTACACACCCAAATCTGTAGGCTGTGGTTGCAGTATTTGCCATAGCAGCATCCCAGACATGACAGACAGCTGAGAACAGCAGCAACGGGCATGAAGATCCCATTCACATGTCTGTACAAGCTCTCATCCACAGCATAGTAAAAGTGACCTACAGCACTGCCGTACTGATACTGTGCTACCCCAACATAATCCAGAAAGAAGAAGGTATAGTGACACAGCTCAGATTTGCCACCCAGTAGGTGGGCTGCCACACTGAATGCTGAGTAGATCAAGCAGGACAGGATCAGGACCAACAGGGGCCACGAATGATGATCACTAACAAAGTCCACAGTCTCAGCAAGTTGCCAGAAGTTAACCAGAAAAGCTAAAGATGCCAGCAGGTGAGTCCAAACGTTGATGGTTTCATTGTGGCGCTGGAATAAAGAAAGGAAGTAGTAGCGCCACTTTTGGTTTAACAGTCGGTAGCCGGTGTAGATGTAGCGCTCCCTGAAGTAAGGGGGAACTTCAGTGTCTCTTACAGTGCCAGGCATGGAGGGTGCCGCCTCGGTCAGCATCCGAGGAACCTCCCTGATCTGCTGCAGGCTAATAAACACTCGCCCAATTCTCTCCATAACAATCGTCGCCATAGCTGTCAGTGACTGAGTGATGCACACTGGGTGGTTTCTGCAGAGGAGATTTTAAGAGTTAACATCCGCAAAGATTAATTTTGAAAAAGTTTACAAAGACATACATATATGGTATATGCATACACACGTGCAAACAGACATATAGAGTAAAACAAAACATTCAAAGCAAACACAGTTGTGGATCAGCCAACTTTGAATGAGCCATGAACCATGAACCAATGAGGTCATGAAATGGAAACAGCTTATTTGATTGTAAAGTACAATAATGCACATAATGCAACATTATTAATAAATACATCTATTAACAAAAAAGGTTCTTACCAGAGGTCAATAGAGCCTTACTTGCTTCATGTGTAAAGAACATGTGCTAAGTAAGCTTAAATGTGAGTTTGTCAGACACTACAACCAGTACGGCATGAATATTTACACTGAAGATAAAGAACCAGTAGCTCAACTTTTTGGTGTATGACAAACCCATGGGTGGAAACACACTGTAAACAAAAGATGTTCTGGACATGTTGTTCTGTTGTTGTCATGTAAAATACACATAAAATGACTGTTGTTTTCTCCCTTTTTTTGACCTTTTAGTCTGCTCCACCCAACTTGCAGGAAAGAAAAACATGTTCGATAAAGCATATAAATATTTTTAAGTTCTTAACACTGAGGCACAGGTACTTATGGAGGCCCTAAAAAGTCATGACGTTTCCTCTGATCCATAGAAAAGGAGCTGTATTATGATATTGACAGTGCTTTGGCATTGCAGCTAGACAGATAACTAACTATAATCAGAATCACTCTTATTGGCCACATACAGTACATCAGACTCCAGTTTTACATTGATCTCAATGTACGTGCACAGATATAGGCATATGATATAGATATAGGCATAATATAAATATTACACTACTATGTGCAGATATAAATACAAACACACAGTGTTTTTTCCTGACACTCCAGATCAAGATACACTGACACCATAGATAACTAATTAAGCTAGTTAACCTACCTCTAATCAACTAGCAAGGCTGATTGTGACAGACTAGCTGTGATTATAGCCTTGGCTGCACTTTGGTTATCATTATGGCTGAGATACATT
Source organism: Sciaenops ocellatus (assembly GCA_033000465.1). NCBI lineage: Eukaryota > Metazoa > Chordata > Actinopteri > Sciaenidae > Sciaenops > Sciaenops ocellatus. The sequence continues at coordinate 15,844,551 of CP136873.1, forward strand.
ACTACTGTATTCCTGAACTCCTCCGGTGTGTTGGTAACACCTCTGTTGCATCTTGGCAAATTATTAATAGGAGCAGTAAAGAGTTATCACAGTACAGCTACTGTTTCCATATCCATAGCATCATAAATTCAGCCACAAATGCAACAGTAGTTGAAGCAATAACCAACCAACCAACAGCCAGGCAAAGTAGCTCCAGCTGTGCTTACATTATAGCCAGAGGCTATAAACTGTCAAATCTCTGCCTTTTGAAAGCAGTAGTGTCACATCGTCTTTCCTTTCTGTATCGTCTGCAGACTGTTTCCCTACACTGACATTATATTATAATTGGACTGGACCAACACAGTAACTGTTCCTATGGATCCGGAGGAATGCAAAATTAATTGTGGTTAATGTATAGAAGTGTTCCCACCTAGACATTTCATGGGCTCTGTTGGTCTCCAGTTTAGCACTACATACTGAACTTGTTGTAGCAGCTTAGTTTAGGACCCAAATCCAAACCTAGACCAGGAGACAGGAGAATTGGTTAAGGCTGTTTATTGTCACAAAAGCTGGGGCAGTGTGGAGCGAGGGAATATAATAGTCCAAGAGGCAAGTTGAGTAGCAGAGTACACTGTGGTTCTGTAGCCCAAACTAGCAAACAGGTAACAAGGACTCAGGCCACACCCAGTAGACTGGAAAGACTAGGAATAATTAAGTAAGCCTTTGTTGAAACGGTACTTGTCCCTTGCTCATCTTACTGTGGCAGAAAATTCAACTCCAACCACCTAAATCTGCATTCCGTCCAACTATGACCCTAATGCCCCTGTATCCAACGATACAGCAGGGGTGCCAATGCATCTGGTAAATTTAATCTGGCACAGTTTTTTTCCAGACTGCAACACAATCGTCCTTCAAAGCACTGCAATGTCCAATAATAAGAAAGTAGTATGTCATCTGTTTACATTGAAAACATTGTGCCAAAGGTAACATAACTGCTCTGCTGTAATAACTTTCCATTTGTTTCTGAGTATCATAAACTGCTGTGAGGTATTTTAGTGCCTGATAAGCCTTCAAATGCATAGATCTATTAGTCAGACTGAACTTCCATCCCACACTATAGGCAGGTCCTGCACTGTAGCATTCTTTTACAAAGGGGGCATAGCTTCCCGGCACTAAGCACCCAGTGAAGCACACCAACTGACCTTCCAAGGATGAGGCAGCCCAGCCAAAGAGCCCAGCTTCAAAGAGATACTGCAATTACCACAATGTTACCTCCAAAGGCAGGAATTTCGATCTATCCCCTTGTCTCTGCACTATGAAGAAAACTCAGCCCAACTCAACTGAAGGAAACTCAGAGACAGATGCCAAACCCTCCCGTCCAGCTGGGATAGGAGTTCCATTCTGATTGTAAGCTGCAAAGAATCCTTGGAGGACTCTGAGATGAGACAATCTTGACTGTGAAGCATGGACACTATCAGGGGGATTAAAGGAAATGCATAAAGAAGACCTCTCAGCCAGGTGTTGGTGAACATATCCATCCCAAGTAGGGCACTGTCCTCCACTGGAGAAAACCACAGAGGACAATGGGTTGTGCATTTTGAGGTCAAAATCTCTACTTGGCCTGATTACAAAACATCTGCATGATCCAGACATTTCCTGTGCTTCAAAATGTGTGAGATGGATGTTTTTGTTCTGCCTCCTCAAAAAGGTGCAAATAAGCCAGGCATCCAGGTCCTGGCCCAGATATTTACACCCTTCAGACAGAGTAATATAATGGTCACCTTTCTTCACCTTATAAATGGAATGAGGCCAAATTGATACGCTCAACCTCGAAAGGAAAAGCAAAAGATGTTTTTGTGTTCTGGGTGAATGGAAGAGTTCTTGAGATCTACGAAGATGAACCAGTCTCCTGAAGTTACATACGACAAATTCAGATTGTATGAAACTAAATTCTGAATGTGTATACCTTCTCAGGTCTAGAATAGGCCTTGAAGTATTATTTGTTGTCTTTGGTATTAGAAAATATGTTGGGTAAAACCAATTGTGCTGTGAATGTAGGTTTCTTCTTTACTGGCCTTTGTCCCCGAGTTCAGTAATCTCCTGTGACAAAAAGTGATCCATCAATGCAACCTAAAACCCTGGGACATTGTCTCCAAAGCTCAAGCATCCTATGAATGGTCTATACTTGTAAAGCTGGGAGGGACCTTGTCCCTTTAGCCTTTTTGTGCCCTGGGCTACTGCCTTCATCCTGCAGCCTAACACAACTTCATCTGCTGCTTATGGGCCACTATAGCTTCTACAAGCTACGCCTGAGAATGGCAGGTGATCTCCAAACTGGACACCTTCACAAAGAGTAGAGACCGCTGCTGTTAATACATACGACAGACTGGACCTAGAGTCAGGCCAGCGAATCTCAGTGAAAGACATGGCAAATGCAGACAACTCGAAGTACATCCACAAGTTTTGCCAACAGAACACCAAAAAAGACGCTTCCAAGCCAGTCAAGTCGACCTGTACCATGCAGTGAAAATAGAACATAAAAATAAGTGAGGTGACAGCTACTACCTGACATTTTCTTTTGCTGGTTCAGTTTAATGAATCCTTGACATTGATAGTTGGGTACATTTCTTGTGGTAGTAGGTCACTGAATCGGTAAGATGAAAGGAAATGGAAGGACATTTTTAATTTCCTCATCCAGTTTTTTTATAGTTTTTTTTCTTTCATTACAGAGGACATGCATATGGTCCACTCAGCTTTTCTGGCCTATGGGTCTATTTTTTATCTATTATGTCTATTTTTATGTTGTACATTAAGTCACAGATTCACTTTGTGCTGGTCCCTAGTGTGCGTTTACAAAATACCAACACACATGCACAGCATGACAGTGTCATGTGAATCTTTACAGCATGCAAGTAACAGCTGAGGCCCTGCTAGGAGGAGCACTGTTTAACAGGTTACCATGGAGACCAATTAAGCATTGAAAGACATCGACAACGTCGAGACATCTTTGAGAAACAGCAATCAGGTTTGGTATGCTTTCTGTTGTAATTGTATAATTGTATATTGTATATATAAAAATGATTACTGGCACACATATCCTCCAAAACCAGTAGGACTTTGTTTTTTAAAAATATAATAATATAAATTCTTTTTTGTATAGTGAAAAGACAGTTGCAATTTTACCATATATTTTTATGCTCTTAACCATTTCAGTCCGTAGCTCTTGGTGCTGATTCCTCACAAAAATACCCAGTCTAGAAAACAGGAAGTGCTGTTGCTTTGCTAGAAATAAGGCAGCAGGTGGAAGCCATTGGTTGTCCAAGTCCATTAAGAGAAATAAATTGGTGACACTTATAAAACAATATGGGCTTTGTCTCCAAGAGATGTTTATTTAACTCAATCCCAATGTCTTTACATCTTGGTCAGTAGTAGGCATTATTATTTCCCAAAGACATACATTCATACACATCATCACAGTACCTTTATATTTAATTAGTACACTCATGTAACACCCACACTCTCTTTTCCCTTGTGATTCAAAAGGCACAATCATGATTTCCATCAAGACACAATACAGTGATTGCTGACATCCTAATATACAGTACATCATACAAACATACAGGATATACTGGATGTCTAAACTAAGACATACTCATGGAATTAAGACTTGAATAGAACAACGACGACAAAAAAAGATTAAAATCTCAGACTGGCAATGAAAAACATCTCATGTTGCTTCAAAGATTTCAAACCTACATGTATAAATCCACCTGAATCCTTTAGCTTTTGATGAATCTGCACACTGTGCCATTATCTGTTGCCATTAAGGAGTTAAAAATCAGCACTTGTGCAAATGTGCAACCAATTATCTCGAAAGGCACTATGACACGTCTTAACATGTTATTACACTATGAAATGGTTTTATTAATGTCACTATGTTACAGTGGCCTAACTTCAGTTATGAAGTAGATTTTTTTTTACAAGTTTTGACCAGTGTATCACCTTTAAACTATTTCAACAATTAACATTTAAAAAAAAAACAAAAAAAAAACATAAAAATCTAAAAGTTCATTAGTTTTTGGTAACAAAATCTCACTTTCAAAATATATAAATTATAAATCAGATTTTACATGTTATTCCATAGATTATTCCAGTATTGTTGGATAAAAAAAAAATCCCAACAATCTGATAATTTAACAAATCCGGACGGATGCTTGTCATGTATTTTTATCAGTAACTTAATAATGGCTGTAGGTGGTCATAAGTTATGGGCATCTGATTTTGTTTCCAGCCTTTGCTAATGCACAAAAATGCGGATACTGTGAGTTATTACAAAACGTTTAATACAAAGAAGTACCAAAATACTAACTCCTAACATCATTATCGCACCTGTAATATGCCGCTAAATGTTATGACAAATACTCAGATTCCAACATCATAATACCGCAGCAAATATAATTTGTTCCCTTTTGAAAAGCAGCAAGTCTGGAAGGAAAGGCACATGAATGCTTTTGCACGCCCATCCTACAACATCTGATCTATTATTTTGACTTGGCTTTCAAGTCAAGCACTTGTTTAACTTTCCTCAACATGAAGGCAACTATTAACATGCATGTAACCAACGTGACCAGATACAGTCCAACAAAGACAGCAGCGTCACCGCTCCCATGCAGACGCGAGTACAGGTTCCTACGGCCCACAAAGTCGAGGTAGGAGGCATGGATCTGACACAGGGTGCAGCAAGATAGAAAAACATGAAACATCTGATGGCTCTGTCCAACAAAATCGCACCGCCCAGGGAAGCAACGCTCTAACACAGGGAAGGTGAAGAACAAGGCGCAGCCGAGAAAGAAAGCCACCTGGCCAAAGTGATAGATAATGGCTGGGTCATCGCTAGCTGTGGACCATGACATAAGTCTTGTAGTTACAGGACTGCTGTCCCAGATATAGGCGAGCGCTGAGGGCACCACTTGGCCCACCTTACGCACCCATGTCGGTAGGCTGTGGTTGCAGTACTTGCCATAGCAGCATCCCAAACATGACAGACAGCTGAGAACAGTAGCAGCAGGCATGAAAATCCCATTCACATGTCTGTGCAAGCTCTCATCCACAGCATAGTAAAAGTGAACTACAGCACTGCCGTACTGATACTGTGCTACCCCAACATAATCCAGAAAGAAGAAGGTATAGTGACACAGCTCAGATTTGCCACCCAGTAGGTGGGCTGCCACACTGAATGCCGAGTAGGTCGCGGAGGACAGGATCAGGACCAACAGGGGCCACGAATGATGATCACTAACAAAGTCCACAGTCTCAGCAAGTTGCCGCAATTTAACCAGAACAATTAAAAATGCCAGCAGGTGAGTCCAAACGTTGAGGGTCTCATTGTGGCGCTGGAATAAAGACAGGAAGTAGTAGCGCCAGTTTTGGTCCAGCGGTCGGTAGCCAGTGCTGATGTAGCGCTCCCTGAAGTAAGGAGGAACTTCAGTGTCTCTTACAGTGCCAGGCATGGAGGGTGCCGCCTCGGTCAGCATCCGAGGAACCGCCCTGATCTGCTGCAGGCTGATGAACACTCGCCCAATTCTCTCCATTACAATCGTCGCCATAGCTGTCAGTAGCTGAACGATCCACACTGGGTGGTTCCTGCAGAGGAGATTTTAAGAGTTAACATCCACAAAAATTGAACATTTTGTTCACAGCAGGGCTGAGCTTTGCCTGCAGCCAAACACAATGTGCTGTGACTACAGTGCAGGTAGCTATGCCTAATGCTGTGGCTAGCTGTGGGCATTGTCATGGATCACATTTTATTAAGAAAATGTTCTCTGGTTTTCCCTCTAATGTCCACTGGCTGCTCCGCCTCATCTCTCTGTGTTTTACGGAGTTTCTTGATAAACAGTAAACTGTAGCTGCTGTTAGCTAATGTTAGCTCAGGTTGTAAGCTATTCTGCCCGAACTTTGAGCTCAAAGCACCAGAGGTGTGTTAGTGTTTGTAAAACAGATATTTTAGACATCTGGGAATGGGAGGCTTTCTGGCCCAATGCTGGCGGGAAACAGAGCTGGTGTTGTGCTAGAACAGGAGCTGGGCAAGCAGGCAATATAACCGGACTCAGCAGCCTCTATGGACATAATAATAAAGGCAAAAAGGCCGAAGGGGACATTGATGGAGGACTGAGCAACAGGCTGCCATACAAGAGGCAATTTGGAAATGACTTTTAGTCTATGGTAATTGTAGCTGGCTGCTATGTCTTGTTGTTGCTCTTACTTGATGTTTGGCTGTAAATTTGTCCACTCACTAATTTTTGACCATAAGTTACATAATCATGACAAATACACCAGTACAACTGCCCATATTTTTAACAGTGGTAAAAAATACAGATTTCTATGTAATGTTGCTTTAAATGTGGAGCAGCTGGTGTATGACTTTAGTATATACAGAGTCACATTTGTAGTCATAATCATGTTAGCTCTCCTGCTGTGTTTGATGCAATAGGCCTACTTATCACACAGATCGAAACTTTTCTCCTCATTCTCTTTCACATTTTTATTACATTTAATGAGTGAGTGAAGTTTTTAAGTTGCACATTTCACACATTTTGCCTCTTCCTTAATTTAGTGCCCCTTTAAGCCTTTAAGAGGGAAAAAAAAAAAAAAAAATCTGTGTTTTTTGCTGTATCCGCCCCTGGTGAGAACGTGCCGCTGTGAGTCAAATATTCCCATCAAAGTGAGTTAATCTGGGGTCACTAAACCGAGCCGTGTCGATGTGCCCGTCACTCATGTGTATGTTACTGTAAAGAACCAAACCCGAGGTACTTCAGAAAAGTTCTGCCACAGCTTGAAACTACTTAATATTCATAACGTTAATGCATCACTTCAGCAGACAACCGGTTTACTGACCCCGGTGCCATAAACTTATAAACTTATACCTGAGCGGTGTCTCACCTGGTGCTGATCGCGCGTTTCCTTCAGGTTCTGCAGTGGAAATGAACTCTTCCTCCTCCTCCGCCCGCCGACACAAATATTAAACAGATTGACCCTGAAGTGAGAAGAAAGCGTCAAGCTGTTTTAAAAAAAAATACAGACGGAAGTGGAGTGATTTTTACACAACAATAAAAGCACAGAAGAGTTTGAAATGAAAAATATATAACTGTTATGTTATGTTATTACAATTAGATATGTGTAATGTGGATAAATACAAGCAGACTGGAATTGGTGAAATATTGTAAACAAAATTTGAGTTTGGAAAAGTATAAGGAAAGAAAACTAAACACCTAAATCCAAATTCTTTGTATTGGCAGACACACACAGATTGGCTTGACTGATCAAATCACTAAATATATCAAGTATACCATCTGGAATTGAATCTGAATCACTTTTATTGGCACGTATGTGTACACATACAAGGAATTTGACTGCAGTTTCACTTAGCTCTTAAATACAGACACAAATACAGCTAAAAACAAGTACAGCAAGCTCAACAGGGTGAACATAAACACTAAACCACTATATACAGATATAAACACATATAAATATTTAGATCTTTATATATATACATGAACAACAATAACATTTGTAGACAGAGTTGGCACAGGATTTTCTGACCAAACTGTAAGCTAATTAGTCATTGCTCAGGACTGAGGTGTATTGCTGTGCTTTGCTGGCACTAACATACATATTTACTATTGTCAAGCATGCCTGGTTATTTAACGACAATATGTATAATATATATAAGGACCAGTGTGTAAGATTCAGTGGCATCTAGCGGTGCAGCCAACTGAATACCCCTCACGCCTCAGCCTCTCTTTCCAAGCGTATAGGAGAAACTACAGTGGCTGCGACACTTGCAAAAGATGGCGTTCTGGACTACTGTGGAAACATGTTGATGCAACGTGGCGGACTCTGTGAAGAGCTCTCTCTGTAGATATAAAAGTCTCATTCTAAGTTTACAAAAACATAAACATTCTTATTTTCAGGTGATTATATACAAATGAAAACATATGTGTGTTTAGTATATTCCATTTCTGACGTATTCTGCAGAGGGCCCTAAATCTTACACATTGGGCCTTTAAGTTTTATTTTGAAAATTCATACCGGAAACTCCACACCCGAGTCTATCGTGAGGAAGAAGGTTTTATAAGAAAAAAAAAAAAGGAAACATATAACCAAAGAAAACCTTGGGCGTGAGACGATTTGAGAGTGTCAAACGTGTAGAGATAAGTTAAAAGTTCAGCCTCAAGCTTTAAAAAAAAAGTTGTTTTCTGATGTGTTCATCGAAAAAAAATGATTTTAACTTCAAAGGACATAACGAAAAAAAAAAAAACGTCCTCCAGTCTCAGGAGTCATAAATGACTCACTGTCATTTGTGGATGCAGAGCAGAGAAAGTATTAACATTTAAATCAGAACATTTGTTTAAGAGGCTCAAAGGCGGAGAAAGGTATTTCAACTGTGTGGGTGTGAACTCCTGGAACATTCTTTGTCAATGACAAGTTTTTTTTCTCTCTCTGTCTCTCTCTTTCTCACAGACCTCACATACACGGGACCTACTGTATGTATCATATAGGCCGCAGCAGATATGAGCACCTTTACGTACTTATTCAGGTGTGTTTGAAGATAAACCATGAAGGCCTGTGGAGATAAGTTCAAGTGACACCTGTTCTCACCTTAAAATCCCCGTAATAGGTCTGTTAAAGGTAAACGTGGATAAATAACACAAGACACAAGTGAAAGTGGTGTGTAACAGGCAAAAAGACTTGACTGATAACATATTAGTCCGCAAAATATATAATCCAGGGTTCAAAAGAATGCGAAGTTTGCCTTTTTAGGAAATACGCTCTCATATTTGTCCTGTAAATACAGCCTGCAGCTGGTCAACTTTGCTTAAAATAAAGAGTGAAAATGTGGAAACAGCGAGCCTGACTATGTCTGAAAGTACCAAGAAATAGTCTGGCACTTTTGCGTGAATTAAACAGCTTTTGAGTGCCTATTACCTTCAAATAGAGTCCAATTAGCTCTTTCCCCCTGTTTTCAGTCTTTTTACTAAGCTAAGCTGCTGGAAGTAGCTTCATATTTAGTACACAGCTATGAAAAAGCTATTAATCTTCTCATCAAGCTCTTGGCAAGAAAGCAACTAAGCGTATTTACTAAAATGTGGAACTATTGCTGTTTACAGGGTGACTGAGATATTGTACAACATTTTTTAAAGGTATGTCATCTAGTGTTTGGTTTGTAGTGTTTTGTGACATTTCGGGAAATTGTTCTGAATCAAATCCAGACTGTGTAATAAATCATAAATAAACAGCTCGTCTCTCTAACATCTCCTTTGTTGTTTGGATCCAGGACAGCAGAGTGGCCTGCTGCATAATCATTTAGCCTCAAACAATAAACAGGAGAGACCCTCGAGTTTGAGAATGTAAACCTTCCATTTCCTAAAACTAAATTTTACCTTTGGAGCACGAAAGCATGTTACAGTCTCAAACCGTACAGGGTTAGACAATTACAGTGTCTGCTTTAAGCTTCATGTACAGCACTTAGGCCCGCGAAAACACAACCTACAGCGTGTTAATGCATATGTTGCCAGAAACTCAAAATAATATAAAGCAGGTTTCTCCAGATTTTTCTAAATTGGAAACATTTAGACCAGACCATATAGAAGAACTCAGATACTGAACTCTTTTCTGGACCTAGTTGTTTGCATATTTGTGAGTGTGTTTACACTAAAGGATGACAGGAAGAGGAGAAGGAGGAGGAGAAAGAAGCACTGCAGATGTGAACGATCTTCCATCTCTGACTGCACATTTCACTGAATAAACATCAGATTTTCATCCGCAGGCTGAGAACGGGGGGGGATTAATAACACTTGTAGCTACTTTCCAGCTGCTTAGAAAGTCTTGGCAATAATCAACACTTCTCTCCTGTCCTGAAAGGAAATTAGTCCACAGTGTACTAGACACCAGAAAAGTGTGGTCCACTTACAATGATGAAGACTAAATTTGGCTCTACTGGTTTTACTTTAGAAGCAGGATTTCACACAGGGTTAAATTTACATTAAAAACTGTCCCCACTTAAATATGTAAGTGCTGCTGGTAGCAACAGCTTAATGTTAAATTAATAAGTCGTTTGCACTCTGGGTAAATAAATCTACAGTCTAAACTAACAGATGAGACTGTCACGCTCATGTTTCATCTACAAAATATTCAGTCTTTGTATAATTTCATCTAAGATGCCCATTTAAAAGACGTTATTCTGGTTGCTGAGCTTACTGTTGGTTCTGGATTAGACAGTATTACATTCACATCACCAGTAGTTCTGTTTCTTGTCACAATTTTAAATATAGACACACATACACACCCTCTGCTCATGCTTAGTCACCCCATCTTTCCCTCCATTTATCTGTGTTACAGATATTTACACACTTCCTGTTACTAGCCACACTCACTTGATACTACATTTAGTTTGCTTCCTCACAGCTTCACTTTTTTATTTTCAACCATGCTGCATTTCATACTGTTATTTCATTTTTTTTAAGACGAGATGTCAACATCACAAGTTGAAGATTAGAAATAATTGCTAAATGGGTAAAGCATGCAGCTAAAGACCTCCAGGGGGGCATAAAGCCCTGCTGTTTTAATGTTTTAATTGGTTTTCAATTCAGAAATTGTCAAAGAATTTGCTGTAAACAGAAACACACTATCTGCTAAGGCAGGTCCTGCATTATTAGCGAATCTTGTGGCCCTTTAATGTAGAGAACCTTTATATCAGTTTATATTCTTCTCACAAGGACACATTGGCAAAATAGCCACAAATAAGTGAGAAGAGAAGTTTATTACAAACACATTTCAGGTAGTATTATGCTGGTTTTGACTCTGGGTGTGTCATGAAACTGCAGAGTGTAGTGTGTATAGTTTGGATTTAATGGGAGGAGGCAGAGTACATACACAATACAGAGGGAGAGGGGAGTGGAGAGGTCAGTCTGCCCTGGAGACCCTAACGCAATAACCCAGTCATGGGTGGATCGAGTCTTTTGTTTTGGCCTCACATGGTGAAACATTTCGTTAACTTGTTCAACCTGTTTTTCGGTAAGGTGACTGTTTTTCATCAGGATTTACATTTCCACACCATGTCCAGCAACTCTGTAGAACATCCACAGAGGGGCAGTGTTTCATCTCGTAACCATGTTGATCAGAGCGAACAGTGCTTCATTCATTCAAGAACAAATGTGATCATTTATGCTTTGTGGACAGGAACAGGAAAAGCTGTTTTCAGACATTTTAATTTGTGAACAAGTCACCCTTCATTTACTGTGATGCTGTTTTGAGCTTTTGAGAGTTACGTTTGGCGCATCCTGACATCAGCTTTTCGAAAAAGCAGTAAATTATACCAAAGATGAGACAAACATGCACGCATGAGAATTGTTTCTTCAAACTTAAAATGAGCAAAACTTTTAACAGCAATTATGCAAACTATTGTGTTTGGGTATGTTGTGTAGGAGGGAAGATTAAGAAGTTACCAAAGATTAAAAAGACTGGATTCACTTACCAGGGGGCCCAGGGCCAAAAACTAGATGTGGACCCCCATTGCTCCTATTTTTTGTGCATTGTGTGTTTGATTACCTGCATTATATTTTGTCCAGAGCAACAGAAGACAGCTGTTTTTGTTTGGTATGTATAAGTTAGTTTGTGATCATTTGATTTAACATGAATTTATTTTATATTGAGCAACATTTAGGCACAATATGAACTGAATAATACTGTTTGTAGTGCAAGGACTGAATATTAAGTAAACATGCAGAATCTGCATTTTGTTTGGCTCCAATCATTTCGTCTTTATGTTCTGCTGAGGTGGTGCAAATTACTTCTAAATTTTAAATTGGTCAGTTGGCCCACAAACTAATTTCCACAGGTCCTCTGAAGGTCGAGAGCCCTGGGGCAGTTTCCCTCTTTGTCCACTTGGGAATCTCGCCCTGCACAACATGAACTCTTGGTTAAGTTGTAATGACCTCTCTCTTGAAGCTTAGTGTGCTGTCGGACAGAAAATCAATATCACAATTGCAACAAATTACACTGAATCAATAGATTGATTCATTATGGAAGAGGCCTTGTGCGCGCCTTAAAGTTATACCATTTCACGACGTTTCATTTTCCTTTAATGACAAGCACTTCACCTCTTGGGAGCTTTTTAAGTGATCGCTTGGAGAGTCATTTTTCCTTCAAAGGTCCAGTCTGTAAGACTGAGGGGGTTCAATCACCAGAAATGGAATGTAATATTCATAAATTAAATATCTTTCCATTAGTGTTTAATCACCTGAAAATAAGAATCTGGTTTTACATTAGAATGAGCTTTTTATATCTACAGATATATCACAGAGTCTACCATGTTGCACCCAATGACAGTACAACGAATGTACCACCATGTTGGCAGTCCTGTCTCTTTCACCTCCTGGCTAATCTAAAAATTGACAAAGATGTGGATCAGCTACCTGAGGCAGGCCGAATGACGCCTGGGTGCTCAAACCACCCATTTGTACTGACACCCACATGTCAATCAAAGCGGCCACGCTGTTAATTATGCATGACTTTAAGCCTTAATGTAATTTGAACAGGTGAGTTATATAAAAATTCGGACTCAGTACAGTTGTCATGAACGGGGAAATTAGCTAGATTAAAACAGTTTTTTGTACCAGGCTGTAAACATGTTTATTTCTGCTGTGAAGTTGAACATTTTAATATAGGAGCTTATGGAGACTGACTCGTTCTGTAGCCAGCCTCCAGTATATATATATCTATATATATATTTTTAATAATCATGATCCCAGGTCACTGCTTTATGTTTATTTCTATGTATAATATCGTACAATATATCAATATCAGAGTTTTTTTCCTCCCTAATAATGGAATCGCAGTCAGTTGGGCTCTAGTAAAAATGACAACTTTTTGTGCCTTTACTCTTTTATACAACTTTTCTGATAAATCCACATTCTCCAATGTTTTCTAAAAGAGTAGAACTAGACCCACCTTTTTTCCAAGGGAGCTGAAAGGGAAACTAGCGGACACTTGACATTTTACTTTTCAAACCTTTGGCTCAGAAGGATAACATGTCACCGAGTTACAGTCCCCAAAGCAGCACATCTTCTGGCCTAATTGGGTTGGATGGCTCAGCCAGATATTGAGGTGGCATTTTGCCGGAGAATTCCCTCAGCTCCCCGATGATGAGCCCAGTGTGCCTTCGTTTATCAACGTCTGCCTGCTTTTGCTGAGTAGTTTGTTTTTGCCCTTCGCACAATATATCACCTGTCACATCTAATGGGACCCAGTATGGAGTATGCAGGGCCCCAGCAGATCCCTTGGGTTCATCTTTGTTTCCATTTCCACCATTGCCATAGATAACTCCTTCGATAGCTGCAGCCCTCCACCTCTTGCTGTACTGGAGAGCTCTCTTTGTACTGGCAAGACAACAAATGGAGGCTCTTTGCAATAAACTGGAGAAAAGTCCCATTAAAGGCTTATGGTAGGATTGAATGTGGATAATAACAATGGACCTGTGCAATACAGTTATACAAACAAATAACTTTCTGTCACAAAATAACATGAAATGATGTGGCGGGGGAAAGTTGCTGTAAGTTTAATTGTTCGATTTGGGTGGTTAAAGACCAGACATTTTTCTCTGCTGTGTTTATAGTGGGATTGATTTGACTCCTGTTGTATATTTAGTAGTATTTTATGATCATTAATATGATACTAATCATCTCCCCTGTTTTTGCTCTCTTAAAAGTAAAGATATCAGTCTCATAACATAACACTATCACTATCAGTGGGTGGCTTTCCACTAAGCAGCAACCTCCGTGGCTCAAGTGAATGTGAAGTGTCAAAGACTGTAGTTCCTCAAACATCCACTTGAGGCTGCTTACAGAATGAGTCAGTCTCCATAAGTCCCCATGTTAAAATGTCCAACTTCACAGCAGAAATAAACATGTTTACAGTCTGGTACAAAAAACAGTTTTGTATCTCTGTAGCTAATTTCCCCGTTCGTGACAACTGTAATTAGTCTGAATATTTTTTTAACTCACCTGTTCATATTACATTAAGGCTGAAGGTTATGCATAATTAACAGTGTGGTTGCTTTGATTGACAGGTAGGTGCTGTTACAGGTGGTTTGTTTGAGCACCCAGGCATGATTTGGCCCACCTCAGGTCCATTGAGATCCAAGTCTTTGCCGATCTTTAGATTAGTCAGGAGGTGGAAGAGGCAGAGGGGCCAACATGGCGTTGGCCAGAGCCACAGATTTTGAGCTTCATGAACCTACGTGTGACATCACACATACGCTGTCCATTTGTCAGTGCTTTTCATCCTCTGTAGTGAGGGTTACATGTATATCAATAGTCTTGTTGCTTACAAGCAAAATGGTATACATAATATAAAGCTGTAATGCAATACCTGTGACCTGTCTTGGTATGTTGTTATGTGTGCATCAAGTTGGAATGTGTCCTGTTTTCTTGAAGAGAGGGAGGAGGCAGTAAAGGGTTCTCTATTGCCATTTTTTAATTGTTGCCTATACTGGTGGTTTCCACATTTTGACTCATTTCTCTTTAAAATGAATCAACGTTTACTCAGCATCTCAGCCGACATCATTTATTTCATACTCTGGTCATTTAGTTAGACTTATTTTACCAGTCTAAAGAGGTAAAAACGCATACTTTTGTCACAGAAATGATTATTATTATTATTGAATGATCTTGTGACCCCTCTCAGACCCCTCAACCATTACAACTCAATTTTATACAGTGGAACATAGAAACCTTCTTTATTTTTAATGCCCCAGGTTGTTCTGGAAATGTGCAATATATTCATATTTAAATAGGAGACCCTGTGAAGCAGACTAATATAGCACGTTTGACCTAGGACTCACAGACAGCCATCAGTTTAAACATTTAAACTGTGTTTGACGACCATTTTATCCAACTGAATAGTCAATAGTCTAATTTGAATGTCAATTAACCTGCTTTAAGTGTGAGATATATTGTTACTATGAGGGCTGAGGGGGTTAAACTACATTACTGGCTTGTTTGACTAAAGTTTTACTGGACTGGTCTATTTTCTCTTGTTGGCTCGCAACAGATACCGGAAGCAGCCGCTGCTGCCAAGACCGACACCAATATCAAGTTAACTACAGGAAGAGACGGAGCTTTCGACTGTACCTTTCAAAATAAGACGTACATCCCATATCGTATTGCTTACTATATGTTACAACATATTCTGCTATAATTTAAGAGATGTTAAGACAATGTCCAGTGTTGTAATTGTTTATGACCCTCTACTTAGCCACAATTATTACTGAAACGGTCGCATTGTACACCATTGTAGTCCTTTACCCCGATTTGTAGTTCTTTCTCATATTTTTATAAAACATTTTTATTTCTATGGTCACTTTCTATTTTTTACATACTTTTTGTATAGATGTTTAGCACGGGTTAACTCCTTAACACGGTTATATATTTAATTTCTATGCAAATGTTTAATTTTGCTACAAATGTTTAATCTCTCTGTACATATTTAAATTTAGATTTATCTCAGGTTAATTTTAACGTATGGCTACTGTGTTATAGGTTAATTCTAATGTATGTTCAATGTATGTTTGCATGCTGCTACTGGATGCTTGAATTTCCTTCGAGATCAATAAAGTAGCCGTCTATCTATCTATCTCTATTTTATTTTGAAGCTCAATTGACTGGATTTCCGGTCCCCCTCCGTGTGCGTTAGGTAACTTGCCGCAGCTCTAAGTGGGACAAATGAAGTTCATTTTCCACAGCTGGTGATGGCGGATGTTGTTGATAAAGACACCATGAAGAATTACCACATAGCGTCTGAGAAAATTAACCCAGAGACCAGTCGTTATCCTTACTGTATTGTGTGGACACCTATCCCCGTGTTATCGTGAGTTACCGCCGTCCAACTGTGCGAGTCGGCTCCACACCAAACACCATCTGGATGTGACAGCTTTATTAGCTTAGCTAGCCTAGCTACACGCACAATACAGTCCTGTTGCTGGCTGCCCTTTCATGTTGTAACAATGTGGCCTTGTTGTTAGTGCGAGTCAGCCACTGATATGAATTCAGAGTGAGTGTGTGTTATGGGTATGACTTAAAATAGACATTTAATTTAATGCGTATCTAATTGGGCAGAAATTAGAAAGCCAATTAAGACTAGGTGAACAAAGAACAACACAAAAATGGGTTTACATGTAGTGTGCTTCTAGTTAGTCTTCTTAAAGTCCAATTTGTTTAGGTGTAAAAGTTGCAACATTAATGCCAAAATAATATTTCTATATATTTTTTAAACTGTTGTTTAAACTATCTAAATCATACTTTTATTTTGAAAAGTATTTTCTTAGGCTACCTTTGGGGACAAACTGAATTAGTAAAAAGATGATTTCGGGGTCAGTGGTTAAGATTAGTGTAAGTCTCCAGAAGGTGAATGTAAGTTTATGTTGTAGTACCCGAGATCTGTCTTGACTCTTGAGACAGGGCTCAAGACTCCTTTTTAAAGGCCTGGTCTCAGAGTGTTTACTCTCTGGGAGGAGGCATCAGCCAAATCTTCTGGAATCAAATGTGGTAAATGCTTCAAGGCGGCGTTTAATGAGGTGGCTCAGTGTAGCAAACCACGCTTCACCAAATCTTTGAAAGCGTTTTGGTGAATGTTAGCTACCTAAGAAGGCTGCATGCTGCCTGGTCTTGGTCAAAGTCTCGGTCTCGACTCAACACAAAAACGGTTTTATATGTTGAATGGTAAACCTTACCATGCTTAAAGTTAGCCCTCTTAAAATGCTGTTTTTAGGGGATGATGATACATTTTCATATTGTTTTAAAACAGTTTCAAGCTTGCTAAATATCAACATAATACTTTTATTTTGAGTTATGCTCCTACAACAATGGTTCTCTAAAAGTGTCCTTTTGGACAGAGTTAATTGGGGAGGGACAAGATTTAATTAGTAAAAAGTTGATTTTTGGGTCAGTGGTTAAGATTAGTGTAAGTCTCCAGAAAACAGTGTTGTAGTACTAGTCTCGGTCTTCAGAGCGGACTCGAAACCACTTTTTAAGGCCTCGGAATCTGCTCAAAATCGACTGCATGTTTACTCGGTCTCAGACAAAGAAGACTCTGGATTTAAGGTCAAGATCAAAACTGCCGGGATGTCACGTGTGCATTGTCTTTTGTTAACTGTCTGGGAGGAGGCATCAGCCAAATCTTCCAGAATAAAATTAGATTTTCTAAACCACAAAGAGTTCATCTGCAAAACAGCGTCCAAAAGAACACACAGCAGTTTGTATATTACTTCAAGGCGACGCTTAATGAGGTGACTCGATGTAGCAACCACACTTCACCCAAAGCGTTTTGGTGAATATTAGCTACCTAAGTAGGCCATAAACTGTCTGCTCTTGGTCTTGACTTAGTCTCAACCCCTCAAAGTCTTGGTCTTGTCTCAGTCTCAGTATACTCTGGTCTTTCAGTTGGTCCTGATCACATCCGCAAAAGCGACCTAAGTCAGTGGTGTGTGTGCAGTCTGTAGCAGTATGATGGTGGTTGTTGGAGCATAGTGAATGTAACCACAATTTCTGCAATTGTTGCTTTTTATTATCCGATATCTTCCATTGATAAAGTATTCACAGTTGTGTATCTTAGTATTAATTCAACAACATCAAAAAGCCATTTTTCCACATGTACCACCTGGTACATCATCTGATCAAGTACGGAGTCTGTGACTACTATAAAAGACAAGAAAAGTGGACTTAAAACCGTAAGATGAGAAGTTGTTTTGGAAAAAGTTAATTCCCTCTTAACTACACAGTTATGTCACGTGTGTAATTGAGCCTCCACACCTCTGCAGTAACTTCAATGAGCTGTATATTTAAGGTGTAAGCATCACACACTGGCCTGTCTTGTACGGACTTCGTTAAAAAAAAAAGAGGTTATGTGCACTACTATTTGGGTATGTGTAAATCTTCCTTGGTGTATCACAGGAATGCTGTTTTTAGCTTAACATTGCATGGTTATGTTTTGTTGTGTTCAGATGGCTGCTTCCATTCATTGGCCACATGGGAATCTGCACTTCCACTGGCGTCATCCGGGACTTTGCTGGACCGTACTTTGTCTCGGTGAGTAATGACTGTGGTCCTGTAAAGGTTTACATAAGTCGGTTTTGAGAGGATATTATAGCCTTTATGTGAAAGAGAATGCAGCACAGTGGCTCTACACTAGAACAATGGTTATCAAGTAAGAGCATGAGCTTTAAGTGCTGACTTATAGTTTTCAAGAATAGGCCACTGAAAACACATTGTTATCAAATTCAAGACTGAACAGTTCATAAGTTGCTCTTCAGAGAGGATGACAGTTAAAGTCACTTACAGTTGATCCTTATAGAGTTTCCAAATGTGAAATGAAATGTATCAAACCACTGCTACTGAATAATCAACTTTTTGTTCTACATTTGTGTTTCCAGTTTGTTTCAAACTCCTTTTTGCCAAAATATGACCAAATACACAACTTTAGTTTTATTTCTTTGTTGTTTGTCGCTTCCAACTAACGTAACAACAAATGTAGCTGCTAATCAAGTCTCCTCATGGCTCTCTGATACATCCATGATCGTACCTCACAGATCTGACATGCATTCTCTCCAGTTGAGGTTCAACTGAAACTCTTTTAATTACATCATCTTGTTGCACCCTGTTCTTCTGGTTTGGCACCACCTACTCCGTATCCAGTGAACCAACACCTACTAATCACATAAAGCCACAGTTACATGTGGAGTTTAACATTGGTAAACTTTGAGCGACAAATTAGCAGCCTCAGCTATGGACTACAAACCCCAGCAAACTGATTTCCATTCAGCAGCCGATGGTCACTCACCTGCATTTGGTTTTGTGTGACTAACAGCCTAACAGTAATGTACGCACACACAAGCATTGGTTTTCTTTTGCTGAATTACTCGAACCTTTGGTTAAAATTTGCATTATACGAGGATGGATTTTATTCACAATCGTCCACAACATTAACAGGGAAAACAGTTGAATTATATAGTGTAAACTGGGAGGGTACGGTTGCATGTATTTGATTGGTCGTGCCAGATGATGTTGTGCTTTGTTGTGGCACCGGACGAGCCTGCGTTGTTTTGTCGGAGCCCCTTGCGTTGGCACACCAGCTCTATCAAAGCAGTGATCCCGTTCACATGAATGAGGGTGTTGCGATTTTCCACTCAGCGCGTGGAGGATAGCGCCTTTGCTGAAAAAATAAACAGAGCTGGTGTGGTTTCTCCTTCAAGAACACAGCTGTTACACACCGTTTTGAAGTCTATCTGATTTGACAGCAACAACATACAAACCACAGAGTGAATCAAGATCCCTGAAAGTCTGATGTGTGAGAACCAAATGTGATAGACCCCAAAGTATGACCGGCCACATTAAGTTGTGCTTCATGGAGTCACTTTCAGGCCAAACTATTTAACGCTTATATTTTACCCTCAAAGCAATCGAGTTGAGAAGATTCCCAAGTGAACTCTTCATAAGGAGGTCAGCTGGTTTGTAAGCTGCAAACCAGATCATCCAGATCTCATTTGGCTCTTGCACACAAACAAAGTTGATGGTGAATACAGACAAACAGGATGTGAGGCACATTTCCTAAATTCCACGATCTAAACCATCTAAACTACATATTCTGGTTTCCAAAGAACCCAGAAGTGTGTCAGTGCACATGTGATTGTCCATCACGCCCTGAGATACAGTTTGTTTTTGAGTTAGAAAATATTTCAAGTGGCTGGTTGAGGTTTGAATTTTTATTGCCAAATAAGTAGCTGCACAGGTTTGGACCTGATGATGGTGTCTGACTACATCTACAACGACATAATAATAATAATTTTCTCTTTGTTCGCAGGAAGACAACATGGCTTTTGGAAGACCAACAAAGTAAGGCAATTAAGATATATTGGTGTGTTGTAATTACACTGTTGTGCTCATTTTTCAGTGACCAAATCAAACCTTTTTCTTCACATCTGTCTGTTTTTCTCTTTGACTCAAGGTACTGGATGCTTGACGTTAGCAAAGTCTACGCCAGTGGCTCCAATGCCTGGGACACAGCGGTGCACGACGCTTCAGAGGAATATAAGCACAGGATGGTAAATAAATAATCCTGTGGACGTCTTTAAGGCCGCATTCAGACACAATCTGGTGCTGTGGCGAAAACACAGGTTTTTCCACCAGCTCTAACTTTTGGAAAAACACAGTCCAATGTCACGCTGCGTCCGCCAATCAGACGATCTGGCTGGTCAAACTTCTCCACAGTCAGCCTGAAATGTCTCTGAAACTGAGGCTGTCCAGGTGGATTCATGGACTAAACTCTGATACTCCACCTGTTGTGTTCTGGCTTTGTTTATCTCGTGTACCAGCTTCTAAATCTGAGTCTGACTCGCAATTTATGCTGCAAAATAGTGACACAAAGAAGTTTCCTTTGGTTTGTGTACGATGGTTTGAGAACGAGAGGGAAAGTGCGAGTCCTGATTGTTTCACAGCAGTTATGCACAGCACAAATAGACATACCCTCAGCAGCCCCGCTGCACAACCTTGTGGCGATTCACAACAATGCCTGATTTTGTCTGAATGCAGCCTTACTTACTCCACAAACATGAAAACACCGGGCCTGATTTGTACTCTTTGTTTCCTCCGAAAGCACAACCTCTGCTGCGACAACTGTCACTCGCATGTCGCCATGGCTCTGAATCTGATGCGATATGAAAACAGCACCTCATGGAACATGGTCAACCTCTGCCTCCTCGCTCTGATCCACGGAAAACACGTCAGGTAAGAAGAGGGCTGACATGTCCAGCCTGTGGGAATACTGCTCGCCGGGGTTAGTCTGGAAAAAAAAAAAATGTTCCAGCTATGGCGACTATGGCTGAGTTGTTGGGATACCGCTGTAATTACACTGTCGATCTCAGTGTGTGAAAATGTAAATATGTTGCAAATCACATCAGCTCTGTTTTCATTACACTCAGTTTGGTATTGGCAACTAAAACAGGCGTGACCCCACAAGCCAGTCACCATTTGTTGGTAGCAGAATATAAAGAACCGCAGCAGCTGTTGTTTTGGAAAATCCACCACACAGATGTAAAAGATTACATTAACATTAATTTAAAAGCATAATAGATAGCAGCTTTAATTCTGCGTGTTGATCTATGAGTGCTATGGTTGGGTCTGACGTGTAAATATATGACTGACTCGCACAAAGCCTTGACTAAAACATTAAATAAACAATCATAGAGAAGCAAAATGAGTGGACAGGCTGAACGCTGCACAGCCACAGGATGTCTTTCATTGTTGTGGCTCTAATTTTGCCCAGTAGATTTGAAAGTAAACGGTGACTAAAAGGTTAAAATGTTAAAGGATGTTTGAGGGTGTTCACATCCACTGTGGAATAGTCTCCTAGTTTCTTGGACAGTGCAGCCGGAAGTCTTCTTGACTGGCCGCATCAGTCACCTGATCTTAGTCCAGCTGAACAGGTGGTCACCTTCTGAAGACCCCGAAACACACACAAGAAGAGAAGGTGGCTGCCGTAGAGGCCTGGCAGAGCATCACCACCAGGGGAAGTGCCTGCTCATCAAACGGACGCCAAGAGTCAGCACTTCGTACTTGTAATCATCGTTTTATTTCAAATCCATCGGAGCTGGAGCAGAGCGAACACAATGAAAAGTGTGTCAGTGACCTACTATCTGCAACAGCATGTACAGTAATGAGGATAACAACATCATTCTGTGTATTTCCAAGAAGAAAAATCATTTTCCCAGGTCGTTACATACAGTTTGTTGGAGTAAAATCATCTGGCTAATGCAGGGGACAGGCTGCAGCAGTTACAGTGGTGTTATAGGACGAGACAAGTAGGAAAGTATGACTTGCTTTGCAGCAAATGCTAGCAGCAGTACAGTTATCCTGGACAATGTGCGTCTCTGGCATTGGCACAGAAAATTGCCAATTTTCATCATCTTCTGTCCAAAAATATCATCATTTTTGAAATTTTTTTTTTATTTGCCTTTCCAGTCCCCAAAACTAGCGCCTACCCTCTAATCCACAGCCGCTCTCTCTTCAAAGCCACTGTAAAGAAGTAGGGCTGAAGTTTGTGAATGAGGTTTCTCACTTGAGATCCCAGGGGCTCGGGCACGATTTCACCGGCGTGCCTTGAACCTGTTGTGTCTCAGGACACGAGAGAGGGCGAGCGCCCTGATTCTCGGGATGCACTCGGAGTGGTATATAGGGCATTCCTCCAAAAAGTCCTGCTGCTACAGGGATGGACTTCACATCCTGGTAGCTCTCTGTTTTTTTTCTGTCGTGCATTCACATGGAAAACACCCAAAATGCTAAAAAGAGCTTCTAGCATCATAACTCTGTCTAATCACAGCAGCTACTTGTTTAGAGCAAATTGTAGCATTAAAGAAAAGTTACTTCAGCACATATAGTCTATACTGAAATAGTTGTCATGGTTACAGCAAGTGCAAGGTTATTATTGTTTGGTGCCTTGTCTCCAGCAGGACATTATTAGGGCTGTAGGAGGGGGGGGTCATACAAAAATGACATTAGCTCTCTGTTTCTTTCCTCTCCTCACCTTCATTTCTCTCTCCGCTCTCCTCCTCATCCAGCTGTGCAGGCTTCCTGAAGACCTGGCTGCCTTTCCTGATGCTGATGGGCATCATCCTCACGGTGGCCCTGACCCTTAACCTGCGGTGACCTGCGAGGCAGGTCGAGGACACAGTGGGAACCCCCGCAGGTCGGATGTGGGGTTGACCTTTTTAAGACAACAAAAACAACAACAAAACAAAAAAAGGGGGGCATCACACGGTGTCGAGCAAAAGCAGCAGAGGAGACGGAGATGGACTTTTCTCCTCCGAGAGGAAATTGTTGAACAGGAGTGTCCAACACATGTACACCAACACATGTTTGGTTTGTGGAAAGCAGGCAGCCTGTTACTGGCAGTGCTCCAGTGGTGAAACTGGAATGGCCTAGGGATGGAAATTCATTCATATTCAGTCATTTATTTGGAGGAAAGTGACTGAACACACACCACCACACAAACACACTTAATGGATTATGATTATTGGAAGCCTAACGGCAGGTTTAAGCCATCGCCACCTGCCACGTGTAGAAGTCGTGTAGCTGTATTTATAGTTGAATAGAGTTGAATTCTCTGAGGAAAACACATCCATGCCTTGCTTTCAGATTTCAATGACCTTACTTTGTAATGGATTGGGAGTTTTACTCCCATGATTCAGTGCTTCCAGAATGCCATTTTTATACCAGGGAGCACAAACATGTTAAATCAATTAGATGCCTTTCTAGGGAATTTACTGCATTTCATGCTTGATCTAATGTAGCTCTTCTACAGTACTGCAACTTAAACTCAAATATGCCAGAGCAGTTTGTATTTTTGTGCGTTTTCTTACTCGTATTCAGTAACTCAACTGTGTAGGATATCAACAAGTCTGCATCTTCTAAACAGAAATATTTTCTCAGAGATATGATTGTACATTGCATTATCACCTCACGGTACTATTTTAGTAGGTTTACGATGAACGTTTTCATACCTTTTAACTACGGATCATCAGTGCAACGATTGTAGCAACCTCAGTGAATGTGCGCTGTGGAGAAACAGACCAGTGGAGCTCCTCCTGTTTGGTTTTCTATACTTGTGCCAAATGTAGGAGAAAGGGAGACCAACTCAAACTGTGTCCTTTTAAAAATATCAAACTTGTTCATTGTTGACTCTGAAGTTAGCGAATGGAAAGCCTGGTCTGATGTTTTTGTTTTGTTTTTCACTCCTAAGTTTGACTTTATGGGAAGAAGCAAGAGTCAGTGCCTAAAAATAACCTCACTCACGGATCCCTTATATATTCTGTGTTCAGTTTTGTAGTTATTTTCCCAAAAAAAAAAGTTAATTCCACGCGGTGGTTGGCACTCAAAATCCGTTGCCATGGCCGTCCTGAGTAAATTCAAATCCCCTCATTGTTTGCAATCAAACGGGAAAAAAAAAGTGTTGAGCCCTCTCTTTTGTCCGCGGCGCTGCCAGAAGCAGCAGGTAGCCAGGATCCTCAGGTTTTTCACACTCGCCAACCCCCCCCACTTTCCCCCCACACCGCCTCGATCAGCGTCTTCCCCCTGCTGTTTTCCACCTCTGCAGATCAGATTCGAAGGTCATCGCGAAATGTCAGCGCTGTTTCACAAAGCTTTGATATACACGCCGGCCAACATCCTGCAATAATCTAACGTAGATGTCGTTTAAGCGTGAGCTTCTGAAATCAGTTTAATGTGTTCACACTAGGGCTAACACAGTGCCAGTTTTCTAGACTTTGCTCTCTCCTCATCGGGCTTCTGTTGGAAGCAGATCTTCTGTGGCCTCGTGTGTGTTTCACCCATGTTGCCTGTAAATATTTAAACACATTATACTGTACACCAGGTGCTCTTTATATACTTTGCAAACTTGATCGCTCACTCTACAGATTATGAATAATTTACTGTCATTTTTGTTTCTCTTTACTCCACTCCAGCATATCATCTCTGCTCGCCAGCGAAGCAGATTTGTGCCTGAACGAGTGTGTGTGCGTGTGTGTGTGAGCGATCGTGTGTGTCGCACACAGGCGACTGTGAAAGAGAGAGAGAGCGAGAGCATTTGATTGCATGCCAGCATGTGTGTGTTGCATGCATGCATTGCAAGAATACGGGTGTTTGAGAGGAAGTTCACGTTTGACTCATACTGTGGCTTCGTGATTAATAATCAGCTGCATTTCACTACAGCTAACTGCCTAGTGATTGTTTTCTACATTTATTATGCCACATTTAATCTTCCAAGTTTAACATGATTGCCGGTAATCCATAGCAAGAATAAATAATTGATAAATTAGACTTTAAACAGGCCTGCTTAAATTAATTCTGATGCGATAGCCTGTACTGTATTGTGTGTAGCTACAGATTCTGTAGATTAGAACTGCAGAGTCATTTCCTCATTAAAATGAGGAAAGAAACGCCCTTAATTTGAACTGTGGATACTGTCTATGAAACACAATATTTGGGCAATATTTTAAATCTTTTTACTGTGACACTTTTTGCTTTTTTTTTAAAGCCATGTCACTAGTCTGAAATATGACTTTATGCCCCTAAAGTCTTGAAATATTTAAAGGAAATCTGGATGCAAACAAAGCAGACTGGTAGCCCTGCTCTCACTGTGATGTTACTAAAAGTAGCATGTATTTATGTACAAGAAATCTGGGAATATGCAGCGACGTTTTACCTCTGTGCCCAAACTTAGCGAACGTGGCTGGAAAGTACCTATAGAAACGAGCAGAAAAGTGACTTTGGGTCTCCGTAATTGCGCTAAATGTCGGAAAATGGGAGACGATCTGTGACCTTTTGAATATGTCGCTTGTTTTCTTTTAGTGAAACAGCTCATTCATTACATTTCGAGCTACCGAAGGTAACGAATGAATGAATGGCCCTTTTGAGATCAGTGGATGAAACTCACAACATTGTCATTATTACTTCTTTTGGCATAAAAAGAAATATATATATATGTATGTATGTATGTTTTTAAGGAAGGAAGGGAGGGTCGAAATCGTGAAGATAAATGGTACACCAATCCTCTTAATGCAGTGCATGTGCAAGAATGCAATATTCAGTGGAGATCATTTGAATGGTTTTAGATGTTGCCTGCTGCGGTGCCTTGTTGTATCCAAGAGCCAGGTCCAGGAATGTGGAGACCTGTGGTCCTCGCGATTCAGTCCGTTGACAAAAGACGGTTGGGATGCTATTATTATTATTAGTGGCACTATCCATATATACTTATACAATTTCCAAAACCTCTCTCTTTTGTTTCTCTAATCCTTAAAATATCTTTTTATGCTGCAGATCGTAATAGCCCACGGGGGAATTTTAAAGACTCCTGCAAGTGACTGTGTGAACTCTGAATGTGTTTATGACTTAACAGCTATAATACCAATAAAGATGTCTATTATTGTACAAAGTTGTGAGGTTTTTTTTCCCTTCTTGGATTTCAATCATTAAATCATGACAAGTGTGTTTCACAAACTCTGTCAGCAGGAGGGATGGTTTTAGGATTTCAAGGCTCCCCCTCCTGCTGAAGTTTTCTATAAATACACTCCGCAGTGATTCCTGTAATAATCATCATAATCTGTCAGAATAAACATTAAGGAAGGGGAAGCTGTCACAGCTTTGATACTCCACTATCAAGTGGCTAAAAAGTCTCCACTCAATGGCTTTTATCCTGCAGAGCACCATGACAAGAGAAGGGGGATCAAAGGCTTTGCAGTCTGGGGCCCACAAACACCCCTCCCCCATTTTTAACACACTACCTGAGTAGGAGGGAAACTCACTCAGTAAACTGTGAAGTTATGTAAATCTGTATTCTTCTATATAAACCAAAAAAATAGAGTTATAATGTACAGATTTAGTCTGCAATACAATCACAAAAGTCCACATTTGGGTTCAGGTGTAAGTGGACTGCAGTGTTTGCACATCATATGAATATATTTGGCTATAACCCGAAGAGAAAAAAGGGGAGAGCTGAGACAACTTTGTCCTCCTCCATCCATCTCTCCTGCCACCGGAGCCTTGGAGAGGAAGATCTTGTGGATCCATCCGGACAGGGTGCGGGGCTTGGAAAAGAGAAGCCCCTCCCCGCAGATCATCATACAAGACGATGGTCCTTTTAACTTCATTGTTGCAGAAGAAGAAGAAGCGACGCCCCGCTTTGCCACGGCTAAAGGATCAAACACCCTCCTCTGATCGGCACGACCCCCAGTTTTGTTCTCATGGAAATCAGACCCTGCCTCCCGGCCACACTTTCTGCAGAGATGCAAAGTTGAAGCGCATTCCCAGCCGGGACAACACATGATGATGATGTCTTGAAGGAGCTGCTGGTTTCGTTTATACATTTTATGAGAGTTTCTTTTATATATTTTTTGTTTTTGTTTTGTTTTTTTCGGTCGTAGCTCTCTCGGATCTCACACTTTTATATCTGAACCAACATGCTGGATTTGGCGCAGCGTATTGTTTTCTGCGCGCTGCTCGGCTCCGTTTACGCGTCGTGTCCACCGCGCTGCGAGTGCTCCGAGGCGGCTCACACCGTGAAGTGCGTCTCCAGAGACCTTCGGAGTATCCCGACTGGGATCCCCGGATACACCAGGAATCTGTTCATAACTGGGAATCAAATCAGTCGAATCGGTCCGGAGTCTTTTAAAGGTCTGGATAATGTGACCAACTTATCTCTGAGTAATAACAGGTAAGACTCTCCTGTGACTTCTGTGGGGTTTTTTTTGTTTTTTGCGATTCAAACATCCAAAATAAAAGATTAATTCAAGGTAGTTTTGTTTAAATTTCTAAATTGTTTCTGAAATATAGCAGCTAAGCAGATTTCATGATGTTGGTTACATGACAGCTGGTTATCAATTCAAATGACAATTTTATTGTAGTTTTAATCCAACATAAATCAATCCTGTCCTGATATCTGAAAACAAAAGTTCTCATGTGATTTGAAAATGACAATGATATCTCCTGGATCTCCTCAAATCCAGAATCTCCGAGGTGGAATCCTATACGTTTGCCGGACTCCGCAGCCTTCGCTCTCTGGACCTGAGCAACAACCAGCTGGCAGTCATTCACCCACAGGCGTTCACCGTGAAGAACCAATCTCTCCGGGAGCTCAACCTGAGCCGAGCCCTCTACAACCACTCGTCAGTGATGGACTTGGCCACATCGCTCCGTTGGAGCTCCCTGGGGACCTTGAGGGGACTGGACCTTTCTGACAACAGCCTCATCTATTTACCCTCACGCATCTTCTGCCACCTGAACAGCCTGCAGCGGCTCCAACTTTCCAACAACTCCCTGGTGGCAATCCACAACTCCACCTTCTCGGGTTTGGAGAACCTGCAGGAGCTCGACCTGACCCTCAACGCCCTCAAGACGGTGCCCGAGGAAGGCCTGCGAGAGCTTGACACCCTGCCTGGCACTGCTCTTCTGCTGGGGGAGAACCCTTTCACGTGCAAGTGCGGGATCGAGCCTTTTGCCCTGTGGCTCAACAGATCACAGGGACGTATTAGAGACGCCGAGGGCCTCATGTGCGCCTTCCCAGCCAGCATGAGGAACGTATCCATGCTTGCTGTTGGCATGTTAACTCTGGGGTGTCACCAGAGGAACGCAGGGGCTGACCTTGCTTTGCAGACCTCTTACGTCTTTTTGGGTATAGTCCTGGGCTTCGTAGGCCTCATCTTCCTTTTCGTACTTTATCTCAACCGCAAGGGCATCAAGAAGCGGATCTACGACATGCGTGACGCCTGCAGGGAGGTTTGGGAGGGCTACCACTACCGCTTCGAGATCGACTCCGGCCCCAGGTTATCGCAGGTCTCCTCCGGCGGTGACATGTGAGCGGACGATCACCTGTGGTGTATTTTCTAATGACTCTTTTTCTAATGCATTTATCAATAGCGAAATGTAAAAATTGTACAGATATGTCTGTAAATATATACATGCAATAGAGTTAATAATCTTTCTGCCTTGTCGATTAAAGCATGCACTGCCCATCTTTCCTCATTACACAACCAATACTCTCATTTAATATCTCAGATTTGTTTGCTAGAGTTAAATGGAGATGAGTGTTATAAAGCAAGCTCATTGATTGACATTTCTGGTATTAACGTCAACAGCAAGTGCCTAAAGTCAGCTAGGTATTGTATCCTAATCAACAGAGTGATCTGCTGTCTGTTCGACATAGCACATTCATTATTCTGTGTCAGATCTTGTCTTTGTATTTAGCTTTGTGAAAAGAAAGCAACAAAATGCTGCAATAAAATCTTGACACTACAAAAACAAACCTCTGGGAATTGAAAGCACAATCACTCATTCATCTCTGAACCATTTCAAGCCCTTTGGTCCCCCTCCATCCTTCAGCCGCGGGGTGCCAGGGAGGAATTAAGCCTCCAAAAGCTCGACTAAAATCACCACTCTGCTCCTCCTTTGGCTGTTGGATTGGAAAGGGGTAGGGTGGAGGTGGAGGGGCAATTCAGCGCAGACCAGCGGAAATCTCTTAGCCCCCTCGTCTTTTCCTTTTTTTTTTTTCATGAAACGTTGCTTTGTTTCAACTCCTTGAGTTTTATTGTCAAAATGATGAGAACCAGTCCCGGGCTGAGGCCGCTGAAAGCAATCTCCCTCCCTCCTTAAAGACAACAGCCGCTCTGGAGGCTCTTTGAAGGAAAAGTCTGGCTCTCCACGTTTTTCTGTTTAGGGGATTTTTTTTTTCTCTTCTCTTTTCCAATGATAAGATACAGATGATTCTGAAACACCAGCTACATTGTTTCATTCAGCAGTTTGCTCTGACCAGTTAAAGGGTGAGCCGAATGAAAAGAAAGAAGATTATGTTCCTTTTGGTTTCCTTTTCTACCTTTTGTTCGGGTTACGCTAAGACAGTAGAAGCTTTAAGAGCAATCCAGAGTTGTATGTCAATACATTTGTATCTCAGTCAAACTTTACATGCATGTTTAAACTGAAATTATAACCTGCATGTATCCCAAACATCTTTTTCTCAAATGTCACGTGTCATCCCTGTTTTGTTTTTTTCCCCAAGTGGCTACATGACAAACGCAATTCTCTGTGGCCTTTTGATGCTACAAAGTGAGACAAACACACACACAGAGAGAGAGAGAGAGAGAGAGTTGGGGAGGGGTGGCAAGCTGCCATTCCTCAAAGTGTTTATTGCTCAAATTGCTAGCTCTCTAGGTATTTGGAATGGGGTATAAAAGCGGCCCGGAGTTATCTGAAACAGCCTCCCATTGTTCGACGCCAAAGTAGCATCTTCACTCCAGACACTCCTCTGATAGCAATCCAGAAATGTTTATAACAAAGAGCCATTTTACTGCATGTGTAATGACAAAATAAAGCTTCAGAAAGTCACGACCGTCTGTATGCTCATTTGGTGCAAATGTAATCTTGTGTGTTATGAAACGGCAGAAATGAATGTGTTCATAATGTTTGGAAAGTCGTAGGTATCATTTCTCCCGGGCTGCAGAACCACATTAAGCCGAGCATTTACTCGCTGAGGGGAAAACAATTGAGGCTCGTACGCTGACACAAAGGGTGGCTCGGATGGCGAGACGCCTGAAATAAGCTTTGTTTTCAAGATGCCTTGTGATACTCATTCTCTTTCTGTCTTCACAGACGGCCATTATGCTGGCCCGCGTAATAGGATTCACTCATGATGACAAAGTTGAGCGCTCTGATCCAGCTATTGTTAAAAGTGTCATCATTCTTAATAATTGCCTGTGGGAGAAAATCCCAGGAGAAGTTTTCATCTGCTATTACGCAACGTGTCACAACCGGGGCACCACGCCGGCCACGGGTTATTGGTGTCAGTCGCCAGAGCAGAAAGAAGAAAGATTATCCTCTGCATGTCATTACTTCCGTTTTCTCTCATTAAAGCGTGGATTAGGAGCCGTGCCTTTTTATAGTCTGCCTGTTTGAAAAATATATGGTCTGTTTGCTATAAGGCTGTGGAAGATTGTCACAGCAGGAATGCAATGAAAAGAGAGGAACCCTACGAATGCATCCAGACGTTCTCCATTACTCCCAGTGCAAACGAGAAGCTTGTTAAAAGCCAGAAAAAATTACTCCAATTACAGCTTTCTTTCAGTCTGTATGTCACATATATCCGATTAAAAGATCACGTCTTTATTTCGACTTTGCTTGCTATGTCTTCTCCTCCCACAAGCCATTTGTTACACCACTGAGGTTTCTTTCGAGGAAGCAGTTTAAAAAAACTTTAACAGCTTTATGTTGCTGTATGCGCAGCATGTGGTTTTTGCTATTGCAAAAGTGCAAAATACATATTTCTTTTCAGAGTGTTCTTCCTCTGGAGCACAGGGGGCTTTTTACATTTTTTTATTTTATTTTATACGCCTCCTGTCTCCGGGAACATCTTGGCACCATTACATGGGTTTAATGGCCATGATAGGGAATATGCCTTAAAAGTGAACACCACATCTGTGAGGAATTGAACATGTTTAAAAGAGACCACAACAGTCAGCAGCATGACGACAGAGACAAAGTGGCATCTACAACCCCCCCCCCCCCCTTCTGCTGGCATGGTACGACAAACACAGCTGTCTCTGTCTCAACTACAGACACGTCATCATTTACATTTGCTAAACACTACAATCTGATACATTCTCATTTCCATTTGGTGGCCCAGTTTTAAAGCTAATCCTTGCACAGGACAATGAAACAAACTCTCCCCTATGGTCCTTCTTTTAACAGTGAATTCACTCGCCCAGCTTCCTGCAGTCTACCTATCCATCATGTCCAACTGGTCTGGTCAGTGAAGGTGGCGACTAAACCACAGAAGTGGTTCCAGTGGGGTATTACCCATTGTTCTGCTGCTCACTTGATCAATGTGACTAATTGTGTTTGCCCCTACTCGCTTGTTTAGATGCAAGCGAGGAGGAGTTGGTACAGCTGGTCCAACTACCCATTAAAGCCAACCGGCCCCCCATTTATCACTTTCATAAAGGCTGGAGCTGACAAGCACTTATACACACATATAGCACACAGTATGCACACACTCATAGCTGAATTTCTGTTTTCACTATCTAACCAAAAGGCAATCTGAAATTAAAATGAACTTTTGTGTTTCTGGTGAACTTATTTGGTCGAAATTGTAAAGTCGTGTTTCTTTTTTGCATCTTCTTTTTGCCACCTCTTGCATCACTGTTCTCCAGGAGGCATGGATTTGTGAGTGATTTGATTAGCGCAATATCTGTGTGGGTGGACACTAAAAATAATATCTAACAGACACACAGACTTTCTACCAGATGCAGGGCCAACGTTGTGGGTCATTGCTTATAGAGCTTTCACACCGTCGCGCGATAACCTGGCCGCCTCCAGTCATTTTAATGAGAGGAAGGTGGCAGAGGAATGAATAGGGTGGCCATATTTTTTAAGTCATGCTCATGCACATGTACAGTACGTCTATGTAAGTGCCGAAATCAAGTATAATATTTCCAGGTATTTGCTGGAACTTGAACACCCAGTTTGAAACTGCGACAGTCCAGAGAAACTGTAACATCTGGTCACAGTAGGTAGGAAGCAGTTGCCGCCCACGTTCATGCACGTGGACTTTACTCTGCCATCATCATGTTGAACTCATGTCACTTTTACAGATGCTTTGCTTTTTGAGGTCATGCAAGTAGGCAGCTGTAAGCACTGTTGTAAACGCTGCCGTGTGAAACGCTCTTTAGTCCCCCCCGAGACTTCAGCACTTCATATGACACTCTGTCACACCAGACATTACTTTATGTCGTGATTTACAAGAGTACCACTGTCTGCAGGTTTTGTTGTCATTTGACTTTACCACACCTGGACCCAAGACAACCAATGCTAGCAAACAGCTAACACAACACAGGAGCTCCCATTGACTCAGCAGATGTTTATTCTCGTACTTCCATACTTGCTATTTTGAGTACATAAGTGCGTTCACACTGTGTGTACTGTGAGTACCTGGAAGGTGCGCTCATAACGGTTAAAAAAGTGTGTGGAATGGCGGACACTTCTCGCCCTCGACGGTAGCCATAAGAGGAGAGACCGCCGGCATTGTGAAAATGGCTGCCAAGGAGCAGCTTGAGCCGCAAACCGTTGCAGTGAGTACCCGAATATACAAATGTTGGTTGCATGTTTGTTTCATATTCATATTTTGGCAGTCAAATTTTGGCGCTCATGCTCCACGAAGAAGAAGAAGAAGAAAGAGCAATCATCGTTTCTGGTAAGTGCAAAACGGCCATACTCGAATTAAGACAACACACAACCCTGTAGAAATTAGCACACTACACCAGGAAGTACAGAGTGTACACAGTGTACTACATAGAAGTACATAGAAATGTACTAATAGAGGTATTGGAATTGAGACACAGCAGTAATGTCTGGTGCTAATGTTGGGGTGGGCTAGTTGACCTGCACTTATGTGCTTACAGACGTGCGCCACTAAAAAGCCCACTAGAGGTGTCGACACCTCTTGTGGGCATGCACAAACAAATCTTTTACACCCGATCTTCAAACAGAACTAACTATAGTGAATCACCATTGTTACTTAATGAATCAGCAGCTTTTAGCAGCTCCTCACTGTTGACTTGAAGCACCATTGTCAGCTCAGCCATAATTACTTCCTTGTTAAACGCATATTAAAAGACAGCGAAGGCAAACCAACTGAAGACATTCAGGATCAGTGCCAAACATCATGGTGTTTACTTACACCTGTACATGCTGAAGTGCATTTAAACAGTGATACCATCACCAGCGTAGTCGGCTGTTTGAAACTATTTGAATCAGCAAGGTGCTTTGTAATTTCTGCCTTTATAGCAACACCAGCAGCCCTAAAATGTCACCCTCGCTGCCATGGAGGATGCCTACCAAGATCCTCTTTAAAAGTGGAGAAATCTGCACAAAATGTGGGGTATTAAAGATAAAATACCCCTTGACAAAAAGTGAGCAGACAAAACTCATGATACAAATGGATTTGATTTGCATTCAATTTTATAATCTATCAGTTACTCTTGGGTATATTCACCACAGAGATTGTACAACATGTATGTGTTCGCATGTCATAATGGGATTCTTTATGCACTTGAAATTTAAACAAAAACCTCTTGGTGCATAACCGCAATGGATCCCCAGACTCGCGGAAAATGAGAAACAAATGCTCTCAACAAAGTCCAGTCTCATATGAAAGAAAGACTCATGTAAAGCACTCCACCGCAACAATGCAGCTTCCCTCTGAAGTCCTCATGACCGTGTCTCCATTGATCTCAGAATTGACTACAACTGTAAACGGAGCAACAGCACGGCTCTGCCAGGGTTTATGGACCCCCACCACCACCACCACCACCACCACCACCACCACCTCCGCCACCACCCTCCCCAGACTTCCCCTCCTCTGGGCCTCAGAGCAGAGAGTGTCCTGAAGCCTTGTTGCTGCCTCTGCTGTCCTCCAGCTGGCTACGAATCAGTCTCTCGATCCATGTGGCCTGTCAGAAGTTTTGTTTTGTTGTTGCTGTGGTTGTTTATAAGAGGATGAGGTTAGGGAGTTTTCAGTTAGAGAGACATATTTCCCGTGTCCCATCCTGTTTAATTCTCTCAAACTCCGAATGAGCCTCTTAAGCCAAGACTTACATCGTGCCGAAATGTAAAGAAGGTAAGAAAAGATAACACTTCTCTGATCTACGTTGTTGCAAAGAGAACAACACAGTATGAAGATGAATGATTCACTATGATTCATTAAAGTGTCTCTCCTCTGGTCCTCTCAGAGAAAAGGAATAGGGCCTGTATTGCTGGTTGATTATAAATGGCCTTGACCCGTTTTACTCCTGCACTACTTTATCATCTGCTTCATGCATCAATGAGTTGGGTTGGAAATGAGAAGAGAGCCGGGCAAATACAATAGTCCGGCTAGAAACTGGAGTCATTTGAAGACACTTGGGATCAAACCTCCCATCAGTAGACCCATAGAGGTTCATGTACAATGACTTCATTTATTCCTAGCTATAGCTATCCACTTTTTAGTCCCGTTACAGTCGATATATAGTTGTACAGTTACATTTTCTGAGAGTATTAAAGCTGCAGAAATCAATATTTTTATATGAACAATAAATCTTATGTGTGTAATGTATTAACCCCACAGAGAACTATCACTCAAATAATAGTTCTCCTTTGTTACATGGAGCATTTTAACATCTTTCGGCTTCACGTTTTCTGTTTTGGTGCAGCTGTTTTCAGCAAATAAAGTTCTAATAAATTCACGCTACCTGGCCAGCACCAAACAGGAACAGCCAGTTAGCAATTAGCTTTTCAATGTATTCAAGCAGCTAAAGGACTAAAGGACTAGTGGCCCCTAGTGGGTCCTGCCTTTTCTGCCTCCCAGCTTATCCAAAAATCAGCAAAGACGTGGATCGTTGGTGGACCCGAGGCGGGCTGAATGACGCCTGGGTGCTCAAACAAGTCATCTGTAATGACACCCATCTGTCAATCAAAGCGTCCAAGCTGTTAATTATGCATAACTTTAAGCTTTAATGTGATTATAATGGATGAGTTTTATAACAAGTCACCCTCAGTACAGTTGTCATGAATGGGGAAATTAGCTATAGAGACCAAAGCTGTTTTTTGTACCAGGCTGTAAACATGTTTATTTCTGCTGTGAAGTTGGACATTTTAACATGGGAGCTTCAGCCGGTCTCAAGTGGCCGTTCAAGGAACTGCAGTTTTTGGCACCTCCACGTTGGTTTCATTTCACAACCACGGAGGTTGCCACTTATTTTCTATGTTTGTGCATGTCTGCAGGATGTGTAGACAGGCAATAGTTCACATTTCTGGCCATCTATCAGCAATAATAACATTGTGCTCATAAAGCTAATTGTTGATGTTTGGGAATTTCTTGTGCAATGAGGGTTTACTACATTGAGGTGTATTCTTTTAATTTCACCTCTAAAATATGGTCGTTAAGATAAATTGATGGCTTTGTCCCAAGATCTCAGTAATAACTTTGATGAGAATTGTGTTATCATGACAGAAATGATGACCAAAACTACAACAATAAGACTCACTGGAGTGATCCTTTAACTTCAGGTTGAGAACGACGTGAGTGGAAAGAGCACAGCCTCTCTGATGATGAATCTTTGAGCTGCCCATGGAATGTGTTGGGTGTGAACTCTCCATAGGTAGTTTGACCTCTCGCCTTCCTGGAGGGAGGAGACTTAAGCTCATTATTATTACCTTCATTATTTCAAATTCTGGACCAGATGCCGGAGCGGGAGGGGGCCCAGCGCACTCAACAGGGACCTGAAGAACCTGATTGGTCAGAGGCAGAAGAACGGTTTGGAGGCCAAAGGGTAGATTCTTCCGGAGATGAGACACCATCTGCTGACTGTCTCTCCCTGACTTTACATCATCTTGCTACATTAAAGACTTTGAGGAGATGACACTGCCCACTCCGGACTGAGGACACTGCCTTACAGGGTTATACAACTCCACCAGCACCGCTCGTTATGTCTTACATGATAAATAAAAATAAATCTCTTGCTGTATCTCCAGCATCAGATATCACGTGGGTCCCTCCCAGTGAGTAAAATAATGCCACTCTGGAACACTGTCAGGGCGATGTTATTTTAGCTGTGTTTTGTAAATACATTTTTAAATTATTCATGAACTCATGGCCTCCTGATTCTGAATAGGTGAGGTACGGGAGAGCATCCTTCCCTTGAGAACTGGTATCCCTAATACACCATGCGTGGCTGTAGAAATATGTATGTTCTACATAATGTAGCGCCACACGCTGTCTGACATCAAGATAAAGCAGTGAGAATAAGCTTACTATAGCGTAAACTTAAAGAGATTTTTTTTTTTTTTTTTTTTTTAGGTGGGTCTTTGTATGTGGCTAATCAAATTAAATCAAGCGGCAGCGTCTGTTGCTGTGAATTGAAGTCAATGCAGAAGTGTCAAAAACTGCAGTTCCTCAAACGTCCACTTGAGGCTGGCTACAGGACATGTTCATCTCTATAAGCCCCCATGTTAAAATGTCCAACTTCACAGCAGAAATAAACATGTTTACAGCCTGGTACAAAAAACAGTTTTGGTCTCTATAGCTAATTTCCCCGTTCATGACAACTGTACTGAGGGTGAATTTTTATTAAACCTACACCATTCAAATTTTACTGAGGCTTAAAGTTTTGCATGTGTTTGAGCACCCAGGTGTCATTCAGCCCTGTTTTTGGATAAGTGGGCAGATAGCAGAGGGTAGGACTGCCAACATGGCAGTGGCCAGAGCCACCACACCCTGAGCTCCACAGCAGGTCTTCAGAAACCTGTGTGTGACGTCACAGATATGACGTTCATGTTTTGTACAGTCTATGCCTAAAATACATTTTTGTGCTGACCCAGTCCACAGCAGTGCTTTGCTCTACTTATGTGCTGGGACTTCTGTCTGCTTCTGCAAACAGGGAGTGCACTGATCGTCGTCTACTGTAGGTAACACACTGACTAGGCACAAGTGCCTCATACAGCCCCACTTCGAAAGACCAAAAACCGAAGAAACCAAGGGACACAGGCACTACATACAAGACAACACAACAAGGCACAGGTGAACAAAAACACAACAAAGACAGGACGTAAAGGTACACAAGACATTTCAACATAAAACATGCTAAACAAGAAACACAAAACCATGACAGACGATTTACCCTGCAAAACATTTACATGAAGTTTAATTTGGTTTGTGTCCGATTGGTTTGAGAGAGAGAGAGAGAGAGAGGGAGAGAGCATTGGTCAATAAAGCCGGTTAATCGGTGAAATAAAAAGTTATTTTCTGATTGTTTGACAGTGGTTACATTCAGCACAAATAAACACCCCCCCTGCAGCGCCCTGTCATCTGCACAACCCTGCAATTCTCTCTGAATGTCAACAAATCCCAAGAAAAGACCAAAACTAACTACAAATGATCCTACTGGCAAACCAAAGCCTGATATCTCACCGCCACAGAGCTCCACCGATGTCCAGGAACTACAGAAATCAAGCAGTGAGTCACATCATTGCTCTGGGTTCCTTGATTACCATGAAAACACACACACACACAAACACACACACACTTCTGCACCCATAAATATTCACCAAGCACCAAATGTGTATTGATGCGCAGCTGAAAATAGTTTGCATTTTAATATTTTAGGAAATTTCTCTGCTTTTCAATTGAGTTGTGATCAAATTTTACATCCAAAATGAATGAACTGTCTCGGGGCCACAGATAGTGTAGGGAAACATGAACAAAATTATAGTTTCATACACCCGTCCAAGTCCCATCCATCCATTTTCTGTAACCGCTTATCCTCATCAGGGTCACTGTGGGGCTGGAGCCTGTCCCAGCTGACTAAGGGCGAGAGGCAGATTATACCCTGGACAAGTCGCCAGCTCATCACAGGGCACATAGAAACAAACAACCACCTACGGGCAATTTAGAGTCACCAGTTAACCTGTTAACTGCATGTCTTTGGACTGTGGGAGAAGAAGCCAGAGTACCTGGTGAGAACCTACCGAGGGGAGAACATGCAAACCAAGATTCGAACTAGGAACCTTCTTGCTGTGAGGCGACGGGGCTAACCACTGCACCACCGTGTTGCCCTTGTGCAAGTCCCATTTACTCCAAAAAAAGCGAGTAAGTAAACCTTGAGTTTGTAATATTTTATCACAGATATATGCAGTAGCTGCATAGTTTTTCAGATGATAGTAGTGTATAAGAATTATAGTCTTGGTGTGGACAGAAAGCAAAAATAGAAAGATCAGATTCAGCATGTTCAGGTGGCTGAGGTGACTGTGTTACTGACCCTTCTCACTAATGCCCCTACGTTCTGCAAAGCTTTGCACATAAAGTAGATGACGATGGTGTTTGCCTTTTTTTTCCTATATCATTCCCCCCTTTTTGTGGTCCTGCGCACACAGATACAAATTTATCTTTAAGCTCGCGAGCAGAGAGGACACAGTGTAACCTTTACACTGAGCCAGGGTCCACTAAAGGCCATACTCAAATGAGCGTGTCTTCCACTTGTCCACAGGTCAGGAGCCTTCAGATCGAACATTTCCTTTGTTGTAGCCGGACTCTGAGCTGTGG
Source organism: Sciaenops ocellatus (assembly GCA_033000465.1). NCBI lineage: Eukaryota > Metazoa > Chordata > Actinopteri > Sciaenidae > Sciaenops > Sciaenops ocellatus. Next base: position 15,883,248 of record CP136873.1, read on the forward strand.
AGATCAAGATTAATGGCAGAAAAAATGTGCACTTATGAGACGCGATGCAGGCAGAATATGAATTAATCTGAGAGAGATCATCCACAAGGAGAAAAGAGTTGCCTACTAGTCGATCTCATTTTGATTCATGTCACCCGTCCATGTTTTGTGTTAAAGCTCACACAAATATGGTATGACCTATAATGTCTGTGTTATCAGGAATGTTTTTGCTGATTCAAACAGAGGTCTTTCACTTCCTTCTTACTCATATGAATGTTGATAAGACTAATGGAAAGAATTTAGAAAGGAGGAAACTGTTCCTAAAAAAAAAAAAAAAAAAAAAAATTCCTCTGCGCTATTTCCTTTGACAGGAAATTGTGTCTTTTGATCTAAGCCACCACACTCATCTGGTCATCGCACGCGAGGTGTCACTCCTTTTCTACGGCGGGGAGGAGGAAATTTGCTATCGCAGCTCGGGCTCGTACACTCAAGTGCCTAGAAAAGATGAAAAATAAGATTGTAAATTTTAATAAATGTGGTTATAAGGAAGACTTCGGAAAGTAGGACAGGTTCATTTGTTGTCCACTTGTCGTGCAACTTGCATCCTGCTTCTTCTGGCAGCAGGGGAGAGTCATTAATGAACACTATTGACCAAGCACAGTCTGGGATGAAGATTCACACCTGCCAGATTAACAGGAAGTGTGTCCTCAATGTGTGTGTGTGTGTGCGTGTCACCTACACTGACAGTGTAAGGGGTCATTTTCACGTGGAGCGTCCCACATGGCCACAGATCAGTCAAACAGACACAGGAAGCTGATGATATCACACTCACGTGAAAGTATGACATAATGCATCTTGCTTGCCCGCACCCGAGAGAGAGAAACAAACAATTCGAATGAAGTTATGATGTAGAGATTGTGGTATTTGCATTGTGAGTGTGTGATTTATATTCTGCAAACAGACGGTGGAGGCTCGCTGTTCTTGATGTGTTGTTTGTCACGGTTAGGGTCGACTGCATCATTACTGCTCTGCACCGCCTGGGTCTATTCAGTGTCAGGGGGCACAGGAGGCATCATTAATAATGTTAACAAGGCCATCAAAGGCTAACATGATCTTTCTCAAGGGCAGGCTTGATGCAGAGAGGAGAAATCTCAGCGTAACAAAAGCAGGCAAGAGCTGTTAACTTTTGCTAAACGTGTGAAAATGTGCTCTTTCTTCTGCTAAATAAAGCGTTCACACGACGGTTCTGTGCAGAGAAAGGTGACAGAGAAGAAGAAAATCAACAGAACACTTACCTCAAAGTCACCCTGAAATCGCAACAGCAGGCACCTGTGGACAATCACTTCATTAAGCAGTGATTGGACGCAGGCTGCAATAAATGCCACCGCTGGTGTACACACATGCAGAGTAAGTAGCCTCCAGGCAGTTGGGCTACTGTTGTGTTCACAGGCTACATGTTTTGGCACAAAGATATGGCTTGTGGAGTTCATTTGGGGTAGGTTCTGCAGCTATTTTAAATGTGTTGAGTCGCTGTTAGCTGTCCCATTTCTTCTGACCTTGATGTCTTTTTTTTTTTTTTATGCAGGATCTTGCTGATGTGCTTAGTTCAAGCAGAGCATGTACGCTGTTTATGGGCTGCCGAAGGTGAGCAGAACACATGCGTCACTGTCATTACAGTGCTGATATTCTGGCTGTGGACTCACACTGTTGTTTCTCTTGCAGCTCAGAGCTCCCAGAGACAAAGCGGCAACAGATATGTTGGCTTCTCGCAACAGGATAGTGGACTAAAAAGATTTGGTGGCAGTCATCCCCAGAATCAACTCAGACAGGCTTCAGCCCAGAGCAGTAGCTTCAACACAGACACTGCAGTTAGCAGTAGTTATAGCCAGGGACTTTCTAATCGTGGCTACACACAAACTCCCTCACAGCCAGCTCAAAGCGGCCACCCTTCAGTCAAGTTAGTGCAGAGCAGCTTGCTGTCAAAACGTAACTTGCAAACGGTTAAGGCACAAGAGGTGCCAAAGAGAGAGTTCACTGGCCTTTCTACCGCTATTGCTAGTGGAAGTTCTGTGAGTAAGTACAACAAGAAGCAGAATGACCTTACTGATATCAGCAAGAAGAGTACTTGGCCAACTCCGCAGGGTACACTTCGTGCTAGCAAGTATCCATCCAGCAGTTCTGCATCTATTCAGAGCCCTTCTAGCAAAAGCAAATTGGCCTCCCACCAGTTGATAGCACAGAAGGCTCCCAGTGCTGCTGAAACTCAAGCCTACTATGGACAAAGAGCTGCTCCTATGAAGTCCTCCAGCCTGTTTAGCCCAGTTTCTTCTGAGCAACAGAAAAGCCCTGTACGGGTAAAAACATCAGCCACAGCCCCCGCTAGAAGAGTGTCTTTGAATCGTGGCGCTAAAGCGTCTAAACCTTCTCGTTTCTCATCTCCTCAAAACGAGAGAATTAGAAATAATCCCAGCCAGAATGAAGCTGGAAACCCGTACGGAAGCAAACTGTTTCCTGTGACTGGAGGAAACTCCAAAGAAAGCTACAAGCCTACTTCCACATCCAACCAACAAAACTCTCGCCTTGGCTTCCAGCCACGCAGTCTTCAGATGCCAACAAATGAGAGGTTGAGCTACAAACCCAGCTACACCTCCACTGAGCAGATCCCAAGCAGTACGAGCTCTCGCCAAACATCCTGGAACAGCAGAAACTCAGCCCAGGGAGTTCGTAACCTCCCTGCCTCCGGGAGCGGCAGAGCGGGAACCTCTGCTCAGAAGTTCGCCCCAACCAGAACCCACAACATCCCCCAACGCTTCGGTGGCTTTAGTATTAGACGGTTGAAAGAACCTGCTGATGAGAAGCAAGTCAGTATCAGGAAGCCGCAGCAGACCTACACAGCTCCTTCACAGCAGAGCCTGAACATCAGGAAGCCGCAGCAGACCTACACGGCTCCTTCACAGCAGAGCCTGAACATCAGGAAGCCGCAGCAGACCTACACGGCTCCTGCACAGCAGAGCCTGAACATCAGGAAGCCGCAGCAGACCTACACGGCTCCTGCACAGCAGAGTGTGTCTCTCCAGCCACAGGCCCAGAGTGTTCATCCCCAGAGCACATGGAAGAGGATTAAACCACATTCAGGGAAGTAGCCAGGTGAGTATTGGATTATTTCTCGTTCTGTGTGCTTTACACCTGGTTTCTAATGTGTCTTGTTTTTCCCCCTAGGTGCAGCAAAGTCCTCAGATGAAGAATTAGTATTTGAGAAATAAATTCTGACCTTAAATATTGTGTTTGTCTTGACTTCACATTCTAGCTGTGCGGTACTGGTATGTGCAATGCATGCTTGGTGCCATCTAGTGTGTAAAAAGAGGTGCTGCAAGGGAACCAAATGGTCTTTAACTTATCAAAGGTGACTGCAGTCAACATTTAGGATTAACTTCCAAATGCTGAAGCCCAAGTTTTTCCAGCTTACTGGATGTAAACTGGAGCAGCAAAATTTGGAGTTACTCATGCTTAATCAATGCTTAAAGTCAAACTTGCAATCATTGCTTGTATAGCAAGTGTGCCGTCGTGACACGGTTATGAGCCAAAACTGCAGAAGGCATTTAATGCTGGTAGCGGTCTACAAATGCAGTGCTCTTGTAAGCACTACTATATTTGAGCATTGGACAGCAACAGTGAGATTTTAAATCCCATGACTTTGAAATGAATTACACATCACTCCAGAAGTCAATTTTACAGAAGTTCGTCACTGTCCTTGTCTTGTAAGGGGTTTTTTAAGGAGGTCTTTGCGTTTAATGTTTGCCATTTCAATTTACTTTATGTCTTCATGTGTGAGCTTGCATATTGGTGGCTTATTGGCAGCACACTGAAAAAGATGATCCAGTTTACTAAACTCAGTGAAATACTTGATTCTGTAAAGAATCACATACCTCTGTGGGTGATCATACAGTGAGCCCAAAGTTACATCAGGTAGAAGGAGGTAGAGGTGTACAGGCTGCAGTGTGTGTGGGAATATCAGATACACCATTCATGTGTTTGTCAATGTACCATTAAAATGATTTCAAATCTGTTACATGGTGGAAAAGTTGTCAAGTCTAGAATATGGTGTCAGTTCGGTTCAACCCTTGCCACCTCTAAATGTAGCTCACTTTAAGTCTAACAGCTGAGAGTGAACATGAAATTTTAAAGCTATTACTGCTTCTAACAGGAACGCATTCAAAACTACATTCTTCATACAGTCCAACATTACATGCTGTACTTTGCTGTTCTGACCAGATGAGGGCGCCATGCTTTCAGAGTAGAAAGAGGAGCCAGCTGAAGTGTAAGATGAAATATATACAAATATATTGGCTACAAATTAAAGACCAAATGTATGTAAAGCTCATTAACCACGCAGTACACAATGCTGTTTGTATATTCTATACAGACCTTTGCTGCTTTAAATTTACTGTGAAGCAAGACTCATTTTAGCACCTATCAAGGCAAATCTCAGCGATCACTGACTGTGACTTATACTCAAATCAATATTAGAGCATACGGATATCGACAGCGTTCCTGTGACTCTCTTACACAACACCCTCTGTGATCAATGCTGTCAGTATGTGGGAAGCAAATCTACATGAAAGAGGAGATGGCGGGATGGTTCTTAAAGATTTGTTAGGTGCTTTGATGCAGTTATAACGGATCAAGAATCTCCTCTTTGACAGCGTGTGCTTACTGCTGGCTGCTGTGATTGTTTGCCATGGCTCCTCCAAATATCCATGACAGATGTCTTTAGGCCTCAGTGAGCTTCAGGTGCCGGTGTGAATGAAATGTAAAGCACAGAATCTCGTGTTTGAAGATGAAAGCGTGGCTCAGTTGTTGTTTCAACCCACCTGTAGCTTAGACTCTGTTTTTAGTATGGATGTGGAGTATTGGATGGACAGGATGCTGCTGCAGATGTGCTGGATGGTCTTTCACAGCATGCTGACACTGTAGAAGAGAAATATTCATAACTAGGTCCACAGATTTGTCTCTTTTTAGCAGTTTACCACTGGAATATTATCAAACTGTCCTAAAATCAACATTTTTTATCTATTTATGTGCTCAAATACCAAAAAAATATATCTTCTGAGTGCCTGCACAGAGAGTACTTCTTCTTACAACCCCAATATGCAAAGTGTCTGGCTACCTTCTCCTGAAATAATTCACTGAGTGGTTCCAGTGTAATAATTCTTCAAACTGAGTGACCGTAACTCTTCCCTCTAAAAACGACCTGTACCGCTGTGCCATTACCACCAAATGTCCTCTAGAGAGCACAATGGGACAGGCAATAAAACACACCACTACTGAGAGGACATGTATGTGAACTTAAAGCCAATGTTTGGTACTTGAAACGTAATAAAACACATGAAAAGCAGGCCTCCATGCGCAGCTTCAAAGAGCCTCATCAACACAGGCCTTTAAAGCTCCAACTAAAATCCTCCAACTCACATTTTTAGCTTGACTTTTACTTAGAAACTGTTATTATCTGTTACTACTTCACTAGCATTTTACTACATACACTAGCAGCATGGCTCCAGTGATGGCAGTTTGTCAGTTGGCTTACCGCTTCGGTCCAGACTGAAACATCCCCAGAGGGTGTATCCGAATGACTCTGCTGACCCTCCAAATGTTTCTTTACTGCCACCATGAGGTTGACATTTGTGACTCTGAGTGAAATATTGTAAATACTAGATGTATTGCCAGCCCTGTGATGAACTGGTAACTTGTCCAGGGTGCATCCGAACTCCCGCCCAACACCAGCTGGGATAGGATCCAGCCCCCTGGGACCCTGATAAGCATTAAGTGGTTACAGAGGACAGCATAGTCAATTTGTAAAAACCCAAACTTATGCCACCATGAGGTCATAATTTGATATTCCCATGAGCCACAGCTGTACCGTGTGTTTAGTGCTAATTAGCAAATGTTAGCATGCTAACAGGCTAAGCTCATATGGTCAACTTGGTGAAGATTATACCTGCTCAAAGCACTTAAGTACAGCCCTACAGTGCAGCTAATACTGTGATAAACTCTTGGCCTTATTGGATCCTCTAATTTTTCAGTTTTCTCTTGATGTAAAGCTCTTTGAGCTGCTTTTTCTACATGAAAATGTGCTATATAAATATATGTTTCTAACTGTAGTACAGTCAGAGTTCATGAATAAGCCCTGAGAATCTTACCAGGTGATTCATGCATGTGCTTTAATGCATTTAATCAAGTCCGTGTTGTGGAAAGGAAGCGAGGATTTTACTTTGGATTACTTTGTTTTCATGTCTCTGTTTTGTGAAAGAGATTTTGATCTCAATGAGACTTCCTGAATAAATGAAGTTTAACCACATCAAGAGACGGCTGTACGTCTTTGAAAATTTACTTGGTGCCACATTTGGCTCACGCTGACTGGTGTTCTGTTTTTATGGATGCTATTTTGTCTCGAGGACTATAGTGCAAATAAATATTTCACAACTTTATTACGCCGTCTACTGAGAGGAAATCAAAATTGATGCTGGGTTTTTTTTTGTAATTTCGTACCTCTAAAATTAACACTGGCTCACTATGAGCATGTCAGACTTCTAGTTTGTTTTACTGATGGCTATGGTAAATCCAAAATCTTGCAAATTGGTTGCTCGTAAATGTGAAGCTCCTTTGAAAACATCATAAATGACATTCAGAGACAACATTCTGCGTTATTTGTATGCATCACGCAGAGTCCCTGCTCACATTCTCACACTAATGTAAATATATGCAAATATCAGCACGTGTGATCCCGGGACAAGGACAGCCGTGCAGTGTCGTGCTGAGATGTCAATCAATGCATGGATGGAAAACATGGCTATGCATTTGATAAGCGGCGTCCTCCGCAGAGCTGGCGTCTCTGCATCCATGTGTAAATATCAAAAGCATCAGCAGAACACACAGTGTGCTGCTTCAGATGTATCAGATTGTCTCTGCACAGGTGAAGTATGAGCCAAATGAAAAATTCAGGACTTTTATGAACTGCTGGCTCAACCATGTATATATGAGGGGAATAATAAATAAATCCACAGCAAACGTCTTACGAAGATTTAATGTACATTTATTCTTAACACGTGGAACATATAGTATAAAGATTTCATACTGAATAAATGATATTCATTAAGCCAAAAAAAAGGAAAAAAGAGGAATTTACATCAAGTTTTTAGCTACATCATCTGAAATACAAATATGCAGAATCCGCATCACTGGAAAAAAAAAATAAACAAAATAAACAAAATTAAAATGGTTTCTTCATCAAGGTCTAGTTTGTCATTTATGAATGAGCTCAAATGGAACCGCAGACATGATTTTTGTTATATTCTCTACACCCAGACTGGAGACAAACTGAAACTTGAAGTTCGTTGTTGTTGTTGTTGTTGTTGTTGGGGATGTTGGGGGTGGGGGTGGCGTTGGACAGCAGCTAAACACCCCCTTGGAGCGCGATACGAGCAGGGTGAGGCGCCTAAGTAACGGAGAGGATGGCGGTGGTTGGTGGTGGGCGTCAAGTAATCACATGGCGTACTTGATGCAAGGGGAAACTTGTAATCGTCAAAGATTAAAAATGGTGAAGAGCAACAGAAGTTGAGAAAGAGAGAGAAGTGTAATGTACAACATCATATATACACTGCAGCTTGGACTGCATCTAGAGTTGAGGACCAGTCCTAAAGAGGTGACTTTTTAATATAAGGGTCAAGTCATACAATCAAGGGACAAAGAGAAGAGGTCGGGGTGTTGTAGGTTCACCATACTTTGGGGGGAAAGCCGTTTCTCTCTCGACATTAACTAAAACTGTTTTAAAAACTACAGTTTGCTGCCAAGCCAGCGTATCTCAGTGTGAAACAGTATTATTACAGTATGTTTACAGTTTTTAAGGTGTACAGTACAGAAAAAAGTCCTACAATCTACTGCACAGGCCTCCCATGACAGATGTCTGTTCACAGCCAATAATGTGGTTCCTGTGGGGCTGAGTATATAGCATCCAAAGTTACAGCAATTATACCACACCACAGTCCGTGAAGTCAATGAAGCCTCCAAACATGAACCATAATATTGTTTAGTCTGTGCCCTCTTCCCCCTGCCGAAACCCCCCCAGAGGAGGGAGAAAGCGAGCACACGTATCCCCCAAACTCACTGTAAACGAGACAGCAACTTTGGTTACAGTTTCTTCTTTTTTCTGGAGATTTTTCTTTTCATTAAAAAACAAGTCCTTTTTTCCGCAAGGGCAGCGCCACACTCATGTCCAAATGCCTGGGTCCCAATCTGCTCTTCTTTGTCAGTATCTTTCCATTTCAGACGTTTTTAAAATCCAACAGCTACTTCATGATATTCCTTCCTTTTAGTGAGAAGCAGGGGGGTAGAAAGACAGTGGAATCCGAGGTGATTTTGCATAAATTAAAAAAAAAAAAAAAGAAAAAAAAAAGAAAAAAAAAAAGGACAGTCAGTTTTGCTCTTTTCACTCACACGCAACAGACACGCACACACATACAAAAAAAAAAGGAGAGGGTTGGGGTGACTGGGAACGGAAAGAGGCAGAGCTGAAACCTCCCCACGGCTGTCATGACTGGCCAATCAGAAACAGTACATCACAGATCACTTGGGACACCAGAGAGTTCATAAGTGGGGACACTGAGATGTCCAGTAGCCGCGACTCGTACAAAGTGAACTCCGAGTGGTTTTCATCCACCTTAGCCAGGGCGTGCAGAGCCCGGGCCGCCCGCCGCATCATGTCCACACTTGTGGGCTCAAACTGAGGTGCGCCCTGCATTTGTAACAGGGAGCTCTGGCTCTGCTGGTACTGTGTGGCAGCTAGGCTGTCCTCCAGGAAGCCCAGCAGGTTACCCACGCTGCCTTTCTGCACAGCGATAGACCGCGCCGCTAGGCTGTCACCCTGGGCCAAGTTGGCCAACAGGACGACCGCCATTTCCCGGCAAACGGCCACCTTGCGTTCACCGACCAAGCGCACCAGCGAGCCGTACAGCTTCTCCAAGCGGCTGAACGGTGGCGTTGCCAGAATGAGGTCGACGTTGTTGTCCTGGATGCTGAGCTTGCTGAGGGTCTCGAGGACCAGTCTCTGGGGGGAAAGTGAGCCATGTGGCCCCAGCGTGGGGAAGGGGTCCAGGGCCTCTGCTGAGGGACAGACGGCCCAGTGGAGCAGGCCATCCAGCAGCGGCAGGCATATACTCTCCGGGTAGATAGAAAGGTCCAGCTGGCCTGAGATGTTCGCCAGAGTGACCAGGCAGTTCTCCCTTAACACCTCGAGGCAGTCCCACCACCACTCGTCTCTCTCGCAGCTCACTCCTTCGTCTTCCTCTTCCTCCTTCTCGTAGGTGACTGGTGCCTGTTTGCGTTCGGGGTGCCTGTGGTGGAGCAGCACCAGGCGGCCCAACAGCAGCAGGAGCCCTGGGTGTTTCGACATCTCCAGGTCGTTCCCTGGAATGAAGGAGAGGCTTCGCACTATGTTGGAAACACAGATGCAGCGTCGAGCTAACGAATCCTGCCAGTCCGACAGAGTGCTGAGCGGCGTTTCGTCCTTGCTGTGAGGCTCGTCCTCCAGGATCTTGATGTTGCGTCTGCTCTGGATCTCGGGGTTGATGCTGAAGAGGTACTTGCCGTTCTCTTTCTGCTCTTCGGCACCTCCGCGAACCACTTCCTCTGTGACCGACCCCGGGCGGGCAGATAGTACGTCATCGATGGTGGCAGTGACGGGTGCACCAATGGGAAGAGGTGGAGGGGTCTTCTCCGCTGGAGACTTCTGAGGTTCAGAAGATTGGGGCTGCTGCTGCCGAGGCTTGTCGTCCCCGTTGGACTTTGACTTCTCTGGGTTTTCCTTCACAGTCTCAGTCACCTGGACCTTCTTGCGGCTCTCAGTGGCTGTTGGTGTGCGTTTCCGCTGCTTGAGAAGGTCCATCCGGCTCTCAAAGTGGGTCTGGATGTGTTCGGTAGTGTCACCACCACCAATGCTCCAGTGTATCAGGCCGCTATCAAAGCACTGTCGCTGCCCAAGCTTGGACGAATGGTTCACCAGGAAGGGATTCTTCTTCCGCACCACTTTGATGGGGAGTTTATCAAACTTGCTAGCCTGCCTGGGCTTTTCCGAGTGGAGGTTGGGGTCCTGGGTGGACCCTGAGGTAGAGGTATTGGGTTCCTTGATAGAAGACTCCCTTTCCTTCTCCTCTTCCTCATCCTCTGAAGACTTGTGTTTCTGTGAGCTCTCCTCCTCCTGCTTCACCTGGACCAGTGAGGAAGTGTCAGGATTGGGCTTCGTTTCCTCTACCTCCTCATCCTCTTCGTCGTCCTCGTCCAAGTCCATGCCCTCGCCCTCAGGCATGGTAATTTCATCATCAGAGTCCTCAGCAGCGTTGGGGTCTATGAGGGTGCGCTGGCCGGGATCGCCTACTTCGTACTCTTTCAAGATGTCAAAGATCTCAATGAGGCAGCGTCTGAAGTACTCCACCACCAGCTCCAGGAAACCAGGCAGCTGAGAAAGATAACAGGAAGAAAGTCACCAAAACAATCCTATAAACTCATCCTATGTGACAAGATATGGTTAGTTTGATTAATGCAAATTTAACAGACGTGGCTTACCTGGCACAAGTTAAAAGTAGAAATGCTATTGTCGTCATACAGTAAAATGTTAATGGTGTCCAAGGCCCAGGTGCTTTCAGCTAGTAAGCCTGACTTTAGTGACATCATGACTCGCCAAGCCTCAGGAGTGCCTGTAAAAGACAAAAAAACAGACTGAATACGAGCCAACTTGATCATGATCAGTGACAGTAAAGGCTTAACGATCTTAACCACAGGGATTGGCGTTAATCTCCTAATTACTTAGGTTGCAAGGAATAAAAGAACAGTTATATACCAATGTCTTTCATCGTGAGCCGCCTGCGGGGCTTGAGGTGGGGTTGGGAGGCCTCCACGGAGCCAGGAGGGAAGGCCACATCTCGCCTGATCATGGGTTGCTGCACAGGAGCTTGGCCAATGTGGGAGGCGGGTACTGGGGGCCCAGCTTTCTGCACCTTAATGCCCGGATGCATGTAGGGTGACTTGCTGGGTGACGTCCTGCTTTCCATAGGCCGGGGCATGGGCGCTGGGCTCGACACCTGAGGAATGTGGTTCTGGGAAGTCTGATAGGTGGATGGCAGGGGTCTGGTCATGGGAGGTCCAGAACCACCGGGGCCAAATGGCGGCTGCCGCTGGTTGACATGGCTGGGCCATTGACCCTCATGGTTCATGCGTTGGTCTGACGTCATCATCTCCTCTGAGCGGTTCATCCCGTGGTAGCCGGGGCCCTGACCTGGTACAGGAGGTCCCTGTCGGTTGGGATAGTTGGGGTAGCCCATCTCATTGCGGCCTTGCCACATTGGGCCCTGGGGGCCATCCGGACCTGAAGGCATGGGGCTTGTCATCATCTGAGGAGGCATTGGAGACTGGGAGTTGGGGCCTGCAGTTGACGGTCCTCGGTCTCGGCCAAAGGGGAAAGGGAACTGGTTCTGTGGGCCCGGTGGTCTGCGATCCCCTCCAGGGTATGCATTATACTGGTTGTACATGTCCTGTTGGCCCTGGGGCCCCGAGGGCTGAGGTCCTGGTTGCTGCTGACCACTGTAGGGGACGTTGTACATTTCTCCCTCATGGCGCTTGGCTGGAGGACCATACCCTCCATCTACAGGACGCTTGTAATTCTGTCAGAAGACATTCGGCATTATAGGTGAGTATCTTTATTCGGGTTTTTTAAGAAGAACCAATGTTTGCATCTCATCAATACAGATAGGAAAGTTCGGCTTTAATACATGGATAGTAAACATGTAACTTGAATTGCGGAAATGTTAAACAGAGAGGAATTAAGTTGCAGTGAGACCGGTGCAAAGGCCGAACAAAATGTTCTTACCGGCTGCTGCTGTGGATACATTCCTGGTTGTTGATTTGGGTATGGGCCACCAGGGGGAGCTCCTTGGCCAGGGAACTGATTGGTATAGGAGTCGTGCCTGAAAACAATAACAAAAGTTCACACCATTACATTTCACATTTTCTTCTTTACACTAAATACACAAACAGTTGTAGGACAAAACTTCAATGCTGGCAAAATGCCATAAAACACCCTCTCCACTCTCTTTCTTGTTCTAATCTTAGCACTCAATGGTACTGACCGTTGCTGCGGTGGAGGGCGGCTCGGCGAGTACATCCCTGTGTCGGCTCCAGAAGGCATCATGTTTGGCTGAGGAGCTCCTGGTCCCATACTACCATCGGGGCCCATGCCTGGCTCCTGTCTGTAAACCCAACAAACAGTCATGAGTTGGTTTGACTTAACTGGATATGCAAGAGGACATGGGAGGAGTACAGGCTTGAATCTTTGCAGATATATTTGATAAGAAAATCATGCCGACCACGTGGCGAACAATGCAGTACGTTTACCTTCGGTCATATCCGTAAGGGTACTGTTGTCTCTGACCCATCTGCATGTTCGCCATAGGGCCTGGTGGACCTCGGTTATACTGTTCTCCCATTCCACTGTTGGGGCCTGGTTGCATGAACTGCTCTCCAGCTTTAAAATACAAAAACACAGATCACTGTTAGCCTCAGCTCTAACACAACTCCTGCAGCATCTCATTTGCTAGTTTGGCTGTTGCTCACCTTTCCTCATGCCACCGAAGGGGTCCTTGTTGGACTCGTAGGGACCCATTCGACCCATCATCTCTGGGCCGCCCATGCCAGGCTGGTAGCCCTGCGAGTTGGGAGTCATTGCGTTCCTTCTGGAAAACGCTGGGTCGCCACCATCAGCAAAGGGGTCCTGCAGATTAACGCTACTCCTATAGGAGGACAAGAAGCTTGTTAGCGAAATAAAAAAATGTTTTTGTTGGTATATTCTATTATACATTTCAAATTTATTCAATACTCCTTAACAGTTTGGTTCAAAATTCTTGTTTTGGTGTCTTGTCCCTACTAACTACCCATTAGCACCGGAAAAAGATGCATTACAAGTACCGAGTACTACCAAATTTCTTTGTCCATCCATAGATTTTAAATTTTAGAGTGTTTGGACTGCTGCCATTTTCCAACTGTTTGTAATACTTTCCTCATTTTTATCCTCCTCTTTAACACTTAACAAGCTGGTTAGCTGTCTGTATATCTTAACATGATCTACCATTTACAGAAGTTAAAGCATATTTTCCTGTTTGTTGTTTTCCACTTCTATTTCCTGATGCAATGATCTAGTTTCTCCAGAGGGATCGGTTTCATTTTATTGTGATGACTCCCGATATTGTTAACATCATAGAAACATGATATTGTGGGCTTCTAACTTGTACCTGACGCCAGGCATCGGAGGCATTTGCGTATGCGGGGTGGAGGCTGGGGTGGGAGGCTTCAGGTCTCCCCCCTCTGCCATCGAACTACTGGTGGACTGAGGAGTCTGGGGTCCTTGCAGGGATCCAGAACCAGCTGTAAAACAAGGATGTACACAGTGAGTACAGGGAAACGACAATAAAGTGCTCAGCTTTGTAAAACATATTTTATTTTATTCCACACAATTCAAAGCACATCCCCGTCCTCCTCCTCCTCTCTTCACTCCGGGAATAAAGGCGAGAGTTGATAGCTGATAGTGAAGCGGGATAGTCTTGTGGAGAGGCTGAGCACTGCTGGGGGCTTTTAGGAACACATGCTGCTTTTGGCAATCCTAAATCCCATTAAGAAATTCCTGAGCGCTGCACAGAGGAACACAGTTTGTGTCAAGCTGACTGGCTTTTGAGTGCACAGCCAGCGAAAATGTTGAATCTTCCAGCTCATCACAGCATGCCAAACCCCCCCCCCCACCCCACCCCACCCCACCCTCCTCCACCGCTGCTTCCCATCACCCTCCCTCCTCAACCACCGCCGGCGCTTGGAGTCACCAGGAAACAATGATCTAAACCTTGACTCTGACAGATTGCTGCCTGACCTGCAGAGACAGGAGACAAGTTGTGTATGTGCGCGTGAGAGTGAGTGAGTGATTGTTTGTTTGTGTAGTGTGTGTGTGTGTGTGTGTGTGTGTGACATAGTAGCACTCATCCTTAACTTCAGCTCAGGACTTCTCACTATTAGCACGCCAGTCTGATGACTCACAGGTTCCCATTCATTAAACTGGCACACACACACACACACACACACACACATATAGACACTCACACACATAACACCGGGGTCACTGGCAGGTCACATTTATTCACATTTTCTCACTTCACCCTCTCGCCTCCACCTCCCTCCCTCCCCCCCCCTCCTCCCTGTGGGCAGGGATTTCCCTCTACTAAAGATGAAGGGAGGGAGAGGGGAGGAGGGGGAGGATCTCGTGAGTATGGAAAAAAATAGCATGGTAGAAAGAGTCAAAGAGAGAGAGTGAGGGAGAGAGAGAGAGAATCGCGTGATTTTTACGCACACACATACACACATTCAAGCCTCTTCCCCCCATTCATCATTTCTGGCTCAGTACTAATCTCCAGGGAGTGTTGCCTTGCCTCTGTAGCCCTGGGCCAGGCACCAGGCAGCGAGGACACGCCACTGACGGGGCACTGCTATCGCCAAATCACCTCCCGCCCCACGTCCCCCCTGCACCGCCACCGCTCGCCCCCTTTCCCCGTCTCTTCTTCGTACTAACTAGAGGGCTGATGCCAGCTGACAAGCACCCTGATGTCTCCTGTAACAACACTCCGGCGCTGACTCAGTGCCCCATGTCTGACAGCCTGGGTCTTGGCCAGACTGAAGCAACACGTGGTCGCTGCTCCTGGTGTGGTTGGCTCCTGGCAGCTAAAACCAGAGTCCCTCCCAAAACAAACAGCTTCCAGGCGACACATCGTCCCGAGACCACCCTCACCCGCCCCGAATGCATCCCCCCCCCCCCCCTTTAACCTCTGACTGACTGCCAGTTTACACACTGACTTTTACCCAACATTCAGAGTTCATTGAAAGATTTTGGCATGCCGGTGGCGTCACTGTTCGTATGAAAACCAACGGAGGGGAGTCTGAAAGGACAAGTCTTTCGTCATGTCCTGTGCAAATGCCAAGGAGTATTCCCCCGAGAGATGTGTGCGTGGAACTGTCCAGAGGATGCGGCGCACTTCGGTGACTTACAGCTACACCGGCGTCATTTACAACTCATCCAATATACGCCAAAATCGCAGTGATTTATGGAGGATGGCAGCCCCATAAGGAGATGACAAACGACGGTCTAAGATCGGCTTTTAACACTGCAATTAATGGGATACAATAAAATATACTAGTTTATAGGGCAGATGATGTGGGGCAAATAGAGCAAGGAGGATGTGATGAATTGCATGGAAACCACACTGCACCCCAGGGAGAAAGGGAAAATGAAATAAGCTTTCCCTCAACGGATACGAGTGTGATTTAAATCAGAGGGGGGGGACACAGTGATGAGATGGAGGCGGAGAGGGTGCCGGCGCTGACCTGGGCTGGGAGGTTGGATCTTGGGCTGGTTCTTTTTGGTGTCCGTGTTGAAGAAGTCCGGAGGCGGGTCCTCGCCGCGCTCGATCTTGCACTCGAAGGCGTACAAACACTGGATGTACTGTTTCTTCAGCGAACTGGCTGCGCTGCTCGACGTGCCCACATTCAGGTTGGTGGCCAGCTCCCTCCACTTCTTGTTCTTGTTCACCTGGTGGGCGATAAGAGGAAGGAGGAGGCTCAGAGAACTGCACACACAACAGATTTACAGGACTTGCAGTGCTGCTCTGAGTTTTTATCCGAGTATCCAGGCGTACCTGGGTGAGGCCGCCGATCTCTTTGACGGAGATGTAGAGTCTGAAGAGATCGAGAGGCTTGCGTCCGACTGCGGGCAGGTTGTTCATGCCCATGGCCTTCTCCTCGGCGAACGCCAGGTATCGATCCACCCACATCTTCCTCTCTGGCTCGGGACCAAGCTCGTACAGACGAGTGATTTTCTCGTTGGTGATGGTGGAGGAGCTCGACTTCTGCGGGACGTATGAAGGGAGAAGAAATCATGAGATGGAAGAAACAGCTTGAAAGAGCAACAAGAATTTAGTGGCGTGGATTCAGAACTTCTACCTTTTTGGATTCAGGCTTGGGAGTCCCTTCCACTTTGTTGTTCATCTTCTGGGCAGGGTTAATTTTTTCCATGCCAAACTCCGTACTGGGAGCCATTCCTGGGTAAAAAGAGGACGGTGAAAAATAAAAGATTACCAGTCTGTTATACCCTTTTATTGACAAAATTTCCAGGCCCCACAATGGTACCACAACCACATGATCGGGACGTCTGTGCAGCTTTTACTCACCAGGGGTGTTGTTGGCTATATTTGCTGCCATTGGGTACGGCCCTGGACCTCCCTGGTTCATCATACCGTGCATGCTATTCATGCCAGGGCCGTATGGAGAGCCTGATCCCATCATGCCTGGGGACATGTTCGGGTAGCCAGGTGGCCTAGAGAAGAAAACGCTTGTTTAGAAAGAAGACTTGAGACAAAACTAGCTGACAGAGCCACATTATTATCACAAAATTGTATTTATTTCATGCTTTCATGTTTGATTCTGTAACAAATCTATGCGTTTTCATCATCTTGCGTTTACTGGTTTCAGCTTATTCTGTAGGAAATCAATTTACGTCATATGATTCTAGCTACTGCCAAGCCCACAAGTGCCTCTCTGTAGGCTGAATTGGCATCCTCGCTGGGGAAAGATGTGATTCACTGATGTCAGAGACCATCTCCTGCTCTCTCATTCTCTCTACTTTTTTCCCTTTTCTCTCATAGATTAAGTGTTTGGTCTACTGCCATCTACTCTGCAGCACACTCAGGCACCAAAACACAGACCGGCTTGCACGTGGGAAGAACCAATCATTTTTCATGATCGTGCAAGCAGCACATATAAGCAAGGACACACACACACACACACACACTCTTCAGGCTTGAGAGTCTTAATATAATGAGTCGTACTGACCCTGCAAGCTGCAAGCACCCACCTGTTGTGTATGGAGTTTGTAGGTCCGTGGTGCATGGAGGGGCCGCCGTCCTTCCTGTTCATGCCTGGAGGGGGACACATCCCGGACGCCACCTGAGGAGGCATGCCAGCCATGTTCGAGGCCATGGCAGGGCCGTAGGGCCGAGCACCCATCTGCCCCGGGCCTATTCTGCCGGGTGGGATGCTACCGTACGGAGCCCCGCTGCCCTGACCGGGCATGGGGTTCATGGTGCCGCTCATGCCGGGACCGCTTGGGTAGTTGGCGTTCGGCATCCCCGTGTAGCCGGGCTGCCTGGGGTAACCTGGAAGGGTCACATATGAGATGGAAATTTTGAGTTTAGGCTGCTACAACCAAATGTCACCCTACTGTGTTTCAGTCTAAGGACTTCTACTCATCTTTCCCTGCCGAGATAAAGAGTTTCAGCAGTCTGGCTCTAAATTTACCCCTGTGCTGCCTGTTCTGACAAGTAGCCTGATGAAGCGGGCTTTATCTGGCCCTTGCTGCTCACTGCTATGACTCATAGCAGAACTTCTTCAAAGCCCACAGAAACCATCTGAGACTTCAAAGTGAGGTGATATAATTTCATAAATATATGAAGTGAGAGGAAACTTCAAAGCCTTTTTTTTAAAAAAAAAATCTGGGTTATCTGTGAAACTGTGATGGTCGCAGGATGACAACTGTAAACTCATTCACAATATTTTTAGGATTTGAAAATGATACGACGGAGCAGAGTGCACCACTCAACGCTGTACTCTCTCCTCTCGATGTTACTATTTTGTTAACCAGTGTAGAAAGCTTTTTAAAAATCAGCACCACTTACACTTCTGCCCTGAGGCCTCACCTTGTGGACCGTACTGGCCACCCTGAGGCCCGTAGTTTCCCATGGAGTTGTTCTGGGGATAAGGTCCCATGCCGCTATGTATCTGGCCTCCCGAAGACTGGCGCGGAGATAAGGCGGAGCCAGGTTGTCCAGGGGACCCGTAAGGGGGCATCTGAGGGTTTCGCATGTACACTAAAGAGAGGATCGGGAGGGAACATCATCAGATACACAATTCTTCATTCGTAAAAAAACACCAAAATATCACTCTGCGTGTGCTCAAGCACACAGTTACATAACACATTATGACCCTGTGTGAAGCACCTAGCTCTTAACTTCCTCACAAACACAAACAAACACACACACACACACACACACACACACAGCAGTACGGTACATCTTTCTCCTCTTACTCTCATTTGACCCAGCAAATAGACTACAAGCACATTCTTATTTAAAGATACAGCCCGGAGGAGTGTTTACAGGAGGAAGGAATGAATAACAAATGCAAACAATCACACCTAAAAAGCTGCTGAGGACGTGGCACACATTCTTGCAAGATGAGGAAGGGTTAGAAACCTCAATCTGAGCTTGTCCTGTTCGAAAACCTCTCGAAGCACTTATCAACACTCACCCCTGTCCTGGCCCATGGCTGACTGGTTCATGGAAGAGTGCATGATGCTGTCCGACTGGACGCTGGGTGGCCGGGGAGGCATCTGATTACCTGCAGGACAGCAACAATACAAGGGCATTAACCTTAACCTTTTATTTTGACTATCAAATGATGCGAAGCCAATCAAATTAAATAAAAAAAAAAACAATAAAATAAAAACTACAACAGTGTCCTGTTGGCTGCCTGTTCAAATGCTCTCCACCATGAGTTGTTAGTGGCATCGTAACTTCTGTGTCTCTGGCGTCTGGATGGTTTACTAGCACCATGTTAGGAGAAAATGTTCCCATCTGGCAAGTCACTTCATGAATTACAAATCCGTTGTGTTTGTGAGTGAGCAAGTGTTGAATTAAAACTCTAAATCTTTCCCCGGTTTGTTTACAGGATGTTTCACACAGCATCCAACTCTATAAGAAAAATGAATTGAAATTTCCTGGTTCGATATTTTTAGCGGGTATAACGTTCTTAAGAAAAGCTGTAAAGCGATAAATGACAAAAGAACGTGGTTAGGAAATATAAAATGCAGACGTGTTTGGTAAGGCACTTTAGTTGCATGTTGTACTTCTGATACTGCTGTGAAATCCTTTAAGACATGCAACAAAAAATCTGTCTTTACCTGGCACAGCAGCAGGGGACAGAGGTCCGGTGCGAGAGGGGGTGACGCTAGCAGGAGAACCCACTGGCGATGGCGAGGGCCCGCGTATGCCTGGCAGGTGAGGCGAAGTGTGCGGAGAGAAGGGCGACTGGGCGGGGTTGCTCTGCTCGCCCTGACTGCTGGACACCCCTGAGGTGCTGACGCCCGGGCTCAGGGCCCCCTCTGTACCGGTGGGCAGGTCGTCGATGGAGCCCGACAGATCCTGGAACAAGAGGAGCGATGTTGAGGTTAGTGAAGATAGTCTAATCCAAAAATAGTCTAAACATGCAATATTTTATTCCATTCTTAATAGTTTGTGTTTTTAAACACCTAATTCATTAACTTCAAATCAACTAACATTTCAGCAGTTTATAATAGGATGGGTTAGATGAGGTTATGATTAAGTAATAGAGAAATTAAGTGGACAAACACGTTATCAAAGGCAAGTGAGTGTGTGTTGGTGTGAGTAAATAAAGCCCAGCTTAGCTCAGACTCTAAAATGTTGGAGAAAATCTGATGCTTTTGGGGGAAAGTGGATCCTATTCAGGTTTTTTTCCTGCACTCACACTTGAATGAGGGGTTGAGAGCGTTTTATTTCAGAGTCATGTCAAAGTCAAATTAAGTGAGTGGAGACCTAAATGGCCACTGATGCGTTACAGCAATCTTTGCCTTCACTGGGGTGTGTCTGTTATTCTCTCGTACAACAGTGCCAGCCCGAATATGGTACGAACACACATTCAGGTACAACGACTTCTCTTTCCACCCTTTAAAAATACTCCACATCACTCGTATAATGCTGATAATGATCCATCTTGGCAAGGAGAGCTCGATTTGTGTGGCTTGCAAAGAGAAAGTGGTGGGGGAAAGAAAGAAAAAAAAAAAAAAAATATTTCAAGCAAGTCATCTCAGGAGGCAGTTGAAATAATTGGTGCTGGGCACAGGCTCTGGTGCCATGTGGTGTTGTTATTGAGCCTCGCTGGCTGTGACACAAAAGACAGCCAGGCAGGCAAGAAGGTAGGAAGGCAGCTGGCGATGATTATGTTTGTGGGAAGGTGAATGTTTACACACTGGCCACTCACGTGGAGCCCATGTGCTCGCTCAGAAATGCAAGCTCATCTGCCAGTCACATCGGAGGAGGGGAAAAAAAATGGGAGGGAGGAGGAGGTGGGGGAGGAGAAAAAAAAAAAAAAAAAAACACTCATTGGAAGGTGGCCAACTATTCCCATAGAAATCTCACACTCGCAGGCTGGCTGCAGCCCCGAAGCCGGCGGTTTTGCACTTGAAACAGCGCCCGTTGCTATTTTTGGGATGTGACCTGATGGAGGAACCCCAGAGGGAGTGACAGGAGCAGAACGCTGATTCAGAATCCTACCCCTCCTCCTCCTCCTCCAATCCACCACCACCCTGTTCCCTCTGCCCTCCCTCCATCTCTTCCTCTTCACTTCAGTGACTGCACAAACCGAGGCCTTTCTGACCCGCACAGAAGATGTGGCAACTACAAAACCATGCAGAACGTAGCGGGAGGCCTTTATGTATGAGAGTCGTACTCTGAAGTGTTTCATTGGCCGATACCCAATTAATGTTCACAAATGCAAAAACAGGTCAGAACAAGGCAGAGCCACGCTGTGTGAGCGACACGGAGCAGTAAGATCTTAATGCTCCGCTGTAGAGAGCAGAGATCAAACAGCATGGCATTCCTTGCTTAAACAACCATGGCGGGATCCTTTTTCAAGCAGCCAGCATCGTCAGCTGACCTACATCTCCCCCCGACCAGCACCACCACCCCACCACCACCTCCACGCTCAGACATCACAAGACTGGTCATCTGATAGAGGGCTCGGTCTGAAGACCCCGGGCCTGCGCACCAAGATGACCATCTCAACAGCTGCCACTACACAGAGCCGTCGTGTCCCGGCCACAAAAAACCTCCTTCATTAACCCCCACCCGCCGGCCGACGCAGACCGGAGGGCAAAAAAGGTCAGGGGTCAATTCCTGGAGTCAGGTCTCGGCAGGAGGTCACTGTGGACGGCTGCACAAGACATACACACTTCAGTCACAAGGCAGACAGAGGGACCACGGAGGTATCAACAAGACAGGATGCATCTTGTTAAGAAACAACCATTGAAAATGGGATTTTGAGGACACCAGGAGCCCAATCAGTCGAGTAAAATCAACCAGAAATGAGCAAAATTAGAGAAGTGAGAGTCTTTCCTCTTGTGACCGTTACCTCATGCAGTGTAGACTATCGCTGCATCTTGAACCTCTGCACATTTTTGGCACAACTGTCAAGTGCCAAAAACTACCGTTGACTACTTCCTCAATTCTGTAATCCCGTTTCATGACTCATGAGACAGATTCTGATTTAAATCAGAGTTTTGATTTATAAGGACTTTTATAAAAGAAAAAGTTTATATACGTTTGCCTTTGTGGAGACAGTTATCCCTCAGCTATCTACAACAACTGTCCACAACAGCGGGCTAATGTCTTCAGATGTTAAACTCGGTCGTAAAGTGCGACAAACTGTCGGGTCACTCTCGACCTCTTTTCAAATCTCAACTCCAAACCAGTTGTGTGCGTAGCTGCACTGTTTTGTAGCAGAAGTAGACCACCCTGACTAGAACAAGGACAAACACTGTTAGCATGAGAACTAAAACAGAAAAAGAGGTGTTATTTTACATTTAGAATAACTGTCGTATCGTATCGTATGGACCGACATTTAAATTGATCACAAGACTTGTTGGGTCAGGATCTGGGTGGTTTACTCTGTACTACGTAAAAAGCTTCTAACTAGTTCTGAAAGCTTCATGACCACAAGTCCAGGTATATGACACAGACTTCCAAAATCTAGGCAGTATAAAAATAAAACAAACCTTCTGTTTTTATTATCAGGGATGGGATCCATTCGCCGGTTCTATTAATATTGATATTATTTCCACGTGTGTTTGTACGTCTGCAGCTGTAGGCCTTCAGTGAGGAAGAAAGATTCAAAAGGATTTGGACTGAGTAAGTGGATTCAGATTCAATGAGATTCAACTGATTCCCATCCCTAGTTTTTATATTCCTGATGGTGGGAATTGGCCCAGATTGGAGACGACGCAATACATGTTCTTAGATTTTTTTTAGGTCTCCGGGAAAAAGACAAAGTACATCCACTGGTGTGAACACCAAAGACTGGGACTTGAATCAATTGAGGACAATAAAGTGACTGTAATGAGTTCTGAAAGGCAGATTTAGTATTATGTTAAGTCTGGTTTATTTTGTTTAATGGAAAAAAAAACTAATGTTCGTGTTCCTCAAAGTGTAGTATTTAAAAAAGTGAAACTTTGGTACCACTGATGCCACAAAGTATGGACAGTGTAACGAAAATGTGATTTCTTTTAAGAAAATCTCACCAAAAACATTTATTGCGCCTAATGTATGAAACATTGGAGCACATATGCAGCATGGAGGGCGAGCTCTTCTGTAAATATCTGACAACTGACAGCTCTGATCCTTCAGCCTGGATAGGCAGAAGCATTGTGTACACACACACACACACACACACACACACACACACACACACACACACACACACACACACACACACACACACACACACACACACACACACACACACACACACACACACACACACACACACACACACACACAAACACACACGAGCTCCTACCTACTCCCACTCTGCAGTCATTGATTTTTCCCGGCTCAATACTGCACAGCACCAGCCTGTTCTGCTGACTGCACAAGCCGGACAGCGAGAGAGGAGAGGAAGGAGGAGGGAGGGAGGGAGGAAAGAGGGGGGAGGGGGAGGATGGTGATACTGATGCTGCTGTGGCTCTGCTATTCAACACGCTCATTATTAGAAGGCAAATGATGAAGGGGGACGTTAGATCAGGCACGAGGAGGAGTTGAGGGACAGTGGGGTGAGCTAAGTTTGAGTGCGGGGGGTTGCGAGCTCGGAGGACGGTTACAGCCGTGTTTATCTGTGACAATTACAGCAGCTGATCTCGTGAAAATATTCAAGAACGTGCTGTTGTTGTTGGGTTTTTTTTTTTTTTAATACGTGCAGGGAAAAAAGGGGGAAGATGTGTGAGCTGTGTGGTGGAGAGAAGGAGAGAGCTGCAGCTCTTTCTGTGGAGCTTCAAGCTCCTCTCTATGGCAGCCATTTTGTGTTTTTTTTCCCAGCACTGCCTAACATGGAACTTCAGAGCTGAGAACTGCAGAACAGTGTTCGCAATGGGGCTGAAGACAGGCTGAGAAAGACACATCTATACACAAGTGCGGTGATGAAAATACACGAAAAAAAATGCTTAAAAAATTCAAGATAATTTCTCCTAACGCAATTATTGCTCGCAAACGTGGAAAATATTGGAAACTATTCCCATTATTCCCATATTCTCCACTGCCCCTCGGAGTGCGCCTGTGCTGTCTCTGAGTCATCTGCTCTGCTCTCCTCTCGGCCGTCCTAATGTATTCCATTTGCAGATTACTTCACTGAATCAATCAAGCCCGACCAGAGCCATTAGTCTGCCAAGCCAGCCGATTTCTTCTTCGTCTTTTTTTTTTTTTTTGTAGGTTATGAGAAACAGAAAGTAGGAGTAGAGAGAGAGAGAGAGAGAGAGAGAGAGGTAGCGCGTAGTGAGCGGCCCTGAGATAATGAAACATATCTGGATTGTGTGACCCTGGCCAGTAGTGTGTAACCAGATCTGCTGCTGCTGCTGCTGCTGCTGCTGCTGGTGGTGGTGGTGGTAAGGAGGGAGGTGTAGAAGGGGGTGTGTGTTGGGGGCAGAGTTCATCCCTCAGTCACACACTCTCCCTGACCCACTCTTCTCTGTCATTCTCAGACCTCAGGGTTTCACCAACCGCCTAGTTGGCAGGCGTCCTTGTTCTCAGGCCTCCAGATGCTAAACACAATATACAGGGGGGGGATGAAGAAACAAAAAAAAAAAAGAAAAAAAGAAAAGGAAGAAACTCACTCCAGACTTGCTCACACATCCTCTGTGGCGACGTGATAGCTGAGGAACAGAGAGTAAAAAGAATGGGCGGGAGATAGAGGACGAGCATAAAAAAACATATAAAAAATGGCTGCATCTCAAGGGCTGCCATGGTTACTGTGATCCACGTGGTTGACACATTAGAGCCGACACAGTCCCTCCCCCCCCGTTGCTCCCATCCCTCTGTCTGTCTCCCTCTCTCTCTCTCTCTCTCTCTCTCCCAGTGGCCTCCCTGCGTGCCTGGCAGGGTCACGGTGCAGTCAGCTACTACAAAAGAAGCAGCCCGTCATTGTTACAGGAAACGCAGACGCACCAAAGCCGTGTTCCTCCTCCACCTCCTCCTCCTCCTCCTCCTCCTCCTCCCCCCGCAGCAGCAACAGCAGCAGCAGCTCCTGCACCGCCCGCCGCCACCACCACCACCACTTTAATTACACACTCAGCCTCCGGGCCTTTTGCGCTGAGGAGGCCTGGGAGACACACACACACACACACACACAGAGTGGACAAACACAAAACAGCAAAACCTTGAACTTCTTTTGCCATCTTTCCCGAGTCCCTGATGTTTATGTTTATATGCCGATGACCTCGTCGCCGAGAACACTCCAGTGCTGTGCATTTACCACTCGTTCAGGGCATAGCGGGCTTTTGATATCCGAACGGGGTCATGGGAAAAGTCATGTCTTCCCTTTTAAGCTCAAGATCAAGTGAAAATTTCTCTGCTCGTTTTCTAAAAAGGGGTTTCTCATCTATTTTTTCCAGCTCAGCCCTTAACGTGTCGACTTGATTGAGCCCAGAAGCATATTATCTTCAAGACAGCAATCACAACACTTCTATCTACACGCACAGATGACAGAGAGACTGCAGGCACGGAGACAAAATAAAATTTAGCCTGTCTCGTCTTCGAAAACCACCTGTAATGACTCGGTGGAGATGACAGCAGGAAATATCCAGGTGTTGAACAAGAAGACGGACAGGTGGGTGTCGCAGACGACTCAGCTGCCTGCCCAAAGGGTCCCACCTGCATCCAGTGGACGTGTCAAGCTACAAGGAGCTTCTGGGAAGTCCACAGAAGGCTTGGATAGAGGTGGCTCCAGCCCCAGCTCGAGGTTTGCAGGGCTGAGCTCAACCATAAGGGGGCACTCCCATCCCACTATGAGGAAAGAAGTGGAGAAAGGAGGAGAAGCAAGGCCCCTGCCTCATACAGCAGCAGCAGCAGCAGCAGCCATTACAGGGTTTCACATACAGCACAAGGCTGATGAGAAACTCTATACACAGTTGGAGCAACCTATAGGTGCGCCGTGCAACTCTTGACGTATCCGCACGACGATACAGATGTGAAGCGTTGAGCAGGTGGCTCAAAAACAACTCAGAGGATGAAATTAACATGTCTTGAGTTCTTGTTATTTCATTTCTCCGAGATGTAGGCGAACAACAAATGTGGCCAGTTGGGTGACACAATGCTCGGAGCCTGGGAGCACCCTGCTGGGGTTAGATATCTTGTCTGGAGTATCAGTACCACAGACACAATGTCTACTAGCCTCCACTGACGAGCTACCTCCTGCTCCCCGGAGATCACCATTACACTACTACTTTATCACCAGCAGCCACGTGGGATGGATAATAACAAGGACGAGATGAAAAGAATGAACCAGCATAATCCAGAAAAAGAGTCTCGTACTTGCCAAGGCATAAAAAATACAATTCATTTGACACTGATCAATACTGTTCTGCTTTAACATTCTTGTATGATGCAGGCTCGCAGTCAAAAAAAAAATAAAATAGAGGCCAACTATGAATCTTAATCAATGAGTAGGGAGTTCTTTTTTAAACGCTCCACATTTGCCTAATTGAGCTTCTCTGTGGGGGTAACAAAAAAAAAAAAAAAAGAGGGTGGGGGGGTGCGAGCGCACACAAACACTGCAGCAGTCTGTGTGTAGCTAACACAGAGTAGATGAAGGGGAGGAGGGTGGATGGGTTGGTGGGTGTGGGGTAGAAGGGAAGAGGGGGGTGCGGGGGGGGGGGGGGTCTGATTGCTGTGAATAATGGGGAGATGGTGTGTGCGTGGGGGGCCTTTTGTAGAGATCACAATAGTAGCAGGGAGTCCCAGGGCAGCGCACAGATGCCCAAGTGAGGCAGGCAGCTGCCCAGCCCGAGGTGAGGGGTGCTGGGATATATATATGGAGGGCGAAGGGGGCGGCTGGAGAGGGGGGTGAGGTGGTGAGGGGGGCGGTGGCGGTGGTGGAGGAGGCTCCAGACCCCTACAGCCAGTCTGCCTCGCTGCCTCTCCAAGAGCAGCAACGCCCCTCCCCTATTTACTGTCACACATGTCTAGGGGGCGCTACCGCCGTACCACTGCTGTATTAACTGGGGAGGGAAAGGGAGAGGGAGAGAGAGGAAATAATATAGAGGTTATTTCATAGAGTGAGAGTTAATTTCATTGCGAGGCCGGTTTCATCCATCCAGGCTCAGCAGCTTGTTCCAGCGAGAGCAGGAGAAAGCAGGAGAGCACAGCAGACAGTCAGTGCTGCAGTCAGCCACAGTCTTTGTGCTGCAAAACTAGCTCAGCCCAGCAGAAATGGAGGCAGAGGGGAGGGGCATGGGAGAGTGAGTGTGTGTGTGCGTGTGTGCACGAGTGTGAGAGTGTGTGAGTGAGCGGAGAGAGCAAAAAAAAAAAAAAAAAAAAAAAAGGGAGAGGGAGAGTGCTCTGTAAATGTGTGTGTGTGTGTGGAGTGTGAGCTCACAAGAGCAAAAACAGGGCTCGGGGTTTTTAGCAAGGCTGAGAAACAATTCACTGAGGCGAATGCAAAAACAACACACTTTGTCAGCAGATTGAATTTTCTCAAGTACATTAATTAAAAATCACATAGAGGAGGGGTGGTGTGGGGGGGGGGAAGGGGGTGAGACAGAGAGGGAAGCGAGAGCAAGGGGAGAGAGAACAGACGAGCTGGGAGGACGGGAGGGAAGGAGGAGGGGGTGAGCGAGAGTGAGAGGCACCCTGGAATCTGAATAAGACATGTCCACACAGGAAGCAAGGGCCCCAGAATAGCAACAGGAAACTGGCCCCGGACTCTGAATATCGTCAAGCGTCACAGAGGCTCGCAAAACAAGGCTGCGCTGCACAGCGTTATGAAAGCTGATTTACTGAGAGAAGAGAGAGAGAGCGAGAGAGAGAGAGAGAGAGAGAGAGAGAACGAGGAAGGGAGGTGGAGGAGGAGGAGGTGGAGGAGGAGGAGGAGGAGGAGGGCGCAGGCGAGGGAAAGAGAAAACGAGAATTTAGATAGAAAGAGGAACGGAGAGAGGCAGAGTGAAAATATATAAATATATATATATATATATATAAAAACAGAAAGAAATGCAGCAAAAAAAAAAAAACAGTGTAATATTGAAAAAGGCAAAGAAGAGGAGAGGGGGGTTGGGCTGGATAGGAGAGGGAAAAAAGTGGGCCGGCCTTGTCAGGCTGATTGCTCCAGAGCTATGTCGCAAAAACAAGCTTAGCTGCAGGAGGAGAGCAGAGCTGGGCTGGGCTGAGCTGAGCGGAGCGGAGTGGAGCAGAGCAGAGCAGGGAATGTGGATTGCAAAGGAGAAGGAGGAGGAGGAGGAGGAGGAGGAGGAGGGGGAAACTCGGACTCAAGAGTTGATCAGCACCAAGGCTGGAAGATCCCTCAGTTCCAGATCAGGAGGCTTGGCACATAAAGGTCATTAAAGGAGGAGGTGAAGGAGGAGGGGGGTCTGTTGTTGTGGTGTGGGTGGTCCCACAGCTTTGCAAATGCACTGCATACGACTGAATTCATGCAAGGGTGGGGTCCTAACAGGCAGCGATGTCGTGCTAGGTGGGAAAACTAGGACCAAACTACAACAGACCACCAAATAAAGTCAACCCGTCACTGAAAATACTTCCTTTTCTATCACTTAAGTTATTAATTTCAAGTAGGGCTAAATAACGGCACAGACTCTAATCAGTTACACCGTTGTTAATAGGTAAATATCCATCCCTGACACAAAGTTGCCTTCCTTCCATGATAAAACCACTCCAGATGAAGCCTCTTATTTGGAAAGGCGACAGCAACAGGAAGGAATGGAGTGCAGAAAAAAAAAGAAAAGGAAAACAAACTCAAGTGTAGAGTGTGTGACCAACATGTGACCTTCCTTTCGAGTCTGGAGCACATTCAGACACATCGGCAAAGAGGAGCATCACAACCGGTGGGCGGCGCTGAGTGGGATTAGACCCCAGAGTGGAGAAAAGGGTGTACAAAAGACATGAGAGAGGACAAGGAGATTTAAATTTTTTGAGAAAAGGTGGGGAGGGAGGGAAGTTGTTGGTGGTGGTGGTGGTGGTCGTCGGTCTGGTAGTTGTTCTCATTCATATGTGTTGACTTGAAGAGGAAGTGTCACTTCCATGGGGTGTGAAAGCCAGATGGTGACAGCAAAGGCCTGCTTCACCTTACTACTCCATGTGGAATATGTGAGCTTTTGCATTGGCTCCTACTCCTATTATATTATAATTCACTTCCCTAAATAAAGACACAGAGTATTAGTATTCAAATCAAAATATGACAGATAGGTACCAAAAACCAAGCAGCTCTGGATGTGAGTAACTATTTTTCCCCCTTTCTTATTGCACTTTCATGTAACTGTGAGGGACCCCCCCAAAAAATATATGAAAATTAAAGCAGCAGTTGCTGCGATATCCTGACTTTTAGCCCTTAGCACGAGTCAAGCTCCACCAACACAGGATCCTACATTCCCCATCATGCAACTGCATCTTTCCTTAGAACTTCCCTGCCTCCTAAATGCCCACATCTTTACAACTCCACACCTCCTTTTTTCTTTTTAAAACGCAGCCTTTGTACTAAATAATTTCACCTCTTTGAAACTTCGAAACCGTGACCATCAGCTCATCAACACACTACAACAAAAAAATTGAAAGCTTCCTTCACAGGTGACTGTTTTCAGAAGCTTGTGGGGAGTTCAGTTGGGAAAATCGGTGCAGTGCCCCTTTAATCAGCAACTACGGTAATTCATTACAGGCAATGACGTGACGCTTTAAAAACGAGAAAAGTACAAAACAAAGTCTTTCTTTCTTCCCCTTCTCTTAGCTCTTAATTCATTTCCTTTTCAAAAAATGACATGATCGGCTCACAGGAATATTTTAAGAACACACACACAGACGTGTGTTATGCAGCTGTATTGTGCCATACTCACTAATGTTTTCAGCTATATGACTACACTGTAAAATAGATTTCCATGAAGACAACAATCGTTTCAAGGAACCATCACTGTGCTAAATACTCAGCAGTTAAACGGTGCATGTGTGTCCTGGAGCCATGAACCAGCTCAACCTGCTCAGCTAGTTCCACTTTGGCTGTCTGTTTCCCCCACCCACCCCCTCCCTTCCTCCACCCTCTTATCCACAGCCCTTTTCTCGAGCTGACTGTTGCTTTCCTACCTGCGCCTTCCAGCAGGCGCTGAGCCTCCTGTACTCCCTTTATTCCCACCTCAACGGCGGCCTAAACAGACGCTTGGTTTTTCAGCACCTGGCTCAAACAGACCCATCTGTGCTCTGGATGAGGTGATGTCTGGCTGGCTCTGTGCGAAAGCTACTAAAGTAGCTAAATGGCGCTTACCCCTTCAGCCGCTGTTGGATCGGGATTCAAACGCATTCCGAGGTGGATTAAAACAAATGCGTCTGTACAAATCACTGCAGGTTCTTACAAAATAAACACCTTTTTTCCCCATTAAATTAAACCTGTGGATCTCTAACCTGTACCCAATTAACCCTAATTTAGGACTAGACAAACACTCTCTTTACACTCTCTAAGTAGAGGTGCACTGATCACCTATTAATAATAAGTAAAATAGAAAATATGATACCTAATACAAAACACAATAACGTTGTGTTATGACGCACACACCCCTGATGAGCTAAATGCTAATCAGTACTGGGTATCATATCAGGTTTTACAATATCATTGCCAATACAGCGTCTGACTTTCAGTGCTAATATGCTAAATATTCTACCTTTTAATTATGACATTTTTTTCCTTACATGATCCCTTTTTCTCTTGAACAAAAAACTCTCAAACACTTTAGTGTTTAATTTGGTTTTAAAGCAAAAAGGCGTAAAAGAACTTTGCCTCCTAAAACTGGCTAAAAAATGATCAAAACTTTGATTTATTTATACTTATTTAAATTTATAAGAAGGTGCTTGAGTTGCCTTTAGTCTCGATTATTCCTGAGGATTTCTAGAGCGTTTTTGTCATCCGTCATGGGAAATACATGCCCTCCTTCTGTTAGATTTGTTGATCTCTGAGTTGACAGGAGTTCAACTCATACAGATCTCCTGCTGTCTATATGTTGTGAAGTTACTGTATCCATCAAGACAAACAGTTTTGTGAGCTGTCTGGATTCAGTACGGGCATGTAAGGTCCGGGTTTTGCTAGAAAAGAACATTAGTTTCTATTCTATACACTTTGCAACTAGCAGCATTTCTGTCTATCAGAAACATTTCGTCTAAGTCTGGTTATCTAAACAACTTCATTTCCAGCAACAACAGATACCACTGGTGTATATCTACTCATAGCACCTGTAGCAGTGATTTCAGCTGTTTTGACACATGCTGTCAGGGTTACACTCTGAGCTAGTGTGGTTAATCTGTACGCAGAGTCATGTGCTCTCCACGGGGGGTGCAGAGGGAGGGAGAGGAGGTGAAAGGGGATCGGTTCATCCTCTATCTTAGCCAGATTAATAGCTCTCACAGCCAATCACAAAGCACAGACAAGGGAATCCCCGAGAAGTCGGAGGGAAATAAATAAAAATAGCCTTGGCCTGGCCTGCTCGGCCAATGGTTGAGCCCGCAGAGAGATGTATAAATAAATAAGAGAAATAAATAAAAGAGGAGGGAAACACATCCTGAGGGCATCCCCTACTGGCATAGACAGCGCTGCCTCTCATCCCTCCCTCCCTTTCAGCATCTCCCACTCCAACCAATCACTCACACTATTTGAAGTTATTTGCTTGCACTCCCTCAAACCCCTCCACCACCACCACCACCACCATCCCCTCACCCACCTCCCCCTCGCCGCCGACTCCGCTCTCTCACTTTCATTCTCTCTCATTAATGATCTCATTTCTCACTCTCCTTCCCTGAGGCCCAGAATGAGGTTAGCTCCGCAGTCTGACCTATAAACACTGCCATGGAAACTGCAACGTGTTACAGCGAGACACCTCTTTAACAGGGGGAGGGGGGGGGAGATGGTGGTGGGTAGGGGAGGGAAAGGGGGTTCTCTCACCTTTATCTTAGCCAGAGGGCTATCAGACGCCAAATTTGCTTCACTTTCAACAATCCTTTTCCTGGCAGAACTGATTTTTTTTTTTGGTTTTTTTTTGCCCTCTTAGAATTTTTGTGTCGAACAAGTCGGCAGAAACCTGCATTGCTTGAAAACACTTTATTCGCTCTTGGCATCTGCTTGTTGTTGTGTACTTTGTGGGAAGTCAAAAGGCAGCAGAGAAGGGGTCTAAATTCAAAAGATGGCAGCAGGAACAAAGTTGTTTTTTTTTTTTTACTCTTGCTACCTCTGCCTATAACATTTAGAACATCAGTCACCATTAATATCTAGACGCTGGATCACAAACGTGGGGGAAAAATGTCCATGTTTGGATACGTTTCATGCAGACTTCGGTATCTGAATGTCAGTAACTGAGCAGGTATGTCAACAGAAGGCAGTAAACAAAGCTGGGAATCACCAGTGTCAGCAGTTCAAAGTACTGAATATTGACCCTAGTCTGGTAAAGCCTGTAATACTCGCAGTAGTTATAGCTCTGAAAAAGCATAAAATGTCCATCACATCGCTTTGAAAAGATTGATGCAGCTGAATTCAGGTGTTTGGTAGTCTATCGATTGGACACACCGAGCTCAGAAATCTAATATTTATTCCACATTTCGGTGTATTTGCCTCACTCAACAATGTTCTGGTCATACTTAAAAAAAAAAAAAAACTTTATGACTGTGGCTGCGACTGCGGTTAACTCCTACTTCTGTGGGGTGATCATTTCTGAATTATAGATCAACGCCAGGTGCCAGGTGACACAACATTTTTTGAAAATCAACTTTTCTGATTGTTTGGGAGACAGAAAAGAGATGACAGCAGGTGTTAACTGTCCACGGTGGGAGGAAGAAAATCAACTCTCAAAAACGTTTAACCAACAGGTGATATTGGTTAGTCATTTCATCATTCTCATACAGGTACTAGACTGCAATATGTTTCCAAACGAATGCAGTAAAACACCATTTTTTGACACTTTTTCCGTTAGTCAACACACTGACCTTCATCACAACCATTTAGTTTGAATCGGGAATAGATTCTGAATGCGATAGTGACACCGAGAATCAGCATCAAATCTTGACATCACCGGAGAGTCACGCCGCTGTCAACTGTATATTTAGTGGTCCTTCACTTTAGTCGACTGGCACGAAAGTGAGTCACTAATGACTGAGTTTGCTTCCACACTGGCACTCGAGTCTGAATCCATGAGGCGTTTGTGTACATAAAGAGCAAATATCAAACATTTTAATGAACCTTAAAAACATGTGAATGAGATCTGGTTACAGAGGCAGCTGACTGTAAGGAAAGCGACTCTACAAATTCAGATGTCGCTTATTAAAAGTTAAAACAGCAGCACAACAGCTGCAGCAGAGCACGATTACTCACTATTGGACTGATTCTGGTCATGAGCTTAAAAACTACACTGAAATATCTGTCTGTAAATGTATCTGCTTTAGTGACTTTGGCATTGTCTGAGGGTTATAAAATATATATCAACAGGGCAAATAATGGAGGTGGTTGGTGCCCACAGAGGCTAGAAGATAAAACCCAGCTAGTGCAAGTCGGATAACTGAAGAGATGGGGAGGAGAGGGTGCTCACCGGCAGACTGGATGGCCGGGCCTGCATGCTGTCTTCCTGACTGCTCTTGTTGGAAGTCATGGGCTGGTTGGAAGGAGGAGCGCTGGACTGGGAGCTAAAGGAATCCTGGGAGAGTTCCTGATTACGGGGATAAAAAAAAAAAGGAGATAACGCACATGTAGAAAATGAATCCACAAATCAAGCGTCTTGTTATGGCTCATTGATTTTTTGGCAACCTCTGACACACAGATGCAAATAACAGCTCTCCACAGGGATAAATGTAGTGCACCGTGCCGGCAGCCAACATGACATGGGAGAAGTCATTGCTTACTTCATAGCTGTTGTTGCTTCGTTCACTGTTCAACCTATACTGAGCAGCCAAGCTCCGCTCGGGTGTAATGTAGGAGTTTGACAGATAGGAGCCTCTTTAATTAAGCAAATAATTAAACTTTAATCGTGCAACAAGTGAGACCTTCATGGTTTACGTCCTATGTTCATTGAAACTCTCCGCTAGCTTCTTCTCAGTCTCCTTTTTGAGACAGCGTTGCTACGGAAAATAAGTGTTTACTATTCGTTTTAGCTGTTTATTACACAACAAAGTCAAACATGACCAAGGGGCTTGAAACGAGGAGGCTTGTTTACTGCTGTGTTTACCGTGAGGCAGTTTTCAGTTTGCATTAACATTGCTAGGGAGGCGTGGATGCATCTATACAGCAACTGTAAAGTAGTAGTGGAAACACGGATGGGGCACGGCACATCACAGTAGAGCTAAAGTGTGCTAACAGACTTCTTTATTACCTGTGGAGGAGGTGGAAACCTCTGATATGGTGACTGCTGCTGCTGCTGCGGTGGTTGTTGTTGCTGCTGCTGCTGTTGCTGTTGTTGTTGTTGTTGTTGTTGCTGCTGTTGTTGTTGCAGGGGGGGTGTCTGTGAGTAAGGTGATGGTTGACCCTGCTGGCC
This sequence comes from Sciaenops ocellatus, assembly GCA_033000465.1. NCBI lineage: Eukaryota > Metazoa > Chordata > Actinopteri > Sciaenidae > Sciaenops > Sciaenops ocellatus. The sequence goes on from CP136873.1 coordinate 15,917,191, forward strand.
ATGACCTGGAGGTTGCTGAGCTTGAGGAGGAGGACCTCCTGGTTGTTGCTGTTGCTGCTGCTGTTGTTGTTGTTGTTGTTGTTGCTGCTGCTGCTGCGGCTGTGGGGGCCCTTGCTGCTGCTGCTGCTGTTGTTGCGGGTTTTGCTGCTGCGGTGGTTGCCCTGGTCCCGGGGGTTGTGGGTAACCAGGCTGCCCTTGAGGGCCCTGCTGACTTTGAGGACCTGGTCCCTGCTGCTGTTGAGGCTGCTGCTGCTGCTGCTGCTGGGGAGGGACGTAAGGTGGCTGTCCTGGTTGAGACTGTGGGGGCTGGTTATATGGAGGCTGACCTGGAGTGGGGCCATGGGGACCTTGGGATTGTTGGTAGGGGGGTCCTGACTGCCCGTGTTGGCCGGAAGGCTGTGCAGGGTGGCCCTGCTGGGGGTAGGGAGTTCCAGAGCTGCCCTGGGGTTGACCAGGATATGGTGGTTGTTGCTGGCCAGGGTGAGGTGGCGGGCCGTGCTGACCGTAGTAGGTCTGGCTCTGCTGGCCATAGCCACCGGGCCCCTGTTGTCCATAGGCTGACATCTAGACGGGAACAAAGAACGATCGATCAGGATCAATAATCACCTTAAAAAGTGGAAGAACACTCAGATAGTAAATATGAGTAAATATAACAATAGCTTTCTACAGGTTTACTATCCTGAGCCCCTCTGTGGAATATCAATCACTACCTGAATACAGTCTGTGCGCTGACAGGATCCTTTCTAAAGCTGTAAAAATACATAAAAATAACCAAATATCCAGGCACCTTTTGAGTTTTTTTTTCTTCTTCATTCATTCTCAGCGGAGTAATCAGAGCATCTCTTCGTCTTACACACAGATTAAAAAGGCAAAGACAACAGTTCTGTGTCTGTAAAAGAGACGAGTGTGCTCCCCCGCTATAAACTGATCAGTCAAAGCGCATAAGAAAAACTATCTAAGTGTAGGAATTCAGCAGTGTATCGCTTTAAATTACAACCGTGGAAATAAAAATTGAGTTTTGACTTCATCTCCTTGAACTTCAATATGAGGCTTTTCATATTCTTCCCGATGCTGTGCGCCGAAAGCCTTTTCAATACAGCGTTTTCGTTTCATTACCCTCAAGGAGCAGGGAAGGAGAAAACCCTGACCTTGTGAGGAAACACAGTAATAAAAAACAAAAAAAAAAAAAAAAAAAAAAAGAAGAGAAAGAATAATAACAAAGAAAAAGCCACGTGTTGTTTTGGGAGGGTTCTGAGCTACTCCACAATTCAAAGAAAGTAAGAGATAGTAAAGAATTGCCACAAAGTTAAAACAACATGAAGTGGCTATATTGTATCGGTCTGACAAAGCGAGGGAAGCCGTTTTCTTCTCTGCAGGGCACTTATCGAGTCCATGGTCAGACACCAGGCAGGCCAGTATGAGATAATCACACCGCACAATGGGCACAAGACCACAGACAGTGGACGTGGAAGAAAAGGCTTCACTCTACGGGATTCCCTGCATGCATTTCTCTGTTAAGACGCGCTGCCTGGCTGAGAGGGTTCAAGAAGGGTCTTATTCCTAGCTATGAGTAAGTAACCTATGACAAACTGGATGTTTGCTGTTTTTGAATTGGACGACGCTGTCAGGAAAATGCTGCACACTGTGCCCCGTACACACACACAAACTTGAGTTTTTCCCCCCCAACTTTTTGCTTTTCGAGCATTAAAATAAACCAGAGGGTGGAAAGAAAAATAATCGATGGATCGCTCTCTTTGCGTCCTCAAATAGCTTCTTCTTTTTTTTCCCTCTTCAGCCCATTTTCACACTAAATCTTGGTTTCCTTGGGCTCTCCAATAACTTTGGTTGGTCGGATCATTTCTGATCAATAGGGGTGGGGTAATCTTACGATTCGATTCAAACCAGATCCTTGCGGTCATTCTCGATTGAATAAACAGAAAGGGGTGTACTATTTTCGGGCTCGTACTTCACTGAAAAATTAAATACAACCGGTAGTTAACTGCTTTCATTTGGAAGCATGTTACCGACTTCCGTCTATAAGAATTACGAAAGGGGATCGTTCGGCTTTGTTGCTATTAATGTTGTATGTACAGTAGTGGAAAGCAGCCTCTTCGCACACCATAGTTATCCAATACACTGCACAGGTGCAGGACTTTTCATAAGAAATGTACTGACAGTTATTGAGTTATTTTCTTCACATGACCAGAGTTGGCTACGAGTTTTGTCTACGAGAGTCTGAGGTGGCCAGCTGGTCTCGTTTCGGCGATGGAGTACACAGTATCTACAAAGTACTTGCAAGTATTACTGTTGTAAATACAGTTCGTAAATACTTCAATACGACATTTAATGAGGTGACTCAGTGTAGCAACCTTCACCCAAAGAGTTTTCGTGAATATCAGCTGCCTAGGTATGATATGGACTGTCCTGTCTTGGTCTTGACTTGGTTTCAACCTTTCGAAGTCTTGTCTCGGTCTTGATACACTCTGGTCTTGGCCATGACTTGGCCTCGGTTTAGTTGTCTTGACTACAACACTGCATCCTGGTGTTACACTGAGCTCTTGTGGTTCTGCTTCTTGTTCCGTCAACAACAGCTTTTTTGACACTGTACCTAAAATATTGATTTTTTGGCATTTGCAAATCGATTCAGAGGGTAAGAATCACGATTTGTATGTGAATCTATCCCAGGAGTATATATATTTCTATCTGAAACGCAGACCTTTTGCTAGTAGACTTCAATAAACAGCGTCTTTTATGATGATGTTCTGTCTCTGCCATAGAGACCTTAAAGGTATAGTTCAACAGTTTGGAAAAACGCTTATCTGATTTCTTGCTAAGAGTTAGAAGGGAACAGTAACACTTCTGTCATACCCGTTTCCTCAATATGAAATTACAGGAAGCACCCTGTTAGCTTAGCTTAGCATAAAGGCTGAGAGCAAGGGGAAACATAAGTTTGTCCATGTGAAAAGAGCAACACATCTGGACAGATCCGGGTTAGCTTGGTTCCTTTTGTTTCCAGTCTTTATGCTACGCTAAGCTGAGAGTGGTATCGATTTTCTCATCCAACTCTTGGCAAGAAAGGAATAAGAGCATTTCCCAAAATGTCAAACTATTGCTTAAAAGTACAGCTACATCCATCAGCTCCACCTGATAGTGTGCCTCACGTACAGTTTCGAATCAACTCTACCTGTTCAGATTGAACCGATTACACCCTCACGTACCCGCATCATGATTACTTTACTTACTGAGCACACTTCATGAAGTCAGTTCATCTAGTCTATGCAACCATTTCCACCATTCCTATAACAGAAAGTCACAGACCAAATAAATGCTCTACTGCCTCAACTAACAGGAATGTTAAAAAAAAACCCAACTTATTAACTTGTGGTCCGGACTTCAAAACATGCCCCGCACCATGACTAAGTACCACAGGCACTCAAAATGTTAAACGTCCTCTCCTGAGGCGGGAGGTCTTTCATTTTTAATAGATTTACTTTAGACTGAGATGTGGCTCAAGTCTCTGCCCATCATTTTCTCAACTCACCCAGGCAGCGCCGCAAGGTTGGGGTTGTTGGTTTGGAACTTGTTTTTAAAAAAGACGGCGCCACCCTTCTCTGACGAGACGCTGACTTAATGTTTGGTGATTTCAACACTCGTGTTGATGATTGTTCGGATTGGTTTGACGTGACACAATCTCTTAACCTTGGTCGACATGTCTCTGCATCCAGACATAACTTTGGTCACGTGTTTTTTTTCTATTTTGAAGATGCCAACACATCTCGCACCAACTTATTTGGTCTTGTTATATCAGAAGTCAAAAGATTTTGCTGAAAGGAAACCTAAAAGAACTTCTGATCACCTCGCTGACGTGGTAAATATCCTTCAAAGGTTCATGTCAGTCATTCAGATGCAACAAAGACTGAAGAAGTGAACTTGTAATCACTGGGTTGAAGCTTTGCGTAAAAATAAACTCCAAACCTACCTGGCGTTTAAAGTCAAACTGTAACTTTAAAGACAAGTTGCGCATGGTTACAATGAAGATGCTGACCTGCTGTCCGTACTGCATGGTGCCCATAGCGCCAGGTGTTCGTCCCTGCATCCCCATCGGATACCTCTGAGGGCCCGGAGGTCCGTAGCCCTGCCCTGGGTAAGAGCCTCCTTGCTGGGGTCCGGGCCCCGCTGGAGCCCCTTGCTGCTGCTGCGAGTAGGGGTTGGGACCTCCGTATGGCTGGCCACGCATCTTCCCTACCTGGTCCATTGGGCTTGGAGGCTGGAGGACAAAACAGAGAGGCTGTTTTCAATGAGGTGAATCAGTGGACGGACAGAGTGGCTATTCTGGCATGGAAAAAGGTTGGACTTCAGAGATAATTATCTGTCATTCACTCGTGTTTTTTTTGCAGTCGCAATAGCTCTTACAAGCTATAACAAGCTCTGTAATGATGCAACTGATTGTTCGGGATCCAATGATGTGACAGGAAAAGATGAGAAAGTCTGGTCCAGTTCAAATATAGCCCAAGCTATTTTGGAACCTTTTAGTGTTTTTTCTTGAAAAAGCATTACTCAGCAATGAACACAAATGATAACTCTTCCATTGCAATGTGTCGTGCGAGCGTCATCTCATAAACCAGTCAAAGTGTAATCAAGCAAATATAGAACAAAAAGCAGAAGGGGTGTCGGGGGGGGAGGGAAAAAAACAGTAGTGGATTTACTTTCCTACTAGAAAGGGAAAAAATTGGCCATGAATGAATGAATGAGCCCACTATATCCGCCAGGAGCGTTTCCCTGCCCAGGAGATCATTGTGCCAGTGGGTGGATACTGTTACGGCGGAGACGTCGGGGAGGGTTTCTATGAAAATAAGCTTAAGGAAGTGGAAGTGTCTGCGGTGGCTGGAGCTGAGCCCACCCCTCAGCTGGAGACGCGTCAGGACGGAGGCCGGAGGGTGGTGGAGGGCTGACCTTGGCCGGCTTGGACTCGGGGAGATACGCATGGCCCGGGCAGGCAGTGTTACTGGGCCAGACGGCCTTTTTTTTTTTTTTTTCTGGCTGGAGATCCGGGGCAGGGAAACGGAGAACAGAGAAGGCAGAGAGGGGAATAGGCGGGGGGACGAGGCTCGTAATGAGGTAGCCTCGCCTGTCAACAGCTGGAGCCAAGGTCATAAAGTGTCTGATGCTGTGTGTGTGTACATAAGAGATGAGCTTTGGTGGAACCCCCCGACCCATTCCCAAACACAACCCTCCTCCAGTGCAACACAAGCATAATTAAAATATGAACTGTAATGAACTGGTCATCTGCGATGTATCTGAAACGAAACAAAAATTCACACCAGGGCTGGTGCGTGGTTGGCACAATCCAGTGCCATCAACTCATCACACCGCTGGCAGCCCCCCGTGCGCTCCCATCAAACCCACCGCAGCGGCGTCTGAAAGTAAGAGCCACAATGGGGGCTTTGAAGTAGCAACACCTCCTGGCCTGCTGACCTCGGGCAGTAGACACAAAGCTTTCATTGCTTCCCACGGTTATTAATCTGTGTGTGTGTGTGTTTTTTTTCCTCCCCCAAAAAACCTCTTTTCCTTGGTTAAGGGAGACAACCACCGGGGCTATTTATAGCCAGCGAGACGGAGAGGGCAGTCTGCCGAAAATGTAACAGGTCCCAGCTGCACTGCTGTTTGAACCTGGGCCAGGCCTTGCTCTTCCTGGGCTTTAATAAAGCAGCAGGCTTTGGCACTCTATGAATGACAGTGCTGCGATGAGAAAGACGAGGTCGGGTGGGGGGTGTCTCAGCAGGAGACTGGTGTGTGTGAAAATATACGTATGTGTGAGTGTGTGCGTGTTGAGGGGGGGGGGATCCTGTAGGTGGTTTTGGCGGGGCGGTGGCAGCGAGGGGGGGATCAACAGGCTGTCAAGACGGTCAACCAACATTATCCAAGATAACATATTCCACTCCAGGTTTTCCCTCTAGCCTCCCCCAGGCCACAGTCTCCTGACTCCTCCAGGTTCAGGAGAATATGTGTGTGTTATGTTGTGTCTTATGTTGTGTGTGTGTGTGTGTGTGTGTGTGTGTGTGTGTGTGGTGGAAAGGAGGAGGAGAAGGAGGAGGAGGGGGTTGTTACTACGCTCCCCAGGGTCATTACCGACCGCACCCGTGGGGGGAAGAGGTAACAGGCCCCGGTAGGCGCTCTCCTATGACCTCCAATGCACTTTTAACCCCGGTCTGCAAGGAAGGACACCTCCCTCCCTCCCTCGCTCCCTCCCTTCCCACCTGACATCAAGCCATGCTGATCTGCACAACAGCCCAAAGATGACTTGGGTGGAAAAACAGAAGCGGGCATCACCTTTGTTGCTCGTCTTCGATCCATTTCAGACAGGTGTGTTTGTCCAATTACGGCAGGCGACTAACAAAGCTGGATCTGCTTCTTTCACCGGACAGAAATATGCTATAGCTCTTTCCTAATGAGCTGCTTAAGCAGTTAGACAGAGCCTCCTGTGTCATCCGTAAAGTGTGCCACCGAGGCCTGCATCGCCCGCTAACGTCCTCCGATCCACATGAAAAATGACTAGTATGCTAACAAACTACAGAGCAGCAACACTAAAGGTAAAATCTATTTCTCATTTAGACAAAATCTCCCAGCGATGACCGAGGCCATAAAACAATCAACCTTTTTTCCTCGCCAATTTCGGTCGATATTTTCGCCGGTGGTGAGAATATTTTCTACACCGGCTTGTGTATACCCCCGCTTTTCCATTAAGAAGCCTGACAGCTCAGGCGCCCGGCTCAGCGGGGAGAGAGAGCTGGAAAAGTACAGCTCAACTACAATCAGGGTTTCCAGCTCCCTGAGCCACGTGGAGAATCAGTGCTGACGTTCCCAAAACAAAACAGGCGTCTCTCCCTCACTCCCTCACTCTCTCTCTCTCTCTCTGTCTCTCATGTCTCATTTAACAACCACATGCAAAGACGGGAGATGGTCGTCATTTGACCAGGTGATCGGACAGCAAAGATAAAGAGTACGCTGCGCTCACAAGCACAAACTGTATTCTAAATAAAGCAGCTGACATCTTCAGTATAAATATTTACTAAATATTCACAGATAATCTGATATTTTGTAATAATATTTGGCAATTTTCATGCAAAAACATTTTTTAAAAATGTACTAATTCAGTGTTTCCTGGAGGAAAACAGTATGAATACGCTATGGGGAAAATAATTTAGATTAATTTAAGATAATAAAATAGCAAAATAGGCTTTAGGAGGGTTAACAGATACTTATAGGATAATCTGAGTTTCTTATTTTCATACTGGACGGCAAGAATTAGCAAAGAAACAGAAATGTAATCAGAAATTTAATCTCAATTCAGTTTATATAGCGCCAAATCATAAAAGTTATCTCCTGACACTTCCCATATAGAGGATTAAACCGTACTCTTTAAAATGTTTATATATGTATTTTCTATTTACCTAACAATTCCCACCATGAGCAAGCACTTGGCGACAGTGGCAAGGAAAAACTTTGAACTATTTTGTCATTTTTAAGTCATTTTTCGAGCAAACGTGCTCAGTATCAGTTCCAACTTCCCAATTGTGAGGATTTGATATTCTTTGTTTTACCTCACTGTAAATTTTGGTTTTGGTTTTGGACCGTTGGTGAGATAAATATAGCAATGTGAAGACGTTATAGAGGGTTTGAGAAAGGTAAACCACAAAAAGGAGCAAAACTTTATAGTTTTGGCCACAATATCAGTCCAATCAGTCACTGGTAAATAGTTTTAATGAAGAGGAATCATCTTTAAGGCACGCCCCCGCTTCAGATGCCGAAAAAAGTTCACCCCTTCCCGCCCCGCAATTAACAACGATAGGGGAAGCAAAATGAATCAAACAAGAACCACGTTTAATTTTAGTGAAATAAAGGTCAGCATGATAACATCAGCAAAGTCTGGTTTGTTTATTTTCCTACGCAAGTCATACTTTGACTTGACTGAGCCACTGCTTTAGGGCACGGTCCTGTCATCACTGTAACTACTACAATCCCCAAAACACGTGTACAACAAATGGATGTGACGCCAACTCGCCAACAATCCTGACATGTCATACCGGCTTTAAAAGACCTCGAAAGGTCTTGTCCCACCCCCTCCTCCTCATTCGATCATGTTAACACATCTGTGCACTGAACTCTGGGAGATATCTGTGGCCAGTCTACAGCTCGGCCCTTCATTGATCTGTTTACCAGCATTTTCCCTCGCATTGCTTAAGTTGTTCACATCTGACACACCATTATACATCCTCCAAGATCCCAGAGAGCTTTAGCTGAGGTCTTTGTGAGTGTGTGTGTGTGTGTGTGTGCTTTAACCACACTACACAACCTCTGCTGCATCTTGTGTGTAGAGGTCAGGGGCTGCCATAGAAGGCTCTGGTCCTCTTTCTCTTAGTTATAGAAAGAGTGGCTCTTTAGAAGGGCGACACCAAGGCTGGACCGCCGCTGCTGTTGAGTAAAGACCTTGAGCATGTGAATGCATTTTCCCACGTTTTAGCATCTGAGTTGAGAGTTTAATCATAAGCAAACTATGATTAAAAGTAGTGCTGCTTTAAATATTACTGATACAACGGTGAGAGGATGAGAGTTTTGTGTATTTCAAGGTGAAATAACATGCAAGGAAAGTTTAGCCTTAAATATTAATGATTCAGTAGGTTTATCTACACAGTTTAAACCTTCAATAAAATGTTAAACTGGTTTGGAAATCAGCAAGGCTGTTCCCCGTTCAGGGTCCGGCGGAGAAAGCGACTCGTTTCTGATGTATCAGCGGGAAAATGGCGTGGGGGGGTTGGAGGTGGCGACGGCACGATAGACACAGTGGAAAGACGATAAGGCATGCAAGTTTGAGTCCTGGTAATTGAAACACAAACGACTAACATGAAGGCGTGACGCCAGGACCCGCTAACTGCCTCATTCACGCTGGTGAAATCTGATTTTAAAACAGAAAATCTGAAGTTACAAGTCAAAGCATGCAACGCGTTACGCCGCTGTAGGCCCACCATGGTGCCTGCTTAATAGCTGATAAAAACTAGCACAGTTTGACAATGAATGAATAGTTTCAAACAGGCTGGCCCATCTGTCAAAGAACATAAGCAACCTGTTTCAATAACCTTTTAGTTCTCGATGATTGCGCCGCTTTGAAAAGCACCAATCACGATCATCCCCCAGAGTGACAAACAAAACAAGTACCTGAAATTTCCACGCAACATTAAAGCGACATTATGTAACGTCTGAAAGAACAAATGGCTACTTCATCATTTCACTTACGGAAAGTTGAATTCGTGAGCAATAAAGTGCACTCTTGCAGTGTCGGAGCTGCACAGAGCAGAGCTCCAGCCTTACCTGGTCTGGCCTGACCGATAGCATATGGTGGCTAATGTTTGCTAATGTTAGCAGGCTCTTATATACACTTTATTGAATTAGGTTGATGACATTATGACTCCACTCTACTGGAGCTAATGTTATGCTACGTTTCATTTACCATGATCCTGCAATCGCCACTCGTGGCCACAGAGGCCACTGTTAGGCAAAACTTACATAAAGTCGATTTAAAACAATAAAATGAGCAAAAAGGAAGCTAGCAAGTATCAAAAACAATAACTACATATCTTATTTGGCAGTGGTTTGATTTAAAAATATGAAATGGAGCAAAAATAGGTCCTCATATTTAATCCTATTCTTAAACATCAAAAGCCACAAGACTTTTTTTCCTTCAATACTTCAGCCCTACGCATACATATTTCCAGAATATGAATATTACTTAGTGTATATCATTAATAAATTAGTGTGATTAAAATAATGACATGTAGGAAGATTCCCTGACACACACACAGATCAAAAAGGTGGGTGGAAAAGCTTTGCAGAAGCCCCCCTATGTTTCCGAAACCCTCTGAACTGAAAGGCTGATTTTCACTCTGAAAAGGTCAAAAGTATCATTTGATAGATTTCTGATATATAGACAATTCTGCGTACAAGATGTTGATCGAAACAAGATCGAACGAATCGTGTTTTGTGCCAATATTTGCTTTCTTAATTTGGCCACGCAGGAAGAATTAGGCCAGTATTCGATCAGATTTCAGAGGTAGAAAACCAAAATCGTTGTTTAAATAAAGGCTATTACTATAAACATATTCAATAATGTTAATTAAAACCGCTCATCAGAATCAGTTCATTTGCTAAAAGGTCTAAATATTCCTGACAAACACACACAGCTTTAAGATTCAGAACAAAACTTCCCACGTACAGCAACAATTTCTCAGACAAGCACACTGGATGGCAACTCAACTCACAACGCTGCACACTGTCTCTTTTTTTTCTGCTCAGTCATCTAATCAATTTCTGGAGGAAACTCTTCCCCTCCCTTTTGCTCTCTCTCTTTCTCTCTCTCTCTTCCATAAAAAAAAATAAATAAATAAATAACCACAATTAGCACATGGCTAATCTGCATAGAGGAAAGCCAGAGCACTCTTGGCAGAAGAGGTTGCACTGAGTATATTGTGTCATGACTGGGCTGCTGGTGGATATTGCAACTATTCAAAACTGTGTGTGTGTGTGTGTGTGTGTGTGTGTGTGTGTGTGTGTGTGACATGGGGATGGGGATAGGGATTTGTAAGGGGTTGGGGAGGAGGAGGAGGAGGAGGAGGAGGAGGAGGAGGAGGTGGTGGTGGTGGTGGGGGTCTGGAGCAGTGCCTGAGAGCAGTGCTGGAGTCTACAGGGCCGAGTGGAGCAGATGGACCGGGGGGGACAGACGATAAACAACTGCTGCTAATTTAATCCGCCACACGGCCACATGGCCTCGGCTCGGCACACACACCATTGTTCTGCGTTAAAGCCCTTCGACACGCAACGCACCGGCTCTAACGCACACACGCCGGGCTAAGGCCGCCCTCATACGGCGGCAGAGTCGCACACATCACAGGAGGGACGGGATAACCTACGCTGTATCACCACTGTCGACTTCCAGGGTGAGGCTGGTTTCTCGGAGCACTTTACTTACTCATTCACAGCGGGAGCCGCCCAGTATGACCAGTCTTTGGCTGTTTAAGCACCGAACACTTCCCGTGCAGGAGTGAAGGGTTAAGTACTTTGCTCCGGGACAAGCGACAGTGTGCCTCATCCACTTTCCCCACTGACATTTCCAAGGCTATATGAGGAGTCCACAGACTTGAACGTAGACCAACTTTAAAGATTTGAGCTCTTTGGAGCAGCAGTGTGTAAGATTTAGAGGTATTTATTGGCTAAATATGGATTATACTCATCATAAATATGTTTAAATTTGCGTATAATAACCTGAAAATAAGAATTATTATGTTTTTGCTACCTTAGAAAGACCATTTTATATCTACAGAGGGAGCGGGTCCTCTTCTATGGAGTCTGCCATGTTTCTACAGTAGCCCAGGACGGACAAACCAAACACAAGCTCTAAATCAGGGGTGTAAAACATATGGCCCACCGAAGGGTCCAGTCTGGCCCACTGGACTTGTGTGAAGTCAGTCGCAGTTTCATACCCAACTTTAGGTTCTTCCTAAAAGGAGGTGAGGTGAGGGGTGTTGAGTTGGTTGCAATCTGCAAGTTAACCACTAGATACCACTAAATCTTACACACTGGATCTTTAAGGGTCATTTTTAACTATAAGTTCACAGATCTTTTTTTTTTTAAATATTCATTTAAGGTCTGAAAAATGCAAACAAATATAACAATATATAAATTTCTTAGCACCAGAAGTGACATACAAATAGTTTGATTTGTCCAGGACTCCAGAATATTCAGATCAGGATACTTATAGACGACAAAAAGCTGACTAAATCATCAGAACTGAGCAGCAGGATACAGCAACCATTCTGTTGATGGACTGCTACAGGAGTCGGCTTTGCCTCGATAAAATAGAGCCCGAAAACGGCAAAATTTTGACTAAAATTTGGTCAAAGAACAAGTAAAGTTCTTGCGCTGCTGTATTGGGAATCTATCTATATTTCGATGTTTAGAGCAGTGAGCGTTCTGAACTTATAATATTGATATTCCTCAAAGTGAGGTATTGTTTTGATATCAGCACTCCGGTATCAGAGCAGCACTAGAGGTTAATTTTTGTAAACAATAACCAGTGTGGGCAAAAAATAATAATAGTCTGCCACCCTTGAATGTTACATTTCAACACTGGCCTACCATCTTAACCAACCTCTACATAAATAACACCAGACCACAACTGCAACATTTACCTTTAGATACTGATCTTATCAAAAACATTATGACACACTGTTTGAGTATTTCTTTTTCATAAATACTACATGGCAAACACACAGCTGGGTCCCAGCCACAAAAGCAGCAGTCAGGTACTCTTACTGCAGCCGTAAAGCATTAAAACAATCTAGACTACTTGTTAAAATGAGCTTTTAAGGAAACCTGGATTATAGCCAACTGGCCTGAGCAAATAGCTGAGGAAAGTACCTGAGAACTAGAGTAAACAAGAAGGAGGGGGGGGCGACCAAAAAAGGCCATGCTCTCAATTAAGCAATTAGTCTGCCTTCCCACCGCGTCAACCTGAGAAGTTCCAACTTCGAGCTGACCGCTGCATGACTCTGGATTAAAGCAGGGAGGTCCCTCTCGTTGGGTGTAGAGGGGGGCGGCAGCCTGCGCCTGCTGCTGGTGCCATCATCCACACCGAGCGGCGGCAACGGCACCCTACTCACCCAGATGTTCACCCAGCTGTTCGGAGGAATTTAAAAGATGTTCGGGGAGGAGAGGAAGAAGGGAGTTTGCGCCCTCGCATGCTAAAAGTCGGCTCTCACATCTCTGAGAGGCGAGGGGGGTAAACAAAGCTTATTTTAAGGGCTAAAAACAAGAGAAACAACAAAAAGAACATAAAGACGCGAGTTTAAAAACCGCTGCTCTGCACCTGCATGATGTAAGGGTGGAAAACACTTCTGCTACTCCTACATCTGCTCAAATGTAGCTTGATAGCAGAGGAAATCTCGACTGAAAGTCCACTTACTATCATTGAGTTTTGATCTTATAGTATAGTTTGTCATTTTTTCCATACTCTCATATTAACCATAACTCAGTTGTCTGAGGAAGACTGTGAGAGACAATGGAAAGTTCCACAAAAAAGCGAATAAACGGACCTTAAGTTAAGATTTGTAACTATTTTCCAAGGTCAAGAATGATGTTTAACGCTCACGCCATAAGTGACACAACTCATCGTGACAGTTTGAGTAAAAAAAAGAGAATAAACAGCTCAAAATGAAAGATGCTAATAGCACAGTTCATCTACAGGTTGGTATTTAAACGCAAAAATACAAGAAAATATGAAAAATTTCCAATTGAACATTGTGTGACATGAAGTAACATTCACTTGGAAAACAAAATAAATACCTTTAAACTGTATTTGTAGTGCAGAATATGAAAAAAAACCATCCCTTTCTTAAGCAGAAACTCAATTGATTAGTACTAGTTTGACAGCAGTGATTAGCACACAAGAGTGAGTGTTTACCGGTGAATAACAACATCGCTGCTAGCTGTTAACGGATTCCCAACACTGTTCTGACAGGCCGAGCGTGCTCTGTGAAAGAAAAATCTCCTGTTAGGTAGATCAGAGCAGCTTGCTGAGACTGTCCAGTTATTGCCTGATAAAAAAATAAAAAATAAAAAATAAAAAAAAAAAATGAAGGAGGGCTGCCTGCTGCTGCCTCGCCTGTCAGTGTGATGTCGAGGCTGGAGGAACAAGAGAGTGAACATTCGCCCTGACTGCCGGCTGTCAACCTGTCAGGCCAAACTTATATTTCCAGGTGACAGTGGCTGATTCTCGGGAGTGAAACGCAGACGAGGGGTGTTTGGACTGAGAGCTTTTTCAGAAAGGGCTGAAATCAAGGGTGCGCGCGTTGTGGTGAGAAACGGTGGAGGGCGAAGCAGATGTTCCAACGTTCCAACGGTGGAGTAATGGTAAACAGCAAGGACTGTGGTCTATACTGCACCTGTGGATGCAGACTGCTGGTAAATACAGTATTGAATGTTTAAAATCCAGCAAAAAAAACAGGGTGTTAAACCTTTTGCAGGAGAAAAAAAAAATACCTGGGCAAATATTCGTGTAGTCTACGTACTAAATCTGAGCAATGAAGTTACTCAGTTAGTTGAAAGAGGTCGAAAACTTAAAGCTGTTGTCGAATGCTGTAGATTTGCACTTGTGTCAACCTGTTTTTGGACTCGAAAGTACCAGATTTACACATAATTTTATCAATTTTAGACAAAAATTTTGTGCATTAAATGGAAAAAAAACTGTAAATGTATCAAATAGTGTATTGGAACCAAATCTCAGGTGTAACACAGAAAGATTTTGACCATTTCTTTGTGACTCACACAAATCAATCCTTCAACCATAGCCTATTTTTTTTAAAAACACAGATCACTTTTAAAAAATGAATTACCTTTGCGATGCTTGTTTACAGTTACGCTTGACTGACATCCTATAATACACGGCAGTGTGGCTTATTTAAGGCCACAATGCGAGTACGGCGCAAGAATGGCAGCGGCGCTCAGGTTACATGAGCACTTCACCCAGACCGCTCGGAGAAGGAGAGGTGGGGGGAAAAAAAAAAAAGAAAAAGTGCTCTCCATTCCTGCTCGGAGATAAGCCACTTGATGCGTTATATAGCGGGCAGCGACTCCTCAGTCAGCATCGGAGGCGAGACAGTGATCGGTTACATCACGTTGCCGGGGCTCGGGCTGGCTCGCGATGCCGAGAAGGATGCTTATTCAGGCTGACCATTGGCACCCTGGACGACCCATTACGATAAGTGTGTCACTCACTACTATGCCAAAAATACCCTGGCTACTGAATGAGGCGAAGCCACTTAAGGACCTGGCTGGGTCACTGGCTGCCTCATGGTTAGAGTCACAACTCTGACACTGACGTCAGACACACTGCTCAGCGTGCACACACACACACACACATACACACGCTTACTCGAGCCAGAGGAAAACATGCTCGGTCGTAATCTGAATCGCAGACTAGTAATTTAATTGGAATATTGAGTTTGTGCATTGTAGCAGAGCTGTCCACTTTCTGAATAATAGCTCTTGGGTCGCAGTGAAGGAGTGTGTCCGGCGTATTTCAGGCCTCGCGTGAAAACAAATGAGCGACGGGACTGAACTGGACTGACTGTTGGGATTGATAATTTGCACTCTCCCGTTGACAAAACAGTCGCACTCCGGCACGGGCATGCAAATCTCTGCCGCCAGCGACAGTTAACCGCGTTCACCCCCGCCACACTTTCAAGTACCGCAACTTAGCCTCAGCCCGGGTGCTAAACGCTGTTCAAATGTGTCTTTGGTGCAGGAATCACAGTCACCTGCCACACAAACCAGAAACAAAGACGATTAAACGGCCTTTTTGTCTGTGTAACTTTGCCCCCGCTGACTGTGAGCCGATCAAATCAAAACAATACAATGGCTCTGTATCAAACAGGCTGCTACCGTCTGGTATGCTCATGTACATAAAGAGGTGGCGTTTAAATTTTGGCCCATTTCTACTAACAAAATATATTCATTATTTTTATTTTTTTTTTTTACGATTAATTATCAAAATTGTAACCGATTAAATAAACCTAAGGCTGCAACTTTCATTATCTATTGATCTGTCTGTTATTTTCTTGATTAATAGATCGGTCCATAAACTGCCTCAGTGATCTTTAGTTCAACATTATTGAAGAAAATCAGAAAACATTCACACTTAAGAGGCTAAAATCACCAATTTTTTTAGCAATTTGGCCAAAGAAATGATGAGAAATTGTCAAAATAGTTGCTGGTTACTTTTCTGGTAATCAACTATCAATTAAATTAATTATTTCAGCTCTGTTGAAGCAGAAAATATTCACATTTAAGAAGCTGGGAGCATCAACCTTGCATTCTGCTTTACTAATGATCAACATCCATCCATCATTTTTAACACTCCTCTCTGCATGAGGTTTGCACTGGGTTTAAGATTTGGGTATCAATGAATCAGTCTTCACAGGCTTTCTTTAAGTGCACTCACTCCACAGCTTTGGTTTTATGAGCCTCAAAACAGGCCGAAGCAGTGCATACCACATTAGGCAAAACAGAAAGCGAGGCTGTGACTGGATGGTACGATCCAGAAAAAAAAACAGACGTCACGACCGAGTTCCACAGAAGACACAAAGAGAAGAAAACAAACTGTTTCCTCACGTGTCTGTGTTGCATTTTCCCGCTTTATACACATCATATATGTGAGATGAGCGACCGGCTTAGAGCAAAGGTGAGTGCCGTACGAGAGCTCGGAGGAAGTATCATTCTCCACCTTCTAGCATCAACAACTGCACCAATTTAAAAGGTTAACCGCTTTATTCCATAAAAAACACACACACCATACGTCATGTAAATGAAGTCTGTAGTCTCACACAGGCTCGGAGAAGGATATTACTATGCTAATCTGGAGCATTTTAGAAGGTAAATGTCAAAAGAAATGAATTACCTTTACATTCCAGCGTGCCCTGATGCAACAGCCTAAGTTTGACATTTGTCCGTGGAGGAACTTTTTTTTCCCTCCTTCAGCGTATGTTCAATGTGCAACAACTGGGCATACAATTATTCTGATTGCTAATTTTCACTGTCACTCATTCGCATGGTGGTCAGCTTCGTACCCCGCTGTTCTTATGCTCTGTATCGCAAATCTACGGGGATAATTACCGATGACGAAGAGGAAGAAACGAGTGTAGAAAAAAGCTGGAAGTTGGAAAGTGTAACCCTTTCTGTAGCTGTGGCTGTCAGCGGGATGAAAAAGGCCGATGTTACTAAAGAACGACTGATGGCTGGTGACACGTGGAGTGAAGAGCAGGTCAGAGAGGCTCCTGAGGCAGCGACAACACACAAAAACACACACATATACATAAACACTCCAACGACCACCAAGTAACCGCTGCACTTTAGACACAAATACACACAGCTGTCAGGGGCAGACGAAGATCATTCACAAAACACCCACCCCCTCCTCCCCTGGGTATCACTGACACCGTTTCTCCCTCATGTGCACACACCATCAAGCCTCACACACACATATATATATATACACACACACACACACACACACACACACACACACAGTTGCCGGGAGGCAGCATGCTGTCCATGTGGCCTGTGGAGAATCATTACTCAGCAGTGCAGACTAAAGAGCCGAGAGTGAACTTCCTTCTTTGAATGCCCGGGCTTCCTCTTCTCCACCGACACCAACCCCCACGAAAAACAGTAGCTGGAAGTCCTTCTGTGTGTTTTCTTAGAAACGCGTGTTGTGTTGTGTGAATGGGAACAATTCAGAAAGCGGAGCGCCAGCTGTCAAAGAACTGTATATCACTTTCTAGTGATTGTGTACAGACGCGGCGCACTGTCCGCTGACACAACTGAAACTTGTTTGAAATAAAAATCATTTAAAAGAAAGGCCTCGGTAATGACTAAGCAATGAATCATTTAGTCATTCAAAGGAATGATAATAATGATATTTGCTGGTTTAACAGTTCCTCAGAAGCCTTGATGGTGTCTTCTTAAATTGCTTAATTTGTCTAGTAAAACGTCTGCACCTCAGCGGTATAAAGTCCTCACATCTGATGGACCCAGCGAGTGTCTGTCAACTTAACCGAGGCTGCTCCTCACAATTATTCTCATTATTGACTGATCGGCCGATTATTTTTAGATGAATCGTTCTGTCTATAAGCTGTCAGAAAGCGGTATGAATGTCCGTTCATGTGTCAAGTGCTGTCCGGTCAACGGTCCAAAGGCCGGTGATATTCATATTTATACTCGCGTCAGGCAAAGCAACAAATCGCCACATCAGAGAAGCTAAACAGGGCAAAAAAAAAAATGTTATTTTTGTTAATAAATTGGAAATGATTGATTCTTTCATCATCAAAATAGTGGCCAATTAATTTTATGACATTCAACTAATAATCTAATTGATTTATCAACTAATCATTGCAGCTATAAACGCAGCTAAATAATATTAACTTAAACTAGGGCTGCAAGTAATTATCTTCATGATATGTTTTCATTTCTCAATCTGATCTGCACAATGTCTGTAAAAAGCAAAAAGTTCCCAAACTCACAGGTGACATGTTCAAACGTCCTGCGCTGCCCAACCAACACTTCAGAGCCTTTAGACTTTCACTTTAGTATCATATACAACAAGAAAAAGCATCAAATCTGCATATCTGAGAAGCTAAAACCGGCTGACGTTTGACATTTTTGCATTTATCGATGATCAAAACAGCTCTGATGATCTAATCAATCGACTACTTAATTAATCGACTAATAGTTTCAGCTCCATCACAGCTCTTCAACTCAGTCTGAAACAAAAATGATTTCTGAGTCAGTGAATCTACATTTTCATCATAATTATGGTAACTATTTCTGTTATAGCTGATTAACCTGCCAATTATTTTCTTGATTAATTGATTAATCATTTGATCTATAAAAAGGTCAGTAAACGGCAAAGATTTCAGATTCTGTTTGCTCTCATAGGCGACTAAAAAAACAGAAAATATCAACCTCTGAGAAGCTGGAAAGAGTGGATGTTTGGCATTTTTTGCTTCAACAATTACTTAAATGATAAAACAGTTAACAAAATAGTGGGCAATAGAGTTGAAATGATTAATCAATTAATCAATTTCAGTCAATAAATGTCAATTCCATGTGAAATGTGATACTGTACCGCTGTTACTCAGGCAAAACAAGGCTTCACATTAGGCCTTAGGAAATTGTGAGTGTGATTTCTTTGCACAGACATTTATGGACCAAATAATTAATCAATGAATTGTGGAACTAATCTGCAGATCCAATCGATAATCATAATCATCTTTAGTTGCAGTCTTAGTTGGCCGCCTGTGGATCTTTGAGCAACATTTTTTTCCTTCGAGGTCACACCAAATCTCATGTCAGTAAACAAATTGAATGATTTTTTTATTTTATTTCCTGTTTTAGTGTGAAGCATGGCCACATAGCTCCCAGTACATTTTCAAATTTCCAGTAAGAGATGTCAAATAAGATTTCCAGTCTATCCTCAAACAAATAACACACTTAGCGCAGCTCGAGTGTGCTAAATAAGAGCATGCTGGTCTGCTTAATGCTTTAATTAGTTTTACTTTTGAATAACAATGCAGAGCCAGGCGAGACATTTGCTCTGTTAAATATGAAATATATTCCGTCTTCATTTCTGGAGAGAGTTTTTGACACAGTAAAGCTGCCATGAAACGGTTTATTTGTACGCCGCTTTCCAATTTGCAGTGGGGCTTCCCTTGTACATCAGCGGCAGAGCCGCGCGTCTATTAGCAGCAGTCAATTTAACACCCCTTGCTTTGGTGTTTTTTCATTATGTTTTCAACTGTGGGACTTTTCCCTCAAAAGAAATATTTACAAAGTGTCTTCGATTATGATTTAATTCTAACTCAATTTGGGGAGTCAGCCTTGCAGAGCTGAGAGGGCATCCCCAATGGCTCACTCCCATGTGTTAGGCGGAGGGAAACACCTGGCTGTTCAAAAAAAAAAAACCCCCACTACAATCTACTTCAGAGTGTTTGTTTGTGTGCAAGGCACACAATGAAAACCCGTAATATTAGACCACTCAATTAACACATTAATTCATCTTCCGCGGGTGGCCCAAGGCAGGTGGAGTGGCCCCATAAAGAAAAATAAATAAATAAAAATCACCCATCAAGTCATTACCGGCGATATATCCGCAGATTAAAAGAGCCAATCGAGCTGCTGTTAATGAATGTAGAGTCGAAGCATTTCATAAACTCCGCTGAAGTACAGCCAACAGCACTTCTCGTGGACAGCTCTCCTGCGAGAGGAGAGTCTGTGAGAAAAAAGAAGAAGAAAAAAACTCTCCACCTGAACTCGAAATCAAACGTCAAACACACGAGTTCCCCCGAATGAACACGTGGCGTTAGCCTCACGTGACGTCTCACGACACGACAACAGTTCGTGGTCTTTCCAAATGAGAGGTCCTCTCCTCCTTGTACCACGTCTGGGATTATATCCATTAAGGTAATGTCTCAATCTTAATGTTTCTCTGCACCTGAACCACCAACACCAAGACACACAAAAAAAAAACACTCCTGCAAAAGCTTAAAGAGATTCCAGTTCTTCCAAAATTCACTGACACTAATGAGATTTTGACACAGCCTGTTTGCCTTCTGCAGAAAATACACTTTCCGCTACCTTTAAGTATGCTTAACAACCAAAATGTTCAATTACCTACCCAGACACTCTTCTTCCACTTGCACAATAAAAATGAACCCAGGCTTCTTTTGGCAAAAAACTGCTCTGAAAGCACATTAGCCCAAAAGGAGAGAAAAAAAAATTACCCTGGATGGAAATCTACTAATGAAAAAGTGTTGGGACAGACATCAGTCTGAAGATACTGAGAGAATACAGTTATAAGGATGTGCACGCAAACAGAGCCTTACTACGAACTACTAATCACAACACCGTAACTTGTGCGAGCGCGTGTGCTTTAAAGGTAATACAGCGCTGACACTAACATAATCGAACTGTCACCTACAGCGTTATACCCAGAAATTTAAGAAAAAGTGGCAGCGGATTTCTTCTGCACGCCACTCTGCGAGACGTTTAGACATCACAGCAAAGATGAGACACTTATTCCAAGCTTGTAACTCTAATTTGACACCTGCAATACAAAGAAAAGTGTTCAGTCTTTGTCTTGTCCACAATACGACGAGAAATAACAATTCAAAGCAGACGGCACTGATGCACTTATTCAGATCCAGAAGTGACAGTTAAGACGTTACATAAATGAAACATTACGTGCAACTTAGAAGCACTCACTGTTATCGAATTGAATTATGATTAAAACAAGCCATTATGTGATATAATATTTCCTAAACGTGCAATGTCAATAAATAAGAACATAACATGACCTCAAAGAAATGCATGATGGTTAACATCACAGCACGAAAATACACGCTTACAGCTCGACTATGATATAAGTCTGTCTTGGTGGCCAAAAAGGAGCTTCGACTGAGAAAATCGCCCCGTCCACACCAGCTAAGATGCTGTCAATTCACCCTGTTTGGCCTTGAGTTCACACAAATTAAGACGAAAAAGGGAAACCCAGCCTCTCCGTGAGCACCGCTTCAAAAAGAGACTCATCAGCATGATATTTCTCATCTCGTTAGATGCAGTTTTTACTCATAAAATCGCAAACGAGCACGGCGTCTACTGCGCAGACGTCAAAAAACAACGGGGCGTTTGTGTTCCTTTTGCTGACATTCGGATGTGCGGCTTTAAGTGTCCACAATTTACCCTGCTGTGACGCATCAAAGTGGCAATCAAAAAAATGTGTGAAAAGCTTGCACCTTTAAAAAGTTTCAAGCAACAAGTGGTGGCGTCACTTCTCCAGATGAGGATCCTTGTCCTTTAACGACCACGCTTTTGTTGGGAATAAAGCAGTAAAGCGCAGCACGTGTACCTCCCTGTAGAAATAAACCAAAACAACAACACATACGCAGCATGACCTTTGACGTGATAGGTCTAACGACTGATTAGTAGATTCCTCGAGTGAGGGAATAAAATGCCGTGCTCAAACTATGTGACTATTTGGAGAGAAAACAGGCAAAATATTTTGCAGAAAGTGTCATAAAATGTCAAAAAAATACGATTCAAATAGTCCTTGTGTTGCCTGTGACGCTTAAATAGAGTAAAAACACTAAAAAATGTGGCCGTTATCAGTGCAGAGAGAGATGTAGGTAAGCACTGTTGACACGGTTACAGTCTCCGCATGTGGAAGTAAATTAAGCTATTGAAAAAAAAAACTGCTGTGACACTCGGCTGACACCTTTGGTTGCTTGTAAACACAACTGCAAGCCAGTCCGACTCTCTCACGTGGCCACGAGAAGCCTCTGCCCCACACACACACTGTATGCATACACACACACACAAGTCTCCTCAACTCCTGATCTGGAAACAGTGGAAAGCACAGTTGTACAACGGGGCCTACATGACCACACCTACTCTATCTGCTGTACCGGAGTCAGCCCACTTGAACGAGCTTAGTGCACACAGTGTACCCCGTGTGAGGGAAAAAAAAATAAAAAAATAAAACCTTCAGGTGCATGTCAAAAAAAAAGAGAGCAGAGATGTGACTCAGCACATGAGCTTAACGTGCAATGAAATAAATATATAAAAAAAAAACAATGAATGGTGGATGTGTACAGTCATAATGCAAATTACTGCAGCGGGGAGGAAGTGAACATAATGTGTGTTCAGGATGCTCAAAATAAATAAAACTAACTATTCCAACATTAATATTGTGCTTTCTGGTGTGTATTTATGCTCAGATGTGAGCATATTCACATATTTTTATATGCATAAAAATATAGAGATATTTTAAGGTAATCTAAATGGGTTAAATGTTGGTTAAAAATGAAGAAAAACGTTAAAAAACACAGTGGAAATGTGCTGTCTTGACACCGTGGAGGATGTAAGCGGGCAGAGGGGGCTGTTTTTCTGCAGCCTTCCATTAGATGCAATTATAAATGGCCGAGAGCAGAGGGATGGGGGAGCCAATCAGATCTCGGCTCGCATGTCAACCTAAGACCAACTGTCTCCTGGCTCTGACAGCAGGATTTTTACCTCCATAATTCAAATCCCAAAGCAAAAGGCAATCTGCACTTTGCAACAACTTCGAACCTAAGCAAGCGGGGCTCGGTGTTTACAAGGCGGGCACGCATGGAAAAGGAGGAGAAGACGCAAAGAGAGAAAAAAGGGGGTAGTAAAGGAGAGAGGAGAGGAGAGAGGAGGAGGAAAAAAAAAAAAAAAAAAAAGGCGAAGGGGAGTCGAACCGAACCACAATGAATGAAACACCTCGAGTCGGGGGGGATGAAGCACAATCACACTTTGATCCGGATGTAATTGTTGCAATTTCACCGGACTACTTTAGACACATTTACATTTTTATTTATCTCTTTTAAAAAAAAAAAAAAGACGACACATTTTTTTTCTTCCTTAATGATTATGCAAATGTTACTTAACGGCTATCGCTGTCATTTGCATCCCTGACAGGCATTGACACAACTTTTGATAGGAGGGCACATTCTTGCAGAAATAAAACAGCACTTTTAAAAACACACACACACACACATACAAATCCCTACAACGGAGGCACTGCGATGAAATATCACCTTATCTCCCTCTGCACGCACGCACACTTTCTCCTGACAAACTCTCGCTCTACTTAGTCAAACTCTTGCTCTGTACCCGAGCAGGGACACACAACACTAATACCCACAACTCTGAAAGTAGTTTCTGACTGAATATGCGGCTTCTTTCTCTGTCTAAACTCTATTGCAGGGGGTGGTATTGGGAGAAAAGAGAGAGAGGCAGCCATTTTAGAGCTCTAGCTACATAGACAATGGCTGGTCCCAATGCAATATGCAACTCTACAGTGCTTTTTCTGGGCTACATGGTGACTTTAACTCAGTCAAAGTGTGTCCGAGCAGTAAGTGAAGTTTACCTGATTTCTGTTTGGAGGTTGTCCAGTGTTTCCCGGGCTCATGGGAGGCGGATGGTGGGTCCTTTGTTGCCAACCCGGATGGACCCCAGCATACTGACTGCTGCCCATATCTCCTGGTCCCTTATTGGCCCCTTCCTGATTGTTATAGTCTCCTTGGGGGTAATTCGGGTAGCTCCTGGCAGAGCTTGGGGATGTCAAAAGCTGATTTAAAGTTGGCGTAGACGTAGGTTGTTGGTTTCCCATGTTATACCTCTGATTATTGTAGGAGGCAGCCATAGCTGTGGTTCCTCCTGCTGGCTGTTGCTTGCCTGGCTGCCCCCCAGCCGCCGGAGGCTGGTTGTTACGCGGGGAATTCATGGCCCCGTATCCTTGGCCCTGATAAGAAGTCCTGTTCTGGAAAGGGCTGTAGTTGTTATAATGGTTGGGGTAGCCGTGTTCGTGTGAATTAGGGGGGTAAGGGTCCATCATGCCCGGCCCCGATGCAGCTGCCATGCCAGGGCTTTGTTGTCCGCCATGTTGATGAAAAGGGGCCCGGCTGTAGTGCTGGTTGTAACCGTAAGGAGGTGGAGGAAAGGGGCCCGGGTGGTGGTGTCCCATCCCGGGATGGTTATTCCCTTCGGGCCCGCCTGTATCATTCTGATTACTGCTATTATTATTTACCCTGGGCAAATTCCCGTTGCCGTTCTTCATGTCAGGATCCCCTCCTCCCCCAGCATTTCCAGCATCGGTCCCGTCCTGCAGCTCCTTCTGACCAGGAGATCCACCGTCAGGTCCCGGTTCCTTATTTTCATGCTGTTTCTCTCCCGGTACCGACTCCTCCTGTGGGTCCCGATCCGGCTTTTTGAGTTCGGATGGCGGGCTAGTGTTGAGAGTGGCGACGCTGGCGACCTGAGCGGCCATGATATCCCTCTCTCTCTCTCCCCCACTCTTTCTCTACCGCTCTCTCTCTCAGCACGGCGACTCACTCACAATCAAACTCCGAATAACCATTGAATATAAATACAATTATATTTATAACAACGTACCCGTCGTCCCGGTTCATTCCCCCCTTTGCCCTCCGCCCGGACCGGTATCCGGTAATCCACCGCGACTCCGTTTAAAGTTAAAACAGAGAGGGGAAAGTTTGTAAAAGGAAAAAATATATAAATACAGAGCCAGGGAAATGAATTTCACCGACACAAGTGTGTGTGTGTATATATGTGTGTGTATGTGTGTGTGTTGGAGGGGGGGCTTCTGTTACAGAGCGAGAGCGCGAGCTAGAAATCAACCAAACCAGCACGAGGCTCCGCGAGACACAGCCATCTTACCGACCTGTCGCGAGAAAATAAAAACCCGGAGCGGAGCCGGCAGCACAGAAAAAAACTGGATCCGGACTGACTCTAATAACAACATTGTTTATACCCGAGAAGAGGCCATTATTGTCGGTCTTAATGCGCTTTAAACTGAGCTCATACATAAAAATGTCGACGTCTTCGAAAAGCACTGTTTGTTAGCATAAAACACTGGTCTTTCTGAGACTAATTAAGTGTTGCATAGAGCTATAGGTGAACAGCTTATGCTAATGAAGATCCACAGCAATGGACTATGAGAGGAGATTTAGACTTTAAGTTTTATATATATATATTTACAAAATGTGGTCTTAGATATTTTGTTTGAGGTACATATTGGCTAGCATTTATAATGCTACATCTTCATCTAAAAAATGTAGCTAACTGGCTTTACATCCCTGACCTCATATATTTATACCTGATATATGTCACTAATAAATTTAACTTATATGTTTTAAATATCTTCCATATACAGGGCTAGTTTTCATAATGTAATGTTACATCGAAGTGATGCTGTTTGCTGTGGTATGGGCTAAAAATGCGGCTAACAGGCCTGACCTCATATATTTATATGAGATATATTTTACATATATGTTTTAAACATCTTCCATAGACTTGGCTAGTATTTAAAATGTAATGCTGCATCGTATTGATGCTGTTTGCTATGGTACTAACTAAAAATGTTGCATTGCTAAACAGCTAACAGAGGCTTTACACCCCTGACCTCATATATTTAACTATATATGAGGTCTAGAGGACTATTTATTTATTTTTTAATATATATTTATACTTATATGTATAGCTTCCAAGTACAGGGCTAGTATTTATAATGTAATGCTACATCGTATTGATGCTGTTTGCTATGGTACGAGCTAAAAATGTTGCATTGCTAAATAGCTAAAAGAAGCTTTACATCCCATACCTCATATATTTAACTATATATGGAATTGTTAGGTTTCTGTAAATAATATTATAAAGAGTACAGTCTAGACCTGCTCTCTATGGAAAGTGTCATGAGATAACGTTTGTTATGATATGGTGCTATATAAATAAAACTGAATTGAATTTAATTGAAAATTGAATACGAGGTCTAGAGGACTATATATTTATTTTTTAATATATATTTATACTTATATGTATAGCTTCTACATACAGGGCTAGTATTTATGATGTACTGCTACATCTTATTGATGCTGTTTGCTATAGTATGAGCTAAAAATGTTGCTAGATAGCTAACAGAAGCTTTTCATCCCTGACCTCATATATTTAACTTATAATATGTTTTATATATCTTCCATATACAAGGCTCCTAGCCACAGACTTTGAGTGTACACTTCTATCACTCTGCCTTGAAGTCAACCATAACTATTCAGCCATTCCGATTACGAAAATTGCTTCATGCATGAGCTGTGTGTTGCTCTTTGTGCACTTTTTTTTTTATTATTATTATTAATCTCATTAGCTTGTTAAAGAAGTGGTGGGACAAACTAGTCTTCTTTCTGTTAGACTGTACTAAAATAGTGTGGATGGATGTGACTGACTCCATACTGCTTCCATGTGTCGACAACAGCAAATGAGAGAAAAGTGTGTACAGAGAGGAAGGAGGAAAGTAGAAAAAAGAAAAAAAGAAAAAGAAGCATGAAATCACAACCTGTGCATGTCTGTGTGTGCAGAGAGAGAGAGAGAGAGAGAGAGAGAGGGGGGATAGAAAAGGAAGAAGGATGGGGGATGGACTGAGCCAGTCACAGAGCAGGAAGTGAAGATACAAAAAGAGAAACAGTGGTGGTGGAAAAGTGACAGCGTATAACTGAACACATCATCACATGTTATCTGTTTTTATATAAAATAAAGTCAATTCAAATCAAACATCAGAACACATTTAGATAAAGAGTAGAGGAAAAAAAACATAAAGTCGCACTATACAATTAATAGAAACAGACATCCTATGTCTCTCCACCACTCTCTCTCTCTCTCTCTCTCTCTCTCTCCCCCACCCCCTTTCTTCGTGCTCTCTGCCTGCCTGCCTCGCGCTCTCCTAGCAGCAGCAGCCTTCATGATGCCTTACAGTGCTGTCGGAAATATCACAATCACGCCCTGAGTCAGAAACCAACGACTCACACAGTGTAAAACACACGACCAGAGCCTGCTTATTTAGTTGCTATCACACCGAAAACACACAGATAACACCAGGCACAGTGATGTAGAGGGATAATATCTATATATTTAAGCTACAGCAGCGTGGAATAATGCATATTATAAAGATTATACTACTATATAAACATATGAATTATTGTTTAAAGAAGTAGGCCTGCAACTGTGTTATAGTCACAACTCACGTTGCAAAATCCCACTTAATATCCACACAGTTCTTTACCTATAAAAGGAAATTGACATATATAATATTGTTTATTTTGTATATAAGGAAAGATATTGTGCAGTTTTTTTCCAGCACATTATGTTATTTTTTTTAAATACAAGCTGAGAAAACAATATTCCCACTTATGTAATAGCACAAAGTGCGTTATTTCCAGCATGAAAAGCAGCCGAAATGCTGCGACACTGTGCGTTCACGAGCCTCGGGTGGGGTCCGTGAAGGCAACACCGCCGCTTGCAAAAGCAGCAGAACTTTGCTATGTGAATGTGGGGGATGGGAAGCAAAGCGAGCTCTCTCTGCTCTGCTCAGCCCTTTCTCTCTACAATGCGGGGCTTTCTGCTCACAACATAGCTCACTCTGTCCGTGGAAAAGACATCCTCTTATTTTATTTTATTTATATTCTTACTTTAAGTTCATGTAATAAAAATATCCACATGCATTTTAGAGCATACAGCTTTTGTATGTTTAATAATGATAATAAAAAAAGCAGGAGCAGGGTGGTGGAGGGGGGTCAGCTCAGCTGCTGTCTGCTTATATAGGCTAAGGGAGGTGTGTGTGCGTGCGTTGCGTGCGCGTATGTGTGTGTTAGCAGAAAGCGCAGAGACTAGGCTGTAAGGGAGGAAAGGAGGGGAGGGGGGGGTAGGGAGCTTCTTTTTCTTTTTAGCATAAACTTGCTGTTTATTATCAGGAGGTGCAGTCTTCTTCTCTTGTTTCATATGTTTTAAAAAAGAGGACTATAATCTGCTTTTCCATGCTCTCTCTCTCTCTCTCTCTCTATCTGGTGTTTCTTATTTTAGAAGTGGCTTCAAAAAAAAAGTGTTGTATTTTCAGCGCTTCACCTTGAAAAATATTTATCTGTTGTTCAGCCCGTCTGCGTGGCTCTGTGCAGCTGCAAAGTGACTTAAAAGCACTAAGATCATATGGTATGTTAAATCTCTGTGGGAGAGCAACAACATGATGCTAAAGACCTCCTGTGCAGCTAAGAGTGTCATGCATTTATTTATGTGATTCTTGTTATACAAGGATATGGTGTTCTCTAAAATGCCACGCAGCCTGTTTGGACAAGCTCAACAGCAAAGCGTGAGGACCTCCTTTAACCCAGAATTAATAATTAGGGACACTATGATTGTTGAAATTGATATGTAAAGATGAAAGATCAGAATCAGAATAACTTTATTGGCCACACAAGAGGAATTTGACTCCGGTTCACTTTGCTGTCAGTTGTACATACAGGTATAGACATAAGTACATTTAAAAGACAAGAGACTTGACAGGTGAATGCGTACATAAACATAAAATAGCTATATACATATTAAAAAGGTATATATATATATATGCGTAAATATGCAGCCTATTGCCCAAAGTTAGCTGGGATAGTCTTCAGCCCCATCGTGACCCTGATGAAGACAAGTGGTTACAGATGTTAGATGGATGGATATGCATGAATATAAATATGTGTATCTATGTGTGTGTGTATATATATATATATATATATATATATATATATATATATATATATATATATATATATATATATAAAAACAACAACAATAATGTGAATACACTGAATAAAGGACTGGTGATAGTGCAGTAAGATGATGGATTAAATACAGTTTATACAACCAGTTGTGTGGGTATGACAGTATATACATATATGCACAGCTAACTAAGATAAAGATAAATAAATTATAATCTACAGGTATTAGAAAGATGCTTTTATTCTGAAATACTACATAGACACTGGATTGGAAAAAGGCCATCTACAGTAGTTTTACATTCACTATTGTAATTGTTGTGACTGTACTAGGACTGCTACCACCCACAGACAAAGAATGACTTGACGAAAAGGTGTTACCACAAAAACCTCTCGCTGTAATTCTCTGTCATAATCCTGTCTGGCTCCTATAGAATAAGAGTCACACTTCCCACATGATCTTGTAGTATTGTGCCCCCCATGTCTTGTCTTTGGTTTAATTGAAAACAAGAGAGGAAAACTCATTTTTAAACGCTGTCTGTCACATTTGTCACTGTTGGAGGGAGGGTGGTGCTGGGGGGGTCATGTGACATCCCCTCCTCCACCCCCCCATCTGTCCTAGGATGATGATTTAAGAGTGTTTACTTGTGCCCCACCACCGCCTCCCTGCGAGGATGACCGTGATGCATCACCTTAGGCCCGATGCCGCGGCTTCCCCCGGCCGTCACCAAGGCAGCAGCTTGGACTTCATCCAGTGGGCCCTTTTTTTTTTCCACTCTTGTAATCAGTATTAAACTGATATCGGGGCTTGAGTATTATTATTATTACGAGAAAGGGGGAAGAGACAATGAAATGAGTTAGAGAGAGTTCATTATTCATGTCGTCATATCTGGTCATTAATGCAAAACACAAATTTCAGCGGACAGGCTAGGGTCATAAATATTTTACTGAGTTAACTAAGCCAAAATATTCTATTTTTGTTAATTTATGTAAGCCTTTGATATTTTTAAATATGCATTTTTAACGTAGGAACTTTCTTCAATTAATCTCAGCTTTGAACAGTAAAAGTGTCACTCTTGTTGAGCTGATGACTGATCATTCAGGAGTTTTTCTTTTACTTTAATCCCTCGGGATCCAGTCTGGGAATGGAGCCATACAATCACCAAGACAACCCAATAATGTGGCGTGGAATTTCCTAACAAGAGTGGAGTTGAATTCAAACACACACACACACACACACACTCATACACACACACATTCACGGATGCTCGGTGCACACACCCACGTGTGCAACAGCCAACCACAGCTCATACCTGACAATAATGTACACACACTGAGAATTTATGGCCGCCAACAGTCCTTCATTAATGCATACCTGTGCCAAACATCAGCAGCAATCCCACAGTGACGTTGTCCTGGCCACGCACACACATATTAAAACAACACACACACACACACACACACACACACACAATCACAACAGTTGGGTCCTGTCCAGATGGTTGCCAGGCAGCAGTTCAACGCATAGTCTGGAGTGTGTAGAGGAAGGAAGTGCCACTTTTGCGAAGTGCAATGGGCATCCGGCTCGTTCCCAGACGCTGTGCATGCATCCGTGCTTGTGTGTGTGTGGACGTTTAAACTTACACCTGACAAACACACACCCACCTCTTTGTAAACAGAGCGGGGATAAGGTATGTGCACAAAAAAAAAAAACTCCTCCAGGGCTCCTTAATAAATGTGGACAATCGGTTTCATATAAAAAAAGATCCCACAGTCTCACTTCACAGCTTCAGTATAGGTTTAATCCAAACATACAGCCCTGATAGATGAAAGGATATTAAAAAGCACTTGTGGAATTATTCCCGCAGCCTTATAAGGTCATATTTCAGATTAATCTTTCAGCCATTGTTCTTATCTGATTTGATCAAATGGGATCAAACTTTTTCAGGAGCCACAGCTCACCCTGAACTGCTTAGCAGACATTCAATCAGCAGCTCCTCTCTCCTCTTGTATTATTCTTTCCCAAGCAGTGAATTCCTTTTCAGCTCCTCAGGTGAAAATAGACCGGGGGACCTCAATGCTCCACGACAGGCTTTCAAATCAAAGCTGATAGGACATATTCAGGTTACACAGGGACACTTTTATCTATCTTTTTATGTGTGTGTGTGACTGCGTGTGTGAGGGGTGATAATTTGCTAGGGGGCATTTTTTTTGGGCAAAATCTCCGAATTCATAAAGTCTTCACAGTCTGCGCTGAATTCTAAACACTCCATTTTCTCGCAGTGTGTTCAACTGAAGTGAAGGAAGGACCCCCAGATCTCAACAAAGCCAGGCAAGGTTAAGAGCACTCAAAATTACGGTGTCCACCCTGCAAGGACAGAGAAGTGCTCACTCTCTTTTCAATGGGGATGAAAAGATGCCGTGTGGGGAATCATCTCTGTAGTAAGGGAACTCATCACTAGCTAGCATACTGGGAACTGCTCCATTGTGGGTCACGGAGCCCAGTATGTGAGCGTCTACTCAACTGACAAACAGTCCCATCCCTATAAATCACACAGAGCATATTGTCAGCGCTTCAGCTGCGAGGTAGGGACAAAATAACGAGGAGGAAGAAGAGTGGTTTTGCAGGGGAAAACATAAAAAGGGCTACCCCAAAAAATAAATTCACTTTCAAGCCTTGCCACTTGAAATCTTAAATTCTGGCACTTTATTCCTATAATTCCTGCTGAGGCCTTCATGCAGACACACCAAAAAAAAAGACAAAAAGTCCTCTGAACTTCTTTGCAAAACAGATAGCTGCCGGCAAGCTAACAGCTAATATGCTAGCAAGCTGGGAAACACTGACAGTATAAAGAATGGACAGCGTATGCGTGGCGTCACCCATAGATTTCTGAAGAGCCGTTTTGAAGCTCAAAATCTGTGGCACTGGCCATGTTGGTAGTCCTGTCTCTTCCATCTGCAAAGATGTGGACCATCACGGACCTGACACCTGAGTGCTCAAACAAGCCATCTTTAATGGCACCCACCTGTCAATCAAAGCGTCCACACTGTTAATTATGCATAACTTTAAACCTTAATATAACTTGGACAGGTGAGTTCTATAAAATTCAGACTCAGTACAGTTGTCATGAACACTGAAATTAGCTATAGAGACCAGAAGTGTTTTTTGTACCAGGCTGTAAACATGTTTATTTCCGCTGTGAAGTTGGACATATATGGCCGCTTATGGAGATTGACATGTTCTGTAGCCAGCCTCAAGTGGCCGTTGGAGGAACTGCAGTTCACAGCCACAGAGGTTGCTGTTAGCTCTAATCAATCAGAACAACTCTCTAAGCTTCTTTCTCTCTGTTTGTGCTGTTAACTATCCCTGGTATTTTCTTTTGTATATTATTTCATTCAACAACAAGATAAGACAACAACAACATTGTTTTTTTATCAAACAACATTGATGAGAAGACGAGAGCTCTCTGAGCCTTCTGGCTGGCTTGCTAAATGTCAGCTAGCTAGTTTGGTAACTAATCAGACAATAAGTTCACAAACGTGTATTTGTGCCAAATAGATATGAGAAATAGGGCTCACAAGTGTCTAAAGACCCAGGCTACAGTCATGTGAAATCAAATTCAACTCAGCTAATTATGATGGAATTTTGGGGGGATTTTCAAAATCTGCTATTATTTCTCAACTATTTTTTAAATATTTATTTTTTTTATTGCAAATTCTTCATCTGCCAATCAAGACAAACAGAGCCAATCACATAACTGTCCCTACCCTGATTGTCTTGATTGACAGACAAAGATGTCAGAAATTGTGAATGTGTGAAATAAAAACATTGGAAAAAGAACATATTGAAATAATAATTGGAGGAACGGCCAAAAAAAAATGACAGTTACATTTCAATAATAATGACACGAGTTTCTAAAATGCATAGGTTTAGTTTAAAATATACTGAGTGGTGGTTGAGGTGAGTTTCCCTCCTTCACTATGAGCACTTTGAGTATCTAAGATAGAGCGTAATGTATTTTATCTGTATTTATTCAAGTAATTATTTATTTTATATTTTATTAAATGAACACTTTACATCTCCATGAACTTTGACTAGTGTTCACAAACAATACCAATGAGAAGAAATCTTCAAAATAACGTTTAGAGGTGATTCTTTAACAATGATAAGGTGAGGAAATGCTTTATTTTGATGTCCTCCTTTTTATGTGTGGATGATAGACCTGGCCTTTAGATTCTGCTCATGCACTACATTCAAGATAGACTAGGCTATGAATATTTAAAACAATAATTGAACCAAATATGCACGTTTGAATTAGTGATTCAGAAGCCATAGGTTTGAAATCAATGGTGGCAGTCGGGGGACCGGCGTTTGTTTTGAGGTGAACTAGCCAACTGTAATGTAGACATGATGAACAGCAGAGTGGGGTGGCAGAGAGATGGACGAAATTGACATGTTGAAGACGGAGTGATGAAGTTACCTGTTACAGAACAGCCCCTGAGCATATATCAATATGAACTATGGCAGGCTGAGAAGATGAATTGGACGCGAATGAATGGATTGTGAAAAAAAAGAAAAAAAGAATTGCAAGCAGTTGTACTTATGCAGCGCGGAAAATAGAGTCTATGTAGAAACCAAAGGAGCATTTTATGGAGAAACCATTTTCTGTGCGTAATATCAGTATGTTGATACAAGGCATTATATTGAAAAACGGCTGATGTAATTCACTCCCTGGGCCCCCTTAGATGCTCAAGAGACCAATCTTCTCATATATCGAAATTGGATGTATTTCAGCTGCTACTAGCTGAATCATTTTCTTGTCCCACTCTTTTAGCCTATTGTTTACAGATGCGCCTTTTGTTGTGCCTGAACTCTTCCCTCTTATGGGGGCTGATGTTTGTGCTGTTTCAAGCATGAGTGCCTTAACTTACAAAGGGCAACGATGAAGCGAAATTGAAAAAAAAAAAATAATAAGAAGAAGGGAATACATTAGCATAGCAGTTTGATACGAGATAGGTGGTGGAGTCGAAGTTGAAACAGCGAGAGAGTTCTGTTTGAAGCGGGATAAACTCAAACAGAGACAGCCTGGGAGTAAACTCTGGCATATAAAACACAATCTTTGCAAGGTGACAACATCAGGGTAGAATAGGTTTGATGGTAAGGCAGCTATATGGGCATGAAGACAATCAAAGGGCCCCTCCGTTGTGATGGGAATTGTCTCCATGTGGGGCGGCACACTTCAGGAATGACCTTTTAGCATCCATGCTAGGACAGCGGGTGTAAAAGGGGGGTGAAGGGGGTCCAGCACCACCCACCAGTCAACTGTGAAAACAAAACTTTATCTTGACTCTGTGGGGAGGCTGCAAGATAGGGGACTACAAGGCCTGTTGGGGGTAGGAACCATTCTTTAGGGCTGATTATCGGCCTGAGGCTGAGGGGCAAGGTTGAAGATAGGGGTGGTACCGGCTGGAGGGTGGGTGGTGGGGGTCGGATCTCAAATCTCTGCATTGAAATGCTGATGAAAGAGAGGACATTAAGCCGTAATTGCTCTTTTGCGGTAATTCTAGGCGACACACCTCCGAGCTTGAAAAAAACACAAGAAAACAAACCATGAACGCTGATGCGCCGCAGCTGCCACCTTCTTTTCTCCACGCGTGGCGAGGGAGGAGGATGCCGAGATTAACGAACAAAATCTACTATAATGTGCGACAATAAAGAAAAACGAGGCCGTGCATATGACTTTCCAGTTTTTCTCCATCTGTTGCCAGTCGAGTTGATAAAACATAATCCACGGTTTCCTCTGAATATGATATGAGAGCTTACAATTTGGAACGCATCATTTGGATCATTTAGGATTTGGATCAGGTTCACATTTGAAGAGGGTATTTGAACCAGAACCTTAAGAGACACTGCTGGGCACAGCTCTTGCCAAATAGGGCATTTATAAAAGGTTGGCACAGGCCCTACAGAGTGAAGGCTGGCAAAGGCATGATGCCCACATCATAGTGCCAACCAAGGGTTTTGTTTGGCATGTGCCTCTGTAGTATGGCTTGTCTCCTCTAGACAACTGGCCCAAACACAACTTAGCATTAGGTTACAGAAGCATTACAAACTGAGAGTGATTCATTAAAAAGCTTGCAGTCTCTCCCGTGAGATGAGAGGTGCAAGAATAAGAGACAGCATACAGTGAAGATGCAAAATATTGCGGACACATGTGTCGCGGGCCCCCCTTTTAGCCTCACCTGTCTGTTTGTATCGCATTTTCATGAGAAAAATCAATAAGTAATAACAGCTTTTATTGTATGGATTCACATCGTCTGTGAATGAAAGTGTATATTTATTGTTTACTCACTTTTATACTCACTATTGGACATTAAACACGCAATACTGCCTCAGTGTCTTAGCCGTGAACCTTCCTACTGGAGGATTTTGGCTCAATGCCTCTCCGAGAGATTTTGATATCCCTCGTTTGATAGCAGCAGGCGCCACATACGCAATCCTCACTGAGACTGTTACAATAAAACGGGCTCTAGGAACATAGTCAGGGACAACAGCAATGCTTAATTTCAGGCACCGAGGAGAGCAATTTCTGTCCTGCAACTGTACAAATCAAGACAGTAGGGGAAAGAAGGGCAAAATATAGCTAAAGTAATTTATTCTGCCTCATTTTAACCTGCCAGGGAGGCCTATTTTAGGAGAAAATAAAAAAATAAATAAAAAGGAGGGAGGAGGTGCTGAAGACAATGCATTTTAAAAGAGGCTCTTCCCCCTAGTGTGCCTTTATCTGTCAGTCAAACCCAGCAACGTAAACACATATTATAGGGGAACACAGAGGGGTTTCCATAGCCACAGTTTTAAATGGCACTGTCGTGCTGTACACAGTATATAACCCCCACCCTACCGCCCCTCCGCCCGCTTTCTCCTTTTTTTTTTTTTTTTTGCAACAGTGTTTATTTGCTGTTGTGTTGGAAGAATTCAGGTTGTGCAAAAGAAGAAGCGCTGATAGTAAGTGAGGCACTGGGAGGCTTTGGCGCTTGCGCTATTTCCACACTGCAAGAGGAGAGAGACAGAAGAGGGCCCAGCAGACTAAGAGAGAGAGAGAGAGAGAGAGAGAGAGAGAGGGAAAAAAAAAACATACAAGGCCGGTTATGCAGAAACACAGATTTAATGTAAGGCTTGGCTCTGTTATAAGCAGCGGAGAGAGGAAAAAGCTGGTCTGGAGTGGCAGGAAAAGGGAGACGGAGGCAAAGCAAACAGAGTCTCATCAAGCGGGCCTGTAAGGGATGCCGGACGGTGCACTCAAGAGGCGCTTCAGTCCGGTAGAAATCACCGGTCCCGGTCTCTTTGGGAGCCTATTGAAGCGGCTCCTGCTCTCTCTTTGGATAAACAGTGCTATAATACACTGAATTAACAACACAAGCCCTGGGGAAATCAGGTCTCTCTACAATAAATTGGCACCACCACCCCCTTCCCCTTCCCCTATACCCCCACCCGCCACCCATGATTTTTATGGTTTCAAGCTCAATAACACATTTATTATTAAATCATGTTTACTGGAATCACATGCATGTCCTTGTCCTGGCTGTATAGCTATTAAGTTGGGATTTCAAATGGGTTTTTTTCCCCCTTTTGGGTGAATTCATTACATTACATGATATTTCATAAGCAGTTATTGATTGTAGCTGTGGGCAACAGACAATCAGCTCAGCCTTTCGTTTTTGAATCTGTGCAGAGGAGTTGTCTTACAGCTTTAAATCCATGTAAAAATAGCATTTTGGTTAATGCCATTTGTTCAGATACATCACTTCTGGACGCTCAGTTCATTGGCTGCCCATGCAGCTTCAGCTTCTCCCTTGCAGGTCTTTACTTAGGCAATACATAAAACATCCAAGCATGTAAGCAAGAAGCGCTGTTCATCAACACAATGCGTGGTGTGAGAAAAGGGATACGATTCTTGCTGAGCCACATTAAAGAGCTCTCCAAAACCTCTGATTCTGTTTGTTCTGTCGTCTCTGCTGGAGACCAGGTAGGAACCCCTTAACTGTGGCTTCTCACCCGCCGCTTAATCTTACCCACAATCACATTCAGTGACAGGCGCACAAAGCAGTCCGGCAAGCCCAACAAGGCTCTGCTATTATGTAACCACTGACAGCTGGGCTTTCAAGGCATGGGTGAACCCCCATCCGTGTGGCAGCACTTTGTGTCAACCAGACGTGACAGTCAAGAAAGGGCCCTGGTAGAGAAAGGGTATTATCAGGCCAGGCGGAGGCATACGGCCCCAATAACAAATGCACTGAGTGATGGAGTCCAAATCAAAACAACAGTGCAGCCACGATGCAAACAGTTCCACCAGATCCTTTATCAAATGTCGTGTAACATGCTGTATGTGTGACACTTGATAATAAGTCCATCCTGTAACATTAAAGTGATGCAAAAATAATGTCTTTTCTTGAATGCTGGATCATGATTTATCCCAGGAGTTACAAAAATATGGCTTTCTATGATGCAAAAATTACCCTTTAAGTGCACCCAACAATGTTCTTTGTTGGATTTCAACCAAATGCATCTCAGTGCAGGCTTCAAAAGTGTCAACATGTGCATTAATTTCTCTCCAAACGGGGTGATTTCTACCAATTGTTTTTCTTAATATGCAATTTCTTTGAGATGGTGGCACATGACACTGAACACAGAGACACCCAAACGTTTGATTAAACTGTGCATCGCCTCCCTTTAGGCCCGACATCTCTGACGGGCCTTTGATGCTCTGAACACACAGCGGAGCCAAAAGGACCCCAGAATAGCAGGGGGATAATCGACAGACGGTGTGTTGATTTTGCCACCCTTTCCAAATAATTCCCTGTTGTTCCAGGGAAGAATCACTGTCAGTGGCGACATTCCAGGGCAGACAGACTGGAGTGATTGTACAGGATGAGGGCCGCCGTCTAGATACAGTAAATCTAAACATGTCTGTGGTCACATAGACCTGGCCTTCAACATGCTCATCTGCTAAACTGGCTGTTGGTTTGTGTGTTATACGCCTTTCTAAGCAGCTCGGCATGCATATAAACTTGTTAATAACATGCAAAATTAATAACTAACACTCCTGTTTGTTCATAAAATAATTTATATGAAAGCAGACCATATACAAACAGACAAATTGCACAACAAGTGTTGTGTATAGTGGGAAAAGTTATTTGAAATGAATAAAATAGGATATTTTACCATTAGGAATAACAATATATCATATTTAAATGATGATACCAATGTTTTCTAAGACTTTCACACATTTATTATAAGGAAAACTATCATTTCTGGCTTCTCCCGAAGCAGTTTGGTATCTAAATATGGACAAATAACCACATGAAATAAGAGAAATAAGTGTGTATATGCCAATATCTGTTATTAGGATTATTCACTTCATCATATAATATAATTCTGAAAAGAAACCAGCTAACTAAACTAAAGTTTGTAGACAGCATGGGGGCTAACGTCATGCTTACTTTCTCCACCAACGTTTCAACATGTCTGCCTTGCTGCAGAGGCTTCAGTGGTGTATTGAATGGGTAATTCAGACATGAAGAAGTACCCCCTCATTTCATTACTGCTTGATATTTTCTGGACCACTAATGGGGACCATCTTCGAATACAAGGGTACCGCAGTTTACCACCAGTATAACCAGTTCTTCTCCCTGTGTTGCTGGTGTCTGGCTCTCACAGTTGAGCCATAGAGATAGTCAAGTCTAGATAGAGGTCATAGTACAGCAACCGCTCCCTCCAACACACAGGCAGCTCATTAGCAAGCAGAGGCTAAAAACGGTTAAACGTGTTGAAAAATGAAGGATTTAACACTCGCACTTTGTTGTAACATATTTGTTAAGATATAAGAAACATTATTGTGCCTCTATTTTCTATTTTTCTACTTTTAAAACGTGTTTTTGCCTCAGATTAACATCAAACTCCAGTCCGGGTTTTCCACGAAGCCGGAGCCTCAATTTACTGTGTGTGCTTTCAGTGCCGCAGCACTCAGTGGCAACCTTAAGGATTCCTCCGCGGCTCACTTGTGTGTGCGTGTGTATGACTCTTGTTTTACAGCGCAAAAAAGACACGCCACGTACCACGTAACGTCACTTAAAATAACGTGTAATAGTTCATTTTGATTGCCCTTTCACGCCACGGCAAATATAACGCGTTTTCACGCCAGGAGGACACATTCAGGGAACTTGTCGCACTATTTTGCCCCAGCTGTCCTGTCTTTCTAACGCATACAATACATTCCTGTGTTGTTCCGCGGTGTGACAAGGCCCTGCCTGCCTGCTGTTCCTGTAAACTCCCGCCTTGACTCGATGAGCGAGAGAGGCCGAGAGACACAGAGAGTGAGCGGGAGAGAGTGAGTGGAAAAGCCCTATAACACAACACACAAGTCCCACAGCAACCACACTGGAGTTCATATTCCATTACAGAGCTCACATCAAGTTTTGCTGCCTATAATGAACACAGTAATCACATAATAACATAAGACTCACACATATCAGAGTGGAGAAATATCAATTTATTCAACAAAAACTGCCCACATAACAAATTATCCAGTACTCATAGTCCACTACTCACAGTACAACAACACAACGACTAGCTCCCTCACATAACAGTGATATGTAACTTTTCATAGCCGAATAATGATAGGACATAATGTTTTATAGTGGAAATCTCATTTTTACAAAGTAAAAGCATGTCCTTCAGCTGACATTTAAGCACAAACTGCAGCTATACTCTCTATTTGTAGTTCTACCTATTTCTGTACACAATTTTATCTATATTTTTACTTTTTATATGCTTTTCTATTTGTAACTATCTTTAGGTTTCATTTCTCTGCATATGTTTAATTTCTTAGCACAGTTTTATAACCTTATAGGTTCATTTTTAATGTATCTTCACTGTGTTATAGATTCATTTTAATGTATATTTACTGTGTTATAGGTTCATTTAATGTGTGTTTACTCTGTTATAGGTGCATCTATCTGTCTATCTATCTGATGCTGAAATCAATTAAATTCCAGGTTAGTTTCATACACTTTGGTAACTAAAACCGGCATATAGCAGGTAGGCTTACCTAAAATAAAGAAAAGACACTCCTGTAGTGACTTTATAGTAAATCTGTGCCACTCAAATGTGTCTGTATAGTTGCTTTATTTTATATTTTATCACCTATCATGTCACTAAAACATAGAGTTATAAAGCTAGTTGTGCTGCTATGTGACTTCCTTCTTGGGAAACCACCCAAAAGAAGCAGCTCCTTATCGACTCTTGCATCTTAACCATCTATTAATTTCTTGAACCAGGTTGTGAATAGCGCGATGTGGTTGTATGATGACCGATGCTTTCGCAGTCAGATTGCGTGCAAAACCAGATTCCACTGCCCCCTAAGTGACAGTTTATGGTCTTTGATTTGGTTTGGCTGGAGATTGCCAGGCAACAAAACTACCCTGAGTCCT
This sequence comes from Sciaenops ocellatus, assembly GCA_033000465.1. Lineage (NCBI taxonomy): Eukaryota > Metazoa > Chordata > Actinopteri > Sciaenidae > Sciaenops > Sciaenops ocellatus. Next base: position 15,957,408 of record CP136873.1, read on the forward strand.
GAATGAAACAGCCATCTGTTCCATAGCCCCGGTAAAACTGAATTAATTTGACGCAGGGCCTAATCCAGGAATTCAGCTGTAGATTCATTTTTTTTGGGACCAGACTAACTGAATAAAAAAAAAAGTAGGTTACATCAAAGATGATATGAACGCACGCTGAGAGTGTAATTGCTCGGTCACATCTTGACTGGGCTCATCTTGTGTTGCAAAAACTTCAACAAAGGTGGGATGCGTAAAACTTTGAGATGATGGATGGAAAACAAAGGAGAGGCTATTGTTTGTGCTGACTGTAAAGCAGGTCATAGCAAGCTAATCCCCTTGTCTGGCCTGTCTCCCACTGAACACTGGCCATTCCTCGCTGTTCATATAGACATGGCTATTTAGCACCAGAAGACAGAAGAAAAATAAGATTAGAGCCAAGGCTAAAAGCTGCACATATTGTCTGATTCAGGTGAGGGAGCTTCAGCCAGCTCCTGTCTACATCAGTGACCTTTTCCCCTGCAGATTACCCGACTGCCCTTGACCCCATGGCACACTGGGGGCAAGGCCTCTTTGGCTCGGACGACAACCTCTCCTTCCAGTGTCTTCCTGGCTTTATCCGTCCTGCTTCATGCCTGTTAAACCTATATGGATTGTTTTACCCTCCAATCCGTGGGGGCCACACAATACCCATTGAGAGGGAGAGGTCAGAGGCTCACCACTGCGACCCGAGCAAGGGGGCTTTTGTATGGAGCCAAGCTTGTATCCCATTCTCCACCCCGGCTCAAATCATGTAGCCGAGGCGCAAGACACACTTCTGGACTCACACTAAATCAGCTCCATAAAGGGTGCAACGACAATGGAAACAGAGCTGATCATCCGACTGCTGCTGTTGTTTCCCCTTCCCACACAGTTGTAGGGTTAACTCGGGTTGGATCACACTTTTTCTCCATGATATTAAAACCGATGCTGAGGGAGCGAGGCTGACACTGACAAATCTACTAATACTGCCACGGTGTCAGACACACTTCCAGGCTATCTCTCTGTCACAGCTGGTGAAAGTGCCTGATAACCTGCATGCTCCCGTTTTCGTCTCAGATGTTGTTTAGTGCTAGCCCAGGTCATAAGGTGGGTAGCCGCAAAAGCAGCCGGCCCATGTGCTGATGGTGATTATGACACCTTTGGTTTACCTGCAACGACTCAGGTGCTGGGAAGGGAAAACCAGCAAGCGATGTGCTTGATTCGCTCATTATCTTTCATTCTTCATAATAAGACCACTTTGAAGGAAAAGATAATTGGCAAAGAAGGTCAGGAGGAAAAGGGGCAGCTGCTATTTTCGGCGTTGATTTGCCGCAATAAGCTCCATTTAAAAAAAAAAAAAAAAAAAAGAAGAAGATTTTGCCGGGTTACTCTTGATTTGAAAAGTGCTTTGACAGCAAAACAAGAGTGTCTATCATCTCCGTCAGAGGAATGATGATGATGGCCTATGAGGAGCGAACAGAACCTCTTGTTTTTTTTTTATGCCAGTAATTAAACCAGCAGTGGGTGGAAGAGAGTGTGGGAAAGAAGCAAAGAGGAAGCAAGAGGGCTGGTTCAGGATTGCCATCTAGTGGCGTTACAAGCATAATGCAGGGTGAGACTTGCAAAGTGCTTTGTTTTAGGTCTTTCTCTGAGCATGCATTGAGTAGGACTGTGCAGTGATACAGTGCAAGAGTCACCTCTCATGAACCCGCTCTTCACTACTATGTGAAAAGCATAGCACACTGGCAAGATCTCCGGGATCTATCATCTCCTCATACTATGAATTGTAAGAAAAAAATAATTGAATAGGGTGACCCACACTTGGCAGCTGAAGTGGAGGATGGATTCTGATCCCTGTAATAAGTAGGGCTCAATAAGCGCTGCAGGAAGCCCCAGCTCGGCTCCAGCAGGAGAATGACTGGGTCAGATTAAGGTTGAGGAGTTTAATTATGAACAAGGAAATGAAGTTCTCCAAATCTCTGGCTCATGGGATAATTTTAGCTGAGAGAGACGGCGGCGTGTGTCTCGGCTCGTCTTCTCTCTCTGCCTTTGCGTGCTATAGCTGAAGCATCTTCTGCCACTTCACAATCAGAAGTCTCCTGAGGGATGAGGAGGGGAGGGAGGGTAGGGGAGGGAGGGAGGGAGGAAGGGGGTGTAGAAGAAGGAGACAGGGATGAAGTGCCACTTAGGATATTGCTTCAAGGACTGCTCTCCTTGTTAAACTCATTGCTGTGGGCATAAATATAGCCAGGCGTCAGATGATTTATTGACACGCGCTCCCTCTCCTCCTTCTTCCTGCCTAACAAGCCTGTGGACAAATGAATTGTCGAACTGAAGGAATTTTGCCTTGATTTACACTCAGTTCCCAGTGCCTGTGGGAAATCGTAAGGGAAAGGGGGCTGAGTGTGTGTGAGAGAAAGAGCAACGCGATGAGTGTGCGGTAAACTTGGAACAAGAGCAATAGAAGTCAGAGGATATACTGTAGATGTTTTCTTCACCAGACACCAAAAATACAAAACTTCTTAGACTATTAAGTGTTCTTTTTGTCAAACTTTATTCTCTAAATAAAGTCCTACAGGATTATCGTGATGAGCGCTACTATATGAGAACAGTTGTATAATGTCTTCTTTGACTCTGGAGGAGTCTCAGAGAATAACCCTCGATGGATGATATGATTGGTTACTGCACATTTATTGCAGAAAGCTTGGAGTTTACAAGGCAGTAAGCCTTGTAAAAAGAAAAGATGCTATTGGTTGGATTATGTGTAGGATCCAGTGTGTTTGGAGTTTGACCCTGTTATAGGAGATCTGGGTAGTCCCCCAATGTTATGGAAGTACTTAAAGCAACATCGTGTAACCATAAAGTCAAGTAGTAGTAGTCAAGTGAATGGTGAGCGTCGCATTACCACACTGTAACTTTGCACTCCGGGTACGATCACACACAAGAAGTACAGAACACTTTACGGCATTAGGTTGCACACCACCAACTATTTGACTGATTTTGCTGAAACTGGATCAGCGTTTTTCCATGTGATGTCCTCCAGCTGCTCTGCATCAACTTACAGTGATTTACAAAGCTTTGTGATAGACAGTAAAGTAAACTGAGTTGAACTATAGCTGCTGTTAGCTAATGATAGCTAATGTTAGCTCAGTTTGTTATTTGTTCTGTCCGGACTGTGAGCTCCGAGCACCATGGCAGTGTTAGTGTTTGTAACACAGGTGTTTTGGACCATTGGGAAGAGGTGGTTTTCAGCCCTTGAACCCTGGGCAGAGCCAGTGTTGTGCCAGAACTGGAGCTGAGCAAGCGGGCAATGTCTATGGACATAATAAAAGTCTGAAAATAAGAGAGTGATTGAGGCCGCCAGACAAGACTAAATATGGGACTGACTTTTAGTCGCTGGCGAGAGCTTTGTGGAATAAAATACAGATGCTAAGCTGGACTTCTTGCTGTTGGACTATTAAGTAATATTAGCTGGCTGCTCTTGTGCTGTTGCACTTAACTGATGTTTGGCTGTTAGCAAAGTTGTCGACTCGCTAGTTTTTGATTATTAGTAATGTAATCATAACAGATTCACGTGTACAGAGGTTCATATTTGCGACAGTGGTATTGTGTTCTGCAACTGGGGGCACACTATATCTGTCTGTTTGTGTAAATAGGCAACTCTTTGCTTACATGTTCACCATAACAACTTCATGAGGCTGCATTCATGCACTGTTGGCAAAATAGGAAGAACAGCCAAAAAACATGCAGCTTTCATGTTTACTTCCACCTGTGTTGGCCCCTCTCAGCTCGAAGACTTTACAATGGGATGACGTCAAGCAACATAAAACAGAGCCTAGAAAATTGTTTTTCTGAGCTGTTGTTTAATGGTTTCAAAATTCATTATACAAAGAGTAATAATTGATTGTTTGCAGTTGGTGTCCTGTCAACAGTTTTATAGATGTGCTCTGTGCAGAAAAATGCTTTTTGGACCACAGATGGAGATCCAACTCTCTCTTGAAGTCCATGATGTCAGACCAGATAAACAGAGTAAGCTAGCTACTTTTATGTATGTTATGTATTTGTTGCCTTTTGTTAACAAGTGAAACCATGACACAAGAAGTGAAACCATATTTAAATGAGCTGAATCGGTTGTAAAAAGAGTTTTTATTTGGATGCAAGTGCAAGTGATGTGACTTCACATCTGACAATGATGAAGCTGTAGGAAATCCTTGGCACCACGTGGCTAAAAGATGAATAAACGCAGCTTTAAAGCGAACAAAGTGACAATCCATAAGCATGTAGAGTTATTGTAAAACATCTCAGGCGTTGTACTTCTGTTTTTACTCTCTTGTCTCAAAAGAGAAGTGAGAGAAATAAGGCTAAGCTATTAATAAGCTTATGCAGACATCAATATTTTTCTCATATAAGTAAATCTTAAACACATCATTGTTCAAAACCTACGTGAGGGTTCTTGCTGCTGCAGTCGGAGGGGAAAATCCCTCTTTTTAGTCATGTTTACATTGTAATTGTAAGGTAGGATCGTGTTTGGGAAAATTCCTCTGAGGGAAACAAAGAGAGGCGTGTAAGAGATGAGACTAATCTTGAGCAAATATTGGGGAACTGCACTTAAAAAGCTCCTCCTCGACAACTTCCTTAAACGTCTTCCTGTTCAGTAAATGCTGTTGTGAAGGCCTCGAAATGCTTGCAGCTGGCAGCAGACAGCATCGACTAAATGAACACAAGAGCAGATGAAGAGAAATTATTGTCGACTGTTCTTTGCCACAACGCCGCGCTTCACCAATTGAAGATAATAATTGTACATCTCATAAGCTGTCAGCACCATGTGCTCACATGTAATTTCTTTGTCTCTCTTACTCCTCTCTCTCTGTCTGTTTCCTTCATCCCCCCCCTCTGTCAGTCCCAGCCTCGGGTAGGAGGGTGGCACGTTAGGACTGATTTGCCCTGACAATGAGCTACTCGCACTAATTTACTCATTTATTCTAATATGATTGACATTTCATTTCAGCACACTCCCCTCCCCTGCCACTGATAGGGTTGGTCGAGGCAGCCAGTAATCACTGACAGGCCCATTAAAGGGAGATTGCATGCAATTATCTCACTAATTCAGAGGGTTCTTTTAATTTGGCAGCATAAAATTGTCAATCTTGGAAGTGTAATCGGCCTCATTCCCATTTGAGGCCAGGACTAAAAATAAATAAGAGCGGGGGTATGTTTTCGTTTTTCTGTGGTCTGATGACAAAAGAGATGCAGAGGCAGCAAATGAAAAGGATAGAGACCCTCATCTGTTGTCCATCCGTGATGACAGGCATCAAGATGATACATAGAATGCAGGAAATTAATATTGTTTTTACTGTCACATCACTTTCATTGCTGTGAAACCATTTAGATAAATGGGTTGATTTATTTCACTTGGGATTTTATATTCAAGTTCATAGACCCATCCATAAATAACCCAATGAAAACATATGTACATGTTTAACAAAAGGAAATGTGAGAAAAGTATTCATGAGAACTAAGCCAATGGGATTTATGCCCAAAACTCTGTGGACACTTGAACATGTCACCCTCCAAAACCACGAGCATTAACCAATGACAGTATAAAGGAAGGCATTAACCTGCTGCTTTAACAGCCTTCTGGGAAGCTTTCCAGAAGGTTTTGAAACCTGGCTGCAAGTCTGGCTCTCTGTCAGTGTTACCGCTCATCCAAAAAAAGTGCTGGATCGGGTTGAGAAGGTCAAGATCTGTATTTTTCAAACTGCTAAAAGTGAAATAAATCCTAACATTTAAGGGAGCTCCAGTGGTCTTTTGGTTAAGAGTATTTGCACTACAGAGACAGAGGTGAGCACTGAAATATGTCACTGTGTCATGCTGAGTATGTTAACTAATGTAATATGTATACTTCAGAGCATTTGACACGATGTTCTTGAATGAAAGAATGAAACTGACACTAAGCACTTTACACACGTCTTAAATTCTCCTTTTGTTTCTGTATATTGTTTTATATCTTGGGAGTTATGCAAGATTTTAAATACATCACTAAATGCCACCTTTGCACCACAAGTGAGCTGTATAAAGTGTAGGCTCTAAAAAGGGCTGTTTTATCATCTGTACAGCCAGCATCCTGCCTTGTGCACATCATCATCATAACACAGATCATTCCTGATGATGTGACCCAAATATCTTACTCTGTTCACCACATTTAGCTCTTGGTCTTCCATAAAGAATAATCATCTCGTGATCACTTGAAAATTGCTAATAAATGTCACACTTTGCTGTACGTGGGAAGTCGCTTGATAAATGTGTCTTATTCTTTACTTTTGTTTACTCCAAAGCTGTCTGTTTATGTAATTCTTAGAAGGTTGGTAGGCATGAAAGCATGTAGATATGTGTGTCTGCACACTTTTGACCACATATTATACACAAAACACGCTGAATAGTAGTATAACAATAGCATTATGATGTGAGGCAATGACAAAAAGGCACAAAACATGCAAATTATGTGGAAAAAAGAGAAATATAGCAGCACAAAACAAGTGGGAAATGTGTTTTTTAATGCATCAAAATGTCAATAAATTACATTCTGAAAACACATTACCTGCAGCATATAGGGATTCCTATATAAAAGTGTGTTATATTCACATTAACAGGGAATACGAATGCCCACGGTTTCTAGGGTGTGTAGCTGTGTAGCGATTATTCACCTCATCAGAACATTCAGTTTGCACATGCTGATAACATATGACATTTACATTTCACCGCTGTCCCAACGCATTTCTCAACCCCGCTTTAGAGAATTGTACGGCAGTAGTTCATCTTATTCCACATTCCCACAGATATCTCATTTCTTTCCCCACCTCTCCTGTGCGACTGCTCTCAGGATTTCCAGATAAGGGGAGTGATTGGTCATTTCCCCATATGTGCGAGGGCCCCCCGAACGCAACCCCCATTCAACAGCCATCAGCCATCAGCCGGGGCCTCGGAGAAACACTGTTGGAGTGGATGGGAAAGGCTGCGAGAAGTGGTCTCCACATGAATGAGAGAGAGCAAAACCCTTGGCATTCAGTGCTTGAAAATGGCTTTTCACGCCACACTCTCAGAGAAGCCAATTGGGCTGTGATGCGTGGCACGTCTCCCCCACTCTCTCTCTCCCTCACTGCGGGGCGATTCAATTACCTCCCATGCAAATTGGCCGGGGCCTTTCATTTCTAGGAGGCAACCCTGGTAACTCATAAGGCATCTCATTGGTAATCTCGGGCAATTAGGGGGAGCTAATGCATCTGTTTGTCATGGGTTGTTTTTTTTTTTTTTTGGAAGTGAGTGAAAGACATTGGCGCAAATGAAAGTGTCCAATACAAAGAGCGGGAAAAGTGGGAAAGAGATGAATGCAAACTCACTTATATAAATTCCATAAACTCTGATGAGATGTGTTCAAAAAATGTTTCCCTCTGAAGTCAAAATCTTCAAAGCAGAGGGAGATATTTCGCCTGCTGTCGCTGACATCAGAATTCAAATTACACCCAGACCAAGAGAAATTTATACATTTTCAAGCGATAACACCAAGAATGAACGATTATACAACAATCTAATGTGTTTGCCATTCTCATGAATCTATTGTTCTGTGGGTGTTCACGTTTCAGCACAGATTTTATTGTTTATCTAACCCCCCCCCCCCCGCTCATGAATAAAACATCCTCGAGTCATTTTTACTGCATGCTGTTGCATTGTATCAATCATTCACAAAGCCTATGCCTGTAATTTGATTCTCAGTGTAATATTCATGGCAACAAAAGCAGGCCTAGAAAAGTGAAAACTGTGGAGATACGTACATTTTTGTCGCCTCTCTATATGATTTCTGGCTTATTCATCATCAATCTTTGCCGCTGCGCTGTTGTACATTGTTTTGGATTCACATTCGGAGGAGATTAAATTATTATATCCAACATAATGCGCAGTGATATGCAAGGCTGGTGCATGAGAATACATCCATTACCACATAGAGAATAGTGTGTGACTATTGTGGCCACCAGAGGGTGACCATGCATTATTTAAAGACTGGTCAAGACTGAATGGGAAGGCAAAAACTCAATAAGTGGACCAGTTGTGAATTAGCATTATGTCCCAGCCAACAAAAACAACATATAAGTATATCATATTTAAAACTACTTTTATATTTTTGCACTTTTTCCCTGTGCATAAATCAAGAGAGCTCTAATCAGACTTTCCCCAGTCCAAGCTCTTCATTTGTACAGATGTTTTCCTCTCCGTCCTCTCCTCTGTAATAAACACCAGGGGGCCATTTAGCCAGAGATCACTGCGAGGATCAATGAAAATGTCACCAAACGTCGAAAGAGTGTCGGCAGCTGTGTCTCTTAAAAGCAGCAGAGGAGTGACAGGAGAGTCAGGAGAGGCCGTGTTCACATTTACGAGGGCTTGGTGATCAATATTAATCAGCTGCTTCATCTGAATGGTTGTCTTGTACAGATCCAATTAGTCGTCACTGCTGTGGCATTGCCGTGTTTTTTTGGGGGGTGTTTTGACATGTTAGAGTCAAGTCCATGTGTTAAATATTTCCACTTGACGTGACAGTGCAGTCATAAAGAAAACATCTTGAACAGGAGTATTTAGCTTCAATAAAGTATAGACAATGTTTGTCATTTATCATTTAACATGAAACCAGAGGCTATTTTAATTTTCTATTTTAATATTCTATTCTATTCGTGATTATGGGTCATGGTTAAAAGTTATTTTTTGGTTTATAGTTCCAGAAAAAGCAAGTAAATGAGCCTTTAATAAAGATTATTTCTTTGTAAAAATGTGTTTGTTTTAATTGATTAATTCTGAGGTCAATTCATCTTTAAATCAAACATTTAAACCCTTTAAAACCTGGATGTTTGCTTTTTGCATCCAACATCTGTCTCTCTTCCTGTCAGCCCTTTACTGTTGCTGTCTAATAAAGGCAGAAATGTTCGGGGTTTTTAATCACTTACTGGTCGGGGGATGAACACACAACAAACTAAAAGGAAGCTGGAGGCCGAGGCAAAAATAGAAACAAAAATGCAATAACCAAGATCCAGAACCAAGAAGCAAACTGGGAACCCAGGCAAACTTCAGAAACATGCAGACACATTCAGATACGTAGACACATAACAGACAGACAAAGAAACAAAGGAAATGCAGAAAACAAGGCAAGAAGTAGAAATGCAAGATACAGACAGGGGAGAACTACAAAATAAAACAGGAAACACAAAACTGTCACAAAAACTACCAAGCCTGTCACCTGATCACCAAACCAGATACAGTAGAAGAGGTAATGACCAAGCAGCAACCTACGTGCCAAAAACTGCAGTTCCTCGAACAGCCACTTGAGGCTGGCTGCAGAATGAGTCAATCTCCATAAGCCCCCATGTTAAAATGTCCAACTTCACAGCAGAAATAAACATGTTTACAGCCTGGTACAAAAAACTGTTTTGGTCTCTATAGTTAATTTCCCTGTTCATGACAGCTGTACTGAGTCTGAATTTTTATATAAATCACCTGTTCAAATTATATTAAGGCTTAAAGTTATGCATAATTAACAGTATGGTCGCTTTGATTGGCTGGAGGGTGCCGTTACAGATGGCTTGTTTGAGCAACCAGGCGTCACTCAGTCCGCCTCAGGTCCACTGATGATCCACGTCTTTAACGATTTTTAAATTAGCAGGCAGAAGAGGCAGGACTGCCAACATGATGGCGGCCAGAGCCACAGATTTTGAGCTTCAAAACAGCTCTTCAGAAACCTGTGGGTGACGTCATGCATAAATTGTCCATTCTTTTCGTTGTTTATTCTTTGTGACTCATTCTATTATGGAAATGTACAACAGTGTCTTTTTATCTGACACACAAAACATTCTGGAAGATAGAATAGTGGACAGATTAAGGTGTGGCGTCTGGCGGTTATGCCAACATTATATGCAGCCTCTGTATAGATATAAGGACATGATTTACATTAATTAATTATTTATAGATGATTACTTCATGTATAATTATAACTGTAATCTTTCTGTTGGCTGTGCGCGATGTGATGAAGGTATTTACCAGCTGTGGAGTGTGTGTGAGTGTGTGTGTCTCCCCCACGGTGGCTTTGTTGACAACCCTCGCTGGTCGGCTGGTACAAGCGATTACAGTGCAATATATCATCCCGGGAACGTGCTACCTTTACTGTCACCTGGGATAAAACAATCTCCAAAGCAAATAAACAGGAGGCCTGCTGTGGTGATGGGAGCAGCGACAGAGCCTGCAGCCCACTCCCAGCTTCAGTGGCTCCCCCTGCAACAAAAGAGCAGACGGTGATTCTGACCTGGCTCTTTTGTCGGGGTCCACATGGGGCCATGATTAAAACAGTTCAAGTCACCGAGGGGGTCCGGTGGCCCACCCCTTCCCTTGACAGCAGCTCTACCTGCAGCCTTCCCATGGAGGGCCTCAGGAAACCGAGGAGACAGGAGTGTTTCTGTCTTCTTATCAAGGTGGAAGAACATCTCAAGCACACTTATATATAAAACCAATGTATAACCTACACACACAACTATAACCTAGCTTCCCTGCTGTGGAGGGATCAGCAGGTATCCAAGCATGTGTGTGAAGCAACATGTTTGACTTTGATTGTTTGCATGTATCCACTCTGCTGCTGCTGCTGATAGGATTACTGACACAAGGAGGCTGTCGATCGTTCTCTCCGCATACGATTCGTTCTGTCGTCGCTGCATTTACTTCTCGTCACCTTGGAAGTTCAAAGTGAGGCAGAGGAGGCCTGTGATGGGGCACAGTGTGAAAGTGTGAGAGTGTGTATATCCTCTGTGGCCTTGTTTCCCGAGTGTTGATTCCAGGCACTTCTTCTGACGTGTCTCTATTTTGTTAGGTGTGTGTATTTATCTCAAAATCCACGTGAATGTCTCGTAACAGATCTGTGTTTCCTCCTCTTATTAGATGTTTAAAATTACTCAGATTTAACATACACCACTGGTTAAAGCATGTATCTTTTATTATTCTTCATAGTCTGCTTTTCCTTTAACCTTTAATGTTTCCTCATATTTTACCGAATAATGAATCAGACAAATAATAATAGCTGTGTAAAGATTAAACTCTCAAAATTAAAATTCAATGGCAGGAAAGCACCCTTAAAATGACTTATTAATGCATTTATATTACAGACAAAACTACACAGGGAAAAATACAACTTTTATTCAGTGATATGCAAAAAAAATCAAATGTTAATGAATGTATCAAATCAAGTTTGGTGACTTAAAAATAAACTATAAAATAAATAAACTAAAAGATTAAGTTTTCCTTTATGACTGAGATAATTCTCAAACTTTTTAAGCTAAATAAATAGTTTAAAATCACATATATACATTACATGCATACATAAATCTGATAAGAAGTTGTGTTTTTTATCACAGGTAATAAAATTAAATGAAAATTCTAATGACAAATAGCACAAATGGGTTTATTTCCATCATCAAATATGAAGTATTGAATGTAATCGGTAGCGTGGACACAACAAACGCCAATGTGTAAAATATATAAACATTAAAGGTACGGTCACGTGAAATGGTAAAAAAATATATTGTGACAAATATGAGAACTTGATCAGTGGGTGTATTCGAACTTGGCATTTTGTCTTCTCGTAGTGACTTTCCAGGTAACCCAGGGAGACGGAGATCATCTGCACTGATCAGTTGGCCCTCCATCTAAGGTGAGTTCAAAGGTCAGGAGGGTCTCAGGTCGTCTCCAGTACAAACACCGCTCTGATGCTTTGGACTTTTTGTGTACTTTTGGACGACTGAAACTGTTCACATGTGTAGGACTGATTCATTTACACCCTTTTCTTTGAATAATTTAAACTTGTAAAAGAGAACTGTGGTTACAAATGAGTTTCTATACATTAAAATAATCCACATATAATTCCTAGTTATATTTCATATCAGGTTAAGTGTTTTCCAGTCAGTTTGCATGGACTTCTCAGAGGACAGATAGATAGAGAGAGACAGATTGAACAAGAGAAGAAGGAAGGGGGGTAAAAAAAGAAAAAGAGGAGACACTCCAAGATGAAGGGGCAGCAGAAGAAAAGGGGCAATTACTGTTCCTTTCTTATGGAAATGGTAATGAAGTGGGACATGGGGCTTGGGACAATAGAGGGCCACAGGCAGGTTGAGTGTCACCGTGTAAACTGCTTCCTGTTAGGGAGCCATTTAGCCCTCACTTTTACTGACTAACAAGCCATCTCCAGGCCAACTACAAAGAGGCTTCCCCATCAAAGCTGAAGGCTTGCTGCTGTCTGTGGAGTCCAGATAGGCTTTTCCCAGGCTGGCTCACATCTAACGGCGCAGCACAGGCCTTTAGGGTGCTGCTTTAAAATCTGTTTGCAGGGATGAACGATGACGTCTGCCTGCGCTTCACATCTTCTGACTGATGCAGAAATGCTTGTGCGAGTAACTCCCCGAGACTCTCCCCGCTGACTTTAGAGACCCAATATCAAATTCAAAGTTTACATCAGAGCCGCTCAGTGATGCTGAGGTTTGGACGAGGAAGTGTTAGGCTGATAAAGTGCTGTGATTGATTTTTGTCTCAGCTTTGAAGTTCCTAAAATTGACTGCTCACAGAGAAATTGTTATAATAACAGTAACTTCATTCCAAAGGTGTTAACTTTTTGTATCACTACCATCAACTGCACATCTGTCATGCATCTGCACTGACAGCTGAACTGAACTGAACGTTTGTTTTTCAGAGAGGCTAGAGAAGAAAACTACAAATACTTTTTTACACTGGAAACTGCATTTTTAAAATCAGCTATTGATGTTAGGGATCGAGCACCCCGGTGTCTTATTTGATTACTTGGTTTTGTGTACGTGTTCGGAGGATGTCTCAATGAACGTATTGCAGATGTCAGATCAAATTATTTGTGTACTTGTTGTGTCGATGCTGCAGATCTTAGTTTATTTATATTGTTTTAAGTCTTAAGATCTGTGTCTATCTGCATTATTCCTCTTAGTTGTTGTCTTTATTTGTTGTCTTTATTGTTGTTTCTGTGTGCTAAAAGAAAAAAAAAATTAAAATAGATAAAGATTTTGTGCAAAAAACAAACCAAAAAATGTTGAAAAATATGAGAAAATAATGCTTTAAAAAGGGAGGAGAAGAATAAATAAACAAATAAAACAAATAAACAAAAAAACATTGAAAACTGGCACCAACAGTATCAAAAGCATGTATGCTGCACAGTTTTAGAACGCTGGATGTGCTGTGTATTTATTCTGTGCAGCCATTGATGTCCATTCATTTCCACATGATTTGTAAATCTATCAGGTGACTCATGAAGTCTGCACTGCATTACCTCACAATAATAATGTAACTTTGACAAACATTCATGCAGACTTGATAATCACTGTGTCATGATCAGTGATGTTCATATTGAATGAAAATCAATAGAAACTGAATGTTGCCCTAAAAGGTAAAAAGGTACGTTTAAAAGACTACAGCATTGTAGTACGTTGTGAAAAACACACACTAAGCTCTGATTTAAAGTATACATGACTTACATACTTGAGCCTTTTAAAGGATGTGGCTCAAAATATTCAGGTTGTTCTCCCTCGTCTGCCACCTGTTTGTGACACCCGACCCAATTCGTTCCTACGGAAGACAACAAAACCTTAAAAAATGTATCACAAATATATTCTGTGTTTTAAAAAAGATGTTTCTTAAAACAGCTGGGCACTGTCGTTTTTAGCAAACATTACTCAAACAGGTGGAAATTGTGGAAGTTTTTGGGGGACTATTTTCAACAGCGGATTAATACAGGAATGCATAATATTTTATAGAAATACATAATCCTGGTTGAGCTATGTGGCACAGAGGGATAAAACACATCAGGTTAAGATTTTTTTCATGACACTTGTCCACAATAATAAAAACAATGACCAGATTTATACTTTACGGTATATAGTAGTAGAAATAGGCCAAGCTCTAAAACTTTAACTTGCCAATGCTGTGATGTGGTCCCATTATAATTGAACTGGGATGTCATATATGGTAGACGTTGATGGGATTAATTAGATTTTTAGTATTTAATGTTATCTTCTTTATATTTTCTACTTAATATGTTTGTTTCGCACCAAAACACCACGGCAAAAATCTACTTGGCAACCAACCTGAGTCTGATTCTGACCTTAAAAACATCAGACTACACTTTAAACAGACCCAAAGCCTTAGTGATAATTAACCACAAACTTTCATACAGCGATTGATGTCACACACTGATGTTCCGGACTTTACTTAAAGGGACTGAATATAATATGATAAAGCTCGCCCCGTCTCACCACCACCACCACCACACTGGACAGAAGGGGGCAGTGTGCTGGCCTCATGGGGGATGCAGTATGTGTGTTGTGGCAGAACTTTTTTTTGGGGGGGGGGCTGCCATCTATTGTCTTTTAATGAGACCCTTTGATGTGGCCCCACTGTTTGCTGTTTGTACACCTGGGTCCCTGCGCCTGCATTCAGATTGGCTGTCTGCTGGTGGAGGAGGGTGGTGGGGGGGCGACTCGGCATATTCCAGGTAACACTTTCCAGTCAGCTGCTGCTGCTTGCCTGGCGTGGGAAGGCAGTAAAAGCAGCCCGGCCCCTTTGTTTACCCCCCTCCAGTTTACGGTGCAGCGAGGGCCACAGCATCCCCCTCCTCTATCCTCTTCCTATAGTCCTGCCTGGCCTCCAGACTCTGCAGGCAGACGCTGGCTGCCTCTCTGGGGCCCCTGGACACCCGTAGAGGTTTAGCTGCCCACCGGGGCTCACAGGCAATGATGCTTCCTTCCAGTAGAGCAGGAAATGAGTGTTACCTTACAACTGCTTCTAAACAGGCTGTATATGGAAGACATTTGAAACACTCAACCCTTCTAGACGTTCACTGCCCCAGTTACACTGAATAATCCACAGATCTGAGCTCTTTCTGCTGATAAAATAGTCCCAGTGAAACACAGTTAAGAGTGGGAGGCTGTGGATTAGTCTGAATAACTGGGACAGTCTTACTACATTGATGTAAAGTTTCTCAGTTTACCATTTACCTCCATTAATATTTATTTAGACTCCTGCAGTAAACCTCAGCCATCTTTTAGTGTCAATACTTCCTGTTATATATAAAATATACATGTGCATCTTAGTGTGTGTATACTGCACAATTATTTCTGTGAAATGATCCAGCGTGCGTATCCGAATATTTGAAAGGTGTATACAGTGTATATAACTTTTATTTTATTTTATTTTATTCTATTTATATCTATCAATAAAGTCTATCGTATCTTATTTCAATGTATTAGGCTGGTGGCAGTAATCTCAGATATATCAAAAGTTCAGCAAGTAGGAAGAAGTTTTGTCCCTTTAAAAAACTTTTTAATACTTAAGAAAGGCATTAGTGTGAGTTTTATTGGAGTCAGATGATGATCTAAATATTAAATTAACTATATATTTCAGCTTTCCATTTTATTTGTTCATTAAATTCCTTAAATACTGTGATGAGGAGGGATCTGTGCACAAAGATGACAAGTGCATTCATGAAAAAACACAGATATTCACAGCAGTTTACACAATAGTCAATAGTCACAATCTTCTCTAAAATGTCTTTTTCTCACTGTCACCTCGCTTCCATGGTTCAGTTTCACGGCGCAGAATGATGTAAGTGCAGAGTTTGTTTCAACATTCAGCCGCTGAATGTGTGCTCGCTTTAAATCTCAGTTCAACAGGTGAACGTAGCAGCGGGATTTTAATGGCATCACAACTAGTTTGGAAGACAATCACGGTCCGAAAACTTAAACCTGAAACCTCTGAGAACGGACTACACTCACCACAAATGTATCAAAAAGGTCCAACAGTGTGTTTGTTAGGCCAAAAGATCTCAAATATCTAATCTAGAGGTGTAAATTATGTGGATTCAGCTAAGAACTGTGGCTTTTTTAGATTTTGTATCAATCAAGAGAGCAGCCTGTGAGGCTCTTTAAACATTAGATTTATTGTCCTTCTCTTCTTGCTGCTCTTTAATTCTTCTGTTTTTGTCTTTTTAACGACTTTAGTAACTAAACCCTGCATGTGTCCTATATATATCACTATATTGTGATTATTTTTGGGTGCTATAACTTGTGTAATTAATGCTTTGTGCAGATGCTCAAGGTTAAAGGTAGACATCAGTGCATTATATATTATTGAAGTGGATATTAAATTGCATGAGAATGTTTTAAAATCTTTCAAATCAAAACTTTATTTGACATTATTTAGGAATTTCTTTTTTTCTCTCATCCATTTGTAATGAGCATATTTAAAAACATTTTTTCCAAGCTCAGTTTGAGCATACAAGTACATCTAAAGTTAAAATGTCCTGTAACCTGACGTTATAATTACTTTTTCCTTGTTTTATTTGAATTGAAAATTAGGTCTGGAGATTTGTCGGGCAATAATTGAGATAAGATAGACTTTAATGATCCCATGTTGGGGAAATTCACTAACTAATACAACTATATATATATACTACTATACCATGTATACTACTAATTCACTATATAATATTCACTGTTTACAAGAAAAAGGTTTAATTAGGGGACAATCTTTTTAAAAAACACAATTTTATGCATAAAATAAGGACATTTCTCTCTTGTTAATCATCTTGTGACACTGCTGATTTATCACACGACTCTTCTGGGGCCCCCAACCCTTATATTGACAACCACAGGTTCAGATAGAAGCTTTGTGGACTGTGGCTGCGATGAGCGCTCAAACTTCAGATCTAACAGTGAGGTAAATGGTTCATAACCTTTAGCTTCTCCCTCGCACACACCGTATGTAAGACGCTGTCATTAGTTATTATTACTGTTACATTATGTGAAAGTAAGGTGCTGATAGCTCATTGGTCATTCATCGGAAGGTGACAGCGTGTTGTGTGAACATCTCATTTTAATTGTGCATTTATAGAGAGAGGAAGTGCCGCCAGAGGAAGAGGGTGATGAGCTCTGAAGTCACACGTCCTCTGACTCTGGGTAAATAATGTTCCTGGCTGCACCTATCATTAATCCTCTGTCTTTAACACTTACTGTTTGTCAGTGGAAACTGGCCTCGCTCCTTTTGATCCCCCCACCATCACCACCACCACCACCACCACCACTGCTCATTCAACCCTCCCACTAAAAAACTCACCCACCCAGGCCAGAGACTGAGCTGGTTATAAAAAAAAAACTTCCCGAGCAGACAGCGGGGCCCGGTTATGATGATCCACCCCATAGTCATGATTAATATCTGCCAATGTTTGCTAATGTCTTTCACAGTTTCCCAGCACAGTCGATCCCTCTTCACGTCAGAAGGAGATAGGCTGAAGTGTGATCTCACTCCACAGGGTCTACTGTTAATATGTGTGTGTGTGTGGGTGCATGTGCACACAGCTGGGGGCTGCTGCAGGAAGATTTAACTGTGTTTTCTCACACACTGGTGTCTGCTGACCTCAGCTGCTCATATTTACATCAGGCAACACCGATCGCAGTGGAAAAAAAAAGAAGAAGAAGAAGAAGAAGAGGAGGAAACAGGCAAAAACAAACCTGTAACTTCACCGTCTACTGGGGTGTAAAACATAAATTAAAGAGAGTGTTTTTCTATTTTTCTGTGTTTGTATATGATGACAATAATCTATAAACCACACCGAGCTGTCTGTAAATAAAACCTGACAAATACACATAATACTGTCGATCAAGCTGTTGTTGTACAGATGATCTAAACAAACCAAAGACAAGTCAAGAAACTGAAGATCTATTGCTTTCAAATTAAGAAAATTAAGAGCACATAAAATGATTTGTTAAATGTAGATCACCGAGGATCTCTTGGAGAAAGACTTGGAGACTTTACACATCATTTTATTAGAGTAGAATTTGGTCATAATATTGATGTATTACTGACTCTGGTTTCTTTTTTTAAATAAATAAATATACAAAACTAAAAGCACGTATTAGTAAAACAACAATCAGAGACGTATCATCCATCTTTGCATTAAATGTACCACAAATCTATATAGTACTTTGTAATAATCTCACGTGTATTTACAGAGTTTATTGTCCAGTTTTTGCTCTGGAGTTTACTTTTTACAGTCAACAGTAGTCTGCTTCAGCAAACTCCACCTGGTCTATCAGTGGTGAAAAGTAAATTCACTTTTTATTTCTTTAGTGGTCATGACAGCATAAACTAAGATTGCTGTGTTTATGCTATTTTACACATACTGAAAGCTGTAAGATTTAGTTATCACAGATGTTAACACAAATAGTGGAAATTCTAGATTATTAAACACTATAACTTGTCTCTGTACTTTCACTTTGTTACTATAAAATAAAGGATTTCCTTTCATAGGGAACTTTCATCTAATCTGTTCTGTTTCAACCTTTATTAAAAATATCAGCTTCATTACAGCTTTACATACAGTCTCCAACCTAGAAGTTCTATTTTATTATTAATTTTATGAAATGACACTTCTTGTTGTGCCGACTGTCCTTCTCCAGAAGTGGCCGGGTCGGTCCCCGTAGTGTCAAAGCTGAGCCTCCTTATCATTAGCATGCCAAAGGTCCCAAGGTCTACTGTAGGACGCCTCTGAGATGAGGGCCGGTGGGGGTGGAGTGAGGAGGGGGGGGGCAATTACTGTCCCCACTAATTCTTTTTATCCCTTTCAAAGGGACGGGTGATTAGAAGAGGAAAGTTTAGATTTCCTGAACTTGAAGTGGAAACGCAAAAGTGACAGACGAAGCTCAGGGCTCAATCCACATCAGGGGAGGGCTGCTGGGGCTGTGTGTGTGTGTGTGTGTGTGTGTGTGTGTGTGTGTGTGTGTGTGTGTGTGTTGGGGACTCACTTTCCTGGTTTTCTTCCTACGGGATGTGAGGAGGTGACGGCTGCTGGTTGTTTCACTTGCTGTCTTTACATGCACACACAAAAAAATGTTAACAGTGTTGATTTGTTAAATATCTGGAGAATATTTACAGTTTATGCTATTTTATACTTCTTCACTACATTTGAGAGTGAAATATACTTTTTACTACATTCATCTGAAAGCTTTAATACTTGTCCTAACACTTAAATAGTAGACATGATAATTAAACAGAATAAAATGTATTATGATGGATTAAACTGACCAACAGTTTATGTAGTATGTACCTTTATGCATCAGTGACAATAATCCAATAATATAACAGTATATGTAATAACATTACATTTACAGACTTGTTCTTTCTTACCTTCATTTTAATACTTACGCGCCTAAATAAGACGCTTACATGTGATGGAGTGCTTTCACACTGTGATCTTGCTACTTATACTTGAAGTGACACTATGCAAGTTTTGAAATAAAAAATAAACAATGTTTCTCTTACAAATGAAAAGCTTAATTCATACCCAATAAAATGCAACTTTAATCCATTCAATATACTGAGCCTCGTTTGGTCTGGTATGACCACTAGCTTATGGTGGCTAACGTTCGCTAACTTCAGATATTGTTGTGTGATCAGTTTGCTAACATAATCATAAGGCTTGAAACTGAATAAATAACAACCAAGGAGACAAAAAAGGATTTATTTCACAGAAGCAATGTGAGATCAGGGTTTAGGAAGAGCTTTTATTTTGACATTTACAAAATCTCTTCCCACCCTTTATTTATGTTTTATTTAACTTTATTTAAGCTCATTGAAATTAAAAATCTACTTCTCAAGAGTGCTCTGGCAAAGACAAATCAAGAATTTAGTATCTCTCCACCAAAATCTATTGGCAATTTTACAGAAAATACACTGTTGTCCATAAAGTTGGAATAAATATATATATTTTTTACCTTTTCTCATGAAATGATTGTGACACTGTGATTTATTCTTGATAGATAAAGTGTGTCTTCTGCAAACTTTATTGATCAATCTCTTCCAAACATATCACAGTGAAAATTAAACCACAATTAACCTGATGTGTATAAAAAAGAATAAAAATACGAATGTGTCTGAAAACAAAATTATTAAATTAACTTTTTGGGCAACAGTGTATAAATAATTTAATATAAAAAGGCCAATAAGAAGCATTTAAGATCTTCACATTTTGTGTATATGATCCATTAATGAGCTGCATGATCTTTAATATCAGACTCATTATTAGAGGTTTTATATCACTTCAGGCTTATTTTTGTTCCTTATCAGTAAAGTTAGAGCTTGAGTTATTGTGTTGTTTTGTCCAGTAGCAGTCTTATGTCATAATTCATAAAAAAGTGACTTTGTGAGTGTGTTTGTACATATATGTGTGTGTGAGTGTGTGTGTCTGTGTGTTTTTTCTTCCCAGGGCTGACTCATCCGCCTTCCTTGTGTTTACTTATTTAGGCCAGCGAAGTCCTCTGGAAAATATGCATCGTTATAACTGTCCCTTTGTGAAGCACCAGACCTCTGCAATATTTCTCACCTAGGTGAGTGTGTGCCGATGCCAGAGCGCAGGCCTGCATCGGTTAACCCTCAGCTCGCCGGAGAAGCAGCATGAGGCAGTATATGTGTGTGTGTGTGTATGAGGAGAAAAGCTGTGGGAAATCTTCAGTGGCTTTTCAAGTAAACTTTATATTCCAGAGCAGACATTCGCTCACTGTGTGGGGACTGAGATGCTCCTCCTTTTACCTCAGTTTGGACTCTGCCTGTCACTCAAAACCATGAGGATGTTTTATGCTTTAATAAGTCTCGTCGGGCAACACCTGACAACCACAACACACAGATGAAGTTCAGCCAAGAGAGTGTTTTTGTTGCTGCAGCTACGGACGACTCATCCCTGACTTGGTCGCTGAATTAAATCTGAGTTTCCTGTGAGTGTGACTTTGTGTGTTGGGGGTTAGCAAGAGCCCAAAGGCCAGGTCTGCGGGGGTTAGGTCCTGTATGCAACCACTTTTTTTTAACACTCTCTGTCTCTTTCTCAGCCTCCAAAATTAAAAAAAACACACACACACACATAGGGGGAAAAGGAAGAGGCCGCTGAATGATACGGGATGGAAAGGTGTGAGAGAGCCCCTTTACATTTATGGCCTCTGTAGAACTGGAGGAAGTGGTGTAGTAAAGTGGAGTCGCGCTCCAAAGCCCTCACTCAATTCCAAGTACATCACAGACAGTTGAATCAGAGGCGACGGGAAAACAAGAAGGCTCAGATGTGAAACATAGAAACCTTTTTCTCAGGATCAGACAATGTGAGCATTGTACTGAATACTGTAAGTCAGCTGGGGGAGCAGTATTAGTACACAGCGGCCTGCAGTGGAGGAAGAAGTACTCACATGTTAACCAAAAGCAACACCACTGTGTAAAAATACTTTATTATGACATTGTACATGTTGCAATGAAGTTTTTTTTTTTTAGATAGAATGAAGGATTGAGTTTCTAATACTGGGTTGAGAAAATGAACCGTTAAAGAAACATTTTGGATTATCTAAAAGATGTTTTTGTTAGTTACAGTAAGTTATATAAGTAGTTTATATATTTTTGGATTAGTATTATAAATGCATTCATATGTAAGCTGCATTTTAATCTTTCATCTGATTGAGATGGACTAATTGTTCTACATACTGTAACAGTAGTAGTAATAGATTAATCCGTAAGAATGTTTCATATTTTATAAACTCATCATCGTCTTTGGTTATAAAATGAAAATTTGAAAAGTGACAAGTAACTATAGCTCTCGATTAAGAACAGAGCAGTAAAAATATGTACTTTCTGCTCACAATATGTGACTATAAATCCCAGACTTCATTCCTCTAACATAAATAAAGGATGTCAAAATATAGAGATTTATGAGTTGAGTTTGGTTGAGGAAAAAAGATTTCAACTTAAAAGATGATGTTTATAAATTCTACAAATCTGTTATGTTGTAGAGTAAAAATATTTCTTTTTAGCAGTAGCAGAAAACAGAAATGCTGAAGAAGCAAAAAGTGATCAGCAGTGTCGGAAGAAGTATTCAAACTTTTTTTTTACTTTGCAGAAACATCATCATGTAAAAATACTGACATTTTACAAATAGTTAAAATGTTTCTAGAAATATGAGGAACGAAATGTCAAAAATAAAAAAAATATTCATCAATGCTTCCTTTCAGTGTTTTATCACCATGTATATTTAAGAATAGTATTACTGTTGCATTAATGTTAATGCAGGTTGAGTTAAAGCTCATTTGAACTTGTTAATCTGTACCAATGTTTCGTCATTTATAAACTCATTTTTCTGAAAATTGTCCTGTTTTCAATTCTTTTTTTTTTATTTTACATTTGTTATGAAGCACATTGCTGCATCTTTTTGTCCATAAATAAAAAAATGCTACTGTTTACTAGAACTGTTGAATGAATGCAGTTATTTCTATCATTTTCTTTCTGGTTATGCAGACGTTCAAAGAGAGAGTAGTCACTGTAAGAGCAGGATGCAAACTGTTAAACTAACTCTCAATGGCAATTAAAAGTACAATATATCATTTTGGCATGTGGTGGAGTAGAAGTATAAAGTAGCATAAGAAATAAAGAAGTGAAAAGAAATGCCCAGTTTCCATCATCAAACCAAAAAAAGGAAGGAAACTATATTAAAAAAAAAAGTCAAATTCAGTGGAAAAGTTCCCACTACACTGATAATAATTCATCACAAACTGAACTCACAGAAATTCAACTTTCTGTCCTGAAGTGTAGCCGATAATAGAGGCAGATTTAGCTGAAATATTTCTGGTTAATGATCTCTAACACAGAGACTTGGTTTGGTAAATTAATGTTTCTACGTAAATAGCAGAAAAAAGCCTCTGTTGAGCACTCAACCTCCAACTGACTGAAATATTTAATATCAGAGTCTCAGAGGGAGCCACGCAGGCCCATTATGCAAATCCAGGCATCACTTGTGGGCCGTCCACACTTTGGCACAACAGGAACACAGAGTCTGCCCTAATGGCCCATACTCAGTAAACACAAGCCCTCTCCCATGTGGATTTGAGACAACAAAAGATTAGCACTATTTGCAAATATACAACTGAGTTCAAAGGCACGGCTCTTCCCTCGGCTTCCCTTCTTTTGTCTGAACACACAGCTTTGAATATGTAGGGCATCAAACTGTAACAGATTAAACTGATTTTTTTAGGTATCAAATTATAAATCCCAAACAGCACATCAACAGCAGAGACATTTTTAACATCCAGAAAAGATGTCAATTTTTGATATTTCTGTGTGGAGTTTGGATGAGGAAGACAGATTTCAACTTAAAAGTTGATTTTTATTCTACAAATCTGTTATGTTGTAGAGAGGGGTCCAGCCTGGTGTGGGGGGCGGTGTTTGGAGACGTTGAACCCGGTCAGGGAGGCGAGATGTGTGCGCCCAAACCACGCCCCACATCCCCATGAGGTCCCTGGGGGCCCTTAAATGATGAGGCCTCAGGGATGAGACACCAGTATCTCTCGGGCCTTGTCTCTCTCTGTCAGTGGCCGTCTCAGAGTCAGTGAGCCCTCTTCGCACTCCACACTAAAACGTCTTGGATTTAGGTCTATCTACACTACTTGGAAATATGACTTCTTCCAACCCTGACCAACGCCTGGAGCATCTCCTCAGCGCCGTGGAGAGCGAGTTCCAGAAGGGCAGCGAGAAGGGAGACGCGTCCGAGAGGGATATTAAACTGACGCTGGACGATGCAGACTTATGGACCAAGTTCAAAGAGTTAACCAACGAGATGATTGTCACCAAAACTGGAAGGTAGGTCACATCAAAGCAACAGCAGCCTCGCCTCGGTGGTGTATTTTGCGCACAGGCCGGGCACATTTTACGCGCTTTTTACGCACGGTGTTTTCAGGGTTTGGAGTAAGTTTGTGAAATATTCTTAATTTTAAAACATGCAGCAGTTTTTTAATCTAATATCCAAGTGGTTCACACTCACCCAAACACACAAGTGCTCTGCCTAAAGTGCTGCTCCTCAGGTCTTAGAGGCCTTGCGAAATTTATACAAATAATAACTTGGTAAACTTGGTGGTCATTGAGCTAAAATTAAAACAATCTGAAGGCTAAAAGAAATCTCACTAAATCTCACTAATGCCATCCTTGTTGTTTTCCAGGAGGATGTTTCCCGTGCTGAGAGCCAGCGTCACCGGCCTGGACCCCAACGCCATGTACTCGGTGCTGCTGGATTTCGTGGCCGCGGACAACAACCGATGGAAATACGTGAACGGGGAGTGGGTCCCAGGTGGCAAACCTGAGCCCCAGAGCCCCAGCTGCGTCTACATCCACCCGGACTCCCCCAACTTCGGTGCGCACTGGATGAAGGCGCCAGTCTCCTTCAGCAAAGTGAAACTCTCCAATAAACTCAACGGGGGCGGACAGGTGAGGAGACTGTTAGATATTTATGATTCAGTTATTAATTATGGTGAATTTACTTTTAATACAATTACAGCTGTGCCACTGGGAGATTTATTCATTTAAAGAAGTAATTTTAACATAAAATACAGCTTGGAATATGAAATATACACTTATTTTTGCAACTACTGTTCTGAAACATGACAAAATAATGTAAAAATCAAGGAACTCGTGTGATTTTTCACAAGGTACCAACAGTTTTTACAGCTATATCCTCACTTGATCCAAGATATATCCTAAACTGAGTAGGTGCAATGTTATCCTGCTGTTTATTCTAATGTTAAATAGTACAATTACATATAATTTCCCCCAACAGATTATGTTGAATTCTCTGCACAAATACGAGCCGAGGATACACATCGTGAAGGTCGGAGGCATCCAGAAGATGATCAGCAGCCAGTCTTTCCCCGAAACACAGTTCATCGCTGTCACTGCTTACCAGAATGAAGAGGTAAATTGTGCATGAAGCCCAGATTTTGAAACCCCTGTTAACACTGACTTGTCTTGATTGAAATGCTAACAGTCATGTCCTCCTCGCAGATCACTGCTCTGAAGATCAAGCACAACCCCTTTGCTAAGGCCTTTTTGGATGCCAAAGAAAGGTAAGACACTCAAACCTCAAATTGATCCTCAAATTATCAAGTTAGTGTGATGATAGTACAAAATCTAATGTTGTTTTTGATTTCAGGAGCGACCATAAAGAAGTCCCTGATCACAGTGCAGACAGCCAACAGTCTGGCTACTCTCAGCGTGAGTTTCATTTCCCAATAATGTTCACAAGAAAACAGCAAAATACTAAAAAGAGCGCCTGAAGCTGCTTCTCATACAGAGATTTGTGATTTTAATTTTGATTTGTTTGTTTAATTCAACAGTTGGAGGTTGGTTCCTCCCAGGACAGAGTCCTATCTGCCCCAGCAGCAGCCCTCCTCAGTTCAGTGGCACAGCAGGCCACTCCTCCGGCTCCTACTGCGAGCGCTACTCCAGCCTGAGGAGCCACAGAGCGGCTCCATACCCCAGCCATTACCCCCACCGTACCTCCAGCACAAGTAAGACTAACCTACAGGCTTTATATGTCATGTCAGGAGTCACAATAAGTGGGAGAATTTGTATTAAATTGTGGTTTTGTTTTCAGACAACTACATGGACAACACTTCAGGGACTCTGCCCACTCATGACAGCTGGTCGGCTCTTCAGATCCCCAACTCCACAGGCATGGGCACTCTGTCCCACACCACCAACTCCACATCTAATTCCAGGTAAACCTTTCCCACCTTTGTACGCTCTGGTTTGATCCACAATGTTGCCATCTTTGAACCCTCAGTTTCAGAATAATTGTAATAACTCCTTTGTCCCTTTCATCCACAGTCAGTACCCAAGCCTATGGTCAGTAGCCGGCACCACCCTCACCCCTTCAGGCTCGGCTTCAGGCTCCATACCTGGAGGTTTGACCTCCCAGTTCCTGAGGGGCTCCTCCTACACAGGCCTGACCTCCTCGCTGCCCGTCTCCTCGCCCTCCTCCATGTACGACCCCAGCCTGAGCGAGGTCGGTGTCGGGGAGGCTCAGTTCGAGAGCTCCATCGCCAGGCTGACTGCGTCCTGGGCGCCTGTGGCTCAGAGCTACTGAGCAGCAGCAGCTGAAACCTGAAACGTCTCTGAAGACTGAAGGTTTAGGAGCAGGACATAAAAAAATGAGATCCCGGACAAGATGTGGAAATGTCACAAGACCTGCAAGGATCCTGTTTGTGAAAAAGTTTAGATTATTCATTCCAGATTATTTAAAAAAGGTGTAAAATTAGGCTGGAGTCATACTGAACAAAGTTGACGTGCAATGACAATCATCTCCTTCATCTCCTAGAGTAGCTGCGTGGTCTGAACTTCCTTCTTTGCTCTTAGTAATTCCCAACATGCTTATTACACATTTATAACATGTTTATTACACCTTTTTTAAACTCCTTTAGCTCCACACAACCAAACTGAACTGAACAATCCTAGATATGTTTTGTTTTTATTCTTAAAAATATATAAGATGAAAAAAAAAAATGGTTCTGCTAACATAAATGTGTATATGTGTGTAAATAGAATAAATTAACGTCCAGTGTTTTTCCGTTATAAATGTGCCTTTTCTGAATGAAATAAATGTTCCAAGATCGGACCGAGAGACACAAGTGCCTTCTGCATCCTGGCAGGGTTTTGTCGGGGTAAAAAAATACACCCCTCCTACACCAACCCTGCACAAACACCTGTACATAACTATCTATTTGTATTTGAACTCTGTATTTGAGTTTTATTTATGTCATTTAATAATAAATTAAAAATGTTTGTTTTCTCAAACCTGGGCTTCTTTTTGTCTGTTTGGTGTTTGGCTTGTATCTCAACGTTAAGACCAATGATAAGGGTGTTTTGTTGTGACACAGCTTTTAAAATAAAGCATAAATCACCATGCACATTACAATAAAATCATCAATCATATCTGTGAGGTCAAACAAAGGTCACTCTAGTTTAACTAATACGAAAAATACCAAGGGTCATGCAGCAGACAACTCAAAATAACATTTCTCATTTTGAACCCACGGGTTTAGTCTCGAGGTGTAACCCCTGTTGCCCTCATGTATCAAACCCTCATTCGCCAAACTTTTTAGCCCCGCGATATGAGCTTTCTTTAAATAACAGCGTCTGCACGGCTACGCTAAGTGACTGTGGCTTCTCTGACATGTAATTGAAACGAGGAGGCGATGGAGAAGTGTCCAGTTTAAGAAATCTATCGGGGTACTTTTCCATCACTGGCACCCTTTTGTTACAATCTGCGTTATAGTGCGACATACGGTCAACACATTCAGATCTGCATGTGAGGAAAGTCACTGAATACAGACCCAAAATGCTAAGACCTGGTTCTGAATATAATAAACTAAGAGATACATATTGATACAGCTTTGCATTATGAGCAGGAACATAGTGGACACAAACCAAACTCAGCTTGCCAACCCTTTTATTTAAATTTAACTGCCTTGTTGTAATAACAACAATGTTTATGGCACAGATTATTTATAAATAGGGCAAAAAATGTGTCTAAGTTAGATAAAGAAAGGAAAAATTCATTTACAAGGCTTTAAATGTGAGATTATTAAAAAGTAATTGCTTGTTGTTTATAACAGCAAGTAGATATTTACATTTTGACCGCTGCTGACTCAATGTTAGCTTTGTTTTGACACTATTTAATTCATTCTAATGCGTACAGACAAATATTTACACTGAAATATTATATAATAAAATATATCATATCTGGAAATAGAAGAAAAGGGGAAAATCCTGCTAAAATCATATGAAATAATACAAATAAAAAGAGGATTTGCAGTACCAACTAAGTCAGAAAAGTCAGGAAAAGTACTTTATGGTTGATTGAGCTCCAGCTCATACCTGAGGCCAGTGACTTGGCCGTGCACTCATGATGTCAGAGGTGTGATGTGTGTGTCAGGCCCACAGAGGCTCGGCCCCCGAACAGTGATGGAGTGGTCCTCACCGAGGTGCAAATGAAGGCTGGAGGGTCACGGGGCCACGGACAAACAGTAATGAAGCAGCAATGTGACCTGCAGCTGGCAGGGCCGATCACAGTGGACCAAAGGTCCCCCTCATGAAACGTCGACATCTCTGAAAAGCTTCACTTTTACTGCCTTTCCAAATGTAGGAATTTATCCACGTTAGCTTGAGCTAAATACAAGTCTTTGTTTAAACTCACGTTCACTACAGATTCATTCAAATTAGAAAATTAACATCGTATTAATGAGGTATTATGAGATGAGAACAGTGTAGCTCGCTTGCTAACATTACAGTTATTTTTATTCAAAACTGTACTGAAATAAAAGTACAGAACAAAATGTACAAACATAGAAGTACTCAGAGTCATATTGCAAATATACTATATTTCTATTATTATTACAGGTGTGTTGTTGTTAAAGCAGCATTTTAATATCATGGTTGACGTAGAAGTCTCTCATTCTACCTACTTGGCTAATTTAATGTATAAATTTGTGTAATATTTCATATATTGATCATTTGTCTTTAAAGCTGAGTTCATCATTTTTTTAACCACTTGTTGTGTACATTGTGGATAGATGTAAACAGACTGAGTTGTACCAGAGACGGTTCATAAAGTTCTTTAAGTTTTAGTCCAGTTGTTATAGATTGCCTTTGGTGAAACCTGACCAACGAATCAGCACCAACAGAGCGAAGAGATTTCTGTGTTGCCAGGTCTCAAGAGAGTGTGTTGCTGCTGACAGACAGGTCCTGAACACACTTAATTTTCTCCTGATAACATAATTTGAGTGTCAGAATGTTCAGAAGATTTGTGGCGTGTGAAAAATGAGTCCTATATTTACTTCAGTGAGTAAGAAGCGAAATAATTCCTCATAATCTGAGCTAACGTTCATTTCTACCATTAGAGTCAGTAGACTCAGGACCTGTTGTATCAGTAATTTTAAAAATGTCCATCATGAGTCTGACAATGTTAGTGGAGTGCAATGGAGAGCTCTTTTAAAGTGGCGCTTTTGGTATTCCCTCTCTTCCCTCTGTAGCCAGGCTGCCCAAACTGTGAGCTCAGCGCACTGGGTAAGCGTTAGTGTTTGGACCAGAAGTGTTTTGGACCACTGGGAAGAGGTTGTTTACAGGCCTGGGGCGCAGGTGAATGCAGACATGGAGCTAAGTGAGCGGGCAATGTAACCGGGCTCAGTAGCCTCTATGGACGTAATGTCAGACGTGAAAAAAGACAATGTGAAACTCCGGCGCTAAATCTCAAAAATGCCAATTTCTACACAAGGTTGGGTTAACATATTGTTGATTATTTCATATTATATTTTTGATTTTCATATGATTCACTGAAACAATGGACTATTGACATTATTTTGAGCCAGTGTGTGTGAATCATATTGGCCCATCACTACTAAAGTATGTAACACTGGTGTGTCTATAATCTCAACCAGATATAGTAAAGTGAGTATAGCCTCGAGGTACTTTTCATTATAACTGCTGAACTCAGTTTGAAGTTGAATGACTTCATTATGTTCAGTAAACAACAAAAGCCAAAAATAAAATAGTCACTGAGCCCCTGTGTTTCATCTTCAATGTGTGTGTGCCCGTCTATGAGCAGTCGTCCAGACTCGGTGAGGAGGATGTTTGCTGATGGTCTTTGCTCAGTCTGGAGTGATAAACAGGTCCTGCTGGGCCCACAGCCATCTCTATATGTGCGTGTGTGTGCATGTGTGTGTGTGTGTGCGTGTTGATCTGAAGACCCTGAGCTGACTGAAGCCTTTGTCCTCCAAGATGGCTGATCCGCTCTGTACACCAAAGCCTGCAGCCTGTGTTGGCCTTCACTAATTGACAATTGGAGTTTGACTTTGCACACTGGCCTCTTCCCACCCCTGGAAGTGTGTGTTCCAAATACGCTTTACAGAGTGTGCTCAGCACCCAGGTGTGGAGGACGGAGGACTCTACATAACAGATGCAGATGTTGGGTTGGGTCACTGTTGCTTTATTGTGACTGTAGTTATTAGTTGTAGTTGTAGCAGAGGTGTAGTGTTGAGTAAAACTCACTGAAATGACATTTTTTATTTATTTTGTGTGTCAGAATTGGAGTTTATTACAGAAAGACTGAAGTTAGATGTGTGTTTTCATCTAATGAGACGGTGAAAATCTAAATCTGGCACATGAGGAAGATGCCAGCCTCCTGTCTCATCTTTGTCCTGGTGTCCCCTCACGTATCCCTTCTCCACTTCCAGGAATAAGCCACCGAGCAGCCCTATGGAAGAAGACAGGAGGGCGAAGCGGCCTCCACAAACACTACGATTATGATGGTGAGTCACATTGTGCAAGGCCTCGCAGGTGATTTACGAGGGTGGGGGGGGGGGGGGCGCTGCCAAAAAACAAGTTGTCAAGTCTGGAACAGCGAGTCAGCGCAGCGGCGGGGAGGTTGTGTTTGCAAACCGCCCCCACGTCCGCCCCAAAACCCCAACCCCGTCCCTCTGATGTCTGTGTGTCTTCGTTAATGAAGAAATTCTGGTACCTTGGTGAGACATTGCTCTCAGCTGAGCAGACTCTGCCTCCTCCGTGCCCTCAACCCCTGCACAGTCATACAGCCGCCCCACCCATCCGCAATCCCATCAGGCCTCTGGCTTCACCGCTCGCACAGTTAATGGAAATACTAGAAGCTGGGCTATGACAATGATCTGAAATCTGTGACAGAATATTTGCATTTCATATCTTTTGCCAGTAAATCAGTGCTTGGTTACATTTCTGGTACACGGTGGTGCGTGATTTTTAGATGTAGATTGCTGTAAAGCTTGAAGATTCAGCTCTGGTCTTGAGTAGTTTTCCTTTCAGATACATTTTTGACAATTTCTAATTAATTAAAAATCAAAGTTGCCTGTATTTTTCAACCCTGCTCACACTAAAGTTCTGCAAAAGCCTAAAACTGAGACCCAGCCTGACAGTATATGACTGGTACTGGCAAATTTGGGACCCAAAACTGACCCGAATCCTTATATTTTCTTTACTGCAAACATTATTGACCGTAACAAACGCAACACCTTGTCTCTCTGGGTCTGGGTCTCTCTGTCTTTGCGAATCTGCTTGAACACACATGGATGCAAACATATTAGCAAAGTCCTAATAAATGACATTTGAAAATAACCAACCTAAACACAAGAAAATGGCCCCAAATAGACTAATTTGTTGGGACCCGTCAGGTTCAAAACAGGCTCTGATCAATAGGCGGCAGAGTTCTTGCAGATAGTGTATTAGATTTTAAAATGTCCCCTTGAACCAAGCAGCCACTGGTGCTTGTTTATGTATTTATATTTTGAAAAACAGCTTGAAAAAATATAAAACTTGCTCTTAGTACATTTTTGTTGCATGGTAACGTAGTGCAGATGTTTCAAACCAAACTACATTACTGTGCAATAACAACTGAACTAATAGAGAGAGTGGTGAAATAAATGGAAACCAATGACCGCCTGGAGCAAAGAATACATTTCAAGGTGCTCAAGTCAATATTTTTCTACTAGTAATGGATGAAATTACTATGTATAATAGTATATTATAGTATAAAAACCCCGACAGAGAACAAAAAAAAAAACAACACTGCAGCTCTGCAGAGACTTTTAGTGTTTTTAACTCTTAACTTCCATCAGGAGTTGGTTAACACCAAATAAAGGTAAATGGAGAGTGAATATTGGACGTACATGACCGTCCTTTAATCTATTTCTCACCAACATGAGGGGATAAGGGCAACCAAGATTAATGTCAGCGGTCACAAGATGATTAAATCAAGTCAAGTCAACTTTATTGTCAACACTGCTATATGTACAGGACATACAGAGAATTGAAATTCCGTTTCCATCATATCCTCGGTGCAAAACAAGCAATAAACATGAAATATAAAATATATACAAGCGTAAAGAGATATAAAAAAATATGGCAAATATAAAAAAAGATAGAAACAGTGTAAACAGTTTAAATGTAGATGGTTTGTATAACGTATAAAGTGGATGAATAAGTGAGTAAATGAATAAGAAGGCAGAAACTTCTTGGTTATCCACAATTATGTTTATTATTTCTGACTTTTGTTTGAATATATTTTTCTTTTTGTTGTGAAAAATGAAATATAAATTATTTTAACTGCAGTCTTTCAACTCAATTTAGTTGATTTGCTCACAATTATTGCACAGAGTTATG
This sequence comes from Sciaenops ocellatus, assembly GCA_033000465.1. Taxonomy (NCBI): domain Eukaryota; kingdom Metazoa; phylum Chordata; class Actinopteri; family Sciaenidae; genus Sciaenops; species Sciaenops ocellatus. The sequence goes on from CP136873.1 coordinate 15,989,538, forward strand.
CCATAACCTGTGACATGTGGTCTAAAACCAGAAAAGTTGTGTACCATTGTTTTAAGTGTAAGGTCTTGTGCTGCCATCTTGATCTTAGAAACTATTCAATGTCCATGACACATAATTCTATAAATGAATGCCCTGTAATATGTCCTACATGATAACATACATCACTGCCTAAAACACAGTCTCCTTCACTCTGCGATCGGCAGGTCAGTCTTTGCAAAAACACTATAATCCCGATCAGACAGATGTCCGTGGAGCGTTTTTGAACTACATGAGCAATTTCACACATTAGGAGGACTTGCTAGCCAGCATAAGCTAATGTATGTTTCCTCCGGTCACCACAGTGATGGTGACAGCCTCTCACCATCCTGACAGGCCAGTCCAGTTAGCTGTGGACAGTCACACAAGCAGAAAAGACTTGTAAGCAAACTGGTCCTCACTGAAGTAACATTTAGCAGAGGTGCATGATATCCAGTGTGGTCTGAGTGAGAAAGCGTGTCTTTCACTCATTGGTAGCAGCATGCTGATTATCCTCAGGGATCAGACGACATGTCTGTCACTATGTTCACAAAAGTCTGTACTATAATAGTACTATTTGAGAAGAGTAAAATACTGTATATAAATATATCTGAATGATGATTACAGTGAACTTCTTGTGATTTCTCTTCAGGTTTCTCTCAGTTCTGATGAGTACTACTTCATAAATGTGAAGCGAATCTGTAGACGGAGCTGTGTGAAGCCTGATAAGTCGCCTCAGGAGATGTCACTTGAGTCGGCATCAGTTGGCTCTGAAGACTACAAGTTTGAAAATTAAAAATAATCTTTTGGTGTGGAGTTAAAAACAAGTGAGTTTTACCAGATCTCTGTAGTTGCTCTTCATCTCTGCTCGAGGCGACATTAGCCACTATTAGCATAACACACTCTGAACTGTTGGCAGTTAAATTGCATTGTGGATAAGGTAGTTGCCATGGAAGATGAATGAGTGGAATAAAAAAAATACAGTATCTTTGGTTCTGCTGCTTTTATCTTTTGTCTTACAATGCTTCAGGAGTTCAGTGCTAAATCAGTGGAAAAACTATCAAATAACTTTAAAATATAATGTAAATGTAAAATGCAAATTACAGTTATAATCCTGATTTTTTTTCATGAAATATAACCCTTTTTTGATACTGCACTACGAGCCATTTGATGAGTTTATATTCAATATACATACAAAGGACTAAACTGGTGTTACGGTTTTTAATTCTCAGATATCAGCATCACTATGTACTGTTTTCCTGCTGCTGCTGCTTCACATTTTAAAGCGACTGTACAAGATGTTTTTGGTCATAACCTGAAGCCGTATGTATGAATCATGACCGAATGTTGCTGCTTTCTTATAAGCTGGTCGCTCCAACACAAATACTACTTCTATATTTACTTGTCATTGTGATACTATCAGTAGACTTTCCTCCCTGCACTATTTTCCCTCCATTGCAGCAAAATCTCTATTGTTTCATCAGCGTATACAGTATAATAAATGTTATTTTAAACTGTTAAATGCTACTGGAAATATTAATTTCAGGTAAATGTGAATGAACCTTTTAAAAAAAATCATACATTTCTGTAGAATAACATGTCACTGAGAAAACTTAAGTGTAACAATTCTTGCATCTGAGGGGTTATACCTGCCTTGAACATATAATTATTCATGTGATCACCTGAGAGCTGCTCTCAAAGGTTACTCCTACACTTCACTGTAGACGTCACATGATAAGTATGTCTTATGTCTCCATTTTAGTCATCTAGAGCCAACTCTTTAAAGCATTATAAGTGTAATTTTAGAAATTGGATAAATATGAGCCAAAACTCACGTATGACATAGTAATTTTCTCATGCAAGTCATCTTCTACTTTCCAGATTTAAAGGACTCACTGGACATAAACTTTACAGGACACACTGCTTACACTTCAAGGAAAACACTGCTCTCTAGTGGTATAAAAGTAAAAATCTTTCCAGCCTGTGCATGGTTTATTACACTGTGCTTATGCATTTCATTACTACACAAGTAGTTTAAATTAAGTGCAAATATTTCAGTAGTTAGTGACATGTTTTACATTTAAATGTTACCAAAAAGGTCTAGAAAGCTGAGCCATCCACAGTGGCTCCACTGTTATGTAATGAACCTGCATGTTTACAACTCCAGGAAAACTTGTTCTCATTGTAGGCCAGTAGCCTTTGGATGGAATCCAAACAAAATATGAGTTCAGTGACTCAGAGGGCTGTTAAAATCACAACTCTCAGCCTTGAACTCTTCAAGGTTGTGAAACGTCAAAATTTATAGCCAGTAAAAACACAAAAGCAAGTAGGATAAAGGAGAATTTACGTCACGGATACTTTTCCAGGTTGAGCTGACAGTGCAGTAAAATAGACTCATGCATCACATCGATTTGATTTTCAAGTCATTTATTAAAAAATCCAGACACTTCTTTAAATATTGAGACAACATGCGAAGGGAGAACATGATCATTACAGTCATCAACCTTGTTATCATGACAAAGAACCCAACGTATTATTGCATGAACTTAAGACACGTTAGTCAACAAAACCGTGTGGAGAGAACGCATGACGGGGGAGTTGGTTGGCTCTGATATGATGGACGTGAATCGTAACGTGGACTCTACAGTTGAAGTCGACAGCGGGTCTCAGCTGAATTTGGCTTTAGAGAAATCCATCTCTGGGTGCTGAGCCATGAACCTGCAGACAAGACGTCAAAGACAAGACAACATGTTGTCATGAAAGCAAAATGAAGTCAGAGTTTATCTGAAATCATTCCAGACTTGTTTAAAAAACTACTGCTTCTAAGTGGCAAATCATGTTGACCTGCTCTCCCACTAAAGATCCTGTGACCACCCTCTGAATGACAATTTGGTGCATCCATTTTTCCGTGTCTTTATTTGATTATCAGTTCAATATCTCTGACGCAGCTGGTTTGATTTTGATCAAACTTTTCTCTTGCTCGTCTTGGCAACATTTCTCTGCTGGGCACCCTTTAGCTACAGCACCTCCATCTGGCCAAATAGTGCATTTTTTTAAATGTTTAAAAACAGGAAAAAAGTTGCACGATCTCGCTGAAGATGACACCATCAGACAACATGTTTGATTGGACAGACACAATGTGAACTTTGTGTCAGTAAAACAGCTCTGAGAGCAGCTATCAGTCGCCCCAGTAGTGTGTTGTTTAACCCTTATAAAACTATACAAGATGCTTAGAGGCGGCTTTAACAAGCTGGAAGAGGAAGTGGAGGCGAACGTAACAGCAGACGTCTCCTTTGGTCTGCTCTGAAAGCAGCAGAGGAAGAAGAGGGGTCATTTACTACCAACAGCGATAAGACAGCGTCCTTCACATCTGTTTCACGGCTCCGACGTTAGCCCCACATCCAGCTCTTATCTTTGTTAACTACTGCTCTGTGTAATATTTAACGCGGCACGTCACGGGTGGACCACTGACTCAGTGGAGGCTACTGTGAACAATCATCACACATGTCCATGAGGTTAATGCACCATTTTAAAAATACAGCTCTGCATGTTTAAGTATGGAGCCGTTCTTCAAGATGCAAATTAATACAGCACACTAGTGGTTTTATGTTTTAGTCCATTTACCATCAATGGGATGCACTTAACTTTACGGCTCGCCATTTTCTTTAAGTGCGTCTTTTACTCGTGAGATGGCTGATGGGTTCATTTCATTTTAATGCATCAGAATCAGACTTGAAACGTGTGTGACCAAGATGATCCATCACAGGGAACCTTTATTTCTGTTTGTGTGTTTAAAGACGTTCAGCCTCAGAGTCACCTGAACCTTTTAAAATAAGAAAATTCACATTGTTGGCTTCATGTCATCATCTCTGTTCATCATTTCATTTGTGAGCTCTCAACAGTGGAAAATCCTTAAAACTGTATTCTTCTATTATTACTTTTAACTTTTGATTTATTTTTCTTATTTTTGATTTATTATTATAAAGCAGTGTGTGTGAATGTGTATGGGTCGCACATAGTGTGTGCTTTCTACTTATTCTCTTATTATTTAATTGATTATTTTTATCTTATTTTCTATGCGTTGTTTATTATCAATTCTTAATTGCTTCATATTGTCTCGTCTTTTAATGTCTTCTTCCATTACCTTAAAGATCTTAAATCTTATTTTTCCTGCTTTGTTGGTTCTTCTGCTATTTTTGCTCGAGTATCCTGTTTGTGACTGTCTGTCAAAGCACTTTGTACACTCTGTTTTTAAAGGTGCTATATAAATAAAGTTATTATTATTATTAAACACCTTTAAAAATCAGCACCAGAAAAAGAACAATGGATCAGTATCACGTGCTTAAGTAGACAGTTTATTATAACAAGATGTTTGTCATATTATTACATAACAAGAAACCTTTCTTGTTATAATATACCATTTGTCTTGCTATAACATGAGACAAGTTATCACTTTATAATGTCAAAACATTCTGGTTTTTGACATACGTGGGTGTAAAGTTTGTATGTCCTAACAATGTGAAAACATCTTGTTGTAACAAACTTTTCGCTTTATAACTAGACACTCATCCAATTCATCATTCTTCTTCCTTCCATTCATCCACAGTGTTACCTTTTAAATTGCACCAAAAACCACTCGGACCTGGAGGGCCTGTAGTCCAAGTATGAGGTTTGTATCAGCATTGTACTTCAGTTACCATGTACCGCTATCATAAAAAAAATATTCAAAACACGATATGTCGGTATCACTGCCGAGACAGCAACACAAATGATGCAGAGCGAAAGATTGCATCCATTTGCTCGTCAGATGAGTCAGTTTTATACAGGTCACGTCTGTGCACGGCAGAAGCTGCTACAAACACCATACTGTATTTTATTGCTCACCGTTACAGCAGGTGAGTCTGGCCTTGAGCAGAAACAGGTAAAACTGGGGACAAAACTGGACAGACAGCTTTCAGATTCACTCTTCTTATAAAACCTTCATGCGCCATAAAGCTCCTGTTAAAGCTGCCTGTGGGTTGGCCAATAAAACGCCGCATTGGCCCACGGAGAGAATTTAAAGCTAAACCGAGCGGGCGTATTATTATTATTTGGCAGTGATATAACGCTGGAAACTTACTTTTTGAGAATGTCTTGTTTCTTCTGCTCTTCAGACGTCGGCAGGCCCATTGATTTCTGCCTTTGGTCGTACATCATCTTCTCTACCATGCCACGCGTCTCTCCGTCCAGGTCTGACAGCTGCTCGGCAGGTAAAGCACACAGTTAGGATGGGCAGGAGGCAGAATACACCTAAAAAGGCTTAAACGTCACGTCGTTTACCTTTGAGTTCTCCGGACAGACTTTCTTGGTGTTAATTTCTGGATCTGTGGTGACAATCTTGCTCCACCACTCCATTTTATTAATCTGAAATTAGAAGAACAATGTGATGAGACTCAGCAACTCTTTCAATTCAATTCAAACAGACCAATTGTTAGTGTCTGTTCTCACCTTTTCCAGGTGGACTGTAACGACCTTGCCGTCGTCGATGAGCCAGGAGCTTTCCTCTACCTTCACCTCGTTGTAAAGCTGCCCGTCGATAACAGGAGGGTGTCCCTTCAGGCCCACCTTGATGGAGCGTCGCTGGATGTCCACCACTACGTCCCTGCCCTTAATGCGGAACTTGACATCAAAAGGCACCGACAGCTGTACGAGGAAATGAACGCTGCGCATTAGATTGATCATTAGGTGGAGTCACCTGATAACACTGTTCAGATCAACAAGATGTAAGCTGATGGAGGATGAAGTCGTAGCTACAATTCTTCTTCTGGGTCTGAACCAAGTAAAAACTTGGTTTGTTGTTTGTTCATTTTTGTGCAAACATGCTCAGTGACAGCGAGTGAGGGAAGGAAATTTCTCTTGCAGTGACTTTGGGGCGGCTCAATGGACACCATTTTATCACTTGTTTTGGCAGCGATTATGTAACGGGTACAGTGGGATAATGTTTTATCTTAGCACCTGCTTGTACTAGTCACCTGCACTCTCTCTCCTCCTGCCTCCTGCATCTGATGGTGTTTTAACTCAAATGGTGACTTTTGGCCTAATAATGCCATAGTAACACATTCATTTTCTACTAAGATTCCCAGTGTTTCCAGTCTGGAGCTCCACTAACTACGTCACCTTCTCCTGTGTGGCAAAATTCAGGTCTGATTTAGGACTCCATAGTGCTTGTGATTCTGTAACTTGAGGGATATTGAGTAGCAAAGCAAGAATCCTCTTGCAGTTTAGACAGCTCTGTGTCGAGTCTCTATTCAGCCTGAACATACATACATACATACATACACACACACACACACACACACACACATATACATATACATATATATACATATACATATATATATATATATATATATATATATATATATCTCTGAGATGCTTTTATGTCTTACAAAATAAAGACTGATCATAACATCATGTGTTTTGCAGTTGTGGTGGTTGCTTAACATCTCCTGTAGTTGGCTAGTGTGGCATTTCAATAAGGCGACAGCCCTAGTTACACTTTTCATATATTTATATAGTGTAGTATATCATAGTTATATAGTATGTAAGCCAAAAAAAGTGAAACCAGTAAATGGTGTGAGCAAATAATACAGACAAGATTCAAGTGAAGACTGCTTTTGACAGATTCAGGCAAAAATCTGAATATAAACATGAAATTAAGGAGGTGTAATGTTAAAAACGATTGGGTAAACAAATGGTGCGGTCAGGACAGGAGGAGAGGCTCTATCTCATGAGGTCACTATGAAAACCAAAAATCTGGCTGCCGGAGCAGCAAGACGATAAAAAACACCTGCTGAGAAGATTAGTGAACACGTTAGTGAAGTCGAAAGGCACTCACATCGACTTCAGACAGGGTTTGTGTCCACCTGTAGTTTGGCAGGTCAGCTCCGTTCTCTGCATTAGGCTTCAGTTTATCTTTGTCCTTCTCGTCCTCCTCTCCTTCAGAGTCAGACTGGGGAGAAAATTAAGATGAGTACATCAGCAGAATCGGATTTTAGCTGCTCATCAACAGCGAACACTTTCACCAACATTTCACTCACCCCCTTCTCTTTGTCTGCTTTGTCAGATGACTTTTCTTCATTTGTTGTTGCTTTCACCATTTTCTGCTCTTCATTCTTTTTCTAAAATATTTAAAACACATGAAAATAAGTAAACATTTGTAATAAAACAAAGGTTCACATGTGAGAGAGCGTCATGGTTTTCAGATTTCACCTTGTCGAGTTCAGACTGAAGTTTCTCTGCTTCTTCGTCCGTCAGTTCCTGAATTCTGGGGCCGTCGTCATTCTTCTTTTTCCTCTCTTCCTCTTCTAGCTTTGCAGCTCTTTCGGCTTTCTCTTTCTTCTCCTTCTCCTGTTTCATCTGCTTCTCTTTGTTGGCCTTCTGCGCCAACTTATTGTGGTGCGCAAAAGCGTCTTTGACGAGCTGAAAGAAAGAGAGGCTGGGAAATGAGGAGGTGTGCCCGTTTCACCACACAGTGTATTATGTTGCTCTCAAATGTCACAAAAGCTGCAGGTACGCCAACAGCGCTCACCTTCTCTGGAGCGCCCGACTCACCACCGGTGAAGAAATCAGTTTTACGGCGGAGAAAGCTGAAAAATGTGTTTACCAACTGTTGAGAGAAAGACAGAGCATTATTGACATGACTGGACAACAATAAGCGTGCTTCATGATTACTTATCGATGGCTTAGATGAAGAAATCACTCAAGTTAGCAGTTAGTTACTCATAAATAAGAAATATATAGAAGAAAGTCATGAAGCCATGCTGGCGTTAAAGAGTCTGACAGCTGTTTGGATGAAGGAGCTGTGGTAGAGCTCCTTCTTACACGGTGGGAGTAGCAGTCTGCTGCTGAAGGAGCTGTTTGAGGCCTCCACAGTCTCATGCAGGAGGTGAGAGGAGGGCTTTGCAAACATCCTCCCCTCCCTCACATCCTCTGTGGAGTCTAGGGGTCAGTCCAGGACAGAGCTGGACCAGGAGCTTTGTGTTGTGCGACCAGTCCAGTTTATTGTTGCAATGTCTGCATTTGTATCTATGCTGTCTATATGTAACTTGTCACGAGATCAGCTTCATAATTAGTGTGTATATTAATTTATTATGTTCCCTTCCTTCATAACCTTTTGTTACATCCTGTCAGAGTTTGATCTAACTGCAAATCTTTGCGTTGAATGTGGGATAACAAACTACTGAATAAGACGCCTCATCCTTCATTTCAACTCTTAACTTAATTCCTCTGTACATATTTAAATTTAGATCTATCTCAGGTCAATTTTAACGTATGGATACTGTGTTATAGGTTAATTCTAATGTATGTTTAAATGCTGCTACTGGATACTTGAATTTCCTTTGGGATCAATAAAGTATCTATCTATCTATCTATCTATCTATAACTCAGATTATTCTAGAAGTTTCAGCCATATGACACCACCCAGACTGACCCAGCAGCATCTCAGGGCTACACACAAATGTTAACGTGTATTACAAATATTTATATCATCTTCCTAGAGAAGGTAACCTTCCAGAAAATTAACTTAACAACAACTAAAATGAGATTTAATTCAAATTTGTGCTGCTTTGTTAAGTCACATGTGTGCCGACTTCAACAGTTCACCTATTAGAGACGTAATATTATGATCTATCAAGCCAGAGGGCGCATTAATAAAGATGACAACATTAATAAAAAGCTGACAACGTTTGTTTTTTTCTCAGAGGCGCGGTTTGCATGTTAGCTCACATGCTAACCACATTAGCACGTTAGCTTTAGCGTGTTTAGCTTACCTCTTGTACTCCTCCCTCGTGCTGCTGCGCCATAACAAGCAGCATGCCGTCATACTTTTCTTCATCGTCGCCCATATTTGTTGGGGAAAGGTTAAAGACAATATGAGCTCTGAGGTGACAAGCAGAAGAAAATTATTGAGGGGTTAGGTTAGTGACAATGTGCGGCCCGTACAGTCACGCCACTCACTTCCTGGAAACAAACTCCGCCCGCGCTGGGTTTGACCAATTGGAAGAGGAGATTTTGAATGACAGCCGACATATCCAATCAGGTGAGAGAATTGGTTCAGCATGGACTGAGAATTTTCTAGATAAAATACAAAATAAAGCGGAATTTATTGTAAATATAATAAATTAAATTAATTAAATTAAAGTGATAATTTAAAACAACTATATTAAAATTGGTGGAACTGCGGAATTAATTTACATGTACTCTGATCCTTTATAATCAGCATAAATAAATAAATAAATAAATAAACAAAAAATATTGCTTCCCTTGTGTCAGGATAACCAATTTCAAGATGGAATAAAAGGAAATTACTACTAAATTTATTGTGTTTATTTATTTGAATTTATTGTATTTATTAACTTTAAGGGCCACAAACAGGCTTTTATTTTTTTAATTTACTTTTAGAAACAAACTGGAAACCTACAGATGTCGCTAATCATAATAATGACAGTGATTTTTACATATATATATATATTTTTTATGTAATCTATAATCCTATTAAACAGACAAAAGCAACAACCTTGTGTTTAAGAAATTGAGTTTTTGGCCTTTTTGCCTGATAAATGACCACTCTTTCCTCTTTAACATTGAGGTGACTGTACAGGTTTCTATTTCTATTCTATCTCACATGTCTGTTGCTCAGTCAGTGATTTCACAGCAGGTGTTTGCCTTCACCTGCTGCATGCACAGCACCTGCTGACTGTCACTGACAACATTAATTAGCATCATTGGTAACACATGTCTAATACTATTTCATGTCAAAATGGCTGCTGTGAAAAGGTCTATTTAGTATTCATTTCAACTTCAATTTGAGCGTTAACATTTTTGGCCTTCACACAGTTTTGTATCTTTCTCTGAGTAAAAATCAAAATGCAGGAAAGGTAACTCTGAATAAACCAGCTAATGTTAATTATAATAAAACAAGGTCACAAACCTGACTAGCTAGTTAGCCAGCCAGATGGGCAGCATCTGTGACCTCGTTAAGCTAAATAAACAAAACATGTTAGTTTCTCTGCAACAGCGAGACAGTCGTTTTAAGATTAATTACAATAAAATAAGGTTTTACAACTCAACTGCTACCTGTCAGGCTACTGCTGCACTAGTTTCGGACAAATGTTTAGGTATTTTTTTATGATGTTTAGGTTTGGGTCAGTTTCGGCCATGTTTGGGTCGGGGTTTGGTAACTACGCTCTTGGACTCTTGGTCCCGTTTGGACAGAAATATGCGGCCTGAGCTGTACTCCGATCTAAACAGGTGGTAAATCATTAGTAAGCTTGTAGCGTGTGAGTTTTTATACCGTATGTAATTTTATAGATGTGTTAGATATACTGATTAACATCATACTAAGTTATTAGTATTTTCTCTACAGGTTTCACAAGCCATAAGTATTTTCCACATTTCTTGCAATCATATTTTGTAGCCTAAACTATATTCATGGTTGGTATTTTCACTGATGATTAATTTAGAGTAATATATATAGGTGCTATTGGGCAAGGGTTCACAGACAGACTGTGGCCTAGATTACCTATCTATGACCTGATATGTATATGAGCTGATCTCACCTTAGAACTTGTGGTGGGTAATTAAAATACCTGAACCCGAAGACTTATTACTGAAACTGGCAGCACAACTGTAATCTTCAAGACCTATTAAAAATTTCATTGTGTTTTTTCATGCACGTCCAAGGTGTAACTGGGGCGAGGGTCAGGTGGCGGTCTGTGCGTTGACCCCGTCAGTCCTTGATAGACTGGTACAGGCTGAGTTAATGACTGAGGTAAACATGATAAAGGTCATTCACCCCTGCGACTTCTGTATTTCACTTGCCTGTGCGGCGGCTCAGTTTAACTAGCCTTATCGCCGCCACGTGGAGGGAGCCTAGATCACACGGCTTGGGAAGTCCACGGTCACTGTTTTTTTCTTGTTTTTTTTCTTCTCATATGAAAGGGCTTAAAAAAGGAGGGTCAAGGCTGAGCTTGTCGGGAGCAGGTGACATCCTGATAAATAGGGCCGTCTGAGCTTGTGGACAGGCACAACGTGACACCAGTCATGCTTTTTCTAGAGCTTACTTTTTGAGAGCATTCTGCGGATACGTCTTCCTTCATAATGTTTCCTCTGGAAGAGATTACACATACCACTTGCTCTGGTTACCAGGATCAGCACCCTCACACTATCCTTTACAACATCTTGAGCGGGAAGGAGAGCGGCTACCTCACCACCAAACTGAACCATAACGCCACAGCACACAACTGCCACTGTGAACAGAGGAGGACGGTTTGCCTCAAGGACCCGAAGGCCACCTGCCAAGTTGCCTCCAGCGTGCTGGTCAAAACCATCTGCTTTGTGAGAAGTCTACCATCCTTCAGTCAGCTTCCATCAGGAGATCAGTCACTGTTATTAAGACACTGCTGGGTTCCTTTATTTCTTCTGGGACTTGCTCAAGAAAAGATAGTCTTTGAGGTGACCGATGAACCAAATTCAAGTATCCTTAGACAGATCTTGCTCGGACCAGAGCTCACTGAAAAGAAGGCTGACCGACCAACACTCGCTGGAGTCCACAAACTGAGGACTTGCTTGCATCACCTCTGGGATCTGGACCTCAGTCCAAAGGAATATGCTTACCTGAAGGGTGCTTTGTTGTTTAACCCAGGTAAGACAAATTTTTATTAGTTCAAGTTCTAAATGCTTGGATATGTGAGCTTAAACAGAAACTCCTCTTCATCTGTTACAGCTGTTCATGGACTGAGTGCCTTGTTGTTCATTGAAGGCCTCCAACGGGAAGCTCAGAGAGCTCTCCAAGAGGTCATCCATGGCCGGCACCCAGAAGACACTGTTCGCTTCGGCCACGTCCTCCTAGCAGCCTCCGCCATTCAGACTGTCAACCACAGCCTGGTCACAGAGCTCTTCTTCGAGCCGGTTATCGGCAACACAAATATGTTACATTTATTAACAGACATGCTGTTTGTGCAATAAGATCCCAGTGAGAAAGCCTCGTATGTGAGTGTTGTAATAGTTTTTTTTTTCTTTACAATGAGCTTAGTTTGAAAAGCAAATAAATCTTTTAATATCTTCTGCAGCTCTATGAAGTTTTGGTTTTATTAACTGCTTAATGTCTGTGAAAGCATAAAAATCAACATGTTGATCCTATTGGAGGAGCATTGCCTGATCTTTAAAGAAAAAAAAAAAAAACTTTGACTCCCTCATGTGGCCATATGTGGCAAACAACAAACAAACAAACTTTTTGTTTCACTTCATTTATTTTATTGGTTTTAGAATGACACACACATTTGCTGATAATATAAAGTACCATACCTCGGTGAAAGACCCAAGCAATATACCTTCAAATTTGAGAAAATCTAACATGGTAATGAAAACAAAATGCTATGCTTTAGCAGACAATTCAACCAGTTTAGTGAAATAAGATGTATATTACAATAGGTACCAACAGAGATGGTTTTCTGCTTGGTTGAAACCAGAGCAACCAGTTTCACGCCACCATGGTGTCGCAGCCGAATTCCTGACACAATTATTTAAGATATCCATATTACCTCTTGTCACAAACATTTATTCTTTGTACTTAGAATTGAAATAGGGCACACGAGGATAGATGTAATCTAGACAGTTAAACCACACTTTTACAATATACCCATGTGCATTAACTGAAGGCATTACAATAGGGTCCATGACGAACAGTAACCATAATCTAATGCTGATAAGGAAAACACAGAGCTGAATACATTCCACTTAGTCAGCTGGACAAATTCCCATCAGCACCCAGGAGCAAACACAGCAAAGCACGTCAGGGTAAGAAAACAAACATTCACTTCATAAGTCAGTTTGGGATAATGTCACTAATAAATTATAGTTATAGTACATGATAAAAGCTAAACTATAATTGCATTTCACACACTAGCTTTCAAAACATCAAACACATGGTTAACTTAAAACTTAGGAGCTATCTGCTTCATATGAGTTTCATAGTAATCTGCTTTGTAAAGAAAAAAAAAAAAAAAAAATCACACTCTATATACATAAACATCATTAAAGTCACAACAGAAAAAACCTGAATTTTAACACAAACAGACAAAAAGAAAAGTCCACCTACTAACTTCTTTGCTTTGTTTCTATGGTCAGAATCATTGACTTAATAAGGATGGACGACGTGACAGTGAAGCCAAAACATTCAGATTGCCCCCCGGTGGCTGGCTGCAGTATAGGTAATAAAGTCCACCCCCTTCATGTTGGGAAACGTCAAATAGGTTCTTCCCTAAGATGATTTCTGCCATTTTTGATAGTTCTTATTATGATATGTTTGGTTTTAATTGGTTATGTAATGTTATAAAAAGGAACTTTCACGTCTTGATTGACAGCTGAGCCTGTCGTGACAACCCTGGTCACCACAGCGCAGACTCTGGCTCCAAAATGACGTCACCGACGCAAGATGGCAGCGGCCATATCTGGGATATTTTGGGAGGAAGTGTAGACACGTTGTCCATCTTTATATGTGCCCATGGTCAGAATGTGGAAAATTATTCTCACATCTCTATGGTAAAAATTAAGCTACTGCAAGCAGATGATTAGCTTAGCCTAGCACAGAGACTGGAAAGAGTGGAAAACACTATCTTATCCGCACAGTTAATGCTCACAGAAAGACAACATATTGTGGCCCAGACACAGCCTAGTGCATAACTTGCAGTAAAACCACAACTTGTCCTTTTACACTTTGTTTTTTGTACAAACAAAATAAAACATGAATCGACCTTTAGAGGTGTTGCTAGGCAGGTTTTGTCACCTTCGGACAGAACCAGTCTATATGCTAAGCTAAGCTAACTGGCTGTAGCATGTAACTCTCCGCGAGAAAGCAAATAAGCATATTTCCCAAAAAATTCACCACGAGGAACGCAAAAATATTCAACCCAATATTACAATTGCAGCATTGTATAAAACCTCCTTCCTGCTAAATATTGTTACTTCATCCTTTTACACTACTACCAGTTTTAGGTCCAAATAACGAAATCTATTAGAACATAATTTCCTCTTATTAAACTAGAATCATTCATGTACATATATCATGTATAACCTCTGAATTAAACTGAATACACACACATTCGTTTAAAAAATCAAATATATGATGATGAAATGTGCCACAAAACTACAACTACATCCAGAAGTCCTTCGCATAACAACAGCACAATAATCTGACCGGGTCAGGTTTCATGAACATTACTCAGTTCTCCTTCAGGGACGAGAGGACGGTTAAATCTTGATACAATATCTGAGCCATCAAGAGCTCCTGGTGATATCTGCCTGCAGGGGAAGCTCTCAAAGAAGCAATCCTTCAAACATACACATAATATCTATCAACCATAAATATCTACACACAGAGCCCTGAGTTCACTGAAGTCCTTCAGACAATGTGAGACGTCACATTTTCATGGCTTGGCTTTGGAAACAGCAAAGCCGCAGTCTCTACAAAGAGCTCGGCTCAGCCAGAGACTCCTGTGCAAGTAGTGTCACCTTTCAACGTCCCATATGTGACCTTGTAGACACAATATGACAAATAATTCAAGCATGGATTGCCAGGGTGGAGCAGGAATCATGTTCTCACAGAGGTACGAATTAGTGGGACACCTGAAGAATTAGTTTCTGTGTGAGAGGGTGAGTAGCCTGTTGGCGAAGTAGAAGTATGACCTATAAGAACAAAAAGAAAAAAGACACGTGAGAACACGGGAATTTCTCGGCATTCATTCACGAGGCTGAGCATTAATTCTTCTCACCTCTCGCCATATTCACAGTGTGCTGCAAGTAGAAATCATTCATGCTCAATCGATTATAAACTATTTTAACAGAGGTACGGTACATTACGGAAAAATAGGACGGCATTCATAAAAATGTGTTTCAGACTGTCTGACCACTAGCAGTGCTTAGGAACTATGTTTTTATGAGTGGACCATTGAGTTTATTCCTAACATCAACATATTCTCAATGAAGAAGAAGAAGAAGAAGAAGATGAAGAAGAAGATGAAGATGCTGAGTTACGTGTTTACTGTGAATATAGCATGTCGTGTTTAGCTGCTCATGTAAAGGGAGTATTTAGATATCTGTTGTAGCTGCTGTAAATTGTAAAGCAGCAGACCCTGCATATATGCATGACTTAAAAACATTTTGACATGAGTTACAGGGTCGATTGTAGTCTCATAGTTCATCTGATCTCCTCACAGAGTCGACAAAAGCCTGAAAAAGGAGGGTTCACATTTGGATTCAGCCAATGTTTTAGGAAAAATCATCTTTGCAGATGTTTTATGAAGAAGGAAACACATTCAACACACTTGTCACACCTCAGGTATCCACAACATAGTGAGTGACACGTAATATAAACAGAAATGCTGTTTACAAGAAAACTCAGGGCACCTTTAAGGATCATAATACCTTAATCTGCTCAAATTTAAGTGTTTAAGGACTAACTAAACTAAAATATGTAACTAAAATAAACTACAGAGATGTACACCAATGTTTTTTTCTTGTTTTACTTTGCATATATTATTTTAGCGTGCTGATGTTTCAGTAGCAGTAAAGAGTTTTCTCTCACTCTTTTGCACCTGACAGTGTGACACCCACTGAATAATACTCTCTCATCCATCTCTGTGACCATCATGAACACCTCCCACTAAGGAGTGCTTTTCTTTAATTAAACCATTCACTCTTTATTTTTGTCACAGCCCTGATGACACATTGTATGAGCAGGTGAACAGGTTACATTCAAGTTGAAACAAGCCGTTTATGACTAGTTTGTGCACTTAAAAAAATACTATTAGGAATATATGCATGACCAAGAGAAAAATGTGGAAAATATGTAAAAATCTAATTCCTGAGGAATAAATAACCTGGCAGTTTGCCCAGCAAACACATCAGTCAGATATGACAGTCATGTCCTCATCGGTAGAGAGATTTGTGTCTTTTGTGTCAATCAGCTTTGGACTATTTAATTTGATTCATGTGAGGGGGGGGCATTACAGTCTAGTCTTACAGCCATGAATCTGCACATGCCCGCTATTTGTTCTTAGCAAAAGTATTTTATTTTTTAAAAATGCATTGAATAAGTTGATTTTCCTGCAACATTAATTGTGACATTTGCAGTTAAAATTCAGAATATTTGTCTCATATTTGCCCCCCCGATCAGTGCTAATGATTTTTATCAATCATTAGCACTGATGGGGGAAGCAACTAATAAAAAGGATCCATGTATAATTTTAGTGAAATAAAGGTGAGCATGATAGCATTAGCAAGCACTTGTTTGTTTATTTTCCTACATAAATCATATTCATTTAACTTATTTTCACTCAAAAATTTCCCCCCTGGTCATCGCGACCCTTCGCCCGCCCCACAGTTTAATCAATCTGACCTCTAACGAGAGGTAAGAGTGAACGTTAAAAGTTTAAACATCAGAAAGTGAAACCAGTGTTTCCAGGCTATGTTTGATGAAAACAAACCCGTGTAATGTTGGCACAAACAAATATTCATGGTGGACTTCCCCGGTTACAAGAGCCAAGTTATGGGAAACAAAACATGCACGTTTCAAAGTGACTGAGCAAACCGCTGGGAATAAAACAAGTGAATGACACACTACTGGAGCTACAAGTGTACATCAAACATTCATGAAAAAGAAGAGCATATGTTACAGTGTACTGTGTATGTTATTACTGTAATTATTGCTGTTATTATTTAGTTATTTGCTTATAAAATGAATTGAATTGAACATGATAAAGACAGATTTCTTACCTCCATTGTTCCTCCAAATGTCTCTGGCACACTTGTCAGAGGGGGTCAGTTCTGATATTTGGATGTTTGGATTCGATTTGTAGTCATCTTCAGGAAACAAAGAAAAGGACAGTGATGGTTACTGGATGGTAAAAAAAAAAAAAAGCAGCTGTGTGACGTTTTCAGAGGCAACACAGAGTTGAGAAGTGACAAACTTACTGTTGTTGCTGAACGAAAAGGAATCGCTCTCCCTCATCGTCTCATTGCCGCTGTCCGACAGAGTCCTCTCCCTCCTGGAGATGGCCGGCTTCTTCTTCGTACTTTTCCGAGTGCTGATGCGGATGATGCCGCGCACCAGCCGACACTCTGCCTCCTGCTCGTCCATTTTGTGCTCCTCTGCCAGCGAGTTGATGAGGTGGTTGATGGCCTTGCTCTTCTTCAGAAACACAGAGTCAGAGGTGCACCTGGCTAACTCCTCGATCTGATATTCAGAGTAGAGCTCCAGCAGCTTCTTGGTGATCAACGAATCAACGTTCTCCTCACCATCCTCCCAGTCATCAAACCTCATGGACTCGTGCAGAGACGCATGGCTGGGCTGTGTCGGACCACCAGGTGGAGGCACATACGATGGAGATTTGGTCTCAACATCTAAATACTCTCTTGGACTGTCAATTCTGACTCCAGCGATGCAGACGTCCCCTAGCCAGTCTGCGGCGTCCTCTTCTTTGTTGACTCCTGTGTTCACATCTTGAAGGCTCACCTCCTCTGGTTTGTCTGGGGAGCTCTCGTTCGGCGCCAGGCATGGAGCGAGGATGGAGCGCTGGCAAACTCTATACAGGCCACAGGTTAGCACGCTGCATATAAAGGTCCTACAGCTCCTTGGAGAAGCGCAGGGGTTGCAGGTTTGTGTGGCAGAGTGAGGGTCAGCTGAGCCAGGAATGAAGCCAATGGTCTCAGACTCCTTTCCATTAGCATCTCTGAGGTGAGCTTTGTGGACTGTCTTTGGCTCCGGGATTGGGAGCATGTCTTCCACTGGGTCCACGCAGCGCTCCTCATAGGACGACCTCTGGCTGCTGCTCCGGCTGGGTCCATACCTGTAGCTGCCAGGCCCCGAGTTGTGTCTCAGACTGCCAGTGTTGCCGGCAGACATGACGTAGTGGCTCCAAGGTCTGAACAAATGTTTATAAAATGAGGTCAAATGAGGTGTAACCAAGTGGTAAGATGGTGTCGAAATAACATCACTTGTTATCAATCCAATCTGACAGAAAGAAAAACCTAAAATCACTTGAAGCCACCTGAGGGCATCTCTCTTCAAAACAAATGTGAAACTACTATCCCCGGGTGGCAGGTAAAGTAACCAAACTGGTTCTCGGGAGGATGTGGCGTACATTCAAAGACAATATTCACATGTGTACGATGTGCTTGATAACACCTGAAGAAGAACCAACTAGGTGCTTCTTTATCATTTTTGAATAAACGAACAACATGAAGTAAAATCCCATCATCTAAACTGATTAAGCCAATTGGTAATTTGATGACAAAGCTGTGTAAAAACCCGTTTTTATGACAGTGAGAAAGCACTGCTGTAGGTTGCATGCATGCCGAATTTAAGACCAAATCTAATTGAACCTGAAGATATGTTTGGTTATGATTTACCGCTTATAAATATCAATTAAAAACATAATAAACTTTAAATTCTCATATTTTCAAATGGTGTCTAGCGATATGACGGCGTGTGTAGAAAACTGTTTACAGTAGTCATTACATGTAGTGAGCTAATAAACAAACAAGTGAAGTGGAAACAACACATTGCTGTTCTTTAAACATTTACCCACCAACATTAATATCACGTTTATCATGTTTGACACACATTAAGTCACGACCCATTCTGTATATCAAAATGATTTTCACTTTCATGGCGACTTGTCACCGCGGCTCTTTCCTCCATTAGAGGACTTAGGAACTCCTCACTAAACATTTACTCACATTTAAACACGGTGTGTCCACCAAATGACTCCCGAATTAATGCTGTCTTCTCCACCTTACATTAAACATGTCTGTTTTTAATCCATTTTGAGCGTCAAAGACACCGGCTCGGCCACAAAATGTCAGTTTCAAGTAAGTTTTTTTTTTTGACCAAATCCGTGTACCTGAGCGTCAAGGTGGAGGAAATGCACCAGGTGGCTACAACAGGAGGCTGGACTTCCGGTTATGACATAAAAATAAAACGCAACTTAAATTACCACTTTGATTTTTGCTTCGAATGATGCATTTTATAAAAGCTATTTGAAATGGAAATAACACATCGAAAATATATTGAAACGACACAATTAGGCGAAAAGGCCACAAGAAAACACAACATTTTCATAACATATACTTCACACTTTTATTTTGATATTTTCATATGATTTCCGGTGCCGAGTTCCTACCGGGAAGTGCACGCCCCTCACGGGAGCGCGCACTGCTCCAGCGAAAATAGAGCTCATTGTAATGCTTTCCAAGGCAGAGTGTATGTGTTTAAAACCGATATAATCTTCTAAGTCGTGTTGATATGTGATAATAAATGTTCTGAAGTCTAGTTTATGAACGTTTAGTCAGTGTTAGTAGATTAAGGTGTCCTTTATTTCATGTGTTTCCTGTATCCAACATGCCAGACTACCTGTTGATAGCGGCCTGTTGTGTACTTCAGTGTGTTTTTTTGTCTGATTTGACTGCCTGTCTGTTGCCAGCTGCACACCTGTTTATTAACTTTTGTATAGCTGGAGAGAGTTGTATTCCCTCTTATCTTTGGCATTACATTCACACTGTTAAGATCTCGTTTGATTTCCAAGTGATTAAAGAGAAAGTGATATGGTGTAAGCTTGATTTAGCATTTATCTGCTGATAAGTGTTTCCTTACTTCTGTCACAGTCATAATACTGCCTGGTGGAATCAAAGACATGTGATATAATAATAGAGATAACAAGGAGCGAAAAGAGATTAAACAAAAATGGCACACATGAATTTAAATGTTATATATTTTTTATTTCATTGCTCTCTGCAAGCTCTGCGATTATAGACAACCAGGCAGGCAAGAACTGTTCAGTGATTTTAATGGCAAAAACAAACAAACAAACAAACAAACATACATACATACATAAGATTACAGGTAAAGGCAAGCAGCAGCAGGTTGAAAACAGAAGTAGCCAAGAATCCACAGGTAAACAGGAATTGGGCAAGTAAGAGGTACATACAGCCAGGTTCGGGTTCAGGTGGCTGGAAGGCATGAAAGATAAATCTGAATAATTAACACTCAGTAAAGACACAACAAATCAAACTGTGATAGGAACCAAATGGTGTTATCAGAACATACTTTATTATTAGTTATATATGTGCATGATACAAATGATCCAACATGTATATCCATATACTTGAAATGTGTATATAGTGTATATGGCTAAAATTTATATGATAAATTAAAAACATTCATATCATTTATCATCACTGATGAACCCGACAAAGAAGACTATATTGTTTTTATAACAATACTTTGCCTTACAGAGCTTCCTATGAGTGTCTGGGAGCTCTTGTTTTAGCCATGCGCGCTCCCGCGACGGCACTTCTCTGCAGGATGGCAGAACTCGCCATAACACCTGTCATAATGCCCTCGCTTGACAAATCTGTGTCAAGTCACCGTCAACCGTCGCTGATTTACCGGATATTACAATTTGGCACCTATTGACATTTATAGAGAAAAATGTAATGAAAGTGGAGAGGTGTTCCAGTAAATCATGTAGCCATTAAGTGTTAACGACTGCCTTCATCGCCATATCTAAAATTTAATGTTCTAATATGATAGTTATTTCGAAAGAAAATTGACAGGATATACACCCTTTCTTGAGTGTGTGTTAATCAACGGCCAATTTGCCCGGTGTTACGGTTTAACGAGCGACCCTGTTAATTGGCGACCGTCAGCCAAATGCGTCTGTTGACAGCCGTTGAAAACAGGAAGATACGTGGCTGTCCCAGTGAACAGCTGTTTGCTTAGTTTTTTATTTATTAACGTTACAATGTTAAAAAAAAAAAAAAAAACACCTTACCGATCTGTCTTTGGTATTTTGTTTAACAGCTACGCATTCTCGTCGTGTTTCAACCAACGGCTGTCGTAACTACGGCAACCACAGACTCATTCAGCTGAAGGTCGCCAGTTAACAGGGTCGCTCCTTAAACCGAAACACCGGTGCTACGCCGGACGCTTCGTTTTATGGCAGCGTAGTGAAACACTACTAGTCACGAATGTGTCAGGAGTGTTGGTAGGAAAGCTACATGCATCTAAACATTTAGTGCTTCTTTGTATTTAAGCATATAGGACCTCTGGGGGTTAGTTAAGTGCACGACGAGCAAGCTAACAAGCTAGCAGTGGTAACGGTTGTTTGGGTTCACTGGTGTTAAATAGTCCGCAGCTGGCTGAGTTGGCTAGTCTGAATGGCACAGCTAACAAGCTAACAATGACCACCCTGGACACAGACTTTAAGAGGAACAAATGAAGAGGCATGGGAAGTAACAAGGATGCCATTTCGAGTACGGGATATTTACAACCGGACAACCACGGTATAGCTTGTTTTCTACGTAGAATGACGACATTTGCACCGTTCAGCCGCCTCAAACACGGGCGTCGGTGATGCTGTCCATCGCTGGACAGATGCCCTGGTTGTCCGAATCAGAAGTGGGACAGAGCCCCTGAAAACTACATTACAAAAATCATGAAAAACTGCGAGTATCAGCAAATTGACCCGCAGGCACTCCCGACACCAACACCGACCCCTCCAGCCCACCAACACGGGAGCGACGGTGACAAGAGAGAGGAGCCGAGGAGACCGAGGCGAAAGTGGGAAGTTTTCCCCGGAAAGAATCGCTTCTACTGCGATGGACGGATCATAGTGGCCCGGCAGAGCGGGGTCTTGCCCCTCACTCTCGGCCTTATTCTGGTCACAAGTGGATTATTCTTTATATTTGAGTGAGTTCATGTTTCATATTCGGTTGTTCAGTCGTTTTCCTGGTGACAAAGGTATGATGTATATTTAAAGGACATGTCAATATGAGGGAAAAGCAGCTTTATAAATTAAAATTTCATTGAACTGACTCTTGTTTGATGTATTCAATGTATGCCGAACCATCAAGCAGGTCATTATGATTAATAAAATGTCTTTTTTTGGTATTTACAGTGTAATTTCTTAAATAGTACGCAATTAAATGTAAAAAATGTCGATTTTATAATGTAATCTGGTAAAGGTTTTACAAAAATCTAAATATTTGAGCTCTATTTGGTCTTAAAATGTGTGGATCTGTATCTGATTGTACATATTCGTGTAGCTGTTAATGAGACATGCTATGCACTATTATATTCAAGCACTATTCAATATGAAAGTGTGCTCTGTCTCCAGGGATTCATATGGTGATTAAAGGCTTTGGATGTTAATTAAAATAGATCTCCTGGTGGGTGGAAAAAGTAGGCTCAGTTGTATAAGACAGAGCTCTGATCCTTTTCCCCAGCCCTTGATACCGGTCAGTACGTCTTGGTAATTCATCCTCTCTCTTGTCTGTAGCTGTCCCTTCCTGGTGAAACACCTGACCAGCTGCATACCTGTTATCGGAGGTGGCCTTTTTGTATTCGTGGTCATCACCCTGCTCCAGACCAGCTTCACTGACCCCGGCATCCTGCCCAGGGCAACACCAGATGAGGCTGCGGACATTGAAAAACAGATCGGTAAGACCCAACTCAGTCGTAAGTGTACTCTATGGTTATACAGCTGTCTCAAGTGCTTTTAACTTTGATATCCAGGATCATAAAATCTTAGTTTTTAAGCACTGTTTTTCCCCAGAGTGCTATTCCTGTCAGATTATGGCACTGAATTTAGACCACTATTGGCACTCGATGTCTCCATGTGGCCTCAAAAACTGCTTAAGCTCAGCTAATTTCTTTATAAGTTTTACCCTCTGCTCGTTCATTCACGTCAAACTTCAAGGACGTACTATTTGTGGCACTGTCATAAGAGCTTTCACACCGTTTATTTTGCTTCAGAGCACAATTCAAAGTTGAGACCGATGGCATTGTTCTGCTGGCGTCTGCTGTTTTCCACTGAAACGGAAACATAAGGCAAGACCTGCTTGAACAGTCACCAATCGCCCTGCTGCCAGTTCACCTTAATTATGATGAAACCTTTCACACATTAAGGGTCCTAAATAGATTTTTTTGAAAAGACTCATTTGCCATATGCGTAATGAATGTCAGCTGGCAGGCGTTAGTGCTGTTTTTCTGGAAGAAATATGTCCTGTTGACTTTTAAAGTTTGGACTGGTAGATTTGTTATCCCTCTGACAAGGTCCTGTACAGTTTCTTTTACCTCAGTCGACTCTCTTTGCACCACATTCCTGTTCACAGCGCTCTATCAGTTATGTTCACTGTAAGTTTTAAGTCTTGCCAACAGTATCCTTCAATATAATGACCTTCGTGTCTAAAGTTAGCTTCATCTGCACCTTGTTAACTCCTACTCATGACTGAAGTTTGGGCAGTGGTGATGTAAGATGTTCATATTACTCAGCTTCACTGCTGTTGTTTCAACTATTTTTGAGACTGACATAAATACTGCACATTTACCCACTGCTGTATCTTTAAGGAAACGCTTTGGACATTTAGCTTGACTCTTCTCTGAACAGATGTCAGCCTCAGTTTAATTACTGATTTCATTTAAAAGGGAGTTTTAATCTGTAGGGTCAACTAGAGCCATGTCCCAATTTCACGCTAACTTCAAGGAGGTTTTAAGTGCGAAATGTTCACACTGTAAACGTGGCAAAATAAAGTGTTCTCAAGTTAGTCGGTGTGGCGCTAAAAATGCTTTGAGTGTGCTGCTGCTGGTCGTGGAACAGATCCAGGATCACCTCAGAAGACCTTCTGGAGTAGCACTGATTGATTTAGTTGCACTTACAGTAAGTGAAAAGAAAACAAGTTGAAAGAAAGAAAGAAAGTAGAAAAGTTTTCTGGTTCGCAAGCTTGTTGGTATGTTATTTTGTGTTTCATCTGATTGACGTGCAAGTGGATCTGAATGAAACCAAGTTTTAAAGACCATCTGAACTGTGTTTTCACATTTTAGACCTACACTTAGGTTGATGTTATTCCCAAAGGACAGGAAAAATGGGTTGAGAGCATTAACTGCAGGCTAACAATAGTCTAGACAAGTTGAAAAGTATACAGCTTTTGATTGTTGTTATTCTGTGTTAATGTCTCTGCTGTCGCCAGGCAGCATCCTTCCTTTTTGCGGCGTTTATTATTTCACCATGCAGCTATATAACACAAGATCAATATTTCCTGAATGAGCGGTCAGTCCCCACCCCCTCTTTCTCAAAATGTTCGGACACTGGAGAACGCAGAGGTTTCACATATCAAAGTAGAGTCCGATAGAACTGAAAAGATAGATTAGAGTGAGTCAATTCACAACTGTCTCGCCCTGTTCCTCACATAACTGAATGGCGAGTGAAACTTGATGTGACCGCACGTTCCAAATCCGTACATGCTCCTGAGAAGAGGTCTGATTGGGTTCATGGATGTCTAGGGCCTGTTTAGCAGTTGATAGTATCCTAATTAATTGATCTTAATTGATTAATTTTCTCCTCTCCTCTGCAGACAACACTGGAAACACCAGCTATCGGCCTCCACCGCGCACCAAGGAGGTCCTCATCAACCAGCAGGTGGTGAAGCTCAAGTACTGCTTCACCTGCAAGATGTTCCGGCCTCCGCGCACCTCCCACTGCAGCCTCTGTGACAACTGTGTGGGTGAGATGCGGACACACGCCGTCACTCTGACATTTACCAGTGATAAATAATGAACCGGGGCCTCGCCGAGCTCCGGTTCTGTTCACTGAACTCTCAGTTCAGGCTGTTCCACTCATTGTGAATTCTCCCTTTGGTGCGTTTCTCCTTCAGAACGGTTCGACCATCACTGTCCTTGGGTGGGGAACTGCGTGGGAAAACGCAACTACCGCTTCTTCTACACCTTCATCGTGTCGCTCTCCTTCCTGACGGCGTTCATCTTCGGCTGTGTGACCACACATCTAGCACTGAGTACTTGTTTTTTTATACTCTGGTTCAGATGTTTAAAATTACTGCTAACACAGTACTGTTAACCTCAGACAGTACCGGCTAGAAACTGTTAGTGTTTGTTTTGTCTGGCTTGGACTTCCAGACGGGCGGGGTTTACCGAATCAGAGCAGTTTAGGTGTCTAATAAGGAGAATACACAGAACTTTTAGTGTTTACTATTCTGTAATTGTTCCCATTTGACCACCGGCTGAGTGTTCAAGTTATATTTTCACCCTGCTCACTAAAAGATTAGAATAAAATAAAGATATTCAAGCTTGAATCTGGTTAGGGAATCCCAACACAACCACTTTCTCTTTAATGTAAACACACTTTAAACCTTATGTTTAATTGTTTCCTCTCTTTCAGGGGCTCAGGGTGGAAAAGGCCTGGTGTTCGCTCTGCAAGAGAGTCCAGGCAGATATCCTTTAATCACAAACACTCTCAGCGAGTATGTTTTTTGAAATGTATTTGTTGACGACGTTCTCCTTGACCCAACCTTTCACTGCCGTAGAGCTCGTGATATGTTTCTTCTCAGTCTGGTCCATCCTGGGCCTCTCAGGCTTCCATACATACCTGGTTGCTTCCAACCTGACCACTAACGAAGACGTGAGTATTGGCCTACACTCAACTGGAGCTGTGAAAGTGATTTTGATGTCTTGTGGTACGATATTAAGACAAGGAAACTTTAGAATACATGTTAAATAAAATAAATATTACAATAATATTGCTGTAATTTCAAGAAATGTAAAAATATATCAAGTAATTAGGGCTAATTGCTGAGGAAAGCATCTCATTTTGTGGAGTTAATGAATACTCGCATCAAGATCATGGGCAGAAATTCTCAGAAATATAATATATGTTGATATAAAAACTGTGAAATGTTGCACAATTAATAATATTTTCACACATGTTGGGTGTTCCAGATTAAAGGCTCCTGGTCAGGGAAGAGTGGAGAAGATGTCACCAACCCATACAGTCATAAAAACATCTTTATCAACTGTTGCACTATGCTCTGTGGACCCATGCCACCCAGGTCAGTCATAAATATGACTGTATCAAGTGCTAATGGAATCTATGCACGATTAGGACCTGATGTTGTAATATTTATGTCTGGATGTTTTATTATCACTTGATCTGTCAAATATTTTTATGTTTGTATCGAATATTCAAATCTCTGTTTTTGCTTTTTATCTTGAACACTCATTAATCCCCAAACCGGCTCTGTGATGGTGATTGAAAAAGCATCGACAGTGGTTTTATCAGGCAGGTGGAGTGAGTGTGAGGCTGGCATACATACTGAGGGACATTCAGTCACTAGCTGTTGTTACTGTGACACATTAATGGACTCCATGTCTCGCCATGACTCCACAATAATTCTGTTAGCATCACCAAAGCTCATTGCTAAAAAAATGCATCTGTAAATTAGGAGGTATAACCCAAAGCCGGGTTCTCAACTGGGGACACATTTGATTAATCAACCAGCGTTTGGCATTTGGCCTGATGATGAATCCATTATTAAAATTGTTGTTGCTAAATCGTTTCTTTGGCCTCTAACCCATGACTCATTCATTTAAATTCTCCAAAATCACCCACAAATATTAAATTTAACCTGCCCCAATGAAGTATGCTCTTATTTTGGAAGATGCATGCAAATGTTAGTGGTTTTTGTAGTTTCTTGATGTGAAATGACGACTTTTTACATGCACATTACATTTTAAACCACCTATTTGAATGATGTCCAGTGTGTCCAGTCTATGTAGGTACATGTTACACGAGAGCTAATGACGTGGATCTTCCTTTTTCTTCTTTTTTTTTTCCTTTTTCAGCTTGATCGACAGACGAGGTTTCCTGCCCACAGATGAATCTGTCCAGACAGCCAGCACGGACATCGAGCTGTCCACTCTGGCCGCTAAAAACGAGATAAATGTGGTAGGAGGATCTTCCCAGCTGGCTTTTGGCTTACAGGAATCCCCCTCTCCTGTTCCTGCACCCCCCAACTCCTATCAAAACTCTTCCTCTGCCTGACAGAAGCCTTGTTGCCCGCTGTAGCCCCGAGCCAGCATCTGTCTGCTGCCTGTTGTTGACTGTTGTGTATGGGTTAATCACTACATATACTGTATTTACACTACAGTCACAGGTTCACATATCATTAATAAAGGTTTACGACTTACTGTACTGTACGCTGGCGCAGGTTAAAGGAATAATCCAGCTTTTTGGGAAATGTGTTTAGTTTCTTTCTTTTCAGAGTGAGATCAGCAGGTCAGTGTCAATCATGTCTGTCTGTTAAAGCTAGCCGTTTAACTTCTGCTGAACAGCAGCCACAAGCGTGTAATAATCAATAGCACAAGTAGAGACAAGTCAAAAAGTCGGCAAACTGACTCAGTAAAGTCAGTTACACAGCAATATCACTTTAGGTACTCTAACATTAGCGAACAGAAGCTAGTGGTCATACCAGACCAAGAAGCGCTGTTGCAGCAAAACACCTCAGTGTGTTACTGAAGCTAACTGAGCAGGGCTGCATTTTCATTGGTTCTGACTACAGTTGGGTCGACGTAAAAACCAGTTTGATATTCGGCCAAATATCAAATTTTACCACTAGTTCTCACATGTGACCTGGATATTCAAGAAACTTTTAACACGTTCCTGCAGACGTTTCACAGTAAAACCCTTGTTGATGAGTGAAAGGTTTCTGTCCAGTGAAACGTCACATGGCTTTTAATTTGAAACCGATACAGGAAGCGTTGGGTTTTTATTAAGAGACTTGAAAAACTGAAGAGGATCAACACGAGGCTTCGTATTTGTGCTACGTTACTGACTGCACCAGCTGGCTAGCTACCTCGCTGATGCAACAACAAACAAAAAACAGATGTGATAAGAGTCAGATGACAGTTGTCGGGGACAGAGTTATATTAGAGTTATATTGAAAAGGGACAATGATTGAGTCATTGTTTATTAACTTCCCAATGCATTTCACAAACTAGTTAGCAACTTGAAAACACCACTAACTCAGCACCTCTGTCTGCTCAGCTACACTGAAAGGTCGACATGATTGAGAGCTGCTGTTTTGGACTTAGCCAGGCTAGCTGTTTCCCTCTGTTTCCAGCCTTTGTGCTAAGCTAACCACCTGCTGGCAGCAACTTCACATTTAATGTGCAGACATGAGAGTGGTATCAACTCTTTCATCTCTCTCTAGAAAAGAAAGATTGACTGTTGGCTTCGTTGGTCAGATGAGTTTACCTCATGGAAATGAACAAATCAGGTTTATTCACATTTTTTGTTTGTAATAAGCAATACAGATATTATTCACTATATATATATATTTTTATGTTATCTATATTCTCACGTTTGTTAATCACAAATCAATATTTTGTTCCTGTGAGTTTGTCAGCTCAGGGTATTTTATGAGGTAGGAAGAGAGCTGTTAGAAGTGAAGCCTCGGATGCTGTTTCCAGCTCATCCTCCTCACAGATCGCCGCTCTTCTCTCTGACAGCGAGGGATATAAAAGGACGCCTGTAGAGTTGTACAACAACTTTTGTTTACAAGACGTAACTGCGGTTCAGATAGTTGCAGTCTGAGCCGCGGTGCTCTCGTATCAAGACGCAGAGCAGCTGCTGTTTGGCACTTTGAAAGACAAACAGCTCTTTTTTTTATGTATACACCAAAATAACAAGACAGCTATAACCCTTTTCTCTCTGTGTGTACGGAATAAAGTGAAAGCCAGTCGGAGATGTAGTTTTTCTAGTCTGAAATTCATGTTGTGTGTACAAAAAGCCTTTTGAATTTAGTCGATAGCTGCGAGAAAAGCTTTTTCTGCACCAACAGTTTGATGTTTTTTTTTTTTTTTTTGTTCTGTTGGTTCACTTTGGTCTTATGTTAACAGTCACATGTTAGCCTGCATATGAAAGGTCAAAGTGCCAAATTGTTTATGGCAAACAGGCCAGTCAACATCATTTCCCACTTGTTTGCCTTCATGCCTTTATTCCATGTTTGATCATTGTTTTTTTTTTATCTATTCATCCTTTATGTTTTTATATTTTTATATATATATTTCTATTTTGTTAGTATCCTAAATGTACAAAATGTAATAAAACATGCATGTTTGTCCATGCAATTCATCATCTGTGTGTACTCATTTTTCATTGTTTTGTTTATCCACCATCTCAGTTTACACATCAGAGTATAATTGTGTTTTCCAAAGGAAGAAAAGCTCCTAACAAACAGCGATAGTATCAGTACGCTCCCTGTGTGTCACTTCACCCAGTCCTAACTTGCTGTTCTGTATGTGGTCTGTCTGTCTCTGTGCCTGCGTCCTGCCACCAACACTAGGAGGAGAAATGTCTAGACTTTGCAGTGTCCTGCACTGGCTGATTAGCCACTGTTAGTGCAGGAAAAGCGATGCTTGAGCTTGGTAAGACTGTTTAGAGAAAGGGAAAGCGAGTCTCTGTGCCAAACACCGTGGCTGCATGTTCTCTTGGCTTGCTGGTGCACGGCTTCAACCATACGCTGCCATGTTGAATACATTGCAGAGTGCATAATTTAACACAACACGGGGTGAACCGTATGTAAAATTGATTCACATCTACAGATGGGTGGTTATTGCTCAAACAATTCCACTATACTGTGTCAGTGTTCTCTTTAAATTTGACCTTTTTCATGCTACAGATTTACCAGAATTTGGTTTTACTCCAATAAAAAGCATTTAGACCATGATGGGAGAGGAAAACTGTGAGCCACGCTAATGCAATTTTTAAAAGTAGGCCATGAAAATTAAACCGTTGGATGAAGCTCATTGAGAGGTAGATCATACAGTCATTATAGTCATGGAATCACTGATAACCTATTGAGACAATGTAATCAACTGCAGGAAATAATCCAATACTTAATGATATCTGATGGATACATTATTTAGGTTTAGGAGGAGCAGCTTTGTCCTCTATCTCTGGGGACTGACAGCCAGACTGGATTAACCTAGAATTAAAGCATTGTTGCCTTCAAAACTGAGCAGTTATCTATCGTTTTACACAGTGAGAAGTGAAATTTCAGTTTTTTAACCTTCATTAACATAGTTTTAAATGTGAATATGAAAATGACTCCCAAGGCTTTATGCTCTTGAGGTTCATCTGTTATTCTACGCTCTGAATGTGTTATATCTTAATTTTAGGCTTAATGCTGTCGAAAAGCTGCACTAATCAATGAAGGGAATG
Organism: Sciaenops ocellatus; assembly: GCA_033000465.1. Taxonomy (NCBI): domain Eukaryota; kingdom Metazoa; phylum Chordata; class Actinopteri; family Sciaenidae; genus Sciaenops; species Sciaenops ocellatus. The sequence goes on from CP136873.1 coordinate 16,019,666, forward strand.
ACTTTGTAATGTGAAAAGAGTTGCTCATAGTAAGAAACCCACAGAGAATGATGCAGTCCCCACAGAGCATTTTAGTTTCTTTCAGCTCTTTGTTTTGATTTTATGACCCGCAACTTTACATTTCATTCAATCTCGCACCAAAGACTCTGTGAAATAACATAACCTGGATGTAACTGCACTCCATATTGTCTGGAATATAAAAGTTGATACAGCCTGATCATATACAACACGTGTCTATCTAGCGGAGATGATATCCATGGGTGCAATCCAACATGGCAGGACTCCCATAAACCCCTTAGGTTGACTATAAATCCAGCTTTAGAGGCTTGTCCTGTTAACAGAAAGTTTTTGTTACAAACTTTTGAAAGATGTAATTATCAGGCGGGTAGTTAAGGACGAGTAGAATCTGGTGTTTTTTGGGAGCTTGACACATACAAGTTACTAAAAGTCAGGATACCTCGACATCTGCTGCTTCAGCTTTGAACCAAACTTTGCTAAAGTACGCTACCAAATTGCTGCATTGGTATTTGAAACGACTTTGTACCAAGTTCTAGGACTAGAGAACGCTCTCTGATGTTTCTATACACAATCAAATGTGATGGCCGAGGTCTAATGTGCCTCTCCATGCAGATCCATGGCATGAAACATTTGTGATCTCTTGTTTCAGACCACTTGTTTGGACTGCTTGCACACAGCTTGCCTTTGATTCATCTCGCACAGCTGTTGCTGAATTCACTGAAGTGATTTAACATCCTGCTGTTCGCTCTTGTTAACTTCACTGCCTCGTCTCATCAGTTCCTCTCTTTTTCTTTCTCCCTCTCCTCTTTATCGTGCCTTTCCAGTGCACACAGGGAACTAAAGGTCTGCTGGAGTCCGCCACTCGCTCCCCACTTCTGTCCACGTCATGTCCTCAGGGGAAACAGACAGTTCATACCTGCCCAGACAACAACCCTGCGGTGAACTCTGACCCATCACCAGAGCTTTCAACAAGCTGCGGGCCACGATATACCGCTAGCTCCCAAGGCAATACCTCTCCACCACGTCACACCAAGAGTCGAGCAAAGAAAAGTAAACGAGCGGCTTTGCATATTCCCAACCCTGCCTTTGATGTCCCTGTTTCCCCTACCTCTCCGGACGCTGGCCCCAGCTCCAGAGCCAGAGGCCACGAAGGTGCCAGCTTGTCCCCTTTGCACTGACTGACTTGAATGACGGCTTTCTCAAGTGAAAACACACATTGTTTGAAGCTTGCATGCTGTAACACAGTCAGATAGAAGTGGTATGAATTTAAAACTTTCTTTATTGTTTGTTGGTTCTCTGAAAGTCCAGAGCCAAGTCGTTGTGTTTGAGGATGACAATCACAAAGATATGTAATTGTTTGATCAATTTATTGTGGAAAAAGGAACACTACAGCGGGTTGGATTCAACTTTGGTGTACAGCGAACATCACATGAAAAGATTTGTGAGATGGAGGAACTGGTGTACTGAGAGATCCATAAGTCTTTCTCATGGAAAACATGAATTTTACCAGCATGTCAGGTCCATCAAATATTGTGAAATAGTAGCTTTGACGAATCAGGTGGACATATTCTGAGAGCTTGAAAAGCTAAAGCTCAGAATTCGTTCTCATCTGTATGGAGAAAAGTTGCTCTTAAAAGGGAAATCTGTCACAAATATAGAATTCACATATGTAACTTCTATAACACTGTGCAGCTCAGTTTACGGTGTGAACTTGAGCCAGTTTCTCCTTAAGCTGAACAGCAGAGATGATGTCATGTTGAGACATATAGGCAGTGCATTATGGAACAAGTCACGGGACTCTGACGGCAGTCAAGCATATGGAGACATTTTGCCATTCATATCTGAAAGCTGTGCGTTCACATCAAAATATTTTGGATGTTCATATGGGCGACAAATTAAAGGAATCAATAGTTTTAGTGAGAACACCTTCCTTGTCATAGAGTCTCCAACTCTATGAAACTCTCATCATCATTCGTCCAGAAGTTATTCCCTCATTTTGCTGTTAGGCTCAGACTTCTAAGAACACCTTCTTTTTTTTTTTTTTTTTACTGTATGTCAACTAGTTTGAGGGGTTTTGTTTGGTAATGTGAACTGACATGATCTGGGTCTTAAAGGCAAACAAAGTGCATGTCAGAAATCCTCTGAAACCCTCATTCCCTACACCTTACTGGCGTTGGGGTTGCATCCAACAATTTAAGTGATACTCTGAAAACTGATCTAAGAGGCAGACCTACTTGACACAATGAGTGTAGCTTTACCTAACCTTCAAGCGTGCTATTAACATTTTTGCCTTTGTTCAAACAACTTTGTACAAACTAGTTTTAAGCATATTACATAATCTTAAGGCCCCTTTTGTTTCGGTTTTTGCAATGTACACTATAGTCGGAGTACAATGGAGTACTTACTCCAAAATGTGCAGACACTAGGATGAATAAGGGGGCCGTTGCTTACTTTTGTCCGAGCCCCCTTTAGCAGGTTAAATCCGGCCCTGGGTGGAGAGCACACCCAAAATTTCCAATAGTTGTTCAGTTGGGGGACGCCAAGGTGGTGCAGTGGTTAGCACTGGTTAACTACCTGGTTCGAACCTCAGCTGGGGCCTTTCTGTGTGGAGTTTGCATAAGTTCTTTCTGGCTTCCTCCCACAGTCCAAAGATATACACTTAATAGGTTAATTTGTGATCCTAAATTGGCCGTAGGTGTGAATATGAGTGTGAATCTCAAACAAATGTATATGGGCCCACTGAGTTCAGTAAGTTAGTCAGTGTCAGTGGCTTTACTATCCAAAATATTTATATAGCATGTGTGAATTCTGTTTTTGTGTGAATTTCCCTTTTACTTTGCACAGCACAGTGAGTTGAGCGTGCATCAGTTGTATCGGTGTGTGATTTCCATGCTGTATAAATGGCAGCGAATGCACCTGCATGACAAATGACTAAAGATGTGTTTTATGGTATTTTTTGTTTGTTTGTTTACATCCTTTCAAACATCACATCATACACCTGAGAGGTCCTACACCACTGTAGGAAAGCTGTGGTTTGGACTTGTGAATATATAGTTGTGTACCTGAGCTGAAGCAGTGTTGTTCATTGCCTGTGCTGCACCACCTCGTGCTTGTGTTATCATTGACATCTCACACTGATTTGAGGCTCCACTTGTTGCACATTTTGTATCAGCAACAGCAATATCCGTCCTCTCCTCCTTAAAACTGTTTTACTTTGTGCGCTTAGACAGATCTAAGGAGATCTCTGTGAATGGTGGGTGTGTTGGTTTGTTCTCAGGTGGAAAGCTGTAGGCGATATTCGGTATTCAATATGCAAGTTCTACGTGACATGTATCATGTTTATCCACATTGTATCCTGATGGCAATAGCTGCACAAAAATGCAAAGATCCGAACAATCATCTCCGTGCACTAAAATGTAGACACGCACACACGCACACTGTTTGTAGCTCACCTTAAGAGTGTTAACACTGAGTATCACTTTGCGTGCAGTATACACCTGTCAATAGAGTCATCCCAACACCTCCTGGATGTCGCTGAGAGCGAATGCAAGCAATGCATTATCGAGGAGAAAAATGCTGTACTGTATTTGTACAAATTGTGAGGTTACACTCCTGTTAAAATAAAGGAAAAGGAAAATAAAGTTCAGTGAAAGAAACAGCCTCGATTTGTTTTTATGAAGTGCTGCAATTGACCACTAGATGACAGTGATGACTTATAAACATGGAGCAGATAATCCGTTCACGCTCAACCCATGTGTACTGTGTACATCTTGAGTTGCAGGGATATTTTAGCACTCCTCAGAATTTTTCTCTAATTACTTCACTTCTCTTTGTCGTCCTCGAAACCTTTGTTGCCCTAATACCTTATGCAACATAGTCAACATAATCTCTTTCCCTTTTGTTGTGTAATTGAAAATGAGTCTTTTGACATTTTGTGACTTCATTGTTAAGTCTCTTTGGGTTTATTCAGTCACCTATATACTGAAACCCAATGAAACAATGCCTGAAAACAAAACTGCACTCTGGGAGCAGACAGGTGTTTTGAAGTAAGGTGCAGCAGTAGTCTTGAGGCGAGGAAGGAGGACACTTTGGTTTCTGGTCTGAATTCCACGGCTGACTGTGAAACTGCCGATGGAGTAGTGTAGTGGATTGCTTTCTTTCCTTCGTCAGCAGCTTTCATTGATCAACACAACCAGCCTGAAGTTGTTTGAAGCCGTTTCTGTTGGTATAAAGAAACATTTAGAGTGAAATCTTAAGTGTTTTTCTATAACAGTCATAAGTAAGCAAGTCAAATTTAAAGTTAAAAAAGTTCCCTACAGATGTATTTAAAAAATAAAGTTTAACACCCAGGTAGTCTTCATCAGAACTGTGTGTGTGTGGTTTAATCAGATTTGTTTGGCGTCTCCCTGGCATCATGAGGAAAACCAACAACTGCCATCAGTTAATGTAACAAAAGACTGAAATAAAACAATAATAAACAATAAACACCATTAAAATAATGATACAATAATTAATGCCGAGACTGTCATCAAGTTCTGAGTTTGTTTCTGATGGTGCTGAATCCTGATTGGCTGGATTACAGCCCACTTCAAACCAGTAAGAAAAGCAGAAACCTGTCCTGTGAAAAAACAAACCTGTTCCACCGTATCAAACTCAAATATAGTAGTTGATGCTTTGATGTGCTTAACTGATTTGCATGCTCACTAAAATCACTTACTAAATTCCACAGTTAATTACATTTTTTATGTCACCGGTTGCACGTTAGAATGTTGCTTTGTGGCTGTTTGATCATGTCAAACCAGGTCATTGTGTAATCTTTCCACAATTGCATTGTAACTTAACAGTAAGAATGAGGAGTTGCAGGATCTAAAAGCCTGGCTAACTTGTTAAGAACAATGTTGTACATTTCGAGTGCTGCTCTGCTGTTCACAACATAAAAGGAAAATGTTCCGGTGTAAGTGGAAAGCATGCAGTGTTATTATCATTGTCCTCTCATGAGGTGATGCCATAACATTTTCCATTTTGATATCACAAATATTGTATCACCAATGCTTTTTATTTTTTTATTGTACAAACTACTAGAAGATCCTGCTCTCTCTTTTGTGTGATCTGGAATAACATTGTAAAGGGATAGTTTTGGGGAATAGCTTTAAAGCTGCACTTATCAATATTTTTATATAAACAATGGGTCAATTTCTTTGTGCAATGTGAATGGCATCACTTGTAGTGACAAACACAGAGAGAATAATCACCCATCGTTTTAGCCTCCTTTAGCTCATTATTTTTGTCTTGGTTCGTGCTTATCATTTCCAGTTGCAGCTGTGAAAAAGCTATGATAAATCCACTCTGCGCTACCTGCGCTAATGACTAGCTTGTGACAAATGAATATTTAGCTTCTTGAGAGCCAAGTATTTTTCTCAGTAGTTGGGGGAGACACACCAGAGTTAAAAGGAATGTGAATATACACTCCTAATGTTGTTGCATATTTGCCAGATATTCAAAAATGCAACTGTATTGCTAACACTTTAGCAATAACAACTTAATGAGGTGACAGTACGTGGACAATGGACTGTATTTATATTGTGCCTTTCTAACCTTCCGAACATTCATCAATGGCACAGCCTTAGGGAGCAATTTGGGGTTCAGTATTTTGCCCGAGGAGACTGGAGGAGCCGGGGATTGAACCACCGAACTTCTGATTGGTGGGCGATGTCTTGAGCAGCAGCTGCCCAAACATTTGAATGTAAACTGCGTCAACTGTTTTTATACCTTGTGCTAAAAAAACCATTAATGACAAGGTCACTGTATATTTTATAATCTGAACAAGGGCCAGCAGATGAAATGAAATACCATTTGGCCAAATATTGCACAAATACAGCGATATTGGTGAATGTACTTTGTGACCTCTGTTAAGGTCTCCTTCTGACGCAAGATTTTAAATCATGTCAGCCAAATTGTCTTCATATTGGTCAGTATAATGGCACATACTTTAGGCCTGCATGATGTATCGCTGTGTTTACATCTTAAAACATTGACCTCATATGACGTCACGTATAACTCAAACATATGGTATTCACTGTGAAGAAGCCAAGAGTCTAGATACTCTTGCACCAAACATGTGAAACACTGCATAGCAGCGGTATAATATCTTAACACGTGTTTTGGCAGCTGTCTAACTGGTAGTTTACCTGTCTGTCTTACATGTGTGCAGCTTACGAGGGAAGCGGGGCTCCCCTTTTGCCATTCCCTCTTAGGAATGTCAAGACAAATTTAGGGTTCCCCCAGGCCAAAAGACTCATGTTTATGAGTCGCTCGGAAGAACAAATAAATGTTTATGGAGAACTGCCTCTTAACATCACTGATCTCCCCTTCCCTTGTCTGCTGTGTATGGCTGTGTCATGAAAACACAGTGCTGTTGCCAAGGAGATTCCCCCTTCTCTGCTTAATGAGTGGGGTCTTTGTCTGTGCGTTAGGCTTCAGGTTAAAACTTTTCATCACCCTTTACTATGCATTCACTTCTTGGCACCGATAACATCTCATCAGACGCCGTGACCAACTCTCATTTAGAAGTATAGGCCTTCTGCAGCAGTCAGAGCCAAAGTCAAGATCAAGGGCAAGAATGGGAATATTTCCAGAACTTTATCATGTCATCATTACTGGCTTCAGCTAACGTTCAGTTGACGTGGGTTTTAAAGGCTGTCTGTTGAAAGCCTATAATCAATGTTACTTGATTTATACTCACATTGTACATGTATTGAAAGCTTTTACAAGAACAGATTCTTTCAGTGGATAAAAGTAGCTTGGAGAGCATGTTAAGATCATCTAAAAAAATCTTGTTTTCTATGACCTCCAGTGGTTTAACTTCTCACCTTGCTGCAGTGAGGTAGAAGTGTTCTCCAGGGTGTGGTCAGTACACTGTGACATCACTGTTGCTTGTGGTTAAAGGTGCAATAGAGCATACTGTACCTCTGACCAACTGCAGTTCCACGAACGGCAACTTGAGGCTGGCTACAGAAAAATTCAGTGTTAAAATGTCCAACTTCACAGCAGAAATAAACATGTTTACAGACTGGTACAAAAAACAGCTTTGGTCTCTATAGCTAATTTCCCCGTTCATGATAACTTTACCGAGGCTGAATTTTTATTTAACTCAACCATTCAAATTATATTAAGGCCTAAAGTTATGCAGAATTAACAGAGTGGCTGCTTTGCAGGTGGATGCTGTTACAAATGGCTTGTTTGAGCATCATTCAGCCCGCCTCAGGTCCACTGAAGATCCACGTCCCTGCCCATTTTTAGATTAGCCAAGAGGTGGCAAAGGCAGGACTGCCAAGATGGTGACCACCAGAGCCACCAAGCACTGAGCTTCACATACGGCCCTATGGGTGGCATCACGTCTTATATTGTCCATGTTTTAGATTTGAGAGACCCCCTAGTGGCAGGAATTACACTGTATGTTTAGTGGTCATCTTAAAAGTTTATCAAACTCTCAACAGATATAGACCATACAATTTTGGTCGGGTGAACATCTCTTTAATATTGACACTGATGTCTGATGAACATCCATTTGCTGTTTGTGTATAGCTTCGATTAACGGGTCAACATGTGTTTCTAATAACTATAAGTGTGCCTATAAAGTTGTACTATATTCTAAAAGTGGCTACTCTTATGACCAAAGAAATTTATGTTCCAGCTCTCTTCTGTGGTTTTTAGGTTTGGGTAGTGACCAAAAGAATGACATTCTGGATGCGAGCAGCTTAAAATGAAGCTAGTGGAGGGTGTTTGATACTCAAAACACAGTACACGCCACTATGTAGAACTCTGCGTGTAAGAATTCAGAATCTTCTTCTTTATTTTCCATGTTGCAGCTGTGCTGCCACCCATGGTGAGAATGCCTGATCTATCCACTTGGATTGTATCATGTGGGAACAGGCTCAACATATTTCTGTGTGAAAGCCCAACACACATCTCCTACAAATTAGATTCATATGCAGCTAATTTGCTTTGTCTTCTGGAGGACATTTTCATTTGTGTTGGCGCCTGAATTACTTTCACATTTAGTGTGATGGTCTTAAAGTGCAGCAAAAGGTCATAGAAAAGAGGTTAGGGGTGAATACTTGGGTGTACAAAGCAAACCCCCCCCCCCCCATGAATGCCGCCTGACAGTGCGGAGTCTGGGCTTGGGGGTCTCCCTGGTGTGGGACTGGTTTTGCATGACAGATGGATGCTGGTTATCCACAACCCAGAGTCCGGGGTGAGTCGTGGGGATTCCAGCTCTCCTGTTGTGCCTCTGCAACATCTGTGCTTTGGGAACACTCCCCAACCTCCATATCTTTCATTTCAATCAAAAGGCATCTTAGAGAGTAATAAAGAAATGAATGTCTTCAACATAGGGTGCACAAAATGGAAAAAGCCAATGAGATAGGCAACTGGATCAGATTGTGTCAATGTCATGTAATTTCTCCAGGTGCCTCACAGGAATATCCTCTTAAAGATAATATAGTCTGGTGAAAATCTGAAAAACCATGACGCTTACACTGAAGATCTTTATTGAATAGCAGGATGAGCTCATTGGACGGACACAAATCTGGACACACTCTGGGGCTGACTGTGATAAAAACGGATGAGGAAAAATGGAAAAGGATAATTATATAACAGAGGGAAAGGTAAAATCTGATCTGTTGAATTGATTTCGATCATGGCTCGCTGTTCTTGTCAGATGGCATGGTTCTATTGGCCTCGTTAGACCATGACTCTCAGGACACGCTTGAGTGGTTTGCATTCAAACCTGAAGCAGACGGGATGAGAGTCAACACCTCTAAGTCTGAGGCCATGGTTCTCTGCCGGAAAAACAGTGTATTGCTTCCTCTAGGTTGGGCGTGAGTTGCTGCCCCAAGTGATGAAGTTCAAGTATCTCAGGGTCTTGTTCACCAGCGAGGGTAAAATAAAACGTGACATAGACAGCTGGATTGGTTGCGGATACAAGCAGCTGAAATGAGTTTTCTCCATTGGGTGGCTGGCTTACCCTTAGAGATAGGGTAAGGAGCTCAGACATCCAGAGGGAGCTTGGATTACAGCTGCTGCTCCCTCACATTGAAAGGAGCCAGCTAAGTTGATTTGGAGGAGCTGGAAAAAGAGGAGGGGGATGTCTAGACTACCTTATTAGCCTGCTGCCACTGCGACCCCAGATAAGTGGCAGAAAATGAATGGATAGAGGGATTAATTGCCCAAAAGAAACACTAATAGCCATAGAGGAAGCAGGAAAAGAAAAGACATAAGAAAGAGAGCGCTACTTTATAAAAAGTAGAAGTTTGGCTAAACTTCGTGCACCTTGGCTTTTGAATTTAGGTCTACATACAAGGTTGTATCTATCTATCTATCTATCTATCTATCTATCTATCTATCTATCTATCTATCTATCTATCTGTTAAGGCCTATTTAGGTACTAATATGACAACATAAAAAATTAAAGCTATCAAGAGAGCAAAACCCCCATAAAAAGTGTGTGCTAAAGGTAGGTAAATTATTTTCAGGACAACACCATATTTTAGCCAAAATTTGTTGACAATCTGGCCAATTGGTACCATTACAAAAAAAGCCGAAGTGGTTATTAACATTTTCTCTTTGCAGTGTTCCCACGGTCGTATCACTATATGACGTTTATACCGAAGAAATACTTCATTATAAAATAAATGTGATTATTCTCAGGAGAGTTCTGAAGCTTCTTTTTTCTGTAATTTCTCAGCCGATTTATGGATTTATTTATTAGTTATAGACATCAGAGATAGAGATATCGTCTGCAAGTGTAAGTCCAGTCTGTGTGTTAACATTTGACTGACTTATCCCCCCGAGAAGGAGTATAAATTTGACTCAAATTCACCTCACACAGTATTCTCTGCCTCTTTACCTCCCCTTCAACTCTCCTGTGCTCGCTGGAGAGATTTTTGGCTTCCACTTTTGGCTTTGCCTTGTGGAATGTCAATGTGTATTACAGACCTTATCTTTGAGTATCCAAATGGTAAAAATGCAGCTCGGAACAATGACTTAAATTACAGAGGACCACAGTAAATATCACTCCCCACCTCTACCTGCAAGGTTAATCCCATTCAAATGTCAACAACACAACCACAAAGTAAGTTTTAATGATCATAAATCTGTGCAATTTTGAGTTGAAGTGTATGAAGTATGTATGTAAATCCACTGAGGAGGGTAGCTGGTGTTAGCAGGACCCTTTTGCCAGTGTTAGCCAGATGTTTGCTCTCTGTTGTGGACTCCCCAAACCCCAGCAGAGCCACTCACACCTCCTGCCTCTTCAGATTTTCTATAATCTCGTGCATATAATTCAAAGCACTGATTAGTTCGTCTTGTGGTCAACACCTCTAGCAGCTGCTTCGGCAAGCCGTTTTTTATATTCCACTGTATGTGTTTACTCGAGTGTGTGATTCAGACAGGTTCAGTCCAATATTGAAATTCCTACAGTCAGCGCTGTCTTCCGCAGAAGGAAATGGTTGATTTGTCACATATCCAAAGCATCAACACAGATGCTGGAGCACTTCAACTGCTTTGAGAAGATTCGTGCATATATATAACTTCACAAATCCACTGCTGTCCTAATTTAACTACGTGCTGACATTTGTCTCTTCAGAAGAGATAAGTGTTTGGTCTTGATGTGATTTTTTTTCTGTCTCTGCATCAGTTGGTATTCACAGGCAGACTGCCTGACAGCTGGAAAATGGAAATTGTGATGGAGCACCTGGAAGCCACGTGTTGACTGGATAGGAGATTGAAAGAGTGTTTGTTGAAAAATGTGTGACACTGCTAAGGAATAGATGAGCGAAAAAAAAACTGCTTTATTTCTTTATTTTGGATTTCAGATCCAGGTGCTACTGGATAACCTTTCTTTCCCCTTTGCTTCAACTTTCAGATCCCATCGAGTCACAGAATCACTGTGTCAGGATTTTCGTGGAACAATTAGTGTAAACTGTGGGCAGTTTTATAGTGTGGGTTGGCATTGCCTCACCCTCCTCACCACCAACTGTTCAGCTTCTAACGCCGTGTGGGGTCCACCAGTGTGAAACCCCGCTGAACGAATGGGAGGTTGAACGTGCAGGTGAAAAGGTACTTTTCCCTCCTGCTGTGAGATATTGCATGCAACCGCTTGACTTGAGCTGCAAATTAACCGATTTTTACCTTTACAGGCGAGATGTGAGAGATTGTTGTGCGGTTTCCCGGAACTACAAAAAAAAAAAAAAAAGCAACTTTCAGCACAGGATCATCAGCTCTCTTTTGTTTGAAGCCAATCCAAAAATAATTTAGCTGATGAAAAGATTAGATAAAATATTACCATTACTACTTATATTACTACTGCTACTACTTATACTTAAGTGATGCAATCATAATTCCAAGGCCTTAACATCACGTCTGGTACTCACTTAATAGCAATGCTGTTTTTGTAACTGCTGACCATAGACTGTGTGAATATAAATGGATGCAGTCTCCATGCCTGAGGCTAAGGCGGGCCGACTGAAGCCCGGTTGCTGAAACTAGCCACCTGTGACGCCAACCACCTGTCACACAAAGCGGCCATGCCTTTAATTATGCATAACTTTAAGCCTTAATATATAATATGTATATAATGTAATTTAGTTCAGGTCATAGCTGACTTTTCTCCCTGCATGTCAGCAGAAACCGGCAGCTACTGTGGCTGTAAAATGAAGCCAACACATGGAAGTGCCAAAAACTGCATTTCCTAATATATAATGGCCTTGATTATTTTACTTATATATATTCTATACTGATGACGTTTTATACACATATGTTTATAGAAGACAGTAAATTCATCAAAAAGTCATCACAACTTATGAGGACTATATAGGATAATTAAAACGTCATGTCAGTGGATGAAAAATAAAAAAAAGAAAGAGGACATTCTCTACTGTTCAGCTTGTTTTTGACCTTGGGAGGCTGTTTGGAAGGTTGGCGGCCATGGAGGCTACAAATGGACCTGAGCTTTGGTCAGGCCTGCCGTGCAAGCCCAACCAAGAACCAGAAAATAAGAGGCCTAAAATAGAGCAAAGGACTGCAATTCTGTCAATGAGCCGTGTTGTGCGAGTAAAAATAATCCAGTGGGAAAATATAATCAAAGGGCTCTCCAGCCTTCCTTATCCGTAGTTGACTCCATTCAAGTGAAAATAAAACAACTGCGAGAGGAAAAGCGTTGGATTTCCCACAGCATTTGCATTACTATTAGAACATACAGTTGACATAGTGCAAGGAAAGGAGGAATTTTTTCAAGCAATACTGAGGACTAAAATCAGAATCAGAATCATAATCAGAAATACTTTATAAGAACTGACTAAACTTCTCAATTTATTATCACTGATGTAAACTGAAACTTTAAAACAATGCCTCCTGAATTTGTCTAAAAATGCAAACGCATTCTCCCAAAATCTAATTTCCCTCCCTGGAGGCACAATGTGTAGTCAAAACACCATTGAAATAGCAGGACAGAAAGTACAGTAAGGGTGTTGTGGTCGAGGTGGTGAATGGGCAGAAACATTGGCCTTTAATTCACAGCTTTTACAGAGAACACACTGTGAGTCAAGTTTTAATTTCTAGCTAAAGGTTTTGTTATTTCACCATAACCAAAGCCTCACCCTAATCTTAGCCAAAATTGTTTTAGTTGCCTAAGCATAACCATAGCCTCTCCCGAGCCATAAATATAGTTGTTTTAGTTGCCCAACCTTAACCCAAACCATAGAAAGAGTTATTTTACTTTATTTTACGTCTGAACTTTGGATTTGAATGTAAAAAAGCAGGGATTTTACTTGGGGCCACAAAGTTTTACGTTACCTACCTAGCCGACTACCTAGTCACGAGCTTGGTTTATTAGTCAAAGCGTAGTGTTGACAGCAGGAGTAGGTACAGCCCAGTATGCCAGGCTGTCGACACTTGCACACTCACACAATTAACACTGTTCACCGGATTTAGCTAACTGATTAAGTTACACAATCACACCTTGCACAACCAGCTTAACCACATACACTTCTGTTGTACTGAGCGTTATTGCAAAAACCCCTAACACACCCATTACTAATAGACGCTATTTGTCCTGTTCCCATGGACATCATGACTTTGGGCCGTACTCCATACATAATTACCTCAACAGAAAGGTTGCACAACAGAAATTAATAATAGCTAATTAATGATTCCAGTAAGTCCTGCAACTATACGTGTTGATTTACTGTCACTCTTACTGGGAGACTTAATAGAACCGAGCCATCGTCCGCCTGCTCTTGAGCTGAGCTGGCCAGCACACAATGTTATAACCTAAAAATATCAATATTATTCATATCAATATGAATATAATTTTGGGCCCATGGGCCACGCACACTGAAGGCTTCCTCTTGCTGGCTGACTTTCTTGCTGGCATGAAATTAATCGACTCGGCACGTCAAGACTTGCTCTAAGACGACACTCAGTAAAATCTGGCTGTTTCCTCTGCAATGATTCTGCACCTGTTATTTAGATAAATTTTTTATTGGCCTTTTTTTTTCAAGCTTTTTATTTTTGACAGAGACAGTTTAAGAGTGAGTGGAATGTGGAGAGAGAGATGGGGAACGACATGCAGCAAAGGGCCGCAGGTCAGATTCGAACCCTGGGCCGCTGCTGAGCCTTCGTACATCGGACGGATGCTCTACCAACTGAGCTAATCAACACCCCCTGTTATGTATGTTTAAAAAAATACAGGTTACAGCTGTGGACTGTTGAGTATGCGATGTATCAGCTAAGTCAGTTATGGTCATCCGGTTTAAAGGATGAGCATTAGCATTAGCTGAACTGCAGCAAGTGTGCAAACTATCTTGAAATGTAGCTTGCTAATTTTGGCAAAATTGTGGCGTTGTTGTAGCCTAACTACTCCAAGTGAAACAGCCTCAATAGTGTTGACATAAAGGAATGAACTTGTAGACAGAACCGCATGCTTCCTATCCCAAACCGTTCCAGTAACATTACATTTATTCAGTAGCATGAATTATTAACTTGTGTCCAGTCAGTAATTCAATTTAAAGCTGCAGTGCTCTGTAAGAAGGTGACCAGATTTATTAAGTAAAAACAGGAGATTTCCAGTTTGGTGGTCAATATAACATAAAAGATCCAATGTTATTACAAAGGTAATAAAGAAGAAGGAAATTCTGGTTCATGCATATTGACCATGGTAACTGTTGTACTGCAGTAAACTATGGTGCGGGCTGACTGATAAAATTGATGCTATGATAAACTACGAAGTATGTAATTATCTGTAAAGCAGTTTTTACTTTCTACCAACGCGAGACAAATTTAATACCAAATCACTTCTTAAAGGTTTTATTCAAAGATAAACCTTCAAAGGCCAATTGTCTTCAACATTGTCTACTTCTTCTAGATTGAGTTCATCCTTTATTTTTCTTTCAGTTCTCTTTTCCCTGCACAGACACACCTTTGTCTCTTACTGCAAACACACAACCAGCTTGCCCTGCTTAACATCTTTCTGTTTCTCTTCCCTGTATCCGTCTCTCTTGCCGACTTTCTGAACGTGGTACTAACGTGGTACTGAAGGGTGATGTCATTCACCGACCACTTATGTTCACTGTTGTTTTACCTAGTCTGTGCTTGAAAAAATATCCCCTGTGTCCGCATCTCCTAATGTGATACCTGAAAGCTGAGTCCTTACTGCAGTGGCCTGGGTTCAAATATGGCCCTTCACTGCATGTCCTCCCCTCTCGCTCAAAATTAAACATGATAAAAAATTTGGTTCATTAAAAAACTATAGTGGGACAATGTGAAACACTGTTAGAACTTATACTTATATAACTTATACTTAAATAATAATTACAAGCGGGAGCCCTTTGGCTCTGCAGTGGACTGGGAGGGACCATCAGCAAACAGAAATACAACATAAATAGAAGTTTGACATATGTTTTATATTTAGATTTAGAACAACATAATAAAGACATAAGATGGTGATGAGAATGGCAACTGCTAGAATGGGCCAATCACATTGTAACTCATGCTGGAGGAATTGTGGAGAGCACACTGCCAATCACACCCAAATATTCTGGTTATGTCCCAAGCTAAAGACATTCTGAGGAGAGATATTTGATGCTCTTTTCCAACAGGGTATACCCCGAGATCCTGCTGTGGCTCTATTAAGAGTAATGCCTAAAAGTCTGAATAGGAAGGCCAAAAAATACCTCTTAAATATATTACTCACAGCAGCTTTGAAGTGTAGAGCCATTAGATGACTGAAACCAACCAGATATAATACATGGATCCAGGGACGTCTGTCAGATGGAGCATATTACATATTCATTCAGGCTCCAAAAATCAATCTTTACCAAATGGTGAGTCCTGTCATTGCTTTATTAATACAATTAGATTTATCAGACAATGATGGTTATCCTCCTTCCTCACTCTTATACCTCCTTTTTATACATACTTTACATATATAAATATGTATATTTAACTTAATATATTTAGTTTGGAACGAATATTTGTTGTTTTTGTTTTTTTTTGTTTGTCTTATTTGCTTACAACTTTAATTTAACTATAATGTGTACAATTGTTGTCTACAGCTGGATAAAGAAAAATGTACATGCTACACTGTCGTTGATGAAAACTAATAAAAGGTAACTACATAATATACTATCATGCATTTCTCAGTCGAATGCATTTTCTTTAGCCAGCTGCTCGATGAACTCCTGGCAGGGGAAGTTGAGGTTTGGAATAATAAATTGGCAGGCTCTGTTATTATACCTTTATCTACATCTTCTCTCTCTCCCTGTTGGCCAAAACATCTACAACACAGTGTAGGAGGCTCTGCTACTTGAGATATTATTTCACTTTGCACTCTGTTTTTTAATGCGCGGTTGAAAAACAAGGAACAGGCCACCAGAAATGGGCTCTTTCCCTGGAAAATGGGGATGTCTGGTCACCCTACATAGGAAGGATCCCAATGAACAATGTTCTAAATCTTTCACAGCTTTTTCCATGCGCTCTCTGTACTGCTGTGAACACAGGGCCCATAGCATCTGCACACAAGGTTTGTGAGAGTGTACTAAATCTGTATGGAGCTCTAATAAGGGAAGACCACCCCTGAAAGACCCTGCTATGCCATTAAGTCACTTTCCATATGTAAAACTACACAAAGGTGTATTGTTGCAGGATAAACTGTATAATCAACCATTAATACATCCGCTCGTCCCAGATTTTCAAACACATTTATCACATCTACTGTACTTCCATGGCTAGTAAAGTTTCCACAGTTGATTGCATTGCACATGTGTGTTGTATATCTTAGTTGCACTGAAGGAAATGTCCTGCATGTATATGCTATACATGTAAGACGTGAATAGTTTCAACATTTCCTAATTGATGAAATGATTGAAAACAGATCAAGTTTGATGAACATCAAGAACATTTTTCTCTGTATAGACTTGCAGGAGATGTGACCTAGGTGTGGTAGCAATGATTTCATCCAATAATCTTTCAAAATACCTGGATTATCACTGCAAGACTTCAAAGACCGATACTTTGTCAATGATGTGACGTATACTGCTCTCTACTAACATCAAACGAGTGGACTCTGATGAATTTATGTGGCTATAAAAGAGGGTTTTAGGCTGAACGTAAACGGCCTCACATCTGTGCTCAATCTTCACTGTGGCGTGTAATGAGGATCACAGGGCCTTTGTTCTCTCCCAGAAGAGAGAAGCCAGGTAGGGGGGCTAAAGCTCAGGTAAGCCTGTGCATGTGCCTTACAGCTAATGGAAAACATTAGTTGAGAGCTGAGGAGAATAGGACTCTGCTGCTGAACTGGGGGTCTTACTAGCGGCCTTTAAACCATGCGGCTGGATCATCTGGACTCAGCTCTGACCAAAGGTTTGAAGTCTCCCACAAATAAAAGCAAGGAGTGCAACTGGAACCTCGACCAGAGTCGGTCTACTTTCGCATAATCTTTGACCTGTTAGATAAAACCGTAGCATGCTACAATGTGGGGGTCAGTAGGTCAGCCTTGAATGTTACACATAACTCATAAGAGATGAGCCAGATCTAAAGACACTTGTCTTGTCTCCTTAGAGTCCAAATAAGACCAAGATATCGAAAACTCAAGATTTTATATAAGCATGGAGTGGATGTGTGGGAACCACACATGTAGATACCATCTGTTCACCTTGTCTGTTTCTCACAAAGGCACGGTGGTTGGAACCAAAAATCTCAAATTTGACTCATCAGACCAAAGTGCATATTTCCACTGGTATAATGTCCATTCCTTGTGTTTCTTGGCCCAAGCAACTCTCTTCTTCCTTTTGGTCTCTGTCAATAGTGTTTTCTTTGCAGCAATTCAACTGTGAAAGCCTGATTCACAGAGTCTTCCTTGAACAGCTGATGTTGAGATGTGTCTGCTACATCAACTCTGTGAACTCTGTAATCTGAGGTGCTGTGAACTGACAATTTCTGAGGCTGGTAACTGTAATATACTTATCCTCTGTAGCAGAGGTGACTGTTGGTCTTCCTTCATATCATTTGATGTTTTTTGTGACTGCACATAATGACACATTCAAAGTTCTTGAAATGTCCTGGATTAACCGACCTTCATGTCTTAAAGTAATGATTGACTATGATTTCTCCTTACCCAGTTGAGTGATTCTTGCCATAATATTGATTATTACAGTAGTCCAACAGGGTGATTTTCTGCATGCCAACACTGCCTATGAACAACACAGCTCATGGTCTCAAACACATTAAGAAGGCAAGAAAATCAATAATTAACTTTAGTCTAGGCACACATGTTAATTGAAAACCATTCCAGGTGATGACGTCATGAAGCCAATAGAGAGAAGGCCAAAATTGTACAAAGTTTTTATCAAAGCAAAAGGAAACTTCTTTGAATAATCTCAGAAATAAAACATATTTTGTTTTGTTTACACTTTTTTGTTTACCGCATAATTCTATGTACAGTCCATCTACAATGTAGATCGTCACAAAAATATAGATAATCCATTGAATGAGAAGGTGTGTCCAAACCTTTGACTGGTGCTGTATATAATGGATTGGACAAAGCCAGGCTATCTGTTTCCCTCCAGCCTGTAGGTTCATATTTACTGTGTAGATATAGAAGTGGTATGTCATCAAATGTCATCTATTTTTACAATTCACTGGTGCCTTTGTCTAATTTTTTAAGCTAACCTACTTTCATTCATTGTCAAACTGACTCTAAAAAATGTAGCTATTATAAACTTAACACTCTTTTCATGTGGTGTTTCTGTAATACTGTCCATCCATAACACATGACAGTCTTCTGAATGCAGCAGGGCAGTCAACACTTGGGTGGTTGTTGTTCAATGGGCTCTGAATCAGCATTGTGTCCATCTACATGGCTCTAAGCCTGTCTTATTCAGTCGAGTACAGAAAGGGTTAGACCATCAGCTCGATTTAGATAAGTGCTGTTTCATATTAACAACAAATCAGATGAGGCCGTTTAAAAGAATTCTTGAGATTTTCATAGAACAAAAGTATATAGAACTGTTGTGATTCAGCCACTTTGCTTTTACATTAAAAGCTTTACAAACCGGGTGTCTAGTTGGTCTTTCTTGTAAAAACAAAACATTAGCTTTGAAGCTAATTTCACAGTGGCTCAAATGACTAAGTACAATGTGAAAGGAGTCGCTCATAATGACAAACCTTTCCAGCAGCAGTATTAAGCTGTTCTCATCCAAGAAATCTTTGATAAACCCACTGTATATTTCTTGCCCAGCACCAAGGGGCAGACAAACAAAGCCGATGACTAGATGCTAACTCTACTGAGATGCTCTGTTTTGGTTTTCCGGCCCACAAAAACCCCATAGGCAACAGCTGTTTTCTGTTCTGCTCTGTTCTCCCACTGTACTCTACCTGCTCAGTGGTAAATGACTTACAAAGATAATGACTAGTTGTTGTACATGATAGAGCATTTTGCTGCTAAATTAAATATTGGACTATTTTAGATCTGCTAGGTGGCCAGAAGCACAACTCCACATGAATCCAAATGTTGCTGCATGGCTCCTGCATTTATATGTTAGCCACAACAACTTTATGAGGTGGTAATATGTCAATGTGGTGTCAGCTTGTTACACTTCCTCCAATTTACCAAAAACAAATAAATTATCACTTCTTTAAGGTTATTTGATTCAAATTGAACATCTGTATGTACCACATGTTCATGCACGTGCACGGTATGTCCCTAAGCATGCACTACACACTTAACATACAGGATCTGACAGGATCTGTCAGAAAGAGCTGTAAATCATAACCTTGGCATTAGCTTGACAACAACACACTGATTGATTGTCACACACAGAGATAGTGCTGAGTTCATACGCACAGTGCATTGCTCATGTGGTAAAAACCAGGACAATTTGGTAGTGAAAACTTGTGTATTTTAGTGTTTGTTTGGACTTGGAACACCCAGTTTGAAACTGGGACAATCCCATACAAACTGGTTAGTCATCGTACTTTAAACATTACATTAAAGGACACCATTTTTATACAGCAAATGGTTGTTTTGCAGTAGCATTGGGAATGTGGTTTGTTAAATCCGGTTCTTGCTGTCAGATTATCTTTACTCAGGTTATTACAGACTCAACTCTACCTTCTACCTTTAAATAATGCTGACATGAAGCTGTTTACAGCATATTTTAATAGCTTGCTTCCCGCAAAAAGCTGGTGCTCACTTCCTTATAATACAAAGCTACCTGTCCCTGTATGGACAGAATTAGGGTAGCATAAAACAGCCTGTATGTCATTGTACTTGGATGTTGTCACCATCAAAACATTCAAATTAGCCATTGTAAACCAGATAAAGAAGCTAGGCTTTTACTTAGGTTTAAGGTGCATTGAATAACAGGGCAGATTTTGACGGCACAAAAATTACAGCCGTACTCTGATTACATTTGATTACATTTCTCCACCTGCCATTATAAAACTAATCCCATTTGAATAGGGCTGTAATCTGATAGGAAGTCCACAAAGCCAATGACTGGGGAGCTGCTATAATCCAAACTCCACAGGGGGATACAATATCAAACCCCAGGAGGTGTTTCTTGTAATATTGTGGAAATCCTGACACAAGCCACATCTTATTCCCCGTGGGGTTGACTACAGGCAGTCCTTCTGCTTCTTCAAAGGCGCAGGCAAGTATGTACAATATCAGCCTCCAGCATCAGCTACTCAACACTGGGGTGGAACTGGAACTTCAAGATGTCTAACTAAAACTAGAAAATTGCTTTACCCCTAATGGAGCATTCATTACTTTTTACTACCATTACACCTCATAAAGTATGTTTTGATCTCTACTGATCATGCGGTGTGTATTCCAAGTAAAACACACTCTGTAAGTGTGTTGGGCCTTTTTCAATTAATTTGATTTTATACTGGACACGTTAATATGTTCCTTTCCAGCATGTGATATTTGTATGTTTTTAATTTGTATATACTCTGATTTGGGTATAAGAAAAGAAAGTAGAACCAATCAGCTCAATAAGATATCTATCTATAAAGATAAACATCACTCTTCTCCTTCACTTTGATTTAAACTCGATTTAGCAGCTATATACAAGAACTGGCCACTTGTCGAATTCATACGCCAAACAAATAGGGGACATATGACCAGAAAGTTAAGCTAAAGTAGCTAACTGAAGCTGCCGTTAGCTCTGCCCTAACCAGGAGCACGGAGCACCGAGGGAGTGAACCGGAGCTGGCCGAGCAGGCAATGGAACCGGGCTCAGCAGCCTCCAAGTGAACGCGGCTGGACTGGGACTGAGCACAGCCTCCAACACCGACAGAGGCCAGTTTGACAGGGAATATGGGATTAAGGTGATTTACAGAGGCTCCAACCAGGACTCTGACTCCAGGGATCTGACGGGGACAGGAGAGGTGTGAAACTGGAGAGAAGTAAGAGGGAAGTTGGGCATCAGTTAGTGCCTACCTCCAGAATTACAGCGGGGCCAGCCCTGAGGTGCCAAGATATAAATATTCTGATGTAGCTGCTTTGTTTTGATTCAAGCTGACAGGACACTGTGTTCTGTTCCTTCCTTAATTAAATGTCTTGACATTGTAACATTGTTTAGCACCTAATTATATGTATTGTAATTACAGCAAAAAAATGAAAAAATGTAATTAAAACAATCAAGTAAAACAGCAAAACACTTTTACATAAATACTTTTAAAATGATCCTGACATAGGGATTATCATTAACCTGCTGACAAGCTGGTTTGCCACAAAAGAACTTACGAAAATAGTTAACACCTCAGAGCCTGAAGGATAAAACTTCAAGGAGATTGTGTATCATTTATAGGAGAGGCCTGAAGGTTTTCTGACCCCTCAAAACACTTTAAATCAATTTCAGTTGACGCTACCTCATGACAGTTTTCATATAGAGCAGGTCTAGACTGTACTCTTTATAATATTATTTACAGAGACCCAACCATGAGCAAGTGCTTCCTTCCTTAAGAAGAGCAGCACCTGGATTGTGATGTGCGGCCATCTAGAGAGGGAGAGGCAGAAGCGATACTTATAATGATAGCTGATAATAGTAATAAATTACATTTGACTAATGGTAGTAATGATGATAATTGCTTTGGCAGTAGACCTCAAGTAAAAGTCACGGACCATGTGAACCTGCAAGGCAAGTTACTAGCTCATGTACTCATTTTTATAAGGTCATCATTAATTAGACAGACAGACAAACCTATCCAGATCAAAATAGATGCTGCTTAGTTAAAAAATTGGTTTCAGACCAGGAAATAGAGCTGTTTTTTCCTTTTGTCACAGACTTATAATTTCTTACTCACATTGAAATAATGGAAGAACTTACTTCCATTACTATGTAATGTTTGGTTGTGGTATGATTTCTGATGTTAAACAGCATATAAAAACACCATTTAACATGCTAATGGAGCATGATAGTCATTTGGTTTCCTCATTAAGTTTTCTCCAGATTCACAATGACATGGCCTGTCCCTTTTTATTTAATACAGCTCACAAGCCACTGTAACTTCACTTTAAGTTGGACACCTTATACTTGATATTTAGATAAGAAGGCTTGCACTAGAACCAACTCTCTTATAGATACAGGTAGTTTTAAAAGTAGTTTGAAAAGATAATTACATGTAGCAGTTCTGAGGCATTATGGTTGGCTCATTTGAAAAAACACTGGTGGTTTTTGCACGTTTTAGCCCATTAACTTCAAATTGCATATACTACATATTACTGCTAATCGTTCTCTGAAGCAAAGCACGTGTTTTTAGTTTGATCCCCCACCATTTCCCTCGGGTATATAAAACTCAACTTGCAGTGACATGAAACGCTTTATGGCTGTATAATGTAACTGAGAGCAGGGGCATTTAATCTTGTCACAAGAGGGGATTTTTCCTCTAATCCACATCTAAGTCATTTAAACCTGCAATAACTTATTTTTTGTGGCCCCTCTGGAACAATGGAAACAAGTTGTGAACACGGCACTATGTTATATGTAAGTGAGTTAAAGAGAAACATAGGTCTTTTTCAACCTGGACTCTATTTCACCATGTTTTTGTGTCTAAGTGACTAATGGGAACAACTGTTTTTAAACTGGTCCAGAATTGAGCGAAAATGCTGCAACGTGTAATCCTTCGGGGCAATTGCAAACCCTCAATGTATGTCCACTAAAAGTACTTTTGCAGGCTCAGATTAAAGTTTGAAGTGTCTGAGAGTATTATAAAATCAATAGAAAGATATATCTAAGATCCATTTTGTTTAACAAGAAGCTCTTCATATGCCTTTAGATCTGATCTTGCATGCATATTTGTGCTCCAGGTGCAATCACCCGGGAGAAGTATCTAACGCTTTGTGGCACTAAGTCACACACCACCAATTATTTCACTTACTTTAGTGAAACTGGGTCATATTGAATGGAGCAAATGTTTTCTGCATTCTCTCTGATGTGCTCCAGCTGCCCCGCATCAACTCTGGGCAATAAAGTAAACTATAGCTGCTGTTAGCTAAAGTTAGCTCAGTTACGAGCTGGGCTGCCCGGACTGTGAGTGGGAGTGTTAGTGTTTGTACCACAGGTGTTTTGGACCACTGGTAAGAGGAGGTTTTCAGGCTGAAGGCATGGGGCAGAGCCAGTGTCGTGCCAGAACAGGAGCACAGCAGGCAAACATTTACGGAGGAAGCTATGAAGACAAAATGAGAGAGTGACCGAGCAAGAGGCCACCAGACAAGATTAAATGTGGAGCTGACATTTAGTAACTGACGAGAGCTTTGGGTAGTAAACGGCTGAAAGACAGACACCGAGCTGGGCTTCTTGCCGCAACTGCACTCTGAATTAGGGGGAACTAAATCGAAAAAAATACCGGTTTCTAAAGTGTTACTTTATAACAGATCTATGCAATGTTGCTTTAACTCACAGACAGCATTATATAAAAGCAGTTGAAATAATGTTAGTTGCTACTGTAAACTTGTTAGCAAACAGGATCCTTTATATTCATCCAGCAGATATCGTGCAACATTAGCATTAATTTACAGTCGTGTCTCTGATGAACCTAAGTCCAACATTCACTCCTTTTAGCTCTGATTTTGGTCTCCTCCAACTCCTGGGAAAAATGTCTGGCTCTTCAGCTTCTAAATGCTCCACTTTCTTGACGAGCTGGTTAATTCTGTCTGTCAAAAGTGGTCTGTGGGAGCCGGAAAACCTAAAAACAATGACCCATAAACAGGCACTAAACACGACAAAGCTCTTTCAAGCTGAGGGGAACTGCAGAGTCAGGTGACAATTCTCTGTGGGTTTGTCACTATGAACAACACTGTTTCACATTACCGAGTCATTTGTACAACAGTCATGACAAAACTATGTGTGTGGTTGGATTTCATATTTTTAAATATCTTGCTTTATCTTATTGGTAATAATAGTGAAGGAAAATGCTACTTGAAGCACAGCAGACCTCATCATAATCATCCCCTTCAATGTTATGACATGAGGCACATTTAGCAGAGCCACAAAGTAGGAGGTAACAGTTCACAAAATCTTGCGTACATACAGCACATTTTCCCGGAACAGCAGTTGGAGTAAATGTTATATTTACTGGAGTGATCATATTAGCGGGGCGGTATGGCCCTAAAGTTTCCATGTGGACATAAACAGACACACACACACACACACACAGAGGTTGTTTCGTAAGCGAGGCAACCAATGAAAACATCAAATGGTCAGCTGACTGACACATTCACGTCACAGATGTGTGGCTCAGGAACGGTTGTGATGCAACACAAAGGGCCTGACAGCTGAAGTCGATTTCTCTCCGACACTTCTTTTTATCATTCTCAAAGCAGAACCAAGTCTGCACGCCATGCACACACTGAAACATCTGAATGAGAATGTTAATCGTTCTGTATTATTCTGGTAATGGACTCCATATGATGGTTATTTTATTAATAAGGCTAAATTATGATTGGCAGGGCGGTGGAAATGGGGTTGCTAATATAAATGTTACGAGTGAAATCTAACTGAATGTCAAGGTGTTAATAGCTGGAAATTTGTCTGATAAGATCAGTAGATCTGTTGCAATCTGCATTCATCACCTTTAACAAAAGGCTAGCTTGAAATGTCACTGTTTAACCTGTCATTGCCATTATTCCACTATAGCCCCGCATGTGTGGGTGTGTGTGTGTAATCTGCGAGACATTAACACATTCTTTCCTTCCAGGCAGAAAAGTCGCTGTAGTCGCAAGTGGAAAAGAAGAGAGGACACCAGACCCTATGGAGTTACGTAATAGTGACGTTGCTCACCTCTTTATGCATGCAGACAAGATTGTTGCTGCTGTTTAACAGCTGCAGAGCAAAATGTGCACAGAAATAGAACAAAAACAGGTTCCCTTATTGTACAAGTGAAATACTTGAGATGCATGATGACGTTCAACAAGGTTCTCACACTTGTGAACTGACTGGGGTTGTTGAAATGTATGCTAACTTTTGACATGTTGGGTTTTTGGCTGTCAGGCATAATTTATGGTCACACTTGTGTGCAAAGTATATTTACAACAGATAACCATAGCAACAGCATCTATACAAGTTATACAGCTTGTTAATTTTCTGTTGAAACTAAACACGTGTCACTGAAAAGTAAACTTAAATAAAATCGATGACCCTTTAAATGTAAGCTTGAACAAGGAAAATAACAAACTTTACAGAGAAAACTGGTTTTCAGTTTAACTTCCGAACTTCTTAATGGACCTTTTGAACTTTCATCGCAGGTGTATTAATCATAGCTGCATTCCTCTTAGGGGATGGTCCTGCTAGTGTTTCTGCTGATTCACTGTACTGGGACACTTAATGGAAATGAGCTATTGTTTCTGTTATCATGTCCACCTGTGGTGACAAAATGTCAGCTTTGTCTGCGTTGTTCGCAGTCAACGTACAGTACATCAACTAAAGAGACTTGTTTTTGCCACTGACTGGTTCAGATTGTTATTGTAGGTGTCTGACAATGTTATAGAAAGGTCCATATGGAGATAGACCATTGTGAAAGGGTAAGATCTTTTTTGTATAACCAGAAACTGCAGTTATATCGCTGTGTTCAAAATAACCAGACTTCTTTGACAAAAAGAATAATTTTGCCTCGATACGTGAAAACACTTGATTCAAACATGACAGAAACATATTAAAACTCACAAAAACTGCTTTCCAAAAATAACCCGCTTGGGTTTGGCTCAAAAGTA
The DNA here is from genome assembly GCA_033000465.1 of Sciaenops ocellatus. Classification (NCBI taxonomy): domain Eukaryota; kingdom Metazoa; phylum Chordata; class Actinopteri; family Sciaenidae; genus Sciaenops; species Sciaenops ocellatus. The sequence continues at coordinate 16,045,455 of CP136873.1, forward strand.
AACTTTACTTCTTTGAGTTCGATGCAAAAATATCAGGAAATGAGTGAGAGGTCATCAGAGATGCAGCGAGGACAAACAGCATCTCATGCCAAAATGTTTTCTCCAACTCATGCAATCATCTTTTCAATAATGAGTAGTCATAAACACTGTAACAATCCATAGCTTTGATTTTTGGGGGTTGGAGTTTGAAGGAGGATTGATACAAGTTGATTTCTCTGTGCTGAGTACGCAGACTGGTCCAAGACATGTTAGCTTGCCTCATGGTCTGGAGGTCCAATAACCTAGTGTAGTGTCAATAATTGTAGTTTTCAAGTAACTTTCTAAAAGACACCTTCTCAATTTAGTACCCCATGTTGTGATATTGTTACAGCCATGTCTGGACTAACTGCAGCCATTTTTAATTAAATAAACTAGGGACATTATTATAAGTATTAAATAAGCCAGAATATCATTTTTTTGCTATTATTTCTTTGCCTAGGTATGTGTGAACTGCATGACACTTAGTGTGATTTTGAATGAGGTTTTCTTACTTCTTAAACATACTACACAATTTCACTTTTACATTAAAAGCTAGGCGAATCCAGGCCGCCCCATGTACAAAGGCTCAGTCCTTGCTGCGGCAGCCCAGGGTTCGAATCCGACCTGTGGCTCTTTGCTGCATGTCATTCCCCATCTCTCTCTCCCCACATTCCTGTCACTCTTCAGCTGTCTCTATCACAATAAAAGCTTGAAAAGGCCAAAAAAATAATCTTACATACATACTGCATTTGTAAATTAAATGATAAAGAATTTCCATTTATTATCATCTTAATAAGTGCTTATTTCTAATGCTATCAGGTGTTATTTACAAGAGTGGTCAAATTTAGAATAAAAGAATAAAGCATGTGCTTGTTAGACCTTCAAAGTTGAAATGATTGAACCCGACAAAGACCGATTATTTTTGTACAGTTTGCTCTCACAAGCTTTTACATGTTATGGGCTATCATTTGTAAGTCACATCCAGATACATTTTGCACCTTACACCATCACACACTGCTTTAGGCTGGAATATTATGTGATTTGTGTGTGTGAAACAGAATTTGCCCTCTAGGCCTCACACACACACACACACACACACACACACACAAACACACACACACACACACACACACACACACACACACACACACGCACACAGGTATTGTTCACTATCATGAACATAAATCAGGAGTGACAGCTCAGTTTCTGCTGAATGACATTCAGTATTTAGAGCATTCTTATAACATTTGCATATTATCATTCTGTTTAAGAGAGCTTCCCTCCATCTGCCTCTTTCATTTAGTTTTACATGCTAAGCAGCCTCTTATTAAAATTCAATGACGCATGATGATGAGGCATCACATGATCAGACTGACACTTGATTCATTGTCATTCCACAGCGGTCGAAAATGCTCTTGGTTGTTCTGAAACCTGCGTAAAACAGGTCTATTGGTCAACCACAACATCCAGGAAAGAATGAGCCTCTCTCCATTATGACCTTTTGTTTTATGGTACAGTGTCACCAGGTGAATTATGTGATTTCCTCTTCGAAGAAAAAGAGAAAAAAAACAAGAGAGACTAGATTAATAGTAAGAGATGTCTTACACAATGAAGAGTTTCTCAGAATCTGCTGGATGGTTTGATGGAAACATACAGCACAGTTACACATTTTGCACTTTAACATGCAAATAACCTTCTAAACCAATGAGCTTTGACATTATGTCAAAACAGGTGTCAGGTTCATTTCTGGGAACAAAGTTGAGCTCATGATGGATAGCTGATTACTTGGTCAGCACCCTGTTTTCAGTTGCATTCATTGCATGGCTTCAGGAATTATCAGAAAAAGTCCCTTGAAAATTAACCTCCACCTCGCTGACCTGACCTCGTCCACTTTGACCAGCAGGTCAAGTTTTCTCTTATCTAGTGAGATATCTCAACATCTGTTTTTATGCCTGACCAGAGGATCAAAAAACTAACTTTGGACCTCAACTTCGTCCATCAAACAGTTACAGCGAGTCAAGGCAGGACGACACAATTGTTCAGGTAGGTTTAGGCAGAAATACAAAAGATCTATTCAATTCAATACAACTTTCAAATTCTGGGTTGGATTAAAATGCGTGCTTGATAATAAAAACATTGTTACAGTTATGGAAGATTAAAACATCAATCCACGCACTGACAACTTACTTCCTGCTTTCTTCCTTTTGAGCATAAACAGATGTTTTAGGACACTTCCTCAAATGACTGATTGGCGATTTCTTTACAATAGAGGTTTGTTGGTGATGTTCCCATGCAACACTGATTTAGCAACATTTTTGAGTGTTCATATCTTAGCATATAATATATTTTCAAACTTCCAAGTGGACTGTTGCTTATTTAATCACAAATATTTTATGTTACAGAGAAATTCTTGAGGTCTAATGGTGACAGTGTGTGTATTGTACACATCTTTCAAATTTAAAGCACAATTTTTTATGTTTAAAAATGTTTTTTTTTATTAATATATAATGTTTTATATTAAGTGTTATTAATGTATCGTTTTTTTTGCACTTCTTCCATCACTGCACATTGCTTTGTAGTACACATGTAACCTAAGTGTATTAATAGAACAGAGTAGAACAGGTTTAAGTCGACACAGGGACGGGCTGTGGGGAAACTGTGGGGCAGCCCCTACTGGTATGCATGGAGCCACTTCAGGGGGTTGAGGATGTGGATGACCAGAAGAATATGGAAACTTGAACTTGATATAATTTATGTAGGGGAAATAAAACAAGTTTGCTAATGCCATCATGTTTTTTTTAAATTAGTTTTGGCTGCCTTATAATTGTTAACGATTACTGAAATCTCTGAGGTGGGAGGCGTGAACTTTTTCTTTAGCTGCATGCCAGAGAACCCCCGCGTCCTTTAATTGCGCTTAACTGGTAATTACCATATTTCGTACAGTCCTTGAACCTCTCATCTGACGCATGGGAAATGTGTGTGTGCGTGTGTGTGTGTGTGTAGGCTGAGTGTATGTAGTAGCGTCCATAAATCTCTGAGCAGCCAATAGGAAGGCTCCTGTTAATCCCAGCTCGGTAAAAAACCAGAGGCGGCTCTAATCTGACCAGAGTCAGTGCAGACAGAGAGGGAGACGGACAGAGGAGGACTGCAAGTTTCTGCTGTGGAGATGTGATGATATTCTACAAACACTTCCCATCACTTTATTACATTTAGGAGCTTTGTGAAAAGAAAGAGGAGACGCTCTCTGTGTGTGTTTTTTCTACATCCACAGTTATCCCAAAACATCGCCGGCTCTTCTTGGGAGCGGGATTGCGCTGCAACTGCTACACACACACACACACAGACACAGACAGACACACACACACACACACACTGTTGGACATCCCGTTCAGTCCGGTCGTCATGTCCTCCGGTGATGCCTCGGAGCAGAGTCGGCGAGTCAGCGTGCTGTCTTGGGATCAGGTGCGGCGTTTGGACTCCATCCTGGGCGAGAGCGTCCCGATCCACGGCCGCGGGAACTTCCCCACGCTGTCCGTGCAGCCCAGGCAGATCGTCCAGGTGAGACCACGGTCTATAATCTAACTGTCTTTTATCATTCACCCCTTTAAAAATAAAGTCTCCAGGAGCGCACATGGCACCCGTGATGGGAGTACAGGAATAAAAGTATCAATAAGATATGAAAAAATGTACTTTTTGGCGAGAAATCACACAACTTTTATTAGTTTTAACTTCTTTTTTTAGGCTCCTTCACTGGATGATGATGATTTCTATGGATTTACTAACTAAAGAAACATTCGTGCCTGCAAATCAAACTTAAAAAGGTGCCAATAATGTATAAAATGGGGTGAAATAGTCCAAGAGTTGCTGATCAGGTCGAATAAATATCTATACATACATGAATATACACTGACAGCCTGACACTGCATGTGTTTCCACATTGACCAGTTGAGTAAAATAGCAGTGAGTGTAAAAGAAAAGTTATTTCAGATAACTTGTTCATGTGTACAGTCATTCTCTGGAGTGACTTAATAACTTAAAGTTATGTCTCTAGATTAAAGAAGATTTAAAAACATGTATGGACAGTTTTCAGTGTATGCTTCTTAAAAATAATAAAGTTCACTTGTTGCTCCAACGGTGTGGATAAACCTCAACCAAACAGCTTCTTTCTCACCTGTGTTGATGCACAGATGAAACATGTTTTGCAGCTTTGAAGATTTGTGTCAGTCACAAAAAAGACATTTGATCACTCATACTCACGCACACGAGTCAAGATGATCTAACGCTGTGACTGCACTTTTCCACTAGCTCACTTAATGCTCCTGCTTCTCCTTTTCACAGCTCTCGTGAAAATGAGTGAGAGATAATGACAGACTTACAGTACTCATAATGAATCGCATAGGGAATTGGCTGGGTTGCAGTTTTCCTGGACATTATTTAAATGTCTTTGCCTGTAGACCAGGTTCATATTTCACATGAGTGATTCATATTTTCTGTGGTGATCCTGTGTGGAAGAAAGCCCCCTTTACAGACACAACATTTCAAGGACCTCTATAATCAAGGAGGCCCCCTCCATCTGCTCTGAACATCCCCGCTAATGTCTTTCCTTCATTACACAGTCCTGTAGTAGACAACAGGGACCCCAAACATTTTTCTTTCCATGAGCCTGAGCACATTTTGAGAAGACCAGCTTTTGGAAAATTAGCCCACAGCTTACTTACCCAGGATCTGATGAGAGGCACCAAAGGTTTCTCTCTGGTGTCTCCAGTGTCTGTCCTGTTTGGAGGGCTAACATGTTAGTATGTTGGTGTGACATTACCCAACATACTAAGATAAACATTTTAGTAATCCAGAATTGATTCTTAGCTTAAGAAAACAAGTTTTTTGGTGCTGAAGTTTCAATTAGCATTTGATTAAAATAATCTCTGTCTCAGGTCGCTAACTCCAGGACCAAGGCCTGCACTCCTCAAGATATACTTTCCACATTACTGTTGGCCATTTGTGAATTTCGTTAGCACAATGCACCTGTATGTATAGACTGTAGAGATAAAACTCTTTTGACAAAAATAAAAGTAGACACCATGTTCCGTGTCATGCGATATGTCAACCAGGTTTCATGTCTCTGCAAGTTGATTTTCATACCATATGGACATGAATGGAAACCAATGGCTGCCTGGAAGGAAGGAAAAACACACTCAGAGATCTAAACCACTATGATATGTTTTGGAAAATGGTTGACAGTAATGTGAGGTATCCGTGATTCATGCTAAATGGGCTAAAACGCATGAAACCACCAGTCTGCTCCTTTAATGTCATTTATTTTTAACTTGAGCACCAGACTGGAGCATGTCTACCTGAGACAGATAGAGATGATTTGGGAGCCAAATCTGTCGTCACATACTGGATAAGGTGACCAACGGATCACACTCCCAGAGAGTCAGAGGAGCCCCCTCTCAATGGTGGGTTTGTCTGAGCGCCATATTTAAATAACATCTGTTTGTGGTCTGGTTGTGAGTGAGCCACGGGAGCAGTGAAGGAAAAACTCTTGACTGTTACTTACACCTCTGTGCTCTCAGTTTCATTTAATGTTGACAGTCGTCAAACCACACTCAGAGTATTTGGTGACCATACGTGTTCCTTCAGCAGGGTATATCTAACATATATGTACCCTATGTGCATACATGGTAGCATCCCACCACATGATGAAGAACAGATATCTGACTTGTGTGTCATAGGTTACGTAATTTGTTGAGTGGGTTTGTGAGGCGAGGTGGAGGTATGAAGGTTGATGTGTTTGTGATGGCCACCAAAGGGATCGTCTCTTATTCCAGCTCTGCGGGCTATCATATTTAAACTAAATTCTTGCGTCTACAGTACATGTTTGAGACAGGTCGCATCCCTGCTTTAATCATTGTCCCTTTTTTTCCCCAAACTGGAAGTAGTACTCCGCTTTCCCGAATGGGAGAAAGTGGCCTGTTATCTGATGCCGAATGTGAGGAGTGGATTAGTGCCTGTAATAACACTGGGCTTGTGGGTCAGGCTTGACAACGTATCACTGTGGTAAGTGAAGACCAGTCGCCTGACTCCACTGTGGCCCCCGCCAGACTGTAAACCAACTCCTCACTAGGCTATTGTTGAGAAAGAGCAACACGAAGACACCACATGCTCCCAATGCTCCCAAGAGGAGGAACATTTAGTTTAGACTGTTTGGGAATGATTTTTATTTGGCGGTTTGCTTTCAATTTTTATCAGAGATCAAATATTGTGAGTGGCGCTGATCTCGCTAGTATCTCCTTCACTAGATTTTCCATTGATGAAATTTGAGATTTGGTGGCAGATTTTTAAGCCCAACTCACTTCCTGTGTGACCAATTGGCAGCTATTGAGGACAGCAAGGCATGTAGTTTTTCCTCTGGATCTTCAAGTTTGCTTACTATAATTAAAAACCTATATACACCCTGGGTGTTTATAATCTATATTCTTTAAACATGACTACTTTTAGACCAACAAAAATGAGCATAACATATTTAGACCTTCTTATTTGGAAATTAAATTCACAAAAACTGAATTTAAAACTCTTAAATGAACAACTAAAACACTATAAATCTAAATAATTTAAAAAAATTTGGGGTCAGTTGGTAAATTGGGCAGAGATTGGGCTTTTGGCCTCAGTATTTAACATCCTGGCAGGAGCACCCAGCAAGATGGGGAATATCTTTTTTGTACCAATAAATTACGATCACATTAACAATGTGAGGATGACTCTTCTCACCATAGCTTTCACTCTCACCAGTTTTGTCTTACATGGCTGACTCCAAGATCTAAGACCACAAAAGTCTCCCCAGATGGGCTCCTTGGATAAAATCCTATCAAATAAAGTTTTAAGGATCAGATCTTGAAAGCAGACAAATCCTTTATTGAAAACATCCATCACGCAGGGGTATAATAACGTCATGTTTAAGCCCCACTCCGGTCTAAGCATACAGGTGAAATGACCACCCGTGCATAGGAAATTCAAGTAAGCTTTTCAAATCAGAGGAAAAACAATCATCATCCCCCTGCCGTCTGCCAAGCTACTGTACAACTGACTGGCTGGGTTAGTTTTGGAGTGAACGCGAAGGCCAGAGACTCATAACTCTTCACTCCCTGTCGCCATTTTCTTGGCAGAAGGATCATCTGACTCATAGCCCAGAGCAGAGCTCTTATTGGCGTCCAGGGGACCATGGGCTGGTAAATGGCTGGGTCATTTCAAACTGCCATAATAAAAACACATTCAGGCCACAGCTTAAATGAAATACTCAAGGAAAAGATTGAGACTGGAGAAGGAAAGTGGAGAGACTGTTATGTGTCGCCAAGGCGTTGTCAACACCAGACAGTCTGGTGTGTTTGCGGCTCTTTTTACAAGGCCTTTTTTGCTCGAACGTCGGCGGAAGTGTCTCCCTTCGCTCGGCTCACCAGGTGCTGGTGCGTCATGTGGGAAATGCACTAGCCTGTTTTATGAGTGCTGAAGGAAGGGAATGGTGTGCTTCCTTGTACGCTCGGTTCGGGACCCCTAGACAGACAGATTATGGCGTGCTGTTAACTGGGACCAACTGTTTAAGTGTGAGGTCAGAGCAAATACTTCTGTGGGTTTCCCCTTGCTGGATGGTTAAAAAAAAACACAGTCCTCTGCAGTTTTGTCCAGTGCTCTGTGAAACTCTGTGCAATGTCACTCTCCAAAACATCAGGACTTTGTATTAACGTTATGTTAATATTCTTGAGGGTCCCTTTCAGGGTTTGGGTGACAGAAAAGTAGCATATAAACTTTCTTTGTGGTCGAACTTCTTCTCTACATAGGTTTATTCTTACAAGTTTGACTTGAAATATGTTGTATCATGACCTTTAGTTATGTCTGTGTGTTAAGTACAGGACTGGACTTGGGTGTGTTACTCTAGCTACGCATAAACAATGGAGGCAGGGGAAAGAAGCTAGAATAACTCTGTTTAAGTTCAAAAACATACCTGCCAGCACCTCTAAACCTGTTTTATTTACACGTCTGATCTCGTTTGTTTAATCCCTACCCAAACAGAAATGCATGAAAATGACAGTTTGTGATTCTAGGGGGTGTTGTCTGCTATATATGTAACTATATCTCGACTTATGCTAACGTGAGGATTGCCAGATGCAGTTGACGAGCACAGCCTTTGGTTAATGTACTGTAACTAACCCTAAATCCACATTTCTGTTTGTGTACTGATTAAACAGAACGATACGATGTGTAAATTTGATCTTCAGAGATGTTTTTGGGTGGATTTTTTTCTCTTTGCAGAGAGCTAGGCTAGCTGAACATGCTAGACTTCAGCTGCGAACTTAATGCACAGGTTGGTCCACTCATTGAACCCCTGCATGAATAAATATACTGTACAATACGGGTGAAGCCAAAGGAAGGGAAAGGACATTGCAACATGAAAAATGTCTTATCTTCCTTTAATCTTGTGTTATTCATGGCTTGTTGCAGCCACGGTCGCTAAAAAGCTAACAACATCAGATTGAAATCAGATTAGTTTATCCCACATTGACACATGAAGTCCTTTGGTAACGTAAAAAGGGAGTTTTTTTATTAAACTAAAAAGTTGCATTAGTGTATCTCAGACTTTAAAATAAATAGTTATAGGATCATCTGTCTGGAAAGATGTCTGTCTGTATTCATGGATAGATGGTAGGACCATGTGGCTCACTGAGAGTTTCTTTGTAACAAACAGCTGTATTTTCAATTTCTTCACAATTGGCCTTGTTTGGCTGTTTTTCCTCCTCTTTGTGTGTCATCTGAGTGATGCAACAGACAGGAAGCATAAACATATCAGCTGTCTGTAGCTCAGCAGTTTCCACGAGTATCACAACAGTGCAACAGGGGTGTTTATATGACAACACGTTTTCTCAATATGATCATAGGCCACAAGTTTAAAAGTTCACAGCTGAACTGTTCGTTTATTAAGTTCAGAGCCTCTTACAGCAGACAAGCACTGACTTGTCGTTTTCAGTTTATCTCCGCTGTGTTGATGTTGCTTGTACTTCACACATGAAGATATGAGGCTAAGTCAACTCATTGTGAGCTGTACTGTACAGTATGTAGGGCATTGGTCACCCTCAAGCAGCAGGATCGGTTGTGGTTAATGACACCATCCTCTGAGTGGAGGATTACAGCCTCTAAAGAGACACTTTGTTGACAAAGTATCCTGAAGCACGACACTGCAAGTCTGCCGGCTTTAGAAATATTCCATTGCATATGGCCTCTGTATTCATATTCCAAAAAAAAAAAAGTCAAGAAATGTATGACTAAATACTTAAATTTATCACAGAGCATGCATTATAGGAGACTGGAGTACTACGAGCTTGTGAAAGCAAGCATGTACACATTATGTTCAGTTGACAGCACCTCAGATTCACTTTATTTGGCCTCGTAAGGAGAGAGCTGCTCTGTCTTTGCATGTACCTACTTGCATTTCTATGTCAGCCTCTTGTGATTGCTATCTTTTTGTGGACACCGAGCACTCAGTTTTTCTTCCGTCTCTGTATCTTTCAGGTGGTCAGGGCTCGACTGGAGGAGCGGGGCGTCGTGGTCCGTGACGTCAAGCTGAATGGTTCGGCGGCCAGCCACGTGCTCCACGAGGACAATGGCCTTGGCTACAAAGACCTGGACCTGATTTTTGGCCTGAGTCTCACTGATGACAAAACCTTCCGGCTGGTGAAGGACGTGGTGCTGGACTGCCTGGTGGACTTCTTGCCTGAAGGGGTGTGCAGGGACCGAATCACAGCCCTTGCCCTGAAGGAAGCATACGTGCAGAAACTGGTGAAAGTTTGCAACGACACGGACCGCTGGAGCCTCATCTCGCTGTCCAACAACACCGGCAAGAATGTGGAACTGAAGTTTGTGGACTCCCTGAGAAGGCAGTTTGAGTTCAGTGTTGACTCATTCCAGATCACTCTGGACTCATTGCTGCTCTTCGACCGCTGCTCAGAGACGGCCATGTCCGAGACCTTCCACCCTACAGTGCAGGGGGAAAGCATGTACGGGGACTTTGAGGAAGCTCTGGGTCACCTTCACTCCAGGACTATTGCCACCCGCAGCCCAGAAGAGATCCGGGGCGGCGGGCTGCTCAAGTACTGCCACCTGCTGGTGCGCGGCTTCCGGCCTTCCTCTGAGTCTCAAATCAAACAGATGCAGCGCTACATGTGCTCGCGCTTCTTCATCGACTTCCCCGACATAAACGAGCAGCAGAGGAAACTGGAGGCGTACCTGCAGAACCACTTTGCGGGCATGGAGCACAAGCGGTACGAGTACCTGGTGACGCTGAGGCAGGTGGTGGACGAGAGCACTGTGTGTCTGATGGGCCATGAGCGCAGACAGACGCTGGCACTGATTTCCGCCCTGGCACTGCGCGTGATGGCCGAACAGAACGCTATCCCTGCTCTGTCCAACATCACCTGCTACTACCAGCCCGCTCCCTATGTCAGGGATGTCAACTTCAGCAATTACTATGTCGCACAAGTTCAGTCACCCATCGCTGCATGCAGTAACTCTTATCAAACGTGGCTGCCTTGCAGCTGAGCAATGACTTTTAGGATGTGTGTGGAGAGCTTTTGGTTTTAACTTTACATTGATATAAGCTGAGCATTCGTTAGAGCGCTCAGTACCTCTGTAGCAACGGGGCTTTTTTGGTTTGAGGCCCATCATGGACAAAAAGGACCTAATGTATCTTTTATTTTTGCCAAATCTTATATCAAAACCATTCCACTAAGTTATATTGATTAATACTGCTGTAAAAAAAAAAAAAATCTCATTCGAGCCATTATAATTATACCTTTTTATTCTTTTGTCGTTTCATAATCAATGTGGACATGTATGGGAAAGTATGAAGGTTCGATATGTGACAGAGGAACTTTGCTAGTCCTGTTTCTTGTCTGATGGAGGCTTGTATTGGGTCTTTAATGAAATGTAAATACATACGAAACCAGAAAGCTGTTTTTTTGTTCTGTCTGTGGTTACAGCTGACCTGACTGGGAGGGAAAAAGGACCAAAGAAATACTTTCTTGTGTAGCATGATAAACAAAGACTGTATATGGTTCCAAGTGCCTGAAATCGACCAACGTCTTTATAGTAGTTGCTATGTAAGAATTGTTTTTGAAACTTTTTCATCCAGGTTACTGTATATTTCTATATCCAGGGTCAGGGTATTTGTTTTTAAATCATTAAAAAATGTCAAAATGGAAAGATGTGGTACATTGGTCTTTTTTTGCACTTTCTCCAAAGTTCACAGCCGTAAGATAAGGACTGTTTAAATATGCTCCAGTTGACTCAAATTAGTCTGGGGATGTGCGTCATGAATGCATACTCTATCTCCATTCTCTGTATCTCACTGTCTCAGTTTCTGTGCCTCTAAAGATCTCCCTGTGTCTATCTTTCACTATCTTTCTTCATCACACACAAACTCCTTATAGTGTTGTCTGTGTTCCATCAGCCAGACACCAACTGGCTTGACAAACACGTCCTTGTTCGAGCTCTGCATTTCAACGGATTCCCCTGAGCCTGAGCCTATACATTAGCCATTTCCTTCCACTTGTGCATCCGACAAGGGGTTTCCTTGGCCTCATTCAGAAAGGGGAGATTGCTGTTGCTTGTCTTGGATGAGTTGAGCTCTGAGGGGGCAGCTGAGGACCAGGTGGTGAAATGGGACTGCTGGCTTTTCAGCAAATGTAATGATGCATTCCAGTACTTTACTTCCTGGATGATCGAAACAGTTCAGTATTTCATCCTCACTTAGACCAACATTTCTCCTGCTTGGACATTTTATCCAAATTACTTTTGCATGGAGGATGACTTCTTGAAATTTAGTAGAGCATGAAATGGCATGTAGCTGGGACACACCTGCTTACCATTCCTCCTGATGAAGACAGAAAGAACTTGAAATGCTGGAACACTTGAGTGAAGCGCTTACTGATTTCTTTATGGATATTAATTTGGAAAGAAAGTGTCTGTTAGGATGATTAAGGGATGAGATATAAAAGCGACAAGGGAAATTTCCCCTCCTGGGTTAGCTGTCAGACTTGTTTCCAAACTGCTACAGAAACACTCAAGGAAACATAGGACTCCCCCGGAGAGTTCCACTGGAATAAACACACATTAAAGTCGCAACTCAGACAGAGCTTGTCGTATCTTTAACAAACCAGTGATTTCTGCGTCTGGTGGCCAGACCTCAAGAGTCAACCAGGGAGCTGTGAGGAACGTCTCTGGAAAAAGTGTAATATTAATTAACAAACAACAGCAAGTTGTAAATGTGTTTAAGATTAATCTTAATGAAACTGAATATTCCAGCTACTCTAGCAAAATATTTGGTCCAGATGGAAATATCTCATTAGATATGGAGCTTTATGAATTTCAGACATTCATTTTCTTCTCAGGATTCGCTGTAAGAACTCCGGTAATCTCGTCCATGTGGCGCCATCATCCTGTCAAAAGCCTGCAAAACTAATGACACTCCCATCAAACATTAAACCATTTAAACACTGATATTGCGAGCATCTTAGCATGCTAACATTAGCGTTCAACTCTGCTGCTTCTACGCCTGCAGCCTCACTGAGCAGCTATTGTACTTATAGATTCAGTCCTGTTTTTACACAAAATGTCCGTTTATCATGGAGAAATTGCTGTTTTGGAAGCTTGTTGGGTTGTAGAATAAAAAAAACACAAATTTGATATAGACTTTATGCATCAAAGATTCACTTTTTCTACACCAACAGTTCCTCCAGGTTTTCATGCACCTTAGATTTAAGGCAAGGTAGCCACAGTTTTGTTTTTCCTGGACAAATACCACAGATAAATCTGACACTGTGGTAAGCACTGTGGTTCATACTGTTCCACAGCGCACACCAAGTCTCAGCAGCTTGGCCTTCTCACCTCGCCCCCGACTACCCCTCCACCACCCGACTTCTTCTACGTGGGTGGGCCCATCTGGGTTCAGCCATTGGAGCTCAAAAAGGTCCCGTTATCATTTTCCCCCTCCTTTTCTGTGTTAGTCTGCTGTGAAGAATAATCTCTGTCAGATGATCATAGCGTGGGATGCAGTAGGTTTGCATGTTGTGCTGATGAGATTATGGGAATGTCTTCTTTAGTGGTGACTGATTCCACCTGGGGGATGATGGGAAGGGTCAGGATGAGCGTGAAGCCAAGAGCGGTCTCCAGTGTAACAAACAGTTCGCTGTTGTCAACTCTGAGCTCCCTATCTGGGTATATTGGCTGCCTGGGGAGATTGTAATAGAAAAACAAATTTGTCCTCAGATGCTTCATGGACGGCTGATTCTTCTCAAACAAAGATGAACGCAGTGAACTTTAAAGAGCATGTTTAAAGAAAGATGTTAAAGAAGTATTTATCATGGGAGGTAGAGTTTAGGGGAAATTAGAGGGGGACGACTATAAATCAAAAGACATTTTACATCAAAGAAAGTGGAGAGAAGTATGTTTCCCCAGTTTCAGCTGTCGCCATTAAAGTTCCATAAAAGTACCAAATGCACAAAAATCCACGATTGAGATATAATAAAAACAAATATATATTCTTCTGTTAAGAGTGATTGAATCGTATTGATACTAATTTCAGTCTTTACAGCTGAAGAATGAAGGAAGTGGTGTTGAAGTTTTTCTCATAAAGCTGTTTTACTGGACTGGGTGGCATTGCTCCATCCATCATCATGTCGTTAGCAAACGATTCCCAGGAACTCACAAGATTTCTATTTGTAGGATCTGTGGATATTCAGAGCGGCTTCACCATGGTGATGTTTATTTGTTGTCCTGAAATGCAAAGGGGCTGCTTGTACCATACGGAGGGTAGTTAAAACTAAGCGTCCACCTTGGATTCTGGTGCATTTTTTTGTGCCACTAATTAGATAAAAACATGTTCACTGAGTAATTTCTATTAGGAAGAGTGACAATCCATGACATTTGTGTGAAAGTATAAAAATCCAATAACTTAAAAAATCTCTTTAGCACATGTATTCACCCATGACTTGAGTTGATTTTAAGCGGTCAAAATCTGAGGTTGAGTTTGAAAATAGCAGCTGAGATAATAATCTCACCAAAACTGAAGATCAAGTGGATAATAAGTCATATGTGCTCAGACAAATTACAATTTTTACTCTGTGATACAATCGAAGGCTCCAGAACAGCTACTAAATGGACCTTGTGGTGAGGTTGTCTTCTCAACTGCGAGGAGACGAAAGAATAGTTTAAATTGAACTAAATTGAACAGTATCTCTTTAATGTGTATTATAGAGATATTAAGTGTATGATATTGTTAATTTTGCCATGGAACCACGGTGGGTGACAGCCAGTTACAGTAACTCTGAACACGTCTGTGTTTTTTTTTCAGTATGTTTTTTTTTTTTTTTTACACCAATCTCCATCCGTTTTGTGTGAAAATAGGACTTGGAACTATGGCGATTAATGATTTGCCTTTGCCTTTTTCTGTCATATGGACTACTTCATGACTACATGGGGTGACCCATTCAAAAAATAAGCCAACGCTCTCTTGTTTACACTCGGGAACAGCTGTTAGTGCTGGGCAGCGCTAGCATACACTCTTTGAAAAGATCGGCGATCCCTGCTGAAGTGAGGAGAAGAAGACGGGGATGCAGAGCTGGATCTAAGGACCAGAAAAGACGGTACAAACCATGGGTACCGTCTGTTATTATGGCGAACGTAAGATCTCTCTGCAATAAGACGGTGGAGCTAACTAAGTGAGAATATCGAGAGAGTAGCATCACAGAGACGTGGCTTAATGAACTCACTTTGGACTCAACGGTAACTCTGGATGGCTTTCAACTTATGAGTGGACAGGAGAGCAAAAATTTCTTATCCACTCACAAGAGCATAATGTGAAATAGTCTGGAAAAACTTTGAATCCAGTTGTCACAAAGAAAAATAGATTGTCATTTTTCTATTATAAACTAGAGAGAAACCATAAAGTCAACATTTTCTTTTCGGATTTAAAATTTCAGGTCAATTGGACAGAAATAAAATCTCACCAGTCTCCCCATAAAGGGAAGCTTAGTGATGAATCAATCAACAAAGTCAAGCAAGTCATAATTTTCCTGGACTGACACACACCGTGTAATTCCTTCAGTAGCTGAATTTATTTTTCCAAAACAAGCAGAACAGAAATGTTCTTATATGCATCCACTGCGCTCACCGCTTTATTTGAACAAATTAGTGAGTAACCTATAATTTACAGACAACATCACAGACGTCGAAGAGAAGCCTCGGTCTGTGTTTTCATGACAAATAAGGGCTGGAACACAGACGGCTGAGCACCAAATTCTGTTGAGTCACTCCCAGACTGAAAATAATGAACTGTATTTTTAAGAGAGAGTCCCAGACCACTGAGGGTGTAGACTATAAACAAAAAGAGACACCGTGTGAGCGCACGACACAATTTTGGGAAAGATTTGCTGAATGGAAATGTCACGTCTTGCAATGGCACAGAGGGGTTGGTTTTATTTTATTATTTAAAATGAATGATTTCATCTCACAGACTTCCGCACAGCTGCTGGAGCCAAAGTCAGAACTTCATCTAAAGGCAAAAAAAAAACCTAATGGTATCATACCAACATCTGCTCAGGCCAAACACCAGCCTGCTTTCATTTGGTTTAAGGGGAAGATGGGCGGGGGTGCTTTCTTCCCTCATCCGACCAGCTTCCTGACAGCCACAGTAAACACTGGCCGTCTGAAAGGTCACACTGTTTGTCACCCTTGGGCCCCTGCGAGGAGCTCTCCTCTCATAAATATTAATGGCACACTGTACCAAATGGGGCCACTGACTGTTAACAAGGGGTGTGGAGGATGGGCTGTGCTTTTCAAACGCTGCAAGAGGCTCGTCCACTGAGGGGCCATGGGAAAACAGAGAGGGGAACCTGGAAAAGTCAGGCCCCTGCTCCTGCTGGCATATGGATCTTCTTAGCCCAAAGTGACTGGAGCTCTGATCCCACTCATGGCTTTGATTGCCAGGCTCGGAAAGTGAAATCAGCAACAGCAGATATTTTCACTTGAGAATTGTTAATTCACACCAAATGATTGATTAGCTTGTAGGCCCTCCAACCCTTCAATGCACCCAGCTGGGCTAAATACTGTACTGGTGGGCTGTGTTTATCTGTTCAGACAGCTTATATAACAGTCTTATATAATAATCTGAACCACACAGACCAGGTATACTGTGTTTCCCCATGGGGTCCACTCCATATTGCCCCTTCCCCCCCCTCAAAAAACCCCCAAAACAAAACCAAAAGAAGCCCATCAAAAGCACATCTGGTTGTCTGCTGATTTCAACCACAGCCAAATGATATGTAGAAAGCAGCCAGGATGGGCAAACGGAGGCTTTATTTTGGTCCAAGACAGCCATGAGTCTTCAAACAGGGGATAAAAAATGGGAAAACTTTGGAGGGATGTTTGCTTGATTTGGATTTAGTCGGATTTCCAAAAATATCCTGGCCTTTCATTTCTTTTACATTCCTGAGCATGAAATACGTTCCCTCTGAAACCCCCAGAAGGAATCATCCAGGTAAGTATGTATGTATGTGTAAGATTTCACATTACACCTTTTGCTTCAAAGGATCTTGATGGAATTTGGAAGGTATAAGAAGTATGAGTCGACTCATAAAACATCAGGTCTAAAAACGTATTATTTTAAGCATACTGCATATGCCTCCTGCTTCGTAGCGCTGGGGCTCATTTTCCTCTCAATTGGGTTTCCCACAGTTACACACTGTATATCAAGACTCGTACAGAGAAGCAACATTTCACTGGCAGTGTTGATGTTTCCTTATGAAATACGGCTCAGCAGGCAATGGCATCAGGGCTTCGTGCTGTGGAGGAGGCAGGGGAGGTTGATGGATGAGCCACAAGGCAGGGGCTTCAGTTTGACTTGCTGTGAGCAAAAAAGGGGGAATGACAGATCTGCCCAGGTTAGGAAGGACAGGCCGGCTTCTGTTTCCGTCAAAACCTCTGCAGGCTCTAGATCTGCCTGGGGGAAAAAAGTAAATCAGATTTTCTTTTCACATGTCAGATAAACTCCAGATTGGCCGCGTAGCTGCAACCGATTGTCAGAACTGAAGCGCAATTATTTCATCAGCGAGATTTAATTCACTGATACAGTCACGATGGATTCCTACAGTCCTTCTTAGCGTGGAATACAGTCTAAAATGAAAAGAGAAGGAAACATGCTGAAGTAATAACTAATAACATTTTCATATGCACAAAATCCGTTTCGCTGCTCTTGAGGGCCAGATGAAATATAGAAACACCTAACTGATACAGACCAGTCATAAAGGCTGTTCTCCTTCCATGGCTGAAGAGATGAAAAAGCACCATCAACACGTGTATCCAAGGTCCATGGAAAACAAAGCCTCACAGTTTCCTCGTCACAATTTTGATTGACAAGTGATCTCGGGGAAGTGCAATAAGCACGGCAAGAACATGGACTGTAATCTGAAGTTACTTTCTCCGGCATTTTTTTGAAATACAGGTAATTCTTGCAGAGCGTTAGCAGAGTAGGACTGATACCTCGCTCATATCTGTTCATTAAGTATGGCGCTGCAGCCAAGAGGTGATTAGCCTAGCTTAGCATAAAGACAGGAAGCAAGAGGAAACAGCTAGCCTGACTCTGTCCAAAGTGACGCACAATCAGGTCCAACACTTGACTGACCAATGGTGTCAGTCACTCACTTTGTGTTAATACGGCTAGGCCCTTGATACAGAGTGAGTCACAGAAAAACGAGACATCCTGCAGACAGAAAAAGCAGATAATTAGAAGATAATTATAATCAGAATTTTAAGTTATTAAGTTATTTTCCAAATCATCAAACAGCTTAAGATATCAGTGGAAAATATTGTTCTGGCTTTTCTAACAGGTTTTTGACTCAAATAAAGCTTAACCATGTCATGCAACAAATATAACTATAATAAAATAACTATAAATATTTGCAGATGAATATTAATTTATCTACAATATAGCACATCGACCATACACGGTCAAATCATATGGCCTACTAGATTTCAGCCTAATCTTGTTGAACTTTTGGTAGAGCTAGGCTAAGCTAAACTAATAACCTCCTGGCTCCGGGTGCGTATTTCATGTACAAACATGAGACAATGGATGTATGTCTCTAAATGTTGGACTATTTTATTAAATAGATGTTGACCTAAGGTTCTGTTTAAGGTACAGTGACTTCCCAGGTTGTTGTAGTCACAGTGAGGTAGTCAGGCAGTCCGCAAAGACGGATTAACTGTTGTTCCTCAAGAAGTAGTTCTAGCTCTAAACTTCATCTAACACCAACACTGAAACACACAGTATGAGCAGTGGACATGAATGGTAAATGGACTGCACTTAGCGCCTTTCTAGTCTTCTGCCCTTTCACGGTGATTTTACATTACATATCACATTCATCCATTCACATGCACATTTAAACAATGGCATTGGCTACTGCTCATCAGAGGGGAGCTAATTCATTCACACACATCGATACTGAGGTTCAGTATCTTGCCCAAGGACACTTCGACATATGGGCTCGAACCACCATTCCTTTGATGAGTGGATGACCTGCTCTACCTCCTGCTGACTGTTACCATTGTTGTTAGGTGAGAATAAGCTGTAAATAATCTGTTTTTTTAAAATATTTTTTTGGTGCCTACTTCCTGTTCTTATTTCAGGATAATTTCCTCCTCTTTTAATTTCTTTTACCAAAGAATTTTTATTTCTGCCTTTATCAGATATCATCCTCATTTTACAAAATAAACAGGCCAGGCTGATGGCGATGACTCAGAGTTGGCACTCATATTACGTCTTGGCATGCAGATGTATCTGTTTCCAGAAGAAGAAGTATGATACCGAACATGGGTAGGTGTTACAGATCTCTGTGCCTTCGCTCCTATGCAATGACTCATTCAGATTATCTGAAGCATAATCACTGCTGTCTGTCCAACACGACTGACCTATTTTCAGCCTGACAATAACAAACACATGCACTTCTGTCACTGTTACCTTTGTTCTACTGGTTACTGTACTGCTATTAGATGTAATTTGGCTGTCAGAGGTGTGTCTCATACATATTATTATTATTATTATTATTATTATGTTATTAATGACCCAGTAATTTACCCTAAACGTGTGATTTATACAGTGGTGGCTCCTTTCATCTCCATCCATTCCTGCCTGCCTTCTCTCCTCTCTCTCCTCCACCGCCTCTGCACATTCATCCTCCTTTTTTTTTTTTTTTCTTTTTTTTTTTTGCCTTTCTCAGATTGATCAAATATTTGCTCTTCTTGGGCCCCGGCCTGTTTATTTTCTGGAGTGTGTTTTCAGCAGTGGTCGGGCCTGTGCGGTGGCTCAACAGTGCCGTCTCAGACAGGCCAGTGTTTGACTTAGCGGCTGGGGACGGAGGCTGGGCCGGGTCCGGGGTTCTGAGTGCGCCGGCATCGTTGGCTGCTCTCCCTTTTGCTGGGTAAACTGGGCCTGTGAGGCTCACACACTGTGGCCATTCACTCTCCCAGCACACACAGGATAGAGTATGGATTGTTTGGAGGCCGGTGGCAATGCCAGGAATGCTGAGCCCTAGTTCCTCTCTGGGAAAAAATGGTATTTGGTTCTCTGTCTCTCTCTCTCTCTCTGCCTTTGAAAGGTTGCAGCAGTCTGATGAGAGGGATCACTCGGTGCATTAGCCGACCTGTTTCCTCTTTTCTGCAGATTCCAGACTGGCCAGTCAGAAAAGGGCCTCCCAGCCAGAGGAATCCTAAGGAGAGCCACTGCCTTTCACATCGGTATTTCCTGACCCAGTCCCACATCCCTAGTGGCTCATTCACGGTTATAGCAATGAAAAAACACTAAGCTATATAGGGATGCACGCATAAAATACCCATCTACCAGCAGTGATGGTAAAACATCCATTTAGAGTTTCAAACCATAAGAAGATCTGCCAATGTGCTAATGGAGGCTAATTTTCATAATTTCTATTTTTAACATGTTTTTTGTATTTAGCATTTTATATTATAGAAATACGATGACATAAACAGCTGCTTATTGGCCCAGAGCACTTATGCATTTGCTCATAATCTGTCTGCGATGATCCTGCGTGAGTACGTATTATCATTTTTATTTGCTTCAGCGAACACAGGATGGAGATGATCTTTTACGGCTTAAACAGTTTTGCCATATGCAAAACCATGATCGTCGAGGCCATCCCTGCAGCTCTGATTAATTCGATCTTAGCCAGAGCTGTGCGTGACTGTGTGTCCCCTTTACAACTTAGCCACTGCACCCTGCAAATGCAATAACAGCCGAGAGGTCAGAGAGGATATGAAACACACTCCAAGAGTCATCAGAGGTGGGATTGTAAATCTGGACATGTTGAAAAGAAGAAATAGGTGAGTACTCATTTATTAAACACCACGGAGACATTCTGAGGTGCAAGTGATATCAGGTGGAAAAGGGATTTTCTTTCAGTTGAGTGATGTTTTTTCATGTCTCAGAAGACGCTGTGTTAATATCCCTTCCAGGTTGGTAAACAACAAAACAGAGTCCAATTTCAGCAAGTTAGAGAAGTGCAGGATTAACAGAACATTTCCTCAAACTTTAATAAATGCAGGCATCAAGGGGCCAAGTGGAGAAGTCAGCAGGAAAGGGTTGCACTAAACCCATTTCGTCTATCAGATTCATGTTAGAGCAAAGAAAGCTCTATAAAAGGTGATAATGTCCTGAACAACTGTGTAAAATTTTCTAGGAAAGTGGGGAGGAAAATCAAAGAAATCTAACAGGCGAAGACTTCACCCTAGTCCTCCCAGCTTGTTGACAGCCTCTTGTGAAATTCTGCTTTCTGCTACGCATGCCAGAGTAACATCCCCAGGGTGAAACTCCATCCCTTCCTCTTACAAAGATCCTGCGACGTCCTCTGAGAAATAACTAATGAGCAGATAACTTGTAAGTTATATATATATATATATATATATATATATATATATATATATATATATATATATATATATATATATATATATATATATCACCAGACACTGTTACGAGCATTTGATCTGAACACAATCAGATGGAAAAAGTTTGTTATTTGGTCTCATTTACCGGAGGGGAGGGAGTGATTCAACTGAAAACAAGACTTCATTCAAACTATGGCAAGTCGATACTTTTTACAAAATGTTCTAGCTCTTAAATGATTTGTCAGTCAAACATAAAACCTGTTGCAGAAAGAAATAACTATCAACATTTGTAATTCCAGTAAGATTTGCTCTGATACAGACATAATTAGCAAGGATTGAAACACAAGGAAGTGAACCGGCATTATATTAGAAGGTGAGCAAGGCCACTTGGCTGGTTTACTTACATGATATGTCAGATGAGAAGAGACTTCCTTCTGCAGATCAGGTTCTATTTGAAAAGGAAACATTATTAGCATTCACACTGTCTGGGATTACCAGGTGGAATACCAGAAGTAACTCTTCTTTCTTGACAACACCACAACTGTTTTGGTTCAGTCTCTCTTTGACCTCATTTCCACCTGCAGGTTTTCAGCAAAAAAAAGTTCAGATTATTCCACTGTATGCTACCTGTCCAACATCAAACAGCAGACATGCAAAGTTAGTGACTAGTGTGGTGAACATGGGCTTTGTTCAGAGAGCAGGCAAATCAGATTTATTTCTTAAATCAGACAGGCTGTCTGCACTGTTATTTGCGAGTGATCAGAATGGGTTTGTGTGTCCAGACTTTACCAACCTATCTGTATGGGTTGCTGTGGTAACGAAGTAGGCAGCAGTAACTGTGGTGACGCAGCTTTCCAACACGGATGCAGCTTTGTCTGGACAGAAGCCTCCACATAAAGGTATTTTAATCATTTCTGACTGTTATTCTGTGTTGTCCTCCATGTTGCTCTGCCAGTAGCAGCATCATTTTCTCAGATGCTCTTATGCACTTTGACATTGTCATAATGAGTCATGGTTCAAAATAGACCTAATGTAGCGTGAATCTGATCTGCAAAAATGACATTTCATATGTTCATATGAATATGCCATAAAATAAATTTGAGATAGCAGTCTGAACGAGACCATAGAGGAGCATTTAGCCACTAAAGAGCAAGATAGGCTATGGCCTGATTCAGACTTGGTCTGGTGCCGGTATAGAGAAAGCCAGTAAATCAGCTAAATAAAAACTGATTGTTTTACAGCAGTTATGTTCAACACAAATAAACACACCCCCAGCACAGCCCCCCAAGCATACATGGCTTGAAAGTTAGCCATCATGGTCATCCAAGTGGTGCTTTCTGTGGTTAGCGTCTGAAATAATTCATGTAAGAATCATGTTTATCAGTCTTGTGCAGCTTGCACTGATATACTTAAACTTGCACGGATCTCCGTTCAGTGAATCACTGGCAAGTGTAAAGTTATAACCCACAGAGTAGTAGGGAGCTGGAGTTTAGAGCAAAACAGATTGGCTCTCCCCAAAAGTTTAAAAAAATTCAACTTCAAAGTTGTACATGAACACAAATGTTAAAACGACAATGCTATTTCTTTTCATCCATCTTCCTGGTACTTCAGTCCAGCAATTCCTGCTACAGTGTGAGTTGCCAGATATGTTCGACTTTGGGATGTTGCACACAGGTGTTTACCAAGAAAAAGTTCCAGCAATTAATAATTCTTACAAAAATTGCAAAAACGTATTTTTTTTACATGTCTCTTTCTCCATGAGGAAAACTAAATAGGTACAAGGTGAGGCCAGCATCCGATGCCTCCAGTCCAAAATGTCCTGACTCCCACTCTTAAGGCACAAACATAATTTTTCAATCTTCATGTTTTGAGATAAAAATTAGTGCCCCTTTGGACTCTTAAAACTATCACAATCCACAAAGCTAACCTAGCTGTAGCCTACTGGAAAGAAAACTGAAAAGTCTGCAAAAAAAAACAAGTAGATTTTCCTTTAAGATCATGGCACATCTCCTCACATGTCAAAGAAAATCTTTCTGACAGTTAACTGTAGACTTTTGCACGAATGACTCTATAAATGTACTGTTTTCTGAATAAACCTGTCCACACACTGACCGAGAAAGTAACTAAATGCAGGAAGCGTGACCCTGCATCTTCTGTGTATGGTCACAGAGGAAATACTAGATCTTGTGCTCTAGCTCAAAACATTAAGTTTCACAGTATGGAGTCTGTCCACTGTGATATAAAATGCACACAGTTTGCTCAGAAACGCTGTCATTACACTCAAAAGTGATAGTTAGCAAAGTTGGATGAGACGTTCATGTGCCAAGCAGAGGGAAAGAGGAGAACAGTCTTCCATGTGTTTGGCTTTAAGAAAGAACAGACTGTCTCATCAGCTGAATGAAGATCCGCTTTTAACTCTATATAGAAAGAATCACACTGTTTCTAATGAATTTGTGTATGTGTATATATTAAACGTATGTCCCATCAGTCAGAAAGAAGAGCTTTTACCTCACACACATAAACGTACACATGAACGAAAATATTTTAGGGTTATGGCCAACCGTGAATTATTCTATGTGAATGAACGTATACCTATGCTTTAGTTATGGCCAACCGACGTCCCAAATGAAAGGAAAGGGAGGATAAACAATCTTGACTCAGGCCTTTGGTTCACCGCTCCATTTCATGACCTCCACGCCCTCCACCACCGCCACTCCATCCATCTTCCCTTCCCGTTCAAAGCTTGACCCTCTCGCGGACTGCCCACATCACAGCCCGAATCCTTTCCCCCCGCGGCGACATGTGAGCAACGTATATTTTCTCCTAGCGAACTTTAATTAGCTGCCGTGCTTCGGCGTCTATGACTCATGCTGTGTGTGTAAGTGTTTTGCATGTATGCGGAATGCACATGCGATATATGTACATGTTGAATGTGTGGTCTCCTGTGTGAGATTGGTCGTCCATCTCGCTTCCTGGCTGCTTATCCTGAACATCCTGAGTGGAGAGGGACCCAATCCAGCTCTCCAATCAAGAGGTTGCAATTTATGAGCTATATATTCTCAGGCAGGTTGTCAGGCTGTGATTTAATGTGAGCACGCCCCTGTGACTCTATATCTGTCTATTTTTGAGAAGTGTTAAACTGCAGTGTAGATCAGACTTTAGTTTTAACTTGAAACTGAAGTGCTCGCTTAACTAAGTTGTTAAAACCTTATTGGTTGTCTCTAATTATTTGATTTAAGAAGTACCTTCACACTTCATCTGATTTTTTTTATTTTTAACAAATCCATCTGGTTTCATGTTGCTCCCCTTCCCCCTAGAGCACATGTGTCAAACTCAAGGCCCGCGGGCCAAATGTGGCCCGCCACGTCATTTTATCTGGCCCGCGAGAATGTGATAGGTGCATGACTGTCTTAACATACGTTCATTCCCAACTCGTAAAATACCGACAATTTGTTTGATAGTGACGCAAAATGTGCCCTTCCACATCTGTATGAAACGCTCTGGGTTCTCATTGACTCCAATGTAAACCCGTCCGCAGCGGTAAGTGACGCTCAGAGCAGAGGCTCCAGCCGTCCATTCACTCCAATAATAACCTGATCACGGCGATATATGGCGCTGTGAGCTTAAATCTGATTGGAGAACCGAGGACCTTCTGCCCGGAAGTATTTTTTCTCACTATTTTAAGGATTTCTTTTAATGATATCATCAACATTTCTCATCACAAACACGTCAAAGTGTCACTGATAATTCAACAATAAGATAGGTTCATGTTGTTGATTTTTTTCTCCTTCGATTCTGAAAAATAAAGTTTTATTCGTATGTTTTGGATAGCGGAAAGGCCTACACTACCCATAATCCTCGACCACCGACGATTTGTCACGCCCGTGGGCGTCTGATAGTGACGCAAAAGGTACCCTTCGCTTAGAGCAGAGGCTCCAGCCGTCCATTCACTCCAATAATAACCTGATCACGGCGATATGACGCTGTGAGCATCAATCTGATTGGCAGAGGGTCCTCGGTTCTCCAATCAGATTGAAGCTCACATATTTTTCTTTATTTGCTTAAATAGTTTGAACACTGATTCAAGTAATGTGGGTTTCAAACTGAACATTTATTTTTACATCTATGCAAATGCATATGTAATATTTGTAAGTTGAATACATAATAAATACAGAAACAGTTATTTAACAATATAATAAGGTGTAGTTTAATTTATTTTAAATTACATTGCATTTTGTTACATTGATACTGTTAATGTGGCCCATCGAGGGCAGCCATTATGCTGATGTGGCCCTCGGTGAAAATGAGTTTGACACCCCTGCCATAGAGAACTGAGGCACACACACTGTCCCACCTAGAGGGCGAATCAGGCTGCTGCAGTGTGGAAACATCCAGAGATCTCAGTTTTTTCTCTCCCAGGAAGAGCGGCCAATAATAACTGTCCTCCTGCGGGCCTGAATATTAAAGAAAGTGCCAACTTTGACACTGTTTTAAATATCATCACTCAATTCCAGGAGTTATTTTTCGGATGATGTCTATTTACCGTAATTCTTTTGGTTTTGATATTTTGCCTCATTACGTCTGTCTGCTTCTTTGTCGGTTTGCAATTTCCTGCATTTCTTTTTAAAATATGTTTAGACAAAACACTTCCTGTGTTATGGCTGCAAAATATTATCTTGATGGTGTAAAGTTTGGCATGCATTTCTCCCTGGATTGTTGAACTCAATGAAAAGCTTCAAAAAAACAATTGTTGAAAGTGACATACGTACTTGAGTACAATTTTGAGGTATTTGTACTTGAATATTTGAAGTATTATGTTACTTTGTACTTTTATTCCAATACATTTATTTGACAGCAATACCACTGTTGTAAATATGGACAGCTGTCAGTCAGTGCAAGATTTACTCTTGCCCGGCAACTTCTTGCTCAGTCACTCTCTTCTGTTTTTAGCGTCCTCTGTCAACATCCCCTTCAGTCTCTTTGCCTCAATGACTATGTCCATAGATGCTGTTGAGCCTGATAAATTGCCTGCTTTCCCAGCTCCAGTTCTGGCACGACACCGGCTCAGCTCCCTGTCAGCATTTGCCCATGCCCTGGGGCTGAAAACCTCCTCTTCCAAAGAAAACAAAACAGCTGGCTCACAGTCCAGTCAGCCTGGCTAACAAACTTAGCTAACATTAGCTAACAGCAGCTATAGTTTACAGCCGTTTACTTTACTGTCGATCAAGAAACTCTGTAAAGTTGAAAATCACGGGGGTGTCGGTTAGCTCCGTTGGTAGAGCATCCGCCCCATGTACGAAGGCTCAGTCCTTGCTGTGGCGGCCCAGGGTTCGAATCCGACCTGTGGCTCTTTCCCGCATGTCATTCCCCATCTCTCTCTCTCCACATCCCTGTCACTCTTCAAGCTGTCTCTGTCAAATAAAGCTCAAAAAGGCCAAAAAAAATATCTTAAAAAAAAATAAAAAAGTTGAAAATCACGGAGAGTTGAGGCAGAACAACTGGCAGTTGGTGGTGTGTGACTTAGTGCCATTTTTATAGTCAACATGATGTTCTGTTATAGATTAACTCAATATAAAATAATTTACTGAGCTATAATCAATATATTTATAATAACAATATATCAAATGACAATGTGACAGAGTTCGGCTATAGTGATGAACCTATTATCACTTGCATCGCAGCTCCTCTCAGCTTTCTGGAGCTTTATTCTTAGTTAATTCATTTTACTGCTTTGGGTCACTGTCACTGCCCTCATAGTGTCATTTTCAGCAGCAGCAGGCAGCTGTTTTCAGGGAAAAAACTCCAAAAGTTCACTGTACACTACCTGCTCAGCACCAGACAGCAGACCGTTAGTGACTAACTGATGAACATAATGGAGCATTTAGAAGCTAAAGAGTCAAATATTTCCCTCAGGAGTTGGTGGGAGTTGATGGAGACCAGTGAACTAAAAGGAGCATGTGTGAATATTAAATATACATTCATCAGGTGGACACAAACATCACTCCAAATAAGTAATAATGTTGCTGGATGTGTAAATAAGCAGCTGTTTGCTAACAGGTTCAGTGCTTATGTGGTTAAGGAATAGTTTGACATTTTAGTAAATACCTATTTTTTGGGAGAAAGAGGGGATGACGTGGAGCAAAGGGCATGGATCTCTAAATGCTTTACTCAGTGCAGACTGAGGACAATATACCAGCTTTCATTGTTAAAACTGGGTGGAAACAATTAGAGAAAAACTGAAACCACAACCTCTTCATATCAGGCGATGACATGCAGAAGTCATGATTGTAACTAGGTTGGATAATGGGTTGCGTCCCTGAAAAAATGTGGCGTAGGTTTGTTGTGGCTCTACTCCCCAGATGATTAGTAGGTGGAGAGATATCATATATCTTATTCCTGAAACATGGCACATACTCTATCAAGTGAGTCATCGGGTTGCCCTACTTATTCACTTTTGTGTTGTGAGAAGAGATAAAAAGATTATCATCACTGTCATGTCTTCTAAAACATAAAAAACTGTTAAAAACACCATCAATTTTTCATATTACATTGGATTGTTTCTTGGCCAGGACCAGTAACTTCCTGGCAACCTTCCTGCCTGGCAAATGTCTGTGCAGACATGAGATCAGAAATTCTTCCATGTATCAGCAATAATATTCCACTTATTAATATATGTAAGATTCTGAAAGGGGCCTTTCTGCTCATTCAGTGCTTTTACTTACAAAAACAACATATAAGGGGGCGTCGATTGGCTCAGTTGGTAGAGCATCCGCCCCAGACTCAGCAGCGGCCTAGGGTTCGGGTCTGGCCTGCGGCCCTTTGCTGCGTGTCGTTCCCCGTGTCTCTCTCCCCACGTTCCTGTCACTCTTCAGCTGTCTCTGTCAAAAATAAAGCTTGAAAAATGCAAAAAATATCTTAAGATATTAAGATTAATGATCCGTATGCCAAACAACTAGAGGAACAAGAACAAAAGGGAAGAACAAGGGGCAGCACGGTGCAGCCATTAACAATGTCGCCCTGTTGTCTCACAGCAAGAAGGTTCCTGATTTGAACCTTGGCTGGGGCCTTTCAGTGTGGAGTTGTCTGCATGTTCTCCCCATGTTTGCATGGGTTCTCTTCCTCCCACAGTCCAAAGATATGCACTTAATAGGTTAATTGGTGACTCTAAGTGCCCGTAGGTGTGAATATGAGCATGAATGGTTGTTTGTCTCTATGTGTGACTTGTCCAGGGTGTACTGCCTTTAGCCCAAGGTCAGCTGGGATTGGCTCCAGCCCCTCGCAACCCTGATAAGGATAAGTGTTTATGGAAAATGGATGAATGGATGGATGGAAAGGTACACGACTTGAATCTTTTTTCAAGATGGATTCCTTTCAACAACAAAAGATTACCTTTGCTTAATGAAGGCTGCAGCCTGTTTACTTTGCAAGAAGAAAAAAGGACTATATAGGCTATTTGCTCAGCTATCTAGAGTACAGCCTTGGCTAAAAACAACACTGCATAAAATCATAATAGATGCAAAGTTTCACAACACTCTGTACTCTGTAGAGCTCGCACAGTGGCACAAATGGCAGGTCCTTGGCAGGATGTAGACTGGAGGGTTAAGTAAGGGTGGCGGCTGGCGCTGCTACTGATTTCCATGGGTTTGGATGAAAACTGACTAGCTTTTTATAGCACAGTGGCCGGGCGGGGTCACAGGGTATGTGTGGCTCACAGCATTCACTGTGTGGGAGTGTGGCACTCGTTCAGATGGAGCTGAAAGAGAGACAGTGAGAGAGAAAAAGAGACAGAGAGGTGGTGGTGATGGGAAGAAAAGAAAGCCAAGACTTTGATTGAGAATCAACAAAGAAGAGAAATGCTAATGTACGAGGCATTTTAGTTTAATCCCCCTAGAGATCTACTCTCTGTCATTTTGGAAAGGTGTCATGAAAAGAGAAGTGCCGACGGGAGTTTAGCAAATGGAATGAGACGGACAGAGAGCTGCCAAGCAGAGACAAGCCAGGCCACTCCTCCATCACAGCCTCAGGAAATACCCCAGTCTCAATCCCAGATCTTCAATCACCCAACTTGTCTATGTGTTTTTCATGTGTGTATGTGCACATCTACATGTGCATGTTTGTTATCTTCACACAAGGTCTTAGTGATTTACACTAAAGAAAAGTCTGGTTTGCAGCACTGCGAGTGGAGTCTGTTTATTCCCATGCCAATATAATCAATATCACAGATGACAGAGAGCTTGGAGGGATAGAGAGCTGTACGGCCAAACACAAGTGTCACTGTGTCATACCAGAGATTCCTCTCTGCTCAGCAGATGGATGATGAGGACCAGAGCACCGGGCAGGCCCTGCAATCCAGGCAAATGTAAAAATATTATTTTAGCTCATAGCTGGTTTGCAAAGTTGAAAGAGAATAAATGAGGTCTTCTTAGAAAGTGGGTTCTGTTTCTACTGAAGAGAAATTATAGTTAAATGATAATTCTGCTTTATTACAACTTGAGTCTTAGTTTTCTTAGTGTGACCATTGCTTTTGTTGGTTATGACGTGAAAGCCAACAGAACATCCGCTTCCTTTAGGGGTCAGCCTAAAAAGTGCCCCCCTGAAAGGTTTACATGGGTGGCCAAAAGGAGACATCTTTGTGGTAGCACGCAATGATGGGCTGTCAAAGGTGTCTGGCATTTGTTATTTTCTTTCACATGAACTATTATGAAAAGTACATTTTGATTTAAATGAATGACATCTAATATAAGATATCAGATAAATGCAATTGCGACTTGCAGGGTGGCTGCCCTTGGTGAAATGTTGTAATAATTCCTCAAACAAGTCACAGGTCAGAGTTGAACTGGGAAGATGGATGTTTATAGTGGACAGCTGTGGTGGTAATTTAGCTAACCCCTCTTTTCAATTGCTCAGTTGCTGTTACTTGAAATGTTGATGTAAGCTATGACTAACGACCAACGTTCACCCCTCTTCCAGGGCACATGAGTGACTCGCTTCTCAAAGCACTGTAGCAGACATTGCCTGATATGCATCAAAACACCCTCGCCTTTTACTTTCTATGTAAAATCTCACGGTCAATCGACTTAACACATGTTAGCACTCTGGGAAAGCTGCAGTTTTATCATTACTGATCCCCAGATTGGCTACTGTACCATGACTACTTGTTCTGCCTGTGCAGAGGAGACAAATGTCTAACAAAAAAAATGCACAGCTAAGAAGCAGCAACAAGCACTTGAAGTCCTGGTACAGGCCAAAGACAGAAAACCTGTTTCTGGAGCTGCAACATCTTCATTTTACTTTTGTTTGACCCGTACCAAAAAGATATTTAATTTACAGTGATATAAAACAGAGAGGTTAAGCTCATGACAGAAGCTCAGATAATTCTTGAATCATTTCAGCACAAAGAAATGATGACAGCAGTTAGTTGATCTGTAGGCTATGTGAATTTTACAGTTGTATGTATCAGCTGGTGATTCCCTTAAAGGGTTTTCAATGAAGTAAGACCTGTATAAGTGAACACACATGGAAACAGGCATGCATCGATTTGAAGTGCCTTTGAACTGACAACTGACAAAATAGTCTGTAAATAAAACCATGGTTTATTCTCTTTTTGGCAAAAGAATAAACATTTTTATATCTAAACTCTGGCTAGCACCTCCGTGAAGTTGTATGTCAGTCTTTCACAGTCAGTCATGTCCAGGCAAACTACTGAGAAAAAGCTGTGTCCTGCTTTTACCCTTCACAAGCACAGCTAGATCATACAGTACTCTTAGTGGGAAGGCCCATCTACATTATAGGGTACTATAATGACAAAAACAAGGCAGTGACTTGGGAGCAGATCACAGTTCTAGGGTTTCCACTTGTGGCTGCCTACTATGTTTCAGTTCCCAGGCTTCTCCATTGTCCCACTCAGTCAAAGTGCTACCGGGAAACAAGCTCCTTTATGGCACCGTGGCTCACAGGACACCACAAAACACAATATCGGCCGCCAAGTAGATACAGTTACAAAACAAGGTGTAAGCCCACCTGAGTAACTCAGCATGCTGCTGCATAAGCTCCAGCGCCAAGGAAGGAGGCTCACATCAGGCCAGGACAGGCTGGATTTGTTTGTGAATGGGCCATTTAGATGGAATTTTTAGTGGAATTTAAGCGTGTTGATACTGGCACATTCCTTGGCAGTCTGTAGAGTGCAGGTTACAAATATAGAGAGAGCAGAGAGCCAGTCTGAGTCGTTCAAGTGTTCCACGCTTTAAATCTAAGTGCCCATGTTCAAAAGGAACCTTTTAATTTTGGGTAACATGCAATCAGACCGGAGCAAACTTCCTCTCTGACAATCAAGAAAATTTGGGATTCAAGCAATTTGAGGTTTCGAAGTTCAGTGTTGACATTAATATTCTGGGCCTTTAACACAACTCGCTTGTGTTTAATTTACAGTTTTGCAGTGGAAAACATCAGGTACGGTCCCAGCTAGGGTTTCCACCTATGATATTGCAGGTGCACCTCAGGACTCCACCTGCCAACAAGCCAACTGCAAAGACCAAAACCAACAATGTAGTTAGTTAGTCTCTCAATACTTTCCAGTATCCCTACCTGAAGGTGGCTGGCTCAGTAATTTCTGTAGTTTTTTTTTAGGAAACATTACTCAAACAGGAGTAAATAGTGTATATGTTGGGGACCATTAATGTGGGATTGATATAAACTACAGTGCCTGACGTGTCATAATGAAGAAACATGTCAGACAGTGCAATGGGGTGGCTCTGTTTTTAATAGTTTTAATCATGCTAGCTTGCACCAGAACAGCTCTAGGGACTGCAATGTTGTTCCACATTCCCATCAGTCCTTAGTGAACTTTGTTGCACTTAACGCTCCTTTGTCTCACTCCTTTTCCATGTTTCCTGTCAATATACACAACCTAGTGTCTAAAAGCAAACTAACCCTATGTACAGGCTTGCACTCCATGTGCTTCACACTGCAAAGAAAACTGATGAAGCAGTGATTAACATGCTTGTTCAGCCATTCCTTTTGGTTTATTTTTCAGTCTTAAAGGCTGTTGAACTTGGCTTCTTTAAATATAAAAATAAAAATGGCCAAACATTCAGCCAGTGTTACAAATTGAGACTGGAGCCCAACATTATGGATCCTCCATCCTTCCCTACCGAATTATATCTTGAGTCCTCATTTGTCTTGCACACTTTTAATCAATTTTCCCAATCCCAAGTCTGGCGTTCGATCGGAGGTTTTTCTGTGGAAAAACCAAGAGAACATCTCTGAAGACAGCCGTGGGAAGCTTTAACAAATGTACAACTAAGGCAAAACAAAACAAAAACCAAATCAAGTTCTGTATCTGAAAGGAAATTTATCTCAAAGAAGAAAGGAGGGTTTCCAAGTTACATTTAGGGCATTTATTCCCATTTTGATTTGGATAAATAAAAATGAGTCCAACATGGATGAGATTAACAAAACAATTACTCAAAGACAATAATATGTTTTATTTATAAAGCACTTTTCAAACAACGACAACAACAAAGGGCTAAGAGGAAAAGAATACAAATAAATTGAATATTTAATCAAAGAAAACAATCAATAGGGATACTTCAGCAGTTTAGTATTGCATGAGACTCCCAAAAGACTAATAAAAAAAAATAAATGATGCAACAGAAGATGAGATATTGTGACTCAAGCTGGATCCAACATTTCCCATAACCATGGCCTCTTGTGTTAAATTCCAACTTAGTTCAATCTTCTCACCTCTCACCAGTTTGAAATATAAACTCTCTGTTAAAATTTTGTATTGTCAAAGCCCAAACTCCAGGGATTGCATTGTCGGACCATCGGTCCACCCTTTTGGCCCAGAACGAAATATCAACCATTGGATGGATTACCATGAAAATTGGTACAAAACTCATAATACCCCCAGGAAGAATTGTAATAACTTTGTCAATCGCTAAACTTTTTATTGAGCACCAGGTTGAAATTAAAAACAGATTTATGACTTTTCATGAGATCTGTTAGCAAGAGTTGTGTAGATACTTGCCAGACTTATCTTCAGCCATACTCTTGTAAAATGATAGTTGATGGAAGATGAATTTAAAGATTCAATTGTCACCAGTTGAATGGCCTGGACTGGTGTTGAATGTCACCCCTCTCACTCTTTCTCCAGGTTTTTACAAGTTTCTGAAGACCATGAATGTCTGTACATAATTTGATGGCAATCCATCCAATAGTTATGAAGATATTTCAGTCTGGACCAAAGTAGTGGACTGACTGACAGACAAACCCACAACCTGCCATTGCCATCACTGGAGAGCTGAATTACTAGCATGGCTAAAAACCATGTAGGATTTCTAAAGCTGTGTTTACAAGGAGGTTGGGCAGGAAAAAGGTCCGGTATGTCTGATTTATGTTTACAGAATAACAGAAATGTAATACAATATGCATAATTCTGTTTTTATTAGTGTTAAAATAACTCTACCCTTGTTACCTTAGAATGAGCCTTTTATATATCGACAGACATGCTGTCATGCTGTCTGTCGATTGCTTTGGGTCCTCTTTGTGGAGTCCACCACCACAAAAAAACACCATGTTTCAATAACAGCCCAGAACATACAAACTAAACACCAGTTCTCGACAGTGTATTTCACATTTTCTGCATATTTTATGGCCACTGTAATTTGTCTTCAACACTTGGAAGAAGAGGGTGATGTGAGAGGTCTTGCAAACAGCAGCCATACTGCTATTTTTCTTTTATATACTCAACGTCAGTTTACACAGAACTTTGACAGACACTGAGGCCAAGCAGAGGCAAAATCAAATTAAGATACAAGAACATGGTAGAGGGAAGAAAATGAAAGATATGGACCACGAGAGCAACAGCCATTGAGAAACATGAAAATATATTTTAAACAAATGCAAAAATTCAAGAGATTAAAGGCCATAAAACTACATAATACATAAAAAAAGAAGAACACGACATCACATCAAAGCCAGTCTAAAAAATGTGTTTTAAACATTTATTTAATTCAAAAGAAGTCACTGATTCTGTGAGCCAAAGATTGGAGTGAGGTGGTGTCTTCTGTTAAATTATTATCCTGTATAATTAGAACAATAGAGGCTCGCCCATCCTCCAAAGGCGGAGGCAGGCTGTGCTAAAAAGTACAACAGTTAAGTATTATTAACATGTCCATAGAGTTGTGAAACCACAGCTTCACATGGTAAAGGCATTCATGACAATGAATGTATTTCTTTTGACCTTTAACCTTATTTTAAAAAAAATGTACTCTAGTTTCTTTTTAATGAGAAATTACTCATACCTACCTACCTGGTGAATATAAAAACTGGGATTTATACCGATGACGACAACTAAAGGTTTCAAATGGAGCAGTGTGGAACGTTTTGAAAACTGAGTGACCCTCCAGCATTTTCTGTTTCCATGTCCTCCTCCCACCCAAACGGAGCTGCTGTGGATGCGGTCTAGCGGAGAAGATCCAAGAAGAGAGCTCAAATGGAAAGAACAGGTGAGCCATCCATCTCTGAGATTCACCGTGGCATTACTTGAAAAGACAATTAGACTGCTTAAACAATGAGGCCCTTTGTAATGCTGCCTCCGTTTCTTCCTAGCGCGCTCTCTTTTTTTTTTTTCCAAACACATTTCGACTCCATGTGAAATAACAGTAGACGTCAGAGCGAAGAAGGTGTTTCCGTGTGGCATCACGGCAGGCTGGATTTGGTGGAAAAGAAGGGCAAGCAGGTGCTGACAGATGGCTGAGGATAACACATGTCTGACAGCATTGAAAGAATTATCACAGCGAGGGACTTCATCACCATTAGTGACTGGACAAAGTTAAAAGAAATCGTCCTCTTTTCCCTGAGTGAGCGTAGAACGTTTCTACGACGTCATGAAAGACTTATACAGACTGATGGAAAAGATTCAAAATGTAGATCACCACTTTACCTTTTTTATTGGAGAGCTCGAGAGGGGGAAAAAATGTTATTTGATCTGTAGAAATACCTGAAGAGGAACTACTTTCAAAGGTCCAACACTTAGCGAGAAAAGCGTTTCTGTGTACAGCAGACGAAATTCTGAGAACTTCAGAAGGGGAGAATAGCCAGCTGACATTAAAATGTTTGGGAAAATGTTGAATGCAATCAAGTACAGACCTTCAGGCAGTAATGTGATTACATTATAGAGACTTAGGGGCTTTAATTTTGGAAAATGTCAATAGATCTTGGGGGAAAGTACCATGCTCTCATTTAGCTGGAAGGTTTGTTATTAAAGCCTTCGTGTGAAGGAAGTGTGTTCATATCTATATAGAGCATGTGCAGGAGCTTGCATGGCATCGGGCACCGTTAAATACAGTACAGTAGGGCTCTTTGTAAAATCTCAATCACCCCCCCTGTTGTTTGTAAGCCCTGCGATATAGCTTCCAGTCCGAGCAAACATTGGGAGCTATTGTGGAGGAGAGAATTTTGTCAACATGCACTTTTTGGGCCTCCCTGCCAGGCTGTCAGCTCCCCTGAGTTCCCAGCACTCACTGGGGGGGAGATGTTATAATGGCCATGTGGGACAATTTTATATGAAACACCTCTTTGCCTTCTAGGCCTGTGGCTGTTAAATCCCTCTTCATGCCCAATCCTACCAGCGGTGCTCTAAACTCCCTACTGGGGTCAGGGAGTGAGGGTCGGAAGGCTCTGGGGGGGGGGGGGACCAAGAAAACGAAGGGGAGGGGACATACAGCTGTGGATCCAGCTGTACATCATCTTTTTCTCTTCAAAGTGTTAACAGAGCAAGGGGCCACGAGTGGGACAAGTTGTAGGAGGCCTGAAGGGGGGGAAGTGAAAGTGGTGATTACCAAGCACCTTTAGCTAATGGCGCTTAACAGTTACTATATCTGAAGTTTAATTTAAAAAGTGTTGTGTGAGCGTGTCCTGCATGCTGTGATGGGCTTTTGAAGTGTACATTAGAAATATAATTCCCCTCATTTTGCACTTAAAAAGCTACAAGTTGCTAAATATGGAACAATAAGCAGTTTTCATTAACACCATAAGAGCCTTTGGTGATTTTTGTTGGAGCTTAATAATCTGTCTTTAGAGTGATAACAGCTGATTAACACCCTAATCTATGTTTCATGACTAAGTTTGCACAAGGATTTACAACAAGTCTTTTTTTCTCATTAAGAGCAAGCCCCTCTGTAAATTCCACACTGTGACCTGCGCGCTTGCATTCCCAGCAAGAACAAAGAGCTTTAGGACATTTTATCATTACTGCTGCTTATCTTCGGGCCTTGCAGCCAGGCTTTCAGGGGGTAGTGTTTACACTGGAAAATAGTTTCTGCTTTGAGCGCGTATAACCTAACGAGTGGGTTTAAACTGGCTGTCCTCAAGTCATAAAAACAGCACAGTACAGCAAGAAGTTTTTTTTTTTTTTTTTGACAGGGCTGCTAATCAAAACCGCCGTTGAGGTTGGCTTTAAGGAAAATGTGTGCGCTTGTCAGTGCAAGTGCTGACACACGCAATTTACATTCTAAGTGTGATCTGACATAAGTGGCGTTGAGGATTTGTGCTGTCAAAAAATGGAAATAATGGATTGAAGGTTTAACAGAGTAACATGTGAAGGAGTTGAGCAACAGCTGGTTAGCTTAGCCCAGGGGTCTTCAATGTTTTTCAGGTCAAGGACCCCCTAGCTGATAGAGAGATGGAGCAGGGACCCCCGACTACATGTGTATAAAATTGTGTTGAATATTAATACTGGGGCTTCAGTAATGCACTTTATACTGTTCTCCTCTATGTATGCATCTTGTTAGTAGTAAGGTATTAAAATAATATCCCTCAGCCTTCAGTCTCGTTGGAGGTAAATCCGCACTCGACATAATTCTTTTAATATTTCTGGGTCTTTTCTCATCTGCACTTACTCAACTCAACGGTGTTTGTATAGCACTTTACACACAGTACAGTTGATCTAAGGCGCATTACAGGACACACGGAGGAAAGCTTGGCCGTAACTTAGCCGCTGAGTCAGCAGCAATTGGCTAATGGCTAATGTTAGGTGTTTTAGCCTCACCCTCTATACAGGGTTTCCGAGGTGGAAGGTGTGTCAGAGTCTATTGTTTGAGAATAATGTCTGTACATTTGGGATAACAATAAAGCTAACTGGCGCCTGGTCAATGACCAATAATTAGTTTGCTGTTATGTTATTAATAGGTGTGATAAAAGTGTTTTAGCGTAGATTAGCCTTCTCACGTTTGCACAAAGATTTGCATATCTATTTTTGCTAGTAATATTAATATGTGCAATAGTTTAATGTGAAGATGTATTTAATTTTCTTGAATAAAACTTTTAATGAATAAATAAATAAAACTCTCATACTTGTCAAACAACAATTTGGTGGGCACACTGCGGTAACTTTGAGTAACCCCCCTAGTTGTTGCAGACCCCTGTTGAAGACCCAGTACTTAGCCTAGCAAAACACAGGGGGAACTAGCTGTCCAGGTTCTGTCCAAAAGTAACAAAATCCACCTACTAGTTCATCTAAAGCTGATTTGAGACAACACAACCCTGCTGAAATTAGCATACTATGCCAGGAAATACATAGTGTACACAGTATACTATCTGAATTGAGACCCGGCCCATGTTAAAACCAGGGCAGCATCCTCTCGACTCCAGGAAATTTTTCTAGGTAGTTATGTTGAACTAAGCTAACTGTCTGCTGGTGGTAGCTTCATATTTGGCATACAGCAGTATCTTTTCACCTAACTCTCAGCAAGAAAGGTAATAAATGTATTTTCCAAAATGTCAAACTTGAAAAATGTTTAAGCTAGTCTCTTGCTGCGACAAAAGTGATCACTCATAACTTATGTTTAGATTATTTGCACATTTATACATAAAAAAAAAGGTTGAATAATGTGCCAGAGAGGCTGGAAGTCAAAAAATGATCTCAGGTTGGGCTTGGGACTTGAAACTGTTCACAGAAAGCCTGCGGTAGGAAGCTGAGATGTGGAAATGAGGGTATTAAGAGACAGGGAGCGTCTGACTGAAAAGATGCTTTGAGCTGCATTATAGGTTTTGTAGGATGTCATATTTAAGAAGGTTGACTAATATTAGAGATTAGAAGTCTTGGCCTCTGCTCCTTCAACAATGACCATTCTTTTTGTAATCTGTCTATGAATCCCTCAACGTGTTCAAGGTGCCTTGCTTCATCTAGGATACTGCTTTAATTTATTGGCAAACACTTCTCAGAATGCATTGCAGGAGGATGGAGGATTGTTATAAAGTTTCTCGGATGGTTTGTATGATCAAGTGGAGTTAGGGGGTTGGGTTGGCATTCAGCTGCAGGAGAAAGAGTTGTGGGGACAGCTCAGGTGAGGAGCAGTGCCAAGTAAGTTGATTGACACAACTGGTTGTCTAATCACTTTTTCCTGTTGGCTTGACCTGAACAACAGTCACGCAGAAGCCAGGTGGTTTGAACTGAACTTTCTGTTACAGAACTGATTATACCACAGAAGCACAAGGAACCCACTTTGTCAGCAAAACCTGCTACAGTAAACTAAAGATTTTCCCTTTACTTTTTACTTTAGGATCCATATTAGCTATCACTAATTCTTATGTGAATGTGCAAGCTGTAACAATTAGATTGTGTTGCTGGGGACCAGTTGATTCTTTATTGAAGATTTACTACACATATAGGCCCAAAATACAACCACAGCACAGTGCTTGTAGATAAGCAAATGTGGAGAGATGGTGTAGTGATGGGCAGCCACGTAGCAGTGTGCTGGGAGCAGTTAGGGGTTTGGTGCCTTGCTTGTTTCTGCCACCCAAAGGATCGATTTTAGTTCGAAACAAATATTCTTAGTGGGTGCAAATTTACAGATTGGAGTTAGTTGAAAAGGTGGGCCAGCTCAAAGGAGCAAAGAGTTTGCTGGCGGGGTGTGTTCTCCTTGGTTTACACGCCAGGAAAGTGTCCTGAAATAAATTGGCTTCACAATGAAGTGAAATAAGCGTAGCCTTGTAGCTATCCAACCAACAGACCATTATTTTTTGTGATCTTATTATCTGCAACTCTGTGTATTCATTCCTCAATGACAGCAGGGAATAACTTAGCAAACAAATGTTACTTAACTCATTTTCCTCACATTATTTCCTGATGCGGTAGAAAAGCAACACCGAAAAACTCGTTTCAGGGTCACAGAGTGTGTCTTAGCAATCATTTTATTTGGATAAAGACAGTTCGTCCCATCCCTGT
Source organism: Sciaenops ocellatus (assembly GCA_033000465.1). NCBI lineage: Eukaryota > Metazoa > Chordata > Actinopteri > Sciaenidae > Sciaenops > Sciaenops ocellatus. Next base: position 16,084,702 of record CP136873.1, read on the forward strand.
TTTCCACCTTATGATTGATATACCCTTCATAAAATAACAGACACATAACCTGTGGATTCAACACATTCACGTGCAGAACGGGGCCACGTTAAGTGTGCGGCGGGCTGTCAGTCAAATCAGGAAACATTCCTTTGGCGGCTGACTGAAGTTTCCAGAATCTGAGGGGCTGAAGCATTGATCGTGGGCTCCTGGGGAGAATCATCATCCTCCGCTACTCTATCATGGAGGACATTTTGGCGATGTGTGCGGCCCAATCTGTTACAGTTGGTCTGGTGCTGCTGGTGGTGAGCATCAACCCAACCCCCAATCCACTTGAGCAACACTTTTCCTGTCAAAGAAACCAGAGTCTAATAGCTCCCACATGTCAGTCATTACAGAAGAGAGTGATGAGACCCTCACGAGCCTCTCTGTTTTTCCTTCTCTGTCTCTTTGTGTTTCTTTCTGTCTATTTTTATCTTTTCACTGGCTCATTGTTGTCCCAAGGAATCCCCAAGACCAAGACTACTACTGAAATACAGCATTCAGAATCATAAATCACACAAAACCAAATGGTTTCACCAGAACTGTTTGCGCTTCAGTTTTTGGCACAGAAATCTCATCATGGCCGAGACTAAATGATACCATTGTCTGAAGCTATCTGTAAATCAAATGGGTCAAGGATCAAGTTTAAAACATATATATTAAGAGGTACTGCACCATTTTTGAAAAAAGAAATCTTATCACAAATGAAAAGTTAAACTCATTAGCAGTTAACTGCACTCAATTCAATAAACAGAGGTTTTACTGCTGCAGCCTTGGCTTAGCTAACGTTAGCAAACTTTAGATAGATGCTGTATTTAAAAGTTACTGACATGACTGAGTCCATTTGCTGACTTTATGAGTCTACATGTGCTATTGTGGCTCTGAAATATTTCAGTGGTTATAATGGTAGACTATGGTAAGAAAAAAGTCAGGTCAGGGCAGCCAAACTCAGTTAGAAGGAAAAAAAAAAAGAATGAATAGTGAAATCATTACCTAATCTGTCCATTTTAAATATCACAATTTGCATCTGCACCTACTTCTTCTTTGACTGACTTACACGCCATAGTTGTGGCATTATCAACATTTTGGGTGCGCCAATTTTCAGTTTTACCTCCAATACTTGTTTACAACATAGACCATATAAAACTCATAATATCCGTGACGTCACCCACAGGTTTCTGAAGAGTCGCTAAGACTCTTCAGAAATTGTGGTGGCTCTGGGCGTCGTCATCTTGGCAGTCCAGCCTCCACTGCTTCTTGGCTTGGAGCTGAGGTGGACTGAATGATGGGTGTCAACCAAAGCGACCATACTGTTATGCATAACTTTAAGCCTTAATACATTTTGAAAACAATTTTTGTACCAGGCTGTAAACATACTTCTGTTGTGAAGTTGGACATTTTAATATGGGGGCTTATGGAGATATGCACTCATTCTGTAGCCTGCCTCAAGTGGACGTTTGAGGAACTGCAGTTTTTGGCACTTCCGCATTGACTTAATTTCACAGCCATGGAGGTTGCTGTTTGGTTTACAACCTCTCTGATCAACTTGTGTATCTTTGCTGATCAGAGTTTGTAGTGTTCTATAGCTCCTCTGTGAACCAGATGGAAACTGTAACCACTGACTGTGTTCAATTTTCTTATTAAAATCACAGTTTTGTTATTTTGTCATTTGCGCTCGCATGCGCCGTCAGTGAACTGGCAACATGCGCTGCAGTGACAGTACACATTATAAATGAACATGCATTAATGTTTTATACAGTAGAATAACCTTCAGAAAAATGAGCTTGGACGTGTTTGTGTGTTTGACCATGTATGAACGTTTTCTTCTGATTATCTTTATTCATTCACATTAATTAAACCAAGCATTTAAAATAGACAGATTACCTTGTTGCTAGCATTTAATTTAAGGACTAGGTCTTCAAGGTGACCATCCATTGGCACAAGTGAGCTGTTTAACAGGTGAAAACAACCCTGAGCATAACATAAAGTGGCTGCAAGACACTGTGGCAAAGTACTTAAGAGTAGAAAGTATGACTGCAGGTATTTTTGCTTTCTTTAGACTCTGATCGATACTTTGCCCTCTGGCAGCAGGGTGCATGTACACGGCTTTTGCACTGTCAAACCGAGCCCATTTCTCACAACCTCTGCAACACATCTGTCATGTAGACTTGAAGGAAATCATGACTTTAGCCTCTGGTATGGCAATTTGACAAAAAATACGGGTAAAAAAGCACCAGAGATGATACGCAACCTTGACAACTTTTAGACGGAAAGGGATGATTAATTATGAGCTTTTTTTTCCTAGAAGAAGGAACCATCACCACAGTGTTAAATTCCTTCAGCAGCTGTAGTTTGATCCACAGGGAGATCTGTGGAAGCCGTGAGAGAGGGAACAACATCCCTCCTGTTCAGTACCATCCCTAAGATGTGCCACTGTTTACCTTTCTGATCCATTAATCACAGTGCAACACGTGACCCAACGTGCATCTCAGCACACGTAGGCACACATTCACTTTTGGACTGCATCCGCCCATGGAGTATTATAGATAACTGGTTTATGGTGAAAACTCTAAAATTATGATTTGTTTCATGCATAAAAAGCAAATTGGCCAGTGAAACAAGAATACTTCAAGCCAATTTTTTTTAGAAATTATTGGGGAAAAAAGAAAGGAGTGTCTTTATCTTGGATTTTGCTTTAAGAAAATATTGCTTTAAGGACTCAGTTATAGACAAAAATGACATGATAAGATTTTTTATTTTTATTGATTTTTTTTATTGCAGTCAACTTTTTTGCAGATGACAAAATATTTTTCTTTTACTCCACCACATTTCAGATGAAAATATTGTGCTTTTTACTTCACAGTTATTTGAAAGCCTTACCTATTAGTGACTTTACATATATGGATTTTGGCACACAAAACATATAAAAAAGTACAGCAGCAGAAATGATTAGTCAATTAACCGACAAAAATTCAATACTACTGCAACTATTGTGATAATTGTTTAGTTATTTTTCATGCAGACACAACATTTCTAGCATCACAAACATGGGAATGCTGTTTTTCCTTTTAATAATTTGAATTTAATTTAAGGTTTGGAAGATTCACTCTTCATCATTTATCACTATTTTCAGAAGTAATACAAACCAAACAATCGATCATTCAATGTAGAAAATAATCAGATTAATTCATGATGTAAAGAATCATAATTTGCAGTCCTGTACTATGTAATTGTTAAAATTATGCTCCACCCTGACCATCTACAAATCAAATGTAACATTGCTCTAAAATTAATGCATGAGTAACAATAATCTATTGATATAACAGTGTTATATAACATGTTTACTGCCTTTCTGGAAACAAAAGATTAATAAGTATAAATATGAAGGTAAATTTTGAGTGCCTATTGATCATCATATTACCAATAATAGAAACACAAACCACTTAAACTGTGTAGAAACCTCTCTGAGATTTCTTCATCCACCTGAATACAACTGGAGCAAATAAAAGTTTTCTTGTGTTGATCGCAGTTTTGATGTATTTATCGCTTTCCAGATTTAGTATCCCCATGTCTGGATTGTAAACTGGGTCATATTGACCATGTGTTCACTGCGTGACATTTTAATTGTGGTAATTTTTCATATCACTTATATCTTATCGTCAGATTTCTTATTTTGTTCCATCCTCATAGCTAATATAATAATTTTTAGTCAAATTGGAGAAACCAGTTGTTACTCTGCTTATCTGCAGGAAACAGTCTGGACACAATCTCATACTCCATGTCCTGAGTGAACCTCATTCATTGCCTCCACAGAGCTGTTTGTTCTTCTGCTCTCTGTGGACTCCTAATTCGTACGGTAGGTGTTTAACAGGGTTTCTGTTTCCCGGCAACAGCTCGTTCTCCATCTCGAGCTACGCCTGTTAGCCGGCAGCGGGTCTGACAGGAAGATGGTGCCGACTAATGAGACTGGATGCATGGGCGAGCATCACCCGGGGCCAGCCAAGTTAATCATTTCCATTCAGGGCAGCCGGGTCTTTGTACACAGCCAATGGTAATAAACTCTCGGTTCGAGGCATTTTCACTTTATCAATGACTTTTGGAGTCACTCTCAACTGAAAGGGAGTGCTTGTTGGTACAATGCTTACATTATTAAATGCCTTTGTCCTTTTGGAGGGGACAAAGGGATCCAAAGTGGCGAAGATGTCTGCCTGGCACTCTGTCATCTGAGGTCATCTCCTGAATTCCCCTCATATTGAACTGGCACACTGTCAAGGCCCCTTGAGAAAACAACATACAGCCATCCACCAGTCACTCAGTCAGGTTTATACAGCCATGATACGGATCAACGACTTGCAAGAAAATGTCAATTTTTTTTTCTCTCCTCCTGCGGTGCACCGGCCGCTCTTGAGATGTGGACGGGCCTGTAGTTTCCCAAAGACTTTTCCCCATCGCACCCCTAATTAGGTAGGAACTTTCCGTGCTCATAAACGCCAATGCGACCATCAAAAGGAGGAATGCTCGGAAACAGAGAGGAAAGCTCCAGGAATCACAATCTTCAGGCTGACGGAAGCCTCACGGATTACTATTTACAGTGTCACAGGCCTGGGAAGTCAGGGAGGAGTGGAAAAATGAAATGAGTTTAGAGTGATGGAATATCTCGTAGAATGTCTGGCCAGACCGCTGGTGGGCAGTGACATATAACAGCTACGCTTAAACATTGCATATTATAAGTAACAACAACCACCAAACAGCTATACCTTTTCATATAGGGGCTTTCTGGACTTTGAACAAAGTAGTCAGACACACATAGAAGGGTACAGTATGTGGGAAGCTCTGAGGTTTTAAGTTGTTGATGCAGTACATAACATTATGGGAAGTCAGAAGGTCTTACCCTGGAGCTTTCAAGCTTCCTGTTTGGAAAAGTAATCGTGATACGACATGAGCACGTCCCTAATGTAAATTTCTTCCTGAGACAACTTTCCACTCTGTCTTCCAATATTATCCTATATTAAATGTGGTTTACAACGTTTTGCTTTTGATCTGTGAAGACTCATCTGAGACACATGCACATAATCATAACAGGACACGTAACTTCCATCATGCTTCCATCATTGAATCTCCTTCAAATTACAAAAAAAAAAAAAAAAAAAAAAAGGAAATTTACAATCCAATAAATGCTGGTAACTATTATGCTAGTAAAGCAACAATGCCTCTAAAGAAAAACAAAACTGAAACCTTGAATAAAAGTTCTGAATGTACCAACTATATAGATTAAATTGATTGGACTGAATCTATTCTCGATCTTATCTAACTGCACTGTGTTAATGATAAAACATGATTGAAGGTCCAGTGTGTATTGGTAGAATTAGCCAGAAATGGAATAATATATAATAGTGTGCATAATATATATAATATAATCACCTGATAATATAATATTTGTGTTTTGTTCATTACCTTAGATTGAGCTCAAAGGGGTTGTGGATGCTCTTCCACAACAATTGCCCCATTGAAGATGCACTGCCACGTTTCTACAGTAGCCCAGGATGGACAAAATAACCATTGGGTCATGGATTTTTCTATAGTTTTGCAGCCACTGTAGACTCTCTCTCTCTCAATGTCCAATCTAAAAATAAGCTAACAATCTAAAAATGTTGATGGTTGGCAGGTTTACTGTTCACCATGGCTGATGGGAATGACATTAGCTTTGCAGTATTAGTATTGGACAGGGTGATTTGTCGATGGCACTAGATGAAAAATTAGAGGATCATCAAAGTGATTCATCTTTAGGGAGACATGAATGTCTGTACCAAATTTCATGGCAGTCAATCCAAAAATTGTTGAGACATTTCACCCACAGCCACAAATGTGAACCTCATGGTGCAGCTGCTGATGGCGGGGAACTATGAATGTACAAATTTTTGTGCCATCCAGTAGTTGTTGAATAATCCCACTTTGGGCAACAATGTTGGACTAACTGACTAACTGACCAGAACTGCCATGTGCCTAGAGCACATCACTACAAAGTTGATTATAATGTACTGAGACTTTTTCCAATGTAGAAAAGTTGCTCCACAACTCAAGGACACAGGTTAACAACACTCTTTCACTTTGTATCATAGATACAAGTTCTCACTTTTATTAAAGCTTAAAGATTGTTGAGGTTTGTTGGCACAACTTTTTTCTTCTTAAAAATGTATATTTTTTAAGTACAAACAACTTGTTATACCAAATTCTTATAGCAAATATAAATTGGCATTATACAGTGCATACAAAAAACAATTAGAAATGTCAGATTCTTCTACTAGCCTGTAAGGAGCTTCACTAAAGGTATATTATTGAAATAAACTTGCTCAAGAGCATCTCAACAGTATTCAGGGAAGGGTGTACCTCATTCCTTTTCACCATCCACATCTTCATAGCTGAGCCAAGAATTCAACCCGGACTTCAGATATTGATTCCTATTATTTATAATCATGCAGAGCAAAGCAGAGCGTTTGTGCTGAGAAAATAACCACTCTGGTCTTAAACACAGTTTAATGGAGCAATTGCTTTGGCCTTCAAAAACTATGATAAATATCCTTTTGGAAAATGAGAAACACAGGATCCATTGTGAAGTGAAATGGTTCCTGTAGCCAGGATAGGAGAAAACAAATACAGAGGTGGCGTTAAATTCAATAGCTCTTCTGGTGAAAAATTGAACCAGCACAACGTTTTGCTTCCAGGTTGAAAGAAGCCAAAAGTACAGATTAGCAGAAATCCTAAATTCAATGTCGTCAATAAAACCTGTTGGAAAGCATTATTTGTGACTGCTGCTTTCACAGTATGACATATTAACTCTCTGTCTATCCCATTTAAAAAAACAACAAAAAAAAAACATGGTTTTGAAGGCCAACAATAGCCCCATTGAAGTGCGTTTAAAAGAAACTGGAGCTAATGTTTGTGTGTGTATGAATCAAGGGAATTAATAGACAGTTGGTATTTTGGAAAGCACACTTTCTTTTCCAGAATAAGGCTGACATGTCTTGTCAGTCTCTGAGTTAAGTATAGAACTAAAACCAGGGGGCAATTAACCTAGCTTAGCTTAAAGACTGGAAGCAATGGGAAACAGCTAGCCTCTCTATAGTAAAAAAAAAAAAAAAAAACAGCTTCCCACCAGCACCTGTAAAGTTCACTAATGATACATTTTGTCTGCTGAATCTATACATATAATAATGCAAAAATGACAATTTGGAGTCACATGCTAGAGGGATGGCTAGCCTCTCCCTTCATCCAGTGTTAGCGCTTATTTGAGAGGGGTATTAGTCTGCTCATTTATCTCTCAGCAAGAAAGCAAATAAACATATTTTACAAAATGTGAAAAGGTTTTCAGGTGACGTGCTTTTTTCCTGATTTGATCTCGCTCAATGTTTCCAAAACATCCCCACCATCTTCTCGTGATTGAGCTAATTAGCTGTTAGCATTAACCACTGGTAAGCTTGCTAGCATGCTTACTGTGATTCTCCTGCCTTAAATCCTATGTGTATTAATCATGGACATAATATATATGTATAAAACATGGATGTTATATATGACGTTACCCACAAGTTTCTGAACAACTGTTGTTTCTGAATATCAGCTCATAGAATGGTAGCTCTGGTCACCGCCTTCTTGGCAATCGTGCCACTGCCATCTCCCAGCTAATCTAACTATGGGCAATGGTGTGGAAAGAGGTGGGTGGAGACGAAATGGGCTAAATGACACCTTGCCGCTTGACCAGGCCACCTGTAACAGCACCCACCTGCCATTCAAAACATATGCATAACTATGCATAACTTTAAGTCTTAATATAATTTGAATAGGTGAGTATAATTCAGTACAATTGGTAAATTAGCTATAGAGACCAAAACAGTTTTTTGTACCACGCTGTAAACATGTTTATTTCTGCTGTGAAGTTGAGCATGTTAATATGGGGACTTATGGAGATAGACTTGTTCTGTACCCAGTCTCAAGTGGACGTTTAAGGAATTGCCACAGAGGTTGGTAGAAGCAGGCTATGGTACAGAACAGATGAGCCCTGCAGTGCTCACAGCTCTTCCATATCTCCATCTGTTTATATTTTTAATAATCATCTTGTTGTCAATCATCAAAGCAGGCAATCAAGAATTGGACCTGTACTGGCTGCATGCAAAAGCCAAAAAAAATAGATAAATAAATAAAAAGGCACATGGTTTTTGTGTGACCTGTCAAATATGCTCATGACCTGACTTTAGCGTCTCACCGTTTCCGTCATTTTTGCATTTCCCCATTCACCTTCATTCAGCAGCCCTTTCATTAACATTCCTCGGATTTTTTGACGTGAGCCAAAGTTGGAAGCTCGGGCTGACAGGGAACACAGTCATATGGCTGACATAAGGAGAGCAGAGCAGCCTAAGGTAAATAAGCTCCACCACTTTTCACCACTTAGCACTTTTTTTTATGCCCATTTTGTGTCTTTTCTCTGTCCTACGTTGCATACGCCAGTGACCGCTTTTGTCATTACCAATAACAGAAATCCACTTTGAAATATTGCAGGTGGGACAGGACCGCTAAACAGATGTGACCTCATGTGAAGGGGACATGGCAGTGGAAACAGTGGCAACAGTGGCACTGTTACACTCCATGTCCATTGAGAGGAAAATGACTAACGTAGGCCTACACAGACTATTAAATCTTCTCCCTCTCTCACAGCTGTATAGCTGATCTGATGACATGATTTATAACAGATGGTGACCGTACTAGTCACGTTGCAGAAATATGCACCGTGTGTTATCATTTATTACTCCCTTCTGCCAGTCTGCTAACTATTGCAAGGTGATATGACTGACAGACTTTAAAGGGTCAGTTCAACTAAATCACAAAACCTGATATTTTTCCCCACTTACTCCTGCTGTAGTGGTATGTAGATTGTTTTGCCAGGTTTTAAGATATCGGCCACAGAGATTTCTGGCACCATCCCAATAGTGGAGGTGGAATCTCGTTTGTGGCGCTCAAAGCTTTGGATACATCGGAAAAACCTTCCAGAAGAGATGTTATTTCTAAGGATAATGGACAGACTTCACTCTCCAAGCATTACACTATATTCTGCTTTCAAAAAAAGCACATTTATTTTCACTGGCTGAAATCGCTAATTTGCCTCGAAGGGCTTTGCAATGTATACAAAATATGACACGCTCCACGTCTTGAATTTGGATAAGGGAAATCCAGATGAAAACTATCACAGGGTCTGTTGATTATCTCGTATAACCAAGACAGTTTCTGGAAAGACATACTGCTGTTTAATTTTCCAAGTAACCTTTCACACTCCACTCACTTCCGATACAAAACTATCTGCCGTGTACCAAAGCGGGAAAAAGAGCATTCTCTATTTTTTTTCTTGTAATTTAGGTACACTAACCCTTACACATAAAACACAATAGTAATGTTGACACTACAGTGCATAGTTGACATTGTTGCGAAGATTACATACTGTAGAAATTGATGGGTGCACATTCTGCATTGTCCAAATCGACAGTCCCAGTGTTGCTGCTGACTGCACAGCTCCTGAGTACATGATACTTCTCATCTTGATTCATTTAACAAGTGTTAATTGGCTGCTTTTTAAAGGTGATGTCGGTGCACCTACAGCCCACAATTAGTGCAATTATCTCAATAATTTATTCATGGAGTTCGTGGCTCACATGGTAGAGCGAGCACCAAGGCTGAAGTCCTTTCCACAGTGACCTGGGTTCAATTTCATTCCCCCTCTCTTGACTAAATTTCCTGTCTATCTCTCCAGCTGTCAGCAGAAGGAGAAATTGCCAAAAATATCTTTAAAAAAAATCAGTTATTAATGTTGGAGGACTTACTTTATATGATGTTTCTTGCAGAATAGTGTTTTCTTCTTATCTTTGCATCCACAAGACACTTTTAAGTCTGCCCTCACTTGACTATTTTTCTTTCTTTTTTTTTTTTTTTTTGCAATTCTATAATGTATGAAGGATGTGGAATGTTTTCAGTTAAACTGAATTGCTGGCTTTAATTGAATGGAGAGGCAGCTGAAGGAATATGAATAACGGCTGGGAGTTAAACTGCATAGCTAGCTTTAATTTGTATGCAGAAGCAGTTGGATGAGTTGGAAAAGTGGGAGTATGTATGAATGGAATTTTAAAACGTTGAATAAAATTCAATGAAAGATGTGGAATATTTTATGGTTTGAATGGGCGACTGGAAACATCAATGAGTAGATATGAGTTGGAAGGCGTATGCCTGCTTGGAAAAGTGTGGATGAAGGATACAAAATATAATCTGAGGCCTAAAACTTGACTATATTTTAAGAAAAAAATACCAACATCCAAACATAAATTATCTTTAGGCGGTCATTCACGGCTTCAAAATCAGAATCCAGGTGTCATGTATGGCAGAGAATCAAGCAGTCTTTAAAGACCTGACTGTAGAGTTCAGACTAATCTTTTAAATCACTTCATGACAGTTTCTAAATCAAATCTTTGAAAATAAATTCTAACTGCAACCTCCTTTTTTAATTTTTTAGCTCTGATTTGCTCTTCGCCAACTCCTGAAGGAAACATCTGCATGTTTAGCTGCTAAATGTTCACTATTTTCACGTTGTTAGCTAGTCACGTGCTTAGGTAGCTGTTTGGAGCTGGGCGCGTCTCATATGGTGGCTTTATCAGAGCCTCAGTTTGCAGCCTGTTGCTGCTGGAAACAGTGTTTATTTTCTGTCTATCTTCTATGAGATTGGTGAGACCAAAACAACATACTAGCGAGCCATAAAACCAAAACAATGAGCTCAGAGATGCTAAAATGCACAGACAACACTCCCTGTTGTCTGTAGTACAGTTTAGCATTTTTACAGTACGAGTGACCCTTTTACAAATAATAGTTATTTGGTGATTTTCCTTTGTAGCCCTGTTTTATGTCAATGTGACTAACTTTATTTCTTACCTTCTTATTTTATTGGCTGTTTTGTGCTGGGCAGGTCTCATGCAGTGGCTCTATCAGAGCTTTAATCGGCTGCCTGTTGCGGCCGGAAAAAAATGTTTATTTTCTGTCTATCTTCAATCTTCTGGGAGTGGTGAGACTGATCCAAAATAATATAGTCATGAGCCATAAAGCCAATACAATGAGCCTAAAAATGCTAAAATGTACTGGAGCTGAGACAAGTTGGGTGATTATCTGCGGGAGAGTACACTCAAAAACATATTTAGGCCACTTATGTATTTATGTACTTACATAGAAAATTCTATGCAATTGAAGTCCAGCATTCTTGCCTAAAAATCTTTTTTTAGTGCAGAAGTGACCTGTTTTACAATCAATACAGTTATTTTGTTCATTGTTAATATGAAAATGGTGCAGCTTGTTTTAAGGCTAAATGCTACTCACCTTTTTTTCTTATTTTATTATATTGAAATCATTGTTGTTATTATAGTGCTTGGGCCAAACTACCTTTTGATGTAGAGGTTGACTAATTACTACAAGACCAGCACAGCATGTCTAGCCACTCAGAACAACCTCAAACACACTTATCATTCTCGGTTTACCTGCTTTTTTCACTAGAGGTTAGATACCATATGGCTAATCAAATTTCGTGCCAAATCACCAAAACCATCCAATAGCACTCTATCTTTATTTGTGGCCACAAATGAGAAATAAAAGCCAAGGTGGTCTCATTTGATACATCTGCTTGTTTCCCTTGACTCTGAACCAGAGAGCACACTTAAACTTTCTGCTACAGTGCGTTTAGAAAAATCACAGATCACCATTTCTCTCACGTTACACTGTCCCATGAGGATAAACCTGGCGGATGTTTTTCTCACACTTCTTGTGAGGCTGGTTAGCTGAGAGGCCTTTCCTGTATTTTCCCTGCTTAGACATGGCTCGATGAGAATGAGCCAAAACACGATGGTGGTATGTTGAGGAAAGGACTGTAAAGATGCTCTGATAGCTCTGATATATCTTATTCTTAAGAGCCTAGTGAAAGAAATGAGGAAGGACAAGAGCATACGAGACGACAGACATAGAAGATGAAACTATTTGATTGATGCCAGATGCCTCTATTTTCTTTCAAATGTCACCTTCAGCTTCATTTCACACACAAGTATGAAATCACACAGCTCACGTATGCCAGTGCATGAATGCCCACAAAAGACACGCTTGCAGTCTGAGTCCTTTTTTTTTTTTTTTAACTGCTTTGGCACCACACGACAGGGACATGGGATATATTATGGTGGAAAATTCTTGGTCCTGGTTTTCCTGGATTAATATGGACCAAATATAAAGTGTCAGCTTCGATTTGAGTATTTACCTAAAAATGAAAAGGGGAATTCAGTCGCCTGTGTTGAGTCAGAGTACAGAACAGCATGATATGCTCATGAGAAGGGTTCTGCTTTCACTGGTTGTCCCAGTGGTTGTGACTTTAAGCGGTGTCATGCCTGCCAACACAAGGCTATGATTAAACTAGTTTGTGTGGTAATTGGCAACATTTTGAAATGTAAAAAAATATATATGATTGACATAACACAACAGCGATTCAACCTATAGCCAGTATGTGGAATAGTTGCTGTAAGCATGAAGTGTTGTCTGGTGGTTGGCCTTTTCTTTTAAAGCATGATGTTTAGATAGAATAGAGATACAGCTGATAAGGAGAAAGTGGAGCTGGATAGGTCACACACTAGGAAAAAGCAATACGGCAATAACCAAACAGGCATTAACATGGAACCCACAAGGCAAACGGAGCAGAGGGAGGCCCAAAAACACCTGGAGAAGGAGCACACAGCTAGATATGAAAAAGAAGGGACTGACGTGGAAACAGCTGGAGAGGATGGCACAAGACAGACGGGGTTGGCAACGATTCATCAATGGCCTATGTTCCGAAAGGAATACAAAGGCCTAATTAAGTAAGTAAGTAGTAATGATGTTTTATACATTTCTGTTTGATCGTACTGCTATTTGTTACGACTGAACAGTTAACGTTGGCCTAAGTTGACTTCTAAACTGTCTGGTAGGTCCTTCTCTGGGAGAAACCATCTAATGCACCACCATTGGATTGATAAACCACTATTAGACCACCATAACGGAAAAAGAAAATAGCACTATAATTCCATTGTTTGTTTGTGAATCCATGATAGGACACAAATGTTTATGGTCACACATCTATTTGAAGGGATTAGTTGTCTGTTTTTTGGGGTAGTTGTTGTGTCTTTTGGGTTTTGCACTGAAGCACTGCATTGTTTTACCAAAGCTTTTGATGCCAATGTCATAAAACTGCAAACGCACAAATTACTCATTAATGCTCCTGGATTTATTATTTCAATATGCAACTTGTGGTACATGCAGATTTATTTTCTGTTAATCATTCTGGACGGGAGACTCATGGCAATCATTTCGCCTGTTGAGCAATACTGTGTTAATGGACTAGTGTGTAGGATTTAGTGGCATCTAGTTGTGTAGTTGCTGATTGCAACCAAGTCCGGCAAAGACTTATTCATCGGTGGACCCGAGGTGGGCTGAATGACGCCTGGGGGCTCAAACGGCAGTCAAAGTGACCACACTGTTTAATATGCATAACTTTAAGCCTTAATATAATTTGAATGGGTGAGTTAAAAAGAATTCAGACTCAGTTTTCAGTACAGTTTTCATGAACAGGGAAATTACTGTTTTTTTGTACCAGGCTGTAAACGTGTTTATTTCTGCTGTGAAGTTGGACATTTTAACATGGAGGCTTATGGAGATGACTCGTTTTGTTGCCAGCCTCACGTGGACATTTGAGGAACTGCAGTTTTTGACACATTGGCTTTACTTCACAGCCACGGAGGTTGCCGCTTGATTCTATTCAATTTCTGCCATATTTTGTAAATAGAGCACCCTAAATCAGACACACTGGACCATTTAAAATTGTAATTTGTCTGTGCAGAACTCATTATGTAGGCCTCATGATTATAACTTTTTAGCTTTGTTTTGGTCTTTACCAACTCCTGAGAAAAATATCTGTCTCTTTAGCTGCTGAATGCTCCACTTTCTTCACCACCTAGTTTCTAACTGTGTCCGCCTGCTGTTTGATGGTTTGCAGGTAGTGTGCAGTGGCTTTTTGGCTCTCTTTCACTAAAAACAGCTGCCTGCTGTGGGCAAAAAAAAAAAGCACTGATGAGAGCGGTGAGAGTGAACCAAGATAGCAGCGTTCAACGCTGTAATGTGGTTTGTAACACGGGACCGCTTCACATACAAATAACCCTGTGAGGCATTTTTAATATAACAAAAACAGTAAATCAAGTCAAGTTGAAATCGTAAGTTCAGGCGGAGCACTGCAGTAATGCTTGCATTAGCTGATGGGTATCATCTGTTTCGTTCATGCTTCAAAATCACTCTTGCTTATTACCGAGCCATACAGCTAAGCAAGCCAGTTACTGATGCAGGTCCTTGTGTGTTACGTTTTATTAGTATTTTAAGTAACATTTCTTTTCTTTTCTTTTATTAGGTCTTATTGGTTCTTTTACCAGAATCCTCATTCCTGCTCTAATCCTTTGAGAGCTTCATCAAAGAGCAGAGTTTTCTCCACCCAAACTAACTCTATAACCATTTCCTACGAATGGTCAATCACATAGGTGCCTCTGAGTGAAATATGGTTGCTGTTAACAGTGTTCTGTCAAATCAGGGGGAAAGCTTTCAAAATATTATGTCATACTATCATATGTTAAAATATTTGTGCTGTCGGGGGTTGATGGTGAGCAACGCTTTCCATTAAAATGCTCGCTGGAATTTTACTGTGATAGATTAATTCCTACTGGTTACATGAGCACAGTCGTCATGTATCTTACAGTGTCCAGCTCTCCAATACATAATAACTTCATGATCTAATGTCTGTCTGTGCTGAGCTATGGATGTGAACGTGCAATGGTACATGGATGTGATGTCTCAAGGGCACCCTGGGGACCTGTAGTGGTGTTTCTGGGTCTGTTCACCAGAGACATGGTGATCTTTAACCTGATCTGTATGTTTTCACTGCTGTGTTACTGTGTCAGTTTGTTTTAGGTTGTTGACTTAAATCAGACTAAATACATGAAAGCCTTCACCCAAAATAGTTGACTGAATCCTGGACCTTCACATGAGTCCAAAAAAGCGATAATGATTCAACCTTATCATCTTATTTCTGATGTCAGTAAATTACTAATACCTGCTATCAAACTGAATAAATTATCCCTACAATTAATTAAGAACAAATAAGTAGACAAGAGAAAGTGATGACAAGAAGAGGTGAGACAAAACAAGGGTCATCACAGCCTGCTAAGTGGATCAGGGTCGGTTTCCCCCTGGACGAGATTAGTCATCTTGGGAATTGAGCACAAGTAGGTATTAACACAGTGACACAGCCCCACCTCCTCTCTCCTGGCTTACACAAAACACTAGCTGGAGCTCCTGGGCCTCTGCAAACATAGCCTTGGATTAAGTAAGTTTGAAAAGCACCGTGATAACGTGGTGACTAGGATTGTGTCACCATATTTAAAATGAGAAAGAACTTCATATGTTTGCACGTCTATACTTACATGACATGACATGAGAGACACTGCTAAGATCATCTTTTATAATGTAATATAATAAACTAAGTAAAGAGAGACTGCAATTGTGCACAAGGGAGTGTTTGTTTTATGTACCTCAGGTTCGTTTTTCCTAACGAGGAATTCCTGATACATCTGTAAATTGATACCCAAGCCGAGCCTGAAACAGAGCTCAGGACACTTAAGATGCCTCTGCCAAAACAGTGTTTTCAGTAAACAGCCTCTCCGCTCTTTAAAAAGGGTAAAAGATACTCAACTTTGACATGGCAGGGAAATGGAGACTGTTCACAAGCAAATTCCCAGAAAGCATTCTCTTACCTAATACAAACTCTGTGTTCAAAGGGGAATATACCTGCACACACTAAACCATTTCAGATGCACTCACCCGCCTCTTATTCCAGCTCTTAGGATGGTGCTATAAGTCACTGCCATCCAGGACACAGACCTTGAACGCCTTTCGCTCTTTAGCCATCTATTTCCCCCTCAGTCTGTAACTGTGCTGTGCGTATTCTGAAATCTGATGCGTTTGCGACTATGCGATTCTTATTTTTCTAGCTATATTGATGAAACTGATCTGTTACACACTGTACCGGAATCAAATTCCTTTCAATCGCAGCTCACATTTGTGTGAACTGAATTGGTGTGATGAAAAACCTTGGCACCGTTCGGGAGCTAACTGCGGACACTCCCTGCACAAAGGCATTTGCACGCAAAAAGTGATGGAAGTAGTGTTGAGAAAGTAAAACGATACCTGGAAAGAGAAACTCTGAAAGAGAAACCCTGAAAGAAAAACCCTGGAAGAGATACCCTGCTCACCTTTTAATCCCCACGTAGCTGACAAAAGTGCTGCATGAACTGGGCATGCTTATCAGATTTTTGAGTTCAGAAAGTTACAAATATTGGCAGGTGTAATCCTCCCAATGAATGCAGGGTTGGGCGGTAATGCTAACACACCAAACTAAGACAGTGAATATGGTAAATGTGCTAAACATGAGCATGCTACAATATGAGCCACAGAGCCACTAGCGTGACATGCGTGCATATATATGTGTGTGTGTGGATGTTTATGTTGATGTACTCTTTAGTCCATGTATGGGCTACACTGCTCCGCTCACACACACACACAGTGGAGTTGTCTTACGCCTTAACAGCAAACACATGGATCTTATGTGCAGCTCTCTGTTTTGACACCGTGTATAGTGGAACTACAAACACACAGTATTTTTAGTTTGGCACCGTTTCATGCAATGAGGAAGTGAAGAAGGAGCATAAGAGGGCCATGCATGGTGTCAAGAAGAGTGGTGCTCTTCAACAGCCTTTGACACTAAATGTTTGAGGGGGCTGTTGTGAATATGATCAAGGAGGCTTTTGTTGCCTTAAACTGAAAGGTCCTTGTCCCTTTGCCTGTGAATATCCTCAGCTCACAGCACGTGTCAATGTAATGCTACCAGTGTGAGGAAAATGCACAGAGAAGGTCAAATAGGCAGCTTGCAAAGAACCACAGAGTTTGTTCACAGACAGCCTACAGAAAAGATTCCACATCAGCGACCATATGTAATTAACTGTTTTAGGTAGGTAGCAATAAAACTGTATTTGTCCGTTTTCTTGAATTCCTCCTTCCAGCCACTGAGACTGTCTCTATCATGCAGGCTTGACCCAGAGGTTGCCAATTTGTGTTTGTGTCTTTGTCTGCAGCTCGAGAACAGGCTTGTGGCTTTGGCTAGGAAAAAAGAGAGGAGGACAGCGTTGTGGCGGTGCGAGGGGGATGGAGATGGAGGAGAGACAGGAAGAGGACAAAGAAGAGGAGGAGGAGAGGAAGATGTATTTCAGCCTAAGAAGCCATAAACAGAGATGAGGTGAAGAGTTCATGCCAACGGGAGGAAGTCTATATAATTTAAAGTTCAAAGGTATAGAAATATACTACAATAGAGTCCTGACCACAACAGTGAGATAAACAAAACTCTCCTCTACCGTCATATGAAGTTTTTCATGCCCCGTGAAAGGAGATTCACAGAATACTTGCAAAACGGCCAGTGCATAATTTCAATTTTTCATCCTTTCATTTAATGCACTCCAGCCCTTTTTTTGCCCTGTTTGAAATTACATCTGCTATCACCAGAACTTCTCTGAACCCAATTTTACCCTGGTCTGTCATTGTGTTTCGGGGCCAGGCCTTTCTCACTGCCGTCCCTGCGAGACCAAATAAAGTCAGCCAATTTCTGGTTGCTGATGTCATCTCCACCATCTAAGTGATTGCCCTATAATCAGCCCCGTTCTGCTCTGTGATTGGAGCGGCCGGTCCAATCTGGCCTCGGCGACTTCTGTGGGACCGACGGCAGAGAGAGATGAAGGAACATATGGCATCCTTTAAAGTCAATCTTGCTCTCGTTCTCTCTCTGTAAACGCACTCGGTGGAACCGATGACCTAACTGATCATTTGGTCTTTTTTCAAAATAAAACTCCCGAAATCAAATTTGATCTACTAGCCTAATAAATGAGAGCTTGCTGCTATGTTTCGCTGCCAACGGATATAAATTTCAATTATTAGTTATTCTTTTCTGGCCGTGCTTGTTCAGAGACCTCTTAGGCTTTTTGAGACAATTTCCTGCTATGAAAAACTTTACTAGATTTAATATGTGGGCTAAATGCCCTTCATCATCATCATTTTTGGTCCTAACGTTTTAGTTCACTTAAACCTGCAGCTTGGCTTTGTACATGGGTACTACCATACAAGACGACACAGAAATTAACATAAGAAAGAAGAAGGCCCATGAGATTGAGATCAGAAGTAATGAGGAAAAGTAATTCGCTAATGAGAGGTTGGACTCTGCAACTTGATCTCTCTTTTTTTCTGGCCTACAATGTTCTTATTATGTGATCAGAAGACACCAATTAAAGCACTCCAGGAAAAATTGCCCCTTGTTAGTCGTTAGTCAAGAGCTGCTGAAGTGGCTGAATGCGGACGGGACAAGTACTGAATAGTGCATTGTATTTGAAAATTGGACCTTCTTAAGAGAGAATTACTATGATTGCAATTACTCTCTCAAATATATCCACGGGGGCGGCCAAATAAAACGCAGTACGGCTTGCCACAACACATTCTGCAACCTGTCATTAAGAGCCACAACTCTTTCTGTTTCACATCTCGTAGCTGTCTGGTAGACCTCATATATAGGCCTACGTTGTATGTTGTATGCTAATGTATATGAAATTTACGAGATGACTGCGGCAACAAAGGAGAGAAACAGATTTTAAGGTCATGAAATGCAGAGTGCATGGCACGTGAGGGGGTTCGTCGCTCTGTCGACACAAAACGAGAGTTCAAGAGTCTCTCACACTCCCAGATGACTGGCCCGCTGCTGACCGCAGACCAGGCCTGTCACTCCAGCGCACATCAGCTGTCAGCCTGCAGAGAGCATTGATGCCAGCAGACAGAAAACAACAGCCTAGTCTGCACGCCAGCCTACGAAATTAATATAACAATACATATATGTACAGTTAGAGAAAAGAAAGAACATTTCTGTTACATAAAATTTGTTCTCTTCAGTTTTGGGCTGCATTAACTGTTCCTGTGTTATGACTGTTTAAATCACCTCACTTTGAATGTTAATGTATCACCACCGGTTTTCCAATTTCATAAAGATGCAATAACATTGTCTGACATTAACGGAGGCAGTCTTTGTGTCTGGCGAGGCAGGGTGCCTCCACTCTTATACATTAGCCTGGGAAGTGGTAATGTATGTTCAAGTGGTAGCAGCAGTATGAACTGCAGCAGATTTTTTTTGATACTGCCATCTTTTCTTAATTTCAAATATGTGAAATAATTTGCCCATGGTGATTTCCCGCTTTTCAAACAATTGATTGCATTTGAAGAATAATGCTGAGTCTTGTAGCAGAGGCGTGTTTTTGAGAGACAGCAAGCTCCAAAAGTCTTTTATTTAAATGACTGTGGGGACATCTTCAGTGCCAACACTGTCAAAGCTGTTTTTACTGTCACGCATGCTTCAAATGTACACTGACCACTGAGGTATCTTATCATGCAATGAGTATAGTTTTGTATAAAACATGGTAAGAATGGTTTATTAGCACAATACTACTCTTTGTGGTTTTTCAGGGCTAGCTGTATATTCAGTGGCTGCAGTGATGCAGACCAGCATATCCTTAGAGCCACTATACTACAGTGCTGTAATATTTCCACGCAAGTTTCACATTTAACTATAAAAAAACACTACATAACATCTGTCAATTATTTATAATATGCATGCATGTGTAAGCTGTTGAACGCATGCAAGTACCTAGAGCAGCATGCACAATGCCACACAATGACTAACTAATGATGATGATGCTCTGTCCTGTAGTTTCCATTCAATTTCTAACACGTCAATTTCCCGTAAATGTCTTTAGACCCAGAGAGAACCCACGTTCTCAGTTATGGTTCGAACCAGGAACCTTCTTGCTGTAAGGCGACAGTGTAGTAAATAATAAATACACAAGGGTTAACAGCAAAACCAATCCATAGCTGGTCGACAATATCCAGCGCTCCCAAAGGCACATTATTTCACAAAGGCACATGCAGTATGTTAAAAAAGTGTCAAACTGCTGCTGAGTTTGGCATAAAAAGTGTGGCCAGATGTGGCCTGGGATTTTTGCTGGAAGCTGCCTCTTTTTTTTTTTTTTTTTTTTCTGGGTTTTGCTCTGTCATCATTGCACTGTGGTAAAAAGACAGGTGGTGCTTCATTTTTTTCCAATCCCAGCATTTACAGCAGAGAAGTAACAAAGGTAGAAATGGTAAATGTAGCAGAGCAAAAAGTTTAAAAGATGACTGGCTAAAAATATACATGATTAAAGAGTAGGAGTATAGTTTGAAAAAAAGGTACATGAATAGTACTTGTTCCTTTAAAAAATACATTTTTGCACTGTATGTGTGTTACTTCCCACCCCTCTAAAACCTGGCACCTACATTACCCATAATGCCGCTCAACTGCAGACAGTTCAGTTTAAGATTTGGGTGTCTTAAGCTAGTAGCAGCTAATGTATCCTTGAGCTGCTAGCCTCAAGCAGAGATGAGGAGCAAGCGAGGTCACTTCTTTCTCCACAACCCCAGACTTTTTTTCATTTTCAAATTTGTCCGTTTTTAAACGCCAGCTCAAGACTCTTGCACAGTATAAACTTGTGCTAAACTGGATTACCAACCAGGGAAAGCAGGCAACTACCAGGGGCCCTTAGACCCCCATAAATTCCAGATTCACTGTGGGTCAAGTTAATGGTAATTTAAAGTAGTAATTAAAGTAGTTTGGGAATATGACCACTAAATGAGTATATCAACTGAAATAGAAATGAGAGCCTTTCATCGTTTCATACCTTCATTATTTAAATGTATTCTTTGCTCACATGGGGCACATTCCTATTGAAATCTGGTTAACTGGTTTGCTTGAAGGTGAAGTACACTGCACAGAAAGATAATGATGTTGGTGGTTGGGCAGGGTATCAACAGGGGCCCACGACCCTAAGGTGCCCCTGAGCAGTTTGATCCGGCCCTGCTTCCAGATGAAGCGTTTACTATTGATGCCTTTTTATCTCATTTTTCAATTATTTATTTTCAATTAGACATCAAAAGAGACATCTGCCGAGGATGACTGAATTTTTTCTTGAAAATAAATAAGAATTTCTCTTCTAGCTTCAGGTTATAGAAACCATCTGTCACCAAGGCTTGTTAAATAAGAAGGTCCAGGAGAGGATGGAAGCTTTTCTGTCCTGGATTTACCCCCGAGGCATAATAAGTGCGATACAGTCTTCATTTTCACATTCCACAGGACAGGACTTCATTTTGGTGAAGAGCAGCGGCAGAAATGGGACCTGAGAACTGACTAATGAAGAGTAGAAGAAATGTGTCTTATATACTGTATGAGTTTTTCCATCCCCCCCTCACCCTCCTGGTGTCTGGCAAAAGCCAAATATTCTATGACGTGGCATCACTGTCCCCTGCTGGTGCTGCTTAGAAATGATTTTTGTTCCACCTGTCTTTTATTGCATGATTTCCTCTTTATTTCTTCCATTGGTTTTATTTTGTAGCTGGCGAATGACTCAAAGCCAACAAACACAAGGAGTGAAAGACATTTAAGAGTCGCTGCCGGTTTATATTCTACATGTGCATATAAAGTTTGTAAAATATGTATACCTTATATAATGCTCAGTTGCATTTCATTCAATACAGATGCATTTTTATGTCTCCAAACCAGAGATGATGGATTAATAAGAGTTTCAGCCTTAAAACAATTTGAAAGATTGAAGAAATAATATGTTTGGCACCACTAGATGGCAGCAGTACAGTGTCACTTCATAAAATTCACTCACAATGACAGCTCAAACGATCTGTCTTCTTCTGGTTTATCTTCTCTCTCTTCTAATGGATGAATGACACACACAAGCAAGACTGATGTCTCCGTCATTTAAATGCATACAACTGTCAGGTGGATTGAAAACTTTAGGAAGGGATCACCAATATTTGGCCCACACTCCTCCATGGTCCATCAACAACGTGGCTGCAACAGAGGAGATTTAGAGTTTGTCCCTGAGTCAAACAACCAAACACATAAATCATGTCGCATGCTGTCCTTCCAGTCGATATTCACCCACATGTGATATTTTCTTTTCATGACTTGTTTGAAGAGTTGTCATCCTCATCCAGTGCTGTGGTAAGAAATTCCCCTGAACGATAAAAAAAGAGGTTCAGTCAGCACAACAACATCTAATAAACAATATTTATTTTCATATTTGAAATATATTACCGATCTCTAGCTACAAGTCTGTCCCTCTGGACTCCTGTTTATTAAATGTCTAAAGGTCACACACATGACCACTTTACCAATAACTTTTCAATATATATATACAGAGAGAGAGAGAGAGAGGGAGCATCCATACTGATGTCTTCCTTCCTTTCCTATCTTTAACCCACCCACACATTTCACGAGGGAAGGGTCTTACATGATGAAACTGCCTGTTCCAGCAAAAAGCAATTTGCCCTAATGAAAAAAGATTATAGATATGGGCAATGAAATTGGTCATGCATTTCAATTACTGAAATGACCGTCTTGATAAGTGTATGTCTTGACTGCTAAGTGAGAGGTGATGAGATCTGAGCCCGGGGCTATTCTCCTTTAGATTCAGACATTTAAATCGTGAAGTCGCCTTTCGACCTCATGTGAGAGCGACAGATGGATGAATCGGAGGAAAGTCTACGCAGACGCATATTTCTTGGCAAATTTAAACAATATGTACTTGCAGAGTGAAGAGTTTCTGCAGTACATCCTGTAGAAAGCTTCACTGTATCGAGCCTTTTTCAGTTTTCTTATGGACCACTGCTGAATCCATATCTGAACAAAGAAAACAAAGAAAACTGACTTCACTCTTTATCTTTCTCTTACCACCCTGACTTTCTTTGTTGCAAAAGAACACAGAGGGGGGAAGGAAAAGAGGAAGGAGGCTGATTGGCTCCTGTGAGGATGTAGAGCTCACTTTTGTCAAAGCAGTGCTGACTCTGGACCTAAGAGACCCCCTGCAGCACTCCCATTTCCAGACTTTACAGCCAAAACAAGCTATCTAATTAGTGTCCTGATGTTGCCATTCGACTCCTTTCATTTGGACTCTCCACTCCTCACTCGGTGCTCATTTGCAGAGCTGCAAACATCGCCTCTGTTCAATGTTGACACAGTATCCTCATCTGACAGGAGCTTTGGTGCTGTGGAGAAAAAACCTGATGTTATGTGTCATTTTTATGTTTCAGTGGAACATAGAAAGCCAAAACAAAAAAAGTAATGTTTAGTAGATGTACCGTAAGCTTCTGTTTGTCTGAATACACCAGCTGCAGCCACATTGTGCAAGGCTGGTTTTGTGATGCCAGGAATGTGGGAGAGGTTGTAGAAATTTTAAATGAGGTGACTGGACTTTAAGAAGAGGGATACATTTGAGAGTTGTGTTAACAAAAAGCCATAGACAATTCATCCCTGGACTTGTTAAAGACCATCCTAGACTACATAGGAGCAAGACACTGAGACTGAAAGACATATAAATTGATGTTGCTGTATCATCAGTTTGTGATCATTTCACATCTGTGTTGGCTTTGTGTTTTTCTTTGCAGTCATTTTGCATCCTCTTGGTGGTCGTTTGGTCTCTGTCTGTGGTCGTGTTGCATCTTCTTGGTGGTTGTTTTGTGTCTTTCCTTCTGTCGAAACAGAAACAGAGGCACCACTCCTTTCAGTTAGAGTTATGTTGCAAAAAAGTTGTTTCTGGCTCTACTTCATCCAGTAACCAGCTGCATTAGCCAATTACAGCAAACACAATCTGGTGAAAATACAAGGTAGATTACCTTGCATTGTGTTTCTTTGCATTGTGCTAATTTGCTGCATCTAGAAGAAGAAAATTATTGTTGCTATAATGCTCTGAGTTGCACAATCTATGGAGAAAGAATAGAAACTGCTCTCTTGATATTTAGCACCCACATTACCAAATGTTGGTCAAGAAATACCCTAAAATCTGCAGGGATGTAAGCCGAACTGAGCCACAAGTGAAGACTCTTAGTGTTACATTTTTTTGGGAATCCTCTGTGACAATATTTATCCTGTTAAACTAAATGTGGAGACTGTTTTTGGACCAATGGTACTGCATGAAAACAGTCTAATACAGGAGGAACTAAACATTTAAAAGCAAAGCTGCTTGGTTCACCATCCACTGTCTATCTGCCACTTTCAATAACATGACACATGAATTAAAAGGTAATTCAGTTCTCACGGAATAGGGTAATATGTGAACTTTGATCCAATCAGTGTGTTTCAGGCGACAGGTAAGCTGCTTACCCTCACACTCCTTGGACCACAGATTCCCCGAGACACCCATAATGGTGCATGTGATGTTATTATGATTCAGAAAATTGCCCTGGATGATGTGTCTGGACTTTTTTTTAGCTTTCCTGATCCTAGTATGTGTCAGTAAATCCCTCCCCTGAGATGTAGCTTGTTGAAATACTGTATCCTCCATTGCACATGCAGGTGTTTTAAAGTCTGCAAGCAACTCCCACGGGCATCTCCCAAATGGTCCATCACGGTATACGTAATGCAAGTAGCAGAATCACAATGCGGCTTGGTAGCACTTCTCTAAGGTCAAGGCAACAGTTACTATTATTACCAATTAGCTTGTGGGCACCAGCTGTGACCTTGAAAAAGACATTTCATCAGCATTTCATTTTAAAAGCTTTGAGGATGCTAGTCTTTACTGTGCTTTAAATGACGTAATCCAAGGCTAAGTTAATAGAAAACATTGTATTTTTAGTTTTTGTATTCTTAAAGCTCCTGGTTTCCATGTGCTTCTTCTCTGTAGTCTCCAACTGAAATGGGAACGGCTGAATGTTTTTTCCTTTTCATGCACTGGCTTGAAAAATGGAGGGTTTACTTGAGAGCCAAAAGAAGTCTTTTATATTGTGTCAGAAACCCCACTCTGTCTTTGGCTGAAGGGAAGTGACATTAGTGGACAGAGAGTCTCTCTTTGGTACAGCAAATGAAATTCCCCTTGGGGGAAAAAAACTGTTAAGATTCTGTCTTTCAACTTCACATCTCTATAGCAGCGGCAGCCGTCTGCCAGGCTTTAAAATCAGAGCAAGCATCAATGGAGGAAGCCGTAGGAGTGCTGAGGATCATATGAGGTGTTAAATTTCTTTGTGATTCAGCCTTGATTTATCTGAAAAAAATATGTTTCAATTTAAGTTTTCATGCAATGGAAATGGAGACACTTCAGCAATTATGTGAAAGGACAGAAAGTCTTCAGTATGTTGTTTTTAATTTGGTCTCATTTAGCAACCCACCCGACATCTACAACAATTACTGGTGACTGCATTGAATTCGGTCAGACAGGTTTAAATTATAAAAGCCCACTCAGCGATACTTATTTCTTATTCGGAACAAATAATGACTTATCTCTGGTGACATGTCAGTGAAAATGGTCAGCGCAATCATAGTGTCAGAGCACAGCACTTAGTCTCTGATTAGTCACATTAAGTAGATGTTTATTCTCCACTTTGTCCTTGGCAGTTTGCACTGTGCTTGCATTTCCCTTATGAGTGACTCACCAACAGTGTTTCCATCCAAACGTATCTGCACATATACATATTCTTAATTGGATTTTGAATAATTTGCTGAATGCTTACATGATTACCTCCACTACAGTTATGCGAAAATTAAGAAGTGGTTCACGAGCATACAGTAAGCAGCAGGTGGTGCCAATTCTCTAGTTTGAAAAATAGAAGAAAATGAGGGACAACAAGATGACGAAATTAAAAGAGCGCCAGTTGAGCTTCAACCAGTGAAAATGGGGGCGCAAAGCTTTGAAATATGGTCCAGTACTGAGTGAGCCACCGCTGCAACACCGTAATCCTTAAGGGCAATTGTGCATTATGAAATACATCTTGTTGTGGTTGTTCTTGCCACTGAACCACTCAGATTATTAATATAAGTGTCTGACAACATTTGAAAGAACCCCCACAGAAGAATTGAATGGTTTTGGTGACCTTTGCTTGATCCAGTCTGTGAAAACTCCTCTGTGGTCATAGGGTCACAGCATTAGGTCACAGTGACCACAGAAACACAACCAGTCTCCAGAGGTTTGCAGTCTTGTGGCAGCTGGTCCTTCTTTCTTTCTCCTCATCAGTGCTTCCAGTTGTCAGGTGGCCATCGAATTCAAAGTCTTCATCCATATTGTTAAAATTAGCTAAGTATTCAGCCATGACAGTGAAAATGTTTTATGTAAGACTAAGCTATGGTTTCTGCACTCCAACAAAAAAACAAACTCTTCCCTGACTACACACATTTCCATTGTTGACTTCCTGCAACTAGTCATCTCACCTCTCCTGAGATCTTCAGCGAGAATTGGATAGACACACAGTGGATCAAGTGTTTCATCTCCTGTTAAGTGTGTTAGGGTTAGTTGGTTTTCAAAAACTAACTTGTGAAAATTGAGGACGCTTCCAGTCTTTTCTAATGCGATACTTTAAAATGAGAATCAAAATCTGTTTTTAATTATTATTACAAAGGATTATACAGCAAGCAGTCGTGTTATTTGGTCATGATGACATTTGTGTCCCAAAAATGTTACAGGAAAGAAGTGCAGCCAGAACAAAAGTAATTCCCCATTCGTTTCACTGGGGGCTGATGTTTTCGCCTTTGGACACAAATTGATCCAACCTCTTTTGCATTGATTGAAGTTTGACACAAAGTCACAAGACTCTCCAGTCACTTTGTGAGAGGGGAGTGGGCTTGAAATCTCATTCCAGAAATATTGATTGTAGGCTTTAGTGTGTTTCAAAGTACTTGACAGATCGTCTTACAGCTTTTGAAACCCCCTTTCCAACAGTTTTTTTTTCATCCTTCACCGAACTACTTCACTCACTTTTCATGTGCCTTCATCCCAATCTGTATGATCATCCTACAAAGACATGCAAAAGATACAGTCTAAGAGGCTGTGATGGCATGCGTTTCATCCTGCCCTCAATCAGGTGAAGCCATTTAGAGCAGTCATTCAGTTTGCCCTTAGATGTGGAAGCACCATATATATTAGATATCAGATGACCTAGTTTGTTTGAATCATACAGACACCTTTATACACTCTTTCCTCTATGTCAACAAAGACCAAAACCAACAATGTGGCAGTCCAACCATTCAACCCTGCTATAGCAGCATTCCCAAGCGCATTGATTCCCACTGAGGATGTAAAGTTTAAATAGATTTTTCTGCCCACTTGGGTGAAGCAGAACACGTTGTAAACACAACACCGACAGTGAGCGGAGTGCCCTGATAGCTGAAGGGTTACATGTCACATAAATGTAACAGCCACAGTTTAATTCCAACCAGGGACCTTTGCTGCATGTCATACTGTAACTATGGTGATCAGCTGTCTTTCTACACACAGACCAGGTTTTCATCTAACGGTGTGTATTTACTGTTTAGTGCTGGGCAGGTCATGTACTAATACTACATCCTCAGTATAATGAGTATACATATAATACATATAGTACTATATATTCAGTATGATGAAGGAACATAACACACAGTGCTAAAAAAGAAGATAAGTGTTGCTCCAAAGTGACACAAAAATGCTGTAACCAGCATGTATGGAAGAGTTTCAAGCTCCTCTTCACAGCCTGTACAGTGGAATGAATCCGGGATGAGGGATGAGGGATGAGGGCTTACCCTCTGGGACGCTGGAAGATACCTCATTGTCTCTGGGGGGAACAAAAGGCAACAAAGCAGAGCTTGAAGAATTTAGAAGGTTTTCAGCTTCTCTTTTTTTTTGTCTGGTCTGCACCAGAGCTGATCAGCTTGGTTTTACCAAGATTCATTTTCGATGCCTTATTGATCTCGCTGCTCCTCGTTGAATCCAAAGCCAGACTGTAGCTGTTCTCTCCTTTAAGATTTAAGATGTTTTTACATTAATATCTATACTTGTAATATTTTCTGTACCTCTGTATCTATATGTGAGAGCCAGTCTGACATTAACATAGGACAGCCAGCATTTTAATTAATCCATGTTCATTAGCTGACTGGAGACCATAAGACATATGGTGTCCCCTTTTGCCAGGGACACGCTGTGCTTTTGTTTGAAATCAATTCATTTTGGTAACTGAACCATACTGTAGTTCTTAGGCCATGACTGACACCTGTGGTTTCTTCTCTATTACTCAGCAGTCCAGTTGGCCCTTCGAAATATCCTGCAGAACTAATATTACTGCACATTATTCATGTCCTGACTTAAAAAACATTGAAGGCGGGCAGCTGGACGAGATCCCCGACAGTCGCCTTACTGGATGTGATTAACTGTCATCTAACTGGCAGGTCTTTACTTTGTTCCACCGACTGGATGTATTCTGGATGTAAGGACTGACCTACTGATGGTAATATGGTTCCTGCTGATGAATGATGGAGAATCTCCCAGGGCTGGCTGTGTGTTCAGTTTTAAGGTTTTCAATACAGACTGAGGACTACTGAAATATGAAAGGACATTTTAGTGACATTTGAACTGACATTTAATGTTTGTTCAGCTTGGTTGTTTGTTTCATTATGCATAAGGCTTTATTCTGAAGTTTACCAGAGTGTGTCTGCAGTTGTGATGCATAGGGTGAGTTTATGTTTCATCCTTGGGATTCATTTGTCGTCTGTCTATCATTTTCTACAGCATAGCTGAGCTATGACTGTTGCCTTTGCCACTGGCTGCAATATATATTACCACAGCAGCAGTTCAGGTGCTCAAAACAAACAAACATTAGCTGATTTTAAAGCAGTTAGGTAAAAATCTTGTAGCTCTGCGTTCATTCAACTTAAGTATTTTATGTTTAACTCTGCAATTAGTCCGATAGTAATTTCAATTCAATTTATGTCACATTTAATCATAAAGAAAAATAGCAGATATAGCAAATTGTGTGTGCTCCTTCTACATTCATAATAGAACTAAATGAGGACTAATAATAATAATTTCTCTGTATAATGTTAGCTTGTGTTGAGAGACGCACATGCCTTGGAACAGAGAACCCTGGGAACACAGGGATGAAGCTGATGGAAAAACCAGGTTCAAATCCTGGCAGGAGTGTCTGGGTTTAAAAGCAGTCTTGGCCAATGTTACTGTCCTAGGTGCTATACAGAGTAGCCAGCAAGTCACAGTCACAGCTGCAGCTAACATTATAGCTGCAGCGTTAGCCATATGCAGTAGTCACAGCCAAGGTGATAGATTTGTGAAGTCAGAAGAGCTATTTGTTCAACAATTCCATTCTGTGTTCCAGATTTTCTTTGAAAACAGTATCCTTAATGTTACCAAAAACCTGACTTACAGAAATAATACCACAGTTATATAGGTTTATAATAACAACAGTAAGTAAGTTGTATTTACATGAAATCAAGTTTTTTATGTCAATTTTGCATGGCAGACAGCTCTAAAGACTACAATACCCATGAGCCTCGGCTGCCATTGCGATAGAAAAGAGTCTATAGTCAGAGACACAAATTCAGAATTATTTGCCAGTGCTGTTGGGAACAAAATATGGCGCCTTGCTAAATCCATCAAGAATTTAATTCAACTAATGGGGTGTTGATTAGCTTAGTTGATAGAGCATCCACCCCATATACGAAGCCTTGCTGCAGTGGCCCAGGGTTCGAATCCGACCTGCGGCCCTTTGCTGCATGTCATTCCCCATCTCTCTCTCCACACATTCCTGTCACTCTTCAGCTGTCTCTATCAAAAATAAAGCTTGAAAAAAGCCAAAAAAAAAAAAAATATATATATCTTAAAAAAAAGAAAAGAATTGAATTCAACTGATATAAGCTACAGACTGTGTTTTCACTTTTCTCAATACTGAAAGCTTTAGCTTCCCTCTTCCATTAGCGATGCAACAGTGGGAGTCCTACTTAACATCTCTTTGATTTTTTTAATTCAATGAACTTGATATTTTGTAGTGCAGCTCTTAATCTTCTGTACTGATGATTTAACTAGGAGAGTTTTATCCTGATCCAACTTCTCCAACTGTGAGTGATCTAACATTGTCCATGGGAAAAATGAAACTTTTACTTTTACTGAACCACGGGTATCCATAATAGCTAACCCTGTTTCATAACTTTATAGCTGTAGCATTGTGTGTGCTCACTCATCCTGTGCTCACGGCCACTGGTTATTGCTGTAGTCTGAGCTCAGCTTTCCCTTGAATTGTAGGTTCACACTTCCTCATTAATGCTACTGCGATATTCTTTCATTTCATGCAATATTCATTTCTTTCATTTTCTTGTGACATTTAATTATTAAATATAGCTGTTTTTGAATAAACTGAAAGAAATCTGTAAAAGCATGCATAATTCATGAGGCTAAAAAGAGTTTTGGTTGATCATACATTGTTGGTGTGACTCGTGCTTTGAGCCCCAGTGTGTTTTTCCTGCTTTCTGGTCAGATATTACTGAAACAGAGATCATAGTTGTCTCCATCGAGTGACCTTGGGTTGATGGGAGGGTGATGGTGCCTCGGCAGGCAGGCAGGTGGTATTCCTTTCATCCACTCACACAAGCGCTGTGGAAAACAGAAAACTTCTTTGCCAGTGACTGAGAAAGCGATAACAACCCAGTCAGTGTTCTCTGGAGCTGTTATCATTTTAATACAGAAAACAGAAGGCGGCAAATCAGACCAGGAACAGTGAGTGATTACGGCAGCGGGCAGGTACATTAACTTCTGTGAAAAAGATTTGATTTCCAAATTACTTCAGGAAAGATTCCAATACATCAAGTTTTATTATTGCTTGTGTTTATTCATGTGTCAAATAAAACTTAAAAGGAACATTAAATCACATTTTCTTATTTGGCCCCAGTATCTAACACACACTTCATCAGTGCTTTCCCACAGTTTTTTGCACTTTATTTGCCTTGTGGTGCAGAGTGGCTATATAGTTCAAACATAACCAAGCAGAATAGAATAGATACTTGAATAATATAACTAACTAACTAACTAACTAACTAACTAACTAACTAACTAACTAAATTAATTAATTAATTAGTAAATAGAATAGATAATAGATACATGCAATGTTAAAACTTGTTTAAAAAAGTCTTAATAACATTATGAAATTCATTGTTTTTTTCCTGGGTTGATTATGGAAGTACCCAACGAGTGAGCTATCTCATTTTCTTCACATGCACTGTCAATCATAATGTGTTGATGTGTTATGGCACCTGTAAACACACAGGACCTTGAGCAGATCTGGCAGGCCGAGTGAATTTGGTACCTACACCGTCACTCATAGCTTTCCCAAATCATAGTTCTTCTCATGCGAAGTCTGACCCTGCTTAGTATCTTGATGCGATGAGTGCTTTAAAGAACATAATATTCAGAGAAACCACACTGAGAAACAACCTTTCAGGGGAATCACAAGAGAGGAACACTGAAGTGCAGGAGTGGATTTGGTCATGCACGGACCAAGAGAGAGCTACAGCAGCTTCCCTTTGTGTATCCTGATCTTGGCAATAAAGAAAAGGCCATTTACCAAGACCAAGAAATGCAATGTGAAAAACTGCACATACATGTTAAATGTTAATGGTTCTCTGTGTGAGAATTTACAACCTTTTAATACCACATAAAATGTCATCTAAAACCCGTCGTACCAGCCATTGCAAGGTATACAAGTATAAAAGTATGATGGAAAACCCACTAAAGCCAAAGTGGCAAAATTCCTAATGATATAATTAATTTAATTAACCAACTTTAATATGTAGCACAAAAATCTCCATTAGCTCCACGTGAAATGTCAAACTACACAGCAGAAACAAACATGTTTACAGCCTCTCCATAACTATTTCCATGTCAAAAATACGCCTGAGTTCAAAGAAGAATTAAAACTGGTACAATTCAATATATATATCCAAAAAATCACAATTATATGCTTATTCTACCTAAACTATAAATGAACTATAAGAAACACATTTCTTTTTTTCTTTAGAATTCTTGTAATATACAGATACGCAATGATGATAACTGGGTAATATGTGAATGTAGTCCAAAGTCAGAGCTCTAACTGATCATGAGACGAGGCCTTTCTATATACAGTATGCTGGGGACCATCATAGTGTGCACTATGGCCCGCTGTACCTCCCTTATGCCAATGAAACAAGCAACAAGTCCTTATATTTCAAAAGAAGCAAATGTTTTGTATTTTTGGTGGGTAAATGCTTTGACTACAGTCGATGAATACCTGCCCTCGCTTCCAGGGCTTCAATGGTAAGCATACTTCATCATAACAGCTGATGCAAACAGCACAGGGTATATGTGGATCAGCAGCATGAATTCATTCATTTAAAACAAATGTCACCTGAGGTGGTAGGCAACAATGAAATGCCATGTCTGACACATGAGAGTTACCGGTGCTCCGTAAAGGATGAGCTATTGTCATTTCTTGCATGAAACATGCATGGATTCATATTTTCTTGCTAAAGTTTAATTGTTTTTGGACCAAATAAAAAACACTTCAGTAAATAAATATACAAGATAAAAATTCTCTGCATGATGAAAAGCAGAGTGCTTAAGCTAACAAGGACACAGTCATCCCCGACTGAGGAGAAAAGCAATTAGACAAGTACAATTAGAAATTGTATTTTTCCTTTCAGCAACTGTTGTCCTTTTCCTGCAGCAGGCAATGTAAGTATTTTGTTCCACTGTAGGTAGAGCACCTGAGCCCTGGATACATATTTAAATTTTATTTGCAGATCTGTGGGGCTTAATTGGGAATCTCATGTCCACTTTCCAGGTACTCGGCTGTTTCATTGAGATGTTTGGTTTCATTAGTGCTTTCCCTGTTTTCAGGAGGACGTTAGATAGAAATCTTGACACCTTTTTATTTGCTCTTGTGATAATCAGCTGCATAAAAATGAGGGAAAATGCAGACAAAGCAGTGGAGTTTGCTTAGGATCAATGAGGTTTATGCTAAACCAGTTCATAGTAAAGCACAACTGATTCAAGCACAACCTTTAGCTGGAATCAAGTAAGAGACACATATTTCCAGAACTTACAAGGAAGTGCAATCTCCTTTTTCTGTCCGGTCTCTGTGCAAATATAAAGTAGTATTATAGAGCTCTGGATGCTCACAGAAGGCTATAATAACAACAGTGGATGTCTGTACCTCCAGAGGGAAGATAAATCCACTTTCCAATCCCAAAAGTTTAAAAAATAAACTCTGAGCTCTCCTTTTCCAGGTCCAGAAGAGCTGCCCCTGCTGTCTCTCCCCCAGTTGTCTGTAGGTTAGCAGCAGTGAGAGGCATAAGATGTATGACAAGAAGTACAGGTTGAAGCTAATATTTGAGCATGGTAATTGTAGTTGATATCTCTGCAACAAACTACATGGACAATTATCTCTTCATGTTCTGTTGATAATGTTATATAATCTTACATATTGTCCCTTTAAAAAAAAAAAAAAAATCAACCCAAATCAAATAAATTAGATTAACACAATTACACAAAACTTTGTATTGCCAGAAATATTTTGAAGTTGGTCCAACAATTGCTTTTGTTTGGGTTGGTATGAACCCTGGACTCCAACTCTAGTGCAGACTAAACCACTGCTTTCTGGTCTCGAAGGGGTGGTCTTGGACTGGTGTCAAGTGATTAATTTCCGGTGTGAACACCATCACTGGAAGCATCCCATTGTATGTTTTGGTGACTGTTGCACCAGTAGCAGGTTTACTCATCAGAGCCACAACCAACCTCACAGCCAACCTCTCATTGATGTCACCCGGCTACGTGTTGCTACCAGTGCAAACTGAACATTTCTTACTGCTGTAGCTTTGCTATGCATTTAACTGGTGGAACACAAGTTGACTTTTATTATGAAGTTGTCACAAGAAACTAAACATGAGATTAGCACTGTCAGTGTCATTCTGGGTATTTTTGACAGCAGATCAAGTTGAAATGTTGCACGCAGTAATAGAACAAAAAGGAGCAGCCACTGTGAGCTGAGCTGACACACATCAAACTTCTCACCCTGGTAACCAGCTCCTTTCACTTTCCCCTGCTGTTCGCAGACTCGTGCTGTGTGCAATATAAAATCAGGTCACAATTGCTCGAGTGAATGATGAAGAAAGGCCAATTATTTCCAGGTTTCCGGTTTGTTTTACTGCCTCCAGAGAAACGCACATCTACCACGGTAGCTATAGGTAGTGCTGCAACTGCACAATAGCATCAAAACAGTTTATAATTGTTCATATTAGCACCACCTCCATCTGAGCCCAACAAACAAACACAGTAAATGGACACAGTAGACTTGAAGCCAAAGAATAGTTTCATGCATTGCTATGAGGCTAAAGAGCAAGTAAAGCATGGGCTGTTTGATTGAGAGCTTGTTTAGTCAGCTGTAATTAAATAATAAGATATCCTTCCCATCAAACACAACAATAAACTGAGTTTTCTGTTGTGGCAACCAAATGATGATTTCATGTATATTGTGATCGTTATTGACCAGGATCGACTATCATAAAACATAGCATTGTGTGTAAACAGGTGTTCAGTGACAGAAGTTCATAAATGTGCAGAAGCATGTTGTCGTGGATGCTCTTTAAGACCTGTGGCCTCAAATTACTTGTAACACAACCCACGTTTTTAAAAAAACACCAAATGAGCTGGTCTATCCACTCAGAGAGCAATTACAGTTACACATGTGACCTTGTGTTATTTTAAACACTGCTACTGGAATAAAGCCTCACACTTAGTTTCTCCAGTTCATTACTAGAGTTGTGTTTAGTTTTGTCTATTTGTGATTTATAGCTGCAGCTGATAAATTGAAGAGACAAGCTGAGTTTTATGTTGGCTGTTTGCTTACCGCTGTTGGGAATGATATTACCAGTGGCCACTGTTTGTCTTTGTTTCTGTAAGTCATTTTATTATTTGGTGTAATTACAAACCTGAAACGATTATAATCCTCAACTGTTTCAATAAAAAAAACAGTGTCTTCAAAAATGTTATGTAATGCTGATGAAAACAATGGGAACATTAACAAAGGGATGATAAGACAATTGCTTTGGCATGAGTCTCATTTATCAGTCAGATTTAGGCCAAGCCTCCAGTGGAAAACTATCCAAAAAGACTCATCTTGTTGCAATGATATATTTTCTCTCGTTCTCTTGTGTGGGAGTTGCATTTTGCCTTTCAAAATGGCCTGCACACTGTGCTGTATGCATCTCCACTGTCAGCTCCAGGCAATCAGTAAAGTCCCGCGTAAAAAACTGCAGCTGTGTGCTAGATTGCTTTTTTTGGCAAAAGCGAGGACACCAATTAAACGCGGCTTTGAATGTTGCACACACCTCGATGCCCGCACCTCTCAGCTGGTAGCTGGGTCGCAAAATTTCAGTGTGCTGATCTAGTTTGATCACACCAACTGTGCTTGTGTGTGGAGACACAACAGACCTCCTCTAGTCCCACTATTTTCTTTGTTTGACATTCAATATTGAACAACCACCAATAGAAGATTCACCTCTCACAAGGTGACTGCACTGCATATTTCAGTTCTTACATAAACGTGAGCTGCAAGTACAGGAGTAGACCTGCCTTTGTTGTGAGCTCCAGGGCTGCTGGACCTATGTGACCCTGACATCTGACCTCAATGCGATTCTAGCTAAAGATAGAAAATGTTTCTAGAGGGAGTGAGAAAATACCACAGCATTTTTTTTTTTGCTTAATACCAGCTGTATTTTAGAGGTTTGCCATGATCCTCAGCAGGTATTTCATTAACAATATACATGACCTGAAGCAGAACCTCAGGATTTAATTATGCACATAATTCAGTAACCTTTTACCACTCGCTGTTCTCTGCCTGCAGGATGTTGGTCTATTGAAATCGTTGCCCTGTGGGGGGCATGATTGTGGGTACCAAATTTGAGTAGGCAATCCACTCAATAGTTGTTGAGACATTTCACTGAAAACCCCTAACCCCATGTTAACACTGGAAGAAAAATCTGAGGATCACCAGAATAAGTAAACTATAATGTACAAATGCACAAAATTTGAAGCCATCTATTCAATACTTATTGAGATATTTCAGTCTGGACAAAAGTGGATGAGTAGCTGCGTCTAGCATGGCTAAAAGGCCCCCTTTGTATTCATTTTGACAGGTAGGGGCTAAAAAAAGGCTGTTGACCATATAGTCTTCAAGAGATACACAGATCCATAAATTCTTTGTAGGTACCAGAAATACACGTCACCCCCACTGCCCCCTTCAAATACAGCTGAAGGTGATGGGACTGGTTTTTGGCATTGGACAAACTGAAACGTGACGGTGGCATTAGGTCACCAAAAATATTACAACATAAATGTGTGTATACAATGTTATTGCAATACAAAAATTAATATATTTCAGTTTTAAACAAAGCAGTGGTCTAAGTCCAACAATTTAATACATCCATGAAAGCTTTATGTCTTCGCAAGGATCTAACAATAAAAAAAGTTCATATCTTTTCATTACAGTGTAGCAGTATGGGTGGATGTTAATTAATTATATTAAATAATTGTGTTAAGAGGCACACACCCATAAATTCTTTGTAGCAAACTACACAAAAACAGGATAGAGCTGCCGATCACATTCACTTAAAATAAAAGCAGGGCTCAGCTATTTTTTTGTCAACTTTTAATGAATAATTTTGCCTTCCTGGCATGAGGAACTTGATAAAAATTGTCGAGCTTTTCTTTTGAAAAGCAGCTGACCGTTCAGACAGTGTTTCACCAAGCAGCCTGAGGTTAGCCATTTGAGTTTTAACTCAGAAGTGTGAAATGGAACTCAGTTTATTTCACCTGAATATTTCATTAACATAAAACACCCATGACTAAGTCTCCTTGATGAGCTAGGGTTCACTTTGCGTCTTATTTCGCACATAAGAGGCAATAATTTTTAAAGTGAAGTCAATCAACACTATGTTCTTGCCCACCGGTTCTCCCCCACCAGACAGCTGCTCACCTATTTAATAAACCAAGTGACTCATATCACTCACTCAGAGATGTTGAAGTGAAGCCTCCTAATCCTTTCATTTACAAAATCAAGGCTCTGCCGTGGAGACAAATGCCGGGCGCTGCCATTTGCACTCCACTCAATACTAAGTGCTTTTTGACTGCAACAAGGCCGTGTCAGAGAGTGGGGTCATGGCCAGAGCCTCTGTGATGCTTTACCTTGAAATTCAGGTATACAAACATAATAAGAAGTAAGTCCAGCAAAGGGACAAGATAAGTGCTTATACGTGGACTGTAGTAGACATTACAAACCTTTAAATTTCACCATAGAGAGATCCTGCAGTGTGATGCCAGTTTAATTCACACAGCACATTCAGGGCTAGTTTTGATTAATTCCCAAAATTCATCCACCATTCTTCAGGAGGTAGTTTACATTTCATATGTGATTTTTAAATCCTCCTTTCCTGTGGAGCGTCATTACATACCAGAGGCCAGAATTTAATTTGAGCCAAGAGAGTAAATCCCAGATTGAGGAATAGAGAAATGCAATACTTCACTCTTCTGCTGCCCCACTGTGATTTAGGCTGATAAGACAGGTGTATTTATAACTAAAGCTACCATAGTGTAGCTTTATACGTCCATAGTCTTTCATGAGTTTACACACTGCTGTGAATATGGTGCTGTCTGTGCAAATATTTAAACATACTGTAACTGTTATTACAGGAGCATTTTTGCAGGATAATTACAACATAACAGTTATTCAGCGTATGTGGATTACCCTTAGCTAGTGTAATATATCTAATCCTAGTTAATTGTACATAGCAGTGCTACATGCCGTGACATAACAGACACACCCCTGGCTGGATTGAGAGGTTACTGTTTGTCACTTTCTTTTTTGGCCTGTTAACCCTCTGCTAAGCTTACTTTTTTCTTCTTGTAACGCTCAACACTCTTGGAAATGTTTGTTGTGGTCACTTTCCCTCTATGGAATCCCATTATAGTCATTATTTAATAAATACATATACTGTACATATGTAAATAAATATGCCAATAAAATACATAAATGGGGCCTTTTTTAAATGAGGTAGTAAAATTATAAATAAATGTAAATATCATCAAATTTTAATCTTTTGATCTCTCTCTCTGGCATTTCTTCTGTCACCCACAATGTTAAGAGAGAGAGACATCACATGTGGAGGAGTGTCAAAGAGCTACAAAGGTCCATTGATGTCCACAAAAAGAAGAACTGCCAAAAATCCCCTCTCACCTTTGAGCCGAGTGAGATAGGTCTTACTTATCAGAAGTCTCTTTAGAGTCTCTCCCTCCTGTGTGCTTTGTAGTTTAAACTCTCTGAAGTCTGTAATTGGTTCTGTTGGTTCACCAAAGTGTTGGCTGGCCATCGTGTGCACAAGACAAGCTCTTCACGCTCGCCTGCTGGACTTCTCAAAGGGCATCTGTAACTGAGCAAGGTCTTCACTTGGCGTGTGGGCAGTCAAATTGTCAACAACTGCTTGGTAAAATGGCTATTTATGTTCCCTGCTCTCACCTTTAAACTGTCCGTCCAAGATACTCTGCTCAGCCTAATTCAAAGTGGTAACTAGTAAAATATGAAAGTGGTAATTACTTTCATATTTTATAAGTCTGACAAGTACAAGGCTTTTGTGCTTCAGTCTCTGTTGCAGGATTATATGAGTTTATAAAATGGCTTTGACAATGTTTGCAGCCAACAGGAAAAAAAATAAAAGGAGAAAACAGGAGGGGGGCCCTCCTACACAGCACACTCATGCTGAGGAGCTGGCCCTCTGCAATAATGAGAGTCGCCCCTTAATGGAAGAGTTTTATGGACTGTAAGGACTCTACTGCACTGTCAACATACGGCTCATGAAGCTGACACAGATAAGTCAGTGCCTCTCCGATGTGGATATGTATATTTCATATTAAAAAAAATTAGGTCCATGGGATCTTTTACAAATGGCAATGTCATTTTCCAAGAGAAGAAGTGTTTTTGTACATGTTGATCTGCTCCAGTGCAGGTTATGTTCTTGCGATTATCGCGACAGCCCAAGTTCAACCACAACATCCTTCTGCTCACGCATTGCAAGCACTGATTTGTTACTTTTACATATGCTCTCATCTATATTCAGAAAATGGATATTGTCCTTAATTTGATGCACCAAATTCAAAATATTGTTGTATTCATTAAATTCAAATATTCAATAGAGAACCTCTAATTGGATCTGTACTGTTCACCCTTCCTCCAACCTTTCCCTTTCTTGTTCAGAGCCACGTTCTCCTGTGAAGTAAATAGGCCTATTAAACAAGTAACTTTTATTGTTGTGCTGGCTATAACACACACACACACACACACACACACACACACACACACACACACACACACACACACACACACACACACACACACACACACACAGATATTATGTATATATATTTACAACTAATAGGCTGTGTGTGTGTATATATATATATATATATATATATGTGTGTGTGTGTGTGTGTGTGTGTGTGTGTGTGTGTGTGTGTGTGTTTTCTTTAAAACATGCCCCTGTGGCAGTAATGTCACTGCAGCAAATATCATTAATATTTAAGTTGCAAAACTAAAAACTGTACAAACTTGACAAGACAGAAGAAGTTCTCCAGAGAAAACAGAAAACAGAAACTATTTAATTATTAATTATTTTATCTTATAAAAAAAAATTCAGACAGTCCTGAAGGAGCTCAGGATTTACTTTTTACTCAAAACAATTTCACAGTATTAACCTGTTGTGCGTGTGACCACCAAGGGTTTAGGGGCAAACACAGATGTGGATAAACTGTAGTGAAAGAAGCTTAATAATGATGTATGCTTTTTAGAAATTATAAAAAAAATAAATAATACAGAATATCAGAGATCATCTGTGCAATATTCACAGGATATAATCTGCTCACAATCATCGTCATTTGACACAAACTATTTTTCACTATTTTTGTTAATTGTCACAAGGGACTTTGGTAAGGACTCATCCCATTTCAGTTCAGTTAAATTCATTGTAGTTTAGCTGAAGCAGATAAAATGCAGATACAAAGCCTGATTAAGCAGTTAACTGCTCTCTGCTTGGTTGACGAGAGGATTTAAGGGAAACTTAAAGTCTGTGTTAAGGAAATTCTTATATAAAACACATTAGATATGTTGGAAAATAATTGCTGAAATGTGGAAAGACTGTGAACTACGTTGAATTGTAGTAGCTCAGTCACTTTGAACGAAGAAGAGATAAAGAGAGATGAAGAAGAAGTGGAGTGACTTTGTGAAAGAACATTCATAAGCAGTAGGTCGGGGATGAAAAATGACATCGCCTGTCATAGGGCTCAGTAAATTTATGATACCAACTGCAGGGCCTAAATGTCAAAATATCATTTAATATTAATACTAGGTTTGCATAGGAATGCTCCCCCACACTTTGGCACATTTCACTGTGTATTATCGATATGTTCCTCTTCATTCCCACAGTATGCAACCCATGTGCCAGTGCATCTAAATCAAGCCTCTTGTAATGTATGCTAATGTATGACTGATGCTTGTATTTTTTCCACAGAAAGCTACACTAGAATGGTTCTAGACGAGCTTAATGTCAAAACTCAGAAAACAGGTTTCAGCATACGCGTAGATGTAAGTCTCAAATATTAATTTAAAGAATCAATCAAACTTCCACAAAACCACAGAGATTTCCGCTGGCTTTGAAAAGAGGCATCATGCGAGACGTGCACATGCAGCCATTTCCTCAAAGTTCCTCTGAAGCTTCTTTCTCAGTGTGTAGACATTCACTTTGATAAGAGTCCACGCTGAGTATTGTGTTCTTCTCACTGGCACTACAATCATCATGATGTTTAAATACACTAATGAGAAACACAGTGTACGGTGTATGAAAATGAAGTGAATGCACATACAATTTGGGACTGTGTTTATTTTGCCAGCAGAGAAATGTATTCAGAATGACTAAGAAAGAGGATATGATAAAAACATCCCTGGCGTCTTGCTGCTCTGCCAGAAGATGAGTTTTTGATCAGCTTGCAAGAATTTAATTAACAGTGAAAAGAAAATGCAGGGTGCCGCAGCATAAAACTATCAGTCTTGCCCCATGATAAATACAGTAAAACCCAAATATGTCACAGTGAATGGAGCGAATACAAAGAGACTTTAAAGTGAGATTCAATGAACTCTTGGGATGGTCACACACCGTATATCTGCACCCCTGACAGGGTTATGCAAGATAAATGACTTGTAAATGAAAATTTGAAATTCATGAGACACAAACAGTGGGAAAATAATGCTAATACTCTGAGGACCTGGCATGCCCTGCATGAATAAATCTGAAGCCTAAAAAAAAATCAAATGTGGTTATGATGCAAAACACAAAAACGTAACATGACATGCCAGCAAAACAACACCTGTGTTCATTCATAATTCCTTCAGGGATGTCAAACGTACAGCCGGGGAGAAGAATGAACCTGCCACAGAGGTGCATCCCGACCAACTAGATCACCTTGAAAATTCCAATTTGTCAATAAAATGACATGAAAAATGTCTTTGTCAAGTGGACACAGAGTGTCGGTGTTTTCACTAAAATTGATGCATCCTATTTGTTCATCAAGGTAAAATATCAAACTGATCACAGGGAAAAATTCAGCAACTTACAAGAGCAGCTAAGAACAGAGACGTTGGCAGGTTTATCTCTTGCAGGATTTTAGTCATAGCCGAGAGAGCAGAAATAAAGTTAGCATCCTTGTTGCTAACAAAATATCATTAGCATCAAAGTCATACTAGATTAGGACAGGGTTTTGGATTGTGCTTGAGATTTGGAGCTAAATGAAACCCAAAGTTAAGTCATCTGTTACATTTTTGGTTATAACTGATGAAAGCACTGACATTACAGACGTTCTACATTCATTTGTGGTGTTGATGAGACTTTGAGTTCCTTGACAAGACACGACAACAGTGAATAATAGTGAATCTTCAACTGTCTTGTTGGAGCTCTGTGCAGTTTTTTCACCCTGATCAGAATACAGTTCTCTAAAAAAAGCAATGAATGTGCACATTTTTGTAGTCGTTAAAAGTAGTCATTTAAAATAATGAACACTATGAATGGATGGTTCATTAATTGTGAATGTTTTCAGAATGTAGTTGTCGTTTATAAGGTTATTACGCCATGTTTTACTGCCTTACTTCATCAGTAGTATTTGAAAAGACGAGACCTTATCATGGTAAAGCCTCTCTGTGTTTCTGTGAGTGTTTCTCCCCTTTCTGCGTGTGTCTGTCCTTGTTGGGTATGTCGCCTGGGATGGCCTCCAGTTATCCTTCTCACCTGCCTGATCACCTCATCACCTGCTCCTCATCTTCCAATCAACCCATGCTGTACAAAAGGCCAGCTCAACTCTCACAGATTGTTCAGTCTCCCATAACTTTGGAAACTTGCTTGTGCTGTGATCTCTGATTAACTTTGATCTCCCTGTGCTCCAACCATTGCCCTGCCATGTCCAGCTCTGGCTTGTCTCTGCATGTGCCTTCTTTTGGTGGTTTTGCCGCCACCAGCTCTGCACCATTCTGGATCCCCTCACTGCTAGATAGCACTGCACTCCTTTGGTCTAATAAATGGTTTAAATTGATTTGTCTCTGGCTTGTGTTTGCAATTTGAGTCCACTACCGTTCATTTACAGATGTGGCTTTAAATAAAAAGGAGTATTACAGAACAGCTGGATATCTTTTTAAACTGGATACCCTGCAGTTTGGCATAGCAGATTAAACTTTTTGGGTTTTACAAAGTGTGTAAGATTGAGTTTTAAACTGATAATAACTTCTGTAGACTTTGTAAGGCTGTTGTCAGTGAGATGAATCTCATCACAGTTTTAGGTAAGAGGTGATATAAAGTCTACTAATAAAATCAATACATCCAAATAACTACAAAAAAATGCCAATCTGTGTTCTAAACTACAAATCAATGAAGCTCAAAAGAAGAAATCAATATACTCTTCTGAAGCATAAAGACAACGGACAAGGGGATTTTAAAAATCTGAGACCATGGACCCACCAAAGCAAAAATCTCACCAACAAGTATTTTTTTATTAATCTTTTAGCAAATTGGCAGCATTAAAAGTATGCTGAATTCAATATTAGCACAATATGAATGCAGCGTACCCATGGATGCACAGATAACTATCACTGGATTACTTTGATGCGGAAGAAAGCATAAAAACAAGTTCTGAAGTTGAAAAGAGAATTTTTTTTTTCTATGATCTTTGAGCAGATTTATAGACCTCTATTCATGATTTATATCAGAAATAATGATACAATTTTAACTTGGCCTTAAAATCTCTAGCACCAGATTACTAACATATTAAGCTGCCTGGCGGGCAACAAATATTGTGGTACAAAGCAGATACAAAGTTAAAGACCCACCTATACATAAAACAGGCTGCGGCACCCTTAAATTATCCTTAAACTACAAAATTGTACCTTCAACTATCAGCAGCTAGTTTATTCTTTCAGAAATGAACACGAGGCCTCATCATGTGGCTGTTATGGTTTGTTGCATACAAAATTGTATTATTCCTGCACCCCTATTTGAGCATCTAATCTTTTGAAATTGCTCAATTTACACATATAAACATCGTAAAGTGGGACAGATAATCATGTTTATCTTTTGTGAGTGAACACTGCATGTAAATATGCATAAATTCTGAAAAAAACAGAATAATGACAAACACAATTTGCTACTTTTGAATATAGCAGTCAAGAGATTGGACAACTCATTTTCTCAGAAATCTTATCTTATATGAAAGGAATAAACGTGTTCAATGGCATGACTATCAGCCTGTTTACTTCAGTCTGAGGTTGTGCTCTTGATTAACACAACTAAACTTTGTTGTTTGGCCTCTAGGGTTATTACAGATTCTCCTCAGATCTGTCACCGACTGAGTTATTCTGATCCAGGAGGACAGAGATACCTGAACTTTTACAAATGGGGCAAATTCTCTTATTCTGAGAGACTAATGTTCTCACCCACAAGTTTTATAGCCAGATAATTGAAAAAAGTAGCCAGCCAATGGGCTCCAGACTTTCTTTTACACACTATAATGGTTACATTCTCTTTAATTTATTTACTTATTTCTATAGCGCTTTTCTTGTCTACAGACCTTTTACAAAACTTGTCACATTCACACATTCATACACTGATGGCAAAGGCTGCCAACTGCTCATCAGGAGCAATATAGCACTTCCTAACCATCCACATGATACTGAGCTCACACACACTGCCTGCACAGCCATCAGGAGCAATTTGGGGTTCAGCGTCTTGCCGAAGGACACTTTGGATGGACTAAGGGAGCTGGGAATTGAACAAGTAGGATGCACGGGTCGGAAAATTGTGGCTGACAC
The DNA here is from genome assembly GCA_033000465.1 of Sciaenops ocellatus. NCBI lineage: Eukaryota > Metazoa > Chordata > Actinopteri > Sciaenidae > Sciaenops > Sciaenops ocellatus. The sequence continues at coordinate 16,129,207 of CP136873.1, forward strand.
TCCTATAAATAATTATAACAACATGTTATATGGTGTCTGGTTTAGAAACAGTCTAAGCCAGACCACCTATTTTTTCATCAGCAGAATTTTCTGTTATGAGAAACCATCGGCTTGACGTGCCATCACAATCTGGTTTGGAACGAGCACCATACAGGACATGAACAGACTGTAAAGACTGTAAAGAATGGATGTCGTATCCTGTGGGTAACGTCACTCACAGGTTTCTGAAGAGCCGCTTTGAAGCCCAAAATGTGGTGACTCTGTCTGTGGCCATCTTGGCAGTACTGCCTCTGCTGCCTCCCGGCTAATCCCGGAAATGACAACGACATGGATCATGGGTGGACCTGAGGTGGGCTGAATGACACCTGGGTGCTCAAATAAGCTGCCTGTAACAGCACCCACCTGTCAATCAAAGCTGCCACGCTGTTCATTCTGCATAACTTAATAACTATAATTTCATATATATGACTCAGACTTAGTACAGTTGTCATGAACGGGGAAAGTAGCTGTGGAGACTAAAACCGTTTTTTGTACCAGGCTGTAAACATGTTTATTTCTGCTGTGAAGCTGGACATTTTAATCTGCGTGCTTATGGAGACTGACCCATTTTGTAGCCAGCCTCAACTGGCCGTTTGAGGAACTGCAGTTTTGGCACTTCCACATAGGCTTTACTTCACAGCCACTGAGATAGCTGTTTTGTTGGATTTTGTTCATTGGCAATTTTTCTAGATATTTTTCTTTCATCTTTTTTTTTTTTTTTTTACCCATGTACATATTAGTTGTGTCTTTATCGTTATCTTTGCTCAGCTCTGTTGTCCTTGTTTTGTATTGTGTATTTCTATATTCCTGTAAATTGTTTACACTATGTGCAAATACTATGAAAGCCACTTGAAACTGTTAAATTTAAAAGTTAAATTCCTTGTTTATGTACACATACAATAGAGGTGATTCAGAGTCTAACAGGTGAAAATAGCCAAAATGATCTGTACTGCTTGATTGTGGGAAATAAGGTGCTGTACTAACAATATTTAACATAACTCTGTAGCAAACATACAGTATCGGTTACTGTGAGACTGGATTTGGAAACAATGCAGGGCCAACTATTTAAATCATTATTTAAAGCAAAGAAAACAGTAGTCACATTAGTATCAGAAAATTAATCCATTGATTTACAAGCATTACAAAACACTGGCATGTACAACACAGGAGGTTGGGATTTCTTAGAGGCTTCACATCTCTGCCTGTTTGATATAAATCTGTCACTACAAAGATGCCGGCATTATTCCACCTTACTTTCATGGCTCTGTACCTCTGCAGCTGTAGCCTGTGGCTGCTCACTCACCTGTCGCTTTAGATAAACAAACGCTCTGCTGTGCGCACGTGCATGTCGTGATCACTGGAGGCCGTGTTCATTTGGAGGGATTCAACAAATATCTGACTGGAGCTCTAATTTTGTAGTTTTTAAAGTGGAGAATGTCCAAAAGAAGCCAGCTGGTGATTAGTCAACAAGTGCTGATCCTCATTCTGACAGTGTTGCACACAGCTACAAATATCTCCAGGGTACACTGGAGATATGATTGGGTGAGGAGCTGAGTGTCAAGATGTGGGGAAGAGTTAGATCTCCCAGATGGCGTGGATATGCTTGGGAAAGTTGGAAGAAGTTGCTGGAGTTGGGTGTTGGCTGCTGCCCTGTTGCGCTCCATGATCCTAACCTCGATAAATAGCTAGAATATAGGGTTGCGTTTGAAACACACTCGTCCTCATACCAGATCACTTTTTTGTTTGCATTTTGGACACCTCCATGCCCCTCTAATTTGCACATCCTGAAGACCATTGTTTCTCATTGTTTCTCTGGTCCATGATGTAAATATAACAATACAATACATTGTGTTTTAAAAAGATCCTATTTATTCATAAATGAAAGTCATGGAGAGCTGTGAACTGTGAATCTCTCACATACACATATGGAACCAAAGGCATTCGCATGCTATACTGAAATCCTCTCACACAACATACTGAATTTCAGTGTATTGTATGAGAGGTTATCACTCTATTATGTGAGAGGTTTTCAGTATGTGAATGCATTTGGCTTCATATGTTTATGTGAGAGGAATATTCTGAATAATGTCCGTAATGTAGAGAAGGGAGAACAGTATCCGCACATTGCTTGCTACCTGTTTTTGCCATGAAGAAGATCTTTGACTGAACGCTCAGAAAGATCTTTGAACAGATCTGAGCGTGCTTTTCTCCATGAGTTTGATAATCTGGTTTCAGAACCCTTCATTGTGAGGGACTTTTCTATTCTAGCATGCCACATATGGTGGTTACACAGGGTGAAGCATATGTCTTAAGGTCACTGTAGGGGCAGTGGTAAATCTTAGGTTGTCATGGGGACGCTGACATCTCTCCTTGAGATAAAGAGCAGCTGTATATTTGTGGTTAGGACAGCAGGCGCCATTCTGATCATTGCTATGGTAACTGAGGTCAGAGGATAGGGCTGTGTCACTCACTGGACACAACAGGCCAATAACGTAGAGGCCTCTGCAGAGCCAGATCACTGGACCACTAAGAGTAAACATATTTCCTTGTTTGTAGCTTGATAACAATTTATAGACATCAAGCAGTTGTGTCACTGTCCTGAGGACATATAGACTAACCAGAGAGGACAGCTTCTTTAGTATTGAGTCTGTGTCATGTTATGACAAGTGTATTGCTAAATCTTCCATTCTTCTTGGCCAAGCTTCAAAAAATCTTTCGGTGTAAGACATTGTGCACTTTCTCTCCACTGACTGAACTGACTATTGATGAATAAAATTCTCTACAACACACCACACCCACAAGGCTGAGGATGCTTTGCTTAGTTAAGACTTAATTAAATAATATTAATTGAACTCTCATACAGACATTGTTTTTGTCCTTCACTAGTGTGCATAATTATGCTTCTTTCTTATCTTTCTCTACAAGCTTTGTTGAAATCCCCTTCAATTAGTCAAACACAATTCCTGTTTTTATTGTTGTGTTAGGGTGTTTTTTTTTGTGCCTTTTTATATGCACCAAACAGTTAGCATAAACTTTAAACTATGAAATATCATCAAGATATTTCTCCCCTCGGTTCCACTGTCCTCCACCTCACTCTGAACCCCATTGGGGCCTGCTGATAGTGGGGGAGCCACCAGAAACAGCGGGGCTTGGGACTGAGCAGGAGTCTGTCTGCCTGAAGTCTGTGAAGGAAACTTCAGACAGATTGCTTCCAAATTAAGCCTCGCAGGTCTTTCTCCAACAAGAGACTAATCTCCTGGTGGGTCAGGTCACCTGCTTTATCCTGTATATATTATCACTTCATAACTGACCGGTATACCACCATGACTGTGTTACTTGCAGAGCAAAAATCCTCCTCCTACACATGAATACAAACGTCAAATTAACAAGACAAAAAAATATAAAGACACAAAAAACCCATGATAGGTGATGTTCTGCAAGTAAGTGCATTTCTGTTAAGTGTACTGAATTAATAGAATCCATTCATTAAAAAAAAACATTCAAAAGATTTATTCACTGAATCGTTTAGCACTTGACCAGAGCTCCAGCTGAGCACCAGCAAACTTTAATGAAATGAAGATACCATACCAAAGGCAACTTAACATCTCAACAGAATGTTGTTCATTGACAGTGAAAAGATGTGAGACAGTTTCAGCCCCTCGTTTTTTCATATTTAAGGCCGCTCAGAGAGCGCACACCTCCATCAAGTGAAAAATGATTTCTGTATTTGGCCCGTGATTCAGACCTGCTCCTAAATTTAATGTTTTCTTTTTTTGGTCCATGCGGCACGCTTCCACCAACTTTCATTAAAATCAGGCCAGTAGTTTTTCTTTATTCTTGCTGACAGACAAACAAACAGCCCCGAAAACATAACCTCCTTGGCGAAGGTAGGAAGAAATGAAGATGAAGGAAAGGCTGAGAAGAGTTAAGTAAATGCCACAATAATTAACATGTTCAAAGGCACAAAATGTTAGCATTTGGTTAGACAGGTTGGGTCCCACCTGAGCAGCCCACTCTCTGAAGACTCCTTGCTCATTCTTGATGAAAAGGTCAGTGCCATTTGGGAAATATGAGTCCCTGTCGGTGTCTACAAAAGGCATGCATAATGTAAGAGGTTTTAAAGGGACTATTACGTCAGTACATAATCCAATACACTTGAATGTAACTGGATCCGAACGCCCTTTGGTTAAAAAAATACTTCAACAACAAACAAACCCTCATTATTAAAGGTCTGACTTTTGTGATATTTTTCTGGTTCAAATGAATGAACAGTTTGAATAAATGTAACAGTATTTAAATTGAACTGGAATAATAATCATCTAAGCAAAGACATGAATAATCATGAGTATTACTGTTTTAAACAAGGTCTCTTTGTAATAAGCATGCTAATGCATTAGAAGCACTTTAGATTATTTATTTTACATAGAGCACCTGCCATTATTTCCCCTTCCAGTGTTTGTTAATGTTACATGATTAATTAGAAGCAACATATAATTAATCTGAAACTAGGAAGAGCTGTTTTATTACACGTAAGCTTCTAACAGCAGAGTATTAGATCAATGGCAAGCAAGAGCCACAACAGTGGGAGCGGGAGCTGCTGGTCAGAGGTGTTACGTTGCATTTAGCCTGGAGACTCCAGATTAACCAGATCAATCATTTTATGACAACAAACTTAAGGTGAGAAAATGAAATAACTGTGAGGACACAGTACAGATCAATAAGGTACTTCTACCAGGGGTTATCTTTGCTATAGTCAGGTGGCGAGTGTTTGGGTGAGTGGAGGAAAAGAAATATTAGTAAACTGACTGCATTTTGAGCCTGTTCGAGAATCTAATGTCAGTTATCATCAACATATTCACAGAATCCATTAAATCAAATTAAATCAAATCAAATCAAATCAGAGTTGTTGGGAAAACTACTGCTTCACATCCAAAATTGGAAACCACATTTAAACCAAGCCATGAATCCATTAAACGTTAACTGAACAATTTCCTTAATTAGTATCATGAGTAGGATTGCTGTGATACTTCAACCTAAAACTTTTTTTGGCTTCACGGGGACAGTAAAATAAGCTTCTCAAGACCTGACCCACCTGATAAATGTACATCCAGTATTCACAGTCCTTGAGCTAAATGCACCAATATGTACATCAGCGAGTTGCAGACTTCGCCTGGCTGATCATTTGATCCATTGTTTATATAAAATATTTATTCATGCAGCTTTAAACATGTTATTTAAAGTGTTTCCAATATCATCAAAGCTATTTATCTGAAGATCTAAGTAATTGTTACTTGGAGAAGTGAGGTAATCAGCTTTTCAAGTAAATTATACATGCATTTTCAATGTACACTGAACATACTGAATGCTGTCCAGTATGTTGCCAATCCTGCTCACAAAGTAACAATTATAAAGTCTATTAACAATCATTTTCAGACACCAGTGTCTCAGTTTTCCAAGTGTACATAATACTTTAGTCGACTGGACTGTAAACCAGCTTAAGATCATAAACATCAAACATCTTTAAGTCTTGATTTAATGATCAATTTGATTTAGAATACATAAACCTGATATAACTGGCAGTCTGGTTTTTATGGTTTATTTCTGGAGCCATTTCAGGCGAGCATCTACGTGTTCATCCAGCTGTGCAATGATTTTATTTTTACAGTCATTGCTCACCACACTGAACGTAGGTTCTGCTTGTTCATATCAGTTTATTTATTCAAGCACAATTTAACATCGATGCTTTCAGGTACTCAAAGTAGATCAAGGGCCCAGGAGGGGAAAAAAAAAACAAAAATATATTCTGTTGCACTGGAATGGAGGTAGAGCATGTGAGTAATTGTCCCCCTCCCCACCAAAATTGTCATCCATTAGTACTAGTTCAAGCTCATACTTTTCTTGGTTTACAATCAGCTGGAGGGTGTGTAGCAGGAGAAAAAAAGCAGGAGATAAAGAGGCAGAAAGCAGACTGATAAGTTGCAGGTTCAAGGGGGGGTTATGCCAACAATAATTAATGATCAGAGCAATATTAATTCATATGATTACTCATCTCTTACTGACTCATTAGATACAGTCCCCAATCTTGTTATAAATGTCTCTTTACACCACCACCACCATCCATTTTGTTGGAGCTCATGAGTTGCAAGTCATTCCTATTCTGTCTGTTGTAAAATATGGATATTAAGTACTAACATGCAGTGGCACAAAGTGGCCCAAGCCCTGCAGTCTTGGCACTGTACACACTCTGAATTCAGCTGTGAATTTCTGCACAACAAACTTTCCCACATTTACACAAAATGTTTTCAGCTGGCTGAAATCCACGAGGTGGTGGCAGGTTTCAGCATCACGCCTCTGCAGAACAATGCAGACTGAAGCCATAGTCTGCTCCAACGCAATGCACTGTTGCACGGACTACCAGCATGTCATGCCTAAATTATGACAACATCCATGACTCATCTGTCCTGATCAAAACAGATCCACCCACACACAGCGGGGTCTGTGCAGACAGATAGAAAGACCAAGCTGCGGTTGAATTAGGAAGCTTAATGAGGGGTTTTATTGCATGTTTCCAAGATTTATTTGGCAGGTTTAAGCAGTGAAGCTGTCACCAAATGATACATAGATTTGATGGAAACACTAAAAAAAAAAAAAAAAAAAAAACAACAACCAGGAAAGTTTTCTAAGCTGGATGATGAGGCGGCAATGACATGTTGACAGAAATTGGTTGAGTAGCTTGTAGCAGATTGGATAGATTTGCCAAAATCTGAACTTCGAACATTCAACGATTCACAGACAGCCTTTACTGATGGAATGTAGCAGTTTAAGGAATTCGCTAGAAATCAGTTAAAAGTTTAAAAAGGTTAAAAAGTTAAACTTGAATTACTCGGGGCCTTTTAAAATGAAGAAACTACATTCACTTTTCAGAGGCTGGACCATAAGATCAGCTGCTGTGAAACGTTACAGTCTTTTAAAGACTTGTCTGATCATAAAACTTATTTTTCTTTTTCTTCCGGTTTCTCGGCCATCTCTCCTTCATCACATGAGATTGTCCTGTGCAGGAGCACAAATGCCTGCTGTCACTGATTGGCTGGAATAGTGTTGTTTGGCTCCGTCTGAGCCATTTTGCTTGTTTTCTACTTACAGAGTCAGGGCTGTGCACAAACACTGGCTTTATTTTTCAGCAGACACACTGAGTAGACAGCTCGGAGACAGCTCGGAGATATTGGACAAAAAGTGTATTGCCTAAAAGGTTGAGTTTTGAAAAGTTTGCAGCTTGTCTGCAGCTTCATTTAACTTGAATTCCCAGTGGTTTTGACAGATATCTGCAGCGAGCCATACTAATGGCAAAATGCTTTTAACTGTATTGAAACATCCATAGAAGCATTCATTACTCTGTTGACCTGTATGTTCAGTTCATGTAAATGGACCTCGTGAGAAATCTAGAGCTCAGTGATTCGTACTTTACATTTATGCGTTTAAAATTGTAAATAAAATATTGTATATGCTATGCAGGATGATGATCCATGGGTTGAGTTATAAGGTAGCATTATATTATACATACATGGTTGAGCCATGTGACAATACAACAAGGGGGAGGGGTTATTATCCAGGATCCCCAGCCAGAGATAGGAGGCTGCTTGCCAACTTCTACATTTCTTTTCTTGCCCCAGACAAACTAATAATGGACAACATGCAGCCAACAATATTAAAATGTGAGAGTTGTTTGAGGAACATAATGTCTTGGTGCTCACCTTGAATCTGCATCTCGTCAGTCTGCATCTTGTGCCTCTTTTACCAGAAGGTGTGTACACATACACATACAAAAACATGTCCATGCAACACTCCTTCAATGCCTCTTCTCCTAAAGTGTCATGCCCTGTCCTCCAAAGTCTGCCAGGACTTAATTAGTCTTATTAACTAACAAATAAAATATATTTTGTGTTTTCTAGCTTTCATTTTTAATAGTTAATTTAACACAACACAGGATGTCAGCTGTCACAGAACCCACATATTTTCATGAAATACATGTATGTCTCAGACAAAACCATTTTTGAAAGCATTTAATGCAGATGTAATAGTCTAAAATTACATAGTCGAGCTTTAAGAGCCCTGTAATTCTGAAGGTGAAGAACATTTTTAATTTATCGGTCCCAGTCAGTTCCTTTTGCATCAAAGGTTTCCAACCTGGTTTGGAGCTGAATGAGGTAAGAGATGGAAGCACTTCAAATAGGCTTGAGGAGTATTTCAGACATAATTTTCATGTCACTAATATCTGCTCATTACAGTAAAAAGTAATGATTTATGTCTAATCTGTATCATATTTTGTCCTTCCAATTAAACCCAGCCTGCATCTGATTCAACAACTCTGAAGACTGAGGTTCTTTGAAGTCTGCACCATGATCAGGTTATTATCTGTTGTCTGAATAGCTTTTCAAAATAAAATAACAGCAAGACATTGCACAATTGTAAAATACATACACGTCTAGCCTGTGAAAACCTGTTTGTCATGCCTTTTGAAACAGCAATTTTGCCACATAGTCTGGTGTGAGTGCTGCTCAGTGCGCCAGATGTTGTTTATAAAGAAAGGAGATGTGACAGCTGTAAGGTTGTGCATTAGGATTACAAAGAAGGTATCAACAGTGCAGCAATCTCACAGCTTGGCTTTAAATGTCCAGTGTTTGTATGATCTTGTTGTTTACAGAGACATCTGCTTCTGTCTCATGTCGTTGGTTTTTCTCCATTGAAATTGTCAGTTCGTCTATAAATTTCAGGGGCAAAGGTGCATTTTTTTTTAATTTAGGGTGCCTTAAAATATTTTTTCAATATAACTTTTAAGGCTTATCTGCATTCCTGTATGACTTGAGAGTTTTTGTATTCCTCGGGAGTGCTTGCTTTGAGATAATTAAACAGTACTTTTGCAGATGTTTAAGCGTCTTTTAAAAGTCTGAAATCCTTGCCCCTGCCCTTACATAATGACAACACCAGAAGCTTAAAAAGGCTCGGGAAATGTGCAAAATGATGTTCTTACAGCATTTTATGAGCTAGATAGTCTGCTTGTCGATCTGTGGCTAATGATGTGAGAAATTCCCATTCATCGCACATTTCTACCCAGGGTCACAGGAGTCCTTTTCAGATTATTAACTCCGGTCTGCTCTGCTCAAGTCAAGGGACCTTAATATTATTCCCACTCTCTTGACCTTGCTAAACTATGAAACAAACTGATTGAATTAGTAGTCAGTAGTGTACGTGTGCAGGAGCAATGCATGTGTGTGTTCCCAGGTGCAAAACAAGGCATGTTAATAAAGTTAAGGCAAAGCAAACAAACAGCTGTCTGTATGGAGGAAGGAGAGAGAGAGATGCTGCAGCAGCAGAAAGCCAGACAGAGCCAGTTTAAGTACCCGGAGAACACCGAGACCCTCTGGTGTACCAGGTTCCACTAATGATCCACCTGCAGACTGAGCAGAGACACAGTATCACATAGCAAACACACAGTCCAGCCCAGCTTCTGAATTTTTTGTAGCTTAAAACTGCTCTGGGCAAGGTGGGTGATGATATAGATTGCTTGCTTTGCTGCCAAATCTATTTGTCCTTGATCTTAGCTCATCTCTGACATGGTGGATGACAATATCTTAAATCATGTGTCTTGTCAGATGAGTTGTTATCAATAAATCAATTATATTTATTAAGCTTTCTCCCATTTTCTGTATTGGGTAAATCCAGTTTCTTGTGGGGTACACCAGGGCTCGATTTTGATACAATTATCACTTTTAGTACTGTACGTTATTCTACACTAGTTCAGTCAGCGTCCTGTTTATGTCTGTGAGCAGTAACGGAGGATATGTTCAGATCCTTTACTGAAGAAAGTCAGTGAAAATATCACAAGTCCCGCATTCAAACTTTTATTTAAAGTGTACGAAGTTCTTATCAGCGAATTGTAGTATTGGTGTCTTGGTTTTGGATTTCTTGTTTCTTTGTTGTTGACGTTGTTGTTTCCTGTTTTATTTTGTAATATTTACCTCTCAATGTGTCTGTAACTTTACTTCCTGCTTTGTTTCATGCCACTTTTGATGATCTGTTCCAGCCTGATTAGTTTCACCTGTGTCTCGTCATCTTGTCTTCACAAGTGTTTTTAGTCTCTGTGTTCCTTTGTTTTACTTGTCAGGTGTTCTTGATTTGTTCGGTCCTTGTGCTTCGCCTCATGTTCCTGCTTCTGCTTCCAATCAATATCTGGAGTTTGTTAGGACTTTTGTGGGATTTATGGATTCTGAAAATTCTTTTTGTTATTTTGTGGTTCTTAAAGTTTTGAACTATTGTTCACTTTCCTTCATGTCTGCATTTGTCTGCATTAAACATGACAATATGTATCACGACACAATCTTAAAACCAGTGTTAAACTATTTTCATTGAGGATTTATTTACCATATTTAAGATATTTTGCTGATATCTTTTTACTTTCTATAGCGTTATACTGGAGGTTGATAGAAATGGTCTATTCTGCTTTATTTTCTGTATTGAACTGACTTATAATACCATTCGAACTCATAATTTAGATGCAAAAAGTAACATGTACCTGAATTAATCCAATAAAACACTTTTTTTCCAATTTGAATTCCACCTTTTTAAGAAAAGGAATCTACAACAAAAGCTGTATTGCGGTGCAAATATTTCTACTGTTTTTGTGAGTTCAAAGAACATTATCTGTACATATCTGATGTGTTTTACATGCGTAAAAATGTCTTATTTTTGCAGTTATATTACTTCACAGACCCATTTCTCAGCTGTAACCAAAGTTTTTTTTTTGAATGATGTTCCAAAAATGTATGCATGAAAGAAGAAAGCAATCCCTTTGGTCAGTGATGAAGAATTTAATACATTATTCATTTTATTTTACTAATCAAATATGACGTGTGATCTTTATTATTATTATTTTTTTTGATCAATATCCTAGTGTCTATTTCCACATCCAATCTCCTATGCTGAGATGAAAGCACATCATGAATGAATCAATCTAATCACGCTGCTGCAGCACTTCCTTTACTACACTTTCCACATTTACCAGCTGACTTTGCCTCACAACGTCCTTATCGCATCTTGTTGTGGCGAAAATGAGGACCCGATAGACGATCTGGAGTAAGGGCAGCCCAGTGGGGTCGCTCATTCTTGTAGAACAATACACCAAGATATGTGGAAACACCCTCACATTTATACTCAACGGGGAACATGACTAGGCAACCTCCACCTATCCGATTCATGCCAACTAGCCCGGCAAGTTACTTCTTGTCAATTAGTTGCTTCCATAATTGGTTAGCAGACTTGTATTCAACATCTCTTGGCTTTGGCTTTTGGAACATACCAAAGAATACCAGGATCTGGATAATGTCACCTGGCTTTGCTCAAGGATGGTTTCATAGAAGTCATAACAACCTGAATTGATATGAATAAACAGTTCCCATGTTCAGATCAGGACAGGGCGGGCTCATATAAGGACAACTATGCTGAAGTGATAAATTAACTCTTCAACAATCTAGCTGCTGCTTTAGTGTCTTCAGATCTCCTCTACAACCATTTTCACTTACCGACTATGAGTACTCTTTGCCTGGTAAAACCTGTCCATGCACATGATGCCATGTGTCCCTCTGTATATGTGAATCCCTCCATCCTGAGATAATTGGCCACTGTACTCTAATCTGTTTCAGCCCATTCAGCATAATTCATGAATTAATGTTTATTTAATACATTTAAAATGCTCTCTCAAATTAAAGGGCTTAATGAGCTGAATACAGCCATTTTCTAAGAGGCTTAGTGGAGAAAATACTTATTTAAAACTTATAATTACATTGGCAGAGGCAGATATGAAAGACCTTTAGAGAACAAGAGCACAGGTGTTGAAATTCTCTCTAAACAACCCGTGGAAAGTTTTCCACCGCTCTGCTGGTGTATGATCTAAAGGTCCTAATGGATGGCATTCCCGATGTTTATTAGCTTCACAATAATTATTAGGTTCTGGCATCCATTAAGGAGCTGTATGTCAAGCCAGCACGTTAATTGTTGGCTCACAACAGTGTTTCAAATTACATTTCCAGGGATGCTTTGCCCTGCACACTAATCTTTGTTTGTTTTAACAAACAAACTGCTCAACCTTTCCCCACTAATTTATTTTGTGTCTGCTGTCTGAGCGCCTTTGAAATGGCTGCCTTTAGGGATTTGTGGAGATTTTCACCTGATGTTAGAAAACAAATTTGACAGGTAGTCTGTTTGTGCAGTCTTAATTTGGCTCCAAACAAGCCTGCAAATTTGTGTAGTCTGAATATACCCCGAGAGCCATAAGACTCAATCATAGAGTAAATCTGCAAGACAATGGGTTTCACTTTGCACTCATATCACTTGTCATTTGAGTAAATTTTATATGTGTATATGAATCCACCACCAGACTGCAGTTCTCCTCGGCTTTATGGAGCATTAATGCAACTTTCAGCTAAGGTTTAGTTGTTTGTCCCACAAATGTACTGTCTTCGCTGACAGCAGGAAGCTATTTTTAGCGAAAAAAGCCCTAAAAACTCACTGGCTCAGCACCACAGTGAGCAACTAGCTGGTGCTCCAGCGGAGCATCCAACAGCTAAAGAGCCAGATATTTCCCTCAGGAGTCAAAAGAAACAAGCTACTGTAAAAGAGAGTGCATATTGGGTTTAAATTTGTCAGGTGGCTGGAGAAACAACTCAAAATGGATGATAATGTGTCATCTCAGCCCATTAAATATGAAGCCACAGCCAGGAAATAAATTAGCAATTGGAAACATGGGGGAAACAGCTAACATGGCAGAGTGACTACCTGGAGTCTTGCCAGGCATGGAGATTCCCAGAAATCACTATATCCAGCCCGTCTAGCACATAACCTCATATAAAACCAAAACTAATTATTTATTCTTTCATTTTCCACCACCAGACTGCAGATTAAACAAATGAGATTTAACTAGCTAGCTGTTTTCTCCTGCTTCCAGTCTCTCTACCTAAGATATGTTAGCTGTCTCCTGGCTGAAGCTTCATGCCATACAGAGATCTGAACAAGGCCGTGTTCAAAGGAATAATTTAATGGGTCTCACTGTAAAACTTTAAAAGACAGATACTTTTCTATGAAGACGAGCTTGGTAGACAGACCCAGAAATCTGTTGACAGCCTTGGATCAGGCAAAGATATTAGCGGTTTCAGCATTCATTTTTATTTTTAGGAGTAGTGCATAAACACAGACATTTTAGCAAAATATCAAAGCATACCATGTTTACATTTGATCTATATTTTGAAATACAACTTTTTATTTTGTTTTTTTATTACATGTTTTGTCCTACCTTTATGATGGGACATGAGATGGCTGGTACTGGCAAATATAAGATCATGCTGGAGTTGTGTTTGGTCCCCTTAGCCTCATCTGGGGATACTTTTTTTATGGTAATGATGCTGAGGATATATTCATTTATATTTCAGACACAGAAGGGATTGAATAGGTCACATGACATCATAAAGATCAGGCTTGAAGACCCTGCAGGCTGTATATAAATATCCACGTTATAATAGACCCATTGCTTCCTCTTTGCTTAGTTTATGTATGGCTGCTGGGCAAACTGACTATGAATACTAATGTGTTTCTGTTTAGCTTCATCTGTGATACCTTCATACTGTGAAAATACTATGTTTATGTGATTAACAGTTAAGTCTGTACTGGGATATTTTGAAGGCCTCACTCACAATCAGAATTTATAGCTGTACAATTTTGGACCCACATCAATTGGCCTTCCCTAAACGCCCAATGAACAGCAATTATCCAATCATATCGTAGCAACTTGCAATATTCTCATATGACCTTTATCACCATTATCAGAATCAGGTATAGTATAGAACAATTCTGCTCTAATGTGATAATAAAATGGTCAGCTGGAGCCAGAGAGTTTTCAGACAACTCATGGAGCATTAGCATTAATTAACTAGGTAGCTACTTTGGCTAAAATCTGATTCTGATGTTGGTTAGAAATGAGAACCCCCGCTTTTATTTACCTCTATGTGAAATCAGAGACACATTGTTCCTTAGTTTTGAATTTTGAGTGGTAAACCTGCAGATGTGTTTGCAAGTATGGGAAACTTGATAGATATAACAACAGTAGCATGGTGTTAACTTGCATATTTTAAAGATCATGCTCATGTCACACATTTAAAATAATCAAACTACTTATAGATTAACCAAAACATTCATCATTAGCGTTCCTTTTCAGAAGTTAACTAACTGACATTAAATAAAATTGAGTTATGACCTATTTTCCTCCTTATGAACTCCAGCAGTAGGTTTGAGTATACATAAAAATGATCAACAGCTGAAGTTTTCTGAACTATTGAGTTGTGAAGCCTTTGGTTTTAGATAAGTCAATGAATCTGGATTTGTGAGTGTTTTACTGTACCATACAGGAGGCCCAGTTAAAAGTCCCAGAGTCAGGTGCTGAGAGAGCATGTTCAGTGTCATAGTGATGATGTGGGTGAAATGTAGTGTGGAGGAGAGATCTGGGGGGGAGATCGATTGAAAACCCTCCAGTAGATGCTGTAGTCATGACCACACTCAAGCAAACAGTGTTCGGTGAAGTTGAGCAGAAAAATGAAAGGATCAATAGAAGGAGTGATGATTTTATAGCTGTGACAGCCTGGACGCAGAGCGTGCACGTGAAGCGGAAAAATACTTACATGCTCCATGAACTGTAGTGTTTGAGGGAAATTGTGTTATTGAGTTTTCACTTATCTGTTCACTGGCTCAGGTTCAGGTACAACAGATTATTCCATAGGTTTTTAACTCAAAAATGCACTGTCTGAAATTATTTTTACATGACACTAATCCATCTAAAGTATTTAATGAATTCTATCATTATTTCCTAGCCTTGAAGTTACAGTATATCAGATAATGGTTAAACAACAATAACCAGTCAATAACTGGGAATCTGTATCACCTTTTATTTATCACCATCATCTGTCAACAAAACCTTGTTAACTTGGTGGAAAGATATGGCATCATCAATCATAATCCCCTCATATCATCATCATCACTTTCAACACTGCTCATGGTGCTAATGGAAAGTCAAAGTATCCGTAAGTATCCATAACTTTGTGCCACTACATCCCAGTCAATCCAGGAGATGTCAAGCTATTTCACTGTAAAAACTTTGACCTACTGGTGGTGTGATCCCACCAGGCATGTCTCTGTGACGTTGCTACTACAATGCTGTTTTGGTCCATTCTCCAAACGACTTCATGTCACCGAAGCGGATTGTTAGGCTCGCCAGACATTGTTATCTTGCTCAGACTTTGTCATTTTTCATTGATTTATGTGGGTAAGTAGGCTACGTAGTTGAACAGTTTACCTTTTGTCTGCGCTGGGTGTTTTAATTTGAAAACTGACTGGACTCTTTTGGCCGTTTCTGTGTCTTTGTGACTTTGGGCCAGGTCGATCCGCTCTGTGCTGCTTGACTCGCCTGGTGATGACATCCTTCAAAAATACAAAAGCCGCATATTCTTTGCAGAGCAGAGCGGAGAGACGCTTCTGGGACACTCCTGGATGGCACTGTGCTGCTTCTGGTGGAATTATAAAGGTTGTCTAGAACAGCCGTGATCAGCTCTGGCGGTCAGGATCACCAAATTCATTACAATTTCAATTCTGGGGACTTTGAATATCTGTGGCAAATCAATAAGCAACCTCCTATTAAGATACTTCACTGTGGACCACATGTCAACCTCATGCATGAGACTAAAAGTCTGGGGAAACTCAGTATGATTCATCCTCTGTGGACCATGAATGTCTGAGTAAAGTTTCAAATAAGAGACAGAAATGTAACTGCTGCTCACTACATGTAAAACATCCCTAGCTCTTCGTCCTATTTGGTCATGTAATACCGACTCCAATAAAGGAAAGAAATCACCACAAGAAGATCATGGGAAGAGAAGACATTGGTGTGAATGAGCTGTCACGATGTGTCTCCCTTGTGAGAGTCCAACAGGACTGTTTTATTGAACTAGGAAAAAGCGGGCTGCTGCCTTAAGATGTTTGCCTGCCACCATAACTTTTTTTCTCGCAACACTATAGGAAAGAGTGCCAGACTGTCAGTTCATCCTATCTCCCATATATATTCACCTTAATTCATCTTTGATCCAGCCTTCTTTCCTTTGGCAGTTTTCTCTATTTGGCTTTAGGCTTTGTACCCACCATCACTTCTTCTTCAGCTTTGTTTTTCATTGTTGTTAAAGGCAACCTTTGTTCTCCTCAGCCTTTTTTCTCCATGTGATGTGTCTACCATTTTCATCCTCAATACCAAACCATGGTATCTGTCTCCCAATGAATTCCCTGATGAGTGCTTACATTGCTGTTCAAGTGTTTTTCTTTGTGGTCAGTTATCTCAGGCAGAAACAAGCTGCCCCAGTCAGACAGAAATAGGAGGGATTGTTCAGGACCCGTTAGCCTGCAGTGAGTATATGGGAAGAAGGCTGCAACATTATCAAGCAGCCTGCTGCCTGTAACAGGAGTAAAAAACACAACTGTAACCTATGAGTAAAACAAGGATGGCTCCATTAGTTCTGATGTTCCAATGAGTCATGTAAAAACAGTAGCACTTTTACCAGTATATTAATTGGGCAATGATTTTAAAAAGCTACTTCAAACATGATCAATAACGTTAACAAAATAATGTTTGAAAAACAAGGGTTGAATTACATTCAATGACTCTTCTCCAGTGAAGTTACGGGAAGGTCGAGTATCATGTTTTACAGGGGGGCGGCAGTAGCTCAGTCCATAGAGAGTGGCCGGTTCAAGTCCAGCATGGAACAAAGTATGGAAGGTGGACTGGTAGTTGGAGAGGTTCCAGTTCAACTCCTGGGCAAGGTACCAAACCCCTAACAGCTCCCAGGGCGCTGCTAGGTGGCTGCCCATCACTCCACCATCATGTACGTAGACTGCAGAAACACGCTGCATCATCTGTCAAAAAACCAAGAATTACTACCGTCTGTTTTTGTTTGCCAGTTGGCATTTTTATTCTGATCATCATTTGAACTTGTCATAAGATCACCATCATTTGATCAGGGTTGTCTAGTATTCAGATCAATACTATGAAGCATCACAAGTGTGACGGGAATTGTAATGAAGCATTTAATCAATTAATGACTAAAGGTTACAAATTAATTTATTAATCTTCACTCACTCACCATACTCACTAAATCATGTATGGATCAGAACCTCAAAACAAGAAGCTGAAGGATGATAAAATGTTCCATACATACAGTGATTTGTTAAAATAATGAAAATATTGGCTGTAGAAGCCTTAATTAAGCCTATTTATTTTGTGAAGAATTATGTTACAAAGGTGCAACAAATACTCAGATTGTGCTGACAAACCATCATACACTATATTTTCATGTCATTGAAAATTGATGTAAATGCACCATACTTCAGCTGCAATTCTGCCTTCAACCTTTCCAAACCTAACCTCATCCAGCATCTGAATTTATTCAGTCACAAAAATAACAAATTTCCCTCTAGGAATGATAACACTTGACTCTAATGATAGATTTTGTTGTGTGCATGGCCTCAACTGAGCTACCTCGTCTCTTTATTGAATGAGACTAAACAGAGCGTCCAGCTTTGTTTGCGTATCGAGTAAATGATGAAGGACTCCACTTTGGTAAATGTCTCGTATTTTTCAGGGTGGTTGACTTTGATCAAACATTGAAAAGGCTCATCTGTAGTCAGACGACAGCAGTTTTTAGATTTCACTAGTTGTGCATTCACCTACATGTCCTGCCATAACCTTCCTTGGTGACAAAGTTATTGAATTTACAAATTGGCAATAACTACTCACTTAGATTCAGTGGCTGACCTGCACTGCATGAGAATATGTTGTAGCAATGAGCGAAAGAAAGTATATATGTGCTTCCTATATTTCTGGTATGGTAAGGAGAGTACAGTATATGTTGGGTTAGTATTTACATTTACAATTGCATTTTTTTTGGACCTATACTTTCTTGTAACAGTACTTGTTTGACAGTACATCATTGCTAAATAATTGATACCTTAATATCTATTCATGATTGCTACCAGCGGTGTCTTCACAGATGATTTTTACTAACTTCATGTGTGCTAACAAAATGGAAATGTGCAGTAATTGCTCCTAGAGGCAACTGTTTGTCTTATTTGTGTATATTCCAGCTGATTAAAATGAATGCTCTTGATGAATGAGCTTTAATTGTTTGGGTGATAAAAACAGTACCCTCATGCTAATTCATGCCATCACAAAACTAATACCCCTACCACCTGCTCACATTGATTAAGTATTGACGTCAGTCCTGATTAAACTGTCTGTCTGTTTTGCTGAATTTTCAGCATTCATAACCGGATAAGGTGGTGCAGAAAGCATCATATACCAGAGTACAAGAGTACAACATGGCTACAGTCCACGGAAGAAAAGTCTTTATAATAAACATATCTGTCTTTTTAGGGGCAGCATGGGATCTTTAGGGGGGGCGACATTTAAGATGTAGTTCAGCACTGTGTGTTATTCAGTCATAAATGTTTATTGAACATTGTAGTTTGCTCAGGCACAAAATACAACCATTTTTGACCACTCGAAATTGATCCAAGAAATCTAAGATATCACTTTAAGACACCAAGATTTTGAGGAACACCAAGGACGAATTCATGCTCTGGGTTAGGGTTTGGTATTAAAAACTTTGGAGACTTTGGAGATTTGCTCAGAAACCCCCTTATCGTCATTATACCTATGAAAGCCATCCTCTGAATGTCTCTAGTTTGTGGTTTCAAGAGGATGTGATATCCTTGAGGTCACAATAGGTCATTTTATACAGTCAGGTCAAGTTTCAAAAAATGGTCTCATTACAGTGAGATGGCTATTATGGGGACTAACATCATCACCCATGAGTACGGTTCAGTTCATTGAATGCTGAGTCTCAGCTTTCCAGTCAGACCCAAGTCATGCAATTCCTATTAAACTGCTTAGGAACCCCAGCATGCAGAAATATTCAAATAATCTAAGCGAAAATAACACATTTATCCTGAAAAACCGCATGTTTTTTGACTAAAGCTGAATGGGATTATCATAAGAGCGTTATTTTGTCCTGTACCCGTCAAGTTAGAATGATATGTTGAGTCAAAATGGATGCTTTATGTCTTCTAGGTTCATCTATCATCTGTCTTTACTCTTGCTTTAACACAGCATCTGAAAGACACGAGGATGAAGTTGAAAGGGTTAATGCAACGCTATGTTATATATTATTTATTGACAAGGATAATTTGAATCCATTTTCTGAATTTGTCTTGAACGTAAAATGGATTCTTAATCCGCTCTTTAACCAAGTCACTTTTGTGTCTACAACTAACCAAACCTTAACTATAGCAGTGGTAGAAAATGGTCATCATTATCGAATCAACAGTCACGTAACAGTCGCATGTTGGACAGCACTGAGAAATGATTCGAGACAGCGATGAAAAATGAAAGCAACAAACTAAACAATGTGTCATTCAGTTTGGAGGGCTTGTTGGGCTTGAAGGAGATTGTAAAACCTTCAGTGTCAAACAAGTCATACAGCCAATAAGCAAGGTTTTGACCCTAAATATACAGCATACTCTTTGTCTCATCAAAGTGACTATAAAGTAGAATGTTGGAAATGCTTTTGCAGTGAGGAAAATTATTTTGAAAGCCTGCAATTTACACCTGAAATATTTTCTTTGTGTGGCTGCAATAAACAGCTTTCAAGGACTACAATTTGGTCCTTTTTGAAATAACTCAGTTCAGTACACAGAAAGTCCATTAGAAATACAAAAAGTGGTACACAGAGCTTTAAATAATGCAGTTTCATCCATGTTCTCATCCGTGTTGCTTCCTCAACTCTTTTGGGGAGTGTTTTCTGAAACAACACCAGCAGCTAAAACTGAAGTTGAGAGCTTTTTTTTTTTTTTTTTTTTTTGCTATATGCCCTCAAAATCTGAATGCAGCCACAGTATATCAGGTCTCAACAGAGAGTACTTTCACTCGTCCTTGGACATGGTAGATGTCTTTTGTGGATGTCTGGATTGGACTGTGCCTGCACAGCAGACCATGTTCTACTTTCCCGCTTTGTGATGATTGAGGTCTCTTGCCAAGGGCTTGCTTTGGCAACAAATCAGAGGAAAGCATGGCCCGTGTTAACCATGAGGGAAACTACAAGTGTGTCTGAGAGTCCATGGGTATCAGAGCTCAATATACAGTTTGGGATTGTTGGATTAGAATGAGAAAAGCAACCAGTTGTCTCCTACTCGCTGTGTGGGAACACTTTGGTGTCAAGGGTAAATTACAGATTGTACTGACTTGAATCCCAACACTGTCATGAGCCATAATGAGGGTCACTATCTCTATCAATCACGTCTCTGTCAGTGTCAGCCAATAAAGCTGTGCTGTGTCGTGGTCTGAAAATTGGTTTGCTGTCAAAGTATGAAGGATAGGTAGCATTACAGCTCAGTAATTCTAATCAGTTAAAGCTGAAATGAAACACATGGACGGTACAACGAAGCAGGCGAGACAGTCAAATGAAAAACTGTTGGTTGTATAAATCTTATGATGGGCTGGAAAAGAGTCCAGTGAGGTGAATGTATGCATGGAAATAACGATTTGAACCTTAATATAACGATGTTTTCCAATATATTGGATTATAGTATTTTAACTTTGACACATTTTTAAATAGAGAACTTGGAAAAACATCAAAACTCAACTCATTATTTTAGAACTGTGCCATGAATTACACATACAGTATGATGCAAGTTTGCCAAGTCAAGAAAGTCTGTTATGATATCATTTATGAGTGAATGAGGAAAAAGTACCAAAAGAAAATAATTACAAGTATGGGCCTCAACTATTTGAAGCTTTCAACATTTGGCTCTGTAAGCGTTGACAAGCTTATGGAGAAAGTCATGACATTACTTCAGCGACTTTGGGTGTGTAGTCTTGCTGATTACTTATTTTGTCTGTGTCTTGCATTTGTACTCCCTGCCTCGTTTTCCCGCCTGTTCTTGATTATGCACCTGTCCCTGATTAGTTTCATCTGGTGCCCTGCGTGGTTACTTATTTTCTGTGTCTCTTTTGTTTTTTTTGTCTGTCTGTTATGTGTCTGACAGTGATTGTATGTGTCTGTACTGTGTCTGCACGTGCCTTGTGAAACTTACCTGCTTCTGTGCCCAGTTTTATTCTTAGTCCTGGGTTTTGTTTATTGCATTTTTGTTTGTATTTTTGCCTGGACCAGCCACCTTTTTAGGTTGTTTTGTGTTCCTTGGTCTTTCTCTTAAGCTAGTAAGCTCAGCAGCTACAAAGTTTAGTCAGTTAGCTCCCGTTAGCAAGAGTGACATGAGTTTCAAAGTAATTCTCAGTCAACTATCAAGCTGTTGCTGTAAATATACGTAATAAGTAGACAGAGAAACTATTGGGGTTGTAAACAGCAGCAGCTAACCATAGCTGATTAATTCACGTCCTGTCTTTTTTTTATTGATTTAACACTGAAGCTTATAGTTGATAGAAGTTGTCACTAAAACCAGTGAGACTAAAACTCAGCATTTACATGAAAATAAACTCAAACTCAAACTTTATTTATTTATATAGCACTTTTCATGCAGAACATGCAGCCCAAAGTGCTTCACAGAGCAAGAATAAAACAGAAGTAGACAACAAAAGAAAGAGTCCAGCAAAATGAAGTAGAAATTAAAACCAAGTCAACAAACATAAAAAGTACAGCAATAAAATAAAATAAAATATGTGAAACCACATTAAAACCTATAAGGGGAATAAACACAGAGGATGAAAAGTAAAAAGAAAGAAGGGCACAGCAGTGTATGGTGGCACCTTACATAAAAGCTAGGCTAAAAAGATATGTCTTAATTTTTTTTTTTTTTTTTTTTTTTTTTTTTTAATGTCTACAGAGGTGCAGTCCCTCAGATCCACAGGCAGACTGTTCCAGAGAAGGGCACCACAGTGGCTAAAGGCGGATTCCCCATATTTCTTTGTGGAGGTTCTTGGCACGACCAGGAGTCCAGCTGTCAAGGATCTGAGGGGCCTGCTTGGTTCATATCTCTGTAGTGTGTCTAAAAGATAGGTCGGTGCCAGGCCATTCAGTGATTTAAAAACCAATAAGAGAATCCTAAAATCAATTCTAAAACTAATAGGCAACCAGTGCAAGGATTTTAAAATGGGAGTTATGTGTGCCCTCTGTCTGGTGTTCGTCAGTACTCGGGCTGCAGAGTTCTGTACCAGTTGTAAGCGGCCTAGTGTTTTTTTGGGAAGACCAGACATGAATTAGTTTTTCTGTGTCGGCCTGATTCAGGCATGGTCTGACTTTGGTAGTGTTTCTGAGATGCTAAAAGGAAGTTTTTTGTAATATTTTTTTATGTGACCCTCAAAGTTGAGGTCAAAATCCAAGGTTATTCCCAGATTTTTTACTTGGTCTTTTGTGTGGAGAGCCAGGGAATGGAAGTGCTGAGCCAGGTAATCTCTCTGGGTTTTAGGGCTGAATATTATTATTTCAGTCTTATCCTGATTGAGTTGTAAAAAATTGCTTGCCATCCAGTTATTTATTTCTGCTAAGCAATGAACTAAGTTGTTAATAGGACAGAGGTTGTGTGGGGATACAGCGATGTATAATTGTGTGTCGTCTGCATAACTATGGAAATTGATGTTATGGTTTCTAATGATTTTGCCAAGTGGTAACATATAAAAATTGAACAGAACAGGACCTAAAATGGAACGTTGTGGGACTCCATAGGTTATACCACTTTTTATCCAAGGACAAGTCACCTAGGGTCACAGAGAAGCCATGCCCAGTCAGATACGACCTGAACCATTTTAAGACCATCCCTGAGAGGCCGACCCAGTTTTCCAGTCTGTTTAAAAGGATGTTATGGTTGACTGTATTAAAGGCTGCGCTAAAGTCGAGGAGAACCAGAACAGACAGCTTGTTGGAATCACTGTTGATTCTAATGTCATTTAATACTTTGACGAGTGCAGTCTCTGTGCTATGGTGTTCTCTAAAACCAGACTGAAAAGTCTCTAAGATATTGCTGTTTTTAATAAAATGACGTATCTGTTTAAAAACAACCTTTTCTAAAATCTTACCTAAAAACGGTAGGTTTGAAATTGGTCTGTAATTGTTAAAATCTTTAGGATCTAGGTTACTTTTTTTAAGCAGTGGTTTAACCATCGCAGTCTTTAAAGCCTGAGGGAAAGTACCAGTAAATAGTGAATGGTTAACAATGTCTAAAACTTCCTCTGACATGCATTCATAGTTCAAGTCAAATGTTATTCGTGGAAAAATGTTAAAAAATAAAGCTAACACTTTCATTTAGAGATGGATGGTGGCTGGCGTCAAGGAAATCTTTCCCAAACAATTTCAATGTAGGAAGGAGTTTCAGCAATTGCACTCTAACACCACCCTATAATGTGATAACGAGTCCCTGTACGATTCAGACTATTTTGCGGTTATATCTGAGAGTGCTAAGAATTAAAAGGTGCACAGTAAGACTCTGAGCTTGGGTTTTTCAATTCCAGAGTCTGATATTTTCTCTGTGTATGGAAATTGAGCCTGATGCTTCCTGGCAGATAAAAAGCTGACATTATAGTATGAATAGGAAATGAGCCATAAAGTGATAGTTTGTGCAAAGGTAACCCAAATAAAAACTTTTTCACTCATTAAAGTTGGAAAACTAAACAGATTTGAACAAAGTTTTCACAAATCATCAGCAAAATATATATCTGCATTTTGCTCTGGAGTAGAGCTGCAGCTTTCAGCTAAATAGATGGCTGTTGATATACCCAATTTCTCTAAAAAATGGAGGCTTAATTCAAAGTTGGACTGTTTGTATTTACTGTCAGATACATACTGCAGAGTAAAAGACTCAGATTTAGAGGAGATGCAGCCATTTATAAGTAACAGCCAAGTGAAAATGTTTGTTGGAACTGACTTCATGAATCACAAACCATGGCAACAACAAGCATGTCCAAGCCTTGTTCAGCACTTTTTAGTGCACTTTTTGTACTTGGTTGTCATGTATTGTCCAGTAAGGTGCATGGTTCAACCCCCCCTGAGGACTTTCATGTTCTCCCCATGTTCTCTACAGGCCTCCTCCCACAGTCTAAAGACATGCAGGTTAATAGGAGCAAACTCTAAATTGCCTGCAGGTGTGAGTGTGAATGGTTGTTTGTCTCTATGTGTCAGCACTGTGATGAACTAGCTTGTCCAGGGTGTACAGCCTCATGCACAATGTCAGCTGGGATTGGCTCTAGCTAAAGTGAAACATTGTGGGATAAAACCTAATAAGGATAAGCAGTTATGGAAAATGGTTGCATGCATGTGTACGATTTGTAGTGTGTTTTCTTTTTGTTTGTTTTCTGTCTATTTGTCTATTCTTCACCTGCAGTAAATTGAGCTCCCTCAGCCACCATAGAAAACCCTGTTTGCACCAGATTATGTCATGCCCTACAAACGTATGTTATCTCCAATACAGTATTAGCCCAGAGCTGTGCAAAATGTCAGACATTTATTATACATCTATGGTGATCGACAGGAACATGGAGGAAAGTGACAGCTCCCGCTCACAGGACCAGACAATGTTATTTTTTTTACAGAGAGAAGACAAAATGTAAACAGCCAATGGGGACAGCACAGACCTGAGAGGCGCCTCTCAGATAGTGTTTCCTCTGAGTCTTCATACACAGTAAAAGTCACAAAGTCAGTATGGATCAAGTATACAAACATGCAATAGGGTATAATCATACCTTTTGGATTCCTGTTGGTTATTTTCCCAAATTCCCTATTGAAACAATGTCTATGTCACTATTATCTATTTATACTATATGTTTTGAATTATTAATAATTAATAATCCTATGAATTTCAAAGGTTGCGTTTTTACTCTTGACAAAAGGAGGACATGTGAAAATGTGATACACTGAACACAGACACAACGAATAAATCATGACATACATGAAGCATGTATCTCATTAAAGAGCCAGTGTGTAAGAATTAAGCTCTACTTACAGAATATGACAGAAATGTATGTTTTCATTAGTTTATAATCACCAGATTTTAGTTTGGGTAACCCAACAGTAATATAAAAGAAATCACAAAATCAGAAAACACATCCCACTGGTAATAGATAAACTTAAACCACTATTGCATCAGTGCTATATTGTCCCAAACTGGGTGTGTAACCTTGATATTTGCAAGAAGCAACAACTACTGAAACATCATGGGATAACACAGTGAAATAGTAAAACCACAAAGATGAACATTTTTCCATGAATAACATTTGACTTGAACTATGAATGCATGTCAGAAGAGGATGAAGGGAAAGAAGGAAGCCTAGATACTTCAGTGCAAACCTATGGCTGTGCTCACACGACATCAGCTGATGTAGACAAATTAGAGCAGAGCAAAAACACTATGAGGCCAACAACGTGGGCTTTGAACTGCTTTCAGACTTGGCTAAGTTCCAAAATGTTAATGTTGACTGGGCTGCGGTAACATGTAGACTTATTGAATCAAAGCTATCAAGCTGTTCAGGAAAACGAAACTATTTGTGTTGGCCAAATAAATAATTAAATACACAAACAAATCACCTGATAACAAATTGTAACTGTTGTTACTTATTACAGTAAATTAATATAAAGGCATTGTGTCTTCGACCGACTCACAGCCGTGCTAATATTCAGTACATCTCTCTCATGTGATATTGTTTAAGTAGCTGCTAAACGTCTGTGCTCAAAAGTTCCTTTTCCACCTTCAGGCAAAAGCATTGTAGCAACAAACCAATTAGAGTCACATAATACAAACCAAATAACATTAATTGGTTATGAGTGGGAATATAATGACACATATTTGTTGATGCATGACAGTAATTTCAAGAAACAAGATTACAATATCAACACAGTATTGCAAATGTGCAGACTTACATAGGTCAGAATGTCTTATTCCATAATTTATTTGAGGGTTATTGCACTGACACTTCATTTCTTATGAATACTGTCTAAATGACAATATCACTGTTTTATTGCTCAGAAACTCAAAGTTATTTCCCATAATTGAAAGAAATAAGACTTTTAGCTCCCACAACACGCGGCAGTAACTTGTATCTCCTGCTGCAGCCACTGGGTCTCTCAAAGTGCTGGAGGGATAATAAACATCTGCTGGCCCTGGGGCACCATGGCTGCCCTGCCAGCCTCAGTCCACCAGTATAAATGGAGTGAACATGATCAAAGACATGACTCTCACCTTTCTCTACTTTGTTATCTGAAAACCCAGCCATGAAGTTTTTCAGCCAAGTTTTAAGCATATAATGATGTTCCAACACAAAAACTACCACCTTACCCTGCTGTTCTCGTCAATCTTATGGATTTTAGTGTCTATCAGCTCATCGTTTTGGTTTTTATATATATGTATACAACTTAGTATTTGCTAACTCTTGCCACTTTCAACAACCTAGCTTTTTAGCAGGCAACTGTTTTCAACTGTCTTCAGTTCTTCTGTTCATGCTATTCATTTTTCCATTTTATCCTCTGTCTGGAATGCATGTAAAGATAGATCCGAGCTTGTATTAAAGTGCCTTGAATCTCAGAGCTTGGGACTCCTCTCTTCTTGACGCACCTACCACAGAAACCATCATTTCCAGCCTCAATAATTGCCACTGCCCACTACACAATCTACAGAGGTAAAAGCCAAGAAAACCTGAGTATGTGTCATATGCAGAAAGTCAAAAAAATATATTCATATACTTCAAAGTGAGCTGGTACAAGCTCCACCGGTGGTTTCATTACAGTTGCTAGCTGAAAGAGACACTTCTGCAGAGCACACAATTTAGAGAAAGCAATATTGGGGAAAAAAAGACCAGGCTCTGCATGTAATCCATGTCCACATGATGCCAACAAGTATCAACACAGGCAAAAATTGTACTGTGGCTTCAGCAGTATCAGTAATGTTAGCTGTGTCTGAATTGCCAGTTGCTGTAGCTGACATGTTGCCATGCTGGAGCGCAAGGTGTTGTAAAACACAACTCCAAATAAATGCTAATGATGCTACATAAATTCACCATATGAACTTAAAAGGTGTTATATCAGTATTGATTTTATTGTATTTATTTCAGGTTGAAAAAATAATGAAAACCTTACTTTATTTATTATGTTTTAAAAGTTATTTAAGTCTTTTTATTATTTAAGTAAGGAGTTTCGTCATTCTGTCTTGAATGATGCATTTTCTGATTTTGTTAGATCCCAAAATTTAATTGAAATTAAAAACCCTGAAATTTGTTTTTGGCCAACTATTATTATTTGTATATTATTTAAATGCATACAGCAGGTATGTTGGATGGCAACTGGTAACAAGAAGCTGTACCAACAATGAGCTCCCTCTGGCCCTGTGTTTGTATGTCTCTCTTCCACTGTGCACATTGCACACTGCTAATGCCAGCAAGACAGCCCAGTGTCAAAGATGGAGATCTCTCAGCTTTAGGCTGGTCTGGTTGAACAGATGGCAGACAACATTTGTGATGGTCAAAGTCCTTCTTGAACAGCAGTGGAGTCAACACAATATGGACGATTGGAGCCTTTGGCCAGGAATTAAATTTAGTCTGCCAGAAACAATCTCGTCCTGGACTAACAAGCTACTCCAAGAACATTGAGAAAGGCTAATTCCTACAAAGAGTCACCAATGAGACCATTTTATTCCTCTAATATACCTGAATTGCAACTTTACACAGTGGCCATATTTCCCCCTTGTTTAGACTCTTTCATTGTCGGCCGTTTATGTGCATTGGTAATTTCAATTGCTTTGGATGCAGAGATCAGTTGTCTGGCTCTATGTTCATGTGTGTTCAGACGTGTGCCAATGTAGATGTGTGTGTCATAATCCCAGCAGCCTGTTCATATTGTGTGGTGAATGCTTATCTCAGTTGTTCATATTACTGGATATTTTGTTGGATTGGCCGGATAACATTTCTTTATTTAATCACTTTTATCCACTGTCCCAACTCAACTAAATGGACGAATCCAGTCTTCCCAAAGTGTTTTTGCTTTATTTGCTTACAATGGGGGCTTGGGCTGTCTCATTTTGTTGGTCATGCAGTAGCCTATGTACTTCTTAAAAACCTTTTTATGAATAAAGATCTAATCTAATTAGAATATAAAAGCAAATCAAAGAGCATTACAAGGTAAGATCGATAAGAAGATAGTTAAAACATTGTTTAATATCCATACTTTCTTGGAAGTTGTCAACAAAGACCAAGTTTTAGACTGCTGCGTTATATCACCATTTCAGTTTGTGTCTGCAATGGTGATATAATGCTTGATGAAAAGAGGGCCTGTCTGCTGCAGGACAAAAGAAACTGATTGTAACTGATTGCAAAAATCTAATCAAAATGCGTGCTCTCTTTGTTAGCTCAGAAAGCAGTAGCAGTGTCAGAAGTAATACAAGGGCTTTTAGCTAAAAGAAAGAAGCAGCAGTCTGATTTTCAAAATCTGTCCATCACTGATTCATGACTCAGCGGTCCAGACGTATGTAGCCTGGAGTTGAGATAAGGACTCTTGGTCCATAAATCAACTATTGTTTACATGATCACATCTTCTTCTTCTTGCCTAGTAGTGTAGGTTTTCTAACTAAGCTTTTTCACATTACATCATTTGAGCAATTGTTAATACACAAATATGAATTAGTGCAGCTGGTAAAAAATCTTGGAGTTTTCTGACTCCATCATTAAAAAATTCTAAAATGCCAAGACTGTTTCCATCCATCAAGATAAAGGGCAAATATGTCCTAGAAGGTCAAAGTGTCGCAGCTTAGACAACAGATGACACCCAACAATGTCAGAGAACCTTGACTAACCTTTGTCTAGCTGGTGGTCTCCATGGATGGGAATATCTGTTGGCAGTTTGGCTTGGTTGGGTGTCTAACACAGCCTGCTGCGTTAACCCTAAAGGAGAACACATACACATAACCTTTTCCCTCTTGATAAGAGGCTTTCAAGTCAAAAACAAACATGCTTGATGGTTGCCACAGTTCCATTTGTGCAACAGGCACAATCAGGAGAAAGCATTTTACATTTATACACTGATGGGAGGACAAAAACATAGAAACAAGCAAACAAATGTCTCTAAAGATGAAGATGAACAGCTTTAATAGCATGCACAATAACAACAGTACATATACACAAATGGGACACTGGGACAAAACAACCATGTTGCACAGTTACCTCCAGGTTTATGCTGCATTTTGCTCAAGAGACATTTTTCACAGAGCTCCTCGGGCTCCAGCTGCAGTCTGAATACTTGCTGGAGTCTGAGGTGTTTTCATTCAGTCAGCAGCTTGTTTCACTCCGCTGTCACCGTGTAGAGAAATTAGTTTTTTCTTCTCTCGTCCCTCTGTTATGTCTGCAAAATGAAGTTTAAAAAAGTGTGGTGGGGTGAGCTGAGATTTTGAAACACTATTATCCTCCTCTATATTTTGTCAATTGTTAGATACATATAGGCATTTAAAGAAAACACCACACGAAAATGTCTTTGTTGACCCCTTCACCTTGCTGCAGTGAAGTACAGGTGTATTCCAGGACCCGGTGACATCACTGTTGGGCGTGGTTACAGGTGCATCAGTACACATGTCTGACCACATCCACTACCATGATACTGAGTGTGATCTGAGATGAACCAGATTTGAACCACGGAGCAGAAAAACACTGATTTTCTACCTGGTGTTAAGTTATTCTTTAACTGACATCCTTATCCAGAGTGACCTCTAAGTCACTTGAACAAAAACTTGTCAGTTTTGTCAATACAAATGATTCAGTCAAAAATACTGTAATTAAAATTGGTTTCCATTTGGGAAAAACAGAGCAACAGAAAGATTATAACCTCTAAAGCTTACTAATTAACATGTTATATTGGATTTGTTAAGTCTGTGCAAAACAACAGTGTAAATATCACAGTGGTTTTGTGGGGAGTTACGGGCAAGGTCAAGAGATTGTTCCAGCATGTAACTCCCAATAAAACTACAAATGTGTTTTTTATATTTTGTTCCTTATGGATTACATACAAAACATAATGTGTTAATTAGTGTAGGCAGGTCTGCAGGCAGACCACAAGGACATCACATGAACAAGCTGGCTCTAGCTTCATATTTAGTGTACAGATATCATAGTCTTTGCAAGAAAATGTCAAACTATTAATGTAAAGGTACATTACTTTATGAAGAGCCTCGAAGGAAGAACAACAGCATAAATAATTACTACTTCATGTGTATTAATACCGGGATAATTTACATGAAGAAAAATAAAAGCCAGCCAAGGACAGATCCTTGAGGCACTCCATTAAATACAGTAAACCAGTGTGATCAGAGCCCATTAACTTTCAAACAGTGAGTCCTGCCTGTGAGATAATTAACAAACCGCCCTGCTGTTCGGCCAGACGCCCCTATTTCCAGCAAACTCTGTGGTCAATTATCAACAGTATCAAAGGCTTTAGGGACATGAATAAATAAAAGCAATTCACAACTTGTGTTTCAGCTTTAAATGATTCACTTGTCAGGAGAGCATATGAATAAAAACACAACATGAACTACTCACTGCATGCATTCATCCATAACACATCTATAATGATGTGTTAGCTGGTGCATAGGGAGAGTTGCGTGCAGGATGCTGTAATAAACAAAATTAACTACATGTACAATATAGATGAGG
The DNA here is from genome assembly GCA_033000465.1 of Sciaenops ocellatus. Classification (NCBI taxonomy): domain Eukaryota; kingdom Metazoa; phylum Chordata; class Actinopteri; family Sciaenidae; genus Sciaenops; species Sciaenops ocellatus. Next base: position 16,160,009 of record CP136873.1, read on the forward strand.
AAGATAGAGGACATTGCATTGCGCAGTCTGGGGAAATACACAAACGATTTTGCTTGAAGCATGCAGTGTACTGTATTGTCCAGTAGATCATATGTGAAAGCAGGAGTGTTGTGACTAACGTGCTATGTAGAAATCCACAATAAACCAGCACAAAGGTAATCGAATGGAAGCTTTCTGCTGCCGAAGCTACACATGAAAAGCATTGGCTGATATTCACTATCAGTAAGCAGTGGATATTAATCAAGCATGCTACACGTTGTTATAGTACTCTATACAAGAGAGTGTAAGGCTCTTGGGGTGCAGTATGAGTTTGTGGTAATGGCCTGTGCAAAAAATCCAAATTTCTGCTAAGGGGTTAAAATGTCACACAAGCTCTGTGTCAACATAATAACATTTAGCTGCACATTCTTATACACACACATCTGTATTATAGTGTTACTTTCTAAAATTATAGAACAGATGCCATGAGATAGATGAAAAACAAACAGGGCTTTAGATATTATACAATGATGGTGAGTTATACTGACAGATGGCACCAAACACACACTCAGACACACATATCTGCCCTGCTAAACTTGTCTAAGTTCTGTATGGTTCTGAAAATAATCAACTCAATTCAATTGATATATTAAAGTGAACCGTTTATGAGCTTAGACTGTAATAGAAGACAAACAGAGGCTATTCAGAATAGGAGCAATGATTTTTGACCAAGCATGATAGTAAATTTATAAAAAAGACTGCTGATACAGCAATGAATGTTGAAAGTTGTGTAATGTTTTATCTTAATGTTATTTTTTGTATGTGTGAACTTTGATACAGCAAACCTAACAACCCTCAGCGACAAAATGTATCCTAAAGCCATGGCCGAATGGGGGCAATAGGGACTGTTGACACATGTTGACACTGCCCATTGATGTATTAAAACAGATTAAAGCTGGATTCATACATTTTCATTTATCAGTCTCTGGTCTGTCCATTAAATATATAGCTACAGCCATAAATCTTGTTCATTCCATACGAAAACATCAGGTTGTGGTTTCACTGCTGGATCCTACTGGACACGGCATAGAGAAACACCCTGTGCAAACTTCTGACTGTAAAAACAGCCAAAATGGAAACAATTTAACTACACAGCCTATATTCTCATGGTAGAAGCACTTAAACCAAGGAAAAATGAACAAATCAGAGCAAGTTAACAAAGTCTGTTGGCAAAACCCTCTGTCTGCTGCTAAAACGCTTATGGATATTCATGACAACGTGGTGGCTGTGACGTAACAGAACCGTGCCCGGTGGGGTCCAGGCATTACAGGAGTACAGTGACTCCCTGGAGTCTTATCATCACTGTGTGGTTGCCAGGCAAGATATAGTATGCTAATTTTGAGCTTTGGATGTACATGTAAATGGATTTTCTAACCTTTGGACAGAACCAGGCTAGCTGTTCCCTCCTGTTTTTCCAGTCTTCATGCTAAGCTAAGCTAACCATCACCTGGTTCCAAATTCATTAATGCACAGATGTGAGAGTGGTACTGTATCAGTCGAACTCTCTCTCTGTTTCACACAGGACAAGGCTTCAAGAAACTAATAATGTAAGATGCTTATCATTTAATATTGTAATTTTATTCATAATGTAATGTTAATTAATTAATTAAATCACCATCAGACAAACGTTTAGGACCTCTGATGGCCTTGGCCATTGGAGGCAGCTACTCTCTTTGTCTGCACTGACAGTAAACTTCTTTTGGCCATGCATTCTGCCACATGGATCTGTTTTTTGTTATGAATTTTACTTTTTTATATCCATGAATAACTGGCTAAACATACTGTACATAATATGATGCCCAGATGCCTGCAAAACAAATTTTGGTGACTCACTTTTGGTGAGACTGAGCCAACATGGAAAATGAGAGGTCAGTGAAAGGTTGTTTCTATGATAATTAGGGAGAGCAGTGCAATTTTGCACCACTGTCACCACCCAGGACAGATCATTTGAAAATCACATGCATATGATTGTTCATGCGTGTTCTTTCTGTGATAGTATCAAACAGTGCATTTTTATCAAACCTCTATACAAATCATGATGGGGCCAGACTGATTTACTGTGGCCGTTTTCAAAGAGCCTTTCAGAGAAGAGTGACAATTTCTTTTAAAGGTTCTATGATGAGTCTGTCTGCACCATGTCTGTCCCCATTTCAACAGACAAAATACACAGAGCCATCAGCATTTGTTGTACATCTGTCTCGCCAATGGAAATCATGTAGTTTTATCAAAACAAGCTGAGACAGACATCCGTCACCAATGTCGAGCTGAGCTTTGAATTGTCCTCACTGCAAGGAAATATAATTTAAAGTTGTACTGTGTCATTTTTCCATTTTTCAAAAAAGGATGTTTTGGCTGTACTTGTGGAAAACTGTTTCAGGCCTCTGGTTGCATGTTTCCCATGGCACTGTTTGACTGAAATCTAAGGATGGCTTTGTTAGGTGACATGCTGTCAATAGGTTGGCGGCAGCTCTGCTTGCTGTTTCGAGTGATTCCCTCCTCTGGCCACCCACTGCTCCCAGCCAACTTGGACATTCTCAACCTCATCCCTAGCACAGCCAGAGACTTCAAACTCCATACAGCTACCCCGAGGAAGTCTGACCGGCTGTTGATAGAGTCCGGGGAGCACTGCTGTCGGCTCAGTGGTTGGCACACTGCATATGTGAGATGACTCACAAGAGCTATGAGGAAATTGGTTGCACTCCACCAAGACCACACGCATCATGAGATGTTTAGGACGATGCATTGTGCGATTACATTTGTATTTCGTGTGGAAAGTGAAAGACAGAAAATAGATAGCCTACCAGTTAGTTTAGCTTGCTAACGTTAGCATTAATTCCAGCGGCACGTTTTGGTTTAGCACCAACTGAGTCATCAACAGCTCATCCTTAGTGCTATGTTCATACTGCATTATTAAAAGGAGGGGTCTAGCTAGCAGTAACTAGCAAAAAGCTGTGTATCCATTGGATCTGTATGTATTATGAACTATCTTTAGTGCTCAGTGCAGTTGTTTGATCAATCAAATTACAGCGTGGACACAGTCAAAGTCCATGCCCCTTGGAGAACACAAGTGTAGGTGGTACTATCCTGGCAGAAAAACACCAACAATATACTTTATATATTAATTTCTCAGAAAGAAATAATCAGTTCAACGTAACATTTCTGTGTTTTCAGTGGCACAACAGTGTGGCATGGTTACAAGTCCATGACCCTGCAAAGACTGTATGTCAGAACATAACGTCTAAATTACTTCACTTTCTCCATGAAATCATCTAAATGTGTAAATATTGCCCCCATGTGCTTGGGTGTGATATATATCGCTAAGCTACATATTGTTGTTTATTGCCAAAGCAGCCCAGTACCTACGGTATGTCATATGGTGCTCGTATTGGTTTGAACATAAAATTGCATTAAATATGCATTAAATAGCGCAGCGCCCCCATGGGAAATTGCTCTCATTGAGTGGAAGGCCAGCCATTTCTTGCAGAGTCATCAGATTGCACGAATCATCTGGCTTGCAAGGCTTTATGCAGACGTGGTTGTGGTGTGAATGATTACTGACCAACACAAAAATATCAAGATAAGCCACAACACAAGGAGTAGGGCCAGTTGCCGGACATGAATGTGTCTGCTTCTTTAATTTAGCAACACTGTTTTCAGCACAAGAGTGCCTGATGTTTTATCTCAGCCAAGCTAATGTAACTTTATCTGCCGTGACAGCTTAGGGAAGCAGCAAAGGAAGTCCGGACAGGATGTTTCCCCTTGAAGTAGCAAGAACTCAGAAACTCAGTAATTATATCTACGTATTTATATTCTAGTACTATTTTTCATCATAAGCTACACTATAAAAAGAGTTTAAAGGGCATAACTGATGACTTTATGGTTAACAGGTAATTTACCAGTTCTTTACTGTAGATACAGCAGGTATAAACCTTTAATGTGAACAACTTTTGACTTCCATCTGTACCAGATTGTACAAAATATTTTACTGTCAAGTCAAGGTGTTTGCACTTTCTAATAAGCATACTATTATAAATGTTAAAAAGACGGTAAACTATTAATTTTGCAGTTATACATGCAGTCATTAATTTAAGGTAATGAGTCTCACACTAATAACATCTAATAATAGTGAATGATAAAAGGTTTTTGTTAACAGTAATCCATCAAGTCCGCCTTTGTAAATGGTAATAAATGAGTTAATGTCCAGATATCCTACAGCCCATTTCGAGAAGGTCAGAGGTCAAATGCTCCACTGGAAGTAAAGGACTAATTAGTGGGTCCAGACAGAAGAGGATAAATAGCTCAAGCAATTTTTTTTTTTTCAATCTGGGAACCCAAAGGTAATTCTGAAGTCCAAACACATTCAGGTTTAAGGTCATAGGTTACCTCTTTATAGGTTATAGGTTAATTGGAGACTCTAAATTTCCCATAGGTGTGAATGTGAACGTAAATGGTTGTTTGTCTCTCTGATGAACTGGCGACTTGTCCAAAATGTACCCCACCTCTTGCCCAATGTCAGCAAGGATTGGCTCCAGCCCTGGGCAACCCTGATAAGGATAAGTGTTTACAGAAAATGGATGGATGGATGATGTATAAAGCATTAGTAAATAATTGAATAATGTGGTTTTGGGGTTGGGTAGGGTAGGTTGTGTTTCCAAACAACAGGAACCCTCTATACTGACAGATGGAATACTTATAGGAAGTATTCACTTGTTCTTTGGATGGTTTTCTCCATTGATGATCTGACAGAGAACCAAATATTAACTATTAGCATCTTCAAACCCAAAACACAAACTGTACCTGTTACTGTAGTCATCATCATCATTTTTATAACTCAATTCAGCAGTTTGTGGAGGCATAATTCCTTTAAATGGCCCTATTAGACATCCCAAATCAGCTTGCCACTCGTGCTTATTGGGGTACATCCTTTCTGAGACAAGATTTAGGAAGACTTGTAGGTTTTACACCACTGTAATTTACTTTACATTTAAACATTCAAAATATATATACTGTCTGTGTGTAAAAAAACAAAAACAAAATATACAGTGTTCATATACAAGACTTTCAATTAATATTTCACAACCCAAATGGAGTAGAAAGATGTACCATGCTTGCCTGACCATCCCTGTGTATGTTCTAACAACTACATGCAGGAGGTATTTTTTGCAAGTTATGGATCCAAATCTGATACTGTGTTGTCCTGATTCACTGTCTCTGTATGTGCTTGTGGTGATTCTACACGTTCCTGACAGGGAATGGGAAGGAATAATCTCAAGTGGTTTCCCCTTGTGCTCTTGTTTTTTTCCACTGGAAAAACTGACCAAGTACAGGTTATTTTCAACTTCAGCCTAAAAACCCAGGTATCACATTGGCCTGTTGGTAACTGATGATGACCCTGGGGGACATATTGTCCATGAGCCCCTAACTCATTTCTCATTTATAGATTCACCATTCAGGTGCAGAGAGGGGGCATTCGTAACATGATTAAATTCATGAAGCACCAGTCCCCCACACAACACAATCTGTATTTAATAAGGCTTGTTATAGTTTCCCTAGGGAGATTTTCAGCAGCGCATCTCCATATGGATGTTGTTTTGCAAGGATGCGTCTACTTTTACAGTACTGGGCACCAAGCTGAGGGTGACAGATGTCACACAGTGAACTTTCTTTCTGTCTTTTTAATTTAATTGTCAGCCTGCTTATAGTCAGGGCTGCCAAGCTCAACACCATCACCATAAGAGATGGAAAAATGAAGAGAAAGTGGTCAGGACAAAATTTGTTCATCTTTTAATAACACAAAACCCCAACTGCCAATGGCAGTCAATTTTACAGCAAAAAAAAACAGCACTTAACAGAAAGCTAATACAAACCTCTAATGTTGGCTCATGTCTAATGGAATTTTTTTAAAGTGAAAAGGAGCCTGAATGTCTTTCCCAAATTTAAACCCATCTAGTAATTGTTGAGACATTTCACTTAAAACCACAAATGTCAACTGCAATGGTGGTGCCATCGATGTCTGTACAACATTTAATCTTAATCCATCCAGCAGATGTAGAGATATTTCGATCTACAGTAAACCAAAGTTGGACAAGCTGACCAACAGACTGCCAATACCTTATCATTATGTAGCCTGATTCACTAATACCAGTCTGAGTTGACTGTTAAGGCTTTCTCAGCACGTTTTACAAGATTTTTAACAATAAAAGTCAAGGGTGGGATTATGCCAACTGAGCTGCATTAAGACTTCTAAGATGAGATATACAGTCTGTGCAAGAAGATTGAGTTTCGTTGACATTAGTTAGTTTAGTTAGTTGAAAAATGGAATCAACTGGATTTGGTGTGTCCTAAATACAGTATATACTATACTATGTACTATTTGTCATTGTATACTGTTTAAGAAGTTAGTATCAACATACTTGATACTGTGTTATACTGACATGAAACTTCACAAAAAGACAGAAAATGTCTTTTTTTAGATTTTATACTAATTTGTTTTCCAGTATTTATCTTGAGCTGGTTGAGCAAGGGATGTTTCTACTAAATTCTGCATCAATCCATCTAGCAAGTGAGACAGTTTAGTCAGAACTAAACTGGACCAATAGACCAACATTACCATACTTAGTGTCACAACACTATTGTGGGTACAAGTATCCAACTGAAGCACTGATTCAGCACTCACTGATGCCTTTTCATAAGTCATTAGTCATCCTCTGGGGACCACAAATGTCTGTACAAATCTTTTATGGAAATCCAGTCTGTAGTTGACCATTCTGTACCAAAGGGGTGGGGCGGTTGACATTGCCATGCCTAGAGCCACACTGCTGCCATCATTAAAAAACAAACCACCTCACCCATTCCAAACGATTTCTACCCCACATGAATCTCGTTCCAATAGAGATTGACTTGTCTTACTGGCAAGTTAGAGTCACCTTTTGTAAGAAGCAACTTGGGCCTTGACAGCTGTCTTATTTGAATAAGAAGATGATAACTCTCAGTTTTCCTCTCTTGACAGCAAGACAAATGAAATGCAATGAAAAAGTGTCCAAGCTCTTTTAGTATCTTAATTAGCCAGATCATACTACAGTAAATTTTATCTTCGGGTGACAAAGATATAAATAACATATAGCCATATGCTTACCATGAGACTATAAACTGAGTGATCGATGAGTCTGTATGGAGAACTTTAATGAGACTGCATGGACTAACTGGATTAGCAGACTCTGGGTGAGATTGAAACAAGATATATATGTTTCTGGTTCTTATAACGGCTGGTTTTATTTTGTCTGGTTAATCGACTGATCAATGATCTATGTAGGAACTGGGAGATTTATTAAACTTCCAAACACAAGTATCCATCACTAGCAGTGTCTCACTGCTATCACAGTCTTCTACTTGACACTAGTAAATGAGGTAGTCCAACAAAATCAATAACAGTAACAGTCCCCCAAGAGCTGCCCACTTCACCACATATACATGCACCTTATCTATCATGACAGCATCAATAGCTGAACATGGAAGCCACAGTACACTGAGTCAAAGGGCAAACACCTAAAACTATGACCAACAAGTCTTCATACCTAAACATCAAAAGAGGCCGTTTGGCATCCCAAAGTGGCTGGGGATATCTTCCAGGAGAGGTAATAATGGATCCAAAAAGTCAAAACTTTGTTCCCTCATTGTTCACATATTCAGAGTCAGTGTATCGACTCCAAAAGATTAACAGGTAACTTTCTTCCTTGATTTGCTATCAGTTTTACTTAGAACATCTTAACTAATATTTCTTGCTATTTGTTTTGGTCATAAGTTTAATAGGAAGAGAAAGAGGGAAGAGAAAGCTATCAGCAAGTCCTTGCTCGATGACACGTCAAGTTCTCTCATTGCAGCTCAAGGGTACTCCACTGACTCTTAGCCTCTAGACTCTCAAAAAGAGCTTTGTGCTAGTAAGAGTTTCATACATGCTTGTTAGTCACATTCTCCTGTTGTGATAATGCAGAGTCACGGACAGCTCCATAAGGACCTTTGCAATCTGTTGCTTGCATACTGTAGTTGCCAGTAGCATAAGATTGCACTATTATCCATTACATCAGTCTGGGATACCCTTTATTATAATAACTTGTTAAATGTTTGGGAGACCATATACACGACTAAGCTATTCTTCCCAATCACTTAAAGTGAAAATTTGACACGTTATGGGGATGTCTGGTCACAGTTTATCCTAAATGCAGTCAACTGAAGCAATAAATTCCCTAGTGTTTGCTATATTGACCTAGATAACTGCAATCAGTTTCTGCTAGCATCAGCACTGTCGTGAGTTGGTGCTTGGGCGGAAGAAGCTCGTTCACAATGCATCCTGTACATGTAGGCATTGCTGGCATTGCTCCACAAGCAGGAGGACTCTGCTTTCTTGGTTAATACATATATTATTACTTGGTTATATATATATATATATATATATATATATATATATATATATATATATATATATATATATATATATATATATATATATATATATAAATTATTCTCCTTTTCTCTGAGCAAGGCATACACAACCCATGTCCTCCTCTCAGCACCTTGAAATTCCTTTACAATTTAGTCATTAACATAAAAATTAAATCTTCTGTCCGGAGTGTGCACTTCTGTTACTGCTGCATTTTGGACACTGAATAAATCTGCTGGGTATGGGTTTGATCAAGCTCTTGGGTAATAGATGAAATGTCTGCATAGTTGTCTAGTTGTCTAGACTACTGATGACTTGCTTCCAACACAGACAGATGCATCAGAAATATTTACTTAATATTTCCTACTGGCTAGATGCTGCGCTGTAACTCTGCCCAGCTTATCATCATAAAATCAAACCAAAAAATTACAATTTTATGTTCAGCCTTGTAAACTCATCAGCATTCAAGGAAAACATTTGCTTTTCAACTTATCAGATAAACAGTGCCTGAATTGAGGGGCGATGTCATGGGTGTTAATATAGTTGCAGGATCTGTATCATGGATTTTTTTTTTTTTTTTTTTTACCACTACTGCTGCCATACCTAAAGTTTTTTTTAAAACACAGGGTACAGAAAAAAGAACCGGGTTCTTCAAGATTGTGGCCTTTCATAGACGCCATACTGTATTACCATTACAGTTGCAGAGTGAACGTTTGGTCAATCAGTTCTTGTATGTTGTAAATTTGATTTTGGTACTCACACCTGGCAGCACTACTACAGAACTCTCCCTTAAAGCATACAATCACTGTAAACAAACACAAGAAAGGTCTATATTTATGTCTCAACGAGTTGCCTCTAGATTTGTGCAATATTTTTGCAACACTTGAAACATTGTAACCGCTGTGGACATTTAATCAGTACTGCCAGTGGCAGAATTTGCATCTTTGCATTGACTTAAAATGCAATCCTTACGTTGTGTGCTGATGAAATTTCCTTCATGTTTGTGATTTTCAGTGCTATGACAACATCCCACTACATCTGCCTTAGCTCCTGAGAGAGGACATTATTCACATCCAAACTTGTGAGCAAATGTTTTAAGTATTATTTAAAACCTTGAAGCTGTGTTTTTTCTCCCTTGATGTCCTTCGCCCTGTGCAAAGATAGTAGAACACAAAGTACATTGAAAACCGACTGAACTATTAATGAATATGTTGCAGGTAAAAAACTTTGCTGCAGTGAAAATCTCCTTTCAGGTCCTCTGGTAAACAGTCCAACAAGGGACACCACAGCCTCGTGAAGGGCCTCTAATGACCTTTAAGAACTGCACTTATTCTCTCACGAGGGAGAACCCTGTGTTCAATCCAGTAGCAGACTGTCACAGAATTTGAAGTGTAGGTGAGGAAATGTTAGCTCCTTTGAGAGGAGACCAAAAATGAACAGACCAGAGTCCTTCTTGACTTTCAGATGATGTTGTTTTTCTGATGAAGACTCTCTCTATTTGGCAGTTGAGCAGGTCCAGCATGGCCCAGTGTGTTGGAGAAATGCCAAATGCATCTTTAGTAATTTCGTGACCAGGCTCATCTGGTACACTTGGGGTGCACTTGGATACAAGATAGGTTTGGAAAGAATACATTATCATATGATTATAGGTGGTTAGGTTAGAGGCTGTGGCAGTCATGGTCAATCATGTTCACTACTTTTATCCTCTTTAAAAAAAAAACAGTTTTCTTTCAGATGAAATGCAACTCAATACTCAATAATATAGTGCTATAAATAAAATCAAAGTAAATGTTTTATTGTAATTTATTTGTGAAAATATTGTGAAACGTTTATTTAGCTACATTGTTAAGATGTAAGAAGCAAAGCTGACAATCGGAATTAAACTGTTGCCTTTTTAATCTTCAAATTGTTTCATAAAACTGATCCTGGTAATGATCCACAAATAAATTGGGATTTTTAAAATAACATTCTCTTGTTATATTTATCACATCATGTTGCTTATCACAGCATAGCACACATCTACATGTATCATAATTAAAATGTGGAGCTCCGGGGAACACTTTGGCCAGAGTTGTTAAAAAGAAGATGACAAATGCAGCCATTGCCATGGATACACAATGTTTTGGATGGAGACACTGGAGAAGGACTGGCAGGAACAGATGGTCCTGAGGGAGATTTTAGTGAAGAGGGAATCAGTCTACGATTTTCCTTTGAACCGCTTTCCATGTGTCCAACAACATGCCTGTTGATTAGAGGCTAATTAATAATAATTATATGTTTGATGTGTACATAAACAAAGAGGTTTCTATGGTTATTTTGGTACAGTCAAGCTGCTTGTTAGAAAAAATGTAATCAGAAGATCTACCGTGCATAATTTTGGCTTGTCAATTAGAGACAGATACCTGCCTTCAGATGGCTGTAGAGTAACTTACTGTCAGAGCTTGTAATGGCTCATTAATCTTTATTCTGCCTCGCTGGCATAGATGCCACCTTTTTTTTCTCATGTGATCACATGTCAGCTGATTGAAAAATGGAGTGGAAAAGTGGAAAATCAGATTAAACGGCTATGTTTAAACAAGTAGTCATGACAGATGAAGAGACAGGAAGAAGAGGAAGTTTAGCAGAGCAACAACAATAAATCCAACAATTCTAAAAGAAACTACAAACCATTTGAGATGACGTTAGAAACAGATAAGAGTTAGAAACTAGAAATTGGCCATCTGCTTATTCTGAAGGGAAACACAAAAGCCTCAGTGTGTTTGTAGGGTTAGAGAAAATGACCTCATACCCAGAGGCAAATACACAGATCAAGAGATTCATGAGGCAGAGCTAAACCTTTTATTCCCGCAAGGAACAAAATGATTACAGTTGCTGCAGCGACTGAAGATATGAGACCGAGGACAACCCTATTGTTGTATGGATGGTAGAGGTTGGCAGATGGGCAGCTTTTGTAAAAAGACTTGTTTTCAAGTGTTGATGGTCGCATTATCAGGAGTTCAGACCCGTGAGCATGGCTGTATGCTCTTTCATGATTCAAGAGATTCAGGAATTTCAACAAGAGTTGTACTAGTACACTTGTGTGAAATTGTTTGGCAAGGAGTCTCTGCTACATGAAGATATACATACAAGAAAAATAAAAGACAAAACATACATTATAAAGATATATAAACGTGAAAACATGATATTAAAAGCAATATGGTATAACATCAATAAAAAAACGCAACATATATATTATAATACTAAATATACAATACATAAATAAAGAGATGTATGAAGGATGTATGAAGGGCAAGTGAATTTAAAAACAATATAAAAAGCAATAAGGTGCGGCTGCAATAAAAGGTATAAAATGCAATCAGTATTGATGAATGCAATCAATAATTAGATATAGTTTAGCTTAATCTTGTTATATTGTCCTGCACTCATCTTCAGTGGTGAAGTGGTCCCTGGAGAAGTGAGTATACTCAACCTGTGGTCTCCTTTAGGTTTGCTAATGACCACAGAGTGGCATGGAGAGCACTACTATTTTAAATCTTCTTGTAAAGAAATATGCCAAATAATGTCTTTAAAGTTTCTCAGGAGAGCAAGCCATGACAAAACTGAACATTGTGCCGCGATCGCTGAGGAGGATCTGATACCACTGAGGAATACAAACACAACACAAGGCCCGGTGAATAAAGTGTGGTGCAACATCCAGCTACATTTTGGAAGGAGAATGAAGGAGGGTCTCAGAAAAATGACACCACAATATTTTGGGATAAAATGAGATGGGTTAATCAAAGAGCAACATCAGAGAGACTTGTAAATTCTTGCAGCAAAATAAAATGAAAAGAAAGGTGTTATGAAGAAACATGGTCAAACTTGCCTAATGATTCCTGTTTCATTTCTGCCCTAAGGAAACAAATATGTGACACCTTCAATGAAGACCACAAAAAATATCATGAAAGGGATTTCCAAAGCAGAAGGGTTATGTTTGAAAACCCAGAGAGTGAACTGTGCCCAGTTTCATCATTTGAAACGCACCTGTCTAAAATTCCTAAAGAGACGAAAGATTTTTACTTTCAACCAGAGAAAAGTTAGGGGAGATGTTGTACTCTTTGGAGCCAGTAGGCGTCAATTACCTGAGTTGGCATGCTGTATCTCCAAAGAGGCAGGCACCAGTGATTTACACAAATGGCTGCATCAGGACACTACGATCCAGAAACTGGCCAAGGGCGGACTAGAAGGGAAAGGAATTATATCTGTTAGTGGCTACAAGTCCAGGAGTTCTTTACACAGCTACACCTGTGTTGGATAATAGAAAACAGTGGCGCAATCAGACAGCTTAGCATCACTTGCTAAAGGGCAGAGATCCAGCATGAACTTTATGTTTAACAACTAGTCCTTTAAGGGTATTAGGTAGTATGCAATTTATTTTCTACAAATAGCCCCAAATGCATTAGCACCCATGAACAACTGGCTGCTGTTTACAAATAGGTTGTTGGGATATATTATAAACCAGCAACAATTTATATCATTAAACATGAAATTCAAAGGGTTTGGTCAGGGGTTGAAACATTTTTATCCATGACCAATCAACAGTGGGCCTTACACATGAGACAATGTGACATGACTCATTGATTTCCAGTTATTAGCCAGATGTTTCCAGGGAAGCAGAGATATTGTTTTTATTTTGAGAATGAATTGCTGTACAATATACATTTGGGTTATACCTTTCATTTTGTCGGAAATGGTTGTATAATCAGAATATTACACTGGAGGGTGAGCTTCACCATCATTATTGGCACAAGGCACTTAATTTTACTCAAGCCTGTTATTCCAATATGGCTTCAGAAATCCATCTCTAACCAACAGGTCGTCAGGTCTAAAGATCAGCAACTGCCTCGTGCCTCAGCAGTCAAAAAGCAAATATCTTATCTCCCAATGCAATTATAATTTCAGCTTTGAGGTTTGGTCACCATCACCTCCATCTAAGAAATATTTCACTTGATTTGAACCTCATTTTCTCTGCCACTGAACCGGCGCGGCAACCCGAGTGGCACATAGAAACAAACAAGAGAGAGACATAAAAACCTTTCTTCACATACAGTACAGTGCCAAAGAGCACTGGCTCCAAACTCAAACAGTTGTGGTGTAGAGCAAACGTCAGCTCTGCCAGCACTAACAGCAATGAGTATGCTGAATGAGTATGGTACTGTTCCGGGTGATGCACAGAGCTGAAGACTAGTACAGAGGTAACAATAATGGTGATGAGATTTTCTCACTCAGGATAAATCATCAAGAGCCATGGTAACAACAGTTTTATTTCTTTTATTTCACTCAAAGGTGCAATCAGTGATATTTTACTGCCTCTTTGCACGTGTTTGCAAGTGTTGTTGGTGTTTAGCCATAGAAGAAAGATTGAATTTCAAAACCAGATAACAAGTACTACATTAAAACATGTGTATTTCTGTATGTGGAACCAAATAGTGAAATTGTCTCGCTACAAATCTTCAAATACTTTTCTGAACTGAATGATGTTTAAAGATTTGAGTTTATTCCCAAGACAATACCAGAGGAAAACTAATTGGTTGAAGTCTCCAGAAAGGTTGAAAGGTAGCAGCAATGCATGCCAATAATATGCTGTAATCTCATATTTTCTACACAAAAGCTTTAGTAAATTAGTTTAGCTGACTGTGAATGACTCATATTGTAGTAGCAAGAGGTTAACTGAAAAGAACATTTCTTTCACTTTCAAGAAGAGGAAAAATGTCCTGGATAGATGATACTGTTAATGAAACATGGTCAGATGGTCAGAAAGTAGTTGACCATTAACATTGTCTCAATGTATTTACTGACAACTTTTCTACCAAAACACTTGTAAAGACATGAGGACTAGGGATCAACCATTTAAGAGGGGTGTGGGGCGCACATGTTAAATAAAGTAATTCATCACTGTGATGTATTCAACTATGGTTTTAGGTGAAGTCGTCCTTGGAAACTCTTTGGCAAGGGGCACGCGCATTCAAAAAGTACTTGGCAGGTGATTGTATTGACCATCTGTCTATCACCGTCTGTCACTGGCAAACTTCACTCAATCAGACTTTCTCATTTATTTTTAGTACCCGTGGAGCCTATTGATAAATCAAAGGGTCAAAACATCTTCCATCAAGAAAAGCCAGTTCTGAGAGCAGCATCTACACTAACCTCTTCAGAAGCCACCATTTTGTTCGCTGTATGCTTTGGCTGAAATCACATGCCTGTAGTTACCAGTAGTCCCTCATAAGATGCTGACTGACCCGAAAGCACATCTTGAAGCCTGACAAAATGGCTGCCTCACAAAGGAAATTTATTGAGGAAGACATTTAAAAGTCACAGGAGAGAGAGAGAGAGAGAAAAAAAATGTTATACTCAGCGGTCCCAACTGTGCAACATTGTCATCATTTGTATGTTGATTGCAAGTTTTATATAAGACTTACATAAGTCTTTTCCAGCTTCTTTTCAATGGCAAAACATGTGTTTAAGTTGGTTACGGTGTAAACTTTGTCTCAATCAGTGAAATCAGAAACAAGCACATATTATGTCCTAAAGGCAAAGTGTGTGAAAGCCACAGAAACTATAGTGATGTGAGTTTTATACTGAACTGACAGAAAAAGAAACAGCAGTAAACCAACCTCTCTGCAAGAATAACAATACAATATGAGGAACGCTGATGTTTGCTGACCAAATCTTTGAATCTTTGAATCGAATTGAACGAAACATTAAGAGTGAGCAATGTGATTTATAATTCCTGCCTTGCTAATTTGCAGCACTTTCATAGATAAAGAATGAGTTAGGCCTTTGTTTTACATGCCACGCATTTTTCCTCTGACATGATTTATGAAAGACGTGTAGTGCAGTATCTCTATGTCTAACCTTTCTGAATATTGTTTGACTCTCAGTTCACGCTGCGATATAACTCTCACCTCAGAGAAAGAGCTACATGTACAGCGTAGCTTACACTATCCATCACGGCCGTCAAGACTCTTTGGAGTGACCTTTTGTTCTACAGAAGCTCATAAAAATGACTTTCTCGTGCTCTTTATGAGTAATCACTTGTTAAATGTAACAACCCGTGTTTAAATGTCCCTGAAGTTACTGTAAATCTACTGAGAAATACAATGCAGTGACACGGCACTCCATGTGGGACACATGGAGAGAGGAAAGTCGTTGAACTTGTTGGACTTTGTGAAATCCACTTAATGTAGCCTACATCCAGCATTTAGCAGGGGTCTGATTTAACCAGTTGATTGCACAAATCATGATACAGTCCATTAAGCTCACAGGATGACCACTGCTGCAAGTCTTTCAAGAGAAATAATTGGGGTCATTTTCTCATTACCAGCCACTAAGTCGTGCGTAAAAAGATTTTATAGTAGACTATTAGCTCACTGTAGAAGTATTGCATTGCATTGACTGTAATGGTGTAATTTACAGTTTATAATAATAAATAATAATATATTTTGTTTTCTAAGTACTCAAAGCCACTTAACAGAGTAAAATGATCAATACATCAAAACAATACACTAAAAACACACAAGATAAATGTTAAAAGCAGTTTAAAAAGTTCTTTTTTAGTCAGAGATTTGAAGGTGGGTAGGTCAGTGGTCTGTTAGGTAAGAGGGTACCTAGTTGTGGAGGGCTTTGTTTGTGAGAAAGAGGATTTTCAACTAGATCAGAGTTCTGGATGTATTGAAGTTTATTTAAGGTTTTGGATGGTGTGCCATAGAGAATGCTGTTGCAATAGTCTGTTCTGGAGGTGGTGACGGCATGGATGAAGGTTTTTGTAACGGAGAAGGAGAGTGATCGGTGGAGCTGGGCTATGTTTTTGAGGTGAAGAAGAAGGCAGTTCTGGTGATTTGATTTGTGTTGTTCAACAGAAAGGTTACTGTCAAAGATTACTCAGAGGTTGTAGCTGTGTGTGGAGGAAGATAGGGTGGAGTTGTCAACAGTAAGGGAGAAACTGTGAGTGGTTTTGGTGAGGGATTTGGGGGTCGATGATTATCATGTCTGATTTGTCACAGTTCAATTTGAAGAAGTTGGTATGCATCCAGAACTTGATGTCAGTGAGGCAGTTGGAGAGCTTGGAGTGAGTTTAAAGTGTTAGTTAGCTCAGCATAGGCCACGATCCACAATCAATCACTGGTTCACACATTCATACTCCCTATGAAACAAACTGATTTATGTTGTGTCGTCACAATGGTAATTTTCTGTAATTTATCTATGAAATATAACATAATGTTGTGGGATATTTAGCAGAAAGTAATGTACATGCCATGAACATGGAACTTCAATTTACATTAATTTTTGCGGGCATTACTGTCTTTTCTTCATGTGAAATTATATTTCACATGAAGAAAAGACCAAAGACCAAACGCAGCAGGAGAAATAGCTAGTCCCTTAACGTCGCTGTGAGATTGGATAATAATAATATTTCTGGGTTGAGAGTGAAAAACTTATTTGGCAGTCTTGTACAGTTTACAAGACCTTGGTTTATCATTGCTTGTTCACCTCCTGCCCAGAAATTGAATTTATGAATTATGAAAATACACACAGATACACCTACACTCATATATGTCCTTAGGGGCTTCCTGGATGGATACGGAGCCAACAACAATTTGTCATCATCATTAAAAGAAAACATTCAGGGCATAATTTTACAAGCAAGATGGCAACTGGGGGAATAACTTAGGTTAGTTTTTAACCTCACGTCTTCAAATTCATTTCTACTGACACCATTAGAAAAGCTGGGCTGCTTGTCTTACCTGCCTGTTTTAGGTGAGTCATGTCTATGTGCAGGCTGTGTAAATATACAGCATACCACTTCAGAGCCATACACTGAGATTTTCCCATTTATTAAATAAAAAAGAACAGTGAGATTGTAGAGGTGAGACTAACAAGATGCAAATGTGACCAGGGATGTTGGAACTATTTTCTGGGAGGAGGTACTGTAAATATTATGGTTGTACTGGGAACATTATGGATGGATCCAGTTGAAGGAGTGGGGGGAGGTGACAACGGTGGGTACCACTTTCTGCACCTGCTATGAAGTAGCTTATAGGTAACCTAGTGACAATTTTGGGACCGTGTAAGCCCTAACCCAACATCTAGTGGGTCGCAGTTTCATGCAATAAAGGGAAGCTATCACAGCCCTACTTCCAATGTCTCTGAAGATGAACCATCCTTTTTACTAAGGGAGTTGAATTGAAAACAGGGTTGAGGTTGGTACAGCCTCTCTAAAATGACTCTTGATTCCAAATGTTAATTTTTTCTTAATTTTCTAAGGTGAAACTACAGTGTCAGACAGCACATCCTTTAATTTTGTACATGTTTTTGCCCAATAAAAAACAAATATAATGATGCCTCCGGTCTCCTCATCTTTTCTTTCATCCTGTTGTGAGCCTACTTCAAAAGCAGCCTTTTTTAATCCATATTCTATATATGTATACTGATATTCTCACTTTCTTGGTGAGTGTTACTAGCAGTAACCAAAGCAGCCTGAAGATGATTTTGAGAAATGAGGATTAATGCTGTGTCACACACAAAGGGCATGTCTTGCAGTAAACATCTCAGCATATGCTTCTATAAAAAATGCCTATGCTCAACAACATATTCATGTAATTAACAACTACAGAAGCCGTTATGAAAATGTTAGGAGTTGGTTCATGAAATAAGCAGTCAGAATAAGCATAAGGGGTTGCAACAAGGTGACGTAATTAAAAGATTAGCAGTCGAACCTCAAACGATGAGAAACAATGCAGACATTTGTTTCATATATTCATGTCAGGAAGATCCCATCTCCATGGAGTGATCATTGATGTATTATAGAGGCATGGGAGCGATGAGGAGACTGTCTGAGAAGGAACATTTATCATTTAAATGTTCGCTCAAAGCACCTCAAGCAAGTGCAAAAACTCTTGAATTTTCTTTTTCCATCAAACATTTCTAATGTGATACTTCAAAATGTGCATTAAAATACCTTGATGGAAACGGTTATTGGCTATGACGGACACACTTACACCGAAAATATACACACAAAACAGAAAGCAGAAAGGAAAGAGAAGCCACCAACTTGTGTAGCAGTTTCTGGACTTGATGCACAGACTTACCTTGAAAATGAGAGGACAGCAAGTAAACTCATCAAGGTAGTGGTGGAAGGAGGACCGGTGTAACCACAGGCATGTCTCATTAGCAGAGCTGTATATGAGACACTATCAACTGAAAGCTGACTGCGCGCTGACCCAGAGGGCTGTAGAATCAAAGACAGAGAGGTGCTGTCATTACAGTAACAGTGTCGCACACATAGTTGAATACGTGATGCTGTAAAACTGACTGAATCCTTTCAAGGACAGGTGGCAAAATGAGCAGTCACCATGCGACACACAAAATGTATGTGCACAGAGAGCCAGGCATTCAGTATTCAAAGGATGTCTAACTATTAAAGTAATCTCATTGTGATTAGTGTCAGGGCTAATGGAAAAATGAAATAATGGCATGAATACTGAGACAGGTCTCATTGAAGTTATGACATTATTTTCTAACACAAGTAATGTGACAGTCGAAGTTGGTATAATTCATTCCAGAAGAAAAGCTTCAATCTTGATTGACATATACGGAAAAAATAATACCTCAGCTGGACTCTTCTCATGTCATGTTTCTTTAATGTATTACTTCAAGGAGAATTCTTTCTTTTTTAACAACTTGGTCCTCTTTTACAGCACATAGTTTTGGTTGTTTTTTTTTTAATCAGTTTTCCTCACTAATTAATTGTTTAAAATGGGGTGTGAGCTCACAAATGTGAGCACAGTTTCTCAGTGACAAATGTGTGCACAGTAAATCCATGAAACAGGAAGACAGTTTACAATATGTCATAACAAGATAAGTGAGTCTATGGTAGCAGCTTTGTAAGGCACATTGGTGCTTTGAGGTAAATCCTAACATCAGCATGCTAAGACTGACTTTAGCTCTGCACAGCCCTCTTATTCGAAGAAGTTCCACTTAATTATCTGGCAATGTGCTGCTTTCCAGAGCTGAAGAAGCCTCTGCTGTGTCTTGGAATATTTCATTACAGAAGAAAAGTGTCTCACCCAGACTAGAAGCAATACACTAATGCAGCCCGTTGTTTCACCATGTCTGATTTCGGACTGAATACCTGCTAAAATGAAGGTGTGTTATCATCATAACAGATGTTTTTAGATTGATTCCAAGGTTATGAGTGTGTTTGAGAGGGACCTATACAAATTCCATGCCATCCATCCAATATTTGATAAGGCTTTTCACTGAAAACCATAAATATCAACCTCTTTAGGAAAAGCTGGTAGAATTCATCATGCATCTAGCTCAATTTTGTTTTGTTTTCTATATTATATATTCTATAAGTGTATAAAAACTGTGGGTTTGTTGGCAACTTATCTGTTGGTCTGACCGTCTGTCCTTTTGCCTTCCTTGTCCTTGTTTGACTCTGTTCTTGATCTGAGCAATGAAAATTCAAGTAAATGTTTTTGGTCCTTGGTTCTTAGAAAGTGTTTGGCACTCACTCTCCAGAGGGGTTTGTGAGCTCAGGGACAGTTTGTGTCAAGGTACCTCATATTTGACATCACCTAAGCAGTGGCGCAGTGCCAAACTAAAACACATATTGATGGAGAGAATGAATAGATCAAGGAATTTTCTATTAAACGGAGCTTTGAAATGAAATGAAAGGGCTATAGAGAAGTACAGCCTCATCAGCTGACCCTGATGACAGCTCATCTGTGACACTGACCCTCAGGTATTCCGTGAATCACTCTTTAAAACAACATGAGTCTGTTATTCAGCCACAATAACTGACCTTATGAGGATTTATTCATATAAATATGAATAAAAATGAAAATCAATGACTAAAAATGAGAGAAAATAAACAGTACCCACACCCAGTCAGATAAGTATGCAAATCAACAATATATACTAGAGACTGTAGTGTCATATGATAGATGATCACATTTATATGCCTATTACATAGTGAAATATAATTGTAATTCTATGTAAGTCATATATAATTCTGGCTGTAAAAATATAGTATAGTATTGCAGCGAGGTAGTCATTGTTGCGAAATAAACCCTGACAGGGTGATGCAGGACCTGTATCGAGTAGTGTTTCTTACTTTTATTGAAGGCTAAGTGGTTTCTATTTGGTAAGTGACAGAGCAGAGTTGCTGGTACTGAGACGTACACAGGTACAATCCACAATAAATGAAGGTGAAGCCTCTGAGAGTAAGTGCAGGAACACTACATGTTCCACCTGACACAAATGTAAGTTGAATGAATTGAGATCTCAGTGCCGAGGAGTGTCTGCAGTCCTCCCCGAATTTTATAAGGCTTCATTAACTCTAGTAAGAGGATGGGGCAGAAGTGACCTAGAAGGGCAAAACTCAGGGCAGAAGGAGTACACTAATCACTTGTGCTTGTAAAGTTTATTACTCTGAGCTTACAGTGAAAACTGAAGGTGACTCAGACTTCTACAGCTGGAAAATAAGAAAATAAGTTACGAAATTCAAGCTGGAAGGGAATAAATATTATGACATTGAAAGGACTCACCTGTCTGATTGCCTCACCACCTGTTTTGCATTCGCCAATCAACCACTGCAGTATGAAAGATCGACTCGTCATCTCAGACTCTATCAGATTATTTTTCGTGACTTTGCTTACTTCTCCATCTGTGTCAGGAAAACCTCCTCTCCTGCCACATACGGCTCTGTTTCTTCACTATTACACTACTGGATTCCTAACAACATCAGCCCATGCCACTGGATCACCTACTCACCTGCACATTCTCCTTTGTGCTAACCATAAAGTATGTAAACTGTCTTTCATGTTTGCACTGAGTCCATAATCGTTCAGTTTAAGAGCTACGTGCTTTATCTTACTGCAGTCAGTTTAACAACAGATGTTTTCCTTGTTTCAGGAGAGGGACAACTGTGATCTATTGACATAATGGCAATTGCTTGGCTCTGTGGGTGGCCTATATTAAAATTTGTCCAATATGTAACACTGTGATTACACCATAAATTGTCATAGCTGGTTCCACAGAAAAGCAGCTGTGTGCTGTTTACCAGACATACGTTTGCCAGAACAATCAGTTAGTCGTCATCCCTGAGTGTCACTACAAACCAAACCAACAAGCCTTAAGTGGAAGTGGGTTATAAAGCCCTGCATCAGTGCCGGCTTACAAACACTCCTCTCAGAACATCTTTTATATCCAGGACGGAAAAAACACACACATACTTACAGATGTTGTTATTTCTAATGGAAAAGTAATAAGGCTTTAGCTCAAACAGACATTTAATATGAAGAGTATGTTCATGCACACATGACAGACCTAATCAGATTAAGAATGGTAAAAAAAGAGAGACATGCAGCCAAAGAAGCGTGGGAGTGAGTTTTTATTTATTCAATTAATAATATTTCAAGCTTACTATGCCATGAATCTAATGAGTTTGCCATTGCCATTTGCCCATAATATTCAACGTGTCCCAGGCTCAGACTGTCATACCCACATGCTTCAAAGTCCAGCCTGCCTGAATGACTATCACCCAGTGGCACCCACCTCTGTATTGCTGAAATGTTTTGAGCGGCTGGTCAAGTATTACGTCTGCTCCTCCCTACCCAGCACACTGGACCCAAGTTTCTCAACCAATCAAAAGAAGACGCCATAGCACACAAAGCTCTGTTGGATTGCTGTTCATTGTCCACAGTTCAGCATTCAACACCAGTGTTTCCTCCAGGCTGGTCACAAAGCTCAAAGACCCGGGACTAAACACCTCACTGTACATTTTGACTACCTGACAGGCAGACCACAGGAAGCGACTGAGGTGGTAACTAATCCTCATCCTTAATATCAGAGAACCCAAGAGCTGTGTTTTGAGTCCCCTGCTGTGCACCCTGTACACAGACGACTGTGCAGCCGCTTTTGACTGTGATGGGCCTGATCACTGAAAACAGTGAAGAGGCCTATCTGAAGGAAGGAGAAAACCTGACCAAACAACAACCTCCTGAACATCAGACAAAGGAGATGATAGTGGAAAGAAGTAAGGAATAAACCAAGGCTCCCTTTTACATCAACAGATAGGGGACAGCTTCAAATACCTTGGTGGCCACATTGATGATGGCCCTCAGCAGTATCCTTCTCTGGAGCAGCTCCAGCTTCACCCCTGGATCCCAGAAGCCAGCCCTTAACCCTCTTGACCCTATTGTGCCTTAATCCACACCTACCCCCTTCTCTACCCCCTATCCCATCCCCATTTCCTCCCTCCTGTGAAAATACAGTGGCTCCAATGTATCTTTTTCTTTGTCTAGCTCCTGTCTCCTGCTCCTGTCCAAGAATTTGGGCGTTTTGATGAGCTGACAAGAAGTTTATTTTTTACAACTACCAGGCCTAGATATGGTGAGTAAATTGAATGAATATAAACAAGCTCATCAGTCTATTTGCCATTTAAAATTACAAGCTGCTTTTAGTAGTTTATTTCTATAATCTAGATGTATAATGTTTACCAAACAAGGACTTGAGTTAATAAATGAACAACAGAAGGTCCATCTTCCCTGTAAGATAATTTGTAATTTGAGACATTTGTGAATTACAAAAGTACAATTAAGCAAGACAATGATGGAAAATTGCTTTATTCAAGTCTGATAAACTTTAATTATGTCTTTGATTTGTGTTGATAAGTCTGAAAGAGAATCGTGAGACCGGTGATTTGTTTTTACCAGATCCAGGCAGTTTAATTATAAAAATCAAGTCAGACAAGATAAATGAATGAATGAAGTTGTTCTCTTTACACACAGAGTTGTTCTTGTTTTCCCTGGCACTACCAGATAGATTACTAGAATAATCTCATATTTCACTCCATTACAGTGTTTCATCGGCAAGAACAAGAACTTTATTGCTGCTGACAAAATTCTTGAAAGTGTTGTCACAGTTTATCATTTGTGTGCAGCGGTAAAAGAATATTACATCCTGCTGAAGCTGCCTTTGGGTATAAGTTCCTCTTTATCTTTTCCTCCATTCAGACTAGTTCTGAATTGGGCAGCCAAGAGGCGAATAATGTCTTGGTCGAGACAGATGCCAGCTAGACAGGCTAGATTTGCCCTGGGTCATCCCTGCCACCTGCAGCGCTTGAAGTCTGTTCCAAGAAGGTCTCCATGTCTTCTACTGTCCCATAGGTGGGGGATGAGACAGACTGCATCCAGGCATGCCAAGTCAGTGGCCTCAGGGCCAGACACCACTGCCAAGGCTTGGATGACCCTCTGTTCATTCACATTTAGACACATAATAGTTCCAGTAAGAAATGAAGAAGAATTTTTCGTTTGAAGAGCATGAAGCCAAAACTGAAAAACTACAAAACTAAACAAGATTTTCTAAGAAGAATCTGGTTAATCTTAACATGCTAACACCTGCAAATGCAATAGCATACTAAACTGAGGTAATAAACTTTATAGCCTACTTGCCAAATATCAGCATGTTAGCATTGTCATTGTGAGTATGTTGCTATGCTGATATTTGCTTAGAACTTTATTCACCACTGTACTTAATTACAGGCTCACAGAGATGCTAGTGAAAGTTTTTGAATTCAGGGTTGCAGAGCTTTGTCTAGGCAAATAGCTGCTGTGGCTACGCTGTAGACTACAACTAGGGTTGTCACCTGTCTGTCCTTTATAATATGGTGTCATCCTATACTGAAAAGTAAAATGCACTGCCCCATAAGTGAATCAACATTGGACGGGATTTGTCTCGTATTTTAGTGCACTCCCACCTAATGCATAAAGTACATTTTCACACGCTTGAACAATATAACTAATAACCAATAATAATAATGATAAACCCAAAAGATTTATACATAACAGAAAAATATTAAATCAGAATTTGTCACCATTGAATCATTCATTGTCATTGTTACCCTGGTTATGGAGACTCAGACATGTTTTTTTCTTTAAAAGTGTTGGTGATAACCTCAAAGAGGCTGTCCAAATACACATTTTAATGGCAGACGGATGAGTGGATCAGTCTTGTCAGTGGGAATGTCCATGGTGGACTGCCCGACCTTGACACATCTGCGCTGTACTCTAATTGACTCTTTATTTCCTTCATGTTTATTAAGTGTAGATGATTATGATGATTACATATTATAAATTACAAATTGGTGCATATAAATTCATCAGAATGCAGGAAACTAAGCGTCTGACCCCCAGACCTCGGCTTTATTTGTGTCCTCCAGGCATTTTTCCACACTGAAGGTGGCGACCATAGCTACAGCACAGCTCTTTAAAAATGTAACTACACATTGGTGCTACAGAGATACCATGTGGAGACAGCACTCTGATCGGCTTTTGGACGTAAGTCCATTTTTATGGTTGTTCTATAACACGCGGTGCCCCCTTGCTGTATATCACACATCACAGTTACTTTGGGGAATATAATTATAGCATGTTATCGAACCTGATCACGTACAATACATCAGTCTAGTTCTCTCACTGAAATCTCTCACTGAACTATAAATCAAAAGTTACACCACAGGTAACTATACCTCTTGCTTCAAATATAATCACAACTTCAGTCTTGTTATTTACTTGCACAAGGAACAGCTGTTTTCCAGAGGCTGAAGGCGGTGCTTTGAAAATCAACAGTAATCTAATGGGAAAACACAACAATGCACATTTCTCTAGCCAGCTTCTGTTTGAAAAAACATCTGTGCAGCAAAGAGATTTCCTCCAGAGGGGTAAAAACACTTAATAGCTGAATGTTTATGTGACCACAGTTGACTTCAGCATTCAGTAAGTCTCTCTCTTTCTTTTTATTTCTGTGCCTCTCCCCCTTTCCTCTCAGTTGTTTCTCTAAAAGAAGGTGAATGCCAAACCAAACATATTTAAAGACTCTAATTGCTCCTGGGCACTTAGAAAGGACTTTTTAAGAAAAACCTATTAAGGCTGATAATGTTCTATCTTGTAGACCAAACCAACAAAGACAACCTAATTAGCTCTATTACTTATTAAAGAGCAATCTGGTAATCACTGATGCTTATTTAGCCAAATCAATTCCCATCGTGCACACACACAGTCTTTTCTCTCTGGGCTGAGGGTTAGCGATGACTCTGTCATGGTTAAGCTTGTTTTGCTGTTTGGTTTTGTTCTCCATGCTTCCAACAGGGTGTGGTTGAGCACACTTGTCTCTCATCCAGCAACCATAAAAGCCTGGTCAAGATACCACTCCTGGGCAAGATTATCCTGTTCAACCCCGTTGCAGTCGGTAACATGTTACGGCTACTGTCACCAGTATTAGATGTTTTCTGACTAAAACTGACAAGGTTAGCTTTTTTGAGTTTTTCCCTGGGTGCAATTTTCCAGTGTGCCTTTGTTCAGCAAGCGTTTGTCTGAACTGTTTGCCTTACTTCACCTGCAACGCCAGCCAGCCTTCAGCTACCATCACCTGGCTGTAGTCTTTATTCTCCTTAAAACTCTACTGGCCTTCATCTCTGCATTTTGGGTCCACAAAACTATAAGTAATATGATGCCACACAAGCTTTGTGTTACCTTTAGGTGTATCAGCAACAGAAATCCATTGTTCTTATATTCTGAACAGCAAACACACCTCAAAGCACTCCTGTTACCAACAGTTACATCACTTTCAGAAATATTTCAGTGTTGTGCTGACTGATTATTTTAGCCAACCTGTGAGCGGCCATGCTGCAATATAACAGAGTGAAATACAAGTCTGCTCTTGACTCAGAAATTCTGACATGTTGGGTCCACTCTCCAACCAAACATACAAAATTCAGACTGAAATGGATGGATGAATGGAAACAGCTGGCTTCCAAGGACTGCCTTTAAAACAGGATGAACAGGGCTTTGAAAAAAAGAAAAAAACAGTTTTACAAACTTTTCATTCCCTCGGAGCATTGCCTTTTTTGTTTTTTTAAGGTTTTCATGGTGAGCCAAAAACATTTGATTGGAACGGCAGGTGAAATGATATACAGAGAGATAAACAAGCTGTTCACAGCATGTCTGTTTCCATTATAACCTGTCTCTACACCGGCCACACCATCCATCACACCTGGCTGTATTGTAGTCAACAGGTTGATAGAAAGAAATTATAAACAAGCCACAGCACCGGCTTTGCTGTCTGAAGTTTTAGATTTATATTCCATTTTGTCTTTCCAAATGCCTCTCGTTCATCTCTTTCAGTGGAGTGCCGGCATGAGAGGAGACTGAAAAAGAATGACTGTTGGTTTTTCTTTACAATGTCACCTCACTTCTGTCTGCAACCTGCTCCGTCTCGTCACTTTTCTTCAGAGAGACACAAAAGCACCCTACACACTAACACCAAAGAAAGCTCAGTAATGTGTTGCATAAGCAAACTTAAGAAAGCAAAATTCTCATGCTAAGTCATTGTCAACTTTTACAGAGTACACACAGTACATGTGCCAGCATATGAGGACTCTGCAGCAGGTGATTAAAACCGCCCAGAGCATCTTTGGTACCCATCTTCTTAAGATTAGTGATATCAATGCCCAAAGGATATTAAAAGACAATACCCACCCCAGCTACATCCCATTCACTCTTCTGGCAAGCGATACAGAAGTATCTACTGCCATATCACCAGACTACAGACAGCTCCTTTCCTCAGGCTGTGAGGATGTTGAGGATGAGGATGTATGTTGTTGATATAAGCCTGCCATTGGGCACATCTCTTGCACAGCGTTCTTCCTGCTTTCTACTATCTGCATGTTACTGTTTTTGCATGCTTGAGTCCCAGTTTTTATGTGAAACAACCACAGAGCTATAAACCTGCACAAAGTTACCCTAACCTAACAAGTCAGCATAGCAGTGAGCCATACTGCATGATTTTCTTCAAACCTACAATAACTCATTTTTGGGCCACTTAAGGACAGTGGAAACAAGCTGTAAACACAACACTGACATATTAAGATGCCACCTATTAAGATGATATGACTAACTTCTTAGCAAAGAGACACGGAGGAACAATACCATTCATTTGATGATCATGAACATTCACTTTAATTTTATCACTTCTTTGCTCAACTTCTGAAGAAAAATTCAGACTCTTGAGCAGCTAGATGCTCCACTATGTGCACTAGCTATATTACCTTAACTGTCTGTCTGCTGTTGTTTGCTGCTGAGCAGGTACAGTGGGTTATACAGTACAGTTCATACCCTTTTCACTGCTTCTAAAAACAACACAAATGAATAAGGACTGAACTAAAACAGTAATGTGCTGAAAAACAAAACAAAAAGGTGCTATAAACCTCATCCCTTAGTTGGGGGGTGTTTCTCTGTGTGTTCATCAGTGACCTACTTCACCTCCAAGCCATGGGAGTCAAGCCAATATAAATAAATATAAACATATTGATCAAGGCTGCTTTAAAAATTGAGGTTGTGTGTGTTTGATGGGAGGAGGCTCAGAAGAAAATTAGCTCTCACCTCATCTCAGCGCAACCTTATTTGTATAGCACTTTGCACACAATATAATTGATTTGAGGTGCTTTACATGACACACAGAGGATAAGAAAGACTCAACTCAACTCAAACTTTATTTATAAAGCACATTTAAAAACAACCAGGGTTGACCAAAGCGCTGTACAGGTTAATACATATAATATACATATAATACATATAATGCCATAATTACAAGAAATTAAGATAAATGCTAAGATACTTAAACTTGGTTAAAAGCCAGGGAGAGAAAGTGTGTTTTTAGGGAGGATTTAAAAACCTCAAATGATCCGGCAGGTCGGATGTGCCGGGGCAAGTTATTCCAGAGGCTAGGGGCCGCCGCCACGAAGGCTCGGTCACCTTTGGTTTTTAATTTTAAAAGAAGGAGACACAGGAGATGAGAGAAGAATCAATAGAGAAGGCCTATGCTCTTTGTTAAACCTTATGGAAGGAGGAGGCTTCACAAGCTCGTACTGTTTGTTGTGCTGGAGTACTAGCTACCAATAAGCCAAACTACCTATACCTCTGTGTTTTTAGTGTAAAGCCTATTTGTCTGTATAAAGCATTATTGTCCTACTGTTTTGGCTGTTAGTAGCTCCTCTTGGCACTGTACAGACAATCACCTATGTTACTTCAAACCAAGATCTGAAGTCATAACGAGCACCTTTTTCCTACGGTTTCTAAATGACAAGTAAAGGCGGTCAACTTCACTACCAGTGTGACCGTTGAAAGTTTATGGCCCCTGCGGAGTGCAATCTGAGAAATAATGCCAGGTTTAATTTAATGTCCTTTGGTTTTCCAGCATAATTTTTGATGCCAAACAATTTTGAGAGCAGATGTGGGCTTGGCTCTGCAGTCATCAATAAAGCGACGAGAAGAGACGAAGAGGGCAAACCCAGAGCAATGCACTGACATTACAAGTGGGAACAGCTGGGTGGCTGTTGTGTCCACTGCAGCCTAATGCTGCTTCATGATGTTGCAAAGAGGGAGCTATGATTTGCTTTTCCAATCATAACACCCTTAGTGTCACTCTAATGGACATCAGTACTCTGATTAGCCACTTGTATTATGTAAAATGCTTGACACAGAAGAAGCATAGAGCAACAAACTGAGTGAAACAGGTTGACAAAAGAACACACGAGGTGATGTGAAAAGTTCTCTAAATGCAGACAGCAAGCAACAACAATAAAAGTAGATTTTGATTTATTGACCCCTGGAGAGGTAGAACGTGTCCAACAGTGCAGAGAGAAGTTGTTTCCTCAGTCTGACAGTTCCATATAATTTCATATTTTGCACTCGGTCTACAAATTTGCAGAAAAACACATAAAATGATTGTAGAGTAGAAAAATTACTTAAACAGCATAACTGCTTTTGCCTGAAAGCATAATTGTTCAACTGAAAAGTCCTGGCTTAAAATGGGTGACCAGCAGAATTGACCATATGTCATGGCAAAAACCCAGCCACAGAACAGATCCAGCTCCACTAACGTCTTTTTCTTTTTTTTCCAAGAGTGTGAAGGGAAACAAGGCCGGAGCTAATGTGTCTCGACATTTCCCTCCATCTGCTGTGCCACTGATGAAGAGGCTTCCAGAAAGCTCCCAATTTTCAGTCCGTTGACACTCGAGATGACACAGAGTACCACATCACCTGTTTCAACAAAGGGTCGAGTCCAAGAGCAGTAATAGGATCAAAGTTCATGAGTTTTATAACAGAAAACTCCATCTACTTTATAGAGAGTAAAGGAAATGGATATAAAAGTAACACCAGCCAGAGGAGATGTATTCAGAGAAATCTACAGTACACTGCATCACATAAAGAACTTCCTCTCTATCAATCAGAGGCATCCAGGATATATTTATAAAGAGAACAGAACAGTTTGCAGTATCTGTGCTCGAGATCTCCCATCCTGTACCGGGCCGAGCTGCCTGCTCCGTGCTCTTGCAGCTATAAATTAACCAGAGCTAATCTGTAAACACACATCAGCAGTTTCAGAACAACACCTCAGCCTTACTGCAGCAAAACTGAAAAATGGCTTGTAATTGATCTTAAATTTGGTGCTCACTAACAGGCTGCATCACAGCACACTATAATTAAAGTCTTTACACAATAAAAATCTAACTGAACTGAACTGAAAAGCTAACTGAGCTCTGAAGTTGAAGTAGTATAGGCATTTTTGCACTTTGGAGAGCTAAAAAAAACTTGGTCCAGCAGTGCCAAAGACAAAATTTAAAAAGGATCCTTCTGGGCTGCCCCAGTTAACTAAAATGTCTATAACAGATTCTCAAACTTTTTCTGACATCCCCCACTTCTAAGGCTAAATTGATCAATCATAAAGGGAAGCAACTAATAAATAAATGATCCAAGTTTAAGTCATTTTACAGCCTCTAGGCGTCTTTTTGATAAACACTACAAGTGCATTGAATCAGAAGCTCAAACTGGCTGTACTACAGAGCAATACTCAGCTTCCGTCCTAGTATTAAGGATGTTACTGATGCTCTTACTATTGATACCAGGAAATCAGCTGCTGCTGATCAATTCAATGCTCCTTTCCTGGAATTATCACCCTATTTCCAAATTGTGTCAGGTCCTGTTTTTCTTTGTCTTCTGTACTCACTCCCTTTCAGTCTGGATTTAGGCCAGTGCACAATACCATTTCTGCAAAGTTCCTGGATAACAGATTGCCTCGTGCTGCATTCTGTTGACCTTAAGAGTATCGGTTTTGGTTCTATTAGTTGCCTATGTGTAAAAATGGCGGATATTTAAAATATTACTAAAGGTGTTCCACAGGGTTCAGTGTTAGGTCCAGTATTGTTCACTGTTTATGTAAATTAGATTGCCTCCTCTTCAAAACTTTATAAATTTGATTTTTATGCCATTAAATGTCAGCAATCTAATCTGATTCGCTCCAACTCCATAACTGCAAGTTAGTGCTTAACTCAGACAAAACAAATTGGATGTTGTTCACCAAGGCTATTCATACTGAATCTTTTAACATTCATTTGGTAAATGTCAAATGCATGGACGAATCAATATTATTATTCTACCACTCAGCAGAAAGTTTGTACAGCACTCACTAGCACCATCTTTACCAAAAGGTCAGCTGGCCATCTTTGGCAGGCGAGGCAATTCCAAAATATTTTTTTTATTGATCTATCAAACTTTAATATAGATGGTTGCACCCTATATTTCATCCCTTTTAACTCTGAACTCACATAATCTTGGTCATCACTCACAGAATAGGCTGCTGCTCCACCTCCCATTAATCAGAACTGAGCTGACTTTTAACATGGCTTCAAATTTTCCCAAGGAGACAAGATTATTAAGATGTTGTAAATTCAGCAAATTACTTAAAGTGCAGGGAGCAAAGTAGGAAAAAGGTTTTTTTTATCCACAGCTCAGTGAAAACTCTTGGAAGGAAGACAGGAAGCCACCCGGTGTGACGGAGTTGAGGACTGCTGGAGGTCTGTGTCTGGAGATTACATAAATATGAGGGGGCTTTACCCAGCATGGCCTTTTACACAAAAATATATAAATTAAATTGTTCATACACTGAGTGACAGCCAGTCTACTGAATTGCAAAGCGTACAATGACCAGAGTTATAAAGTTATAAATCATACAGCACTATGGTACCAAGAATATAAAAGAAAAGAAAAGCACAAGTTTTCTTCCTTGCTAAGATGCTAAACTCCTCTAAACAAGTATCTGTAATTATGAAGAGGTCATGTGACCTGACACTAGCCTGTCCACCATTTATTAAAAGTATAGAAGAAAGTGGAAGTTTTACCTCACGGTGGCAGAAGAG
The DNA here is from genome assembly GCA_033000465.1 of Sciaenops ocellatus. Lineage (NCBI taxonomy): Eukaryota > Metazoa > Chordata > Actinopteri > Sciaenidae > Sciaenops > Sciaenops ocellatus. The sequence continues at coordinate 16,191,784 of CP136873.1, forward strand.
AGGAACGGTCAGGGTGTCACATGAAAACATAATGATTCATCGTACTGAACCGTGAAAATTCAAAGCAGCTTTCATGGAAATGCAGCTAACAAAACTGAAAATAACACTGATAACACTTTTCCAGGAAGCATGATGGTGCTCATTAAATGTCATGCAAATATGTAGCTTAGATTTGATATTTCATGTGTGCAAACCACTAACAGTATAAAGAATGGATGCCATAAGTGTGACGTCACCAATAGGTTTCTGAAGAGCCGCCATGTTGGCTGTCCTGCTTCTTCTGCCTTCTGACAAACAGTCGGATGGGCATACGACCGCAACCACACCATCCTTGGTTCTAATAGATTTTCTAACACAAAATGTTACCTTGTTCATCTTAAAACTTGAGTCAGCGACACTTGTAATATAATCCTAATTTTAGAAATCCCACAGACTTTTAACAAAGTCTAGGAAAGGAAAGCACATTACTCGTGTTTGAGCCACACTGCACTGACTCCCCACTTCGTTTAGAATTGATTTTTTCAGGACCTTTTTACTCAAACACTAAGCTCCTAATTGTATAGCACCTTCTTACATCTCAGACTAAAGTCAACTAAAGACCTACTTATTCAGGCAGCCTTTTAGTTAATGTAGTATGCTTTTATCCCTTTCTGTTATTTAGCTCTGCCTTTTTATTGGATCTTTTATTCTATTGTTAAAAAGTTATATATATATATATATATATATATATATATATATATATATATATATATATATATATATATATATATATATATATATACACACACACACACACACACACACACACATATATATATATATATATATATATATATATATATATATATATATATATATATATATATATATATATATATATATAAAATATTATATATTTTTTATACCTTTATGTTGCATTTCATGTATGAAAGATGCTATATAGCTAAAAGTTATTATTTCCAACATGACTGACTATGTGACTCAGTTTTGTAAGGCACATACCTCTCACATCCCCGACTAATTCATGGTGTGACCATAGCTATGCCACAAGGTATGTGAGCTGCCATGACACACAGGTGTAAGCTGAGGTGTTTTGTTTTTGTCTCACTCCACCTGCCTGCCGCTGTACACTGCAGGACTGTGTGTAACAGGATGTCTGTCTGCTTCAGGGCCAGCAAAGAAACTATGGTACACTGAACCTTGGCATTGAGTGTTGGAGTGCATTAAATTTTAAGCTTTTCATTTATTATGATTTCAGCAACTGCCCGGGTACTGGAACAATTGACTATTTGCTTTTCGTTTTACTTTTTCTTAGTTATTGTTGCTACATCTGGCAAGGCAGCACACCTGCAGATTTATTTCTTCCTTCCCTGGTGCCAAAGTTGAATAACTGAACTTTTTCTTTATGAGACGTGCAGTGTACTGTCTGGAACTGGCTATCATAGATGCAAGAGTGGTGGTTGATTGGTGCTGAGGTTCCTGAGCTGTTTAAACAGTTATCGGTACACAAATAAGAGAAGCATTCACATGGCATTGACTGGATGTATCAGGTAAACATTTTAATCTAAGCTGGCTTTTAAAATTGTAGTTAATTTAGCTAACTTTAGCTATCAGGAACAACAATGTGTGTTTGGAATTGTGTGAACAAATCAACCTTTGACTAGGGATGTGTCTTAGCCTGAGACTAAAGCTTCTAACGTATCGTTTGGCTAAGTTTACATACGTGTTTGTAGACCTTTTTGCAGTATTCTTCCACGTTTAACACTATTTTGTGTAACGCTGGCAACAAACACAGCCAGCTCTCAGCCAGCTTCCCATTCAAGGCCCGGGCTACTAAAGGGAAACCTTTTTGTTAATTAATCTGTTTTTCTTTTCCATTTATTGTTCTTCTACAATTACATACACACTCACATAAATCCTAACCCTTGGTGTTTAGGGGTTTTTGCAGCTGCCAATGCCATTGCTGGGTACATGCAATGCCATGTTTTACCCCGTCATGTCTTGTCACAAAATCTAATAAGGTCTGCCCTGCCTCGTCTCACCTGTTATGTCTCATTTCACAGAAAAGAAAAACAGCATAAAAACATTACCTATACTCTGATAAAATCCAAGAACAGGTTCCACAGTGGCTAAATAATACATAGTGGATGTGAAGGTTATGAGCATGGCTTTTTGTAATGCAACCTGTAACCTAGAAAGTAAAGAAAGTGCTTCTTGGCATCCCAGATTCACGTCCAGAGTTCTGTCTCTGGTTAGGTTTAGGCAACATGTTGAACAACATAGTGTCTAAGCATAATCATAAACAAGTTGAATAATGCTGCAGTCAGTACGAGTGTATTGCAAGATTGCTTATTTTAGCGGAAAACAAATAAGTTATCAGTTATCAACATTTTACTGACATGTCCAGTATAAACATTTTTACAACTTTTCAGGTAGGCTGATTGACAACATTTCCTCATTTTGACATAAAATATCATTTGGTCTGCATTACATCTTCCTCATGTGTAGGGGACATGGCTTGTATATCAGCTAAGATGCCTTTACACAGTCACAGCCTCATGTCCCAATGGAGATTTATAGTGTGCATACTTTATTTTAAAATGAGTGAAAGCTGATAGTTAATCCAGTGTTCACTAAATTAAATTTGACCCCTGGTGTAATCTTGTCACGTTAGAAAAGGCTAATAAAATATCATGGGACACTCTTCACTGAAATATAAACACATGTTATGTCGGGGAACTTTAATGCATTAAAATGTGTAAATTAAAACCAGTTAAAAGTCTAATTAGTCCCTCTGCACATGTTGTACAGATGTGTGTTTGCTCAAGATACTATAGTGTACTAGGTGAACTGGCCGCCATATGTGGATTTAGCATAAATCAACATAATGAACATACACAAGCTTACATCTACCATAAGAGGAACTCACACAACAGACGACGCACGACAAGACACGACATCATACTGACAAAGTGATGTTTTCGATGCTGTTTTATTAACATCTGACTGTTCATTTCTTTGGTTTAATGTGAAAAGCAGAGGACCTTCATCTATTTTAAAGTTGGCAAAAACATGTTTCACAGTTCATTCTTCATAACTTTTGCTCTTCTGTGTGTGAAAAGACAAAAAAAATCCATCACGTTCATATAAAATGTCAAGTATCGACTAGAGCCCCTTGCAGACTGCTCGGCATGTGGAGAAATTTTTGATAGCTCTGCCGAGTGATTCACTGAACAATAAATTGAGACTTAAGTGAGACTTGCTTAAGGGTCCATCACCAGGTCGGTTGCACATGGAGTGAATAGCGTTTCTCCTCTCTTAATTTTTTTTTACCATTTAGCCTGGGGATCTGAGCTAATGACCTTTCAATCACAGTCTACTTTTGAGTCCTCGCTAGGAATGGGGATGAGACTTCTGTTCCTTGTTGTCTCTCAACATCCCCTTCATTATTTGTCTCGGGTGGAGACTGTAAAACATAACAAAGAAGAAATGCAAATGCGTGGTGTGGAGGTAAAATTCACAACAACAAAATTAATCAGTTTTCCTAAGACATTTTCTCTTAGAGGTAATTAAGAATTTAGCTGGTATCTCCCAAAAGGGGCAACACTCTGGGAACTGCATCAAGCGTAAAGCAAATGAAAAGTGTACTACAGAGAGGAAAACTCAACACTAATTAAATGCCAGAGAGACTTGCCGGAGAAACAGCTAGTTCAATTACGCTGATGGCAGTGAAGGAGTCAGGAGAGCAGGAGTAAGTGATGCACATTAGACTTCGGCACATGCATATTGTTCTGGAAAGGTGGCGAGGGTGGCCGGCTGATGAGTTTAAATGGGAGAATGATCAAAAAGGATACAGCAAGGTGGAGAATGGGTTAAGGTGAGTGATGGATCTGAAGCAGCTAATGACCCACCTGAATTGCAGCACAGTTGTATATCTGCTAAGCATTTCATTTCCCAGGAGGCACATCGGAGCCATCAGATAAGCTTTGATGAGAAAGTGGAAAGCGTACGGGATCGATCTACCTTTTGTCTGCCCAGGAGACAACTCTGGAATTGCTGTTTGCCAGCACCTCTGACTCACCTTGATCAATCCTACGGAGGGACAGCAGGGAAGCAATGTGATGTGTTAAGGACACTCTGGGTTTTATTGATGTACAGTAGCTAAAGCAGAGCGGCTCTTTTCAGTCGGATGTTGCATTGAAGAGAAAGAAATGTGCAGAAATAAGTTGATTTATGTTTGTGTTTGTTTGTTTGTTTTATTGATGGTTCATAGTTCATTCTTGACTTTGGAAACAGCAGTTGAGTCCATTTAGTGGATGCAGTTTTCTTTGTAGGAACGGAGAGTGGGAGAATCCAACATGGAGGAAGCTAGCGCAGCTTGTTAGCAGTGTGACACCATCCAGTTTCTTTTAACCCACCTGTGTCTCAGTTTATAAACTGCTCCACAAAAGACGAATGGTTCTCTGACATCTATTGAATCGACTGTGTGAACCCAGAAACTTCTTGCAGTGAGGCCACAGGGATAACCACTGCACCGCTGTGCCGAATCACCAACTCTGCTTTACGGAGCTTTATAGTGAGTTTCAGCTCACCGGATATGACTTTATGGTGTTTGGTTCTCTCACCGCTCTCATAGTGTTGAATGCAGCATGCTGTTGTTTTCAATGAAAAACCATAAAAAGCTGTACACTACCTACACAGCAGCAAACAGCAGACAGACACAGTCAGCGACTAGCAAACATAGAGGAGCTGCTAGAGACCCAGAACCTTCCCCTTAGGAGTTGGTAGAAACCACAAAGAGAGAGAATATTGAACTTACAAATCCAAATGAATGATAATATTAACAGCTGGTGTTTGAATTGCTTGCTAACGAGTTCACAATTTCAACTTAAAACATATGTCAATGATGTGTTTACAACTTATTTCCGCTGCACCCAGGTGGCCCAAGAAATGTGTTCTTGCAGGTTTAGCCAACATGGACGATCAGTCTTTAAAGAGTCATTTAACTACAGGCTGAAGAGTGCTTTGCTGCCCTCTCTTGTTGAGACTTTCAAGCCTGACAAACCTCTGACCACAGCTAACCTCTTGGTGGGGTGTGGTTGGTCAGAAATGTCCTCTGTTGCACCTGTAACAGTGATGTCACAGGTTACTGGGGTACACCTGTTAGTCACTGAGGTGAGACGTTAGAGCTCTGGAGGTCAGCAAAAACAGTTTAATGGGTGTTAAGTTACTCTTTAAAGTGTAAAATCTATATTTCAATGACAACTGGACTGGCAACTCTATCTGCTGATGAAGATGGTATAATAAAAGATGGTAGAAAGTAAAAGGACCCTGCTGTGATTAGATTGTTCTCTCAATTGTAATATACTCTATCATCATCTTATTCACTGCAGCGGCACTGAAAACTACATTAGGAGGCACTAATGATTTTGGGCTTTAATCCCACAGCAGTCAAAACAATGTGGAACCCTTCAGGCACATCCCTAAATTACTTCAATGGGAACTTTTATCGATTTTTGGCTCATTTGTTTGTTGGCAGCTGGGTTGATCATTTTCACAGCTTGTGAACAGACACGTCAGTTCTTTCTACTATCAGCTGCATGCCACCTGGTTTCAGAGCTAAACCTGGAGATTGTTATAGGCATTACTTTTGATTATGAGTGAGAAAGATGTATTTCACGTCCAAAAGTAATTATTTCTCTGGCTCAGCTCTGATTTTTAATGATCAAAAACAGGATTCTCTGACTGTATGGTGCACACATCACCTTATAATTCCCGTTTCGACGCTCTAAATGCGCAGCCTTGACGTCGACGCACGAGTATAAGAGGAGCGCCCCGGCTGTGAGGTGGAGATCTTGGAGAGTAGAGGCGCACACAGCTACAGCAGAGCGCACAGACACAGCTGACCAGCTGGTCCTCTTCTATCTGGATAAAAAAAAAACACAAGAACAACCTCAATTATTCTCTTTCTTTTTTGGAAACTCTTTAACTCTCTTTCCACTTCTTGCGTTTAGTCCGACCCTCAGCTTCCTAATAATTAACTTCCTTTAGATACATTTTGCGCGCAAGTTTTCAGCACCACGATCAGAGCCGGCAGTGGCCGAAGCATGGAGCCGTACACGGTCCCTGGAGCTCAGCTCTCCCTGTCCGACCTCTACTCCGTCATCCCTTTTAATGTCACCTTCCCGGACGATGAGAGCAGCTTGATGGGGGACAGGCTGCTAAACTCCACCGAGCAGCAGCAGCAGGGTCCGGTGAGGAGCACCGCGGGTATAATCATAGCCATATCCATCACGGCGCTCTACTCGGTCATTTGCGTGGTGGGACTCCTGGGGAACGTCCTCGTCATGTACGGGGTGGTCAGGTAAACACTGCTGTGTTTTTTAAATTACAATCATTGCTTGGACTATAGACTTGATAGTAGCCTTGTGTGAAATACACCTGCATGCACTCAGTATGTCATTGTGCGCTCATGAGACCTTATTTCTAATGAAGTATAGACGAGTTTTAGTGATTATTTCGCAGATTTTACACGTTTTGGTGCATATTCATGCAACGTTTTTTGTTTTTAGCTTGTTTTTGGACCATACTCTTTCATGAAAGTGGCAAACACTTTCAAATCTTTCATTTTAGACTGATTGAGTGTGAGATTTTCTACAAGCTTTGCTCTATAAATGGGTCTGCTTAGATTAAGTGCTGTTGTGCAGAAACCTGCAAAAATGAAACATTTTTATGATGGACACAGTGTCTGTATCCTAAAGTGCCCCTAGGTGGCACAGCATTTATTGCCCCATCAACAACCCTCTTTTTCTGGTTGTCTCTGGAGTGCCTGTATGTACCCCTCCCTGCGTTTTTTTTCTTTTTTCTTTGTGTGATCTATGTGCATCTCAAACAAGTGATCTAAGGTCGCCCTGCATAAAACATGAGACGGGTTCTTTCATTATTTCTGCACAGAACAATGTCATGTGCAAGTTGTATGGCAAAGAGTTGAACCTCTCGTCTCAGACACAGTTTCTCAATTTGGTCTGACTCAGCTGAGCCTCAGGCAGAGAAAGGACTGCTCAAACAGAGTCTTGGTTAGCTCACACAGATCTGTGGGCCATCAGATTCACACTCCTTTTTAAGACTGGGGTTCAATGGGTGGAGGAAGAGGAAATCTTGCAGTTAAATACTCAGTTTTTCTCTGTCTAATCAGTAGTTCCAAACTTTTAAACTAGCACATTAAACATGGTATTTTATAGCTATAACCTGAGTTTTATAAAAAGTAGACTGATTTTGTCCATCAGTGGATGTTTGCAGTATAATTGTCCACCCGTGGTCAAGGTCTGCCTTTCTCCCTCAGCTCTAAAAGCTGTAGGAAAAAGCCATACACACCCACGTTGTCACTAGATACAAGCACCCTGTCATTTCCAAAGAAAGGACATCCAGCCCTAACCTGCATGCTTGTCAGGAACAAAACAGCTCATATCTTTTGCAGCAGCTCTGCTTGTCTTCACTCATTATATTAATTACCTTCTAATCTCTGCTTGTGTTCCCCCAATATCACCTGAAGCATTAATTACTACTACAGGTGGTCCGGCGAATTAAACAAGCAGGCAGAATGAATTTAAGATGGCCTTGATTTAAGCAGACATGGATAACACAGCCAGGTGGAGGTGAAGTATTCAAGGCCAGTGTCTTTTGTCACGTGCAAACACGATGTACAGCGAAAGAGAGAAGCAAGAGTACTGACGAGGCAGGAAAGAAAAATATGGATGAATCAAGTGCCAGTCTTTGGATGTTGAAGCAAGAAAAATTCCTACATATTTACAACTCTGCTCATTATTTGAATTCAGGAGTCGGAGTGAGAATAATAGACAAAACAGAGTGCATATGACAAAAAAGAAAGAAGGAGTGAGGGAGGCAAGAGGGAGATGGATGTGAGCTTGAAGGAGGCAGTGAATCAAATTGTGCGCAGCGATTCGTCTGCCGTTTGTGTGAGTGAAGAGAACTCATCACTGATGCCAGACCCCCTTTGAGACGGAGGCAGAGGGAAGCTGAGCACATAACCATCCACGGCAGAATATATAATCTCCTGTGAAACATCTGTAAACTCGCAGGGAACCAAACTCAGTGAAGACACTCAAACCCAAAGAGACAGATGTGATGTAATTAAAAAAACAAAGAACAGCTGAGTAAACACTGATCTCCACTTTAGTTTTTAAACGGTTTATGATGTGTACTGTGGATTTATTAGCTTGACAATTTTACTGTGTGCTGCTGTAAATGATGACGTCTGTGGCAAAGAAAGAAAAGTTTTTTTCCATGACTGCTTATTATCTTTATCGGGGTCATGGAGTAGGGGAGCCAGAGCTGATCCCAGCTGACATTGGTCAAGAGCAACTCATCCATAAGTTTAAAAGACAAATCAATTGAGGCCTGAGAGGATTCACTGCGTCACGTTGTTGAAAATAAGACTAATTAAGACAGTCAGTCATGTCTGAACTGGAACAACACAAGCTATACGTCACTATTTTCTAACAATTTAATCAATGAAGCGAGAACATGATCAGCAGAATAACTGATCAGTTGCAGCTCCAGTTTGATGCAATAAAAATCTTAAAGATTATAACTGATGATCCAAAAACATTTATATTTTGGCCACCTGTTGTACTCTAAACAAATAGGGCGAAACATTTCACCAGAGTAGCTGCTAACTGTAGCTGCCCATAGCTAGTTAGCTCAATTAGCCGTGCAGCTAACCAGCAGGGAATGGGCGGCAGAACCGGAGCCAGGAAGGCAGGCAACATAATCAGGATCAGCAGTCTCCCAGTGAACACACGCCAGACTGGGACCAACTACAGTCTCTAGGACCGAAGGAGGCCAGTTGCATGACAGGGAATGCAGTGCTGAGGTGATTTACAGTGGCTACGACCAAAGACTCAGACTCCAGGGGCGACAAAGACAAAGCTGGTTCAGGGGCCGGGAGGCCAGGCATCAGGGAGCGCCCACCCCTAAAGGCGGCGGTGTGGGGTTATCCTAACATGAGATAAACACAGCAAGAACCTTGGTGAACCTTTGTGTTGCTGGACTGAGGGCAGACTGGACGCTAAAGTGACTCGCTGTGGCCTCTTGAGGTGCAGAGTGTAATTACGAGACAGGACAGGTTGTTAGCAAACTAACATCATTAAATATCTCTGGAATGCAATACATAAACATCTTTGGCATAATGTCAAAACATGTTTGTAATTAATCATCCCTAAAATGTTAAAGAGAGTGAAAATGCAAAATATTTAATTTTCGAGTGATAATAAATAGAGAAAAGCAACAAGAAATCTTCATATTTGAGAAGCTGGAACCACAAAATGTTAATGATGTGTCCTGATAAATAACTTCAATGATTAGTGGGCTGCCTAAATGTTAATTGATTCATCATCTGTCAATTAACTAATAGTTTCAGCAGTAATTATAACCTTGGTTTAAGAAACTAAACGCCCATTTTAAAGCACCTTTCTATGATTTCTTTTTTTCAACAAATGGCAGCCTATAAATTTGGCAAAAGTCATACATTTTTTATACTTCCCTCCATTTAGATTCATGAATAGAGACACTAGAATGCACACAAACCCTCATAGACTGCTTGGATGCACATGCCAGTGTGAATTTGGCTTTGGGCTGCTGTGGCGTCGAGAGCCCGAGTCTGATTGCTGATGGAGAAACTGACACCGACACCTCTGGAGATGGACCACATAGGATAGGTCAGCGGCTGTAGGCTCCTCTTATCTTCCGGCGACCCTTTCCTCCACCTCGCCTCGTATTGCTGAAGCCACACCATTTTTAGATAAGAACTGGCTCAGCGCTCACGCAATTTAGTGGCCTCCATTTGAAATCGGTTTGATATGCAGCCATTGTGGATTAGTTTGTGTGAAGGTGGATTCTTAACTGAGCTGCCTCTCGTGGATTATTGTTCTATTTCATCCGAAAAAGCAGACCTTGGAGAGCTTTCTCATACTGTACTGTAGCTACAGCGTGAGTCAACACAACATCATTCATTTTTCTTTATGGACTGGGATATTTGGCTGAGAATATCACATCCCATTGACAGTAGAAGCATGTCTGTGTTAGTGTGTGTGTTTGTGTCTGTCTGTTTATTTTCTGGGCTCAACAAGGCCGCTGTGTCTCAATGAGTCACGCCTGACTTGTGTCAGCAGAACTAGCATACAGCTAAAGAATCAAGACTTATTTAAATGCAAATATATTCTCTATAGCAAAGTGTGGATTTGCAGGAGCTTGAAATTGACAAAAGGCAGCAAAAATATGAGAATGAATGAAAACTAATATTTATTATTTATCAAAATAATAGCTACTGTATGATGCTTATATTTTCCTCTAACTTGCAATCACGTCATAAAATATATCTAAGTGACTAGTCTTTCATTGATTTATTTTTTGCTCTTTTGATTTTTCAGCTTGATCCTTGCCAACATTTAATAATTTTCCTGTACAGACGCCACAAGCAGCCACGTCAATCATCACAGAGCAAATCGAGCCGGCTAGAAAGGCACAAACAGCATGTAGAATCCAGTCGTTTCTTCAAAATAAAACACCCTGTGCAACCTTTCGATCATAAAAACAGCCAGAAGGGAAACACTTTAACTACATAGCATATCTACTCAAGGTAGAAGCACATAAACACAGAAAAATAACCAAATGTGAGCAAGTTTACAAAGCCTGGCAGGCAAAACGCTTCACTTCTCAAACCCTCCTGGTGGTTTAAAGACCAAAACAACACTGCAGCTTTGATGTGACAGAGACATCTCTGGTCAGGTCTTGGCATTAGTAAGGTGTTAGGCCATCACATCGGCTTCAGTATAATTTTAAAAACATCCTTTAATTTGTCACCTGTCTGTAGTCTAACTGAAAACACTTGTGGCTAAACTAACTGAGCATTAGCCTTTTCAGCTAGTTAGCTAGCTGAAGCTAACGTTAAAAGGGGCATATGTTGTTTGGAAAAGATAAATGACTAAATAAAGTCTCCCACAATAGGAAGACCAAAGAATTAGTGAAAGATGTAATTATGTTTTAATCTCTTTTATCATATATTTTTGGCTTATCTGATGAACTTTCATAGCCTTTTGACCGCTTCAGAGCTCCACATATTTGTGTATCACTTGATTATAGAGTGCACCTTCGACCCTGTCTGGTTAGAAGAGATTTACATAGTGCTGAGCTGGTGGCGTTTGATTAATGGCGAGCTGAATGATAAACCAGTAGCGATGGTAGTGATCAATGGCACTCCATCTCATTGGAACAAGCAGAAATCGTTCGTATAGCCCACAGACATCAGAGGTCAGTTACAGCAGTCACTACAGGCTGCTTTTTTTCTGCCATGTGATGCTTTCCTCTAACATCTCTTCTTTCTCCACCCTGTTTCTCCTGATTTTAAATTAACATCATGTGAGAACATGGCCATTTTCTCATACTTCTTAGCCTTCCTCTCGTCTAAAGCTGATCCTAATGATCTTTAATCTTCTTTATCTTTATTTGTCTGCAATAATCAGCTCTTGAGATGACTGTATGATCCAAGAGAAAACTTGATTAGCTTATAAATGGGCCTACATAATATCAGACATTTGTCTGTGTGATCAAATCCAAGTCCCAGTGCCGCGTCTTACTTCTTTCAAAAACGAGAATCTCATTAATTTGTCACAAATATATTTCAAATGTCTGATTTGTCTCTTTATTGCTTCATAAGGAGAAAACTCGAAGAAGCGTCCTGCTTTCCTCGTGACTAGACAGGATCATTTGTTTTAGATTGATTTCTTCCTGTGCTCCTTGGAGAAATTAAGAAGATGATTTATCTCTGATGAGACCAAGAAAAGACTATTGTGTGGCAGCAAAATTTTCCTTTCCTGAAACTTCTATTTCTTCTAATGTGGAACCAAAAGATGTGTTTGTGTGTGTGTGTGTGTGTGTGTGTGTGTGTGAGGAGGAAGAGATTGGACAGCCATGACGGCCTCCTAGCAGGGAGTCCACGCTGTAAGGATACCACAAAAAAAAGGGAAGGAAGTGGGTGATTAAACATCACAGAGCGGGTGCCAAAGGAAAGCGTGCTTCACTGCAACATGAAAAAGGGCGCCACATTTGGATTTCTTGGCACATAATTGCTTCTCCAAGCCTACAAAAAAAAGCAAGATGGGTGCTTAAAAGCTTCCCCCCTCTATCTGAATTATATGCTGAACAATTAACCATAACATCACCTCACGATTGCAATGGCAGAATTTGAAACTGGCAATGTTTCCTGTCACGGTTGTTGCTCTACATAAGCCTACACCTGCCACTGCCACAGTGTGAAATTAAAGTCTTGCCGTGTGGTTGTCTCCCGCTGAGAGGAAGGACACTTTAGAGCCCAGACTCATGCATTAATAGCACAAAACCACCTCCCTTGTAGCTGCTTCGTGCCACACTGCCAGGTCTTTGATATCCTCGTAATTGAACCGAGCTCCTTTGCGCCAGTGTGGATGTGACATAATATCTAGGGGGTCAAGAAAACTGCATCGACCAATCTCAAATATCAATTATTTTACCCTGATTTAGCGTACTCGTGTGTACAAGCAGACCCTGCAGTAAAAGACATTATTTTTATCTTTCCTCCATTTTCCATCCTAATCTCCACAGGGTCATAATATACCAGAATGAGTGGTATAGCCTCAACACACACACACACACACACACAGTGCTTGTTTACTGAAGGGAGGGAGTTCTGTCACAAAGTGGGATACACTGTGTGCAGGCCTGTCTTGTCAGGTCGGATTAGAGAGAGGGGAAAGCGATTTCTTTGGAATCACGAATCAATTCTGAAAGTGACGATGAACATAATCTTCTCCGCGTGACAAAAGCCAGGCTTCAGGTGCTGAATCAAAGGCTTCAAACAGATTGTGATGTAGAGGTAGACAGTTTTTGTCATGATCTGTATGAGTTTTCATTTTCTCTCTTATGATGGCTGCGACTGATGTTTTTTCTTTTTCTATCGATGACTGATGCCATTTTATTGTCGGTACCTAGATCTTCTCTCTTACCAAGAGGTGTTTTTTATGTGTTTTCCAAGAGTTCAAAGCACTACATTAATATTGCGCTCACTTCACCAACAGCCCTTACGTAAAGCTCACTGCTCGCCTTTGCCGTAAGTATTTAATACAGGCATCGGATTAGGATGATCAAACATACATGGGAATGTTCAAAAGCAGCCATGTGATGCTGACTTCATGGGTTCACTGTTTCCTTTTGTCGAGATTGAAAGATGAAGAACTAAAAATGTGTTGCAGATTCACATTGAATGGATAGGCTACGGACCTACAAGGTGAAGGTTAAGAAGCACAGGTGTAATTCACAACATTAAATATGACATAAGCCTCATTTAGATGAGATTGATTCATTCGAGGGGGAGGTGAGGAATTAAATATTCACAGTGCTCCTCATTAATTTAGCTCATCTTTCCAGACGGCATTTTAACCATCGGGAAATTACAGGGTGTCGTTCATAATAGACATGGACACTGAGCAGGGCAAAGTCAAATGAGAAAGCTAAAAGCCTTCCTCATGAGGGCACGGGACAAATGAAGGGGAGGTGCAGAGAGAGAGAGATGTTAAGCAACATTGTGTGAGGTGAATTTCAACCATAACTTCTCTGTTAAATCTTAACACACAGACGTGAAACTCAGATGTCCACTACAGAAGTATTCATTTTCAATTTGATTCAATTTTATTTACGTAACGGCAAATCAAAACAGAAGTTATCTCATGGCACTTTTTATATAGAAAAGGTCTAGACCATATTCTACTACATACTACTAAAAGTCAAACTTCACAAGGAGTTTCAAAACAATATAAGGACAAGCCCATGGCAAAACAACAAAAAAACAAATGCGGTTTGAATCAGGCTTCATTTTCATCTCGGCTAAGTGTCCCAGTAAGCCATGTCATTGATCCAGTATGCTTAATAGCAGCTCCCTAGAACTGAATGTAGAATGAAGCCATTTATTATATACTTAACTCATAAATATTTTCTTTATTGACTCAGTATAAATGTGTAAATTTGAATCTGATTCTCCTTTCACTGAAAAGAGGAGACACAGTTTGTTAGGATGTCATCTGGAGACTGTTGTTGGAGCTGACAGTGAGTAATGACTCAGCTGATTCGACTCTTTGACAGCGGCCATCGTAATTATATTTTGTGATTCAGCTGAAGCGTACATTCATGTCAAACTATTTATTATATCTGACAAAATTTCTATCATGTTCAGTTGAGTTCAGTCACTAATATATCATCAATGGACCAACTCCAAAAGAGTCATCTGATAAATGTCATCAATTCAACTCTTGATGACCTGATTTCCAGCTCTTGTCAGGCAACTGCAAAGCCAGAAGGAGGACTGAATCGCACGAGCATGACATGAGATGAGAGTCCTTCTTCCAGAAAGACAACAACACATCACACTGATGGACCTTGTTGTTGCCAAGGCAACAACTAATGGGGATACCAATAAATAACATTTAAAGGCTCTTCTTGGAGCTACCCTGCTCACTTACTCAATTATCAAGTAGTACGCTGGCAGACCAACTAAAAACAGAGCAAAACAAATGAGAGTCATGTTTTCACTATACTTCACATCATTGGCTCATTCACAAGCTGTGTAGCTAGCCACATCCAGTATATTCCTGCAAGTGTACAGCTCGGAAATTAGTCCCACAGACACAGGCAGACAGACACAGGAGACCCCTGTTCATGTCCTGTATGAAAACAAAAGTCAGCAGTCATTTATACTTATTTTAAGTAACGTATGTAACAACTGTTTCATAATGTTAGCCACATGTTTATTGCATGACGATGAAATGACTTTTTCCTGCATGTCCAAAACTCACAATGCAGCATCAGTAACAGCTTCACATGAAAATGCCTAGACATGACACACAAAATGTCAGTGCTATTCATTCACCATCCCATCATGTTGGCATAATTATGTACTAAAATTGTGAATTCCTTGAAATGTTTCTGACAAAATTTCAGACCAATTTGCTGCTGGTTCAGAACAGAAGTCAGTCCCTTATAGGCTGGCTTAGCCCAATAAAAAACAGCAAGCATCTGCAAATCCTGATGAAAACATGACTTTATTTAAATTCAGTGCTAATGCTGGAAAAGTATCATACAATTTACACATACAGCATCATTACTAATGAATATGGGTTTCTAGGTTTGGCTGTAAAATGTAACATCTTGCTGTAAATATGCAGTCCACTCCCATCACTACTACCACCAATACCCCAAGGTTATTGTCTGTACTGCCTGAGTGAAATATGACCAAAAGAAAAATCAATACATAAATCCATTTAGGGCTTAGCAAGTGAAACAGAACAACAAAGATTACAGCGCCAACACGAATATTATTTCTCATTTTTCTCCTCTATTATGTAATCTGCTGTTTTGTTCATTCAATTCTTTATCGTTCAAAAACATACAGCTCTGTAATACCTATTATGCCGAAATATCTTAATACCATTTAGCACTTTAGCACCGGTCCCTAATGCTTGCCCTTTGGGCAGCTTGCTATGCATGCAAGTTGGATTGTATTCAGATGCAATGATTTAAAAACCCTGCTACCTCCTCTGAAACTAAATCAGCTGAGAGGTATGGTATGAATACATCTGGCAAGGTTTCTGATGAGAGAACCCTTTATGAAAATAAGTCTAATGCCTGAGAGGAAAATTCTGACCCCAATAGTCCAGTATTGTAGAGTGCAGTGTTGATGATCATAATTTTTTCATATACATGAGGAAAAAACCTCTTGATCTCACACACACACACACACACACACATAGAAAAACGCACATTCCCATGTTAACAGCAGAGTCCAGCACATACATAATATATATGAACCTCAATTTGATAGTATTTTCTTTCCGCAACTCTCTGGTGCTTTCTGTGCAAGTTGGCTGCTTGATCAGAGACCAACAAGCCAATTGTAGCCATTATCTCAAATCAGTCATTTATAAAAAAAAAATCTAAGCTGTGAAGAATTAGCATTAGACATCCACAGCTCTACACTGTACATCTATACCATGGGGGAATTAACTCCTCATCTGAGCCATGAAAACAGGCTGCACAGTGAATATCACTTTTAAATCCCCATATCCCATAACAGAGACTTTAAAGCTGTTCTCATTGCCGCTGCTGCTTATTGCAAACACTTTCTCCTGCTCTGTGATCACAACCAGATACACCAAGATGAAGACGGCCACAAACATCTACATCTTCAACTTGGCTCTTGCCGACGCTTTGGCCACCAGTACACTGCCCTTCCAGAGTGCCAAATATCTCATGAACACCTGGCCGTTTGGGGAAGTCCTGTGCAAGCTCATTATTGCCATCGACTACTACAACATGTTCACAAGTATCTTCACCCTTACCATGATGAGCGTGGATCGCTACATCGCCGTGTGCCACCCCGTCAGGGCACTGGAGTTTCGGACGCCGGTCAAGGCTAAGTTGATCAACGTGCTCATCTGGGTTCTATCCTCTGCGATTGGGGTGCCAATTATGATCATGGCTGTGACCAAAGTGACGGATAGTGGTGAGATAGTGTTTTCTTCCACATTCATTATTAATTCAAGTCTTCATGTTTTGTACAAGTATTAGCTGTCATCCAGAATTGGGTGAGCCATACAGAGTTCAATCAGTATGGCTCACCCAACTGAATATTTGCCAGAGTGCTAAAGAACAGACGCCATTCACAGGCTTTGATCTGCACAATTAGCATTTATTATGCCATGCTTCTGGTCCTTAAGACCTTCATCAGAGCTTACATGGCACACAAAGGAAAAGAAGGAATAATGGTTATTGTAAATCCAGTCCAGCTACACTTATGACCCTTAATAATCTTCTGAGGATTTTCAGAATGAGTGGAAAAGTCTTTGAAACATTTAGACCACTGGATCCAAAAACCCTACAGTGAAACCCAAGAATAATACTTGATTCTTATTTGTAGTTGACAGTATTTCCTTTTTGGTGTAACTGTACTACTTTTCCTGCTCACAAAACCCCCCCTAGATTAAGGCATTTTGAATGATTGGCCTGGATTATCTTAGATCACAACCTTGAAGGGGTAAAATATCTTTCTAATAGATGTCTGGAAGGAAAAAGAAACATTGTAACAGATAAGTGTTTCCAGCTGAGTATTCCTAGGAATTATGGTAATATTGGACAAATCTGGAACATGTTTTATGTTTAGTGCCAATTCAGAGATTAGTGTGCTTTCTATGTAGCAAAGTATGGTTCACACACTCAAACACTAGAGGGGCAACAGGTTGCTATTTCTTGTGAATGGCACCACTAAATTACATCCTGGCACTGCCCAGTGCGATTCACGACTCAGAAGTTGTCCAACAGTGTGACCTAGAGAAGATGGGATAGGCGCCAGATATGTGGGAGCGAGAACCTAGACATGAGCAACCACACTTTTACTTTACTTAGGAAACTGAAGAATGGCAATTTTCTTACTGCAATGCAACTATGCACTTCAAATGAAAGGGGGGAAGTGAATCATTGTGGTCCACTCACTTAAAGATATCTTTTTAATGAGCTACCAGATCCTCATGTAGAAACGCATCATTTGAGAATTGACCTACTTCATTGTATGGCAGTATAGTTGCAATGGAGAAAAATATAATTCCACTCAGAGGAAATTACAAAAACATTTAATATGTTCACAAGCTTCAAAAGAGATTCTGCTACTTCCATATATATAGTCCATACTGAATGTGAACAGGCTGGTGGGCATGTAGAGCAGTCCAGTTTCATGTGGAAATACACAGTTTGTGTCCCATTACAGATTTGCAATTAGTGTTCACTTTCTTTTTAAACATAACCATGACCTTTCAAAACCATAACCAATTGTTCAGTTGCTGAATGTTCTCAATCCATACTCCTAATCTAAACTCAAGTGTCTGTCGGATAGTCAAACAGATCTGCAGCTTTTCACCTAACTTTTGAATATGTTTGGAACAGCACTAAACACCTTTGTCTTCCAATATGGGCATTTGTCCTACTACATACCAAACATGTTGGTATGTAGTAGCAACGGTTGGAAAAACACATTGCTAGAGACAACAGTCTGTACATGCAGGAATATATTCTTGATAGTCTTTAATTTGTACAGCAGCAGGATTAGTATCATAACAGTAACATTAGCATACATTAATGAATTCTGCCCTCTTTCCAGGTAAAACCATGTGTATGCTGAAGTTCCCTGACCCTGACTGGTACTGGGACACGGTGACAAAGATCTGTGTCTTCATCTTTGCGTTTGTGGTTCCTGTGATGGTCATCACCATATGTTACGGCCTGATGATCCTGCGCCTGAGGAGCGTTCGTCTGCTCTCAGGCTCCAAGGAGAAAGACCGCAACATGCGCCGCATCACCCGCATGGTCCTGGTGGTAGTGGCAGCCTTCATCATCTGCTGGACCCCCATCCACATCTTCATTATTGTGAAGACCATGGTGGACATTGACACCAGGAACCCTTTCGTGATAGCCAGCTGGCACCTGTGCATCGCCTTGGGCTACACCAACAGCAGCCTCAACCCTGTCCTCTATGCATTTTTGGATGAAAATTTCAAGAGATGCTTCAGGGATTTCTGCCTTCCCTGTCGGACACGGGTGGAGCAGAATATTCTGTCCAGAGACCGCAACACCATCCGGGAGCCGGTGTCAGTCTGCGCTCCAACAGAAGCGGGGAAGAAGCCGGCATGACTAGGCATGGATTGGGTCCCCCACAGCTCTCGCTCAAGGAGGATCCAACAGGATCTGCAGTCTGAAGTCACTCAAATATCCACAACAGAATTTTAAGAGATATTTCGGAGAAAAACCTGTTTTCAAAGATTTGAGTCGCAATACCTATTCTCTCCAATTTGGCTGACATATTGGACATTCAAAGGAATAGCTAAAGATAATGGAAAATAAGTTTCACTCTGATCTTAGGTTTCTACTAAATTTCTGATAACGAAGTGGAATCTTTACTCGGAGGAAATATAACACCCTGCAAAGACAGTAGATGGTGCGATAGCCCAAAGAGTATATAAAATTTCAAAGCAAGCTTATGGAATAAAAAATCCCCAGCTCGTGATCTGTTTGCACAAAAGGACTAGAATACAGAAGTGTACAGGACTTTTTGATCATGCAAAGAAAGACAAAGAAGCACCTACAGGCTTGTATCTTGTCAAAAAAAGAATGCATCATTAAGACACCATCCTTCGATGTGCATTGTCATAAAAGACGGTAAAAATGGTGTAACAAAAGACAGCAGTGTTAAACTTTGTCCTCTATTTTAAAGCTTTCCTTCTGCATTCAAAGAAAAACAAAATGTGATTTTGCCGATTGCAGAATATTTTAAAGGCGAAAAAAACAACACCAGAAAGAAAACTTTGTCATCTGTATCTTTAACATCAACACAAAACAAATGAGCCTTACAAAGAAGAACCACGCAAGTGATACCCACCGACAGCTGGATGATGAATTACAGAATACTTTGTTGCACAACAAGGTCAGCAACTCTATCCGGAGAAGAAAGGAAAAGACACACTTGTTCTGTGTTTTTTCTCTCATAACAACTTTTTTGAAAGAAAAAAGCCGGACTCAATGTTCCATGGATTTGAAAATTTGAAGGACTTAAAGACATAATCAAGCTTAGTTTATGCTCAAATGGAAAAATGCAACGGATAGCATCAAAATACTGAACTTGGATTTCTATGGACTTTTCTGCTTACCTACTTGACTTTCATTGGCGACGTCAACCCTGCAGTCATCCTTGGAGCTAAATCACTAAACTGAAAAACACTGTTGGCAGCCCCAACACTTTATTGTTCCATTATTTGAAACAAATCAAGTCAACGAACAAGGAAACTCGGACTGAGAGCAGCTTCATCACGGTGTAGATAGAGCTGCCTGTCCTGATGTCGACAAACACGCTGCTTCAAGGAGATTATTGATCTGCATTTTAAAAGAGCAAAAAGCCTACCATCTGTCACATTGAATATCTGTAGCACATTTAAGACATTCTGAATGGCATAAATTAAAATAGTAATTTATTCTGGGTAATTTATTTACTCCAACAGATCTTGACATCAGTCAATGGATGGCGTGAAGTTAATGACCATAGCAACTTCGCATACCAGATGAGGTACGTCAACAGTAATAATGCAAAGTTTATGGGAATTTGCTTTCGTGTGGAAATATTTTGAAGATTTAACATGTGTTGATGTGCAAACATGTCAAAATATGGCACAGATCTGATTAATGTTGGACTGTAAAGTGCGGTAAATGTGGAACAGATAACACATCCGAATTAAAATCAAAGACGATGACGGTCTAGAAGATGTTGTATGTTGTACAGATTATTAAGCCTGTTTAGGCTAATTTGTGATTTGTGATATTGGGCTATATACAGTATAAATAAAATGACTTGAATAAATGTGAATTTGTAGATAATATAAGGCTTTTGCATTCCAACAAATTTGGCTTCAGCCAAAGCTAAAATGACTTTGAGGTGTGCTTGTGATTCTGTACTCTTTCTTTACACGTTTTGGATTGTAATATTTCACCATAATGCTTTTGACTCGTGGCTCAATTGAAAAAAAAAAAAAAAGTGAAAGAAAACAATACAGTGCAGAATTAAATTCCTACTCTGTTTCCAGATTCAACAATTTGCTTGTTGACTGTAGTTTCCCACAGGAACAGAGACAATAAATATGGACTATTCTGCGTGCAGCAGGGGACTGTGATACCTTCCTGCATATTTTCCGTCAAAGACAGTGGTGATTGAAAATGTACTGTACATACCGCCTCTCTGCTTAGCTTCGACCAAGTGCTGCATCTGTCGTGGTGCAGGATATCTCTCAGCTACCATTGCTTTTGCAAATTCAAGTTATATACAGGCAGAATGACAGAAATGTACAGAACTAGTTTTCCTAAAGAAAGATTGACAAGCATGTATTATATTTTGACAAATCAACAAAAGATAAATACTTCTAACTGTAACAAACCATGTGCATTCAGGGTATGATCACAAATGAAGTGTGTGAGTGTGAGTGCATGTCTGTACAACTTTACATGGATGGCAAATTAAAAGAAAAATGTTTCCTTGTGTCAGTTTTTATCACACCTTATGAGCAGAATTACTCTCATTGGTAATACTTTGTCTTTTTTTTATATTAAAATTGTTTCAGATGTTTGATAGTTGTTTATATAAAACATGTTGTCGTTGTAATTTTCTCTGCGTGGTTCAGTCCAAAAGAAACAATCAGTAATATAAAATATTACACCTATATATATATCACCTTGTTGCACATGGTGACAAAGTGGCAGAGGTATCCAAGTGTTACGGATCAATGCTGGTCATACAATGCCCCAATGACAATGAAGGTTTCAAGCTTTACAAACAAGCAGTCTGATCCACAACCCTGGGGTATTTTGATACTAAACCCTGCATCCTGGTGCCCTCTGACCTTCACTATAATTGAGGACAAACAATAAGCCAACAAGCTGTAATGTTTCCCAAATCCTCCCCTAAAGCACATGTTTTTCCTGGCAGCTCGGCATCGCAATATTACACAGTGGAACATCTAAATTTATATTACATTATTACATATATTTATGCAAAGTAGCTGATCAAATAACTTTAATATCTCAAACCCCATGCAATGTTTAAATATTGTCAAGTTTGACTTCTGTCGTTGTGCTGACCTTTAAGGGCCCGAGAGCTAAATCCAAAATGGAGAAAATAAAATATAAATAAAATATAAATAAAAACTGTTCCACTTAAAGGAAATAGTTTGCTGCCAACTATAAGACGGGAGTCAATGGTAGAAGTGCATCTTTTGAACTCAGCTAAGCTAATGAACTAATGAGTTTGCTACCTGACTGTTTGTAAGCTTGCTAGCTGGGAGAGCTTTATTTCCCCTTTTCAATAACTTTTTAATTGAACCAAATGGCAGGATTAGAAAACAGAACGGTTGAGAGAAAATAGAGAGAAGCTCCTTGAGCCAATCGGCTAGCATGTTAGCAGTTAGCTCGTCAGCCACAGCCATTCACCAACTAGCTATGTTAGTACTGTGTGCAGATGAACCAAAATCTGTCTTGTAAATAAGTGAAACTTCCATTTATGGGCTTATAAATTGTATTCCAAGAAGGTACATAACACATTTTTGTCAATTAATATTTTCTGACATCAACCATCAATGTGATTTCTGGCAGTAGCTTACGGAAGTCAGATCTTAGTTCAGTCCTCATGAACTATTCATTAACTGTAGTGTATTTGGTTTATTTGAAACAGTTTATAAGGTGTCTGAGATGTAAGAAAATGAGAGCGTGGTAAGCGAGGCGAGCCAGAAGAGCTGAGGATGTTGTTTAGCAGTTAAAGAGGAGTTCCCATTGATTTTCAGTCGATGTTACTGAAGAATTCATGTTACTGATTGCTCCTGTAATCCTCTTCTCTCGTTCTGCTCTAATATGCCTCTTTTTGTATCTTTGTATTTTACCATACATTATTGTTGTTAACTATTTTGTCATTTTTCTATTTCATATAAAACTGCTTAACATTGTAAAGCCTGTGTTAATACAAATAACTGTGCATTTGTGTAAGATGCTATTTTGTTGTATGATCCATGGCTGCAGTACAGTGTGTAAGGCAATTGTGCTGATCATACTTGACACTAAACTAGTTATTTTGCAGTGTTAACATATTATTTTGTAGCTTCTTCTGGTGCATCTGTTGTATAAAAGATTTCTAATTCAGCAGCTGTGTTTTAAACCTCAAAGTGTTGGCAAAGATAAAGAAAATAAAGTGAAGCTGAGATAAAAATCCATGAGCTTCTTTTCTGAAAAGCCTGTTTTGGTTTCCTGAAAACAAGGGGAAACAGCGTAGCATAATATTTTCTTGAAAATTATTGAGCTTATAATGGAATAATCCAACTTGCATGAGCATGATTCAGTTAGAAAAGTGGAGAGTGCTTCGATATAGTCCATCATGACATTGGACTGCAAAGTGGATGGTGCTCAGATAAACACAAGAAATGGCTCAAGGCTGCTCTGAGGACCAGAGTGTGCTATCCACCGCTATCAGAAAATTAAGCATCTAACTCTGCATCCCCTCTGCAAATTCAAATCAGCATCTTGCAGTCACCATGGAGACCAGCTGCACCACATCTACACTGGATTGCTCCAGTGGAAGCTGAGCTGACGAGTTTCAGTTTAATTATTGAGGTTACCTTCACTAGCAGCCACTTATCAATTATCATGATTGCTCTATCCACAACAACAGAGAAGCCTCCCTGCAGATTAACCAAGGGCTGGCCACTGTAACAACCAAAGGGAAGGCTCATATCCCTGATGTGATATTCACAGTAGCTCAATATATGTATTCTAATATGCAGGGAGGATACTATGTTGGTGGTGGTGGTGCTACTACTACTGTCATAACGACTCCCAAGATCTTGATAAATAACACTTTCTCCTGGAAGTATATCCAATTTGCAACAGCAAATATGTTTGAATGTCTGAATTACCTTTTTTTAAATCAACATCATTAGGCATTTTTTCTAACAGATTCCTCTGCCAAGTCTCAAAATGTTCATTCAGAATGCATCTGAAAAATGTTTCCCCAACAATTTCCACTCTTCGCAACAAAAGCATGTTTTTATTATTATGTTAGGCACTCTTCTTGGTTGGTTCTTGGTTAAGATTAGGGATCCCATTCTGAGGCTGTACATTTTTACTGTTGCTTTGAGCTAAAGGCTCAAATGTCAGCATGCCACTATGGCAATCCTAACACACAGCTGATATTTGCAGGTAGCTACTGTATAATTTTGTCATGGCCACCACTTTAGGTTAATGTGTTTGCATGCTAACATTTGCTAATTGGGACGAACCACAAAGTACAGCTGAGGCTGATGGGAATGTCATTAGTTTTGCAGTCATTTGGTCATAAACTGGACAAATGTATGTTTTTACCTGATGGTGGCACTGGATGAAGACTTTAGTTGTTGAAACATTTCACTTGAAACCACAGATGTCAACGCTACAGTGCTGCTAGTGGTAAGTCAGGGGATCCCCAAAGTTGGTTTGATACATCGTCTGAGGACTGTAAATGTCTGTGCAAAATGTAAGAGATGTTGAGATGTTTTACTGGTTAAATGAAAACTTCCAGTAGTTGTTGAGATATTGGGCCGAAATGGTGGACCAAACAACTGATTTGAATTTCATCATAACTAAAGTAATTCTGTATCTTAAATCTAACCATATGCTGGACTCCGGTGTCCTACACTTTGGATGTCCACCATCCATCAGGCGATACAAAACCTTTGTACTTCCTTCACTTGAAGAAATGTGTCCACTGAACAGCAGCAGCACACATGTAGTATGTGGCAAAATAAGGAATATGAAAATGTCAATAACTCAGCAAGCACAGCATTCGGCTATAAAGGTGCACGGTCTAAATTTCAAATAGTTTGCTTTCAATCACTCTCGGGTTAATTGTACTCTCCAGGCAGACTGCATTAAAGAGCAAAATACACAAAATACACCACTCTATATTTCTATCTATTCAATTGAAGGTTGAATTGAGTATTGAGTGCTGTTTCTTTTGTAAAGTAGCTTGAGCCAAACCAAATGTGAGACAGACCACATAGACGGGCCATTTAGTTAAAAAAAATGTGTAGAGAACAGGCTAATGGAAATGGATGAAGAGAGGGTCATTGAGTCTACATAGCTGTCAGAGACAATCATTAGCTACACCTGTGATCCTCAGTGAAAATACTGTAGATTAAAACTTGTAAACAAGCCATTTTTATAACATGCAGTATGGATGCTCTTTTCACCGCATAGAGATTTTAAAGGATGGCAAGTTCAGTATTAGCAAAAAAATGGTAGTGTTAGAAGATTATAAAGGAGGAGAAAGTAATGAATTATGTATGTCCAATGTATGTGGTGAGAATAAGAATACAGTCAAACGCATACAAAATGATTCAGGCAGGATTCTGTCGCTGTCTTTTCTTCTCTCAGCTTCTTCCCCATATTACAGCTACATATATTACAGGCATATTTTAATATGATTTATGCGGAAAATAGCAATTACAACACAAAGCTTAAAGTAGGAAGAGTTGGTGGGTAAAAAAATAAAGTTGGGAAACGTTTTTTTAGTTTTAGCTTTCTCCTTATTACAAACATGGCATGGCCCATTAATCTCACCTTCACTCCCAAGGTTGCAGGCCAGCTCGCACACGTTTTTATTAACACCTCCTGCATCTGAACTACCTGCCCCAGGCAATGGAAAATGCAAAATCCCAAGGTTAGGAATTTTGATCTGACTTCTTTGTGATGCTTACTAACCTTTACTTCTAACTTTTTTTTCCATGAAACCTGAACAGTAAGCAGCAAGTAAATTGAAAAGTGTTGATGGTGTTGAAATCTGGCCTGATTTGTCTCAGAATGCAATACAACTGTTGTAAATATGGACAGTTGTACACATATATTTGTTATGATTACATTACTTATGATCGAAAACCAGCAAGTCGACAACTTTGCTAACAGCCAAGACATAGCAGCCTCAAACCACTGTAGCAAATCACAGTGCTTCACTGTTCCTTAAGCTGCCAGTGTGGCAGAGTGCAAAGTTTGTTTCGTCAATATCCTTGATATCCACCAACACTTTTATCTTAATTAATTCCAGTTTAATTAAATATTGTTTAATTAATTATATATTCATACAAATACAAAAACAATTTAATTATTTAATTAATAAGAACTGGCAAACTACATCACAAAAAAACAGGGTTTCACATTATCCAAATTTAGATTCATCCATTGATCCATTGAACAATGAATTTAGGCTTAATTAAAACAGTTTATTAATTATATAATCATGCAAATATAAAAAGAATCTATAATTAATAAGCAACAAACAGCATTGCACAACAAAAGGGTTTCCCCCTCATCATTTAAATGTCAGCATAGTTGACAACAAAATAAAGTATAAAAACAAATTTAATAATAATAATGTTTTATATTTATATAGTGCTTTATACTCATAGGCCTTCATACTGAAGGGGGAAACTCACCTCAGCCATCACCAATGAGCTGCACAGTGGCCATTATAAGCCAGAACGCTGACCACGCATCAGCTGAAGGTGGAGGGAGGGAAACACAGAGCCACTTATGCTGGTATGATTATGGAGAGAGCCAGGTTGGGACAGGACACCGGGGAAATCCCTTTGCAATGAGATCTTTAATGACCACAGTGAACGAGGACCTCAGTTTAACATCTCATCTGAGACCAAAAACATCAATTCAACTTCATAATAAATAGAAATGCCAATCTGCTGAATTTATGTCAAGAGAGGAATTCAGAAAAAATGTATATAACCAGCGGTAAAAAAAAGAAGAAAAGAAATAGGAACAGAATCTCGTGGGAGTTAAAACAAATGGAGGAAGTTGTATTCTGTTATTTATATTTTCGCATTTTATGGAGTGAGGTTGGCTGGGCATGTTTCAGTTCTTTTCACAGTTAGTAGTGGTCTTTTCTCCCATCTGTGGAACCTGCGATCCTGCCTTGATCTGGAGTAGCTCTCCGGCCAGACAAAGTAGAATACCTCCTCTTCACTTTCTTCCTCATCTTCTCTTTAATGAAATCCATCTTCCTCCTGCACTTTGAGTCCCTCCTCAGCTGTAGAGGGTTCTGGACACATCGGACTGCTGTGGTTCTTCTCGTTTTCTTGACACTCACTGAAAACTTTGAATTATGCAAACATGACCCAAATACTGTATGTATCCTATGCGGACATCCTGTGAAGGGTCCAGTGCTTCAGGAAAATGTTGCTACAGCTAAAAAAAAGGAACATTTCTGCAAACCATACATGTTTCAGTTGTCAAATGCTCAACTGAAGTTGTCATGCCTCTGCCAGCAGGACGTGACTGCCGGACTGCAGATAGCTTTAATCCACGGAGCTAACCTCTGTGAGGGATTAAAATCAAAAGCAGATCGTTTACAGTAGACTGCATATGGACATTTTGACGAGGCTTACCCTGCAGCTCACGCTGAGCTGTCCAGCAGAGGGTTTCACAGAGGCCTGAGTGTGGCTGTCAGTGCTGATAGAGGGGGCTCTCACAGACCACATGAGTGGCCTTTTGGTGCTGAGACAGAAGAGAAGCTCACCAGTCAGTCAACCATGGCCTCTCCATTATAAAAGACAAAACCTCAGCACTTTGACTGCAGCAACGTGAGCTGTCTTCTCTCCACACCTGAGGTGGCCTAACTTTGTGGTCAGCTGGTGAATGTCAGTAGTGTAAGGAATAGAAGCATTATTCATTTATCACTATTTTATTACATAAAACATATTATTTCCTCACCATTAAATAATCAAACAGTTATTTTCCTCTTGTGGCAACAGTTTCTATTGAATCTATCATGTATTACAGCACATACAGATGAATATAATCCACTTGCAACATATATTGTATCGTTTCTTTGGCTCAGGTTGTATTATGTGAGAATCAAATGGACAACACATTTTCCTGCGGCAAAATTATTATTCTGTTCATGGCTGTGGGGAGTTTTATCACAATTTCTATCATGCCCCATTTAACAAAAGGTTATAAAGCAAGTGAAGATTGAAATTTCCTTTTCATTATACTCTACAGGTTCAACTTCTGCCACTGATCCTCCAGCATTGAAGTCTTATCAGTTGTATATATTTCTAAACTGAAAGTCCCCGTCAAATACAAGAAAACAAATCAGATAAGTGCTCATGTGGATATTGCAGTCTGAAGTTCATCATATTGAGACCTTATCTGTGGGAGATAAAATGAATGCCTAACGCTCTATGTTGTTTCATGTCTGTCCATCAGAAACTTCTTAAGCTTATGTTTATTTATTAATTTATAACTGACCACGCATCAGCTAAACAGTGGTTTAGAAAATTAATCAATTTGTCTGCAGCTTCCCTTTCAGACCAGGGTGGACTTGCCTCATCTCACAGTTCAAAAGATTCACACTTATGATCAGGACACTCTTGCTAATGAGTCCGAGGTGTAACATTCATATCACCCATGCAATCGTTGGACACAAACTCAAAAGGGAATGTCAAGAGGCGAGTCTGCATTCAGTCTCAAATGCCATTGTCCATTTGTTCCGCTGCAGCAGCTAAGTAAGTGGGAGTCGAGGAGGGAGGGGATGCCACTGCTGCGTTTCCATCAGACAAGTTGCTGTCGGAGGTTACAGAAGACACGATGAAATGGATGGGATGGTGTCTGCATCAGTGACATTTAGATCTTATATTCTTATTAATGGATGCCCGGTTCATTAAAAAAGCCTCCATTAACCCCCACCCTCATTAAGCTGTGGTGCGTGGTCAATGAGAGGAAGCTGTTAACGCCAGCTCTATATTAAATATATACACTGCAGGGTAATAAAAAGTAAAGTTTTACATCCTTCATTGCACACATTCATCCATGTGATCTCTCAGGCAGATTGTTCAGCAGGTTTTCATCCTGATGTTACATTCATGCTGTATGTTAGCTACTTTATGCTAAACTTTATGTCTTTGCATACTCATTATGTCAAGCCAACCTTGTGATGTGTTTTTCCAGCTGTAGGACCTCACTTAACAAACACGTTCTTCTAATGTGGCTTAACTAATCCAAGCTGACATAACATTAGCCAGCTGAATTAATTATGTCAATCAGTCCCCAACTAACTAACTTATGAAGGAAATGAAGGCAACATGAGTGGAGAGTCTGAATCATGATTCACACTCAAATGATTGGATGATTATTGAATGAATGATTGTTCCTCTGATTGGCTAGGATGACAGAGACAGCTACACAGTTAATATAAAAGTGAGGAGAAACCACAGTGAAATAAATAAATAATAAATAAAGCAAACAAATATATAAATATAATTTGTTTTTTGGTTGTATTACCAGTGATTTTTGATTCAGATGTAACAAATATTAACTGATTGTTTAATTGAAATGATGTATCTTTTTTTTATTTCATTGGCCTGATAACATTCAGGAACTTTATATTTAATATATAATTATGGGCTCAAGTGGAAGAACGCTCATTGATAGTAGTGTTACGGTTGGATCCCTGGCTCCATACAGTATATTGTCTTCGAATCTAATGTAGTATTTCTTCTGGTCAAATCCCAACAGGTTAGCACAGATACATACCACCTCCTCCCAATCTACAATAAAGTGCTTGAACTAACAACACAAGAAAAAATCACAAATCTTCAGCTTCCTTTGCTCACTGGCTGTTTCTGTAACAGGAGCTTGTGTTTTTAGTCCATGTCATCTTTTACATGTAATATAAGTATATGTAAGTAAATAACCACTGATATCACATAGTAAGGATAATTTTAAAAAGATGAAATGTTTTCATGTACTCCTTGAAAATTCTTGATCCAGATAGTTTCTAAATAAGTCTGCACTTTTAGGGCTTAAAGGATAGGGGCTCTTTTCATAATGCTGTCGTCATTTCATTTCATTTCATATTGGCTGTTCCCACCCTGATTCAATGTCAGTCTAAGTGGTTGGGGTCGAAAACCAAGGTCGTCAGTCAGTGTAACAGTATATCTTAAGCCAAAGGAGTCTTCAGCAGTCTGTGTTAGACAAATCAAGTGGATATCGCGAAGTTACTTCAGCATATATTTTTGCACTATGGATTTTGTCCTCCATCTCTTCTATTGGGAGGAAAATGGACTGTACTTTTAGAGCGCCTTTATAATCTTCTGGCCACTGAAGGCACTTTTACACACAGATGGCACCGGCTACCAATCAAGGCGCCAACTGCTCATCAGAAGGGAGCTAATTTATTCACATACATTCACACACCGATGGAGCACTTTGTGGTTCAGTATCTTGCCCAAGGACACCGACATGCAGGCAAGAGCCAGGGATCGAACCACCGTGGATGATCCAGTCTACCTCCTGAGCTACAGCTGCCTCACATGTTAGGTCCAGGAACTATTACAGCAAGCAAAAACAAACAGCAGAGCCTTTAGCCGTTCACTATAAATGGACATAAATGTCTCTGCCTGGAATGCCATTAAAGTGTCTGGTCAAAGTAAACACACATAAAATGTTTTGAATTATTAAGTCAATAAAGCTGTCTCTCACACACGCACGCCATAAAAAAAAAAGCCAATTTGCAGCAGTCAACGCTACATGCCAGATAGCCGCATTTCATCCGCCACTGACAGCCGCTGACACAATCATGTGACGAAAGGTGATGAAGCTCCGCCGCCCTCCTGCACACGCTAACATGTAACATGTAACACTGCTGTGTTGATTAACACACGCAGAAACTTTCATACACAGCCATCTTTTACTATCTCTGCTCGCTGGGTATACTTTCACGTGACATATTGTTATTAGCAGAGAGTCTGGGCTGAATGTATCATTTCATTTGGTGGATAGATCATTGATTGAAAAAATCAGCATTCAATGAGTCAGCCCTGATTGCTCTGATTGGTGCATCCCTATTAGTAATCATTACCTGCTCGAGCTACTGCCAGTTATGTGTGCAAATGAACTGGGAGACTGATTTTTCATTTCTCTGCTCGAGGGCTTTGCTGCTGTTAATCCTCCTCCCCTATAGAGTTTGTAAAACTTCTTTTATTCACTAAGAAGGAGAAGAAAGACGCCAAACACCCATCTCGAATAATTTAAAAATATGACTATGACTAACTTTTTAAAACCTTGACAGATAAAACTTTACTTTTACTTTTAAAAGTATATGACATACATGTCCTTTAGATACTCCCCTAACTGACTGCTCTAACCTTTATGGCTTTAGATCCTCAACTGCTATAAAGTCATCTCTAAATTGCCGTGATAATAACAGATCATAATAGAGATGCTGGCTCAGAGATGGCTCTATCATCTCCTCACAGTAAGACAACCCATTTGGACCTGACAGGCTTTCCAGTGTGCAGTTTTCAAGTGCTGCCTTGTGTAAAATTCTGTTTTTATTTTTAGGTTTCCAGTTACCTCCTACGTCCTAATTACCACACATTAGCCGCTCATTGCTTGTGATAATTAGGATAGGTTAAATGTATGTGTAAAAATAATACTTATGTTTCCTGAACCTGAAGTACAGATGATCATTCACGCATTTGTAACATCTCGGCTGGATAACTCTAATTCCCTTTTCATCTGCCTCAGCAAGTCTTCTCTGGACGGTCTAGAACGCTGCTGCAAGGCTGTTGACCAAGTCCAGCAGAAGAAAAACTCACATCACATCCATCTTATCAGCTTTACATCGGCTTCCCATCAAGTCCAAGAATCATTTTAAGGTTCTTGTTCTCACATATAGACCCATGCATTGCATTGCACCAGCATACAGCTCGGATCTGCTCCATCCTTATATCACCAGTAGGTCACTTGGGTCTTCTGGCCAGGGCTCGCTGGTTGTTCCTCAAGCAGCTGAAAATAAAAGGTGATCCTTCCTTTGAAGTAACAGCTTTGACTCTGTGGAAAGCACTTCCTATAGACTTACCTTCTACGGTTTTTGTTGAGGTCAACAGCAGCTCAAACTGACTTTTCTTTCACCTGTTGTCTTTTCATGTATGTTTACGTTATTTTGTTTGCTTCTTTATATTTTATTTTATGCTTCTTTCTTTTCTTGCTTTTAACATTTTCCTCTTGTAAAGCACTTTGTGACCTTGCTCTGTGAATGATGCTATATTAAATAAACTCATTATTATGTTTTGTACCTAAAATCCTTTCACGTGTGCAGTATTGCCCACTATGAATTCTCTAACATCTTAGTGGATCTTTTGTTCTCCCTCAGTCACAGTGCTGAAGAAGACTTTGGGATTTGGTCAAAAGCGTTGGAAAAAGGTAGTAAAAGAACTTTTTCACTCTACAACTGAAGTGTGGACAAACCTAAAGACTAGCTGAAAACTGCAAAGACAAACCACATGTGGAGGTTGTTTACATCAGTTTGCACAGCCTTTTTTAGTTGTCATTCCTACTATAAAGGTTAAAATGAAAATTGTTTCTTAAAAAACACCTTTGTTGACTTTATTAGGGCCTTGTTACATTTCTAAACTATAATAGGACAATGGCTGTTTAGTGAATTATCAGCATGTTCCTCACATGTTCACACAACATCAGCGTCATAGCCTCGACTCAGAAAGGGCCAAAGGTAAGGGCTCCATTCTTCAGTTCAACTGAGGAGATTTGTCAGCTTGGCGTTGGCAGGTAAACGTCAACTCTACGAGGCAGCGGGTGGAGCATGCGGTGATGTAGCTGCTGATGCATATCAAGGCTCGGCCAGGTGATGCTTTCACACTGCTCGGCCTCAGAGAACACTGTGACGTTGACGTCCTGCGGCCTGACAACAATGAAAATCAGGATGCAGCCTGTTTTTTTCATCTCTTTGAGTGCATGCAGAATGTCTTCTGTATGTGATTTATGATACAAAACATGGCAAAAAGTCTCTTTGAGATGATGTAACATCGTTTTCTTCATTGTTTTGAGTGTTGTTGTTTTTTTTTTCAAGAGATTTGCAGGATTTCATGTGGATTTGTGTCAGCAGAAAAACTTTTAAATGGTGGATAATGCACTTTTTCCAGTACATGGATGATTAATGTGACCATGTTAGCAATAATGCATTTCTAAATAATTATCTTAATTAACTAATTCAACCCTTCCTCAGCATGGCGCCAGTGCTTGTGGGTGTTGGCTGTCAGAAGGTTTATATGGTAGACCAAAAGAGTTTTATCCCCTGCGGATTCAGACGAGGTTATTCATCCTTTTTTTAGGGATTACTGTAACACCTTTCCACATGAGCCTCAGTCAAATCTCTTCATGCAGTAGCTCTGCATAATGAATAAACAACTTCACAGAGTTTGAGCTTCTTTACACTGATTGCCAATATAAAGATATGTATATTGATACTTGCAAAGTCTGTTCAGCTCATGTTTATTCATGCAGCAAATTGCTAACAAAGGCTTTTAATGAAAGAGGTGAGAAGGCAAATCTTCTCATCAAAACATTGCTATATGACGCCAATAGCAGCAGGCGATTTGAGAAGGGATGAGGGCGGATGTATCCCCCTTGTTAAAGTCAAAATACATTAAATATGTTGCAAATAGTTGCTGAAAACATGTGAAAAGTCCACCCTCTAGTAGCAGACAGAGTTTAGTATGTTAGTCTAGTCTCCCTGACTCCTGGGTTCTTTATCTGTCTGAGGTTTGAATCTATAGTTCTCTGTGCTGTGTGTTGATAAATCTGTGGCACTGAAGTAACAGATGGATTTGTAATTGAACCTTTTTTTTCTCTCAGTCCCACCCTGCTGTCAGCTTCTATGATATATTATCTAAACTTTATAATATAAAAACTCACTTTTTTACTGTATTGTAGCCTAAATTCGCTATAGAGTCGTGTCACCTACATGATCAAAGTGACAAGAAGCAATGAGAGGAGAGAGAGTTTCATAGACTCACGACTGCCTGTAGGCAAACAGGAAACTGGGGGGACAGAAAGAAGGGTATGACAAAGGTCCTCCGCTGGAATCTAACCAACAATGTTGCAGTTATGTGGCATACGTTGTAACCCTTCAGCTACTGAAATATATCATATTTCTATGATCATTCAGTAGCGTCTGTGCTGCTGAAAATACACCCATAGACCCATTGGGGATAACCCTAACTCTCTCTCTCCCTCTCATTGGACCATGCACCCTGTTAAAAATAAACAAATCAGAGTAGTCAAAAATCCTCCCACATGTACAGTCACCTTCCTTTTTGTGGGATGAACATTTTCATTTGCAGCATTTGATTAAAGCTGTGTCTGTGCACATTTACAGCCTCAGTGTCAGTGAATACCTCGCTTGTTTTGGGGTTTTTTTTTTTTTACATATTTAGTGACCTTTTGCAGCCAAGATGATGATTTAGTTCTGTTTGGATACTTGCTAAGACTCACAGAAATCGTCCATATAAAGTGGTGTAATTCTTTGTCTGCAGTAAACTTTCCGTAAAGGACATCACTCCCTCAGTGACTCATTCCCTATTCTCTACATAATAAACACTCAATAGTTTACCACTAGTTTACTGACACTCATAAATTATCAACCTGGCAAGCCAGCAGCTGCCCCAAGGGTCCCCCAAAGTTTCACTGTGTGGTGCTGTAGTTGGTACGTGGTGGTTTCATTTCATTGCTTGGGAATGCAGGAATATGCACCACTAAAGTACAATATCAACCAACATAATGCTGCATCTTGAGGCCGTGTGTTGAAGAGGGACCTTGTATTAAAATCAAAATTTAAAGGTTGAGATTTCCATAATATTTGGTCCTACTTCAGACTCTTCATCCATTCAATAAAAAATGCAATTCTTACAGAAATCTCCAAATGTCAAGATTTTTTTGTTGTTGTTTTTTTAAGATATTTTTTTGGCCTTTTCAAGCTTTTATTGTATAGAGACAGCCGAAGCATGACAGGAATGTGGGGAGAGAGAGATGGGGAATGACATGCAGCAAATGGCCCTAGGTCGGATTCGAACCCTGTGCCGCTGCGGCAAGGACTGAGCCTTTCGTACATGGGGCGGATGCTCTACCAACTGAGCTAAATGACACCCATGTAAAGAGTTTTTAATACCAAATCAAAACGTGTTTTTTTTCTGTGGTAGTCTTCAAGGTCTTGGTGTCTTACTATTGTATTTCAGGGGGATTTTGATGAATTCTTCTTTCCAACTTTGAATATGTAAATTATACTCTTAAAGGGAGGGTTGGAGTGGAGGCCATGTTGTGTTTAAACGGATTACCACACATAAACACCTGAGGCTCATGTAATAATTCAGCAAAGGAATAATGCACGCGGTTCTTAATTTGGGTCCAGCAGATAATTTTTGCCGGGTTAATACAACTATGATTATCGCTGACAGGTGTCATATGGCTGTAATTTTCACATCTAGCAAGGACTATATATATATATATACACATATATATTGCATTGAGGGATTTCTACCAAAACGTTGTGTAGACGCTACAGCATGAACATCTCTTGTACCTTTGCAGAGATTTATGAGGGCAGAATATAATGCATAAATTTACACTTACATACAACGGTAAGAGGAATGGAAAGTATATATAATGATGATTGGTTGGTTGATAATAAAAAATATGAACATGAAATAGGTTTTGCTAATATATACAGGTCACCCAGATAATTGGCAAATATACAGCTCCACCACCACACACTCCTGTTACAGTCAACGGTCTGTGCGTCTGTATTTCCATCTCAGGAGAGATGAATAATGGCCGATAGCTTTAAGGAACTGTAATGTTCTTAAGAGACGGCTACAAAAGCAGAGTGAGGTCTAATGATCCCATCGTGATTATGTACG
This sequence comes from Sciaenops ocellatus, assembly GCA_033000465.1. Classification (NCBI taxonomy): domain Eukaryota; kingdom Metazoa; phylum Chordata; class Actinopteri; family Sciaenidae; genus Sciaenops; species Sciaenops ocellatus. The sequence continues at coordinate 16,227,219 of CP136873.1, forward strand.
TGACAGCAGCCCTGATTACTGCTAACAGCCTATGGTCACTAATGAAAAGGTGTGCCGCTGCTAGCAACAAATGCTGTCACGTTAGTAAAGACATCTGGAAGTTTTATCGTGACACCTTCAGACATGAAAGAGGGTCTCATTAGAGCTGCTAATTTGCATAAGAGAACCACACATTAGTCAGTATGTATTGATTTATTCGCCTATGCACAATGTCCAATGTATGCTGCATTCATACCTGTCTATATTGACCCATGTCAGCCTGGTTAGAATGTAATGCAGTTTATCTTTGTCACACATACATCCATTAAGAGCTCGACAGCACACTCAGTGTTGCCAGGCAGGTTGAAGAGTGTTGTTAAGCCAGAGTATGTAAAACAGAGTAAGTAGATTAATCAGGCTGCAGTGTTAAGTGTATCATAACACAGCTATGCTGCAGGATAGTAAAGTATTAAAGTGATTGAATACAGTGATTAATGTTCTGTCACTGATTCAAAATAAATAAGTTTACACGTCAGTTGTTTAGAAAAAGCTAAAGAGCTTCAGGGTGGTGTTAGCAGACCTTTAGCAACACTGCAAATTAGTAAATTTGTCTTGCATCCAGATGAAACAAGAGCTCGACCAAAAGTTACATAAAACATTATAAAAGGAAGCTCAAGTAAAACGCGGTGTACATTAAAATAACAGGACAGAACCTGGAATGCATCAGGCCATCATCGTGGTTCTACTACTCTCTGAAGGAAACTGACCCGCTGGTGTCAAGGCAACAACGTCTTCCTGAATGTCAGCAGATGATTGTAGACTTTAAGAAAAAGCAGGACTCCAGAGGCAGACAATTCAATTAAATTTATTTGTCACGTATATTCATAAAAAAACAATTATAGTGAAGTGTATTTCCGAGAAGTCCAACTATACACTGGAACTAAATAGATAATAATAATGGTATAATGACAATGACAGCAATAAAAACAAAATAGCAATGAGGAATAAATTGACTCCTTGTTTAGCATCAGATTGGCCTGAGGGTTTGTTTTTATTTTATTTATTTATTTGTATAATTTTTTTTTTTTTGTATTTTGAGTGAGACAGCAGGACTTCTTCTCTAAAATTCCCATGTGTTCTGAAGCATCATCAAGTGGCCATTGAAGGCAGAATAACGCACTTGGGCTTCACCACAATTCTTGCCTTGAGCAACGAGCTCTTAGCAGCAACAAAAAATAATAAGCCACCGAAGGAGGAATAAAAGAAGAGAAAAAAACAAATCTGTAATAGCGTTGACATCTTCAGCATGAATGAAAAATAAATTGGTCCTTTTATGTCAAAGGCTAAACAATGTTGAAACTGTGTGCACAGAATGTGTTGGTTCACTCTAAAAAATAAGAAATTTGTCGAGCTGAATGTGGTGGAACATTGTGATCCTGCAAGACTGTGACTTTGCTTTTAGCTGGAAGGGAGAACCAACATCATTATACGATCGTTTTAAGTGTGAAATGAGGTGCTGAGTTATTGAGTACTCGTGTTTGTTTTAATGGAGCAGTGATGAGTGACTGAACTCTGAGCGTACCTAAAGCTGATGATCACAGAGATTCAATGCATTGACACTTTTCTCTGTCGTGTTCCTCCAATAGACACTTGGGATATATCGCACACACACTACACTAAAGACTAAATAGATGCTGGTTTACTTCAAAGCTCTCTACCTGAAAGAGCTTTATTTACTGACATCAATTTAACCTTATCGTTGGCTGAAGACGCCATACTTAAAAACTTACCTAGACAAGAGACAGTTTTTTCTGTGGGGTTATCAGCAAAAAAAGAACAGTTTGACATTTTGGGGAAAGCTTATTCACTTTGTTATTTGTCGTCACTCTTTCTAATCCTAACAAAGAATAAAAACAGGGGGGTAAACTGGCTGGCAAAAAAAAAAAAAATCAGCTTTCCAACACCTATAAAGCTCAGTAATAAACATCAGGTCTAAATATCTTATTAAGCAATTTGTTTAATGTGTACAACCCAAAGTTTGTAGCAACCTATCATGTTTTTTTTTTTTTAACGGATTAAACAAACAAGATGAAAACCTGTTAATTACTGAGTGTTAAGAGGTGCTGTTTGCGCCTGCAACCCAATGATCTCAATTGTCTCTAATAAAAATAAAGAAACCATTTAAGCATATTTCCCACCATGTCAAGCTATTCCTTTAATTTATAGAGACGATAAAGTAAATAATGCTCATATCTGTGTAACCTGTCACTGATCCCATGAATGTGAGCCGCCATACATTGTCAGGGTGACAGCTCAAGGTTTTGCTTGTTGGCAGTATTGTCAAGAGACAAACGACTGAGCTGCTGCTTAAACATATTCATGATCAAAAATCAATGCAGAGCAGTCCTGAGAGCAGAGAGGAAAGAATATAATGTGGAAAATATTGTAGACATGCAACAGTCTTTAAGACTAGTAATTACTTAGTCTCATTTCAAATTGAACCCCTTGTTTCTTTTAAGGTTTTGCACTGATTTACATCAATTAAGCTTCTATAGAATTTACCAACTCCTATTACCATGACAGGAAATATATTGGTCCCAAGGAGTAAATCAGAATTCACTCCAGATGTTGAATTTGAGCAGCCGCTGAATGTAAATGACAAAGTGGCAGGCTCCCTGAACAAATCAATGCATCTTGATGAGCCAAGGCTAAAACATACTTACCTAAGCATATTGAAGAGCAGTGATGGGTAATCCTGAGCCAACAAAGAAGAAACGGAGCCAGCAGAGGTAATTAAGCCCCAGCTGGTTGGAGGTTGTGATTGGTTGTGAGAGGAGAGTCTGGTTCACACTGACTGATCTGATAATGTTGGTTCTTCACATTCCTGCACAGTCAAAGTAGAAGGCTGTGAAACTACAATCCGTGTTTTAATTTTATATTTTTTATGGGTAATGAAGTTTTGACATGTTGGGAAATACATTTATCTGCTTTCGTGCTGAACGTCGGCACCACAGATTGATATCAAGTCATGTCTGTGTGTCAAGTACAGAGCTGGAGCTATCAAGGTTAGCATAAAGATTGGAAGTAAGGGGAAACAGCTAGCCTAACTCTTTGAGCGAGGGTACAGTAGTGCATTTTGGCTGTGGCATTGTAGGCCGCAGGGGGGTGCCCAATAAAAAACACAGACCTGTGGCAGAGAAGTTGAGCCAGATTGAACTTTTAGAGAAAAACAACTCAATGTCATGCTGCAGTGGCTAATCAGATGATCAGACCGGTCAAACCTCTCCACAATCAGCCTGAAATGTCACTGAAACTGAGGCTATCCAGGTGGATTCATGGGCTAACTCTGATACTCCTCAACCCTGTTGTGTTCTGGATTCATGTACCCAGCTGACAGTCTATGCTGCAAAATATTGACACAAAGAAGTCATTTTGTTTGTGTCTAATGGTTTGAGAGAGAGAGAGAGAGCATTGGTCGATAGACAAAGACAGTGAATGAGATTGAGGGAGCGCCAGTATCGATAAAGCCAAGTAATCAGCGAAATAAAAAGTTATTTTCTGATTCTCAACACCTGATTTGTTTGGCCTAAAACACATCTAAAGATCACTTATTAACATATTGCATCTATAATCTGTAATCATTTGTTTAATTCATACATAATCAGACATGCAACAGGACTAAGAATCTGCAACATGCAACTCTGTAAGACTTTTCTTCAGCATTTTAACATGCCTACAATGTTAGCATGTTTATGTTCAGCAGGTATAATGTTTAGCATATTTACTGCCGTGGATTAGCATGACTAAAAATGAAGACTTTGAGACCAACACATACTTGAAGCACGTAACTAACCTCCACTAATGACATTAATGATCATTGTTACATTTGTGGTTGTGTATGGATTAAATAAACATGTACATAACATGGCATGTTAGTTAAAGAGCTTATATTTTCTTTTACTTTAGATGGAGCCAGGTCGGCTGTTTTCTGCTGCTTCTAGTATTTATGTCAAGCTAATCAACTCCAGGTCCGTACTTAATGCACAGAAATGAGATTGGTATTGATTTTTGACTTTTGGCAGGAAAATGAATATGTGTATTTCTCAAATGTCTAAGTTTTTCTTTAAAGTTTAATAAAGAATATTACTTCTCGTGTGTTCCAAGGGGATAAAGGGACCAGAGCACAGTGATTGATTTAGCAGCCTTTAATTGCAGCTTTTTAATCAGCTTACTCTCTTATTTATGTTTTTTATTTTCCTGCTTCCAACTCAATGAGCTCAGGTCATTTCCCGTTTTTACTTTAACCAATCTAATTCTGCCACATCGTGTTATCATCTTGTTGCTATCAGAAGTTAATATTGTTCCTTTCCCTGATGCTGTCAACTTTCATTTCAGAGCCAGATTGACGCTATACACCTGCATCCTTCCCCCTCTAGTTTTCAGCAGAGTCATCCCCAAAGTTTGGGCCGGATTCACCTTCAAATGATATGCAGTGGACACCAAACTCCATATGACAACTTTTTTATACAGTATTTTGCCTGGAGCTTCACATACTAACCAGTATTCCTACACTGAAACACATTGTCGTCCAATATTAAATTAGTTTGTCCGGTAGTTTAGGTAAAAATCTGCCATCAGGTAAAAGTTACTACCCTCAGCTCCTCATCATAACAATTGATGTTCCCAGACCAGTTTGCACCAACAAGTAATCACAAACCAAGCACTCAATAATTGAATATCTTTTAGGCCCAATTGCTGCCTCTATCTACACAACGAGGACTCCAGAGCTTCAGATGCAGCCTTGTATTCCCCAGATTCCCACCACCACCTCTAGGCTTTATCAAGGATATTTCTATGTGGTTCATACCATGAGTCTGTGACAGTTAAAAATAAAAATTTCATGATGAGTTCTAATCACTAAAGGCTTGCAAAAGGACTGTCTGAGTCCTGTTTTCAATTAGTCTCTACCGAATTTCTGAGTGTGTATAACGCAAACCCCTGATTAGAGCTACTTTGTGCATATATTATATTCAAAGCTGGCCAGTCTTGACTGACAGGTGAATAGAAAAAGGACCATGTAAATGCAAATACAAATTGATTAAACGCCTTGCACACAGTCTGCACTGAACAGTTGGTGATCAAAAAGAGCTTTGGTGCATGAAACATTGTTGTTTTGCTCTGCAAGAGGAGAACTTGGTCCTAAATAAGAGCTATAGATCCATGAGGAGAGGTTCCACTTTGACGTCCTCCTGGAGAAGATCAAACCTCTCCTCAGCAAAATGGACTTTGGATACAGCCATTCCATCTCTTTATGAACACTTGGCCCTTTGTCTTCAAGCAGAAATGAAACTTCCTAAACTGTGTCCATACCATAGATGGTAAACATGTTGTCATCCAGGCTCCTGCGTCATCTGGGTCATAGTTTTACATTAATCAATGAACTTTTTCCATGAAAGCACTCTCACAGTCTCCCCTTTTGGAAAAGCTCGTTAAGGAGGCAAGCAGGCAGGCTGGATCTCCCTGAGGACCTTCCTCTCCTGAATGTCAAACATCTTGGTCCAGCACCCAGTGTGTTTGTGGGCGATGAGGCATTTCATTCACAGAAAAACCTCCCACAACTTCTTCCACAGCATGAGCTTTCAAGAAAACAGCTTGTCTTTAACTACCGGCTGTCACGAGCCAGGTAGATAGTGAAAAATGCCGTCGGGATCCTGGCGGCACAGTGGAGGAAAAAAGACAGACAACATGGATAAACTGGTGAACAGTTATTCTCTACAACTTCCTCTGATAGTCTGATGCAGCGTCACCAAATCCACCAAATCTAGAGCCTGACAATACAGTCAACAGTTCAATTCACCTCTTTTTTTTCTGAAGGTGTACTCCTTAACATTGAACTTATTAAATCAATGGCCTCATTAGACATTCAGGCTCTCCTATGAAGAATTGTGTAGTAGTAGCATAAATAATCCACAGTATCAGATGTTTGCATGAGCAACTTTGTGCCACACTTTGTCCTTTAAAGTCTGAAGCCTGCTCTTCTGAGGGGAACACTGATGAGAACATTATGCAAGCAGATAAAAGAGGACCAGGGGGACATCTTCAGACAGCTTTTTGTAAGAGCCTTGAGGAGAAGTGAGAAGTGCATGGCGGTGCAGTGATTGATCATCAGCCGTGATGGCACTCGGCTGTGAGGACACGAGTGGTATCACCAATCTTGTCTCTGTCTGCATCAGGCTGTGGCCGCTCCACTCGCATCTAATATCACAGTCCTTCATAACAGTCTGTCTCTGTCTGGATTCTCCAGCTGCGCCGGCTGAACACTTAAGACACAACCAGAAGATGAGAAATTCCCAATGGAAAGAAACGCTACGTTTATCAGTCATTGAATAGGAGTTATTTACTTTTCAGGATTGCATTTGGTGTGGAGAGAGTCTCTTCCAGGCATCTGTTTTCCTCTAATGTATTGATTTAAGAAAGCAAATAAAAGGAGATGGAAGTGAATAAATCTAGGATAGAGAGGAGGCTGACTGACACTTTAGAAACTCAAGTTGAGTTCTCCCTGTCGAGTCTTTTCTCTTGCTATGATGTGACGGTGCTGACCACTGCATTGTTTTTGAGTTTGTGTTCTCCTTGTGTCTCCTTGAGCCTTTCAATCTAGTATTGCACTACAATAAAGTTGGATACTTACTTTTCTTATACTATCTTCATATACTGTGTATATTTTTTCATACAATGTTTATGTTTATTATTGTTATGCATCGGTTCACCAAAGCAAATTCATTGTATGTGAAAACTGATTCTGATGAAGGAATCAAAAAGCCAAGCGTAGCGGAGGCTGAGATATCCTGATTTGATACGAGTCAAGCTCTAAAAATGCTGCATTGTAATGCACCTTGGTAGGATATCTGATGAGACACCACACCTGGTAAATCTAAACGTTTTTCAAAGTCTACAATGCTTTAAGCTTGTGACTGTCCAGACAATATAAAGAGTAACCTGTTGATGCTTTGACCTATTGACCAACTAGACAGCGGTAAGACACTTCTATCCATCCATTATCTGTAACCGCTTATCCTCATCAGGGTCATGGTGGGTTTGGGGCCTATCCCAGCTGACTTTGGGCAAGAGGCGGGGTACACCCTGGACAAGTTGCCAACTTATTACAGGGCACATAGAGACAAACAACCATTCACACTCACATTCACACCTACGGCCAATTTAGAGTCACCAATTAACGTATTAAGTGCATGTTTTTGGACTGTGGGAGGAAGCCGGAGTACTCAGAGAGAAGCAGTAAGAAACATATACCACGCAATCACATGTTCGGTAGCTGTTTGCAGAAATGTTACAAAGTGTCCTTATAAGACAGAGGAATTTGCTAATGAAACCTTGGTTGCATGACCTCTCAGATTTAGGAGGTAGGACCCCCAGGCTGCGAACCACAGACCATTGATTCAGGTTGTCATTACTGTTGAGAGCTTTCTTATTATGTCTGTATTTTGCCCCTCCTTAACTAATTTACTAGAAAAATAAGAGTGATCCAATCATTTTTGATGATGAATGATCAGTTTGAGATAAGTTTCATATAAGTTTCTCTCCAAAAAATGTGCAAGTTCATGCTTTTGGAATAACCAGTGAACACTGATGTTGAGTGAAGCGGTCTGGCTCACACTTGGCGTAAATCCCAAACATGATGGATTAACTGGGAAAACCATTTCTATAAGGAGCTGGCTTCATGCATGGGGAGCTTTATCATGTTGAAACAGGAAACCCCAAACTGTTACTGCTGGTCTCTTAGTGTAAAAACCTGTCACTTTTGAAAGTTACTGAACATAAGTTTGATTAGAAATGTTCATGTATTTTAGTTTATCTACTTCTTTATGTGCAATTTCCAAAAAAAGGGGAGTTTACATTTAAATTAAAATGCTGTAAACTGTAGATAGACTCTGACTGAACTGTGTTAAAGAAAAGACCAAAAACATTCAAGAAACACCTTCTCTATACACACAAGATACCTTGACTTTAATATTTAGGAGTAAAGATATACTAATCACTGTGTAGCACGGCATGGGCATTTTTCTTGGAAGCTAATTTTCTAAAAGGTAATTGGTAAATCTGCAAGCCAGTTTCTCTGAACGCTTGAGTGCTCCTACTGTGAACGGTGATTCTTTTTTTATTGCTTGGCACAATTTTACATCAAACACTCGCTCAGTGCTCACATTGTAGCTGTGAACTAATGGGATGCATAGAGTAAAGCACACACTCAGGATACATGAAGACAACCAGAGTAGGTGCTGTGAGGTAAATTTCATTTTAATGTAATGCAATCAATACTCTAAGGATATCTTTTACTTCAAGTTCAGACATTATGTTTATAAGTCAAATTAGAGTAAAATCTAGATCAGCTATCGCACAAATTTTTTAAACTTTTGTCACAGCAGTTGTCCAGAGACATGGTATGTCTTAAGTGAGATTTTGTCCATTAGAAAGGCGATAATGATAAAATGTAACTGTTATTACCATCATCTAGTTACTGAAAATAAAACTCCTGTGGCCAAGTTATATGTTTCATTATCTGCATACTTCAATCAGGATCAATCACACACACCTGGTATTCACCTGCACACACAGCTGCTTTCCTTGGCTCAGCTACAATTTAAACCCCAGACATCCACAATTTACTGCCTGATTGTTCTTCCCTTCTTGCACTCACTGTTTCCTCGCCTCCTTCGCCCGTTTCTTGGCAAGTCACCCTGCTTTCTGAAATGGACCTGGAGACTCTGCCCCGTGTTTGTTGGCTTCTGTCTGCTTTGGCACCCTCATTACAGATCTATATTGTGTACTGCTGTGTCCCTGTGAAGAAGCTTGGTACATTGTCTTCTCCATCCACTGACTTCTGCCTGTGTCGTTGTGTTACATCCGAGTGTGTGCCGAACAATGTTATGGCTAAATGCTCAATCTCCACGCCACACTTTTATAATTGGAAATTATCAATGAAATGTTAGTTACTGTAAACAATTGTGATTAGTTTGAGTGATATGATATGAAAAAAACTCATCTAATTTGGAGAATTGGTGATTGAGCATTTTAAGCTTTCTCTTCCTGATGAACATGGGACTTTCTCCCAGTCATTAAGAAATTATGTAACAATTTATTATATTTTAGTCTAATTATGCTACAGCCGACATATTTTACAGGTTTAGACAGAGAAATGGAATTATTTTGAATTTTAACTTTTTTGGTTTTATTTCAGGGAGACTGATAAAAACTGTGTGAGACTGAAATGTCATTTCTATTTTCCAGAAACCAAGAAGAATATGTTCCCATGCCAGGTAAAAAAAAAAAAAAATCACTCTCAGCACTGGAAATTTTAGCTCTCTCACTTCAACAAATAATGTTGGCACTAACCGAAAATCCACTTTCACTTTGATCTGTGCTATCAGTGAGGCTAAAACCCTTTTAGCACATAATAATTTCAAGTGAATCGTACGAGGCTGCGGAAATCTTCAAACGGGCGCTATGAAGATTGCCTAATTGATGATTTGACATTGTGTTTTAAAGATGTGGGTGACAGTCCAGGTAATAAAACAGCTAATGGTTTAAAATTTGAGATACTAAGTGCAAAGAGGTGCTTCAAGCATTTTATCAGCACAGACTGGATTGTAGCAGGATAATACCATAAGAGGGGTTTTACAGAGAGAGCGGGTACAATCTTGGCAGCTTTAATGCTTTTTGCTTAGCCATCTATGATCTATTGAATAGAGGTAGAAAGACTGGCAGACTGGGGGTTATATCCATTCTTCTCTCCTTCACACTTTTGTTTGACTGGAAAATACCAAGACGTGAAAGAAAGATGTGAAGTAGACTTCATAAGATGAGGGAAAACGAGACTAATGGCTCCCTCAGACACAAAACGACAATGGCATCACTGCGCCTGAAACCCATTATTTCCAACCGTCTGTGTTGCGCCACAGTGGCTTTTAGCTGCACCAAGGAAAGCAAGGCACACACACTTTATATTCAAAGTCTAACCTGGTTGAATTTAACACTACTGGCTGGTATGTGGAGTCCGCTGAACCAAATGGCAAGTGCCGTATAAGGGGCTGTACTTGAGCTAATGACAGTATGCTATTACACTCACAATAACAATACTAACATGCTGATATTTGTAAGGTATAATCAAGCAGCAACCTCTGTGCAACACCTGATAATGACTGTCACATTCATAAAACACCCCATTAGAGCAAGACGATTAGGGATTAAGGTATGTCAAGAAAAGGCTGGCTAGCCATTGATGTCAGAAAGCTTTTTGCCTCAGGAAATTGTCCCAGTTTATCTTCAGAAATAAAATATGACTACTATTTATCATTGTTTTTTTTTTTATTGTTTTTTTTTTGTTTTTTTTAGTTTTGCTTACAAGGGAAATCAATCTTTTGTGTCAAATTATTGATTTAAAAATTATTATTGCATCCACTGTGGACCTCTGTGGTCTGTGGTCAGCCTGCTGCTGCAGAAATAACAGATGGTAGAATGCTGTAATTTATCGTATTTATCAGAATAAAGTATTCAAACCGTGTAATAAAAAGGTCTTTTTTTTAAATATAAAACAGCTGTCTGTTATTCAAAATGAGAGAATTTTATAATCATCCAATTACAAATAGGTTATTAACACAGTGTCATGGAGGAAATCAACTTCCTGTAACTGGGATGTGCATATTGAAGCCTGTATGACTGCTTGTTTCTTTTTCAGTGATGTTGCTGCATCCTCAGATCTCGGCAGTTCACTTGGTAAGCATAATACTATTACTAATAGGAGAGATGATCAAATTATGAAAATAAAACCCAAGTTGTAATGGACTAAAACTGTACTTTAAAGATGATGACTATGTAATTTTTAAATGGTGACATTAAATTGATTTAACGATTTTTAGTTTTGCACCACGAGCAGCAAATATCTGTCTGTAAAACAAAATGTGCGGTCCACACTGAAGGTTCTTCTCTGATGCTTCATTTAGACATAAAAATACTTAGCTTCTTCATTAAGCACAGCTTAAATCGAAGGGTCATCATTTAATTAAGCAGCTTCAAAATGCTAATTACTGTATGCCCTTACACTGCAGAAGCTATAGTCAGAATATCTGAGTGGAAGTGCTTAGAATAAAATTAGAATAAAAAGGACTATTGAGCTCAGCATTACTTGGACTGACCACAACAGCAGTCACCAACTATGTGTGGTACTTAGTACTCCTTCAAGAAGAATGAGGGGCATCAGTGAAATCACCTGCTCAGGTGAAAACCTGCAGACTGATGGCTGACATCGTTGGCCACCCCTGATCTGTTTATTTTAGTTACTTGTGTACTTATTCTTCTTCTGGTGTTTTGCCAGTTGGCACCAAGCCCTGATTTGAATGCAGGAAATTGTAGATAGATAGATAGATAGATAGATAGATAGATAGATAGATAGATAGATAGATAGATAGATAGATAGGTACTTTATTGTCCTTACAAGGACATTTGTTGCTGCAGTCTGTACAAAGCCTCAAACATAAATACAAAGATACAAAGATACATAGAAACACCACAACATAACCACAAGAATAGACATTCAATACACCACATTTATCATGTTTGATCGTGCAAACAGCCAAAAGGGAAACAATTTAACTTTGTAGCATATCTACATATTCAGAAGCACATAAACCAAGAAGAAATGACCAAATCTGAGCGAGTTAACAAAGTCAAGCAGGCACAACGCTCTGCTTCTGAAAGACTCCTGGTGGGGATTGAGGTAGCATGGAGAACAGACCAAAACAACATTGCAGGCACAGCGTGGCAGACTTGCCCGTTGGGGTATTGGCTTTAAGCTCACATCAGACATCCCTGTTGTTTTGGTTTTCAGGCACCTTAATGTTAATTTTCCGAAAAATCTGAGCTTCCCAGTCCCATTGCAATGACTCTTAGTATGGCAGGAGTTGCTTATGTCGTGTGCACATTTGGTGTACACTTCAATTATTTCAGCACCTTCTCCAGAGGAAACCCTAAGTCTCAGTCAAAAGACAGAGAGAATCAACAATATTTATACATCTGTTAATCCCTCACGGAGTTCAGCGTAAAATTTGTTTGCCCACAATATTTATACATCTGTTTATCCCTCATGAGTTTAGCATATTGTTGTTTGCCTCACGTGGGGTCCTTGAGGATTGAAAACTCAGCAAAGCTTTGCTAATTAGTCTAGATTGCCAGGCATTCCTCTAATTACACCGCTGTTCTGTTGGAGCAGAGCTCAGCTCCTTCCTCCATCTCCCCTGGTGTTTTTTAAGCTGGGACAGCGGGTGGGGAGTGTGGTGGGGTATCACTGATGCTAAGATGCATGTATACGGGCTCGTGGGTAAGGATTTTCAAAAAGAAGGGTATTCAGAAACATTATCAGCATAAAATTGGAGGCTGCATTTGTTAAAAGCCTGGCTGGAATGAAGGAGATGAAATGAATCGTTTTTCGCACTTCTGTGAAATGTATTCAATTTGTGCTGCAGGGCAACAAAGTGTTCCCCGCCTAATAACAGAGCTGATAGGTTGTCAGTGGAGATCCATTTTGTTTGGAGGTAGAGAAAAGGGTCTATATAAACACTCAGGCTTTCAGTGCTTCAGCCCACATTTCACTACTTCATTTCTGTTTTTTTCTTGTGCTATGTTCCCTCTTTCTGACCCCCATTGCTTTCCTCCTTCTCTGTGCTGCTCTCATTCCTTTTGTAACAATGATTTTTCACAAGGTCTGTCAGCGCAAAGGGTTCTGACTCAGCCTGAAGCAGGAAGGACGCAAATTTCCAGCAGCCAGACGAAAGCTGAGTGCAAATGGAAGCCTCACAATGGAGAATCTATACGTAATAGAATATATTATAGTTTCTGCTTAGGACATAAAAAGGCTTCCAACGTTAACAGGTCTCTTAAGCATTGAGTCATTTTATTTTTTTATTCAGAGTATATTTTTAGTGATTGCTTAATCACCACAATCATTTTGAGTTTAATGTGGGAGCAGAACTACAAAGAGAATGAAGTAGAGTCAATGACTGAGATATGCTGCTAACCTCATGCATCAAAGTGGAACAGTGGAACAAAACTGTGATGACAACAATGATATATAATCTCTTGCTGATATAGCTGGTTAGCAAACACAGACACAGAGGACACAGAGCAACATTAGCACTTAGTTGGAGTCATGTTTGTCTCTACCTGCTGAATATAAGTCAAATATTCACTCTCGTCTTACTGTTTTTGTGTCTCTTTCGCTCCTCAGTGCTCCACTGTGTTCACCAGCTAGTCTTAAACTGTGTCTGTCTGCTGTTTGGTGCTGAGCAGGTAATATACAGCGGGGAATTTAAAGCTTTTTCACTGAAAACAGCTGCCAGCGTCAACCTGAAACGACTTTATGAAAGCAGTCAGAGTGAACCAAAGCAGTAAAGTTGCATCTGCACAGTTTAACAATGAGCTGAAAGTCTGTATAAAACTCCATGAAGCCGAGATGAGCTGCAGATTCAGGTGATAATTCTCCGTAGGTTCATCACAACGAGAAACTGCAAGAATGTACTGCCCATTGCGTAGAGAAGGAAGAGGACATTTAAGTCAGAGAGTGTGCACTCTGCTGGCACTGTGTTTCCTGGTGTGTGAGTAATGAAGGTCAAATGAAACCTCTCAAAAACACATCATCAGCTCTCACTTTACACTCCATCCAGTTTGTCTTTCTCTGCTCTTACCTCCTTGGTTTCCCTTTTAAAGCCAAACATCTCATCTTCTATCATCACACATAAGTATGGGTCACTTGTTGTGGGGTCCTATCAATTGCAAAAGCAATTCACAGGGCCATTGATAGGACCCCAGAGGGTTAAACCAAATTTTAGTGCAGTAAAATCAGTGCGGTTTGATCACCGAGGAGGTTGTAATGGTGCCATGAAGTATCTAATGCAACGTGCTTCCAACAAATTACATTCCAGGCAGCTGTGGAAGATGATAAGGGAAGCGCACAGCCTACCTGTGAAACACTGAACCCCTGCTGGGGAGGTTTTAAATTGGCGTGTTTTGATGTTTGCTCTCAGTGCTCCCGTTCCCTTTCTTCCAGCATCTACCTGAACCACAAAATGCCTCATCATCTGACAGACCTCATTCTCCTGATCTAAAGCCATGCAGTATCCACATCCGTAAGCATCACCGGCTGCGAGCGCCAATCACCCACCCCGGCTTGCCACCACCTGGCAGCAGGCTTTGTTATATTCGCAAAATATAATTACAGTCTTGCATCAGTGATCCGCCTCCCCTGCAGCATTTCCCCCCCCCCCGAGGAGCGTCTATTTGGAGACTCCGGGGCTTTCTAATGATTCAGTGACACCCCCTCGCCTCACCTCCAGGCATCTTTTACAATCCATGCTTCAAAAACAGCTTGTCTATAGGCTGCTTTCTGTACAGCAATGCCTTCGTTTGTGCTTCGTCAGCAGCAGCAAAAGGTCGTCGGGTGATTGCGGGGAAGCATTCGGATTTTCTGCGATAACCTGGGATTTGACTGAGACGTGACTATCACATGAAAGCTAATCTACTTCATGTCTTGCATTGCAAAAATATCAATTATCATGACTATTTCAGAAGCATTGATGTCATGTGATATTGTGGCTGGATTATGAATTGTCCCTAATGGAGGTTTGTTATCTAAATGTAGCTGCCTGCCACTAAAACTCAATGCATCGATCAGTCCCCGAGAAGACAAATTGGGCATAAAATTTTCATTGACCTAGCGCAGTCATAAATATTCAGTGCTCATACCCAAGATGAAGTCGAGTTCAGTTCATTCTTTTTTTCCTTTCTGCAAGAACATAATAACTCACCAATAAACATTGTCACTGTCAACATTTGGAATTCATAACTAATCTTCATGTTTTTCTGTCTTTGTAAATTCTGAAGAGGTTTGCTGATGCAAATCGGAGGAAAATGAATCCCGCATTACCTTGCTATTTTTTGAAAAAAATAATTGACAAAGTTTTCAGTATGACTTGTCTTCCTGATGTAAAATAAAGAACATAAATCACATTCTTGTCAGAAATTACGCTTTTACATATTCATAAGACTTGTTGCAAAGTCTGTGTATTCATTAGAGGATAAAAGGAACAACGTAACAAGAGTCTACGGACGTGCCAGTTGATCCATGGGGCTTTACTTTGATTTAATTGTGCAGCTCTTCTTGACTTTACAAATGTTGTTGGAGCGAATGAAACAAAAGCATTTTACAAAGGTCGTGATGCACCCAGAAAAATTATCCATTATTTCACAGCCGCTTTGTTTATGTGACGGGCACCATTGTTGTTACCCGGTTCAAAATGACTTAAAAGCCTGGCACTTGTCCTGGGTCTTGGCTGAGGCTGATGCCATTAGTTTTGCAGTTATTTTGTGACTAAAATTGTTGAATATTGACATTTTTTGAACAAATGGTGGTGCTTAGTTATTAGATTGTATCCTCTGGGGGACATGAATGTTTGAACCTAATTTCAAAGCAACCTGTCCATTAGTTGCTGAGATGTTTCACTCAAAAATAAAAATGTCAATTTCATGGTGATGCTGGAGAGTACATCAGAGAATCACCAAAGTCATGAGGAGTCATCCTCTGGAAACCATGAATGTCTTCACAGTCCATCCAGTAGATGTAGGGTTGAACAGGTGAAACCTTGACCTGCTTGTTAACTCTGGAGATTGAAAAATTTAAATCCAATTGGTGGTCGATATTTCAATCTGGACCAAAGTGGTGGACCGACCAACACGCCACCGGCATGGCTATGATTAAAAACTGTACACAGTTGTTCTTCTTCTCTGGCTGGATTTAGGCAACCGATGTCAGCAGCTCTAATTAGCTCCACACATGTTGAACGGTGCCAACAGTTTGACAGTGTAATAACTAGCTAACCAATTAAGAGATGAGATCTTATGACAGTCTCTTGATAAGGACGTATCTGCTTAGAGTTCATGTAACCATTGGATTCATTTACAGCAGCCTGTGAAGGCCCGGAGGCACCTTGTCAAACACACAGTTTGGTCCTGTTCAGGCACACAGAGACACCTAGTCGCTAATTTTAAAGCACGGATGACTCCGTCTTATCAGCACTTCTGTCCAGTATTAAATCATACAAGCAGACTCATTCAAGTGTGTAATGGAAATGACAGCAGCTGATAAGTGAAGAAACATGATCAAGTGAGGTCTCTTTGAGTTGCATTCTATCATCACTGCTGGTTTGACATTATTACGAACGATTACTGACAGTGCTCATAGATGATTTATCAAGCCGGTGCTTTTCACTCACAGTCATGTCAGCTTGTGAACACATAAAAAAAACACATCTGCTCTTTGACCAAATATGAAATGATAAGCTCATGACATGTTCCTCGAAATAGTGGTTGAAGTTGACGTGATCAAAAGCTCCAGAAGTTACTTAATGGACCTTGAGGTGAAACTGTTTTTATCGGTTGCTGTTTCTGAGGTCAAGAATGAACTCTGGTGCTCCAACGCTTAAAAAGGTTCACATTTCTTCTTAAAACGATACTTACATGCATATATCTATATCGAGTCAAATCAGTTAGGCATGTTCTAACGTTACTGTCTTGTTAGCGGAGAATTCTCTCTTTATTTGTCTACAGATCATGTTTCTCTGCTGCAGTAACAAAAGCAAGGGATTTTTGTGCTAGTCTACACAAGTTGAATGCTTAAAATATATATATTTGGTTTGTTTAATGGAGCTATATGTGAGAATTTTAGTATAAAACATTTTAAAATTAATTTAACAGAATGCAAAGAAATAGTTAAAAAATTACAGTTTTGACTTTGTCAAAGACCTTTATGTATCATGTTGCAGAGATATCTACTGAAGTTAGTTTACTAACCAGCTACCCGTCCTGTCAATTAATTTAAGTGAGTCACTGTAGCATCCAGTCCAGCCTATGCCCTGTTTATCTCGTGGCAGGGATAACCGCCGGCTCTGGAGGTCGGCGCTCATTAATGCCTGGCCTCCTGTCCCCACCTGAACTCTCTGTATCTTAGTCATCGGAATCATAGTTCTGTCCTGAAACTGGCCTCTGTCAGTCTTGCACCAGACTGTGCTTGGTCCCAGTCTGGCATGTGTCTGCTGAAGCTTTAATCCCCCATCACTTCTGCTGGGAGAGCATTAGGATGGGATCTCCCCGTGAACAGCATGAGCAGTTAAATTAAGTGGGGAGTTTATCATTTATGTTCTGAAGTGTTATTTCTATTGACATGAGTAATGGGTCTTCAAAGACATTTATTGAAGTGTACCCATGCTTATCAGGGTTAAAAATGTCATAATTAAACTATAAAAGTATATTTAATGATTATTTGTTTTTAAATCGATGGGTTATGTACTAAAATCCACATTCTTTTGTGCTACATCTGAGGATACTAAAATACTTCATCACATTAAAAAGGTGTTTCTCTCCAATTAGTTCACTCTGATAATCATTTGACATTCAGCTCATGTGTGAACACTGAAGCTGTGTCCCTGCTGACCGACTCCGTGTCTATTTAGTGTTAATTAGCATCACGGGGGAGGTTCAAGGGGGCAAAAAGGTTTGTTAAAAGAAATGTCAGATGCACTCGAACTCTTCTGTTCAAGACATTAAAAAACACACAGGTCCACAGCTGTGTGAGCAAAGACATGATTAATAAACTGTTGAATCAATGCACGCATTTTATATATAACACTGCCCTCATCTGGTCATTTTACGAGGCCATATACTTTTTAATTCACTTCAGGTATTTCCCCAGCAGACACAAAGATTGATTGCCATTAGAGACTGGATGAATGACACCATAATGAAATGAAAATCACAGGTTATTTTTAATTTCTGACAGGATCAGAGTTCATTTTTACAGTGTGGCTTGCAAAAACATGTTAAAGATCTCTGTATCAAAAAAAGGAATATTTTGTGCCATTATTAGTTGGAAATAACATCTGAGAAATACTTTACAATTAAAACATCGGCATTAATGTGGATGTACAATATAAAGTCAATCAAATCTACATAATTGATCTATACAAGTGCAACCAACTATGGACTTGCATATATAAAGTACCATAAAACAGCCAGGAAAATAAAAATATGTACATTTTCCTGCTTGAATAATTCATTTATAAACAGAATTTATAGGCTCAAAAACGTTTGAAATTTTCTACACACCCATTTAAGGAACATAAGGTGCCTTATTAGAAAAGAATCTAATGATATGTGCTCATGAGAATCATTTAAATGATCAACACAATACAGTAAAATGCACACGCTCTGATATTAGGTTGGAATCAGCACTCCGTCTACGCACAGAGCTCAAAACTGTTGATTCAAATAAAGATACGACTGAGTTTTAAATAAGAGACACGCTCCTGTACACTTTCACATTGTGTCTGAACTTTAAATTACATAAGTGTGTGTGAGACCATGTGAGGAGTAAGGCTGGTGCTGTGTGGCACCTTTAAGTAGACATTTGTAGTACCTAACATATAAACACAGTGTTTCAACAGAGTCCAGATTAGCTCAGTGGTACCGACAGTGTTAACAGGACCTACAGTGATCTCTTTATGTGCATAGTCTTCCTGTTCTGCGAGCAAGAGAGGAAGAGTAATGTAAAGGCCGGGTGAGAGTGGTTTCCCCTCACAGACAGTGTGATAATCCTCCAACTGTTATTCTTTCAGTTCAATCGAGTCCCCAGCAGAAGGAAGGGAAGGTCTGGGATTCCTCCCTCGTTTAGTGTTGGCACCGGGTGCCTCCGACGTGGACGCACTGACAAACTCCTCCCGTCTTGAATTCCACAGTCTAAGAACTGGCGTACGTCCGAGAACCACCTGAGGTCGAACCGATGTGTGGCTTCTTTCTCTTGTGGTTCCAGTTACCAGTGACAGCAGCGTCTTCGGCTGGAGCAGGTCAGCAGGCAGTCAGTTTATATATATTTTTTATTTTTTTTAAAAATAGACGGACCAAATGGGCCACGTTCAGTTCGTAGTGGAGAAGGGGACTCGTGCCACCTCGCTGCTCCCAGTTTAAGTGCTTTTCTGGTCAGCATGGGACATCTACGGTCGATGGAACCTGTTGGAAAGAGAGGAAGGAGGTCGAGAGGTTATTTTAGACCCTACATCGCCATCTTCAGGGGAAATCTTCAAAAGAGAACACAGAACTCATGAAGTATTGATGAGGCTGCTGAATAAACTCAGAGAACAGTTGAGGTGAATTATTAATGAGTGTTGTATACAAGCCTGACCGGGTATAGATCCTGCTTTCTTCGTGAACCTCCATCTCTGAACTCTTGAATTCATTGAGCTCTTTGCGGATGGCAGCCTGACAGGACACATGAAAGAAACAGCACTTGAGCCTGGAATGGTTTTATCCACTTATAGCGAGGCACAGAAGAAGAAAGGAAGTGTGTGTGATCAAAGCTAGATTATTTTTGACTTTTAAAATGTTACAAAAAGTAATTTAAGCACAAATTAAACATGACACTTCCAACATGCATATAATTTATCTTCCTACATATTTTCTGAGCTTTACTGGTCCAGGTAATACACTGGGTAAAACTTGTGTGTGTTGCATTCCTGGGATTCCTCCTCGATACTGAATCTGCTTGGAATGCAAATCCTCTCAAGAGTTGACCAAAGTAGAAGACGTTGTTGTTGTTAAAAAACGCACAGGGCTTAGGCTATCTCTTGCTAAGAAGCGCTAAGCCTCAGAAGCGCTGCTACTATAAGGAGAGGTGTCAAGTATGTATGTATGTATATATGTGTGTGTGTGTGTGTGTGTGTGTGTGTGTTTGTGAGGATAGTTAGTCTCACCTTGTCAGCAGGAGTGAGCTTGGTCCACGGTTTATCTGCTCGCCGGTCGTAGTCGTGAGCGTGGGTGGACTCGACGTACTCGTGGAAACGCAGGATCTTCCTCGCCTGGAGCTCGGCCACCGTTGGCCTCTGGGACAGCTGATGACAAAACAAATAACAACACGTTAAATAAAGTCTGTCTTAACGGCAAAGTGTATGATACAGTTACTTGGTTGTATCCTGACCTTTCTCGTGAGCCTCCGTTTGATCTCGCATCTCTCTAATCGTCGATCCATTTCGTTCTTGGCTGTGGGGAGAAAAGACATTCCATGAGGAAGGGGAAACACAGCAGCCAGTTAGGTGGATTTCACCCGAGCTGCTGTCGGCACGCTGCCGTAACGGGACTCTTTAATCAGCGCCTCACTCTGCACAAGGCGCTGCATTGTTTTAGCGCGGGCGCAAAGCGTCGTCTTGGCCTGGTCATTCGGGGACAAGCGAGACGCGGCGCGGTGGTATGAATCCTGGATCGAAACGTGCTGACAGATTCTGAGAAGTATTATGTTAATACTGGCTTCTGGGAGCCAACTTGGCATCGCGGCGATGCTATTCTGATGTTTTACAGCACAGCAGGCTGGTTTTCACAATACTCACGTGTCTATGCGTTTTAACAACACACCACAGGGGGGCGTTCATTTAGCAAATGCTGCATTATGTAGTGCTAACGTTAGGTGAAATACACAAGCACAAATAAACAAAGAAAATAAAATACATTTTTATATTTTATATGATTAACATTAACTACGAGTTTGTAGGCTTGTGTACATTTAAACTGCAGCCTAATGTTCGTGAAATTGCATGTTACAATACATCAATGTCAGACTCGACTTGCATGAGTGCTTTTATCACACACAGACACTTCGAACTTTACGCTTACTAGTGTTACATGTTTTTTCACCTGTGCATTTTCTCACTGACTAAAGCTCCTCTGCAGTGTTTTATGATGCTAGCTGCTAAAACTGTTTATCAGATGCAACAGTCACTTCTCTGAATGGTCTCCTTTACAGAGCTTTGTTAACGTGTATTAAAATGTATTTCATCCATGCAGGATGTATAATAACATAAAATCTACTGGTGTGTCGAATGCATACACACACTTAAATCCATCTCCCTGTCACCATATCACACCAAAAACATGTGCAAGTCTAAAGTATGCATCAGGGACCCACATTCTTCTTTAGAAATACCAGTTCACGTATGTGTCTGTGAGGGGGTTGGTGCTGCACTATTATTCAAATTATTATTGAAATGATTAAAATCAGAAAAAATATTTTAATGATGCCAAATCACTAAAATTTTACAAACTAATGTGTTTAGTGATTATCAATACGCCCGAGGCAAGAGGGGGGAAAAACACATTAACCAGTGGACGAATGACTAATGCAGAATATTGATTCCAGCAAAGATGAGAAAAATGAAAAGTGTGCTTCTTGACCTTGTGGTGCAGAGAAATCAAACGCAAATAAACACGTGTGAATGAAGGAGTGAAGGAGTGAGGGGTGGAGGAAGAGTCTTACCTTGAAGGATGTTCCTCTGCTCCAGCTCCTCTGCTGACGGCCTCTGACTCAGCCGCCTGAAGACAAAAAACACTGTTGACTACAGTTGTCCTTGGAAGTGAATCCAACTATATGAACTACACTATAAATTTTTAATGTAATCAGTTAGGGTAGATGGACAAACATTGATTTGTCACATCCACTTTGACGAGTCTTTACCGGTTCAGTGTGGTACCGATCCTGTTCCTCAGTTCCAACCACTGCTCCCTGTTGTTCCAACTCATGCCGTCGTGGTTCTCCTGGTTCTCCCTATCCTCTCTCTCTAACCTCTCCTGTCTCTCCAGCTTCAGGGCTAACGTGTCCTTCCTCTTCACACGGCTCGCCAGCCCACCTGTTAAACACATGAGCCATAAATTAATAGTGATCGGCGCAATATATTCAAACACACACGTCACAAAGCACGGGTGTTAATGACACAATGAACTGCGTTATATCAGGAATCTTTTCAGATGTCTTGATGACAAAGAAAAGTCAAACCTGGATGGGTGGTTTGCTTCTAATTTAGCAGAAAGATCAACTCACTTGGAGGGCCTTCCTCATCATCGTCATCGTCGTCGTCTCTGTACAGGATGGGGCCGTCAGAGTCGGACTCCTCCTCGCTGTCCCCGGGGCCTCCGCCCTCATGGATGACACTCACTCTGGGGTCTCCCACCAAACCCCTCCTGCTGCGGGGCTCCAGCTCGGCCTGGCGAGGAACCCTCTGAGGGTGAAGCTTCCGCATCTCCTCCTCCATGTCAAAGTCGTCGTCGTCTGGCCTGTGAACGAGTAGAGAGTCTTATTTTCTGTTGTGAGAATTAACTGTAATACTTTTTCGGCTTCCTGTAACCACAACCTGCCCTGCTGTGCTAATCTGAGCAATATTAGGTACAGTTGTAGGCTATTTGTAACTCTTTTGCCAGGTGAGGGAATAAAGGTCAATTGTTTGCTGAAGAGACGTTATTTGTCTGTTATTTGCTGAATAACGTCTGACTTTGTCATGTCTCGTGGCTGATTATCCAATAATTAATCTAAGCAGGCTCTTTGGCTACGTAAATAAAACCATTACATCCTACTTTTAATGCAACTGACAACAGGAAGTAAAGTTGAGGAAAACAAAAAATAAAGTTTCATGGGCGAGGAGACAGGATGCAACAATTAGAGACGTTGACGGTACGATTATACAATGAGGAACAATCCCAGTTTCACTTAATTTCACAACATGTTATCACATGAGCATTTTTAGTTTGTTTTGCAGTTTTAGTAAAATGAAAAATGGAATATGAGAAAGTCTCTTATGCAAGTGTTCTGACCCGGAGGGCTGTTTTGTTGAGTGTCAAATAAATGGTGCAATGCTCCTTTTCCTGCTTTGTTGCCGTTTGTTTAGGTTGCACAGAAAAATCTTAACTTACCTCTACCTCACTGCAAGTGACAAAAACAGTCAATGTAGTTGAACCTTTATAGGTTAAAAAAAGTGACTGTTTTAAACATCAGGTAATAAAGAAGTCAGATGCATCCCCAGCGAGGAGTCATGGGTTAATCTGTAAATTTAGCGTCTTGATTAATCAATTAATCATTTGGTAGTAGTTCATATATCTTCTTTTGTTGGATTAACTGATTGTTTAATAAAGTTTCAGCAACTGGACTATAGATTTGCTTTCACTCTCACATCCTGTGGATAAAACTCTGACCTAACAGTGTCTAAAGATCCTGAAACTGCCTCTGTCGAAAGCTACCACCCTTATGAGTCCACGTGACAAGTCGTGTGTTTATTCTCAGCGAGACTTTATGTACTTAACCAAAAAACAAAAATCAAAAAAGTAAACTTACAGGCAAAGCAATGATGTTTGTTATGTTAGCGTGTAATGTTAGTATGTGGGCCACTTACAGCCTGAGAGGTTCGATGGTGATGGGGAGAGAGTGCCTTGAGTTGCCCGTCCCATCAGTGAGGAAATCTGGAGGAGACTCAAACAGTAGTGAGTGTGCCCTCTGGGAGCCGTCTGGGTTGGGCTGAGCCGGGCCGGGGCTGGCCAGGGCTCTCTGGATGAGGATGTGTAAGGGGATGGCTGGAGGCTGGCTGGGAGGCTGTGTGGTCGGGCTCGGGGGATCGGCTTGCACAGTTGGAACAGGACCAGAGGAGGAGGAGCTGGGAGGCTGGAGCGACTGAACTCTGGGAGGGGATGGAGGTATGTGGGACGGTGGTGGAGGCAGAGAATCGATGGAGGTCTGAGGAGCTGCTGAATTCGACTTGTCCTCGTTGTTCGCGGGGGGAATCGGTACCGGGGCAGAGGACCGGTCAGCGGTGGGAGACTCTGGCACCTGATTTGGAGGTGAGGGGTCCACAGAATGGCGCTTGGTGACGGGGGTCATCCTCTTTGGTGGCGTCGGTGGAGAGCGCTTAGCTGGTGCTGGCACTATGATGACACCACTGCCAGGCTGTGAAAGCTCCGCTGTTAAAACAAATCAATCGAAAACAGTAATCAACACCTGTCATATAGAAAGAGGTGTACAAACATGAAGATGCACAGTCAGTCTGTAGCAGGGGTGAAGTTAGTTTCATTAACACTGCTGAGTCAGTGGAGGGTGACACACAAATAACATCCAATGGGATCAACAAACTCAATTCAATGCACTCCAGCACATTAGACGTCCATGCAATGTTTCATTGGCAGCGTTTAGAGTTACGTTAGTCGAGCTGAAAACAGCTCCGGTGGCTGCAATACACATGCAATGCAGTACTGGTGTTAAAATGGAGGTGAGGTAGTCCACACGCTACGAGGGTGGTGAATTTATACAACCAGTCTGCAGTCGCTGTTAAGATGCATTGAGATCTGGCGCCCCGATGGGTACCTGAGTAGATCTGGGCGGCCCTGTGCCGCAGGTATACGGGTAGAGAAAGATACAGGCCGTGTTCGCTCTGGCGTCTCCAGCTGGTCCAGTAACAAGGCTGCCTGACCTTAGAGCCCCTGTTTAATGAGGAGGCTGGCAAAAATGAGTGGAGATGTCAGGGATGGGGCTGAGTTTACATTCCAAGCTGGGAGAGGAATACAAGAGGGGTGGTTTCGAATAATGTTTGTCTTGGCTTTACAAAGTCCAGAAGCTAAAGTGAATATCCACCCATGGATGTTAAACGACTTCTGTGGAGAAATACCTCTGAGCATAAGATAAGAAATACTTTTGGTACGTAAAGTAGCACTGCAGGATGTTTCATTTTAGGATTTTTCTGACATTTCTGCTCAGTCATTGCGGTAAAACAGTTCTTGTTCAGTTGTTTTTTTCATTTCTACTGAAGTTAGATGAATATAGCAGCTTATTGCAGATAAGAAAATGCAGCACAGAAAGTTAGAAGTGACACTTTTACAGAGTTTCTCCACCAGGGAGCACTGGTAAGTTCATTTTTACACTGTAAAATATCCCACCCAGTAAATCAGAAACAAATCTAAGGAATCCATAGAGATCATATCTTTTTTTTTTTTTTAAGTTACGTGTTAATTAAAACAACTACGGCTGATAAATCACTATCGGATTATTAAAAAACTTTTTTAAACTCCCAAATATTGGCCTAAAAATATCCAGTATTGGTCGGGCTATAATCCCCATCACATACTCAGCATACAGACCTTTATTTTGGGAAAAGGACTGAGAATTTCATATTAAATATTAAATGATATAACACTTAGGCAGAGAGGGAAACAGAAGATCCTCCAGGGATTGCCGACATGTGCGCACATGCACAAAGTCGCTCCAATAACAGTGCTGTCGCAGACAGCCAGTAAAGTAATCAAGCTGCTCTGTACAGAAACACCTGTAGACTGTGAATGTGACAGAGTGAAATGAAACGCAGTTAACACATCTATAGAAACCTCAACTGTCAACATGGTAGAGGAATGCGTCTCTCCGCCACAGACACTGCTCCAAAGAGACGGTGCTGGGATGGGCTGTAAACAAGAGCAGCTGTGGCATGCCGGGACAAAGGATATGAAATGCTAAAAGCCAAATCAGTTTCTATCTAACCTCCAGAGTGCTGGCATTGCATAAATGTCGGAAAGACAAGCCGGTGCGTGCCCTCTCCTCAGAGACTAGCAACACATTGGAAAACACCTACACAGCAACGAGCCGCAGACTCACTGCGAGACTGGGAGCACACAGTTAGATTTGGGAAGACCTAGCACTGAATATTTAAATAGCCTTAATAACCACAGATGATCAACGCTGTTGCACCATAGTAAACAAAAACTATCTATCTTTGAAACAGATGAGGGCAAACATCTTGCACACCCAACATACCATGAAAATCCCTCAGTCTGAATGAAAGAGCCTTTGATCTATGAAAATATTTCCGGCTGACATAATCAGGACTAAGGTCAGAAATGCACCACTGTTATGCACCTGCAGCTTGATCTGTTTGAGAGTGAAGTAAATTAAGTACCTATGTTGTTCAGTTGCGACATCTCTACTTATGCAGCTTAACTAAATGGATCATAATCATAACATTGTCCCAGAGAGAGACGTTTCATCTAGTGCAGCATTCAGGTAAACTAGGAGAGAAAACAACTACAACCTAGTGGCAAACATTAAGACACCTACAACAGGGTGTTTTATTGAAGCAGTGAAATTAGAGAACATTTTGCTGCTCTGTGATAAAACCTTATGACAAAAACACTGAACTATATGGAAGTCATTCTAGATATTTGTATTCCAAAGTGCCCCGGGTTAAGTTTATCGTGTACCTGAACTGAATCAAATGGAGGCAAATACATTATGTATGGGTCTGGTGTCAGAGATTAGGTTGCTCCTTAGAGAATGGAGTCCAAACAACAAATCTAATTTAATTAATCTGTATAGTTAAGTCAGTTGTGTTTGTGTTGGCCTTTGGATTGAAGAAATAGCATAAAAGATGGGGGCTAATTAACTATAGGGTGGCTGATTGAATTGTAATCAAGGTACATTATAGAAATACTAAAAACATGTCAACACACAAATGTTATTTTTAAGAGAAAAATAAAAAAATTACTGTTAAAATGAAAAAGAAATAGCAAAAGTAACACGTCTTATCAAGTTTGAACTAACATTTATTGATCACTTTTGTTGGACTGTTGCTTTATACTGAGGCTGTATTACTCATATAATGATCATTAATAATGAACAAAGTCTCTTGAATCAGAAGTCAATACTGAACACTTTAAAGTATTTCTTAGAAACAAGTAGTGTCGAGTGATCGGAGCATGAAATCACGCTTGTGCCCTCGCATACAATAAAAAGCTTTCCTGTCAGTGTCATCATAGACGTAAAGAGATGGAGCACATTGCCTGCAACAGACTACAAGTGTCAGTGTTGAAGGAAAACGTGTGGTGCGAGCTAAGGTATAGCTTACCTCCTGCACTACATTTAGACTGAAGCTGCTAACTCAAGTGTCAGAGCATTATAAGGACAAAACTTATGGGAAACACTGCAACAGTATTTTGTGGTAATGCTTTAACAGCTAAGTGGTCTGTGGCCCTCTGGAGGGGATTGTTTAAACCCAGCTTTGACGTGCAGTTTAATACCAAAGTTTCCCTTATTAAAATCCTGCAAAGCTCATTTTGGAGGTTGTTTAACTGAAAGTATAAACACAGACACACAAAGACTAAAGCAGCTGTTTATAGAGACAGACTAATTTTTATGTGTCCTATAAAAACTTAAGAAGCAGACGGCGACAAACTCACCGAGCAGTGCAGGGTTGCTGTTGCGGTTGGTGGGTTTGGGTGGAGGCACAGGAGGCTGCTTGGCGTGGGGAGGGACAGGGGGCGGCGCGTCAGAGTCGGCAGGGGGGACGAGGGAGGTTCGAGGTGTGTCGTCGACTATCAGGGAGACGGTCCTCGGCGGCTTGGCCACGGCTACGGGAGCGGGAGCGGAGGAGGACGAGGAGGAGGAGGATGAAGAGGAGGAGGATGAAGAGGAGGAGGGCGGGGGACTCCTGCCGGACTCAGTGGAGGGGGCAGTGAACGGTTTGGGGGGCAGCAGGGCCTGTTTGGGTGGCGGAGGTTCCTGCTGGGAGTCTTGCGCTGGATGGTCAGGGGCAAAGCGGACACCAGTGGACTCTACAGAAGGGGAACATACATAGAAAACACACATTAAAGAAGACGTGACAACAAGGTTACTACTGTTACACAAAAGGGTCATGACACACTGAAGTAAAAGGGGAGGCGTTAGTGAAGCTTGTAAAATAAGCAGATGTTTCAGAGGTTACCCAGAGGCCTCTGATCAAGGCTCGACAGTTATTAGAGCAACATGAATGAGATGAACTGAAGTGTACACACAGCTCACATGGACAGACATCAAAGAAGTAGAAGTGATTTGTTCTTAGCTCATGTTTACCTGAATCACACATATCAAAGCTTAATATTTATTGTTTCAGTCTGTCGAGGCTTGCAAAATGGAGCCTGTTAGCTTCCTGTCACAATTACAGTTCAATCATTTACCCTAAATGCCTTCGCAGCTCCATCAGGGGACTTTGCTTTGCACACACAAACACGTGTTGGCATTCATCATAGCAAAACATTAATTCCTAGGAAAAATGGTGTGCAGTTCTCGAGAGACGGGATTGTCTGCATATCAACCAGACAACTACAAACAGGACATAAAAGTTCCATCAGGGCTGCGACTAACTAACTTTCATTTTCAATTGCTCTGTGCATCATTTTCTCAGTTATTCATCATTAGTTGTTTGGATTGTGAATAAAAAAAAGACATCTGAAGACAGATATTCAGTTTACTGTCAGAGGACTAAAGATAGCAGAAATTCACCGCCCTCGTTCAGTGATTATTTGAAGTTAACGAGGCTTCAGCAGTCAGTCAGACGTTACTTAAATCATGTGGGTTTCTCCCAGTGTTACTGTCTATTTAGTACAAAATCTTTGCTTAGTTGCACTGGAGGGAAACAGAGGTGTAATCTGAGTTAATTAAATCAAGTAAATAGTTATTTCTGCCTGATAAGAGCTGGAAGCAATATGCATGTGTGTCCATCTTCCAGTTTTCATCATGTTGTACAATGTCAGAATCAACTGTGACAAGGTCACATGACCTGACTAGTAGTTTCTTAACTGTCATTGCGCCAATGTCACAAAAAAAACACACACGCTACTTTAGCTACCGTACCTGAGCGATCTCTGAACTCTGCAGCTGGGATATATCTGGGCAGGGTCGTCCTCTTGTCAGCCTCTGACATCGGGCGAGCCCTCTTGCTGTCCTCTGAGGAGCTCTTCTGTAGAGTAGGCCGCAAGTCCATCTCGGAGACGGGCCTGATCATAGAGCGGGAGTCTTCCAGACAGCGCTGAGGCTCTGGCCTTTCCCTCCTCTCCTCCCTCTTTTCCCGCTCATCTCGTCGCTCTCTTTCATTCCTCTTGGCCCAGTCATCCCGTCTGTCCCTATCCTCTCTCCTCTCTCTGTCTTCCCGTTTGTCTCGGTCATCTCTCCTGTCCCCATCGTCTCTTTCTCCCCGGACGTCTTTCCTCTCTCTGTCTTCTCTTTCGTCTCTCCTTTCCCTCTCAAGCCGCCGATCCCTGTCTTCTCCCCTGTCCCTCCCTTGCCTCTCGTCGCGATCCCTGCGTTCCCTCTCGTCCCGATCTCTCCTTTCTCTCTCGTCCTTGTCTCTCCTTTCTCTCTCGTCGCGATCTCGGCGCTCCCTCTCGTCACGATCCTTCCTTTCCCTCTCGTCGCGATCCTTCCTTTCCCTTTCGTCGCGATCCTTCCTTTCCCTCTCGTCACAATCCTTCCTTTCCCTCTCGTCACGATCCTTCCTTTCCCTCTCCTCGCGATCTCTTCGCTCCCTATCATCGCGATCTCTCCTTTCCCTATTGTCTCTCTCAGGTCTTTCATCTCTCCTCTCTCTGTCGTCTCTGTATTCTCGCCTTTCTCTGAAGTCTCTGTCTTCCCTCCGGTCAACACCACCATTCCTTTCCCTTTCATCTCGCCAGTCCTTTCTTTCCGCGTCGTCTCTGTTTTTCCTTCCTCGGTCCTCCCTGTCATCTTTGCCGTCTCTCCTCTCCTCCCTGCGGTATCTATCATCTTGTGGGGGTCCCCGGGGTAAAGATCCGCCTCTCTTATCGACATCTGATGGCAGACGGCTTCGCCTGTCCGGGTCCACGGAAAGACGTGCGTGAGAGTCCACATCCAGAGGCGCCCGGTTACTTCGGGAGGCATCGGACGGCGCTCTGTTTCGACGTTCATCTGCTTGGAGCGGCCTGAGGGCATTCACCTTGCTGTCGGATTCCCCTCGAGACACTCGCAGCCCTGCATCCGATATCCTGTCCACGTCCATTGGTACAGGGTGTCCATTTTTCACTGGTGGACCTTTGGAGTGGTTTACATCATTACTCTCTGTCCCGGGAAGACATAAGAAGTAAGATACAGTTAGCATCATTAAAAACGGAGCCAATTCATCCACAGCATATTCTTTAACAAAGTAAACATACCATTCTCTGGGATATCCTTTAGGACACCTCTTGCAATCAGCTCTTGCCGACTTTTTCTAACAGAAATCTTTCGTTCCAAGGCTGAAAAAGGGGTAGAAAAAGAGACAAATTAACCTCACATTTAGTATTTACAACAAGTGAGAATAATAACTCCTTGTACCGAGCATACCTATTGATGTTTCAGCAAACTTCTCGCTTGGCTTCTTCTTTCTCCATTTCCAGGGCTTGAAGATCCTTCCCATTTTGGAGAACTTGCCTTTGCGCTTGGTTGGTGGCGTTCCCCCACCAGAGTCTCCTTCTTCACCCTGCGTCGTGCTGTGTTGCAAGTCAACCTCATCATCTGCAGGAACATGACATAAGGGCAAATAGATGACTTAACGCTTGACTCATGGACTCACAAGTTTGTTTTTTTGAATGAAGCAAATATAATAAGAATCAAAAACTGATGTGGTAACTGTGGTTTCTCCCTGGAAAAATCCTCTTTAACAGCATCGGGTTTCAGTAAACTGAATGTTGGGCGTGTTGGTGTCTATGTTCCCAGAAGGCCAGAGCGTAAAGAGATCAATACACACTGTTCGAACAATCACGTCATTTACATATAAAAAAATTTTTAAAAAAAAGCTGTGGCTAAACAACCACACTTTAATAAGAGTTTTTACCGAACACAACAGTTCATTGTGCTCATGTGAATGTAACTGATAAGTCTATGCTATGTTGTATTGACAAACCCACATGGTCTTTAGGCTTATCACAAATTCTTGGCAAGCCTCTATTACAAACTGAACACAATGGAATTTAATCTTCAGGCTAGTAAATACCCAGAAATCCGGACGACAACTGTTAGCGGCCTGTGACTACAGCAAACACTACTGTTCAGGAATCTTCTGTTTCAGTGAGTTTGCGACAAAGTCTTAAACACTTGACTGTCATGGTGACAAATTGAGGCAGGATATGAACAAATAGTTTTATACTGGATATCATATCATGACACGCTGGCAAACGGGCCAATATCAACCTATAATAATCTCAAGTAAAAACAAAAGAGTCCTTCTTTCCTGACTGCAACAGACACAAGGTTAGATTCCTAATCAGGTATGCATATCCGTACACAGGGTAGGGCTCCAGCTTCAAGCTCCGGCTTCTGTCACAATAAAAAAAAAAAAAAACAGGATCAAACCTCAAAACAAGGCTGGTCCAAATTCCACGCTTACTGCCTGCTTAGGAGTCTCAGCTGTCACATGAGAGCCAGACAGTGAAATATGGGCACAGCTTCTGATAAGATTTACAGGCTGGTGTGAATTAACGATTTTTTTGTCATAGCAGTGATGAGTTTGTCAGCAATAGCAAAAGTTTAGATCGTGAAAGAAAAACTAAACAATCTGTGACTGTGAAACCTTGACTCAAAAGTTCCACGTTGCTCTTCATATGCTATTGAAAAACCCAAGACAGCAATAACTGGGTGTGAAACCACTACTGTAATTCTTAGGTGATGAGTCGGATGGCAGCTGTTACACAACAGAGAGCACAGAGCAAAGCACACGGCCTGTGTTTAAAGAGCAAGCAACTTGCGTACCAGTTAACGTACAGGAGGTCAGCTGAGCTCATTTTCTCATTAGAGCGGTTTAACTGAGCGTTACATGACGGTGTGAAGGCAGCATGTGTGATGCCAGTTGTGATCAACAAGGAATGTGCGCAATACAGGTGCCATGAACGGCAATTCAGTCACGTGGGCGTCAATCTATAACTGAACGACAGTCGCTGACTTCCAAATATGCATACTCGTCGTATGACGCATCTTTGTCCATTTTAGAAGGACAACAATCCCCAAAAAGTGTGGGCAAAATGTAAATACATACATACTGTAAGTCTATTTTGATTTATAAGAGAACTTTCCCTTCTAATTGGTACAGTCTTGGAAGAAAAACTGCCACCACTGGTGACAAAAGCAATAATTTCTCAGAAACACACCACACTATCATCACTGACTGCACTGCTGTGAAGAAGAAGCTGATATTACTAAGGTGCAATTGTATTACTTATATACAAATATAATTATATTATTGAGTATCAGCAACCCGCAACTGAAACCACATAATTGGAGTAGAAAACCAGATGTTGTTCTTACAATACTACACAAGTCAGACAAAGTGAAAGCTGTGGTTACTAGATGGAAAAGAAAGAACCGGGATAACCAACAGAAACTCATGTAAGTAAGCCGGGCATCAATTGGAGGTCGGACATGAGAAGTGATGTAGAACAAGGTGAGAAGATTGAATCCCTCGTTTCCTTCCAGCAACGCCACAACTTACTGATAGTTCAGCTGAACAATATCTGACAGAGGACGGGGCAACCTTCCTAACCAAACACTCACTGATACTGTATGCTACACATTTGTCACACATCTCACACTGAGGGATTAAAAGAGGATTGTTACCTTTTCCCACTCAGTATAAAACCCCATGTCCTGAGGATGAGTTTTTCAAGGTCAGAGATGTAGCCAGCATAATGAGTCACAAAGGAAAGCTCAGGACATCAGGCCGCCTTTGGAAAATAATTTTTTTGTATATTGAAGAGAGACGAATACTAGATTTGATCAATCATAAATACAAAAGCTGACACACAAGAATTTAGTTCTGTCCCCGTGGGTTTTATTCAGTGGTTGGTATCCAGTTTGAGATGTATGTACAGCGGGCAACCACAAACAGACCACGTGCTGTTGACACAATGGGGGTAGTTTTCCATATGTCAGATAGGATGGAGGGCTTTTACCATTCCTTCCTGCAACATCTGACACTAATCCACCAAATTTGAGTCAACATCAAGTTAAAAATAGTAAGACTGTTGTAAAGAGAATAAAGCCTTAAAGACTATGGCTACGGCCATTTTCATTGATAAATAACTGAGTTTAGTGCGATCTCTTTAACGTCCTGTGTTACTGCTGATCTCTTGCTAGCTGGGCAGGTTAGTCTGTATGTTTGTTGGCAGCAATCCCACTTTTGCAAATATATTATGATGTATGTTATCTGAATATAAAGCCAGAAATCATGAATTGCAAGTTCATTGATTTATAATCTATAGAAGCAAGTGATGCCAGCTATGGGTTACAGCAATTTCACATCCAGAGTGGGATTATAGCCTGACATAAAGTGGATTTTAGAGGCTGATACTGATATTAATATTTGGGAGTTTAAATTATCTGTCAACCATATAAATCGGCCAGTAGTATTTATTTATTTTTAACTGTAACAGATACTGCGATACATACAGAGACAAGAGTTACTTATTGGCTGACATAAACACAGATCAATATATCTGCAATCGGTCTACCTCCAGTTTCAAACTAATATTTAGATCCACATTCACATTAGATACCTGCTGATGACAGTAAATATGCCAAACATCTGCTGTCAGTGTAAATGTGTTAAGTTACTCATGCTCTCTAGCAATGACACCATCGCTTAGGTGGCATATGATTGTAATGATACACTGTATCACATGGTAGAACAGAAATGTGAATTCATCAGCCTTGACCTCCTTTTTAACTGGCCTTTTGTCGTCACACTTGGTTTCATTTACCTCTACTGGGAGCAGATAAGAAAGTCACAAAAGTAGGCTGCATGTCAATAAGTAATATTTTTAACATTCCTGACTGTCTGTATCCCTGTTCTTTACCTCTATGTATTATCACTGCTCCTGTAGCAGTGCAGGTTGTCTGTTTGACATTCATGTACGTTAATGAGTACTGGAATTTCTCCAACGTTCGATACTTGCTGTAGGTCAATATTGGTGGATGGGTTTGTGTTTCTTTGCAAACAGTCAGAATACAGTTTGTCAGCAACAGCAGGCATGTTTGCACCTTTGTAGCTCGCTGGTTGAAAAGCAAGAGTGAAGATGAATCGATGTTTGAATCCCAGAAGTTTAAAAAATTAACTCTGAGCTGGATCAAAGCAGAATCTGATGAGATTTGGGGTTTTTATTCATTCAGCGCTAACCGTTGTGGACCTTCTCTTTCTGATCTAGTATTGTTTTGGTATCGAGTATGTGATACCAAAAAATAAAAAACTTAACGTATAGTGACAACACTAGTTGAGATTGTTCAGCCAAACCTACTCAATAGATTTACAGTTTATTGGCCGGTACACCTATGGTTTAGTCACAGATAGCACAACTATTATTCAGCCCAGCACTGCAATAATGTTCATGAAAGGTCATGCTCCATAAAATGTAAAAAAAAGTGTGTTCTGTCTATCAACTGTATGAAATAACGCCGGTTCTTGTATGGATGTGTGAAATCTCCAGTGCCCTGGCCCTCACAGCTATTCCTGACAGACACCGGTGGGTGTTAAACTGGGAGGGGTGGGGTGGCAGTGAACTGGGAGAACACTACTGAAGTTTGGTTGCAACAGAAGCAAGGCGTGATGCAGTGACCTTGTGTTACAGTACAGCATGACAATCTGAGATGGCTGCTTTCCACAGAACAACCAGAGAATTAAAAAGGCATCGCCTTCTCAGATGAGGTCAAAGACAGTCATGTATGCGTATCTAAACAGAAGAGCCTGTTTCAACAAAACCTACGAGTAGTAACGTCACAGTCTTCTGTAAACATTCAAACAAAATTAAACCTGCACTGACCTCCCAACACTAATGCAACACCCCGCAGTCCTCCAGTCAAGCTGTCCATATGACTCATGCCAATCACATGACGTGTTGATACCAAAGACGCAGAATAGCCCACCAGAGGCAAAAATACTTTTTGCACGCAGAGCAAATATGTAACCAAGAGAATGTCCTCATGTTACTTGTTTAAAATAGGCAGGAGTGTTGAAAAGTGTTTGAACAGAAACATTGTTTCTTTGCAAACACTAGCAGGCCATGACATATTATAGTGCTGTGATATTTTGCATAAAATAAGTGACAGACTGTGTTGTATAAATGCTGGATCCGAATAGCTGTGAGCTGTTTAATTAAGAAAAATCGTAGGTGTACAAATATAACTTGAGAGAGGACCCTCCTTTTGACAGCAAAAAAACAGGTTCTGAAAGTTTGAACTGTTATTAGCTAAACTAGAGAGACTAGAGCACCTGTAGACTACAATATGCCTTCAGACGCCAAGCAGTCTAAGTGTAAGATAACAAAGAAAGACAGATCCACATGGGAGGGGGGGCTGGTGTCAGTTGGTGCCTTGGTACCCCTCAAATCCCGTTTTTCAGAGGAGCTTGTGCAGGGAGATGGAGCACTGTGTGCAGACACAGAGAAGTTTGTGTGGGTTGTGTGTTTCACAATCACCACATTCCATCTGCATGCATTCTTCTTCACCTGTCTGTGCCTGCCGCCTTCCACTTCTTCTCTGGTTTCAAAACACCTGCTCATACATACATAAATACATATATACTGTATTCTCCTGTTGGCTTTCTACACAAACACGAACCTGCCAGCGGCGTCGTTTCCCTCGTCTAATCTGTCAAAACGTTCACAAGCAACCGTTCAGTGCTTGAGCCTCTGGTGTCGGACTCACCCGTGTTGTGTTGGGCTGGTTGCTGGGCCACTGTCTCACTGCTAGCACTGTGTCCCATGCTACGGCTCCTGTCCCTGCTGGCCTGCCGGGCCCTGCCTCTCTCAAGGCTCACGGCAGGAGAGGAAAACCTAAAGCCGCCTCACTCTTCTCCAAGCAGACATGGAGCTCCTGTAACTCAAGACTGTCTTCACTGCTCACTTGTGTCGTTTAGTCTCTCTTGTCTCTGTAGACTTGCCCTCCCCCCCCCCTTTCCTTCAAGCCTGTGCGATTTGGTCTCTCCCCTCCCTTCCTCCCTCCTTCTTTGGCTTTAAAAAACACAAACACACTCGCTCGCACAAGTTCTTAAGTCCCTCCCTTCTTGGAGCTCTGACTTCATGAATAAGGTACGCCAATAAGGTGATCCAGCAGTCTTGGATGCCTTTCATTCCCGAGAGCAGCTTTTTTCGGGGCCAAAGTTCACAGCAGGCGAGCTTTGAGGTTTGGCCGGTCCAGCCGTCAAGCCTGGAGGGATTTGCGATGCAGTGGGCCCCCAAGCTAGCACCATTTCACAAGACTGACAAAACACTACTCCCTGAAGGGCGAGGGGCGGGCTCAGCAGGGTGAAGTAACTCGAGAAGTGGAAGGTGAGCCGGGCCGAGGTGGAGCTCAGAGCCAGAGAAGAGGAAGTGACACAGCAGAGGTGTCCAATGACTCTCCAGGGATTGTCCTTTTAAACTATGAAACGCATGTGCAAACTGAGATCACTTTTATGAGATATTAGCGACTACGTTTTACAGCCACACCTGAAACTATTCCTTGACTATATCGCCCCCAGGTTACACCTGTTTTTATTACAACATAATTGATTTTAGAAATAAAAATCTGATAAATAAAAGTCCTTAAACCCACAAGACAACATCGAGTAAAGCTCCAAACACAGAACAAAAACATCTCCAGAGGCCTTAATCTCACATACTGTTCTGTACATCATCATGCTGGACAGAAACAGGGCGGCCAGGCAATCTGTGTCATTCCTATCAGAGCACTTTGTTATTAGCTTCTATGTAATCAGTGTGTGGGAGTTGGAGGAGCGCCTCCGTGCAAGCTAGAGATAAAAGTGGAAAGTAGGAAAAGAAGATGTTAAGCATCTTTTCTCCTGCTAATCAGACAGAATGCGGTTTATAGAAAGTGATCTCAAAAAGGCGAGACGGTGCAATGTAATAACCTGTTTGAAACATTTCTCCACAGCAGATGGGGGATTAAAAGCTTTCCATAAATTGTAGCATGCACCTGCTACTTCATGGGAATGTAAAAACTTTTTAAAAGAAAATTTGATAAGCAGCATGTGAGCAAACTATCTGTCATAGGAAGCTGCTACACCGCTGTTGCTCCCTCTGCAGTCCAATTAAAGCAGTACAGCATGGGAGCGCAGAGGACTCAGGAATGTGAGGAATGCAAGACCACAAGTCAGCCCTTTGGGACAAGGATGGTAATTAAGATAGTAATCCTGAAAGTCATTTGTAAACAGACGGGGATCACAACCTACGACATCTTCTCACTCATGGGACTGACATTATTCACTCTTTCCCAAGAGCAGCAGCAGATGGAGACAAACACGTTTTGTTTGTTTTTTTTTTAAACATGAGACCATGAATCATCAACTTGATGACTCACAAAAATACTATCAAACCATGTCATCCTGAAAACTCCAAAAACACACAAATACTAACATAACGTAACACGAGAACATCTCGCTGGATGCCCTTTCGGATCAAAATACAAGGACATGTGAAGCGCTCCAGTTGCTCAGCAGCCATGCATTCATGTCAGAAACACCTTATCACCTTATAGAACAGAGCAGATGAGGAAATCCAGTTTATTTTTACTGCTTGGCCACGAGGCCAGGCAGGGATGAGTAGATCAAACTTCCTTAATCTGTTCCTGTCATGGCCCAGTTGCCTATAAAAACAGGTCGTGGAGCAATGCCCGGCCTGTCTTGGCATTTCAAACGGACCAAAGCGGTAACTGTTAATTTGCTTTAAATACTGTCTCAATCAAGCTGTAACTATTATTTAAAGGAACACAAAAAAAGGACAGTAAAATATATAAAGGAACTGAAATTTAAACCTTTACATTCAACACCCAACAACGGACAGTAAGCCAGTTTACTCACAAATATATTCAGACTGAACAGCCATCCCTGGTATTTCCCCCACAGACGTTGCAAATACACTATAACGGCTCAGCCTGGGAACAAAGATCCACTGGGTCAGTGTGTACTCGGTGTGCCGAGGTCGTCAATGATCGAGGTCAGTGGTGAAATAGACACAAGGCCATGAGTGGCAGTGAGAGAAACTGGCTCTGCTAACCTACAGGTGTGTCCTCTGGGTGAGGGCCAATCAGATAGCAGCAGTGTCAACAGTGCAATGCGTCACAGGTCCAGCCCCTTAATGGGACAGCTTCATAACCTAACACTTTGTTCGTTGACTCACCACTTTCTGTCATCATGATACTATCAGCCTCACTCCTGCCAACATATACACATGTTTCAACCTCAAGTTATAGTTTCCTAAAGTCTGTCTTTGATACAAAAACATATTTATCCAGCGTAATAACATTGAAAAAGAATGACAAACAAAATATTACAACTACAAATTCTATACTTTTTTCTTGCAGCATCAATAATTAAAAAGGGAGTTTTTCTTACCAGGATTTTCCATCACAATATACAAAACTCAGCAGTCAGCAGCTCCTGAAACAAACAAACATGGGATTGTTATGAAATTAAGTTATGGACGACAGATCTCAATAATATTACAAATGAAAGACTAAAAGATATGGGTGTATCTAATCTAAAGAGTTCCTTGACACTAGGGATGAACTACATATATGGATACGATAACCGATAATTACCTGTTCTCATGGTTAGTACTGATAAGATAACTGATAATTTCACATTTTTGTATTTTAAAAAGTTCATAACGTGTAGTTTATCCACACCTTAGCTCTGATCGAGCCAAATCTAAATAACATCACTATTGTTAACAAGAAAAACAAAGAACAGGTGTGACTCTTCAATTGTTCTTTCCGTTTTTTCTAGTGAAGTAAATCAAAAAACTTGAACACACTTTCACTTTCATAGAACATAAAGCCTATTAAACGCCTTGTTGCCAAATAAATTATTATTATTATCCACTTATCAACGATAAGTTTCAGTTGAGTTTGAGTTAAGTTTGATTTATCGACTATAATCATTACAATAACACCTAATAATATACATTTCCTATTATCAACCAATAATTTATCTGCCCTGATGTAAACCATGCATCCCTATTTGACAAAGTATAAACAAATGTTTTGCTTTAATGAATACACCTCACTTGTAATCACTCTGAAAACAATCTAGCCTAACTCACAGCTAAATAAACTTTTACAGGAACTTACAAAAGTTATTCCAATCACTGAAGACTCAAGTGTCCATTATTACTCAGTAAATCAATGAATGACTCTCAGGACACTTCAATAGATTGGATGTTCTCTGCAGCTAATGGGGGGCAGATTGAAGCTGAACAAAAGCTCTGTTGTGTTAGCAAAGACAAAACGGAGCATTAATTAGAAATCCATTCTGAATCCTGCTCGACTGAAAGGCAAATCAACTAGTCTCATTCAGAGGCTCTTTCGCAAGAGTCACGAAAACTGCTGTCCTGATTAAGAAATTACCGACCAATTACAAAATGACATTTAAAAACAAGGTGGGAGGGTGAACATGAGCACGCTGTGAGCAGTAGTGTTCTATAATCATCTTAATAAATTAAGTGATGAAGAGGAGACTGTGATTAATGGAGCTTGAGCTAAACCTGAGGAAGTGGAAAACAAAATACTGTTTTACACAACAAAACATACATTTATACAGTTTGGAAACATGCAGTGGGTAATAAAATAAATGGATATTTATGGCTGTTAAGGGTTTGTCATTTATAGTCACTTAGCTACACTTTTATCCAAAGCAACTTATAAAAACAGGAAACAATCTAGGTACAGTGCGACTAGGACATGTTAGTGCAGCAATAAGTACTACTCGCATAGAATCAAGTGAGTGTCCTAGAAGGGGGATAGATTTAGCATGTCCAGTTGTTGGTAGTGCTAGGAGTGGAGGTACTCTCTGAAGAGCTCGGTCTTCAGAAGGTTTTTGAAAGGTAGAGAGGGACGCCCCTGCTCTGATAGGAACTGGTAGGACAGGGAACAACAGACAAGAAAAGTTTGGATTTGCTTTAAGCGTACGGGTAGCAGAGCCAGGCGCCATTCAATGGAGGAGCTTAACGGTCAGGAGGTAACATAAGCCTGTATAAGGGCATTCAAGTAAGAGGGTGCAGAACCAGAGGCTACTTTGTAGGCAAGCACTGGCAATTTGAATTTAATGCAGGCTGCTACAGGTAGACAGTGGAGTTCAATGAACAGCAGGGTAACGTGCCCTTTGGGGTTGACTGAAGATTGAAGGTCCTGGATCATCTGAAAAAAGGCTCGACTGTGCAGGCCGGGAGGCCCATCAGGGCGTTACATTAATCGAGTCAGTCTGAATCAAGGGTTGGACAGCATTTTACCTAGTTTATCTTCATAGTATAGTAATACAATTACAAAATATATAAAGTACTGTTCCACATGCAAAAAACCTATTTTTTCAGTCTCTAAAATCTAAGACTGACTTAGAGGACAGATCATTAAAACAACTACATCTGCCCTGCAGAAATCAACAGATACCCAATAACTCATTTAAAAACATCAATGTTCTAGGTTAATTGACAAACTATTTATTTATCCTTGTTTTACACGATTGTCCTGTTCATGTTCAAGCAGCAATACAACTATGAAGTGGTCTTTGTACAGGTAGTTTGTCCATGTGAAAGCTTAATCCTGAATCATGTTTTTATACACAGGTATATTTCTGAAAATTCAACTGAAATCTGATCTTACTCAATCCCAGACACCAGGATGCTCAGGGTGTTTCTGTTTCATGCAAATTTAAAATCAAGAACTCCATGTAAATAATGCAAATGACCTCAAGATGTCACAGTAACAGCAGTGAAGGCACAGAGGAATCCCTTTGACAACGTCCAATGCAAATGCAACAGAGCGGCCTCTTTCAGCCACTTTCAGATCACCCAGATATGTAAACACACACAGAAATGATGTTTGTGCTGAACCCTGAGGGACTATCAACACACCTGACAAATGACAACAGTGTTATTATGAGCCTCTGTGTTCAAGGTTTTAAAAAGTGCAGTAAAACTTAGTCCTGAAGAATGTTTCTAGTAACATTATTTTTTTTTATTTATTTACTTTTTTATTTGTATTATTTTTCTCCATGTTTATATATGATCTCAATAACTTTGTGATTTCGGTTGTATATTTTGTTTTTAGGGTGACTTTGTAACATCTGTCCTAGGACTACAGATGAAAAATAGCTTTCTTGCTACCTCTGGTGCCTTTACAGAAGTTTATTATTAATGTGCACTGTCCCTGTTAAATAAATCAACAAATAATAAATGTGCACAGAGTTTGAAATGAACTTTTCTTCTCGTCCTGCAACTGTCCCAACTTTCTCACACTTACCAGCCATTGTCTCAATTTAGTTAAATCATTTTGCTTTAGTAACATCATCTTTAGAGGGGAAAACTTCACTGATTATTAATATGGTAGACAATATAGTGAATTGCAACGACCTCGCCGCATCCTCTCCTTCTTAGCATGAAGGAGACACTATGGTGGCCACAAAAAACACGAGAGTCCCTACATAGAGCCAGTGTTTGGTTTGTCCATTCTGGGCTACTGTAGAAACATGGTGGTTCACAACGGTGGACACCATCGGGAGAGGGCCTGCGACGTCTGTAGATATAAAAAGTTCATTCTATGGCAACACATTTATATTG
The DNA here is from genome assembly GCA_033000465.1 of Sciaenops ocellatus. NCBI lineage: Eukaryota > Metazoa > Chordata > Actinopteri > Sciaenidae > Sciaenops > Sciaenops ocellatus. The sequence goes on from CP136873.1 coordinate 16,268,502, forward strand.
TCAAACAATTATAGTTTATCGCTAATTAATTTGTCTAATAATTATTTTGTGTTGCTTGCTACAGTATTGTAAATCACTCTCATGAATTAACTTTGCAGTGAGACCAAGATTTAGATTTAGCTAGACCTAACAAAAAAACTGTTTTAATATTGACACATATTGGATAACATATGCCCCAATGCGAGTATTTCTGCGATATGCCAATATCAGCCAACCAGTATATTGCTTCTACTCACTCACACACTTTATTGACACACTCTGGTCCAGCATAGAAGTTCTCTTAGTTGTTTCCTAAACTTAAATCTTAAAAAAAAATATAAGTGTTTGACCATAATCAGTTTTAATTTGTTACTGTTCTGTTTAATAAGTGCATCACTGCAAAGAGTCATGCAAATGTAAACCTGTTTCTGACTGATATGCATATAATTTACATACACACATTGAACATTATTATTCAGCTAAACTCACTACAGTGAGATCATACATTTGGAGGGGGAAAAAAAAAATCCAAATTCTAAAAAAGGCAGGGAGAAAATCATTTAAAGAGAGAGAGAGAGAGAGAGAGACCCCGCTGCTGTAAGCATAAGAGCTGTTGACACCCACTCAAGAGGAGCACTGGCCAAACTCTCATGTCTGTCAACAGTTCAAAACCAAGCGCTTCAAACAGGAAATAAATGGGGATGATCAGCTGGGAGGAAGTTTAATTGCTTTCAGGTCCATGCAACGACTATCTATTGACAAATGAACAATTATGAATGTAACTATTCGAATGGCGGCCATGCCTCTAATTGGTCACAATGAGTAGGTGCAGCCGCATTGTGACGTTGATGTGGGCGGGTCCTAACGGCAGTATCGGGCTGCACTTTGGAATTTGAAAACTTCTTTGAAAACAAACAGGTAAAACCTAGCCTGTGTGACTAAATAGGTTGCACAGTGTGTACAGTGCAGCATGAAAGGGAGAGTGTAGCATGGCAGCCAAGTATTTGACCTTCTTATCAGGTGGACTAGGCCGTGTTCTTACAGATAAAGCACAGGTTCTCTGTGAATTCAGCTTTCAAATTAAATAGTGATGAAAGAAAAAGTACAAGACGCCAATATTTGTTAAAGCTAGAAAACGTCTTGTTCCCCCAAACTTACTATCTATTGAAGATCATTGATTGTTGATGAAATCCTCCAGAAACGCTGTCCTTGCAGTTTTGCTGTGACTTCTGCTTCCAGCGGAACAATTTCGCAGCAGTGATTACGACACTCCTGTAAAATATCCAAACGGACAAGTACATTAAACGGGCAGACACAAAGTCAACTTCCTTCTTGGTGCTGAGCTTTTTTCAAAACTTTATCCTGAAAACATTCTGAGTACGCTCCGTTTCGTAGATAAGCTTTTAGCGGGTGCCATTTTCTTGGATTGGAGCACAGATTTGTCAGGAGACACTTATCGCCATTGACTAAAATGCCACAAAACTGTTAGCTCATTATCTCACCTGCAAACTAAAGAAGCAACTCTGCCTTGAACTTTTTAAATCAGATAGTTTTAGCTTTCTAACTGCGGACAACCCTCTGTCTGATCAGATTTGGTTCAGTCCAACTGGTTTGACAAGTCTAGGGCTATAACGTACACACAGCACATGCTCAACAGCTGCAGGCACGGCTGCATGTCTGGACTGTACACCACTTGTGTGTTAGCCTTTTAAATGTTCCATTAAAGAGGCTGACGTCCACTACTCTAGTGTGTATGTTACGGCTACATATCACCCTCAGGTTGTCCACAGGAATACATACAGTACCTCGGTACAGTGACCATCAATCAAAAACACTTTAAATAATGTAACTGCTCACTGCAGGACATTATTGTTAAAATGTAATTAAACCCAGAGAGTGACTTAATTCAGGAACGTATAGTTATTTTTAATGATTAAATTCCCACTGGAGTTTACTATTTCAGTTCACTGATATCGTTTTGGACAATAAAGTTTATTGTAAAGCTGTCAAATATCCTGCCTCTATTACATATTTTCGTCACAAGTATTTGATAGCTGATACCAACGTAGAAACTGTATCAATAAACATTTTTTTTACTCAGTAATATCGAGTATCAGCCCCAGAAATCCAGTACTGGTCAGGCATTACTGTAAATTACTAATTTTGTATAAATGTCAAATAAATAATATATATATATAGATATATCTAGTCCATTGGTAATAAATGAATATAGAAACATTTAATACTACCTTAACACTCTGGAAATAGTTGAACTATGAGATCACAGGAATATCATTTGAAATAAGTTTTGCATTTCCTGAAGTATTTTGTTTCAGAGTCAGTCTGCTCTGTAGTCACAGTCATACAAGTAGCAGGCATACACCCACAAAGAGGAGGGGAAAAAAAAAAAAAAAAATTGGTTCAACAACACTGCAATTGTGGCACTAAACGTGAAATATCAGGAAGAAGAAGAAGTGCGTATCAGGAGAACATCTTTTGCGCCCAAGTAGCTCTGGTTCTGTTAAGGATTCACAGTCAACAATAAAAAAGCCTCTTATTATGAATGAACCTGTATCCTGTAGCTGAACAGGGCCAACCTACGCTGTCATGATGGTGGTACTTGGAGAGACGAATATCTTCAGAGGTGGTACAAGGTGTACAAAGTTTGAGAAACACTGATCTAGTCAATAGTAACATGACACGTATTGAAGAAGAGCTGATAGATCTACAGTTACTGCATGCTGAACGGCTTGTATTATTTCCTCTGATACACAAAATATCAATTAAATCTGTGATAATTAACAATGATATGCTCAATTTGTTTATTTTCCAACCATTAAAAAAAGCTTAATCCATTTATTATTTATTGTTTCCAACCTGTCCACACAGAGAGAGAGAGAGAAGTTGATCACTTGACCTCACAAATAATTCACTAGATAAAGTTCAGCACCGCTGCAATCCAATTCTGTTCTCAAATGTCACCCCGGTGCACCGGGCCCAGGCGAACTCCGGTGCAATGACTAACTAGTGAAGGCTGGCAGCAAAACAAACAGAGGTGAGTTAATGTGCACTGCTTTGTGAGCAATGCAAGCCAGTAAACTAGAGCAGCTGAGCCAGTAGACTCCACATTGTAATGATGAAGCCTGCAGTGCGCCACGTGAACAAGTACAAACACAGGTTCACACCCAGTCCTGTTAGGTTACAGAGCATCCAAAGGTTGACGAGGAGATAGTCTTTGAGGTGCCTCATGTCCGGTTTCATGTTGTCTTTGTGAATCCGCCCCACGTGCACGATTTGAAGAACAGTAGGCAAAATAGCAGCCAGATTTTCAGGTTTGGTAACAGGATACAACAGCAGTATTTCAGACCTTTCACACGAGTGTAAGTGTGTGCCTTTTTGTATTTTTCTGGAGGTGAACCCTCTTTTCACAGAATTAAGTTGCAATACCTTTAGTAGAAGGAATGTAACTCCTCAAGAACAGCTTCAGACTAACATTTTAGTACGAGTAAACTTTGCAACAATGTCATTAGAAGAAAATATGTCAAATACATACATGACAGCAATAAACAGAGACTACTAAATCAGGTTGATATTGAACAGAAGCTGAAGGACAAATTCTACCAGACATGGATGCGACGCATTCTGTGTGCGCCGCGGCTGTCGGAGCTGGCAGAGCGAATCGCAGCCATTTTAGTCAATGTTTTAAACCCGACCAGAAGCGCCGCGGTCTGTTTCAGAAGCAGCTCTCCGCTCAGCTCCACCAAGAATACGCAGCTGTTTTTCTATTTTGAAGGACACCACGAGCAGATTGAGTTGGCTGGTAGTCAGTTAGAAACTGCATAGAGAATCTGGACGATTTTCAAAATAAAACATAAACTTCCAATCACAAAAACAGCCAAAAGGGAAACAATTTAACTCTGTAGCATACTTTTATATTCAGAAGAACAGGGAAGAAGATCAGGGAAAAAAATGACCAAATCTGAGCAAGTTAACAAAGTCGTGACTGAGACATGCCCAGTGGGGCGTTGGCTTGACAACTGTGTTTTGCATGCTTGCATCAGAACACTAAAGCAGGCAAAAAACACATTCTGAAAGATTTTCAATCCGTTTTATATTAATGTTCACTTTTAGTAATCGTGCAAGAGCCTTGACAATCTTAGCAGATGGTACGTGTGTCTTATGCCTTATATTTCCTCTCTTGTTTTGTGTAATTACCACTTCTTAGCACCAACACTTCACATTTTACATCATTTCATTTTCTAAAAGGATTTTTATTCACCTTAACCACCATTCTTACTTTTCACAGTAATGACTCATCTTGCATTCAGCAAAAACTCACATTTCTATCATTTCTCAGCATATTTCTTCAAACAGTGCTTTGAAAATCAAATCACTGGTAACTTATCCATTGGTAACCAGGGTGTAATTCACTCTCATAGATCAAAGCACACTCTGAAAAGCTCCAGGAAGATCTGTAAACCACTAACGTCGACCGGTATCATGCTAATTGGGTAAACTTACTGCCAGGCTTGCTACTTGTCACCAAAATAAAAACACACAGAAAAATAAGGCTGATCTAAAACGGCAACAGCTCAGCACAGCCTCTGAGTTCACAGTTTGTATTCACGTGAATATAAAACAAGATTTTACTCAGCTCGAATAAACAAAATTGCTAAATTGATGATAAAAGATTGTGTTGCCTTAGTAAAACAATAATAATGTTTGAGATTGTTGCACAGAATGACTTATGAAATGTCAGGGGCATTTCATACTCAAGCTACTCGACATGGTTGATATGATTTCTTAGAAAAAAAAAAAAAAAAATCAATGTTTAATATCAGCTGTGCTCAGTTTGTGCTGCACTGGTAGTTAATAGATTTTACACAGTCCTGTTTGTTCACAGCTCCCAATTAGCTCATTAAGAACTCCCAGTTCATCGGATAAAGAGGAACAGAGCTCGGCAGAGCTCGCAAGAGTACAATCAACCACTGGGCCAAGTTCATTCTGCAGACTTGGCAATCACTAAATGAAGAGCCAAGCTGGAGTTTGTTTGGCAGCGAGCTTCGTGGATCTCAATGAGCCACTGTCAAGAACTAGCTGACAATGGTGCGCGCACACACACACACACACACACACACACACACACACACACACACACACACACACACACACACACACACACACACACACACACACCTCAGTCCCACACAGACCCACAACATTCAAATGCTCAAACAACTTGAACTGAACACATCTCTTGTTTTCCACTCATTTCTATTCCACCAGCCATCGCGGCTTGTTTCACCAAATTCAGGCACCTCTAACTGTAGCTGTGGTTGTTCGCTACCTCAGAATTGACACGAAAGCACAGAGCACAGACTGCACAATGCTGTTTGTTATCATTTATCAAGAAAACGTTTTATCTGTGTCCACATTCAGATCATATGTGCTAGATATTCTTTTCTCGATCTACAAAGATTCCCATGTTACAATGTTAAGAAATCATTCCTGCACATGTTTCTTAGCAAACGGCCTAACTTTGAACCAAATCCAATTTGAAAATGTTAAGCTTTAGAGACATACTCTAAAGTGTCCTACAAATTGGACCGGACATCTTACGCCTTTGGCTGAGGTGAAAAAAAAATAACCTCTAGAGAGCAGTTGGATATCTGCCAAAGAAGGTGTTATTGTGAGCAGGATTACACTCACTAATCGGTGTAGGTGTGTCCATTCATACCACCTGAATCACCTAAAATAAATACCAATCACCTGCAACATCAATCTCTCAGCCTCAATACAAAAATGCTACCCACCTTCGTGTCCTCAGATTGAGATGAAACTCACCAACACCTCTTCTTCCGCTCGATAAGCGACTTAAGCAAACCCTGTCGGATGCAACCATCCACAGCTATCTGTATACAAAGCACAATGACATGACTGACCCGATTACAATGCTGCCTATCTAGAACAAATACAATAAGCTGCAGCTCCTTTTGTCTTCTCTCTTTCTAAGAGTCTGTGTTGTCCTATAGGGCGTATTACAGCTTTCAATCAGTACCAAAGGCGCTGGGTGCCTGTTGGAACAAGTCGACGGGCCTGTGAAAGGAATGCAGAGGAATACTTCATGGGAAGGCTTCCTACATAGTTTTCACCTGAAGTCTCCGGTCATTAAAATGCAATATAACAATGCTACAGCTGCCATGCAATGGTTTAAAGGCTCAGTGACACCTTAGATAGATAGATAGATAGATAGATAGATAGATAGATAGATAGATAGATGACTTTATTAATCCCCGAAGTGAATTAGGTCGTCATAACAGTCCGGTATATTTGAATAGAATAAAAATACAATAAAATGGGACAAGGGCACTTAAAAAACACAAGATAAATAGGTAGATAATAAGTTAGGAGAATTACAGAGAAATTTAAATTAAATAATATGTTGTATTTAACATTTTAACAGTGGTAAAGTGTTTAAAAACAAACAAACACACAGCAGTAACAGCTCTCGTAGGCTCACACCAACAAGCTAAAACCAGACAGGTAGCTCCAGGTACAGGTGCTAATTGAGAAACCTCGGACGTAACGTTGCTGTAACAGTCTAAAAACACTCGCTTACATTGTTTTTCAAGCTCCCTGAGTGTGTCTCCTGTCTATTACAACTGGGTTTGTGAGCTAAAGATAGCACCGTATTACAAAGAGCACTGCTAATCCAAGTTAGAGCCAGCAACAGGTGGCTACTGTCCCTGTAGCGTTAGCTTTGTTAGCTCACACTTGTCGCTCTAGTTTTTTAAAAAGACCGATGTTATACAGTGCACAAAGGCTACTCACCTTTTGTCTAGTAACGTGTCAACTTGTGTTGTATCCAAACGTACAGGAGACGTGTTTGTCCTGATTACTTTTGACACTTGTCGCCGCTGTCCATCACCGGGAGGGAGAAAGCAAGGCGGAACTAGCTTCACTAACTGCCCTTTGACCCGAATAAAGTCATAAAAGTAACTTTCCGGAGCGAGTGAGAAGAAACAAAGCGCACAAACATCGCCTGAATTACACACCGAGCACCAAAAGAGCCGTTAAACGTTGTGTTTAAAACTCCTCCGCGCGCACTTTGCTGTCAAAAAAGGTGTTGCACGTTAAACTCCGGTAGGAAGATTAAATACTGTTGCGCATGCGCACTTCTTCTTCCTAGGAGGAGGAGGAGGAGGAGGAGGGTGGCCGCTCCCCCACCTGGAGGAAAAACCACGTGACCAACTGAGCTCTCCGGATGCCGTAGCAGTGATAAGCGACATCTCTAAAGTTTAAATTTAAAAGTAAAGATTGAGCCCAATGGCTAAAAATAAGTTTGGTCAAGGCAGAGGTGTCCAAACTTCTTTTAAAGAGGGCCAGATCTGACAATGTGAAGATGCCCGGGGGCCAATAATAACATTTTAAAAATGAAAAACAATAAAAGTTACATACAAAGTTTGCATGAAGTTGATACAAATCTTAACCTCATGTTCATTTTAAACATGACTTATTATGACAATATTGCTCTTGTCTTTCACAAGATCATTCAGAAAGTAGTATTTTGTGTCACATCTACAGATATATAAAAACAGCATTTATGTCCTTAAAGGTTCAAATGCTTCGTTATGTCAACCAAAAAAGACAAATCTTCCAGCCATACAGTATCTGACAATCCTAGCAGGCAAAATGAAGCTTCGCGATGCATGGAATCTGACCACGGGCCGTGATTGGCCCCCAGGCCGTACTTTGGACATCCCTGGTTTAAAGTAAAGAATGTGACCATGGCTAAAAATAAGTTTGGTTAGGGTTTGGCAACTTAAGAGAAAGACAGTTGTCATGGTTACAGTAATGGGGTTGAAAAAGGTCTGTTCCCTCTCACCAGATTTTATCATTATTTTTGCTAAATGGTGACTTCAAAACAAAGCTGTTTTGTTAAATTTGAGGAAATTTTGTGGTTTGAAATGCTGATTTATACATTTATACAAGTTAATTTGGCCTTTTTGATCAAATAAAGATTAAATAATAATTAACAATAGCAATATTTAATTAGTTTTTTACTGCTAGGATGGGAAAGCGTTTCTTCCCACAGGCAATACTGTTGAACAGCTGCAAAATGTAAATGATAGCAATCAGACTGTTATTATAACTGCAAACATAAAATAATGCACACTTTGCACCTTTTACCTCTGCTGCTACTTAATTTTATTCAATATCTACCTCTCTACTGTATCGTCTTACACAAATTTATATGTAGCATATGTACATACACATCTAAGTCTGTTACACTCTGACTGTTGTTTCTCTTGTCTTGTTTTGTCTGCACTTTATGTAGCCTTTGTTGAATTGTGTGTTGTAATATGTGTGCACTTTAGTGTAGTCCTGTCTGCACTCTGTTTTATGTTTCATGTGGCACCATGGTCCTTGGCGAAACACCGTCTCCTTTTAGTGTGTACTGTGTATGTGGTTGAATTGACAATAAAACCCACTGAACTTGACTAGCATTTTAGGCCTTAATGAGTATACCGCACTGCATTTTGCTAAAATAATGCTTTACCCTTGAATCCTTCCAGTCAATACAAAAATCCATTGTACTACAGAGGTCTTGAAAATGTTATATTTATTGAACTGCTTTTCGACAGATTATATATTAACATATAATTAATCTCTTTCTAAATTTGACTCCCCATTTATCAAAAGATGCAATACAATTTTTACTTTAATTGCATTTGATCGTAGCAAATCATCAGCAGATGTTGAAATAATTAAGGGAAATGCTCAGATGTATTTTAAATATTTGTATAATCCTTTGACTGAATAGTGAGAAACATTGAACAGTGACACTCCAGTGACTATCCAGTTCTGAGCATTACAAATAAAAATATTTTCCATGTTGTATTTCACTATACATGCACAAAATATTCTGATTGATCAAAATCAGAACTTAATCTGTCTGATTCATATTCTGTTTAATTCACATTGGTGTGTAAAAGGAGAAAGACCAGGCAAGAAGTACAACTAGATGAAGATTTTCAACCCAAATACCAGCGGTGGTGCAGCTTTTTGCCAACAGAAGGTACTGCAATCAAAAGTTTGAATACTGTGATCTCTTCTGGTCATTTGTTGAACTACATGAGCCTGAGCACAGTGCATGATTTTTTTAAAAACTGTACACAGAGATCAGTGGCACAGATTCGTCTGCCATCTGCTGGACTGAGTGTGGACATGAAGTTTATGGACATTGTCTGGAAACAAAAACTCAGTCTTGTGCAAACTATCCTTATATCCTTTAGATCTTTTTCCAGACACTCCTCTAATATTTGCAGTAATCCAAGAACAAGGCATCGATGCCAGAGCTGATACTGAACCAGTCCAATTCATGTAGCTCAGATAAAATTTATGCGCCCTTTGTTTGTCTGGCATTAGGAAGTAAACACACCATACAGCGCTGTCTGCTGTGAGAATAGCTGCCACAGCCATTCCCAGTCTGGAGTTGTTTTTTCTGCTGAATACTGTGCTAAACAGTTCTCCATGAGAGGAACTGTTGGGCCGCCAGTGACCTTTATGTACACCCAGTCTATGCTACTGCCCCAGATAGGGTTTCCCACCCTCGTACTATATTTAATTATAGAGTGTTTTTGCTGGGTCACTAGTCGTGGCCAGCTTGGGACAGATCTTTTATTGTTGAAGTGCTGGGGTATTAAGATTCAAAGGGGAGAGGAGGTGATGAAGTAGATGTGGCATTTATAGGCCTATATTTCTAGGTTTATGCATTTAAATTGGTAAACGGCCATTAAATATCACAATATCATCAAATATAATACTCTGTTCACGTCCCCAAAAAAGTTCAGAACTGAATTTAAGATTCTGCTCATCACGTACAAAACATTCAGCGGCTTTTATATGCCTGAGTGCACCTTCAAAATCCCATATTACGTGTTCTCTTTTTTGTTTCACTTGTGTAAAAGGTAGCGCATTCTCAGATAAAGTCTGAAACTGCAACTGTGACCGAATTACACTTTGCAATTCTCTTTCTGTTTCTAAATGTCTTTCTTATTAACCTTATAATTGATTTTTTTTTTTTTTTTTTGCGTTGTCGTATCATTTTCAAAAGGTTTTATGATATCATTGCTACTTAGTCTACTTATCAGTTGCTCTTGGTCTTCTAGTGCCCTTTATGACTCTGTAAAGCACTTTGTAACCGTTTTTTTATTGTTATTGACATAAAACAAACAACACAAAACAACTAAATATAAATATAAATGTAAAAACAACCATCAGCAACAAAAAATAAGACAATTATACCCACATGTCGACATAAACACAGCTCAACTTGACTCCCTCTCTGGATAATTGCTAGATGAAAACTGATTAAATCCACTATAATTAACGTACACTTCTTATCAGTCTTATATTTCTTCAAAAAAAATTACACTGTTGTGTTGTCTACAAACTGGACTGAAATTAAAGAGCTTTAAATATTCACAGATCTGAACACAAAACTGCAAGCACAACACGGATTGTGCTATTGCTATTGTAATAACAGCTCTGTGGCGCCAGACAAAAACTTCAGCCTCTCCTTGGTGTGGTGACAAAGTGGTATATAGGCATATAGATTCATAATCTTGACGCAGTTTCTGATATGATGATAGCACATAGGCTGCGACTTTGGTTGTTGCAAGTCCCACCCCTGGATCTTTTATCCAATACATTTTAAATCCTGCTCAACCAGCTGCCCAATGACAATTGTACACCTGTACATGGTTGACTATATATGTGAATTTGCCTTATGACGTTGTCGATTTTGACTCTGAAGACACAAAAGTGTGAAAACATTCGTTTGTTTGCACTATTAAAGCTTCATCAGGTGCTCTAATAGATTTGTTTCTCTTGGTAAACAACAATTACATTTATATTTAGTCATTTAGCTGACGCTTTTATGCAAAGTGACTTACAAAATGGGAAATAATCAAGGTACAGTGTGACAAGAATGTGTTAGTGCAGCAATACAGGTGGCAGAGCCAGGCGTCATTCACTGGAGGAACCCAATGGTCTGGAGGTAACATATGCCTGTATAAGGGCATTCAAGTAGGTGGGTGCAGAACTGAAGACTACTGTAGGCGAACGTTAGCAATTTGAATTCAATGCAGGCTGCTATGGGTAGCCAGTGGAGCTCACTGAGCAGCACTGACATGTGCTCTTTGGGCTGATTGAAGACCAGGCTCACCGCCGTGTTCTGGATCATCTGAAAATCATCCTCTCCTTCTTCGTGGAAACATTTTAGAAACAACCACTAAATAAATGTCAAGTAATCCACCCATAAATAGACCTTTTGTTACATCAGAATACTAACATTCAGTTTACAGTATCACCCAGTGGCACACATTTGGTTATGATCTGATGTGAAGTGAAAATACAATTCAGTCTGTTTTCAGTCACTGAAAAAAATGTAAATAAGAGATGTGGAATCAGGCTTTGAGTTATGTTCACAGCTCCAGTACTTCCTGCTGCCTGACGTTACAGTGTAATTCCCAAAACCGTGGATATGTTAGTCACAGAAACAGTTTGTTCTTGAACATGTTGTACATGTACATGTTTCTGGTGTTTTTCCACAAGGCAGATTCAGTTTCATCATGTATAACATCCCATCATGGGTACGTTTCCTCTTTAAAGAATCATCTGTCAATCAACATTGTGATCTTGAGTGGTACACCCTCATATTAAACTTAGAAACAGTGAACAAACAGAGGAAACCTGTGTCTCTGAACCCTGAAAGGGCTCACTATAAATATGCTAGATAGTCTCACCATGTCATGGTGAATAGAATCTGCACAATACAATGTGCCGTTTGATTAGCTACACCCACGTCTTCAGATCTATACTTAGTCAGCCGGATTATATTACAGCTTTTGTTAAGTTTCTTTTTTAGACTTCCCGTGACAAATTTGGACGATCCAACCATAAATTCTATGGATGAATAAGAGGGGAAAAGGCGCTGATTCATATCTGCTCAAATCAGTCAATGACCTGTCAGATTTCAGAATGTTATAGATTAATAGATGTCTGATAGGAGTTTTATGCCGCTCTACAACACTTGAATAATAGCGTGTTGTTTCTGTGCACTGAAGCAAAACATTGATGCTCAAGAGGTTTTTTACCAAGAGACAACATCCATCCATCCATTTTCTGTAACCGCTTATCTTCATCAGAGTCACAGGGGGCTGGAGCCTATCCCAGGTGACCTTGGGCGAGACAAGAGACAACATGCAAAAGCTAGTTTTAATGTGCTCAGGTGAGGTGACAAGTTAACTGCTTACACATGCAGCCCCGTCATGAATGTGTGTCCCTGTCTTTGCCCTCCTGTGTACCCCTAGATTCCTGTTCCTGTTCTCATGTCCCCAGCAAGGTCATCATAAATGCACTACAAGGAGTTTTTAACTTGTTTTAATTTAATACTGATACAGACAATCAGCAAGTGGATCGGCCTCCCCCTGGATCCAATTTGATCAGATTCCCCTTGAAATCAGTGGAAACGGTGATGGAAACACTACCACGTTTGTCCACAGGGGGTGCCAGGATCAACACAAAATATTAGTTCCTTGTGGACTGTCTGGAAGGCCCTATCTAGAGCCAGCGTATGGTTTGTCCGTTCTGGGCTACTGTAGAAACATGGCAGTCCAACATGGTGGACCTGTGGTGCCTGTAGATATACAAGGCTCATTCTAAGATAACAAAAATATAATGCTTCTTATTTTCAGGTGATTACACACTACTGAAAACATATTTGTGAAGATTTGTTCCATGTTCTGTAAAAAGAGCCCCCTAAATCTGACAGACTGGACCTTTTAGTCAGGGAGATGCTAAAATACTTAAAAATAGCACCCCCTGACGGCAAAGCCTAGATCTGTTTGTGGATGTTGGATCAGTCATTGGAATATGTCCATCCATCCTGCAGAATGGTAACAGATGCTTACATCACTGTACAACTAATTTAACATCATGTAACACAACAGTAGTTGCCATTACTAGTATGGTGCATACTATAACACACAAGGGTGGAGTTAATTACAGTTCTTGTTGTTAGCACTTCAAAAACATCTTAAAAGAATAGGCCTGTTTAACATGTTTGCATTCTTCCTTATGGAGGGTTTCTCTCTTAAAGGTCCAGTGTGTAAGATTTGGGGCCTATATTTTCAGAATAAGGCAAACATGGAATATAATATTCATAACTATGTTTTCATGCATGTATAATCACCTGAAAATAAGAATCTTTTTATTTTTGTTACTTAAAAATTATCCTTTTATATCTACATAGGGAGAGGGTCCCCTTTCATGGAGGCCACCATCTTGAAACACCTTATTTATACAGTAGTCCAGAACAGACAAACTAAATACTGACTCTAAACAGGGTCCTCAAAGTGTTGTTTCTCCTTTACATTAGGAAGGTGAGGGTGATGTGAGGAGATTGCAATGCAGTGATTGGACCACTAAATTCTACACACTGTACCTTTAAGGAGAACAACTACAGAAAAGTGAAACAGCAAAAACACAAATGTGGGTTATATTTGGAAGCAAGGATGAAACCACTGTCCTGATAATAGAGCCACCTACGCTTTCCTGGTGTCACCATGCAGGAAACAGACAGGAAAACAATAAGCTCATCAGTGTGGACACAGAGGCCGATTATACTCTGCCCTATCAAGGTTTCACTCAAACATTAGACAGATTATGGGTGACTCACGATTATAGCCGTCATTACTGACCTTTAGAACCTGCAGAAAAAAATTGATCTGTGACCGTTTACAATGAAACTCCAATCCAATACAGTAAATTACAAATCTATTGACTATTCCAGTGCAGATAAGTCCACAATATACTCCTAACTTTAATGTCTAAACAGGATGGTAGGTCACATACGTATAAAGAGAAAACTTGAATTGTTGATTTGTCTACAGAATAATGAGGTTGCTACAGCAGAAATACAGAAATATGATATGAAAACAAACAGAATGTAACTCCACGTACATGTAATGTAACTGCATTTACTCAAGTACTTTTATAATTTGCATATAGCTACACTTAGCTCCACCTCTACTAAAGCAGTATATACATACATCTATATATCTTTTCTGTCAGTGACACATCGTCTGGTCACAGACTTGCAGACACAAGAAGCACCAATATGACTGCAAAGAACAAACAGTTTGATGTCCAGACAGTTGGACAAAAGATTTATGGATTATTGCATCAGTCTCAGGGAACATTACGGAGGTGCGCTGTCTAGTCATAACATTCAGGTAATAGTGTTTGCTCGGCCCTGCTTTTGTAGAACATGTGGGTACTATTGTTGTAATGCCAGACAGGACAGGACTGAATTATGCTTTTCATTGAGTACTTTTAGGTAATGTCTGTGCAACATCATGTCATATTATGTCATGTTGTGGATTTAATTAAAAGTAAATAAGTTGTCTTGATGCCTCTCTCCTCGTGTCTTCTCTAAGCCTCCTCCACCAGCATCTTAGGTTGCAGGGACTAAGATGCAAAGAGAGGAGGCAAGGGAAGGAATCGAGGATTTATAAACTGAGTAATGAGAAAGGCAAATACTTTCTCCATTTGCGGTTTCTTTCTCTGTTGTGTGTTTCCTCTGTGTGAATGTCCTTATTTAATATTTGATTTATTATCACACACAATTTATGTGATCTAATCTTTAATCATTTTGTACTCTCTTTGCAGAGCTCAAACAACACAAACACATACCCTGACTTCTAAAGAAATCAACAAGGAAATAAAGAGAATTTTGAACCTTGAACCACTCGAGCTACCCTCTAATCATTAGATTCAGGTTGCAACAGTGATATGAAAACACAACAAAAGAGATTAGCAGCAGGAATTACACTGTCACTATTAAAATATAAGCAATTCATGCAAATATAAAGTGGAATGTGTGGAAACAAGTGAGTCACAAGTTGTTATTCAGGTGTTATTCAGTGAAAATATAACTCTGACACCTAATCCTTTAGCATCAGCTCAACAAAACTTGGTTGACAGAACATAAACAAGGTATTATGTCTGGTTTCAACACATCATTTGCAACTCCAGCTCATGTTCCCTTGTTGGTGGAGTAAGCACATCAATTTGGCTTTATCACAGAATGAAGCACAGAGTTGTGTGTGTGGTCTGAATTTGAGCACCTGGTGCCTGGAGGATAAAATTCTCCATTTTACCACTCTAAACCATGTGGGTGCTGCCGTTGTTGTTGTTGGGTAGAGCCACTTGGCATCCCTACACTGGGTTGTTCTGGTTATCTATTTGCATTCTTATACAAGATAGTGAAAAAGAAATGCGCACCAGACACTCTAGTGGCTATTCAGTGCTCAGCCGGCAATACTGAACCATTCTAAAGGAGTGACCTCAATTAAGAAGTTTGAAGGTGGGGTAACGGTTAGCTCAGTAGGTAGAGCGTCAGCCCCATGTACATAAAGCTCAGTCCTTTCTGCAGCGTGCCAGGGTCCTGTCAATCTTCAGCTGTATCTGTCAAATAAAGCTTGAAAAAAAACACTGATAGTATATGAGTTTGAAGGCCGATCAAAGGAATGATACCTTTCACACACAATGTAATCTCATCCAAACTGTGACTTCTCACAGCTTTCTTTGTCAGTTTTATCTATGTTGCTCTACAGCAACTGATAATGCGATGACTGACAGGATCATTTGAAAACAAAATGAATGTCTGACTGAGTGCACAGAAGATGCATCACTTGAACCGAAACCACAATTTTCAGGCTTTTTATTACTTGACAGCTCAAACAGAAGATATAACTTTAAGGAAAGTTACAAAGTGAGCGGTACTTTGAAGAAAAACACGACCCATGACTTGTAAAAAGGGTTAGGAAAAGTGCAAAAGCCTTATCTGAACAAATTTAACAGAGAGGTCACGTCTTTTCTGACAATGACACATCGTCTGGTCATGGTCTTGCAGACACAAGAGGCACCGATGTGACTGTAAAGAACAAACGGTTTTGATGGCCAGACAATTGGGCAGAAGATTTATGTATTATTGCATCAGTCACAGGGAACATTACGGTGGTGCACTGTCTAGTCATAACATTCAGGTAATAGTGTTTGCTCGGCCCTGCTTTTGTAGAACATGTGGGTACTATTGTTGTAATACCAGACAGGACAACAACGATGTGGAGAAGGTCACATCTTTATTACCCATTCTTTCAGAGAGGACTATGGACCTTTCATGTAATAAGCAGCCGCTGCCAGTGATGTAGTGCTGCATAATAAGGGACGCAGAGTTTTAGCCTGTTACCATTTTTAAGCAAAGTTGCACCCGTAAAAAAGAAACAACAATGGCAGACAAACCTAATTCATGC
The DNA here is from genome assembly GCA_033000465.1 of Sciaenops ocellatus. Lineage (NCBI taxonomy): Eukaryota > Metazoa > Chordata > Actinopteri > Sciaenidae > Sciaenops > Sciaenops ocellatus. Next base: position 16,284,863 of record CP136873.1, read on the forward strand.
TTTTGACCCTTTAAAAGAACCAGACTTAACTTAGAACTATAACCGACCAATGTTTGATTTATTGATTACCTTTCCTCTCCTTGTCTCTGTCAGGTTTATGAGAGAGATAAGGTCAGGGAGACTCCCTGGTCTTGTTTCCAATCCAGCACAGAACTCATCACAAATCACTATGAATACTATTAGTGTCAAAAAGATTTACATGAGGTACCTAAACTGAGCTAAGTTTCATTCACTGTCAGTACATCCCTACTTGTAAGATGTAGACAACCACCCATTCATTCAGAGATCTCCCAGGTAATGCTGAAATGTTTAATTCTGCATTGTTGCATACACAATTCATTGAGAGGAGTGATGAGTTTGTATCTATTCTAGGACGTACCCTATGAAATATAGAAAGAGAGAGCAGTTTAACAAGAACAAACAGGGTTTGGTTTTTCAGTCACAAAACCTCATTGCCAATGTTTCTGGGCTTGTGCTTTAGCCAGTAGAAAACCAGAAAGCGCTTATCTAGGCCAAAATTTCCTCTGCAGTCCGATTACCAACTTGATATGCGAGAATGGCGATAAAGACAGATTTTGGCTAAGCTCTATAAAAATTAACTAAAAATCTAACAAAAAGCTAAATCATCGTCAGACGATAGCCAATAGGATTTGCCTCTTTTGCCCTTACCATTGCAACCAAAGCCCACTCTATTATGATTGGTCAATACTACTGTACAATACTACTAAATCCTGCTAATCCCTACAAACAGATAACTGCATATCACTGCAGATAACTTAAAATAAAATGAATAAAAAGCTAAATTGTCAGACAATAGCTGATGGATTTGGCAAATGCACTCTGCCTCTTTTGCTCTCCACACAGACTACTGCAACCAACGGCCGCTCAAATGTGATTCCTCAATACTACTTTGGCCACAGATTCTGCATTCATACTCAGATATCTGTTTATAGAGATTAATAAGGACATTATTGACTCTGCAGAATACATCATCCTCTGTAATACGATGGCTTCCTTTTGCCAACAGCCCTGGCAAAGCAAGACACACTACCTCATTGTGATAATGAAGCTTTTAAGACGGCTTCTGCAAATAAAAGTCAGCTCAGCTAATAGACTTAAGATTTTCAGGTCCAAAATTCCCCCGACATTATCAGCATCAAATTTTTCAGTGATGACTGTTCACACCAAGTTTTTTCAATCACTATTCACTCCAATAATAATAAAATTAATAATGGAGCAAAGTAAATCCACAAAAAATTTCTTTGGCTCAATCTCAATCCACACCCTGAAGCATAAACACGAAACTCTCACAGACTTAGTTGACGTCACGTAATTGTTTGAATGTAAGAAGCTTCAAGGGCCCAAAATAGAAATGGACAACACTTTACTTCTTTAAGTTCTCAAAGTGTGTCTAAAAAAGTAACAAAAAACCCTCTTATTATTATTTATTTTTTTATAAATATGTCTTGTCCCTATAGAATTATCATGATTATTAATATTATTTATCTTATTGTTTGGGGTTTTCTTTTTTTTTTTCATTTTATTTCTTTTTTATTTATTTATTTATTTTTTTGCCTGAAATATGTTAACCCTGGTTCAACCATATAAAGTTGTAACGTTATTTTGGAAAAGTGGTGGAAAAGTTTAGTTTAGTGCAGTATATTATACTATTAGTTCATGTTACTTTGACAAAACTAAAAGTTGGGGGTTTGGGACTTTTTGTTTCACGTTTTACTTTCTTCACGGCCAAGGCACTTCAGGGGGTGACTTCAAGATTTGAACATTTTACAGAGCGTATAATAGATAATTGTCAAATATTCTATTTACTCGTTTTTGTCAAAACAGCATCATACACTTAAATGTGTTTTTTTTTTTCTAATCTTGTAGTTGCTCCTCCTTTGTTTGTTTACAGTTTTTTTCAAATGTTCAGGGTTTCCCCTGGTAGTCCTGTGTTTAACGTTACAACACTATGAACTGTGAATCCCCTCGGGGAAAGTCTGCAGAAATGTGTGCTTAGAGAAAGTATGCATAAAGGGCTCAAAACGTCTATGAGAGAGCCCTCGTGCACTTGATGATTTGACATTGAGACTCACGTCGAGAGTAAATCTAGGACTGACTTTTAGTTTCCAGCGAGACCTTTGTGAAATAAATGTCTGAAAGACAGACGCTGAGCTGAGCTTCTTGCTTTTGAACTAGTAAGAAGTAGCTGGCTGCTATGTCTTGTGTTGTTGCTTGATGTTTGGCTGTTTGGCTGCAAACTTGTGGACTCGCTAGTTTTCAATCAAAAGTAACTGGGGGACACTAAAAATACCAATTTCCAAGCAAAGTTGCTTTAACCCTCCTCTGTCAGAGTATAAGCCACTCCAAAAAACAAGAATAGTTATGAGACAGGAGTTAACACGTCTTTTGAACAGACTGTATGAACTTAGTGTCCCGTTAGCGAGAGCGCTGAGCTGGCTCTGAAAACTAACGGTACAGTATTTTCCCTCTTCAATAAGTTTTTATCGACATAAATGGTGTACAATGGTGAACAAAATGCTTGGGGAATCAAGCAAAAGAGTGGAGGGAAAATAATCTAGGAGTTATTGTGACTGACTAGTGCTAGCCCAGCCAACTACGCAGTTCACCAACTCAACATGCAGATTCATTTTGCCGTACCGCTCTCTGGTGTGATTGGGCTTTAGCACTGTAAAATATTGTGTGGCACAGTGATTGTCAGCTGAATCCACCCGTCCTACTTCCAGCTGTCATCGTGAATAAAGGGCATCATCCTGGGCGTCCCCCGCTCGATAAAACTAAGGATGGGCACACACCCAGAGGGGTCGGAGCATCATGGAAACCTGATAAAAAGGTTGTGCGAGGCTAGAGTCTTTGTTTCGACGGGAGATTCCTGAGACTATAATTAGTTACCCGAAGATCTGCAGAGTGTCAGATATATTTAGGCTAGAAAATAAAACAAAGGTGTCTAAAGTTATGGAATTTGTGAGAGCGTAGATTGATAAGACCGAGGTTTGAGTCTGTAATGTTTATAAGAGGATAAACATTCTCAGCAGGGCATTAGATCAGTTTTCCCCCACATGTACGATGATGACATGTTAGTGTCTAGGACCAAGATGGAATTCACCCATTGGAATTTACATTCCTTTGTGAAGAAGGCCATTGGCTTTACCTCCCACATTTTCGGATCAACAACATGTTAAAACTGGAAAGATCCAACTGGGAGAGGAGCTGAGAAAAAAATAACGACTCCTGGACACATTAAAATGAGATTAGATAGTAATGTGTGAGATGTTTGCTGCACTCATGCTGAGGATCATAGTCATACCTTAAGGCAGCGTTAATGTTTGAAGATTTGTCATATCGCAGCCGTCCTTTGATCCTCAATGAGCCGTGGCGTGTTAGCTTGAAGACGAACAGAGAGCCTGAGGCTGAGGTAATAGTTTTGGTTAAATGAGTTGAGATGTGGGTCAGGGTGGGTGACTTGTGTCAACAACATAGGCGTGGTGCCCCCTGGTGACCACTGGTTTAAGGAGAAAAGAGACCCGACATTAGAGGTTTGGCGGGCCTCCAAACAGTTTCAGGGGAGGCTCAGTGAATGTAAGTTAAAAAAATATTACATTAGGAAAAGGAGATCACATAAAATAGTCTTAATGTGTGTGATTTCTTACTGTTTTTCCCAGTCAGAAACTAATAAATGGGCAGGACAGACCTTGTTTTTACATATCCGGTGTGCTCTGAATTTATCTCAAACATCATACCAAACATAGCAATCATAGCTGGTTCCCATAGACAATTTCCCAGAAAACTTATTGAGCATAACTGTAAGTAAAACTGGATATTACTCGAACTGACGTTATGCCTTTATGTTTTGTCTCTGCTTTTGTTTTCTTTCCAGAAAAATGCATGAAAATGAAACCTTGAGGAGATTCCACAATAATACGTAAGCGTCTATATCTTTTTTTGCCTGAGAAAATGATGACAGCGCTCTGATGTGGTTTTGATAAACGCCTTCCTCCTACAGCTTTGAAAAAATACTATAACAAACAGGATTGGATGTCTCACAAACTGTTTAAATTCTTTCAGAAAATTATCTTAAATGGTGGCAGCTAAGCTGAGATGTTTGGCAAAAACAACTGTAAACTGAATGACCGTTAAAAAAAAAAAAAATCACATTGTACTCATTTTTTGAGTGACTAAGACCTTTTTTTCCCAGCAGACATTTCAACATGACACAGCAGGGAAAACACATGTGTAACTAATAACACCAACAATGGCTGCGTTCCATCCAGTTCCAGGAAAAAGGGTCCATATTTACATCAAAATATACATTTATACAGGGGCGGACACAGGCGGTCTGAGGGACGGGGGCATAAAGGTACAAAGGGCACCAGCTGTATAAAAGAAGACGCTTTTATTGTGAACCAGTTACAAACCCTGGATTAAAATTGTTAGATTATGTGAGTATAAGTAATGCACCTCCACTATAAAACATACAGGGAACTATTAACTCTTTAACCACTTATTTCACAGAGACACATACACTGATGATGGCGATGAGAATGAGCTATATATTGACGAGATCAGTCAGGGTCAGGGTCAGCACCCTACGGGGTACTTTAGCATGTTTTTTCCGCCAGAAGAGCAATTCATCATGTGCCGAAGAGAGCAGTTTTGTGGTGTTCCCAGAACATGGGGAACGTTTGTCTTAATAGAAATCAGTGGGCTTGAAATTGAGGGCCACACAACGAAGAGAGGGTAATGCATTGTTGGTTTTTGGTCATTTATAGTGAGAAAAATATACACAATATGGCCAGTAGGCACTATATATTGTGGTACGAACAATCGGCAACGTCCCGGGCTGTGAAGTGAAACCTATGTGAAAGTGCCAAAAGCTGAAGTTCCTTGAACGGCCACTTGAGGCTGGCTACAGAACGAGTCAATTAAAATGTCAAACACAGCAGAAATAAACATGTTTACAGCCTGGTACAAAAAATAGTTTTGGTCTCTATAGCTAATTTCCCCATTCATGACAACTCTACTGAGACTGAATTTTTTTTTAACTCACCCGTTCAGATTATATGATGGATTAAAGTTATGCATGATTAACAACATGGCTGCTTTGATTTACAGATAGGTGTTGTTAGAGATGGCTTGTTTGGGCATTTAGGCGTCATTCAGCCCGCCTCAGGTCTTTGCCAATTTTTAGATCAGCCAGGAGGCACAAGAGGCAGCCAACATGTTTACCAGCTGCATATTTTGAGCTTCAAAATGGCTCTTCGGAAACCTACGGGTGACGTCACACATGCGTTTACCTGCCATCTGCCAAAGCCAGATTCATCCATCAGATTGCCAGATAGCGATGCATGAATTATAACTCCAAAGAACACATTTACAGTCCTCTAGAGACTGGCATTTTGCAAGGCGATATGAGCCTTTATGTTTTGAATTAGCTCCTGTTACCTTCCCTGTAAATGAAAAGAATACCTTGAGGTCTGCGGTTTTGCCAAACGCCCTCCTTATTCAGCAGTGATGATGTCTTATGAAGTGTTTGAATTGTGTAACAGTTCAACTTATCATTAACAAAATCTCAAACAAAAGATCTTTTTTTTTCACAGCAGACATTTCAACGTGTCACAGCAGGGAAAACACAGGTGTAACTAATATCACTAACGATGGCTGCATTCCATTCAGGTGAACCAGTTCCAGGGTGTCCTGCTGAAACAGAGCCACCAAAAAAGGTTAGCAGTAGTTCAGTTCATTTCAATTCCTGTGCTCTACAGTACCACTTAGTAGCTGAGCTTGTTGCTCTTAGGTGCTTCCTCTTCTCAATAATAGAACAGGGCAGATCGAGTAGGGCGGAAATATCACGAACTGACACATAGCAAAGGTGGCATCCCATGACAGTATCGCGTGTAAAGTCAATCAGCTATTGTCTGAGTTTGTCTGTGGAGATTTTATGGCTATGTGCTGGAATTTACGCACCTGTTAGCAATGGTTGTGGCCAAACAGTGGACTACTTACTGCTTGGTTGGCTTCGACCTACACGAGGCAGCCGGTGATCAGCAAATCATCTAGTTTGTTCTCATTATTAGTGTATTAGTATATTTGTCTGTCATGGCACATGACACACATTCATCTGTCAGGAATGACCTCACCCACACATCCAGGTTCATCACCTTTTAGACAGCATTCCTCACAGATAGTGGTGATAAAAGCAGGTATGGCAAAGACACAAAACCCCATTCTTACTTGGTTATGCCGTCAGAGACTCCACCAGTGCGATATGAATCAATATGCAAAACAGTTTCACTTAAGTAAAAAGAATTCATGTCAAACCATCTGTGACCATCATGTCTATTTTTGACAGTCACTTCTATTTGACCTCCTGACAAGGTGCCACTCTGTACTTTAGTATCAGATGCCAAAGGCCAGGGGAATGGTAACAAGGTTAGTCTCTTCCACTGGACAAACAAACATCGCTTTGTTAGATGAGGTGTGAGGCAAGTTCGTTGAAAGTTTAGATCTGTAGGAGTGTAAGCTTCTCCAGAAAATCAAACAAGCTATGAATGCCTTTTGCCTATTTCACTATGATTAATGCACACAGACTTTGTATTACATTGATCCAATTCTCACTCACTCACTCTTTATCTTTAAGCTGGAAGCGGTGGGAGGTTGCAGAAGATTTATGGCACTCATAATGGTTAAATAGATGAGGAAGCACTTAATAAACAACCAAATGGATACCCCAGATGGAGAGGAATGGAGGTAGAAATTCTTATCGCATGACTTCTGCGTATTCGTCTGACACGTGCAGATGGAAAATGCAAAACAGTCCTTTTTAGGAGATTGTCTGTGTAGATAACATAAACAATAGCATTAGCATTACATGACTCAAGCAATGTCCTCTTGCTTTGAATCACAAAACACAAATGCACAAAGTTGCTGGTGTGGTGTGTTAAACATTAACCCACCTTCTGCACATTGTTAATTCAGCCTCTGCACTTCCTGACCTGCATTCATAGAGGAGTTTGGTCCCTATGAAACAGGAAGAAAGCGTATAATATCAGACTAAACTCACCTTTGGCCTTCCTAAAAGTGTAAAACAACTTGTGTAAGGCGTTGTGGTCTTGCGTGACTGTGTTCTTGGAGTGAATTTCAATGTTCTCCGAGTTCCTCCAAAGCAAGCAGAAGCCGTCACGTTTTTTTTCCTCTCTGACTCACTTTATCATAAAGTCTGAGGAAGCTGCAAATCAGTGCGAGCTGTCACAGCTGTCCAAAACTCACATACATTCAGTCATGCATATAATGGGCGTTCAACTCAGGCCATCGATAGTAATTATGCTCAGTCAGTTCAGTGCGCTGTTACTTTACCATGACTGAAGTTTCTATTTCTTTTCAGTATTACATCCTGACACTTTCTATTTACAACTGCTGAAAGACTCAAAAAAGGAGAATAACAGTTAAAAACTTTAAGTTTTTTGAACAGTACATCTATGCATTGTACAGTATATCGTCCATCAACAACACACTCAAAATTTTTAAATAACTTTTCATGTCTCCACTATGAATGTGTAAGGCGGTAATGGTTAGCATCTAAACAAATTTACATGAATCATGTAAAGTAGTGTCTCTAGAGTGAGCTATGTGAAGTCTGATAAAAGTCCTCAAGTGATGTCACCTGAGTCAGTGTCGGTTTGTCCGGACCGAGCGGCAACCTCCGTGGCCGGGAGGGAAGCCTATGTGGAAGTGCCAAAAGCTGCAGTTCTTTGATCATCCACTTGAGGCTGGCTACAGAACGAGTCGATCACCATAAGCCTCCGTGTTAAAATGTCCAACTTCACAGCAGAAATAAACATGTTTACAGCCTGGTACAAAAACCAGTTTTGGTCTGTATAGCTAATTTCCCCGTTCATGACAACTGTACTGAGTCTGAATTTATATATAATTCACCCATTCAATCTATACTAAAGCTTAAAGTTATGCATAATTAACAGCGTGCCCATTTTCATTGACAGGCGGGTGTCATTAGAGATGGTTTGTTTGAGCACCCAGGCGTCATTCATCTGCTGATGATCCATGTCTTTGCCCATTTTTAGATTATCAAGGATGCAGAAGTGACGGGACTGCCAACATGGTGACAGCCAGAGCCACTGATTTTGATCTTCAAAACAGCTCTTCGGAAACCTGTGGGTGATGTCACATACACACCATCCAATCTTTATACTGTCAGTGGTCTGAACACTATGAGCCTGCAAATAAAAATAATTTCAGGGTGTGGAATTTTCAAGAAATCAGACATTTTTAGCCCTGACCTCTGTTACATCTCTGCCTGATGCTATCAGTTCAAGGTTACATTATTCACTAATAGCTTAACACACCCAAATTCTTGACCAAACTGTTGGCAGTCAGGTTATGGTTATATAGGTGCCAGGTTCTGACAAGGAAGAAGTGGAATAAAAAATATGTTTTCTCTGGTTGTGCTGCATTAGTTTTGACATTTTTATTACCGTCTATTGTAAGTCAGACACTGTTATATAAGAGCAATACTAAATGGGTGGAGTATAAATGTTAGCTAAGTGGGAAAGTTCTTTATTTAGAAGCAAAACATTTTGATTATTAACTCTTGTGCACTTTTTTCTTGAGTTAAACCCCCGAGGATGAATTGCCTTCTTTATATGCAAGGTTTTTAATTAATTATTAATCATTTATTTATCTAGCTTTTAAATTATGCTTATAATTATTTGGTAGGTAAGTTTTCTGTGCTTCTGCTTTGTGTTTTAATGCTTGCGCACAATAAACATTTGCATTACAGTGCTACGCTGTGGTGGGTCTTCTTCACCTGCTCACCTGTTTGTTAAACATGAGATTTAGAAAAGATGAGGACAAAAACTCCACAGGGCGCCTTTAATACACACAGTATGCAGTCGGGATGCAGCTATGATTGCAGATAGCACCTGCGCATACTAACAACCACGATAAATTCATGCAAAGAGCCTAAACAGTATTTGTCCATCTGGTCCAGGTGGACGTGCATATTAACACTGTCCCCTTGCCCTCGTTGACACTGAGCTGCCACAGTCCATCACGTATTCACCTGGGATACATTTACCTGCCTGATAGTAGATGGACATCTAGATGGACGTTAGGTGTCTTGAATAGCAAATTAAGATTTCTATCTGTGTCGCAAAGAGGACAGTGGCTGTTTCCAGAATTCTACAGATTGTTTATATTGTTGCAATGTACAACGCAGATGCAATGCAGGTGACTATCACTCTATCTGGTGTACGTGTGCAGGGACACAGAAGAAGATGACAATCTAGACCATAATGTGAAGAATGCCATCCAGTGCAGGCATGCAAGTGCCTGTGGTCTGTTTAAAGCAGGAGAAGGAATGTCTGGTCGTCTGGAGCCATTATTGCAAGAAAAATTACAGACAGGTCATTTCCCAATGGAAACATTGACCACATGTACTGTTAAATATACATACTGCACACTGCTAAACATTTTTGTCTTTGAATGATTTGACTGCTGCTGCTTAATGAGGCTCACCTCTGCACTCGGTGTGGACGCATCCAGGAATGCACGCTATTTTAAACAGCTATGTAACTGTTTATCCACCGGACTGTGAGTGCCTTCTTTTTGAAGTCATGACACTTAATCTTAAATGACTGGAAAGTTACCCATTTATGCAGCGAAACAACTCGATCAACCCTGCTTCCTTCCTGCAGGTCTTGGCTGTTTGGTTATGGCTAGACTTCATGTTTTGATATCAGCAGGCATGTTTGGGCCGGCGGTGCTGATAGGCCAGTCTGTCCCCAGTCTGTCCCCGAGCTGCTCTGGTCCCGGCAAACAAAACCAGGAAGAGGAGGAATGTACCAAGAGCGGCTTTTACTGTAATCATGCAGCCAGTCTGGACTGGAACTATAGAACAGCAAGTGAAAACACAAAAACAATTGATCTGTCGCAAAGTTGTACAAATAATTTCACAACACATATCATAAAAAGTTTTTTTTGTATCATTTGCAAGAGCACAAGCTGTAACACTTCACAATCCAACAATCCAAGTGATGACACCAGTGCCTTAATGTGTTTATGTCATGTTACACAGCACTAAGGGTACACAAGTTATTAGGGAGAGAGGGGAGAGTAGTGAGAGGAGTCTTATTTTTACCTCCCCCAAATTTATATTTCAGCATTCCCTTGCAGGATTTAATAAAAAATGTATTAAGGAATTGCCAAAAATCCATGGAATGCTAATTCTAGTTAGAATTTCTGCATTGGTAGCTATTGTGAACAATTTTATTTCATGAATATATTACGGTTTAAGACAGATTAGAAAATTTAAAATTCTTTATGCTTTGTTTTTTTTTTTTTTTTAGCCATGTTAGCTCTGAGGATGATAACGTTGGTTGGTTTGTTCGTCCAGACTGAAATATCTCAGCTCGTTCTAGATGCATTGCCATTAAAGTTCATACAGACATTAATGGTCTCCAGAAAATTGATCCTAATGACTAAAGGTGATTCCCTGATACCACCACCAAGTTGACATCTTTGGCTTTTCACAAAACGCTAGCACCATCACCATGTTGACAGGTGAGGATACAAAAACGCAAAACTAAGATGATGAAAATTGTTTTTTTAGTTAATTTTCGTACAGTCCCAGAGTCAAGCAAGGTAATTGCTAATTGCACAATAAGTAATGAAACACAGGTTACATTGCCCCGACCCTTAAACTGTACATGCAAAAACAACAGGTACACAAACAATTATAATCACACAATCATGATTTACCATCAGCCGGCGAGTGTGGAAGGGAAAAAAATCAGGGTAACAACATCGCATAAGGACTAATACAGAACAAAACAATGCAACTAGTGTTATGACAACGGCGTGATTAAGGTTATAATCTCAGCCCCCATCCAGCCCATATCAGTTCCCTGCGCAAACAGCAGACATGCTCCTGTTTTTCCTTTGTTTCTTTTCCTCTCCCGGTTCTCTCCTATGCTAAAGGAATTCGGCAGGAATGCAGAAAAAGCATCCTGTTTTCATTCCACACTCTTAGTCAGCTATTCACACTCTGTAGCGCAGCCCGGGGGGTCTGAGAGTTCTTTCTGACGTCAGGGTAAATAACTAGGACGTTTTTATCAACTAATGGAGACACAGGTGCATCATCATTACATGCATCCTGCATTACTTCCACTTCCACTTCCACACAAACACAGGTTTATTTCACTACACACGCAAGTAAAGCCCATCATATTAACCTGTGAGTGACTTTGAAGCGTGCTAATGCCTGACTTATTATTATCTGTCATTCCTTAAAAACACTTGACCTGTAACCTAGGACGTCCTGCAGATAATTGGAAGCCAAAAGTCACCGACATCCTCTTCAATAAACACTCTGTAAGCTCACGTCCCTCTCGGAGAACAGACTATCTAAAGTAAACATCAGCGTATGCGGGACAGACGCCCCTTCATGAAGAGATAACCACCACACGTTACATTCTGGACAAAGACATCCTATGTGTAGTAACCACATACTTCTTTTAATGTGGCTCACTCTTCCCCTCAGCTGCAGGTTCACTATCAATTTGGCCTGGTTACACTTTTATGTAGCAGGATGTATTTTAAATTCTCAAGTTCAACTCAACAAAGTCGGTTTTTGTGGCAATCGTTGTATTGACAAAAAAAATGGAGAGATGAGCCAAAACTCTCTTGGAAATTTGAGCCACATGTTAATAATTTCTCAAATCTGTCACTCCATCATTCATCTACTTTCCACAAACACTTTGTGCCTGCACTTCATATAATTTCTTGCAACGCAAAGAGAAAGAAAAAAATAAGGCTGCACCCTCAGGTCTTGTTGACACACCAGGCAAATTATCGAAGGGCGCTTTCACACCTGTGTTTGGTTCATTGGGTCATGTTCGTGTTCACATTATAGACTGGTCGGTAACTCACAGTGATACCACATGTACTTTAGCTGTAAGCTAGCTAGCAATGAATGTGTGTGTGAACTCACTCATGAAACTTTATGAACAACTTTATGAAGCAGGTTCACAAGTCACAGGACACACACACGTTTCAAGTTTCATTTTTAGGTCACATATTTACACCAATTTGTGTCGCACATGATGGATTTGTGTCTAATAGCGCCTTTCCTTTTAATTGCAAGCACACCAAATCTGAACACATAGCAACGGTTCTGTGTTTTTGTTGTTGTTGGTGGTGAAATATCTACAAAAAAGACACAATAGACATGATAGAGAGACATACAGATAATAACATAAAATCAGCATCATGCGGTAGAAATTAGATTAAATGTGTGTATGTTCGGAGGTTGGGATGTGGGGTAAAAAACAGAGACATGAAAGGACATAGTGGTGATATATTTAATGTGAATATAATAACTATAATGTGCATATTTGTGTTATCTAGTGTCACAGAGAGCTTGCATAGAAGTAGCTGATTATGAGCATTTTGTGAATAATTACCCACATATGTGTCACTATGGTTACCAGCGATTTGCATAAATATATACACTGCTTAGCTTCCTGAGCAGTTCACAATCAGCCGATGGATTTGATAGTAGTTTAAAACATATATCATAACTATCAGAACATCCTGATGTTGGCCCATTTGCTTTCAGACCACAAATGAAACACATCAGAGTTTGAAGTTGTTGCGGTTTGCAGTTTTGTATTTTTCCTTGTGTTTTCCCCGACCTTCATGTTCTGTGTTTGTCTCCCCTGTCTGCCTGTCTTATTACTCCTGCTACGCTTCCATTCATCCACACCTGCTCCTCATTCACCTGATTACCACCTCCTCCCGCTGCAGTACCTGCATGGCTTCATCCACCCATCGCTGCCAGTTCATTGTTGTAACCTTTGCAGTAACTAGACAACTTACAGCTCAGAAGATACTCCACTTGAAGAATCTTTTGGACCTTGATTTCTGTATGTCTTCATTGACTTCATCTTTTGTTTTTTCCCAGCCACGTTTACCTGTTCCGCCTGCCCTTTTGTTTCTCCTCCATTCTTCACCCACCCTACCTGGACCTTGCCGCCACTCTGCCCCTTCCCAGCTGTGTTACTTTTGTCGTATTTTTTATAATAAACCTTCTAACCCTATTCTCGCCTGGTGTCTGCATTGTGGGTTCAGCGGTCTGACCAAGCACATCTGCACATTCATAGTATTTATAGCATTCTGTGAATATAGTGTGAACTATACTGTCATATACTGTCATATACTTGCACATCAGCTTGCACTACAGCTCCTTTGTTTTTAGAAGATACTGTATATATATTTATATTGTTTATATTTTAATACTTGGTTTCTTATCTTCCTATATTTTTTATATTTTTCTTTTTACTAAACGTTTATTCTGCACCAATTACACCAAGTCGAATTCCTTGTAAGTGCAAACCTACTTGACAATAAACTTGATTCTGATTCTGATTCTGATTCTGAAGCAAAGACTTAACATAAGTGAAAGAGATCCTACTTTTCAACAGTCCTGCTTGGTCAGTTATAGATGAATGAATATAATTAGACTTGCAAAAATAATCACAAGAACATTGACTGAAACCTCAACGACGAGCTATTAACCAGCTCTTGAAAAGATTATTTTCTGTCCCGTTTCTAGATTATATGATTTGCTGAAATATCTCTGATGTCAGTAAGTTAGGTATTCTGGGACAACTAGTCGTGTTGATAGGTCTCCAGTGGACTAAGTTTTCTTATTAGATGAAAGAAGAAGGAAAACTTTGGGTATCACTTCTAGACTGAAATACATAGGTACATAGGTAAATAACAGGTCATGACCATACTGGGCCTTTTTTAAATCCACCCTGTTGTCCCTAATAGACCCTTAAAGTCTTACATATTTTATTCAGATGTATTCAGTTGTATTCAGTTATTCTTCAGTTTACGTAGCAAGCATTGTGTTTTTAACAATTACTGTCCATAATCATCAACCATATGTGATTAAACTGGTAGTAAGTTGTGGGCCTTCTATGTTTCTCAAAAGAAGTTCAGTTTTTCTTCTAAAATAGTTGCATGAAAAGAAAAGATCATGGTGGAAACTCTACCAATATTGTCATCAAAAGATGTTTTTTTTTTTTTAATGTAACTTTATAACTCTTGTATCAGTATTGCATAAGTTCAAATAAGTGTTTGCTGGAAGATGCAATCTGTAGCTGAAGATCTGGTGAGCAACACAGCGAATACATATAATGAGTCAAATAATGAAATTACCATCAAGCCACAGAGTATGTTCTTGCATTTTTATTTTGCAATACACAATTCAGTGCATCATTCATACAAACATAAATACATCTCTGAATAAGTTAGAGAATAAATAAATAAATTGTTCTATTTACAATAATTGCCATCATTCAGCTTTTAACAGTAAACCTGTAAGCTGGTAAACTATCCATCATTTACAGCATTGAGATATGTCAGGAAGAGTATTACAAGTTACAATGAAGTTTTATGTGTCCATGAGTTGACTACAATCACACAGTGCAGAGAAAAAGTGCAGTTGAGAGTTATAATTTCCCAGTGGCTAATTACAGAGGAATTAAGTGAACATTTGTCAGGGGAGAAAAACAATTGTTGCATTTTTTGGCAAGCTGAACGTCATTGAAACCTTCTGGCTTATCTTCAATCAAAACATTAAATAGGAGCTATGCAATAAACACTGGAGCCAACACAATAGACCTACTGTAGTTGTTTTGCTAGCAGAAAGTATACTGTGTATGTGTGTGTAGAGGACCTGACAATGGACCTTGTGTAAAGCTAATTGTTTGTTAGATAAATCCAAAAAGATGACCTTCATTTCACGATGAGGCAATGTGTGCCAAGAGTGAACAAGCTGCCATTTTGAAGCACTGCCTGACCATTAAAAACCCTTTTGTTAATTTGCCCTAAACATTAGGCAAGACAGCGGATTCCAGCTCTGATACAGAGGAAATTCAACCAAAACCAAAGGTCAGCAATGGCACAATTGTTTGCAAGACATTTGACAAACAATTCATAACTAAATACAGAGTTGATATGCCTCTGCCATAATGTTCCTACAATCCTGGATTGAAATCTGTCCATTGAGATGAGTCACAGGTCTGCTTTGTCCTTAGAAAGTAAAGATCAGCGAATCAGTGACAGATAAGTCTTTCTTGATGAGATTAGCTACAAGGCTGGAAAACAGTTTCCATGTTCTTTAATCGATCCTTCCTTGGCATGTGGGGAATGTTTTTAAGCTCAAAAAACGTCAGAGGGTTCACAATGTCTCTAAACCTCTCCACCCAACTTTGTAGGGCTTGTCCTTCTGTAGAGCTTCTCTGTTGGATAGCTGCCAGTCCTCCTGTTTTGTTGATCAAATGCTTGATCCGCTGCCTCTTTTGTTTTCCCCAGAGTTGGTAAGACTCTTGACATGTTTCATAACCCGAGTACTGAGCACTGAAGGCAGCTCGAGGAGTCTTCGATCGATTGAAGTTCAGTCTCTTCTGGTGTTCGCTCTGTCTTTATCTCCTCGTTCTGCTTCTCAATCTGTTGACCCCACCTGGGCTCTCATTTGATGACAGAATCACTTTTGCAAACGCAATGTTGGACTTGACCAAAGATCTGCAGGAAAAACAAAAGAAAACAGGTAAGATATGTGTCATATGTCTTAGAAATGCCCTTTAAATGCAGCAGAATATGGATTTGAAGATCATCTTTAAATTCTTCTTCATTTACCTGAAAGATTCCAGCAATTTGTTGCTGTTTGTGCTTGCAGATTTTACCGATGAGTCCACGACATTTGTTGTTGGATTCTCTGAGCTGTGGACAGAAACAGCAACAGCATTAGAACAAGAACATAACCCTGCCAGTGCCTCAGGGAAGTAAACTTGTACAAGCTGAGGGTTTCTCCTGTGTATTATGACGTTACTTGAAGCAAAGGTAGTCTGGGGTTGACCAGGTAATCTCCTTGGAATGCTAAACTAATATATTTTTAGGTGCCTTATGGGCAGGAATGCAGGGCACACCTTACAAAACACCACCGAGGATAACATCTAAGTGATAGCGACTAATCCATACTGGTGGTTTCATGACTGCAATAGCACGAGGACGCAACAAGCATTCCCTTGAGCAAAAGCAGAAATCTAAACTGTCCATAAATAGCAACACTGCTAATAAACTCTTAGTGATTCCTTTCAAGGCCTTCAAGGAAATGCGGGCCATTCTCTGCACTATGACTACTACCCCTATGCTACAGTCACCAACTGAATCATTTGGCCTCCTCTGTGACTCGTCCTACATCAACATACTGTACAGGCTTGACACACATGACTGACACTGGAAGGAGACACATAATCTTCTTTGATATTATCTAGCATCCAAGAGAGGGTACGTGATGGGAAGGTCTTGTTTTGCTGTAGGTCTAGGTGGATGGAAGAAGGAAGGGCGGCGCTCACCTTTTGTGGCAGAATCCGGAGCAGGTTTTGTCGGCTGGATTGCGGCATTCGCAACGGTCAGTTGAACGGCGCCGGCGAGACACGGGACTTCCAAGGCCATAAGGAAGGAGTTTACTGTAAAAGAGAACATAACTTCTTAGGACAATGTCGCTGAAAGCATCTGTATCTGCAGTTAGTTTAGCAAATCGTCCCTGAGCGCTGTTGCTTGTTCGGGTTTCTTGCGTGTCTAAAGTGCTCTGCAGCCTCACCTTGGTGTGTTGACCCAGATAATATCCAAGTGGCAGAAGTAGATGCATTCTTTATCATCCCAGTTGTTACAGGAGCAGCGTTTGGTCCTGACGTGATGTGGTTGTGGAGCCTGAGCTGGCAGCTCTGCCCGGTCTGATAAGGGGAGTCCACAACCTAGAAAAACACAAAAAATCCAGAGATTAAAAAGTGCCAACTAATACTTTGCAGTATGACTATGCAGTCAGTGATTATCACATGTAAATACACAGGAGCCCACTTGACGGGCTAACACCCACTAGTGCTGTTAAACAAATGTGTTTGTGATTAACAGTGGAACATATCTATCATATTATAATCAAAGTCAACAAACCTAATCCAAGTCAAACAATCCTGCAAGATGTTGAATAAAGGTTTAATCAGTAATGCTGAAGTATTGATTCATAAGAGGAAAATGCTCTCTTGAGGGGGGAACCCCAGCTCTTGCTTTATACTTTTTGTGGTGACTGGCAGAGGGTCAAAAGCATGACATTTTTTAGTACACATCACACAGATTTCTGTGGTTTTTACTGTTTTGTTTTGTTTCAATGCTTATTTCGGTAAACTTCAAACCCTAACTTTAAAACCATTATCTAAACTGGATATTCATTGCAGCCAAAAATAATATATCATAAAAGCAAATTAATAATTTCTTTTACTGGATTTCACCAATAAAAAACTACAAAAGTTGTCACAAATATTTAAAAAATCACCCCTAAAATGCCAAGAAACCAAAGAAAAGTTACTCACCCTCATGCAGAGCCATGCAGATGATGAATAAAGTCAGTGTCTTGCACATGAATGAAGCCATCATCATCTCGTGTCTGATGTCCTGATGTGTGTCAAAGAAGCAGCAGTCAGTTTACACGCTCCAAGAGGTGTAGGCAAGTCTTTGCAGTTGAGGCTGGAGAGCAGCAACAGGTGCTTTGTGTTCACGCTCCTGACAGGACATCCTACTTATACCCACCCAGTGGGTGATAACATGACATGCCCCTCCTACCTCTGTCGCTCGCCTGTCTATGCAGAACAGTGTTGTTACACAACACACACATACTCCACCTGCTCCCCCTCACATTCCAGCAGTGCCCTTAACATAGAGTCGGCGCCCCCAACAGGTCAAGAAGGGAAGGGAGAACATGTAAGGGTTAACTAATACAGGCTGTAGAGTTTGTATTAACAAGCCAGAACCTCATATACTCTGCTGCTATTCAATATATTTTAATATTTCAGAGTGCAAACTGACTAAAAATCAGTTAAATCATCTAAGAATGTCCTGTAAGACTAAGACTGAGACTGAGACTGCCATACCAAACTGGAAGTAGTGTACATTTATTGTCTTTAACAAACGAAAAACAAAGTTCCAAGACAAGATGACAGCTGATTTTGAGCGCAGTAACAACAGTGATTATGTGAAATTAAACAAATTTAAGGATTTCTGTTGCTTTACTTAGATTAGTGTATTTATGGATTTTAATCTGCCAGTATGTGGATATGAGAGAGAAAAACAAAACAGAAAAAAACAAACAGAAAAAAACAAATTAGGTAACACCAAAAAAAAAAAGCCTGATAACACTGGAATCTGAAACAGCAAAACAAAGAAAGAAAGAAACAAAGAAAGATCTCAAAGCTTCTATAACAACATACTTGACATAATTTCTGGTGTGACTGGTGCACACACCTTCAGTCTAGGCTAAGCCTGCTCAGTAAAATCCCCAAATTAACCAAAAGATCAACCAAAAAGTGTTTGAATTTCTCACACAGACAGTCTGACAGCAGGTATTTAATGCCCCAATGTTTCTAATTCGACTTAAAATATTAATATGCTTTAGTTGAGCTGAGGCAACTTGTAAACAACATAGTTTTCCTTTAGATTTTGCCATTATGAGCAATATAAACACTTAAAAACTTTATAATAGATTAGTTGTAAGCAGATTTAAGTATCTGTCAACAGTTAAAACATTTTTTTTAATTGGTGTTTATTGAATGACTTACATTGTAATCATATATCATGAACAAACACACAAAGGTATGCAAAAAAGTATAAATTAACTGTTTACACACATGTACAAATCATTCATTATAAATAATTATCAAGGTGTATTAAGACATTCACTTGAAAGCATCTTTCATCTCAAGTCGTTTGGTGTTTGCTCGGTTGTCATGAAAAGTAAATGTATATGTATAAATTCTGCATTCATACATGTAATAATACATATTTCATATTTTGTATTCATAGAACATTTTTCATATAATTACAACAGTGTTATATCATCAGTAATTCATGAGCTGTTTATATACAAAAGATGGAAGTTCAAGAAAATATAACTACTGACAAACACATTGATTAACAGTTATAAATGTCTTTATCTGCTTGCAACAAGATAATTTATTCATTGTTTATATACAGCTTACTGGCTCTCAAATGACTTGTTTAAACAGCAGGCTGTAGACTGTCATCCTGAATAATGAGCAGACTTCTTTCTGAGTGGCAGCAGATGATTGTCACAAAGACAGAAGTCATGTGGGGCTATGACATGCTTTGTGTTATTCTTTCTTTCTTTTCTTTTTTTTCCAGAGGCGTTGGGCATGCAGGATGAGTCTGGAGGCGGCAGAGGAAGAGATGAGCGGTGGCAGTAGAAACAGACAGAGGGGGTCTGCATGTGCCACACGGCTGATACGAGGATGATGAAGCCAAGGAGAGCATGTCAGCACCCCCCGCAGGAAGGTGAGGTCATGGCACGATTGTCCCACACGCCCCTATACTGGCACACGAACAATATCTCAGCGTGTAACATGTTTTGACCTTGGTAAAGAGATACGCAGCCGCCTGCTTCATCAGGTTTCTGCAACACACATACATCACGTCTCTGTGAGTTTACACTGTCTATCTCTGACAATAACAGACATCATGGATTTGACCACAGCGCAGCCGCCCACACAGTCTAAACAGTTACAGTAAGTCTTGCAAACACCTTTAGGTATCCTCTTATCAGCTATAGAATAGAATGCATAAGTGAAATCCACAGGTATGAACAATCATAAGGAGCTTATGACGTACGTGCATCTGATAACGGGAGGGAAGAATGAATGGATTAGGACGAACTTTACAAAACTCGACACAAAGAACAAATCAGACAGACGTGTAATATTTAAATATACAAATAATTTAGCTTGTTTTTATTCTACTGACTTTAAAGGCTTCATATCAGTCAACTATTTTTATTTCATGTAATAAACACCTAAGAAAAACTGCTTCTTGATAAGTGCTCTGGGGAACTTTTTTATCCTGAAGAACCCTGTCTTTGCTCTTTAAGGTTCTTTGGGGTGATCTGGTTTTGATAAAAAACCAACAAAGGGACGGTTTGAACACGTTTGAACTGCGTTTGTTTTGTGAACCTGAAGTACGTATGGGTAAATGCTCAACCTGTCGACTAAAGAAAGTTCAAACATTCCTTTGAAGAACCAAAAAAGGTTCCCCTATGGAAACACTTCAAGTTCTAACATGAACCTTTATTTTGAAGGGTGTATATGCCGCTTATTGTGTGCTTATATTTTACCTATTGTCAAGATTTTCAAATTAATATACTTTATCATTCTTTATCTGTTTTGTTTTTTTTATTTATTAAAAGTAAATATTCACATAATTTAATGTTAGTGATTTGTATTAAAACCTTTTTATATAACTCATCTATAACACATCCCTTTATTTAAGTCCCTTTTATTAAATGTATCTTTTTAAAAACATTTCACACAATGGTGTATGAAGAGGACCCATTCTTTAAACCTCTAATTGTTTGTTAATTTTCAATGAAACTGTTGTAATCTTTGCATTTTGTATGTATTATATTTTAAACGTGCAATTGAAGTCAATTCCTCCCTGAACAACGTAACAAACTGTAATTTTATTTATTTATTTATTCAAGCATTATCAGAATCTAAATCTAATTAGTCTTATCTTTGTTCCTTCCAATTGGTTTTCTAGTACACGTAATGTATGATGACAATAAGTATTGAAAAATCACAATATAAGGTGTAAAGTCAGTTCATTAATATATTTTCTTTGAAAGATGAAGAGTTTTTTTTTTTTTTTTTTGAACTGGTCATGTGTGCACTCTACCATAAATGGTTTTAAGTCCAACCTAAGTCGTCACCAGTCTAAAAAAACAGGAAGGAGTAGGCAACAATTGGTCATTTAAGAACTTTAAAGTATGGAAAATCTTACTAATGTCAAGGAATTTTGCATCAGAGCTGCAGCGGAAACCCAGAAGACAAACAGAGACACCTACAGAAACAGGAAAAAACACTGCTGAAACACGCATTTGTGTGTGTGCGGTCATAGTTTGCAGGGGTTAAAGGGTGGGGGAAATGCCTTAAGGATGTCACAATGCAGGATGGCATTTGACCAACTATTTGTTATAGTGAAGGAAAAAATGCTCATCTAAAGCAAATATTTGTCCAGTGGTGCAGACAGGAGGAATGGGCTCAATCTAAAGTTGCCCCCTCCCCTTCATTTCCCCTTCCCTTTATCCCTTTCCCCTGCTGCTGCTGCTGCTCCTTTCTCCAGACAAGGCAGCAAAGCAACACAGTGACTCTGCAGTTGCAGTGTAAAAAAAAAAAAAAAAAATGCGCCCTTATCTATTTCCCACTTCCGAGGCCGACAGAGGAATGTGTGGCGGCACAATGACAAACAAATAGCGGAGCCGTGATTGCAGAATCCTTTGAAATGTTTTTTTACGCATCCATGTCCTGGACGCTGCAATGCTACATATATCAGAGTGAAACATCAGCAGCTCTGTACTGGATTTGGGAAAGTCCACACCATACAAAAGAAAAAAAGATTATGTTTTCCAAAAACGTCAGTACTAATCCTCAAAGGCTTTTTTCTCTTGAAACGTTAAAAGTGAAATTGAAAACACGAACAGCATGAATCCAATGTCTTGCTTGCCAGGTGAAGGAGCTAAACATTCAAACAAGGCTATTAGCACATAATATCAGTTTGATATTAAATATTTTCTTACCATATAAGTAATACTCGGGATAAGTAGTTACACACTGCAAGACAAGAACAATGTTGTTCCCTTATTATGTCTTCTACATAGATTACCAACAGCCTACATTTAAGACCCAGTAGTAGTTAAAACATTAAGAGGTCTGCCGAAGTCAGTGTGTTCAACCAACTCGTGCCATGTCTCGATTCAGATACTTCCGTTAGTACACTCCTGTGTAGTATTGTGTACAGTATGTACTTCCTGGCTTAGTGGGCTAATTTCAGCGCCTTTTCTTCTTCGAACTGCAACCATGCGAAGAATTAGCAACATTTGACTGCCAAAATATAAATATAAAACATATGCACAACTTTCATTGGTATATTGCCGTATTCACCAAAACTACTTCAGCTCAGCCGCCATGTTCACAATGCTGGTGGTCCCTCCACTTCCTCTTCGTAGCCAGAATGGCGTCCATTGAGGGCGAGAAGTGTCCGGCGTTCCACGCTCAACTTTTTGACCGTTATGAGTGCACCATCCGGGTACTCACAGTACACTGCATTTTGCCATCATTGTCACTGTGTATGTACTCAAAATAACAAGTGTAAGAATGTGAGTATGCAAATTGAGACACAGCAACGGAGATAGCGTTAAGCTAAGCACAGCTGACCAGATCTACCAGTGGCAGTTGCAATGTTGGGCAAACAAGACATGTCTGGTCCTGCTCTGTCTAAAATGAGGGAATGTTTCAAATGTTTCACCTTTGGAAATCAGACATTTCATACTGTGCTTGGCAGATGATAGCAACAGAAACTGACGCTAACGTTCAGGTCATTTCGACTGTTTGTCTGGTGACAAAAAACAGGGAAAAAAGTGTCAATAAAACTCAGTATTAACAACAAAATAATCAAAGAAGCTCATTTGAAATGAGCTATACACAGTTTGTATCAAAATACTCTGAATACGCAACACTGCAAAAGTAGCTAAACTAGCTAAGTCCTCCTGTTTTTTCCATCCTATCAACATGTGTGAATGCATGACAGGAATACAGAGAAGAGTTGATCTTTAACTTAACCTTCAATGAGACCAGTAAGACTCACTCATATTGGCTCTAATTTAAGTCTTTACCACCGTCAGAAATGTGACAGCACATCAGAGAAGAATGTCAACATGTCATCCGTTAGGAGTTGAGGTAAGGGAAGAGCAAGTAACGGTGACTCACAAAACAGACACCCACAACCCTGATATGAGTGAGGTGAAGAATATGGGCGAAACCCTTGTACAGTATGAGTAGATGGAGGCTTTGATAGCAGCATCACTACCAGCATGTCCAATACAAAAACACAGAACAGAGCCAGAAACTAATGACGACTTTGACGAGTGAGGGTGTCTGCTACACCTGTCTGCAACGACTAGTCAACCGTAAGCTCTTATCCATACCAGTTAGATCAACTCATTTGGCATGTTTCTTCATAGATATGATGACTACGAAATGTATGAATGAATCCAAAAGTAAAAATGAATTACTGAATTTTTACAGCCCTACTGAGAGCTTTTATATTCCCCACAATCTTCAGCTGAGTCACATCATGTTTCAATGTCATGATCTCATGATCTCCTCTTCTAACGAACTCTAACGAATGTATATCATATATCTATGATTAAATAATATAAACTTATGGTTCACTTACTAGATTTTTATGGAGCTTTCAGTTGAATCCCATGGCCTTATTCAACAACTGGAGCTTGCTCAGGTGTCAGAGAGCAAGATCGACTGGTTGATGATCACTGATGATATGATCAAAAGCAAGACTAATGCTGCGTCTTAAACGATCATTTAGAATATTTTATTACGCAGCACATAATGCTAGACATAAAATTTATATATGTGTTTTATATACTTAGATAAATGAGATATTGTTATAATGATAGTATTAATAATGAGTAAAAAAGTAACTAAATAATTAGTCACTTTTCATTTATTTGAAAGTGTTACCACAATTATTCATTACTGGGTGACTGTCATTTAAAAGCTTGAAACTTTATTTTTAATGTTAAATTTTCATTTTCTGAGTTGTTTGTAATTGAACTCTACAGCAAAAGTTAGAGATGAAGGGAGGGAAGCAAAACAGTGGGTACAAAATCCACAAAAATAAGATATGAAAAGAAAAACAAACTGTTTTTATATTATCAATATAATTTAAAAATGAAACATTCATTTTATTTCTTTAACTCTTTTATTAGCAGGTAACATAGCCCTTAATTCTGTACTTTTGTGCTCTTACAACACCTGAACAAACGCCTAAAAATTTCATATACCTCATCTTTACAGCTATTTTTTAAGTATTTGCAGACCCGTTGATTTATTTATTTTGCATTGGCATAGTAGCAAACATCTATGACATTTTATCATAACAGAAGATATCTTTGGTAAAAATAGTAATGATGGAGAACATTTCTCGTAAAGGGAGAGACGTTTAATATTCCCATGAACTTCACCTGACTCACATCATGTTTATATGTCAATCCTGTAATCGTTATCAAAAATTAAAAATGCATCGTGTAGTCAGGACTTTCGGAAACAGGTCATGAGAAAATAAGAAGAGAAACTGGAAAATAAGCCAGTTTGTTTTTTTTCCGCCTTGAAGCTTGAACTTTTAGTGACACAATTCCTGTTTCTGCAGCCACGATGGAGAGAAAATGTAGGGGAAATTCAAACCAAGACTTTTATGTTTATTGTTTTCTCTCAGTTAGGATATCTACCATTGTCCTTGACCTGTTTCCATGAAACTCCAAATCCCGTTTCCTCCTCTCCAGTGTCCTTAGGTTGCAAGACTGTTCATCAGTATCAGTACTGTTTCCCTTTGCGCACAGGAGAAACTCCCCGTAAAGTGCATCATCATCTCCTCTTCTAGTGAACCTTATCACACTCCTCCTTCTGAAAGGCTCCGTAAATTATTACATTATAATTGTGTTGATGAATTTCAAGGGAATCTTTGGCTCTTGTTGTTTCTGTTGCTGTGGAGCCACAACACATTTAATCACATCCACTACCTTCCTCATGGGCGCTTATCTGTGCCAACAAAAGAGAGGTATAAAAGTGAAGTGAATCATGGCTCTAGATATAAATTAAAATTCCTTTCTCCACACCTTTGGTGATAATAGTTTCTATCACCATTGGACTATGGAAATACCCAATAAAGTCCCTCCTCGTCTTCCTCCTTCCTCCTGCCTCCCTCTCTCGGATTATCCCTGCTGCATGTGTGTCATCTCCTGGATGATTTATTACAGGAGAGGGTTTCTGTATATGGGCCAGTACCTTCCTTAGTGTGATGTCATTCCTTTCACTTCACAGTCAGCGACTTAAAAGCTGCATCCTCCTGCCACCCAGTGGCTTCATGTGGCATCTTCACTTCTGGGAAACAAAAGACGAGCTGCCTTTATGACCAACACGTCAGCAGGGAGGAGAAAAAATGAAGATCGATGCAAAATATAACAAAATTAAATTAATCAAGGCGGGCCATGAAACAGATTTGAAGGAAAGTGAGTGTTTCTCATTGGAGAAGTGGAATTTCAACGTCAAATACAATATTAACCATAGCCACAGGGTGGTGCCACAATATCTGCAGGCAAAGAACAAGAAGAAACCTGATTGTGCCTTGAAAATATGAAAGAAAGCACAATTATACAGCTACATAAACACAACAGAAGTGATACTTTTAGCCCTGTTTTTACAGTGGACATACACTGACCTGAGCTGAAAAAGACCAAACAGGTGTGTTGCATTTTTGAGCTTTTCAAAGGGTCAGTTCATCCAAATCATCTTCTGAAAATCTTTTATAGAGACAGTATGAAGTAGCTTTAATGTGACCTGTGAATACTTCAGAGCAGGTTCAATGTCACCAGGCTCTCTTTGTGGTATCGGGTTGATCCTGGATAGCTGTTCTCACAAAGCCAACCGGCGGCTCTGTTGACTCTGGGTTTATTAATCGTTCTGTGAGCTCATGCATGTGAAAAGAGGCACGGCTCGCCACAAACATCCAGTCAATAGAGCCTGAACATATTATGTAGTTATTAAGAAACTGTTGATTACCGTTGAGAGTCATGATTCATTCAGGTGAAAGCACAGCACTGTGGTATGAAGAGCAGTAGTGGAAACAGCTGAAAGTGATCTAAATCTTACATACTGGACCTTTAAAAGAAATGTTAATTATCCATAGAGTCAGTGTGGGGTGTCTAATGTGCACTCTTTACTAGCGTTAGCTAGCTAACTTTGTTAGTGTTGGCTTGCCGGCTAAAATACAGAGTTTGTACAATTATGCCACACTATATATTGATATAAAAGTTATCTTTAGCTAGCTTAAAAGGCTAGTACGTCTTCTGTAAATAGAGCCTGCTAAATCTTACACACTGGACCTTTAAAGTGTCGTTTTTCAATGCTTTCAGCATCATGAAGGAAATTACAATTACCCTGATTGTGTTTTGTCGAGACTTTGATCTCAGAAAAAAAAACAAATTAGACCAAAACTACTTAAATGTAAGTGAAAATGTGTTTTTTGGTAATTTGGGTGACCTGACCCTTTACCTAATATAATATTCTTTAGTATGTTTCCATCAGTGTATAATAACCTGAATATAAGAATCGTAAAATATGGACTTTCGCTTTTAATGTGAATTTGGCAGCCAGAGTTTTTCCTACATGTTTGGAAGGAGAGGGTGAGATGTGGGAGAGTATTCAGTTGGGTGTAATCTGCAACTTCACCACTAGGTGTCGCTAAATATTACACACTGGACCTTTAAATCAGCCATTGATTGCCATTCATTTCTATACATCAAATAATATTTGAAAAACCAGTTTCGGTGGAAAAGAAGACCAATAACTAACAAAAAAAAAAAGCCACACACGTAACGCCGTTTTAATATAAATCTGTAAAAATGAGAAGTTTAATGGTAAACATGAAAATGACAGAGTGATTGTATCATTTATAAAAGCAACAACACAAAAATACATGTATCTGTTTATGAAAAAAACTGCACCGTAGCTACCATGTACATGAAACAGGTTTCCTCTGGGATATCAAATTATTTGTCAGTGCACTCCAAATGTCTTGATCTGAAACTTCTTTTCCTAAAGACATTAGAAAAGGAGGTGATCGTAACCCTGCTTCTTTGAACACAAACAAAGACAACAACAGCAACAACAAACAAAAAAAAAACAAAAAAAAAAACTGACAAATAATAATAATCACAGCCTTTAAGAATGACATTTCAAACCACAATCTTGACATAAAATTGCACTTCAAAATACTGGTCAGGATGAATAAATATTTGTAGTACCTTTCTATATCCATTCTGGTAATACAGTACATTAACACAGCAATAGTATATTAGAGCTGTCAAAGGGGTTAATAGGGAAACTGATTAAAACTTTGTCTATTTTCATTCCAGCTGCTTTTGCATATAGTACAGAATTTGCATAATAGCACATAAATAAATTAACACCGATGACATCAAACAAGAGGGTAAAAAAAGATATACAAAACATACTGCATATCTAACATAGTGTCTATATATATTATTCATATAATTACATAATAGCGTCATTCAGAAGCGGTGCTGAAGTGCTCTTGCCTTTTTGTCCTCGGTGTCCAAACCGGTGCCGTGTTTTTACACCACACTCTGATTTTTAGATGTTTGCACTGTCCCTTCAGACTCTCCCTCCTATCAGAGTTGTGTCTGGGAGGAAGGAGCCTTTTTTTGGCCTTGCTTGGTCTCGGGGTAAACACACCTCTCTGTGACATGTGCGTCTGTGTTTACCTCCGGGCGCCTCGTCTCTGTCCCGGGACTCGATGGTTGTTGTTGGATGCTGAAGCATCCACGACTCTTTCTGTGTAACAGAGCGTCCGATTGGCTGCTGCCGGACGTTCCCCCTAACGCTCCGGGTTCTGGCGGGCTGGCTGGACTGCTGGGCGACGTCTCTTTGAGAGTATCCTGGCGCTGCAGCAGAGACAACCTCCCCTTCGGAGCGTCACTTAGTCTCCAGGATGTCCCCGCAGAGTTAGCTGTGGCTGCCGTGGGGCTGCTCACCAGGCTGTACAGAGGGAGGAGGGACCTGGGCTGAATCATGTGAATCCCCCCGATGGGAATCAGGAGGCTCGGGGCTCTGCTCGGCTGCTGGGAGTGCAGAGGGAGGTGACTCAGGAGGTTGTGGGCTCCGCGGGGCCGCGTGGGATGTGGGGTGAGGTGGGTCAGACCAACCTCATCCACGGACTAGAACAAAACAAGAAGAAATGAAACTTGAACGGTTCTGCTGGGAAACTGGGTCAGGATACAGTCAAGAAAAGACAGAATGCCAGTGAAGCAGATTCGATATGTAGTGTCGATCAATAACAATGACTCAACAATCACTTGGTGCTGAGAAAACAACTTCAAAACAACTTAACAGTTCATACGTTAATTACGTTATTCATATAGATATGTTTTATATTCATATTTTGGCAGTCAAATGTTGGCGCTAATGCTCCGCTGGGTTGCAATTCGGTGAAGAAGAAGTGGCAAGGCCCATGCTTGAATTAAGCCAACGCTACCTTGCTGAAATTAGTGCAGGAAGTATAGAGTGTACTACATAGAAGTGTACTAACAGAGGTTTTGCAAATTTATGCACAGTATGAGTAACTTTTGCTAAACAGCGGCCACTGTGGCCACAGGTGGCAACTACAAGATAACGATGAGTTGAATTTCTCGTCATTTAACCTCTCACCTTGCCGCAGTGATGTACAGGTGTACTCCAGGACCCACTGACATCACTACAGGTGCGACAAAGCACACCTTTAACAACAGTGGTGAGTGAAACACTGGGTTTTAGCCTGCTGCTTTAAAGGCATCACTGTGACGCAACCTGCCTGAGAGCGAGGGGAATGGGACGGCAGGCAGGAAACAACAAACACCTCTCCTGTTGAGGCACTGAGGTTGAATCCAAATGTCTGGACTTCCCCACACTCACAGACTCACTGAATTAACGCATTCCTAGGAAGTGCCGAGGGCTGTCCAAGTCCAGAGAGTTTGCTGAGGATGCAAACTTTTGAAACAGAGTTTCGAGCAGAGAAAACAAGGATGTAATAATTATAACGTTTGATAAAATAATATCAGTTTGTTTATTATAATCTGTGACTGAGTCAGGAAAGGCTTGATGTTCGGATGTTCGTGATCTTCAGTTAAAGATTCCATTTGAACATTCATATAAAAGATAAACCTAAATGTGTATATCAACCTTTATCTCATTGTTTTACCTCTATATCTGTTTTATACTGAAAGCAGCAGAGCCTGCATTCATTTTGCTTAAATTCATATCCATGGAAACAATTGAGGAAGTCCTATTTAAAAGTGCATTTTATCCCCTTGTGGCCAAATGTCCTTGAAAACTAAACCTGGTTTACTTTTTCTTTTTCATTAAAACTAGTCAAACTTCTTTTCTTTTCTTTTATCACAATAAAACAACTAGCAACAGTAGCCAGAGAAGCTAGATAGTTTGCTAATTATTGTCTAATAAACCACCAGCGACTGATCAAACCAGACCAAGTTAGACTGTAGCAGTAAAACTGCACTGAGTGTACTGAATTGAGCAGGGTTGCATCTTACTGCTAAACTCCACCGAGCACGGCTGCAACGCGTCCGAAGCGTCTGTCGTGAACGGCATAGAGAATCTGGTTGATTTTCAAAATAAAACACCCTGTACAAAACCAATCGTAAAAACATAAAACAAATCTGAGCAAGTCAACAAAATCTGACAGGCAAAATGTGTTGCTGCCTTGATATAATAGAGACGTTGCCGGTGGCATCCAAGCATTACTGCTCATGAATTGAACTTCTCATATCTAAGATGATTATTTCATGTTATTTCATCTTTTAAAAAGAAAAAAAACATTTTAATATTTTACAGCAGAAATGTATAAAT
Source organism: Sciaenops ocellatus (assembly GCA_033000465.1). Classification (NCBI taxonomy): domain Eukaryota; kingdom Metazoa; phylum Chordata; class Actinopteri; family Sciaenidae; genus Sciaenops; species Sciaenops ocellatus. The sequence goes on from CP136873.1 coordinate 16,314,523, forward strand.
TAGAGCGCTGATACTCTGATAATGATAAATTGGGATATATATTTTTTTTTTTCAACATAATTTACATAAACATTAGAAAACAGTTTTGCTAAAAAAAACATTTGGTTAATGAGGGTGAGAGATTTTACAGTTGAAATTACCTTAAAAACTAAATTACCTCAAAGACGTATTTGGCATTCTTGTATTGCAATACCATGCTATTAATTGATGTACACATCCGAAAATACTGATATATCTATGATAAGCTAACGTGGGCTGATCCAGTGTAAAATAATATTGAAACAAATTACTAAAATTAGTAAAAAAAATATATGTGGTAACGTATTCAGGTCTACAGATGTACACATCAAATATTTAGGCGTATAAAAATGGCCCCCCTTTACCAAAAAACACTCAGTTTACAGATGTAACTAATGTGAACAGAAATGAGCACAGATGTGAAAAACAACCCTGTGGAGAATGTAAATTAGTATCTACTCCTATGAGACCTATATTAGTGCGAGGAGGAAGTGGTGAGGTTACACCATAACATAACCACAAGTTTGGAGTAGACATGTTTTTTTTTTTTTTTTTATTAGGGTGAACTGAGATATTCACCCATGCTGTTTGCATCGTCGACATGTGGTTCCAATCTTTGGTATTTAACGATCGGCCTGCTTCTCATTTTATCAGCGGCTGCCCAGGGAAAACATGTTGTGTCTATTTGGGAGCTCTCCTGCATTATTTTAAGGTTCCGAGCTGCAGGCTCGGTTTGAGTGATATAAAACAAGAGAGTTGCCTTTTCCTTCCTTTTCCAATAAATGTGCGACTTTAAAATAACCTCATATGTACCAGCCTATCTATATTTGTTCTAGATGTTGACTTACTGGGATTTAACTGAGCCACACAAGATTAGCTTTGTGAGCCAAAAGCTGATTTATTTAAAACTGTAGGCTAAACTAACAGAGATGGATCAAGTCACAGGTGAGTGAAGACTGCGGTTTGAACAAAAGCCACGTTTTTTTTTTGACCAGCGTTAATTATATACACGACGAAAACAGAGCATCACGACAGATTCAAACTCAGATAAAAACAATGCCTGGGTTAGGGTAATTTTTCGAAGAGGACTCACCAGCCTTGCTGTAGATGGTCGGTCTCTTGGGTGAAGACATACGTGACACTGAGCAGAGGTGTCTGCCAGCGAGCCCGTAGGCCCGGGCGACTCAGATCCATGGGACTGAACTATTATAGGAGAAAGACCTCTAACTGGGGAGACTGGTCTCAGAGGAGAGCTGGAGACATGACAACTGGATGGGGAGAGGGAGGAAGGGGGAGCAGGGGACTGGCGAGGCCTGGGCGGCGGGCTGCGAGGTGGAGACGACTCCCTCTGTGGAACCAGCGATGGAGTGCTCTGCGAATGGGAGCCTCCAGAGGACGCCAGCGTCGAAGCGTCAAGGCGCCTGCGGGCGAACAGCGCCCTCCTCGCACTGGCCGAGCTCTTCTGGGTGGAATCCTTGGGTGGCAGCCGGGCGGACTGGCTCGGTTCGGGCTCCATCGGCTGCCCTCCTGGATGAGATTTCTCGCTATCGGAGGAGACGGTGTGAGAGCTTTCAGAAGACCTGCTGTCTTCATCACGTCTGCCTTCATTCGCCTTTGCATTGTTGCCCTCATCATGTCCAGTTTTCCCCAGATCACAGTACCGATGATTTTTTCGTTTATCAGGGTGAATTGATGGTTCTTCACTGACTCCTAGGACAGGAAAATTTCTCTGTTCAACACATTTAACAACCAACTTCATCTTTTAGTTGAAACAAATCAATATCAAGGCTGTTAATCTACTAATCTACTGTATAAACAACAGAGATTCCTTCCTAATTTGGGTCATTTTTTCTACCCTACTAAGTATTAAGTCATGACTTTCATAACTGCACCAATGTGTAGCCACATCCAGCATATAATATGAAGTGTGTAGGCATGAATGGGCTGTGTTTTGGCCGGTTGTTAACAGGCGAGTACATGTTGTCCCTGGGCGTAACGCATGAGAGCCACTCCATTGTTTCTCATGGCAAACCTTCTCCCACATATCTTCCATCTTGTACGCCCAAAGATCTTGATATGCTTGCTAACCGATGTTTACATTTCTCTTCAAACAAATGCGAAATGTTGAAGCGCAATCAAAGCGGCAAAGCGTAGAAGCCGACAGAATTAGTGCACCGTTTGAGGCCATTAATCAATACAAAGTCTTGGAAGGAGGCAGCTCGGGTTACAGTGGTGGATATAATTGTGAGTAGTCACCAATAAAAGGACTGTTTGTGTTTTTCTAATTAATTAAATAAAGCCAATAACTTGATGTACTCTATAGAGCTTGCATCTAGCATACTGTGTGCTGCAGCAGTGCATTAGCTTGATGTTTCCATGGTGAAAGATTTCAGTAAAGATGATTTTCACTTTTACTAGTCAGATTTTTACGCAATAATAAACTGGACATGTACCTGGAGGTGTAATATTGTAACTAACCAATTGTCTTTTCACTGCTCACTCTCAGTGTTAGCTATGTTACCACAAACATTCATATTTGTTTCTTTTCTCGATCAACAAGCCAAGGTGCAACACAAGACGTGTCCCTGCTCACAGATTAGAAAACATTAACCAGAAAGCTGTAAACTTAATATGTGTGCTGTAGATCAGCCACTGCGTCTAGAAGTAAAAGTAAAACCTGCGCATGTGTGTTTCATAGGTGTGGGTTTTCACAAGGTACATGTGTGTGACTGCTGGCATGTGTTGTGAAATGCATCCTCGATGTTGTGTTTAGTAAAACCAGATTTAGAGTGAAACTATATGGTTATTATTCCTACAAACATCCAACAAGTGCTAATGTAATGTAATAATAAAGAGAGAGGTCCCATATTGTAGAAAGTTAGATTTCCATTTCTCTTGTTATTAAGCAGTTCTAGGCACCTTATATAGAGTATACTGTGTCAAAGGCTCAATCTATGGAGATATACGCACAGCCTGTATTCAGAAACTTCTGTATGGTCGATGATTGATGTCACAACTATACAGTCATTGTCCTCAACTATGCCACCACCTGGACCAGGTAGATAACAAGCTGTGGTTGGTCTGGCTGTGCGCCATTCAGCCAATCAGAAGAGGCTCATTAATATTTATGAGACGAAATGCTACACAAAACACCCTGTACTTTTTAGAGCTCCGGAGAAAGGGGTGTAAAACTATACTGAGGTGGTTTTTGGTACTTAAAACCGCAAATATGTCTTATGAATATTAAAACTTGAAATAAAATACCGGAACAGTGTGGACCTTTAAACATTCCACAAAAATGTTTCAGTGATGATTTAGCATTAAAAAAAAAGATAGAAAATACTTGTTAGTATTAGTTAGTATACTTGATTGTATTAGTACATTTAATTATTAAAGAAATTATTATCACTGGGATAAAAACTTATCGAGCACACATAGCATACCTTCATCTGTGCCATCTGGGTAACAACTCAGGTGTTCGTTGAGGCTTCCTGTAAAATACAAAAAAAAAGGTGGAGGTCATACTCGATGCACAGACATCAACCTTTAATAAAACACATTCTTTTCATTGTCTGTCCTTACCTTTGGCTTTGAAAGAAACGTTGCAGGGTTTGCAGTTATACGGTGGTGATTCTGCGATGCGATGGGTGCACTTTTGCAGCACGCTGGTATTCTTAAGGTGGAAACCACAATCTTCACATTGGCACTTCCCTCCGCCTCCACCGTGCGTGATAGCATACTTCTCATTTGAGCTGCAGGTGTGAAGAGAGTGAGAGGTTTCAGTTTCATCCTCAGAGCGCTTCCCTGTCAGTTGTCTATTGCCGCTGCTCCTCTTGGGATGATAGTCACAATCAATATGAGTGTAACTGGAGCTGACAGACAGGCTGCAGGCCCTTTAGCACCTGTAAGCAGCTTTTTAGTGTCTCTATTTATCCAGTGTAAGTATGCTATCTGTTTGGCCTCTACTACACAGTGAGTTCACACTGTGGCAGCTGGGCCCGGGGTCCACCCCTCAATGTACACTGAGGGTCCCTCAGCGAGGCACCCACTTCAGCTTCAACAGAGCAGCTTTCATAAGCCAAAACCAGAACCCCCTCCCCCTCCCTCCCCGTTCCCGCTGCCTTATAACCCCATCACAGCTCATACCACCACCGAGTACAAACAAGGGGGAGCCTACGATGTGGCCCAAGGTCCGGGGGTTGTTGCAGCCAGCCAATAAAAACAGAGAGGGAGGGAAACCCTGGCCCAGACCAGCTGCTGCTCCAAATAAGCATGAAAAAACACAGAAAATGAAAACACATTCCTATGATAAACAATCCGTCTGATTATAATCGGCTGTTTTTTCTTCTATTTTCACTACAGGCTGGATAAACTTGACAGGTATCATAAACAGTGGCTTTTACAGTCTTGAAAAAACTTGCCGTCATGCCGGGACACTATACCTCCACACTATAAAGCAGCTATATTCATGGGCTTTTCATGCAGCACATATTCACACCCAAGATTTCAGTCTAGGTGCCCTTGTCTTACCCCATGCCAACAAGAAAAAAATGGCAATGTCCAACTAAGTTGCTGCCTCAATTTTGACTTTTTTGTCCCTCAGACAGACTGAACAGACAGGAGAAGGCGAAAGCGAACAGGCGTGAGGATGACTCACTCTTTTAGGAAGGCTGTGATGAGCGTCAACATGAGTCACAACAGGGATTTGTTCACAGACACACTCCTGAACCAAAAAGAGACACACAGATGGCACCTCTCTGCACTCTCCTGCATGGCATCGCAGCAGTGTTTATTTCTGATGGGTATCAGAAATACTCAGCGTGTCTGCTTTAACCTCTCTGCAAGTTCATTGGAAAAGACGCGTGCGTGCCAAATAAATAATAGAACTGCGTCCCACCTTACGTGTTTGCATACTGCGTTTTACTGAATCTCAGTTTGAGAATCAGTTTTATTTTTTTTAACACAGATTAAATTACTCCTTTCTAATCTCTGACTATTGTTTTACCATTTACAACACAGCAAGATGTCCTGAACTTTGATACGGACAAAAAACACTCAAAGCAGAGCGCCACTTCTACACTGAGTGCATTATTTTCAATATCAGCACACCTCATGGTGTGTTATTGTGCTTATACCATTGGCACCAACCAAAAGAATAACATCATAAACAACTACCCTAGCCATTTTCTCTCAAGTTGTTCATAGTTAGTATTTATTAGGTTCATTTATTTCAGTGGGAGTTATTGTCTAGTAATATAAAATATGTTAAAGAGAAGTATGGTTGCCATAGTGACTCCCATTTTAATATATGATTTAATATACTGTAATGCAAACAGATTTAGAACAGTGGTTAAACTGGAGATTGGATGTTTGTCTGAGGTGGAGTTTTAATAGACACATGCCAGCCAATCAGACTTGACATAAAAAAAATTAAAGACTTCCCGTCCATTTATAGTAAGATACATTTGGTTGGGATTGCGTTCATCCATTTACATTTTAGAAATAATAACAGCAGGATCCGTGAGTTTGAGTTTACTACTTAGAACCACCTACGGTAACCTAATAAACCTAATAGCCTAATAAACCTTGGATACGCCTGACAGGCATAAGAAAATCCCCCAAATCACTGCCTCTGCCTCACAGTGTAACAACACTTCCAGACGATTCAGCCCGATTATGGCTTCTTACACACTGATTCCCAATAGTCAGGTCTCCATATAGATGTAAGGTTTTGCTTTCTGCTTTCTTTCAGCTTCAGCAGTCTGAGTAAGACAAATCAATATCCCCCAAAGTTGTAGTCTTTTTAGGATAAAATTCCCTCTGAGTTTTCCCATTGACCTGCAGTGGAGGGATAGTAACACAAAGAGGGAATTTTGCACTGAAACTTTGGAAGATATCCACTTGGTTTGTCTAACACAGCCTCATAATAAGCTTTGGAATATATTTTTTCACAGAATGAGGACTGTGAATTTTGTCCCCCATCACTTCCATTAAAAGCAAATTAACTTGAAAGCGCAGTATGAGCAGGAAGGAGGAATGATTTGTTCTTCTGCCCAATTCCATTGAGCATGGCAGTGTGCCCTTAATGACTAACACGACATACGTACATGTACGTACTGTATATTTTCTACTCATTCCATTGACGTCAGTGTAAGAGAATGAAACGTGCTGCCGCTCCACGTGAATGGCTGTGATGGTTGGTGTAAATGAATCTCTGCAGGCGCAAAGGAAGCTAGGTAGTTTCCTGGCTTCAGCCCCTCAACAGACGGGCTCTGTTGGTGCAGACGGCCAACCCTTGGCCTCATCAACATGGTGGACAGACAACATTTTTCCACAACATACTACAATATGTGACGCAAGCCCTCAACACTGTAAACAATGAGGTACCTCAGATGTAAATATGGACAATATGTCACCAGTGAATGACCTTATACATATTACACAGTGCAGAGATGTATAAGATCATACTCACCCTCTCTCAGAGATCCAAACTTCAGGATGTTTTTTATTTCTGGAGCATGGCTGTAGTTCTTCATCCTCCTCCTCCTCCTCCCCCTCCTCCACCTCCTCCTTCTTCTTCTCTTCCTCCTTCTCCTCTTTTCTATTTGAGCTGTTGTCATCTTCTGGCTGCTGTCCCTTCCTGGTTCCCTCATGGTCTCCGCAGTGCGACTGGCTGTTGTAAACCTACACTCGAAAGAGACATGGGCAAATTCACCAACTCTGCTCCAGCATGCCCAGGGAGACAAAAATTGGGAATTCGCATTGAACGTTGTGTTTAATAGCATTTGTTAAAAGCACATTTATATATTTTTTGCTTTGGGTGTCATTGTAATGATTGTTATACTATACTCAACATAAATCTGGTGCTGGCAAAGTTAGCAAATATCTTTCCTGCCTTTTGGGAGATTGATACTAAGATAAGAAGTGCAAAGATATCATCTTGCAAAGCTAACCCACCTTCTGTACTCCAGTGGAAAACGCAAAGAGGCTTGCGTGCAAGAAGGTAAACTAAGCTCAATTTAACCTAAATTTTGGCTCTACAGGATTCCTCAAACTTCTGTCTAATAAATGTGAAATTCCCACAAATTTTCTTGAGGTGTTCAGTTTACACACGAGTGCTTAGTGTTGTAATTACCTCAGTGGAGCATGGTCTTTTGTTGTCCTCTTGCTCCATTGATTCAGGTGTCCTGGCTGACATGGGGGATACAGTGTAGATGGAGGGACTGAGCCTCTGCTTACAGTGAAGCAGAGACAGAGCTGTCTTGCTAGAGAGGCCAGGCGGGTTGGGATCATAGCCGCTAGTGGACCACGATGAATACACTGAGGGCTTCTGTTCATCCAGAGTGGAAGGGTTTGGTTTAATGTAGTTCAAATAACACCAGCTATTACAGGTGCTAGACAGCAGACTGGGGAATGATGGTCCAACATGTGTGATGGGAGAACAAACGCTGGGTAGACAAGACTGATTCTCCCCTTTGAGTTCCTTACTGTATGTGTCCAGAGACGCCTTGTCAACACATCCCACCTCCCTCTCCTCTTCTTCTTTTACTCGTTTCTGCTGCTGCTGTGACTCAGGGAGGATCTCTATACTATTCGAAGGGGAAAGCATGCGTTTGTTGCCCCCTGAGCCTGATATCCTGAGGCCATCATCAGACCACAGGTGAAGGTCTGGACTTGTGTTCCTATGGTCTCTGTACTCAACTGCTGGGATACCTAAGTTATGTGAAACAGCATCAACCTTCTCCTGGGGCCTCGGGGAGGTGGACTGAGACAACGTGGTGTATATGGCACATGCTAGGGTGAGGGTGTCAGTTTGGAGACGCACTGCTACTGCTGGAGATGTGACCGGCCTCAGCAATTCCAGACTGGACGTAATGTGAGGGACAGAGTGCTGGACATGAGGGTGACTTCCCCGAACTTCTGAATGATCGTCATGTAGTAAGGGAATCTCTAGCTTCAGCCCTGTTGACATGGGAAGGTAGCGAGCTCTGGCTGCGCCTGATGGTCCATGCGTAAGATAGGGCTGTGGTGCTTGAGGAGGGGGCTGCCCTGTATGGATGTGTGAGGCCTCTCCTTTAACAGGCTCTACAGACGGGCAGTGAGTGAGAGCGAGTTCGGTGCTGCCTGTCAACTGAATGTTTTGACTGAGTTTCCACTGAGAGAAGATCTCTTTGCCTTGTAATTTCACTGGATTATGCAAGACTGTGTCACCCGATAAAGGAGAAGTAGGCGACCTACTGCAGTACACAGAAGTTGGACTCACTTGAGAAGATGTGTTCGGGCTGACATGTTCAGGACTACGGCTCGGTATGGTGCACTGATCCTCCTCCTCCTCATCTGGATCTCTGATAGCAGTGTGTCTCATGAGGAGACATTTTCTTCTTTCCCTCCAACCAACTGCAGAACGCTCAGGAGACAGACAACTGTAGTCAAAAGACTTACTGCGGGTCTCAGCCATTAGGACACTTGGTTGTGGGTCATGAGGTGCCTGCTCAGATGCTGAGCGCCTCATCTCTCTATGCTGATGAACCCCAGGCACTGTCAACATGTGAGGAGCTCTTGATCTCCTCAGTGGTGTCGATATTGCTATGTCCATGTCGGGTCTGTTTGACTCTTCGAAGGACGTGGAACGACTGGATGCATACGATGCACTACTGTCCTGACTGGGGCTGCGGGGCAGGGATATAGAGTCAAAACTGGATTCCCCGGAGGACTGGGCAACCTCGGCTAGACGTAAGCGCTTCTTCTTTGGAGGAAGCTTTTCGATGGGGAGCTGGGCCAGAGAGGGGCTTCTCTGTGGCCACTGAAATTCATCAGGTTTCTCTGAATGTTTTGCTATGGATGTTGGCTCTATTGAGGTCCCTGTGCTCATGTTGGAGTCCTCTGTGACCAGTATTTCTGGAACCTGCACGTTGTGTTGGCGGACCAGCTTTCGGTTTGTCAACTGTTGTTGGGGTTGTTTCTGAGGCACCAGTTGATAGTCTTCATGAGGTGGAGAGTTTTTTGTTGGCTCGGTGCCTTGATTCTCATTGCACACAGATTCTTGTTTTTCAAATGAACTAGTATGTTGGATTACTGAACAGGTTTGCAGCGTGGGTCTTCTGTTTTCATCTTTACACTGTCCTGAAAAGAGAGCAGGAGATGGTAATGACGGAGAAGAGGGGTCATCAAATTCAAAACTCTCTTCTTTCCTTCTCTTGCGCATTGCTGAAGCCCCTGCTCTGACTGCATGGTTAATTAACTGTGAGCACTCCATTTGACTAATTACCACCTCATTTCTGGGAGGATGTGCTACGCACAGGCTTTGCTTGTGTTTCTTATAACCTTCCCAATCTTTGCATCCAGTGCCACAGGCCTCACACTCATATGGCTGCGGTTGACTTTGCTTGTGGTCAGGCACAGTGGTTAAGCTGTCAGGGTAAAATGAATGAGAACCGTCATGCTCCTCTTTTGTGTGTTCGGCACCAAGTGGGATTTCAATAGCTGGCTGCCGTCTTAGCATCCCGTAACGACGGGATGCCTGCCTTTCAGAAGGCTGTCGTTCGTCAAAGGACTGACTTAGACGGAATTTACTGGGGCCACTACTGGAGGCGTCAAATGAACTAGCTGCAGATGGCATTGAGTGACTTCTCACCAGAGGGGCTGATGTTTGGCCAGCTGGCTGCTCCACATTTAGGGATGGATGATGAAATTTTTCACATGGAACTCCCATAGTGATGGAGCCACTGTTTTTGTAGCCCAGATCTCCAGCTTTAGGGCTATGAATGAGCGGTTCTTTCATCGATGAACCCTTTTGAGACTCTGAACTATTCTTTCTGGAGAGCGAGAATCTTCTTGGTTTTACACTGTCAATTTTACTGGTGTCCACCACAGCCTCGTTGATAGTGATGAGTTTGGTGATATGGTCAATGACCTGCTTCTTGGGGACTGTGAATGGGATGTTTTTGTCCTCCTGACCAGAGGGCTGCTGGTTATGGTGCCGAGGCATCCTCTGTAGGTGTCCGAGACGTCCATACTTGCCGAGGATGATCTCCGCATAGCTTTTGGCACTTGTGTTCGGGGGGCTGTCCTGTGGCTGCTCAGTACTTTCAGAGCGAGAGAAATAGCCAGATTCTGTGCTGCCTTTACTCCCTAAAATTAGAGATGAGGCCTTTTCATCGGATGAGTCTCGATGGCCATGTTTCCCTCTACTTAGACGCAAGGCTAGTCTCTTTTTCACTGCGTAGGAGTCCTCGTTTCCTCCAGTGCAATCTTTGGCCCTGTCTGTTTCATGACTCTTGGTTGAGGCTACACTGCTTTGTCTTTCTGTATGTGAAGATGCTGATGATAACTGTCTGGTTTCATCTTCTGACTCAGTGACTTGCTCCTCTAAAGATCTCGGCTCCCCTAGTGCCAGCCCTGCCTTCACCTTGTGTGTATGCGATTTGCGGTGTTTGTACAGGTTACTCTTGGTCTTAAAAGAGAAGCCACATGGGGCACATGGATAGGGTCTTTCACCCGTGTGGGAGCGAATATGTTTCTGTAGGACACTAGGCTTTGCACATGCGCGGCCACAGTAAGTGCAGACATATTTGCCTGGTCTCTGAGGCTTACGTTCACGTTTCTGTTTTGGGACATCCTCCTGGGTTTCTGGTTTAGACTGGGTGGGGCCACCTGCCGAGGACGTTGGGACTCCTGGTGAAGAAACTGTAGTCGCTTTTGTTGCCTCATCTTTGGGTTCCTGCGCAGTATCTGAGTCGATGCTCTGCCGCTGGTGCCTGAGACGTTTACGTTCAGGATGCTGTCTTCTGGACTGTTTGGGTTGCTGTGGTGTGCCATGGCGCTTTGGGGAGCCAGTTTGCTGTTGTTGACGGGGCTGGGAGGGAGACTTAGGCCGCGGGCCTCTTCGATGAGACTCTGGTTGACAATGCTCTTGACCTCCGGACTGCTCCCCAGTCGTCAGGCGACTATCCAAGGCCTCCATAAAATGGAAGGACAGCCTCAGGTAGACAAGTGTGATGTGATGTGTCTGCCTGTGCCAGGCTACAGAGTTCAAGCCAAATCATTAACTGGATAATGGGTTTAATGTGACTGAATTCTATCAAATTATATCCACTGTAGTTGACTGTCAGGCTTCATAATTTGCACTTGCTTTGCTTAAACTTTTTGCTTATGCTGCCATCAAATGTAGAACGGCGGCATCAAAGAATGCAGCTGTGATATGTCGTGTGCTGTGGAGGAAGTCCTCTGCCATGATGACCTAAAGTATCCCATCATGAAGCCCTCAGTCTTGCTGCCACACACTCAGATGCTCAGTTGACTCAGTTGAATATATTATTCTTCTGTCTTCTCAGCATAAAGATCTGTGAAGACAAACAATTATTTATAGAATAGTGCAGAATAGTACAGATAACCCCGTGACCCTCCGCTTTCCAAATACGGATATTTATGTTCCATGCGTTACATAATCACTGTATGTGTCATAACATTCAGCTTTCCCCTGGCTGCTGAGTATTTTTAAATGAGAATGATTTATGTAATATTTCGGTATAAAAATACATCAGCAAGCTGCAAGTAAAAATGATGATTCTGCTCCCCGAGAGCGGCAATATGTCCGATGACTGTGACAGGAACACTGCAATAACAGCCTAATCTGGCGTTGTCATGGTCTTCAATGTGCATTACTTATTTCAAAACCGTGGACCATAATCTATATATTTCTGGATTACAGATACCACCCACACTGAGTCAGATCTTCCTGCTGCAAGGCAGAGCAAAAGAAATTATACCCAATCAAGAGGAAATACAAGATCCTCCAGGTTGAAGAGGGAGTTACTCATATTAGAATTTGCTGCCCATACAAGCACTTTTCTCTTTTTGATCTTTGATCGAAATTGCTTTGCTTGAAGTTGCCTTTGCATTATTAATTACACCAGGATTAACTAAGGGACTGTGACATGTGAAGCTGGCACTGTCTCAACATGCTCTAATTAATGCTGTAATATTTGACATGTTGTGTCACCCAGTATCTGACCACACTTCCTTCAAAATCATGATCATGAGACAGCGCTAGAGTACAATATTGCCACATTAGAGCACATGTGTACGGCTCCACCTGCGTACGGATAATTGTCTGATTAACTGTGATTTTAGATACTTAAAAAAAAAAAGGCAAAGCCGAATGAAGGCTGTGAGCTGGGACTACATTCATAAGGTGACTCAGTGAAGATACTGAAGAAAACTCCCGATGTTTTTTTGTGCCAGCTTACTGAAACAGTAAACAAGGCATCCCACGCACTGACCAGCTGGTTTCTACACCCACGTTCTGGTGAAAGACGGCAAAGCTGCTGAAATATATCCAAATTACTGATAACAGGTTTATAACTGTCTTTGGTTTAACTTGTGGGAAGACTATATGCCAGTATTGAATGGATATTAAACCAACATTACTTTGTTTTATAACAAAAACAGGTGGACTATATACAGTAGGTATATTTGCAGAGGACCATTCAGATATCCTACGCTTAAATCTCTTGCAGAGAGACTAGTAAGTGGTAAATGTAGGTCAGACAGGTAGTGTAACTGGACTAAGAGCTTTTGCAGTCGTCTTGCAGAAAATAACGCCTCTGAGCTCAGACTGTGAGACCCTGCATACTCTGCATGAGGGTGACAATGACTGGAGTGAGAATAAATTTGAGATGGAGCACTTGCAGTACAGAACTGACACCTTAAAACCAAGCGACATTTTTAAAATCGTGCAATGCATCTGCTCATTTACACTTGCATGTGTCACACTTGGTCCAGTGTTAACATAAGACTGTTCATTTGCACCTCTCATGGTGCAAATGAATCTAGCAGGCAGGGTTTTTTTTTTCCGTCCCTTTCTTCAACCCCTTTCTCCACACGAATCCTGTTTTCCCACTGTCCTTGGCTTTCAGCCTGGGTGATTCTCTCTAGGTGAAGCATTGCAAGGCTCTGCTAGGAAACACATGTCTAGGTGTAATGTTCTCGGCGTTAAAGTCAGACAGCAGTTTGCTAGGACAAATGACTACACATTTAGTAAGAACTGAATCGTCTGTCTGTCTGACATCTGTCTATAGATTTCTCTAGATCTCCTCTAAAAAGGTGAAAAAAAGTTGTGTTAAGCCTTTAAGTCCATGTAAAATAAGAATAAATATGTAATATTTAATAATAATAACCACCCAGCCAAATCTGAATGATTTATATATCGACAAATTTATGAAATTAGGTGTCAAAATCGTGTAAAAATTAGTATTCTCAGCTTCAGGACTGTGGGGGCGTGTCTGCTGAATGTGCTGAAGCCACGCCCACTCGTGGGAGCAGTCAAGCAGCAATTTTGAAGCGACTGAAACGTGTCAGACGAGTTCAGAAAATGACATGGCTAACTTTGAAACACTCTGAGCGAGATGAATTATCTCTCTCTGCTAGGGGTGCAGGGGTATGCTCAGGGTGGCCTCAGCGCCCAAAAAATCCTGGACTGAAAACTGGTGGGAAACTGTTTTAACCTCTAACTCCACATTTCAGTAATGCATCATTCAAAGTCTTTTCACACGTTTTCAGCAACTATTTTCAAACATTTTTAATGTATTTTGAAAGAAATCTCAGAATTAGCTTTACACAGACTGCAAGAAATCTAATAAATTGCCTCAAGTTTACTCACTTGAGTCAGCATCAGTTTTGATGTTCAGGTTTGAAAGTGAGAAAGATCTGAAGGTGTGGAGTTAGAAAGAAAGAAGTGAGTTTACCAGACCTCTGTAGACCACTCCTCATCTCCTACTAGCATAACCCACCCAAATCTCTAAATCCACCAAATTGACAGCAGTGAAGCTGCTTTGTGTTTAATTTTGGCAAGAAAGAAAATGATATCTCCTGTTTTGCTGCATCGATTTTTTTGTTAAAACTATCCATCCTGAGTCTGAGTGTTAGAGGAGTGCGAAGCTAAATGGGTGGAAAGCTCTGTTAACCACTGTCGGACATCCTTTCCAAAAAAACAATAGGCCTTTTTCTCTGCAGTCATTTTGCCAAAATCTTAGACAATTCATTGCTTTGTTCTCTTTATGTGTTCCAGTAAGCCATACCAGTGAGTCAGGCTGCACAAGTTCATGGAACTGGCACACCATAATGTAATGCAGCCATCATACTAATCACGCCTAGGCTTTTCCTGCTAATACTTGCCATGAGCATTAGCCTGTAGCCAGCCAAAAGAACGGCATTAGGGAGGGGTACGAACAATGTGTGGCATGTTTAAAAAAAATCTGTAAATGAGGCATCTACAGGTTGATATAATGACATAATATAAACGTCATTTTCTGATCTTTGTCTAATGGTTGCAGTGTAAATATTTGCAGTGTGGGCATATACACTGACAGTTACAATCTGCAGAGTGTGCTCAAAATCTGCAGATACAAAAAAAAAAAAAACCTTGTATATAAATTTGTGAAACGCTGCGTCCATTCACACGCCGCACAGAAAGAGAATATTGTATAAATGGCTTTTTAAAAATCTTGTCAATTTCCTCTTCTCACACTAATGGGCACCCAGCGGTGGTTCCTATGGTAACGGCCCTAAACCATGTGGTAGCAGATGGAAGGAGAGCTGGAGGGCTAAATTTATCTTCCAGTATCCTCACCGACTACAGAGAGAGGGAGAGAGAGTGAAACAGGCGAAGGTGCCTCCCTCCTAGAAGCTATGGCTTTTTTGGAGGAGAGAACGTCTCAAAAGAAAAATCAATACTTTGGGAGTCTTAAATTCATACTACACTCGTACTCCACCATTCTTTCAGGAGGAAGCAGAAAGGAAAATGTGTATTGTTCGTGGAGATGACAAAGAAAACAGTTAAACCGCATGATAATTTTTGTTTTTTTTCTAATTAAACTAACGTTTTGAGTGAAAAAGGTGCAGAAAAACAGATTTATGTGTAAAAAAAAAATCAAAATTTAGGTCCCTACTAAAATAATAGCGCTCAAAGCATCCGCATGTTGCCGCAAAAAAAGTAGGAATTTCATGTTATGATGAAACACGATGAAAACAGCACGCTAATTTGGACTTATTTCCCCGCCATCCCTAAAGCCGACATCATCTTGCCGACTCATCTGAACTAAGCAACAAATGCCCTCATCTGTTGTTATGTTTCCACCACAATGTCAGCTGAGCATTAGCAATCTTGTCAAGTCAGAGAGAGCTCGCAGCTTCATCAGCAGCCTGATAGCGGCGCTCTCCGGGGACAGGGGAGAGCCCTCTGGGAGTCAGTGCGTGTACACAGCCCATTCCTGTGTATGCATGTGTGTGTGTGTGTGTGTGTGTGTGTGTGTGCTCCCCAGTCCACAGGAGGGCATGCCAAGCATAGGAGGTTGGAAGCACAACACAGGGAGCTCATTCACTCCCAGTCTGTGAGCTGTGAGCTTCAATACATACACAGCCCACGGACCACTCACTATATGAACTCTCACTCTGCTTCATTCACACACAGATACACGCGCACACACACACACACACACACACACACACACACACACACACACACAGCACTGCAGAAGCTGCATTGTCTGCATTTGTTTTAAGAAAAAAAAAAAAAATCAGCTCAGAGTATCTACAAATTATTCTAGTTTTTTTCCACCACTCACTGGCTCATTGATGTAGCAGCCTTTTGCAATAACAAAGACCTGAATGGAGAAAATCCTCCCCCCACAACCTCCGTCCACAAATCACGTCACCTTACGTGCATCAAAAAAATCACTGCATGACAAAATATCAATGGATTTTTGTTGTTGTTTTTTTTTACCTGGTAGCAGGTGGTGCTGTCCTCCGATTGTGAATGACTGGAGACGGGGGAGAGCAGAGAGAGGTGAAGGGAAGGAGAGGGGAGAGAGAGTGAGAAAGGATGAATGAGAGTGACGGTGAAGAGAGAGGGGTAATCGAGTCTCCGCTCTACGTGCACTGGCCTGACAAACAGGTAGCTGAGTATATTATGCGTATGAATGAGGAGGAGGGGACACTCTCTCCCTGTCTATCTCCACCTCCACCTCCTTTAGTTTCTCTCTTTCAGGTCAAAGTGAAGTAGCAGCTCCTTATTTGGAAGTTGACGTAAGCTTGTGTTTCTTTTGGCAGCCGTCTCCGGCTGCACAGCTGGCAAAGCGGTGAGAGGTAGAGGGGCAGGGTGAGTGGTCGGTGTTTCAATTTGACTGGGTGAGAGGAGGAGGAGGAGGAGGTGGTGGAGGAGGGTTACTTCATATTTTTAAAACACAATTTCCCCATTCAGGTCTCATTTTCCAGCATAGGTGGAGAACTATTGCTGCTGCATTCTGAGAAAACCCTGGAAAATTTGAAAACATATATAAGGACCTGCGTGGAAACAAAAAAAAAAAAAAAAGGGCGCAGGGATCCAGTTTTTTTAAGAGCTGCTCTGGAGAATGTCCACACACCGGGTCCGGCTGAAACGAGTCCAGGCAGCTCTGACATCACTCTTTGCTCTTTTATGCCATGGGTTTTTCCCCCCCTCCGCCAAATTGACTTTTTTTTTCTTTTTTTTTCCAGCAGCCTGAAAGCTCACAGACATGTGGAGCACTGAGGGAATACCAGCCGGTGGGATGAAGGCAGGCGGTCAGCCGCTCATCTGGCTGGGCGTGAAAAGGGGAAGCCGAGAGGGGGGGAATGGAAGAGAGCCCAGGATGTCCATCCCGCACCAGCCAACAGAGCGCCTTTGTGACTAGAGCTCAGAATTTGAAAATGATATGTGAAGGCCAGCTCTGATACTGACATTTCTGGATTAAAGGAAGCTGATAGATAATTCTTTGTCAAATAGCATTTAGACTTTGAACTGACTGTAAAAGCTCCTTTAAGAGTCACATTGCCATCATCAGATTGGACATAATTTCAACCTACAATACTACCTGCGTTTCCATCCTCCTGCTTTTAATGCATTAATAAAAAATGGTTTGGCGGAGATGGAAAAGTTGCTGTATCAATAAATAAAAATGCAACAAAGTGCAATGAAAACAGTAAATATATCATGACAAGGCATGTGCAGGTGTCGTGATATGCCAGTATTGATGATAACTATTCAATAATATCGTGTGTGATGACCACTATCAATTAAAAAAAGGCCGTTAAGAGGCTGAGCAGGCTCTTTACTATGACTCGTTCGACCCAATAAAATCCACAGAACTAGAACTAGATGAGATGGTCAACAGAAAATATTCAAGCCTATCCCAAGCCACCAAATGTACAGGTAAAATAAGGTGAAACCACACAACCACACCCCCTGTGTCTATTACCAGAAAATGAGAAGAGAATGTGTGCGGTATAAACAAATAAACAACGCAAGCTTTTGGCTCCATCGTAAATAATCCAACCCATCTTAAATAATTTCCACTTCCTTCTGTTCCTGGTCTGTGGCGTAATTGCGCTTTTTGTACAGTTATGCTAACAGATGCACGCTCCACCTCCCGAAAGAGGAAACACATGGAAGCACATACGTATTATTAATATTGGAATTTACTTGGATGCAACTGCCAGCGATAGTTGAAGTTAGGGCTGCGCTTTATACATTGCTGACCCTATAGAATATCCAAAACAACATAAATTACAACACAGGACAAGTAAAGAATGGAAGTGAATGGTTAGCAGCTAATACCGTACTAGCTTCTTTTAGCACTCATTTTTTTAAAAACTGTTTTCAGGTTCAAATTGGTGAAACCTTCCTTGCAGTGCTATACAATACTTATTGTATTTGTGCAATATTTTAGCTCTTTGTACGATTTTCTCTGTGTAGACTGCATAACAAGTGCTGGCCTGTAGTAAGAGAGAGCTCACAGTTCTGCTGCACAAATTCGTACATTGAAAACTTGAAGTTGAAGTTGTGGGTGGCCAAGGTCTGGATTAGTGTACAATAGTTTATCCAAAAATACACTAACTCTGGATTGTAGAATCTGCTTTCCCACACTGGATTCGACTGCCTGTTCTAACATTTGATACAAGAACAAAAATAAACATGGTTTGTAGCTGCGACTAGAAAGAAACAGAGATAAGGTACTGAGAACTGCATCAGACTTTTAACTGTTTCTTAATCCAGGCTATAACTGAGAGGTACATTTTAATGCCATTTACTGAATCCATAAAATCACTGTTCAATGTTGAACTAACTGCACTTCTATGTATATGATAGCATGTAATCACTGCAATAAAATAATGCAGAATGAACACTGACCCTGGCACCTGCCATTTATGACAAATTGCTGTTTATTGAGGCCTAAATCTGCTACAAATAAAGGTGTTTTTTGCTTTCAACATATTTTGGTTTGTTGTCGTATTATTTAAGTATGAGTTGTAGAATAATATTGGCTCAGTAAATCGGTCTTACTCCACTTGTCAACCTTTTCTGAAGGTGACAGAGCTGCCAGTGTTATGCTCTTTCACAGGGGAGGTTCTGCCTCTGTGCAGCTGGGGCTTGTCTGGATGGCCTTGTCACAGTGTGAACATCATGCTACCAAACACATTGCCACAACAGGAATATTTCTTTTTTTTTTTTTGTCAGGAAAAAGTAGGACGAGCAAGGGATGCAAACAAAAAGATAAGGTCTCACAACACTGTCCTCTTTTTCGCTAAACCCGAAACGCTGTGAATTCATTTGTTACCTCGAGCTATACAATACATTAACATTTAGCACTGGCTGAATAGAAATGACGGGCTATTTTTAAAAGATGCAGATGTCGAGGGTAAATCTGCCTAATTTCAGTTTAGCCACCATTTTATTTGCAGAATAGCAATTATCCCTCTTCTAAGGCTGACACAAACCTGTGGAGGAGGAGAAAATGGTCTTTTAAGGGGAAAAACATAATTTCTGAAATTGAAAGTGTTTATTTATATTGTAGTTTCTGAACTTAGTGTATAATAATCACCATAAGGAGAGCCTACTTAGTCCATCTTTTTATTTACTGCTACCATACTGTGACTGACTGCAAAATTGCAACCTGACAAAAGCATGAGTTTACGTAAAATTATGGATGGTCACGCTTAAAACAGGTCAAACACTTTAAACACCTCTAAACACTGCTTTACAGTAAAGCGTTGGTAGTCTCTAACGGTGGTCTACATTAAAACAGACGTTAAAACAGAAGCAGGACAAGATAACCTTCAGCCTAACAGAGGGTAGGATTCAAGTCAAAGCCTGAGGGCAAATCTGGGTGTTAATGGCTCTGGCTGCATGAAGAAACACTAAGCTGGCGTACCGGTTGTTCTACCACTCTTTCATGGTTGCTATATGGGCAGCAAGGCTGTCATTTGGAGGTGTGCATTTTTAATGTGGATGACCCAGGTTTGTGTGTCTGACTGGAGTGACATCATCTGAGTATCTCAGCAGAAAGCCTGTTACAAACTCGAAAAACGAGGGATGGTCTAAACTTTTTTGGCAACTTGGCACCATTAAAACTTTGCTGAATGAGTTGTTAGCACTTCATGTTTGCAATGTAACCATGGATGTACAGACGACAATCACTAGATTACTTTAATACTAAAGAAAACCTAAAAACGTGATGATTCTGAGACAAGTTCTGGAGTTAAAAGAAGCCTCTTTTCTCAGCAGATTCTTGAACGTTTATTCACGATGAACATCGGAGATAATATATTTCCTGGAAGTGTAAGTCACACTAATTTAAAAAATATGTGTATATCATGTCTGTGTGTTCACATCAATGACAGTATAAAGAATGGACAGAGCCTGAGCGACTCACCTGTAGGTTTCCAAAGCGTTGTTTCGAAGCCGAAAGCATACGCTGGATGCCGCCATGTTAGATGTACTGCTTCTTCTGCCTACCGGCTAATCTAAATATCGGCAAAGATGTGGATCATCAGCGGGCCGAATGACTTATGTGCAACTTCGAGCCTTAATATCATCCAAAAACGTTGTCTGAACCAGGCTGTAAACATGTTTATTTCTGCTGCGGAATTTAGCATTCTGATTTTAGCCACTGCTGTAACATGCCAGATCAGTGAGCCAAACTACAACAACCAACTTCCCGTTTTGTTTGGAACATCTGCACACAGTGGAGTAAAACCCCACATAAACACCACAATGAAATAATTTCTCTACTTTGACATCTGACGACGGGTCAACACATGATTTTACCTAAAAGGCCAATAGTGGAAAACTTGTATATATATCGGTCTGACCCTGGCTGGTTTGCGGTGGAGTGTCAGCAGCAGCATCCAAGCTTAGGACAGCTCTGGCTCCATCCTGCAGTGCCACAGAGGGAGTTTCTGGGCGCTGTGCCACCTGTCAGAGGGGGGAGAAAACACAGGCAGTGTCCTCCTCAGCATCCCAGCGGTCCAGGACTTCACATATGGCCCTTAAACACCACCAAGACATCAGAATCTGTTACTGTCGCTGACTCCTGCGGTACAGGACGGTCTTTACCGAGTATTACTTTATGACTTCTAAAATGCATTATCACTGCGTGTTGAAAATGTGGGACTGCGTGTAGGTAGACGAAGGAGAAGAGGGCCCTTCTTCATGTACAGTGTGTGTACCTGTCTATAAAAATAACTGTGTGTCTGGATCTAGAAGGCTGATGTGCATATGAGTATGTGTGTGCATATGTGTGTAAATCCAGCCGACATATAACCATGACCACAGGTCCCCATGCCTCCCTCCAGACGCCCAGCCACAGACAGACCAGAGACCCCCCCCCCCCCTCCACCTCCACCATACCACCAACAACCAGAACAGAACAGATGCCCCTCTCAACCTCAACGTGCCTCGATGGCCACAGAAAACAGCAGTGCGACCAACACACGGTACGCTACGCTGCCGCGATTTATAGAGCCCACGGAAAGAAATAACCATCTGAGCTCTAAAAAATGTCTAAACAAAAAAAAAAAAAAGGCTCCCACTTGTTGGAAGACCTGACTTCCCAACAGTAGACCATGTTGACAGATGTTGTGCAGAGCTCAGCTGTGGTGGGTGGTGCTGGTTCAAAACCCTACTACCAAATGTTCCAATAACATACTAATTCCATGTATGTACAAATGTACCTTTATGGACCAAAGAGGCCTTTGTGTGCACTCAAGGTGCAATAATTCAGATTTTTAATGTGCACCACAGCACTGTGACTATAATATACCTACTGTACCAACCCACTGCATTTCCAAGACACTCCCAGTCCTGCATACCGTACCAACCTTCATAATACATTTTCATTTTTCAAGTACTTTATTATTGGTGACATGGTGACACAGGTTCGTTGGAGAACTGCTGTGACTGACACAGCCAGGTTTTTATTTTTGATTCTCACTAAAGGGAAACTCAACATGATATAAAAGGTTTTAACAATGTGGCAAGTTTGACTGCCGATGACTGCAAACTGAGAAACAGCTTGACCGGTTGGGTAATGGCAGCACTTTGGAGTGTCGATGCTCCCGGTCAAGAAATAGTCCAGTGAATAACCCCCATAAAACCACAACTTCTTGGTTTATACTTGGATTTTAATTAGATTGAGAGGTTGCGATGTGCTGGTAGGGCAGAGCCAGGCTAGCTGTTTTGGCTAGATACAATAGCTGCTACCTTTTTGCGCTCTTAAGCCAGGCTATGCGTCTTCTGCTTCAGCGTGATACTGAAGGAACAGAGTGGTAGTTAGGTAAGTGGTATTGATTTCACCCTTTTCCACTAAATTAGCTGTTAACTGGGTCTGTTCAAGATTGTGGAACATTGGCGCTATCTATCAAACCAGTTTTGAGTGCAACCATTGCAATTTAGGATGTGTTGTTAACGGAGGGCCTTTCACAATGCACAACAACCTGTAGAACATGACAGGCCCACTTCAGGTCCAGGAAAACCTGCTATGCTTTGGTCAGAATCAAAGTTCAGGATTTCAAACCAATTTATCGAAATGCTCCAAAATAAAGTGTGCAAACTGGAGCAGAGCTGGTTCCATCACTTCTTTTTGCTTTTTGCTGATAAAATACACAAACAGGGATATCAAATAAGAGCTAACGCTAGTTTTTGACTGCCTGGTCACTTGCACAGGAACTTTTTGGTGTGTGTCAAAAAATAAACATGAAGTAATTATGATTTTTTAAATTGTTTTTTTAGTGTAACTGACAGTTATTTCCTCGTCTCTGAATTTTGTTTCTATAAGATCATCGATCTTGGCGTTAGTGACACATATGAGGGAATAACAATAATCCCATTTCCTCACAGTTTGTAGACAAAGCAACGTCTGAGAGCTCCCAGCTCATTGTCTGCCAGTCAAACTGTATATGAACCCTGTCAATAATGTTAAGCATTTTATTTTTATTGATGCTTTTCAAAACATTAATGTGATCTTATGTATGTGTATCATTTTTAACCACACAGCTTCGTATCAGAAAATAAATACTGATTGCATTATTCTTGTCTAAATGTACCCGGAAGCTGATGTGAATTGACAGATGTGCAGCGTGGACCACCAAAGCGTTAACCAATCCCTTAACAGTTTCAGTCAATCATGCTCCGCATACTGATCTGCACGGGTGGTCCACCACCAAAGCCCTATTTTGAGCCAGGAAAAACCCCGCTTACAGGCCACTGGAAGCTGTGCCAGACACTGGCTGAGGTTTCTGCAGTTCCTCGGTCAGCGACGGAGGCTGATAAAAGTCGATACTTCATGGCTTTAAATGATAAAAACAGCAGAGGAAAGGATTCGAATAACTAGCCACATACTTTAGATGGACTTACAAATAGTGACACAGTTTACAATAATTATTCTGATCATTGTAATATTGCCATTAAAGCCAGAGTATTTGGCTGTAGATTCCTTTTTCTGTCTTAACTAAACCCAATGTATCCAAGGGTAATCACTTTATAAATAAAAATAGTGTTATCCTGATATTTACAGACAACAGGTTCATTTAGAGAAAATTGGGGGAAGCATAAATTTAGAGCACCAGCAAACCAAATCAGGAACAAGGAAAGAGACACAAAGAGCCATAGAATGGGAGGAATTGTGCAAGCGAAAGAGAAAACAAGTTGAAAATAGGAGGAAATGCTAAATATAGGAAAAATGACCAGCCACTTGCTATATTGGTCCCCACATCTAAGTTGGGTTGTTTCTGAGAGTTGTTTGTGGTTCCAGGGTGTGAGTGTGGGTTTCGGTAAAGGCCGCTGACTGAAACTGTGACACTGTTTGCATACACTCATCACCATCACGGTGACAAAGGCATACTGCTAAACGGCTGCACCTGCGGCCAAATGAAAAGCCAACATCTCTTTGAGGCCGTATGAATCAATATTTCTGGACATGGACCAGTAATTCTTGGAGGCAGAACACTAAGATTCAAACTACCTGCTGACCTTCATATATCAAACACAACCTATTTACATTCTACTTGACCACCGTGATACAGGGACAACAAACCCTCAGTACAACTACGATTGAGCTGCAACACTAGTCGATTAATCAACGAGTCGAAAATTCAACTATATTTGCCAAACATTTGATAGTTCCAGGTTTTCAAATGTGAAGATTCGCTTCAATACTTTAGAGTTTTGGAGTGTTGATCAAATAAAACTAAATGTAAAATAGCTTTAGGGATACTGGAACACTGACAGATGTGATACCTATGGCTAAGAATGATTCAAATTATTTTATACTAGTGCTAATATCGCTCAGTTTTGATTCTGATACTTTAAGATTCCTTACTTTATGAAATCTCTACAAAAATCATTTCTTTCATTTAACAACCATCTAAAATTTCAAGATCCACTCAGCCTTTTCTGTCAACTGCACCACATGGTCTTCATCAGTGGATGGAATTTGCTCAGAGATGGATGTGTTGACTCAGCAGCTGTTAAGATGTTTTTTTTTTTTCAAAAGGTCAAGCTCGAATGAATTCGAACCAACAGTAGTTCATTCCACTTTTTTTTTTTAAATGCGACCCGTACAGCGGAAAGAAGGAAGTCAGATGAGGTTGTGCAGCCGAGTACTCAGATCTGTTGTGGTTGTAGAGTCAGGTAGATGTTGATGATTTTGCTATCTGTAGTGTAGAAACCAAAATACTTTTACAAGCTTTGCTCCCATGTGTCCTCCATTTTTCATTTATTAGCTTTGTTTACTGATTAATAATCATCAGTGCATGCAGTAGGTCAAGCTTTAAGAGCACCCTCTGCTGCACCACAAGGCAAACTACTTCAAACCACCCTTTGCACTTAAGACTGTAACTTTATAATCTGAACAGGTCATTACAGTTTGAATATTTAGCTTTTTCCTAAATTCAGATTTCAAAATAAAAAGCCCAAGTTGGATTTAAGATTTAGGATTTCTCACTCACGTTGAAAGCTCTGGACAAAGATAATTAATAGACTTTAAGTTGGGGTTGTTTTGTCGTATTTCCATGATCAAGAATGAACCTTTAACTAACCTGGACAAGGAAGCTGTGAGTCAATAGATCCATCTCCACAACAACTGAGCAAACACCAGAAAAGCTCCAGAAAAAGCTTCTTTTGTTGGACAAAAACTCTCAAGTGTTAAATGCCAAAAACTTTAGTAAATGAGGTAACTTGGTATTTGGTCATTTTTGATAGTAGTTTGGTTTTCCAAAAGAGGTAGTGAAGTTCAACACCCAGCACTAGCAATACTTCCGTTCTATAATTCAAAATAGATATAATAACAGCAGTTTGGACTTTGTAAGAAGAAACCGTAGCCGAGGCTGTGATGCCATAAAGACGTTTCAAACCAAATCACCACCGGTATCAGAGCAGCGAGAGTGCACAGTGCATCAGTGCATGAAAAGAGCCGGGGAGAGAAGCCAAATCAGGAAGCTAATGGAAACCAGTGAATAGCTGATAACAACCATATGCAAAGTCTTCACAGGAGCCTGAACGCGTGCAGCAGGCAGGCAGGAACTCTGCATGATGTGATATAACTCAGATGGATCAATACTAACACTGCTGAGCCTGATGCATCTAGCTGGGTTAAGCAGGATAGTACAAAACAGTACACAACCCCAACCTGCTTTTATTACAAGCAAAAAAAAAAACCAAACAAAAAAAAAGTTGCTGACCTTTTGTTCATCCACTTCATTAAGGCACAGGCCAATTTTTGCGGGAAAACAAAGCTCGGATAAAATCCATCCAAACACAATGACCTGTTTTTTTCCCCCCCTCGTACTGGGCTGTAAATGCAAACCAATCTGCCTGGATCTCAAGGTGATGTAATGCAGGGAGAGAGCAGCCATATGTTCTCTTATTTCACCAACAGTGGATCAACAGACAGGGATGAGGCAGTCTGCCAAAGAGCCTGCCTGTCCAAGAATCTATATCTTCCACACAGAGAGACAGGGAGAAGCTAGTGTTACTGTAGGCAGCTGTAATATTTTGACATTTTACACTCACGATGCAAAGCGATGATTGGGACGCGGCTGCCAGTGATACCTGTAGGTACCTGTAGGTGCCAGCTGAGTCAGCAGCAGCTCCGCGTGAAGCTACGCCATCTACCCGTGCTGCAGTCTTTATCTCAGGAGGATCACGGACTAAAGACCTACTGTGGGGACGAATCCAGAAAAATAGACACAACTGCTGTTACGTAACTTAAAAGCCTGCGGTCTAGTACCATATAGTCCTCTCTCCGCTTGGAGAAAACATGACCTTGATGGACGACGACAATGTCAACAGGAGTGAGCAGAGGACACGCAGCGGGATGTGGATGTCGGCCTCCATGCACTCTAACACGTTCTCCTCACAAAGTACACTCTACATGCATATGTGTGTATAATTAAAGCTGCTATAATGAATATTTTTATACAAACAATAGATCAAATGTGTAATATAATATATGGCACTCTTAATGACGACCCTGCAGTCTGGGGTGGCCTTGGCTGAGGTCTTTTTGTCCTGCTCGGTGCTACAAAAGTGGTATAAAAGGCATCATTGTTTTGTTCTTGTGGTCTGACACTTTATTGTTTTGGTTCACTCTCATCAACCTTGATTTCCAGCAGCAGTGGCAGGCGGATGTTTTCACTGAAAAAGCTCTGATAACCGCAAGTTACCTGTTCTCAGACAGACACAGGTAGAGACTAGCAGCATTTAAAGGTCCTGTGTGGGCTCTGTTTATTTATAGAATATGTATATTTATGTTTTCATCAGTGTGTAATCACCTGGAAATAAGAATTGTTATGTTTTTGCTGCCTTAGAATGAGACTTTTATATCTCCAGATGCCACAGGTCCTCTTCCACATGTTTCTACTGCAGCCCAGAATGGACAAACTAAACACTGACTCTGGATAGGGCCTCTAGTGTTTTTCGTACATCTTGCTGCCACCGCTCACAGAAGGAGAGGGTGAGGCGATGAGGTTGCAGTCGACAACTACTCCAGTAGATGTGACTAATCTCTTAAAAATATAATAGAGTGTTGAAACAATAAGTCAATAAATGTATTGCCAGAAAACTAAAAGCTGATAACTGATTGTGATTATTGGTTTTAGTCATTTAACATTCAAATATGTCTCTGTTTCTGTAAAATTAATATCTTTGGGCTGCTTGTCGGCATTTTATACAATAAATAATCAAAATAAAATATTCAAATAATCAACAGATTAATATTTTTCACTATGGACATTTTGATTTGTCATTGCAGAAGAAGCACAGATGTCCCAGTCATTGACAGTAACTAGCGGACAGAGCTTCCAGGTCTGTGAAGTGTGAAGTGGCTTAGACCTGCATTCTTTCTAATGGCCAGCAGGAGGCAGCTCCAGTGGATGCAAAGAGAAATCTGATTGTATTGAGCTTTATGGAGAGTCATCAGTCAACAGTTTCCTCATGAGTTTATGGTCCTCAAGTCTTCTTTCATACAAAATGATATAAAATTTGTAAATTATGATCCCAATCAGAGTAAATAAAGCAGGATATGATTGACAAGTCATTCTCAGTGAGTCCTTCCACATACACTGGACTCACGAAGCTCAGAATAAACTGTCAAACGAGGCAGTGCTGATCAAATTCAGATCAAGAGTGTTACTGCATTGCTCATTTCTCTCGAATGTTGTCAGGAATGTATTTTAATGTGCTGTTGAGGTTTTTTTTTTTCCCAAGCGTGGCTCAACTCGCAGTACGTCACCCACCAGCTCCAGGCTTTCGTCCAAATATAGTCATTTCTGGCTTCGAAAAACCAAGATGGCGACGGCTATAATGCCAAACTGGAGGCTTCAAAACCGTTGTCCAAAAAAAACAGTGGATGACGTCATTGTGGGCTTACACTTGGTCCCGGTAAGTTCCAGTGAGCCTTCATACAAAATATCACGACCCTGAAACGTTCACCTAAAAGGACTACAGTCAATATTCATGTTATTAGTCACACCTGAGTGTTTCCTGCAATAATAGTCAAGAAATTCTGCTATGAAAAAGAGCTATTGGATATTTGATTTGTGTTCAGTCTGACTACAAGAGACTGGCTTTTTAATAACGGCATAAAAATAATCAAACACAATGTCAACACTGTGTGAATTACAATGTTTCAAGAGAGCAGAGGCAGCGACGGGCATGAATGTGTCCACGCTTTGCAGTTTATGTGTGTGCGTGTGTCCACTATTTGTGAATGAGAAGTGCAGCTGACAGGCCTTCTGCCTGACAGGCTGCTCTCTCCACGGGGGTCGAAGAAACCAGAGGCCCTTCCACCTCGCAGAGCAACCCAAGCTGGGTCCATACGTTCGCCTCCAGGGTCACTGACGGCATCCAACCCCTTCCAGCAAAGGGCTGCAGCTCAGCCAAGGGCCTAACAACTCGCAGCGAGTGCACACATGCTCTGATTCCCATGCACCTCGACACACACACACACACACTGCATGTAAACACGACACTTAACACCCGAGCATACGGTGTTCACAAAGCACACGTGCAAGCTTTTGAGCCAGCACGTCTTCCTGTGAGCCCGCAAAGGCAGGGATGCAAACACACACTCACGAGTGTATTCTTTCATTAACAAGGAGGAGAGTTAATTTCCGCTCCCGTCGTCTTAGGCCGGTTGCTGGCAGCGAGGAAATCTGTTCGCTTACAGCAGTTTTGACGTTTAAGCTTGTGTCTCTGCAACTAGGGGGAAGTCCTAAAGATTGATGAGCGGGACCACCCTAGGGTCCCTTACTGCATGACTAGCTCCAACGTTGTCACCCACATTTACATGTGGATGTACCGTTATGTGTGTGTGCACGCTCTACACGTCCTGGCTCGCATGTGAGTGCCGGTTACATGACACATCTTAAATCATAAACACGAGGTTTTGCGCAAAGAAATCTGTGATTTATTACTGCTGTAGTCGCTTAGAGTTAAAAAATTGCATTTTCCAGGTTCGAAGGCAAGAACATGGAGTTTGATGATATATTGCATTGGGAGGAGATTTGTTCCAATAAGAGTAATGCAACTTCAGCATTATGTACAGGGAGGGAACGGTGAGTGGTCATTTCCTATTTCCTCTTTAAACTGTAGTGGATGGTGAGAATTAATGTTGTGATGTCCTGAACTTCTTCAGAGCCGGAGAGGATGCCTGCACACATTAGAACACTAACGAGGTTTTATGCTGACTAATTCAGCTTAATTGTCACATTTAATAGAGGCACAATCATAGTGAAACATATTACTGTGAGGTCATTAGTAAGAGTCAGTAATAAGAATGGAAAACGTCATAAATAATAATGGTTATTATGGAGGTAATGTGTATACATCAGAAAGTAAAAAGTAATCCTAATACTAATTGTGGTAAATAATGATAATAATAATAATAATAATAATTAGGAGTAAATAAGTAAGTAAAGTACAGTATGAAACTCTGTATTGAACTGCAATACCTATGTCGCATCAACTTATCATGTGTCCATTGAGAAGAGTTGAAACTGATTTATTCGTAAACAAAAAATCATTATCAATTGCAAAACTGGCAGAAAATATCTGATCCAAATGTAAATATCCTTTATGTTAATAACTAACTTAACTAAAGTTCATTATGGACTGCTGGTCGGATAAAATAAATATAGTCAAATATGTCAATTTGTGGGAAACAGTAATTTTGTTTAGAAAAAGATATTTTTCAAATTATTTTCTGACATACAAACGAAACCCTTTATCAAATAATTCATTAGCTGCTTGTTAAACCCAGACAATGTGACATTTGGACTGATAATCAACACCTGATTCAGGTTTTACTCAGCAAAGTTAATTTGCTGAGTAATTAGAAAAACTTATTCTGCAATCAGATTTAAATTAAATTAAATTTTTTATCAATTTCAACTATTCTATGTAGGCAAAGTTTCTGCATTTGGACCAACTTTCAACTTCTTCTGAGAGCAAGGTGTGATCACTTTTAAAGTACAGGAGGATAACAGTGCACACTTTTCAGACATTCAGACTTTCCTGCACAGGTTTTATACACAAAAAGTGACTGAATTATTTGAGAGCCTGAAAGAGACTACGTTATCACCTCCACACAACTAACTTTTCACTTCCTCAGGTGGATGTGATTGTCATTTCGGAAAGGTACGGAAATTGTTGGTGCATCCTCCGCAATTCTGAAGTCACCAACGAGTGAGGCTAAAAAGCTTCAGATGGTTTTCAACTCTCTGACAAACACTTCATTTGAAGCATACAAGGCATCGCAAATAAGTCTCGTTCTTGGTAAGAGGTAACATATAAAACTTAGACTAAGGATTGGAATTGAGTGAAACCTTCAGTACCTTAGGTAAACCTCTGTCATCCATACGTTACACTTTGTCCTCAAAGGGTTCAGCCTGGCATGGTTATAAAGGACTATTCCACACTTTCTCCTGCGTAAATACATTTTCACTCCCTCACCTAGAAGACCGTTCATGATATGTTTTAATAAGGTTCGGATGGTATGTCCGCTTGGCATTTTCTCCCCTCGCTAAGTGCCTAGAAGGGTGATATGGACAACATCATTGAAGCTCTAGAGATACAAGTGCCCTCACATTTCACCTGCTACCAAGGACACTGTAATGACTGACATTTGAGGGATGAGGCGCCCGCGCCCGGTGACTCCATAAGAACGAGCCGCATGAATATAAATGTTGTCCTCTCCAGCTCTGCTGCCCTTGGCTGAACAGAAGGACCTTTGACAGGGCCGTGGCAAAAACCAAGAGTGTATGCCATTTCATAATGCAACAGCACGCCGTGGGACTTCAGGACACACTCTGAGACTCTGCACACCGCATAAATGTTTACCATACCACCACTGTATGTGTTATGAGCCGGGGCAGAGTTAACTCTGAGACTGGTCGTCTTTTGAACCATGCTGCTCATGTCCAGTATCAAAAAACCAAACACACACACCATTGTACCTCCAATGGCAAACACAGTGAAAGCCATTTGGGCTTCGGGCCTATCAGTGCCACAGTAAGGCCATTATGTTCCCACTTTAGAACCCATGAAACGTCACTATTGATAGCAACTCTAACCTACAGGGATCCATAACAAACTAACAGGATCTACAGCGTCGATAATGGCCTGATGATGGTTTTGTTTATGCTTGATACACTGGAAGACACAGCAAGAGCTCGGTAAGTTGTTCTGGATAAAAGCGCTGACAAGATACATTACAGCACGCATTGTTTACTCACTTATTGATATCAAACGATAATGACTCAACCTGTATCCTGTTCATGAGATGACAAATAAGCACCATCAAGAGAAACTGAAACTTGATGTACATGAAACCAAAGAAAGAAAACACTTGGTTGACAGGTTATGTCTGGGATATACACTAAAACCAGGGTACTCCAGTATTGCACGTCCATAATGTTAACGGACTCCAAAGAGTTGTAAAGAAAGAAAGGTTCAAATCAATACAGCAGAGGCCCAGACACCCTGACTTCTAGTCTCTAATGTGGGTCAAGCTCAATTGTGGATTTTACAATTCCCAAAATGCAACTTGATACCATCATTACGACACAGGGCTCGACAATAAGGCTTGCCCGGGGCAAGAAAAACGCCACGTCGGGCTAGTAAATCTAGCAAGTCACCTGATCGATCAGGCAAGTGGTAAAAAACAGTTAAAGTGGAACTGATGATGGGGTTAGGGTTAGCTCTGTTGAAAGTGGTTATACGCGGTACCGATCGGGCACTGGCGAGAAAATGGCGTCACATAAAGACAAATTTTATGAGCTGATGTGCAAGCGAGCATTTCATCATCCTGGAAACAGGAGTGTTGTTGGGTGGCGATAGAGGATATGGGGTAAACTAAGCATTGCCCGAATTGTCGCAAGTTTGAGAGCAAGGAAGATAAAATTGTTTTTTTAAAGGTACGTCAAATTTCCGAAAAACGGGACAGCATCTCGCTTCTTTTGGCAGCTGAGAGTCTTTGTTGTTATTTGATAACCACACATGACTGCTAATAAATAATGTTATTTGTAAAACAGCAAGTAAAAATTGACTTTGGGCAAGTGATTTCTGATCCACACATTAATCTTGAACCCTGTAACATCATTGGGGCTGAATAGCAGCTGATCTTGATGTGTAAGATCTGTGTAGTGCTCCTTTAAACATGTATACAGATTTATGAATAAAGCGAAAAAAAACTTGGTTTCAGAAATGTTGTGTAGTGCTTTGAAGAGACACATTAGGTCAATGTTTCCCTGCTGTCTTCCTACAACTAATGACAGGAGCTGCCTCCTGTTCATCATCTGGGTGAGTGATTGATGCAGGTACACGGCATCAAAGCTGACGGCTGGAACACACAGTACTGGATTGTTATGTCCCCTGTGCATCCTTCTTGAGGTGAAGGACAACTCCGGAGGAAGAAAAATGATAATAAACAACCACCGTCAAAGCCGCTGGCATTTCCATGGAGCGTTTGAGGGGAGAAATTCCCAGTCGAGTTCTCAGTCTGACAGAGGAATGCCAAAAATCTGACCCCTTCACTGCGAAGTGAGACGGCAGAACGACATGACACACTGGGAGGCAACCTCAGGTTCTGAGAGCACCACATGTGATGCAAGCATTAAGACTTTACCGTAAATGTACACTGATGACTCTTACTTGAGTCATTCTGTTTGTATATGTGATGTACAGCAACGCAGTGCTGCCAACAGGGTACCAATTATTTGCTCGGGTTATATAATAGGAAACTTGATAACATGAAAAATCGATTTCACAAGATGCTTTACACATTTTTCATGTTATTTTGACTAAGGTTGTCAAATATATTGATACTTTTAAAATGATACCAAAGCTATAAAAACAGATCTACAATCAGATTTTCACCCTAAGCCTGAACAGATGAAACGATGAGGAATAAATAATTATAATAATGTTAATTACCATTAATGATTACCTGCAAGAAGTATGTAACACACCACCAACTATTTCACTGATTTTGGTGAAACTGGATCATATTTTATGGAGAAAATGTTTTCTGGTTTCCCTCTGATGTTTCCAGATGGAGAGTAAACTGCTGCAAACTGTAGCTACTGTTGGTTGGTGTCAGCTCAGTTTGTTAGCCGGGCTGCCCGAACTGTGAGCTCAGAGCACCTGGGGAGTGTTGGTGTTTGTACCACAGGCGTTTTGGACCATCGGGAAAAGGAAGTTTTCAGCAACCGGGGCACGGGGGAACGCTGACGGGGAAACAGAGCCAGTGTAGCGCCAGAACAGGAGCTGGGTAAGTGTTTAGTGTAACCAGGCTCAGCAGAAAGACAGACGCTGAGCTGGACTTCTCACTGTTGGACTAGTAGGCTAGATGGCTGCTATGTCTTGTATTGTTGCACTTGCTCATTATTTGGCTTTGAGCAAAGTTGTCGACCTGCTAGCAAGTACTCATGTACAGCTGTCCATATTTATGACAGTGGTATTGTGCTCTGAAACCGGGGGTGCTAAATTGCAAAGATTTCTATGCAAAGTTGCTTTAATACATGTCGTTTTGCTGTGGCATCAAAAAAAGGTATCAAGTATCAATACTAGAATTGAGTCAAAGTTTAAAATTCTGATATTGTGACGTTATTTATGACAAATTCTTAAATGAATTACTATGTTTTTACAAGAAGCATGACAATAAATAATTAATTGTACGCTGCTTTGGATAAAAGCGTCAGATAAATGAATATAATGTAACTTTTATACTCTCGTTAAAACAAACTTTTTTTTCCAAAAACGAGAAAACCTGTCATAATAACATGAAAAATATGAAGGATATTGTAGAATCTTGCAATATTCAGTACTCATATTGTCATATAGATGGACTATTGTTTCAACATGTTACACTTTATATAAAATACCTTCCAGTGGATTTGTGTGAAATATGTTCCACTAAACAAGCCTAAAACGATCAATCAAAACCCATATAAAGTCAGTAAATCCTTTGGTCAATCGGCAGAATCATTAATCAACGATATTTTGTTAATGGATTAATAATTACAATCATTGATCAAAGGAAATATGTGGAACACGGGCTGGTTTCTGCTTCTTTGATGTCAGGATTTGCAGCCTTTTTCTGATTCATGTCACTGTAAACTGAGAACATTTGGATTACAGACTGCTGATCCGTCCTGAAGACATCACAACGTTTTATAGCCTTAATAAAAATCAATAGAAAACAATGATCATTTGCAGCTCTGTTCAGAACCAACGTTCCTTTCCTCCCCTTTCCAGAAATGGTGCAAGCCTTTGTAGAATTAGCTTACTCTAAATCTCATGATAACCAATCTCATTCACAAGGAGGAAATGACAAAAAAGGGGGCTCTGTTGTATCAAGTAGTTCTTTTTTTGCAGCAGCAGCAGCAGCAATGTAGCAAGCCACAGCTGTCCTCAGATGCCCTCTAATCCAGCAGGCATCATTTGCAATGAGGAGTGTTTCAGGGCTGCAGAGTTGATCTTAACACTGGGTCTTTACTCTTTGTGCACACATCCTGATGTAAGCATGTATATTCAAACAATAAAAAACCTCAAGAGAAGACAGAGGAGGGGGGGGGGGGGTGTTTGTCGGAATCCACGTTAAATCCACTTGGCTACTACACACTGACATCCAAATCAACCCACCAATTTAAGCTCAGTTGCGATTATGTAATATTATCGGAGATTTGATCCACACACACACACACACTCACATGCACACAAAAATCCGCCCTGAACGATAGTGTTTCTCACGCATGATGTCATGTTGGACTCCTCGCAAGCAGGTTATGCTGAAATGTCCGAGCAGCATGAGGAAGGCATTTACGCAGGGAGCCAGCCGATGGGTTTCGTTTTCTGTTGCATGTGAGGAAGGGGGCAACGCCAAATTCCGCTAAATAAATCACACATTTTTAGTACAAAAGGTGCACCCTAAAAAAACACAAAATGCATGCATTAAACAGCGCTAACAAACAATATTTTCTCGATGTTGGAGGTGTATTTGAACATTAGGCATTCATAAAAGCAAGTGAATGTGCACCTTCAGTCCACCAAAATCTAGTGGGCAGTGAATGAAAAATGAAAAAATTGGAGAGAAAAAAACAAAAGTGCAGGTTGGTGGATGATACATTTGCAAAAAAAAAAAAAAAAAAAAAAATCATAAAACGTCAGCGGGCATGCGCGCTTGCAGACGAATTAATAAAATATATTGAAGATTTTTTGAATGGAGGCTTGGTTTGCTACAAACCGGGGGGAGCATAGCGGTGATGTTCAGTCCGGTGCAACATCACATAACGAGAAAAGCCATAACCAAAAAAAAATAAAATAAAAAATACAGATACACACCTGTGTTCAACACTCATATTTGATGAGGAGGGGGGTTTAAAATGGTCTAACTGGGTAATAAGGGTCAGGTGCAATTATTTAAAGACAAAATATTTGCACCTACAGAGCAATAGAAGCAATATCAGTCAATATCGATTAACAAAAACACTTAACAGAGGCAGACTACTCCAGTTTTCCTACGTAGTGCCACAGACCGATCTGCTACTACAATCAGCGTCAAGTTGACAGCAATAACAACGCCTCTAAATGAAG
Organism: Sciaenops ocellatus; assembly: GCA_033000465.1. Classification (NCBI taxonomy): domain Eukaryota; kingdom Metazoa; phylum Chordata; class Actinopteri; family Sciaenidae; genus Sciaenops; species Sciaenops ocellatus. The sequence continues at coordinate 16,349,486 of CP136873.1, forward strand.
TATTTTCAAAATAAAACAGCATCACAAAATTAAGCAAGTTTACGCGTGCAATTATTTTAGCTTTAAGCCGGCTTTCTGTTTCAACGCGCGTATTTTAACACCATCTCCGCTGTCGAACACCGGCAACTGTGTGCTGGACAGATTCAGCGAATGGGACGCGTCCGATGCTTTTATTTTGAAAGCGAAATCGCCACACTTCCTGTCTCCTCACGTCCGATTCTGGCTGACTTGCCGCAGCTCACCGCCGCCTCCTCCTCCTCCTCCTCCTCCTCCCCTCTCACAGACAATGAATGAAGCCAGTTTTGGGGGAATGGACTAGCCCAGGACCGGTTCAGGTATCTTGATGACACCCTTCTTAACATGTTAGCCCCAAAAAACATTACAGAAACCGGACAACACTCCCTGTTAGCTCTGCTCACGCTGTCCCACCTTAACGTTAGCTATCTAATCTAACCAATAGCGACAAGAACAAAACATGCTGATTAATAACACCGGGTCCTGTCACACCATGTGATATATTACAGTAAAAATAAAGCTACAAAATAGGTGGTAATATCTCCAACAACGCGTCACTGACAGCATGTATGAGCTTACGTTACCTGCAGGATGCTCCAACTTCACTTCTCTCTGCGGTGCGGCCACGGCTTCACACAAGCTTTGCTTCGTCAAGTCAGCCGAGGTGAGTCAGGACGAAACAGGAAGTGTACAAGAGGATGGTGTTCAAAATAAAAGCGCACGGCTTGTGGGGCGTTGACATGAAAACACAACGCGGAGCAGTAATCACAATTCCTGTCTTTTGAGTCCACATATCTGCATCTTCTGAACGTCTCACTCAGCCGAAAAGCTTCAATATGTGCTGTAACGTTCGTGTTTTAATAGCTAACGGTTACATTATTTAGACCGGAAACGCCCCGTTTCATTTCAGCTAGTTTGATAACGGCAGCTTCAGCAGCAACACCTCTGATAACAGTAATTATGCTAATTTATCATAACATCCCCACCAGCTGCTGACATCTAGCTCCTTTTATCAGTCAACGACAACTCTATCGCTGGAGCCTTTTGCTTCATATCAGACTAGTTTGGTTGTTACCGGCTCATAACCGTTGAGTTGGTCCGGTCTCAGATGCTCCCGGGACGGAATGAATCCTCCTGAAAGTTGATGCTGCAATTTGCCACCGCGCTATCATCATCATCATCACTGTCAATGCATGGTAAACAGAAAACATAGCATTTCCGGCCACAACTTTTATTTATTTTTTAACAAAGGCAAGTGAACGCAGCACCGTGTAGCCTTCAATTGCGTTTGTAGTCAATAAAGACAACAGCGTTTAATAAATACAAACACACACACCTCAAAGTAATTAATAACATTGTACACAACGTGTTATATAATGTCATAAATAATGAGGGGAATGAGTAAACAGGTGTGTTAATAAAAAAAAGTGATCAAAACCTGTCCATTGGCACATTTCTGTGCCATTATTCTGAAAGGTACAATCGCCCAATTTCCGGTTTGCGTGTGTCCTATTGAGGGCAGCTTTACACTGAAATCGCAAGACTCAAAGAAACCCACGCGCACTACCGCGAGACCACGCCCCCTTACAGTAGCAGTATAAATAGAAATAAAAGGGGAAAAATGTAAAATTAATTCACCACTCTCTAATGGGTGTATTTGATTTAGTCACCCGCGTATTTTATTGCCTTTAACATGACTGTTCTTTATTGTTACTCACACTTCGGTGAGGGAAAGACTCTGAAACTAAAGAATGTCTAAAGAAACATAATAAATATGTGAAATATGAGCACAATCATCACCAGCTAAACATGATCTCATTCCTAATGTGGTCTCATTAGTATCATCAATTATTCAACAAATATTTGAATCTATAATTCATTATTTTTTAAAATGCACTAATCACATTCCAGGAACCATTTTGTCCTCACACTTTCAAACCCGTGATAACAAGTGTGATCGGTCTAATGAAGACTACCGGGGCTGCCCGCTGCAAACCTTCAGGGCTCCGTTTAGCTTGTTTTTCTACCTGGTTGCCAGGTGCTTTCGAGCCCCCCCGAGGACGAAGGGAGAGAGATTGCTGTTGATGATGGTAATGATGATGTTGATGGTGAAGGTCTCCCCCCAGAGCAAGGGTGTACCAGAATACCAAACCACAACGGGCACACAGCAGGCACAGCATCATCCTATAACTGGCTTATGCAACTTATCGGAGCATTGTTCAGAGCATTATATAACTGCATTAGGTCAGCTTGCTGCTCACAGATGGGCCGGGGACTACCACCGTCACTGTCACACATAACAATGTGGGTCAAATCCCAACTTTAGGCACACAGCTACTGTTTGTACATGGTCTGATGCTCAATAAGGTGATGCATCGCACAGCATCAAAGTGCAACATACATGAATTCCTGCTTGATTTTGTAGAGGAAACACTGTTAGCACTGTCGCCTCACAGCGAGAAGGTTCCTGGTTCGAACACCCCTGGTCAACTTGGGGCGCCCTCGTGTCCGGCTTCCTCCCAAAGTCCTCCTGTGGGAAGGTTAATTGGTGCAGGCGTGTGAAGAGTGTGAATGGTCGTTTGTCTCCATGTGTCAGCACTGCGATCCCAGCCTCTAGCCCGACGTCAGCTGGAATCGGCTCCAGCCCCCCCCCCCACCCCGGTGACCCCGATCAGGAAAAGCGGTTGTGGAAAATGGATGGATGGAAACACTGATGTGCCTTTGTCACACTTCATTGTTTCAGATCCTCAAACTAAACTGAACCCTGATGTGCTTTGTTTGGGACATCTTTACTTCATGTACATCGTATTCTACGTAGACGGTGGCATTATTTCGATACAGCTTACATGAAGTGTTCTCCATAAGCCCAACTTCACCTTCACCTAAACCTGTATCTGTTTAGAGATACCACACTCTGAGCTTCACAACAGCTCTTCAGAAACCTGTGGGTGACATCACAGATATTACGTCCGTCTTCTATACAGTCTATGGGCCGAATACGTATGTGAAAAAACACTGTATAAAACCTTTTGTGGAACAAATCTAACAAATATGTGATGATAAATGTCCTCAAGTGATGTCACCTGAGTCTTAAGTCTAAATTAGCAACACAACCCATGAATTTCAAGTTGGTGGCGCGCTCTTAAGAACTGGGACATCATCTTTCTGTGCCAGAGACAAAAAAAATGGCCACACAGATGGCGGCAAGCTGTGGTGGTGGGGGGGGAAATCCTCACAGCTGTGCAGGTTGTTAAGCCGACATAAAAACAACAACAACAACGCTTAAAGTATTTCTTCAACAGAGGGTGGAAAAAAACCCCAAAAAACCACAACAACCGCTGACGCTACGGATTGTTTTGGATGAAATAACAACCATCCCAAACACGATGACATCAGATGACACTCATCATCAAGCCAAATCCAAAAGGTCCCTGATGATGTCATCAGGGTCATTCAGTCTTTGGTTTAGAGACTTGAAATATTTTTAAAGAAAGCATGCTAGACATGCGGGGTTTGAATTTAACAAACAGTGAGGATCTAATGAAAATATACTATTGATGGTTGCATCATGGGTAATGTAGTTTTGTAGCTTGACATATTTTGAGGACTACAAGTCTGGATATTTCAGCGTCTGCTGCTTTAATTTTGATCATTTCCATTGTATCTTTCTTTTGTGCAAACTTTTATCAATGTGTTAATAATTCCCTATGATTTTGAACTGGTTATGAAGTGTGTAAACTGTTTATAATTTCTAAGACAAAAAGGAACAAATGAGGAAGTCGTAGAGAGTTTAAGAGATATTATATCTTGACTGTGCGGGGATAAATCGACACAGTAATGTTTCGGGTCTCTGAGATTTGCCACCAGATGTTCAAGCACGACTTCAGAGGTCGTCCATTTGTCGTTCTTCCCCAACACAAGCCTTGAATGAATATTGTGAAGTATAATGAAGTGTTGTGTTCAGCCCCCCCCCCACACACACACACACACTTTGCTCATGCTGATCTTGTGATAGGGGAAAAACACATTCCCTCTACATTACTTGCCAAATGTGTGTGCTCTCATGCTTGTGTGTGTGTGTGTGTGTGTGTGTGTGTGTGTTCACTAGGGAATCCTGCATCGAAGGAACACAATAAATCACATTTTAGCAGGATCATGTGATTAATGGAGGGAGGGCAGTGAAGCATTTGGAAATCCCTGCTGACTGCACTTGATGACATTGTGTTTGCAGCTTCTGGAGAAAACACGGGACGATTCCCAAAGTAGAGTGTATAAAAAGAACAGCTTATCATACACATTTAGAAATTGTGCACATATATCCAAATCTATTCCACATAATGAAATCCGGCGTGGCTCCTACAAAGGTCTAATTCGATGGGCAACAGCCCCACCTACAGGACAGAAACGTTGCCTACACTCTGATTAAAGACATAAAAACAGATTCAACGTTACTGTTTTAATGAAAAGTGAACATACAGAATATTGTGGAAGCAACTTTACAATTAAAGATATTAAAAATGGTCCCTTTGGATAACTGTGTGCAATATATAATAAGGCACTCTAGGCTCTAGAACAAAGCTGTACAATAACGAGTAACTAGAAAAATCAAATCTCAAACATCAAACTGATTTAAAGAATGATAAAAAAGTACAAACAACAGATGTAAGTGTAGAGAAAAAGTTCTCAGGGATGATTTAAGTTTCATTTGGTCTCGTCCTATAAAAAGGCATGTAGTGCTCTCAATTAAAATCTTTGTAACAGTGAAGGAAAAAATAACATGAGTGTCTGATTAAAGCTCAACTCAAACTATTTCAACTCGAGCCACAAAAGGCAACGTTTAAGTAACGCATGCGGTGGCTTCAGGTGAAAAATTCATTCTCCGATTTTTAAATGTGGAGCTGTAAAGCGAAGCTAAAGCTATCTTGGTGCAAAGAGCAAAGAGGCTAACAGCCATGTGTTTAGCTGAAGTCTCTGTCGGGGAGCACCAGCGGAGCCACCAGGGTCCAGAGATACAGGCCCAAGCCGAGCCAGCTGGAGCTGATCTTCACCCACACGGCCGGCATGGAGCTCTGCATGGTGTGGTAGTCGACGTCGGGCCTGATGGGCCGAGAACAAAGTCAGAGAGGGTTCGAGTGTTGTCAGAGAAGTGTGATGGAGCTAGCTGAGAGACAAATAACAGATACTTACTTGTACCAGTTGGTGAGGGTCATCATGATATAGAGGGAAGCCAGGAAGAGGCTGAAGTGGAAGAAGGAGTAGCTGTAGGTGACTCCATCCTCTTCGTTGTCCACGGCCCGTCGGACTCCGTCCTCACTTGTGGCCTCTTCGGCGGCGGTCAGACCCTGACCTTCCTCTGTCTGCATTAGCTTGTTCACCTGGGCGTTGTTGGAGGAGCGGATACTGCGAGAGAGACAAAAAGTTGACGTACCAAGTGATGGCAAATCATGATGATAGTGATGACATGATGACGACAGCAGTAACGGTAGAATACCTGGCGTAAAGAGTGCAAAACAAAAAGATGAGCAATCCCACGATGCCCTGTGCGTCCCACCACTGGGTGTGTGCAGGGGCTGTGGTAGGATGAACAGGTCCTGGCGGTGGAGTTGCACTGGCGGGCTGGACCAGACTCAACAGACTGGGGTTACACTGCCGGTCTGGAGGTCAGAAACAAAGAGTGTAAACAGCTGACAGCATGGCAACTAGGACTTAATACATCTACCAGGGCTATCCTGGTTCAAGTTTTGAATAAAATATGGTCGTGTTGTGACTCTTTGGACTTACTGGGGTTGTTGGTCATCGCTGACCAGGTGACGTACATGGTGTAGAGGGAGATGAGGGAGGCCTGGAGCAGGCCTGAGCTTGGCTGAGCCTCCTGTGGAGATACAGCACGAGGATGAGTCAGAAAATAAATCCTTGAGCCGGTAAAACAAAACTCTATTCATCACTCAGGTCATTTTGTCCTCACGCACAGAGACAACAGGAGGTCACAGCTAGGACAAATGCTATTTTAATGTTAGTTTGTCTTCTAGATTGAGCTTAAAATAGCAGATATCCTTATCTCCTACCAACATACAGACATCATTGGTAGTGTGGAGTATTATTCATTAGCGATTAGAACACATCTGTCTTTAAAGTCTCTTCATTACCTGAACTTTGGGCAGAATGGCCACGATGGACACAATGATGCAGAAAATGAAGTTGAGGCTGATGAAGACCTTGTGCTCTGTGCAGTCGTCAGGTTTGGTGTAAAACACGTAGAAGAGCACGACAGCAGTGAAAGCCAAGGCGAAGTTGATGATGGTGACGGACAGCAGAGCTGCGAGGAAGACGCGAGCAAAGAGTCATTGGACCATTGCATGAAAATCAAAATGTAGTAGACTTAATAGAACCAATTCCAGCACAATGTTGGTGGTTGAACTGACTTTTTCCGCCCTGCAATGTGTGCAATTTTGTGGCAACATATCGCCCTTCAAAAGCCCATTGGGAAAACCTTAAATGTTAAACTTAAAGGTTCGGTGGGATAAATGGGAGTCTCTGTGTTGCTCTTCTACCTGCAAACCAGCACTTGGTGTTTCCTTCCTCTGCCCTTATCAGCCAGGACTGGTTCCAGGAATGGGCGAAGTCCACGAGCAGGATGAGCTGGATGAGGATGAAGACGAAGGAGCCCACCACGCCAAAGTAATACCACACTGAGAGCAGAGAGAGGACATTTGTTTAGAGGGTTATTAGGTGGTGCTATGACAGAAGCATATATTTAAAGAACGGTACAGTTTGTCCCACTGTATCTACAGTGATCAGTTCTTGTTATATAAATTGATGTTTAGCTTATTTATGAACAATAAACATCAGAAAACACGTTTTACACACAAAACCTCATTTACATATATTTATAGTGTCACATTTAATCTTATTCCATTTTTAATTGGATTTTTTTCTTTTTCTTAGTCTTATTTTATTGTTCTATGACTAGTTCTTGTATTGCTGAGCTTGCGTGAGCTTTTCTCGTCAAACACATTTACTGTACCTCTGACCCTGTGTTAACCTACACAAGACCAATAAAAGTGTCATACCTGTGTTAAAGGTGCCATCAGGAATGAAGAAAGCTCCCACGGTAATTCCAACCAGCATCAGGAACTTGAAGAACCAGAAACTGAGGAGAATTAAGTAAAATTAATTTTTTATCTGTTTTTATCTCAGTATGAATACAGTGTTAGACGTGCAGTCCCCATGTTTGGCCAGCAGAGTGCAGCGTGCCTTAATCATGTGGGACTGTGGTACTGATGCGGCCGTGCGCGGTACGCACCCATTTTGGAGATAGGCTCGGGGGTCCTTGCTGCTGCGCACTCGGATCATGATGACGGAGAAGAGGAAAAAGAAGCAGGCCATGGCGAAGCACATTCGGTACACCGACTTGTAGCCGACAATGATGTCACAGTTCACCCGGTTCTCTATGCCAGGTATGCTTGAGCCACCAACACAGAAACCTGGAATCTGATAGTGTGAAAGCACACAAAGGAAATCATGGGTGGAGGACAGGCGTGGATTAATTAGGTCAACTGGAGTGTTTTTTAAGATCACTTCTTCTGAGACTACTGGTTAAAAAATATATAATCCAAACATCCTGTCCACAGGATCACTGTTGCTGGGTTACAGCATTATGAAACCTGTCTGAATTATTTTCCTATTTGGTCTGGAAATGGAAATCACACATGGCTCCAGAAAATGTCTTAATACTTGGTTTGCCTTATGAAATGATTAAAGAGCCTGATGAAACAGCCCCGTGTGGACCATCACATCTAGTCTTTTGAAAATGTACCTTTTTCAGATGTTGCTCCATGCCCGGGAGAATCATAATGACAGACACCAGAGTCCCCAGCAGCATCAGGAAGGAGAAGGCCAGCCGACTCATGGTGGAGTTGTACGTTGACGGGCAGCATGCTGACAGGAGGCAGGGGGCTGAGCCGCACAAACAGGACGCCTGGAGAAGAGACAAGGGAGAGAATTAGCAGGGTCTTTGTACGCGTTCATATTTGATGAAACTCAGGGACAGGACTCTGGGGTGTGGGATAATCAGAGTAATGCATGCATGGCTTAAAACGACGAAAACAACTAACAGTGCGTCTGCTGTCAGGGCAACCATCTTTCTCCTTCTTCTGTACGCTTCCAAAGAAGCAAAGACAAATGATTTACAGTGGTCAGAATCAGGCCTGCGATTAGAGCTGCCATCTGTGTCTGTTATCCAGGATCACAGAGGATTCCTGTACGATTCAGGTGCAGGCTGCTGGTCTGAGGTGTGTGAAGCACCGAGACGGAGACTGTAGCTGAGATCAGCCATCCTTCAGTAAATATACATGAGCAGAGTGGTACACAAGCCTTGGGTGTAAACAGTGCTGCTCTGATGAGGAGAATCCAGTTTCCATGGTTCAGACTGACCGCCTCGGCAACAAACACTTACTAATAACTCAAAAACAGTGTACTTAAAAGGTCCAGTGTGTCAGATCTAGATTTATAATATGCATAACTATGTTTTAATTAGTTTATACTCACCTGAAAATAAGAATCATTATGTTTTTTTAACCTTTAAATGAGCCTTTTATATCTACTCTTCCATAGAGTCCACCGTGTTTCTACAGTAGCCCAGAACAGACAAACTAAACTAAACTCTAGACAGGGTGTTTCACCTTTTCTGCACATTTTGTGGCCACTGTAGTTTCTCCCAAGTGGACAGGGTTGCAATCCGCAACTATACCACTAGATACCCCCGAATCCTACACACTGGTCCTTTAAGAATATTACAAAAACTCCTTGTGATAACATGGGATATTTAAAATGACATATAAAGTGACTTTTACGTGTTTTTAATTGTGTAAAATCAAAAAGGACTGGATATCAAACATCAATACGTTTCCGGTACAACATGATGGCTAAGGTAAGGCTGCTTGTGTTTAGACAACATTTAGCCTAACACTTGAAAAGGAAGTCTTATTTTGATTTTTTCAGAGAGAAAAAACAATTATTTTTCTCAAAATAAAGCATCAAAGACAAATATAAATCACCCTATTGTAACAAAAACTGAAACATTATAAGGCTTCATAAAAGTAGAATTTATGGCAGAGTTGTTGTACTGGGTCACATTGGCTTGTTCAGGTGTACCCAACGAAGTGGCACCAGTTAACAAGGTCACTTGTTAACCCGAAACACCGGTGACCTGAATATTGCATCCTTCACCTGTTCTTTTCTCAGTGTCAATCTCATATATATATATATATATATATATATATATATATATATATATATATATATATATAAATTCACAACAATAAGATTGAATATAAATCAGTGCAGTGTACAAGTTAAGAGCAACAAAATGGTGACGCCCCACTACAAAGGAGATGACTTAAGATCCCGGAAACATCGCCTTCGTAAAAAAAAAAAAAAAACACCTTTCAGCTATGACAGGTCCAACAGACAGAGGACATTTTATACACGTTACAACATTAATAGACGTATTACCCTATTTTAAAACTTTGAATAAAGTCAAAAGACGTAAAGACGGCGCAGCTCCCACACCAAACTTTAATACCACCTTGAACGTCGTAAACAACACGCAGAGTCGGTCTAAAAGTGTGTTTAACTCGGGTATCATGCTAAACTTAACAAAGTTTTAATGTTAGTTAAAATGATAAAAGACGAAATTAACTAGTAAAGATAATAAATGTGTTCAGACATGTGTCAACAGTAAAATAACTGATTTTAACGGCTACTTTCACATGACGCTGTGACGACATTGTAATTTTGTCTCGGCTCGCTAAAACCAGTAAAGGAAGTGTGAAAAATAAAAGTCTACGTAAATCATCTATAAGCTGTACAGGTGGTAAAGTTATACTCACACAGCTGGCGAGGGAACTAACTGCCAAACAAGCTCCCATGTCGTTTTTTTTTTTTTTTTTTTAAAGCAGAACTCCGAGGAAAAGTCGTGAAATCTTCAAAAACTTCAGGAAGAAACTGAGCCGAAATGGCGATGTCAAGTCACTCACAAGTAACGGACGGAAATCCGTGCTGCGCTTTCAAAATAAAAGATTCAAGCCATTGACCGTTACGTGCAATTTATGAACAACGACAGGACATGCTATTTCAGTTTCTTTATTCATTATGGGATAAATATTATTACTCAATAATATGGAATACAACAATAATTTATCAATTTAACAGTATTATGACAGTTGTTTTAGACACTGTTGACTTTCCTTGTTTTATTTTAGCGGCAAATTCGCTCTACTTCCGGCATTGTTCGGGTAAATTCGGGTAAATTACATCTTGTATGTTGACTTTATGTCAGGGCGTTATACCAACGACATCCACATAACATCCACTCTGTGATTGGCTTAGTGAGGTGTCACGCCAAACGTTTGACCAATTGTATGTTAATGCGCAAAAGCTAAACCATTTGTTGACAATAGTCCTATTATTTACTACCATAACATTTAAATGTGCTTCATGTCAAATACATTGTATGTGATTCAGGTAAATTCAAAGGGACGTTTGGTACATTTCATTTTAAAACCACATCTTTCACTAAACTATGTGTAGGAGCCATTAGTGTGTACATTTTGATTTGACCACTGGAAGGAGTTTTTGTTTCTGTCACTAATTGCAGAGGGCACCAGGTGTATAAATAAATCATTTTAGGTTAGTTTTGGGTAGTAGGTGAAGGGATGACACCATTTTTACTGTTTAGCCAAAAGCCAAGAAATACCACCATATACCACAAAGTCCTTGCGTGTAAGTACCAGTATTCATGTGCAACCTTTCAATAAACAACAACAAAGAAACCTAAGCCAAATCCCATTCTTCTTTGATGGAAACGCATCAAGAATCCGTCTCTCACCTACCAAGTGACTGAAACAAAGTTGGACAGTCACTACACTATGTGACATAAAGGAAATAAAAGCAGCTATATTAGAAAATTTCCCAGAAAATTTTGAGCGTACCTGATGCTTGGTTCATGTTATGGATATAATATTATTGCCACTGCTGTGTTAATAATAGCTGTATCATTGAAGTTCATAGGACACAGTGTGTGGCAGACCTGAAGATGGCTCCTCTACCTTAGACACATGGAAGATTTGGAGCACTTTTTGAAAGGTTTTGGGAAGTATAAACACAAAGCATACATGTATGTACAACTATCATTTGTATATTAGTAGATAATATTATAAAGAGTACAGTCTAGACCTGCCCTGTATGAAAAGTGTCATGAGATAACTTGAATAACTGAATTGAATTGAATTATATTGTGGTATTGACAGCAGCCTCTTTAGCTCAAGAAGCCTCCTTTTAATTTTCACTGTTATCCACCACAATATTCCTTTTTAAGTTCTTAGTGTGTGTTTGTGTAATCAAAACCATGATTATTGTGGCTTTGTAATCTTTGTTGAGTTATGCCTCCTCCAGCATCCCATATTATTCTAATCTAAGAAACACAAACTGGTTGGTATTAAAGTCTGCAAATAAGCCAGCGTGTTACAACCTTCACCCGCCCCTGGAGATATGTTGTTATTGTTCTTCTTAATATTGAAACTTCATAAGCTATATTAACTTTGCTGCACCAATGAGATTTGTGCACTATTCTGGGTTCTGTGCCTGGAAAAGAAATTTTGTTTTCAGTTGTATCGGTGATAAATATTTATAGTCAGTGATTCACACATACTGCTTGTCCTCTAATGGAGGACATGGTCAGTAGATCCTGTGGATATGTATGGAAAAACACAGGCAAGAGGAAGACTACACAATGCTAAAGGAGCAGCAGGCACCTGAAAAAAAAGGACTACTGCACAAGCACATTTCTTTACCTTCTTTTCAAATTAATAAATACAGCAGTGTAATACTAGTAGAGTTTAAACTAAACCTGAATCTGTTCAGTGTGGTTAGACGGTCGAGGTGACAGAACTTTTTTGCATATTTTGCTGTCAGCCATTAAAAGAAACTTCCATCGATTTGACACATCAAAGTGCATTAACAGGTGTTTTGGAGTACTACTCATTTAAGCTCTCCAATCTTTTCAGTACCTGTCCAGCAGTAGTCCTCACTGTTCTTCCATCATTTGTCACACCTGTATTCAGTCGGAATACTTACCAGCCCTTTATCCTTTTATCCTTGCCTCATTTGGACCTTTTCCTACTTATAGCAAGTGGCAACCTCCGTGGCTGTGAAGTGAAGTCAATGAGGCAAGTGCCAAAAACTGCAGTCCCTCAAATGGCCACTTGAGGCTGGCTACAGAACAAGACAATCTCCATAAGCCCCCATATTAAAATGCCCAACTTCACAGCAGAAATAAACATGTTTACAGCCTGGTACAAAAAACAGTTTTGGCCTCTATAGCTGATTTCTCCGTTCATGACAACTGTACTGAGGGTGAATTTCTATATAACTAACTGTTCAAATTATGTTAAAGTTGAAATTATGCATAATTAATAACTTGGCCTGTTACAGATTTTGAGCTTCAAATTGGCTCTCCAGAAACCTTTGGGTGACGTCACGGATACGCTGTCCATTCTTTATACTGTCAGTGGCTTATACCTCCTTTGAGCTGGGTCGCTTGTTCTGATTGCCCTCTGCTGAATCCTGTTCTCTTCAGTGACCCAGAAAACTTTTACTCTACCTGTTTGGCCTATAAGTTGATGTACTATGCCATTACATTGACAGCCTCATTGTTCCAGAGGTGAAAGGTTTATTTTCAGATGCAATACAACACATTTATACTTTTCTGCTAAATGGGAATTTTGGGGGAAAGCACTATTAACCTACATGCACCATACGACCAGTGCAAAGTCACTTTATATCCCAATCATACACCCATATAAGAGCAAATAAGAGTAATACTGATTTAATTTCACCAGACGCAGCACATAGTCAGGTGTGACAAGAAAAGTCAGACAGCGAGTTCAAAGCATTTGGGAGGGAGGGAGGGAGGGCTCCATCTGTTTGTGTCTGACCTTCATAAATACATCGAAGGCGCTCACCTATGAATAAAACTTCTTCTTCACACCTTCATCTTCCTCCAGTCTACAGAGCAGCAGGCTCATCACATCCTCAAAAAAAAAAAAAAAAGCATGGTTCACATCACTGCATGCGTTAATGAGCACTTAAATTAATTTGATGTTAAGCAGGTAACAGCTTCATTACAATGTTATGCCAACATTCCTAGAGGGACTGATGTTGATTAAAGTGATATATTTTCATTATAATCCCAGAGCCTCATGTGGCTGCTTATGAGGCAACTCAGTAGTCAATAGTATTATCAGTACAGCATGCTCTCTCTCATTTTCTCTGAGGTTCTGGGTTAATATTGATGTATTTGACAGGTTTATCAGTGGTTTAATGGTACACTGTAGTGCTATTAGCATGGACCAACATACTGTAGCAGCCACAGCGACAACACAGCACACTGAACCAGCGCATTAAAAACCTACCGATCTACCGAAGCTCATTTAATCTGCGATGTTCCCATTCATATCTTTAGCTCTGGTTACACATCACACATCCTGTTGCACTACTGTTGGCCTATTTATGTCACTGTACATAACAATAATTGCAGTTACCGTATGTTCTCCAGCTGTAGCTGGCTGAGTTGAACTCTCTAGGTCTGTCTGGCCCAAGCAGCAACCTCCGTGACTGTCAAGTGAAGCCAATGCATAAGTGCCAAGAACTGCAGTTCCTTGAACGACCACTTGAGGCTGGCTACAGAATGAGTCAGTCTCCATAAGTCCCCATGTTAAAATGTCCAACTTCACAGCAGAAATAAACATGTTTACAGCCTGGTACAAAAAACAGTTTTGGTCTCTATAGCTAATTTCTCCGTTCATGACAACTGTACTGAGTCTGGGTTATTTTTAAACTCACCGGTTCAAATTATATTAAGGCTTTAAGTTATGCAGAATTAACAGTGTGTCCACTTTGATTGACAGATAGCTTGTTTGAGCACCCAGGTGTCATTTGACCCGCCTCAGGTCGTCTAATGATCCACGTCTTTGCTGTTTTTTCTAGATTAGCCGGGAGGAGGAAGAGGCAGGACTGCCAACATGGCGGCGACCAGCGCCACCACATTTTGAGCTTTAAAACGGCTCTTCAGAAACCTTTGAATGACGACACGTGTAGGCTGTCCATTCTTTATACTGTCAGTGGTCTGGTCATGTGCCCTTATGTCTTTGGTCACTTTAATTTAGTGGGACCAAAGATAGCATGCTCACATGTGATAGATATAACCTGTCTTGAATATTACTGATAATCAATAAATACAAACCTCTACTACAAATACATGTGCACAATGCATAAATCTCAATAAAAATGGAGATAAGTCGTAAGTTTAACTGATGGGTTTATTATGCCTGTTTTTAGCACCTCTACTTCCCACAAAACTAAATATTGAAGCTGTAAAAAAAAGCCTGTTGACAGCCTTAGGTGAAATCACAGCTGATTTTGCTATTACGTGACCACTGTTTCTATTTTAAGGTGGTAGTATCTACAATACATGTGTCATAGTTTCATTATGTTTGTAATAGGAATGAGACAAGGAGCAAAAATAAAAGATTCATGTACCTCAGGACTGAACACAAATAGCCGAGTGATCGGATCCAATCAAATGACAGGTGAAAGGGCGATTCCATTTCCTAATATTTAAATGTGTAGATACGTTGCACCCCTTAGTAAAATCAGAATGGTACAAACCTTTGAGGCGCAGCGGCGAGATGAAACAGCGAGAGTCACACCGGAAGCCGTACCACTGTGACTTCAAAATAAAACAAAACACTACTACTACTACTACTACTACTACTACTAATAATAATAATAATTATAAGAAGAAGAAGAAGAAGAAGAAGAAGAAGAATATTTAAAAATAACAATAATGCTTGGTACCAAAAGACTGCAATACATCTATCATCCATTTTGAGTTATTTGATTTATGAAACTTAAACATAGGCATAATAGTATTCTTGAAGCATTGCATCAGACAGCGAATCACAGATGAATTTTGGTTGTTTATTTACAGACAATATCTGTAATTTTACGGAGGTTTGTATTCAATTAAAAAAAAAAAACAGAAAATTACCATAAAAATTAGTGTTAAATTAGAGTTATTTTCCATACATTTACGATTAATTTTGAAAGTGTATGTTTTAGTCTTGACATGCCCCCTAACCCACACAGATTTTAATTTATGTTAACAGGCTCTCAGTAAATCAATATATTCTGTATTATCTGTAGTAGAATGGGAAGAATATTATATTTTTTGTGCTGTAAATGTAATTTTACATGTTTTCTGTGCGTATTCTGATACCATTTTAAAACTCTCCCTTTTCCCATCAGCTATTGTGCTTTTACTTTGAAGGCCCATCACTTCCTGTATCCTCCGGGCTCCGTGCGAGCGGCTTGACGGTCCTCCCCCTGTTGCTGCTGGGAATGAGCGGCTCACAGTGAAGTGCTCGGCTGCTTTCAGCGCTGAGTAGTCCACTATGCCGCGGGTCCAGCGGTGTCGGCTGTAATGAAGGAGCGGTGCAACGTTCGGTACCGGACGGACCCAGTGACGCGGCGCACTTTCTCTTCCCTAACCGTGCAGAAGATGGTGACCGGCGGCTAGTTCCAACTTCGGACACCTTTTAGGGTTTTTTTTTTGTTTTTTTTTTAATTCCTCGGTGCAGCGCTCTGAAATCAGTTGGTGAGTGTCCGTCATTGCGCACATACACTGTCACCTGTTCTGCTCCACAGGTAGGACACCGGACTGGCTTTCTGCTGCTGCTGCTGCTGCTGCTGTCGACGGCGACAAACCTTAATAGCTGCTGGTTACAATAGATTATAGTCAGGTGAGAATGAATGAGGCATGCTGGAGCTGTAATCTGCACTGACACTGATTTTTTAAAAAAATGAATAAATCTGAAACAAATCATCACGTGATCAACTTATGCCAGTCATATCTGGCATCAGCTGCAGGCTTGTTCAAATATAACACACTAACCTAGAGCTAAGTGTTTAAAAAAGCCTACCTGTCACCTCCATATGGACTCCCAGCATTGTGTGGATCAGCTGTTGTGTGTGAAAATGCCACTGTCTCCCTACAGAGAAGCTCTGTGGCAGATGGATTATCTGCTTTATGGTTTATTAAGAGGTGCACTAAACCGTGACCTTCAGACGATGAGCGCGATATGGAGTGATCAGAAATTATCAGTCTTGAAGTGGCATTTTAATATGTGACATGTTCAAACTACTGAGGCCTGCAGCTAAAAAAAAAAAAAAAGTGGTTCAGCTGCCTCAGTCAGTGTCACTTTTTGAAGGCCGAATCTAAAGGCCTCTGGGTAATATTCAGTGATTTGAATGCGACCACTCTTTATTTACGTGGAGCATCATGTCATGCTGGAAAAACCTGCAATAAAAGTCACATTTTGGTACATTGGCAAACCTTTAAATCTGCTAAACTCTTAAGGAAACTGTACCAGAAGTGTGTGTGCATGTGTGTTTGTTTTAGGCTTCCCATTCAGACGAATGCCAGCTCCACGTGTGTGTGCATGCGTGCAAAGGCCTTGAACAAGCTTTAGTCTTTATGCTTTGGTGAATGTGGAGCAGAAAATGTTCTGTGCCTGTCAGGGCGTCTGTCTTAGTTGTTATAATCCTGCTCTTCTTCTTCTTTTTCTTCAGTGAATCACCGATTTGATACACAGCGTCAGCTCGGGGGAAATGAAGCCTGGGTGTGTGCTCGGGTACCAGAGCAGCTCCTCCCTATTTCTAATATTAATTTAGACGCTGAGGCACTTCCTTTTCATTTTGTGATTTCACCCTTTTGTTAATTACACATCTGTGAGGTCGTTTCTGAATATCATTTTTTTTTTTTTGGTCTTGGTTCAGCTGCGCTGATGCAGTGATCGCCTGTCCGTCAAACAGTGTTGGCAATACTAGGGCTTTAATTTGACTTTTGTGTCTGGTCAGTGGCAATATGCTTCAAACTAGGATGCTGTAGGTACCGGTCTTGCATCAGTCTTGCCCGTGCAGAGCTCTGCGGTCAAGTTAGCAATAATAAATATGCCTGGTTAGACTTTTAAAATAAAGCTTGCTGAGAAACATTTCACATTTCATGAGATAAAACAGTTGCAGTTTGGTTAGGTTTAGTTTTTTGTTAAATAAAGAATGTAATGTAACTTAAAGTAGGTCAAAAAGAAGTCAGTGTTGGCTTCTGGTTTCACACAGGACATGCTTCTCAGTGAAAATCCTGTCTTTGTTTGGCTCATCCATCCATTACATCCTCCTCTATATGTGGACTTCCGCGCTCTTTATGCTATGTCACCTGACTCGATTGGCACATCAAAGCATTACTCCTCTAGAAATGATGCTAGTAGAAGTGTAAGGCCCACTGACCAGCTACTGTATTTGACGTGCTGAGAGTGAGAAGTGAGCAACATTAGCATTCATTTGAAGTTGTGTTTCTGGCCTCCTGAAAATCATAGTGTAATATTCTCATTTCTTCCAGTGCTGTTTTGATCTTAACCGACCCCTGAGGCGAATACCTAGCTCTATAGCAGCTAAATGCTAGCTCCGTCTGCTGTTTGGTGTTGGATATGTAGCGTGCAGTGAGATTATGAGCTTTTTTTGTTTTGTTTTTTTGCATAAAACAGCTGGAAATGTGGCTAATGAGCAGTGAGAGTAAACCAAAACAAGCTAATTTGCAGGCACACAAACCAAAACAATAAGCTAAAAGAAGCTAAAAGCTACAGAGAGCTTTGGAGGGACGATAGTCTTTTGTGGGTTTGTCACGATGAGCGACACCTTTCACATTATACATAATGTTGTTAACGAAAAAATAATGAGTAGTGCAGCTTTAAGTTGACCTATTAGATTAACAGTGACAAAAAGCTTTGAGGCTAGCAAACTACAACAAGCTAAACACAACAAGTCTTTCAGATGTGCCTGTGTAATTGTGTTGATGGTGCAGCAGTGTTGTAGTCAGCGATTACGTCAGTTCTAGTGCGATATGAACTCCCTTAGTTAATATTTTGTCATGGGAAGTGACGGTTCTTTGCTCGCACGGCTGTTCTGTTCTGTCACCGCTGGGTGAATCATCAGACTTCTCGTTCTGCATCCTGCTCTTTCTTGGAAGTCAGGCTTCGTGTCACTGCGAGTTATGCCATGATGGCAGACAGATGATGACATCGCACCGTGCGCTCTCCCCCTCCACGCCCCACCCTTTCTGATTCTGGAGACCCAAAAGGTGCCAGACATGACCGGCTGGCTCAATCCTTTATCGCTAACGCTCCTGAGCAGCCCGAGTCAGGCTTATCTTTATCTTTTATAGGGAACAAAGGCTGCCGCTGTAATCAGGAAACAGGTAACTGCTTTACCTATAAAACCGGTTTAATCCCCAGTGGCCTCGACACAACTGAGCAGCTGGTCTTCATCGCCTGTTTAACACTTCTATTAGTAGAGTTTGACCAATATAGGCGTATGTGTGATACATATATTTTGAACTTTGGTGCTGAAATAAACGGAATTAGTTGATCACTGAAAAATAATAACAAAATAACATTTTATCTTTGTCTCCAAACCTCTTTTATACTCCTTGTCCGCATTTTTTTTGGCTCAATTTGCATCACTCAATCTCAACACACCTTTAGAGATGCAGTCACAATAAGATTTGGGTAATTGTGATGGGCATTTTTCACTATTTTCTGACATTTCATCAAACAGAAACAGAATTCCAGCTTTCATTTTTTGACAGTTTTAACTAAACTACAACAAAGCAACACCTCCCTCTCATTTCTAAGGCTAGTTATTTATCTTCAGTAGTTTTTTGGTACTGGCCAAAATGTGTCCATAGCACAGAGTATCACAGATTGTAGTTGTGAAAGAGAATGCAATGGTTTCTGATATAAATCAACTTCTGAATAGATGCACACATGTTGTCTTGTGTAGAGCGCACACACCCAAAAAGCTTTTGCAGGCAGCAGGATGGAGTCAGATAAAAGATCTGCACACTTCACTGATAGCTTCCGCTAGAGAGCACCGTCAGTCGAACAGAGATCGTTGCTATTGTCGGAAATAAATAAATGAAAATAACTGTACTGCACCTTTCCTATCAACTGAAAATGACACAGGTGATTGGATACGTGAGTCTTGGCTGATTGGTTAGTCCTCCAAAACAAGACAACAAAAAAAAACAACTAACATGAGAAATGCACACTGTGGAAATAAGATGGAAATGTAGTGTGATTATGAGGCCATCATTTTGCTACTTCTAAGACTGTATCATACGTCAGTGAAGTTCTTAAGCAGCAGCTTGTGTTCAGACAATTTTTTACAAGTTTATCTTCTTTTGTTTGATTAAAAAAAAGAGTGTGGAAAACCATGTTACGAACAACAAACCCCTCAAAGTAAAGTATCAGCTGAGGCATTTTGGTATCAGTCTCCAAACTCAGCATCAAAAAAAGTCCAAGTGACAGTCAGCTGTACACATCAGTGTGTTTGAGATGAAAAGAGGAGGAACACGTTTTTGTTTTGTTCTGTCCGCTGTAAAAATGCTATTGAAGCAAAGAAGAAAAGTTGCCTTCACTTTGAAATGTGTCTCTTGCTTTGCAGCGAGATAAATGACAGCCATGTGCCGTCCGTCACTTACAATTTTACCACCTGGCACCAAATTCAATTCCCATTGATTGCCGGCTTTCGCCACTTTGAAGAAGGAAACAGTAATTTCCCGGGCTAAATTCGACTCATTAATTATTCCTCTGTATTGACCAGTGACCTATAAGAGTTTAGTCCGAGCCGGTGCGCCTGTAAAGCCCATTGCCCTTTACTGTGACCTATTGGTGTCTGCCATTTGGCTACGGCTACTTTTATCTTTCTGCCATTAAAACGCGTCGGCACTTTCTCTCCTCACCTGAGTCTGGAGGACGTATAAGACGGCGGACATGTTTTGCAGACACGTAGAGGGCGGACGATGATAATGGGAACAGAAGGGACCTGTTTCCTAAGAAGCTGTGTTGGACTGTTCTGACCTCAGCCTCTGCGTGCCAATTTTCCCAGCAGCCCAGCCTGACGAGAGGCATGGGGGGGGGGGCAGCATAACTCAATAGACTTCCCCCAGCATGCCTCTGCCCAGCTCTATGGGAAAGGCCTGTGGTTCGTCAATGTCATGTCTCCTGCTGCCAGCCTCTCCATACTGATTAGATGGGAAGGGAACAGTAGGTGAGATGGGTTGGTTCCACTGTGGAGACAAAGGGTTTATTGTAATTCCCAAGGCATCCATTCAGTCCACAGATCAGTGACCTTTTCAGTGTATCAGACCACACAATAGAATCAGCTGCTCTGTTTACCCCCATAATTACCGCGTGGAATGCCCCAGAAACAGGCACGGCATCTCAGAACGGTTTTGAACCATCTGAAGAGCTTGTTCTGCTGATTGGCACATGAAGAGGCTACGAGAGGGTGAGAGGTGCAATCGCTGTTTGAATTACATTTCAGTGGGCACCGGCGCAAAAAAAAAAAAAATAAATAAATAACAAAACGCGAGTGCCTCTCTTTAGCTGCACCTGGCGACTTTGCAAATTTGCATCTTGAGCATGGCAGCGAGAGGAAAATGTTTGAAAATGTTGAGTATCAACAGATGTACTGTAGATTTGTCCAGAGTCAGAGAAGAGCTTTGATGGCAGAAAGCTGCACCAATCAATATTTTTCATAACAACAAAGGAACAATTCACGTTGGATGTTCATGGTGTGCCTCGAAATGACAAACTGACATAGAAATATCCCAAAATTCTGCTTTCTCTTAGTCGTAGGGAGCTTTTCAGTCTCGTCTAGCACATTGTTTTTTGTTTTCTGGCTTTCAACACCTGATTTCCAGCAGCAGCAGACAGCTGTACACTATCTACGCTACCAAACAGCTGACAAGTTAGCGAGTAATAGTAGTAGTAAAAAACATAGTGGAGCATTTAACAGCTATTTCTTTCTTTCTCTGGCAACATGTGACCAAAACGGAGCCAAATCTTTTCAAGAAGGTTAATTCTGGGGCAACTGGACTGGGTTGTAGGTCCGTGAAGACGTTTCGCCTCTCATCCAAGACGCTTCTTCAGTTCTGGATTAACCCTCTTGAGAGAACCGCCACAGACAAGAAGAGTAAACATTAGACTTCAACATTTGTCAGGTCAACCCCAAACGAATGCTAATCTGTCTGCTGGATGCATAAAAAATGTTTGCCATAACTAGTTTTGTAGCTTGTTCTGTTGCCCCTCAAATATCCAAAAATCAATGATTGCATCTTTAAAGGTGCGCTACTAGGCAGCTCTGCACGACGATTCCAGCAGAAACAAACAATAATAATTGATTAGTTGATGGACCGAAAATTGCAGCATCTCATTTGATTTTTGATTTAGGGTTTGGGTCATTTTTAAAGCACATATGCCGAATATTAGTTAATTTCCCAACAGTTTTGAGCATTTGCTACATTGCTTTGTGATAATAAACTTAATATCTTCAGTCTTGAAGGGTTGGTAGGATAAAACAAGCAACAACATTTTTCTATTTACTCATATTTAGATCAAACAATTAGTTAATTGATTGATTAATCAAAAAACATGGTGGTAGAGTGAAAGTAATTGATAGTTGCAGCCCACGGTATGATGGAAGATACAGGCAGAAGAGCTGATGTTGGTGTAAAATGTTTAGGAAATGGATGTCAGTCCTTCTCTGTTAATTTTGTTTAAATGTTGTAAAATGGCAGGATGGTGGAGATGAAATCCTCTTCTGCTGCAGCTACTCTTTTATCCCCATTGTTGACTGCAGCTTTAATCACAGCACAAGAGGCTTGACACTTGTGCTGATGCAGGGTGGCAGAGTGTATGTGTCTGTCTCAGCTGATGCCCCATTTGCCAGAGCTGTTGTCAGAGAGTGCCAGAGGCCCATGGGGTGGTAGCCAGCGTGCAGAAGCAAGCACGTGCAGCTGCAGCCACCCAGGCCGTGTCGCTGTCGACACGATGGTCCAGCTCGGAGAGCGCCCGGGGTGGCGGACGGCCTCGGATACACTCTTTAAAAACAACAGGCTTTGTGCTAAAATATCGACGTGACGGCAGCACACGCTTTCGCACATGTATCGGACATGTGTGACACAAGATGTTAGATCAAATGATTAATTGTCAGATTAATTGTAAAACAATTGGTAGTTCCAGTCTGAGGGACTTCAACACTTTGACACTTTGAATGTGTGGTCAGATTTGTAATTCTTTGATCGAATTGACGATTCAAATCGATCCAGATGTTGCAAATTTTCATGAATTTTTTTAAGGCATATTTCTTTGATATTTAACACTTGAGAACTTGACTGATCGTTGTAACAATTTATATATTATACAATAAAAACGCCTATTGTGTGTTTTGTCAGGTTGGAAAACCTTTGCATAGGACACCAAAACTCTCTCTTGCTTCCAGTGCTCCTGATAATAATGGTGTTATAGTGATAATGCAGGCTCCTCATGCGTGCTTCTGTGAACTGTGGTGAAAAAGACCAATCAGAATCAATCTAGGTTAAGTTTGTTCATGCAGACGACTTGTTGACTTATTAAATAATAAAGAGAGTATGTGATGACGCACAAGCGCTAACATGTTGTTTATATAGTACTTGTAGTTTGAACTTTAGTCTTTTATAAGAGTTTTATAGCTGTGTCTCATCCAAGCAGTAATTGCCGTGGCTGGGAAGTGAAGCCAACGCAGAAGTGCCAAACTGCAGTTCCTCAAACGGCCACTTGAGGGTGGATACAGAATGAGTCAATCCCCATAAGCCCCCATGTTAAAATGGACGACTTCACAGCAGAAATAAACATGTTTACAGCCTGGTACAAAAAACAGTTTTGGTCTCTATAGTTAATTTCCACGTTCAAGACAACCGTAGTGAGGGTGAATTTCTATTTAACTCATTTGTTCCAATGATATTAAGGCTTAAAATTATGCATAATTAACAGCATGGCCGCTTTGATCGACATGTGGGTGTCGTTACAGGTAGCTTGTTTGACCAACCAGGCGGTGATTGACGTCTTTGCCGATTTTTAGATTAGTCAGGAGACAGAAGAGGTAGGACTGCCAACATGGCGGCAGCCAGTACCACAGATTTTGAGTTTCTAAGCGGCTCTTCAGAAACCAATGGGTCATGCATATACTGTCCATTCTTTATATTGTCAGTGGTTACAGGTGGACTGTTGTCATTCAGCCTGGCATCCACTTCTTTGCCCATTTCTGGAGGCCCAATGGCTAAGATGGCAACGACCAGAGCCAACATGCTTTGAGCTTCATAAGGGCTCTTCCGAAACCTGTGGATTATGTCACGGATACGACATCCATGTTTTATACAGTCTATGGTCTCATCTCACTAATTCATCGGCCTTTGCAAAATTAAAGTTGACATTTAAATGATTGATAGCTGGTCTCACTCTGCTATTAAAAAGCTGCGCTCCAGTGATTTTCGTATTGCACTAACACAAAGTTGGGGAACTCGCAAGAGACATCTGAAAAAAGAATCAAAATTGACGCAGCAATGGCAGAGATATTCTCAATTTTGATTCATGGTGTGGGTCAAGCTCCAATAAAGCTCGATCCTACCCATCCTTCCCATACCGCAACACATTATGGAACCATCTTCACTGGCTGAGTAGTACTCCTATCGAGTACTCCTATTTTATTTTAATGGAGCAAATTAAAGGGCCATTTGTGTATTGTTTAGGATTAGTTGATAATCAGAGTTGAATCCAAACATGAAGTTTAAAAGTTGTACATCCCCCGAAACAGTCTGTTCTTCCTCGACATGTTCTGTTCTTCACATCATTCCTGAGGCCCGTGCCAGCGCCGGCTGCCAGCCATTCTTTACGGCTCTCAGTCAAGTGTGCTAATTGCTGTAAATAGCTGGGTGCTCTGTTGTTGTGATTGACCCTTATGAAAAGCCACTCAATCTTTCTCATATTTCTTTCTCATATGTGTATATATATATGGTGGCCTCATTTCGTATAATGGCTTGTTGTTGTTATTGCACATTAAACACAGTTAATTACAGAGAGGGCGGTGTGCTTTTAGGTGCTATTTGAACAACTGCAACGGGGCTCTTTGGACATGTACAGCGAACAGTATAGCTAAATGATATCAGTCAGTGCCTTTAACTTTCTTTGAGTGTTCTGGGTAGTTTCTCAACAGTATTCAGCAGATTGAAGCTGAGAGCTGATAATTGTGATATTGATATGTATACTCATTTTTAGGCCTTGACCGTTGATTTTTGTCAGCTCAAATGACAACTAGCAGCATTAGCTCCCAGGAGGTGGAGGTTCCAGTCCTGAACAGAGCTTTTACTTATGTAGTCTGAAACACTACAAATTAAAGTAGTTTGCAGAGGATGTGTTGCTTTGCTTTGTTAATGCTGTTGTGTTTTTGCTTTTGGAAATATTAAAAACACCACCCTGCAAATTCTTCCTGTGAATTCAGAGATCCCCCTCTTCATATTCAGACAACATTTGTACTACCACAGAAAACCAAAAGTAATAATATTGATATTAGTAATGATAACAAAATATCCATTCATCACATTATTTGAGAAATGACTCATAGTGACTGGTTTATTTCTAATAAAAGACCTGGAAATCTCTTTCATGTCGAGACATTTCGCCCACCAACGTAATCATCTGGGTTATACTGTATGCACACAGACCTGTAGCACAAGACCTTGACGGGTTCTCTATCAAAGCCCCCTCCCTCCCTACCTCAAGCAAATTATCTACAAAGTAAAAGCCTCTGCCGATTCTTTTTTTTTTTTTTTTTTTTTTTTTTGTCTGTGACTCTTGGCTTCTGAAACATGAAAGCAGGCAGCCATAGTGAGAGGAACGGGCTGCGCGGATCAGCAGAAAAGACGGGAAGATGTGCCCGGGTTGTTTGTGAGATCTGAAGGCGAGGCTGTGATCACGCTGTCTCATTAGATCAGTTTTAACTCTCTGCTCTCTCTCTCTCTCTCTCTCTCTCTCTCTCTCTCTCTCTCTCTCTCTCTCTCTCTCTCTCTCTCTCTCTCTCTAGTGCTGCTGCTGAGGGAAAAAAAAACAGCTTTTTTCAAAATCAACTGCCGATATCAGAGTCGTGCTTCACCTTCCAGCTTTTGTGCATATGTATGACCTCCTGTGCACCTGTTATCGTGAATATGATTCTTCACATTTTTTTTCCCCTCAGCAACTATATTTTGCATCTAACTCGAGAGTTTGGCACTGCATACATCTGATCTCACCACATTCACATCATAAATGCTGCATTTTTTATCAATCTTTTTCTCTTTGTTCGATTTTAATAGTGAATTTTTAATTCCTCATTTCTACACAGCACATTTATAACAGTTTATTGTGCTTGTGCATTATTTTCATTGCTTATACCTGCAGCACAAACGTAATATTAACATCAATGTGACATGACTGGAAAAACAAAAACAAAAAAAAACAATACCAGTGCAATATGAAGATCTGCTTTCTTCTTGGCTCCCCTCCTCCACTATATAGCTGCCTTTATAACAATGGTGCAGTTTCCATGGCAGCTAGAGCATGTTAAGCTTTAGGATAACAGTGGGGGAAAAAAAGTGGGGAGAAGGACAGGGAATAATCACAGGGGCTAAAAATAGCGAGGGGGGGACTTAATCCCAGGCATTATTTATTCATCTAAAACTTCTCATCTCTGCGCCGGCTGTGTAAACATCTTTTTCTTTTGCTGTTCCTCGTCGGGTGGGGAGGCCGTTTTCTGACCTAAACCCTCACAGTCTTACCGACTGATTAATACAATGACTATAGGAGAGAGAGAGAGGGGGGGGGGATACAGTCGCAACACAAAGACAACACACTCTGGATAGATATATAGGAGCTGGATTTGCTGTGGTGACAGAAACTAGCGCTGGATTATCATTCCTGCTTCCTTGTAACTAGATGAAGCATAAGAGTTAGGCTGTATAATAGAGACTGGAATTGCTTTTGACAATGCAATAGTCTTTGGAGCTGAAAAACATCCACAGTGACAACTTGCCAGTTCAACATCTCATAAATGATGCCGTACATGACCAGAAAATGTGAGATTGTTTAATCGAATCATTGCCAGTTCACCTATTCCATGCATGGTTTTGTGTAATGTATAGACTACAGTGAAGCTGTAGCGTGTGCAGCGACTGTGGCTGCTTCTCTGTGTCTGTCACACTGCGAGTGTTAGACTGATGAGAAACAGAATAGAGGTCAGCCTCAGGCGGCAGGCAGGGCCAGGCTGCTTGGCTCGGAGAACTGATATCTATCATTGTCTCTTGTTTGGTGAGAAGAAAGCTTTGACGGACACGGGTTTTTAAAGGCCAGCGACAGCACTGATATTTTTGTTCTGGAGCTGCCGGTAGCTTAAATTTTGTGCTAGTGTTTCATGAATTGTAATTTCTATGTATATTTTTAACATTTTGCAAGAAGTTTCCTGTCAAGAACTGTATCATTTTGAGCAAATTATGTGGAAAATAGACACTGTGTTCAGGTGATCTGATTGATTCCTAGTGTAGCCTGGAGAGTCAGTGCACAATAGACCTATATACTGAAGACATTGCTGTACAGAAATATCAAAATCATTTGTTTATGTTAAGTGTTGATGTGAAACAAGATACTTGGCCAGTGTATCATCATTGTCATTTTTTTTAAAAACCTAAATATCTGTCAGTCTCAAGAATCGCATTAGTCGAATCTGCAAAAATGTGAAATCTGTCGGATAAAGTTTCTAATAATAAACCAATAATGATATACTTGTGTTCCAGTCAAGTTTTTTTTCAAGAAAATTAACATTATCAATATAATTTGTACCAAATTACTTCATTCTTCCCAAAAAACTCCCAAGGAGATCATAAAGAAATGTTACGGTCCCGTAAAGTAGAGCGTTAACAAACCCGCCGCTAAAATTAAGATGCGTTTTTTTATTTTTGTTCAAGATGTTTTCCTCTAGGATAACGTACTATCTTTTTGTTTGTTGATCTGGAACATTTGACCATATTGCATGACCTTCTTCAGTAAACATAACTGTAAATTAACCTAAATTTGGTCTGAAGGAGGTACTCTATAGAAACGGACCATAAGATACAGTCAGATGCTTCAAGAAAATCCTTGAGCGTAGGAAAGAATCAACCTCCATGCTCATATCTGTATTTAATCTTTTTGAAGACCTAACAGTCCGTGAAGAGAAACTTAACAAGTACGATCAGCCTTCAAATTAAGAAATCATTTATAAGAAAAACAGCTGATATGAATGCAAAGGCAGGTCATTTTCACAGTGTTTTCACATAGCTCAAGTCTCGCCGATACTGATGTGATTAAACACTGTATAACAGCAAATCTGTGAGCAAACAAAAGGTTGTCAGTGTAACCCTCGTGAGATGGTCTTGATTTTTAGCTCATATGCACACCTTACACATAGAGGTGTGAAAAAAAATCAGTATGTTTCACTGGTGTCAGAGTCTAATACATTTTCAATCCAGCAAGAATAATGAGTGCCTGAGATTGTGCATTTCTGTTCCCTTATGAAGTGTTTGAAATATTCAGCTTTATAACAAATGTAATTTTTGCGCCTTGACAATCAGACATTGGAGTTTTCCTGACCCATTTAGAGAGCGGGTTTCTCTGTGCTTTGTCCTGGATTATTGCTAAACACAATGCTTGTTTCCAACTGTCTGCAGTCACTCAAGGAGACGAGAATGCAGAAAACCTGTCACATTAATTCTGACATAACCACTGACTAATGGACGTGACATTTTCAAACATCTTCGTTCACCCGTTTTTTTTGTACGACAGGTGAATCCTTAAAAGCTTCTTTTATGCAACTGAAGCAGCCACATGTCAGAAATGACCTATATATTTAATTATACTATTTAAATAATACTTGTGTGGCTATGCATTTAGTTTGAATCAGCTTTATAATTTAGCAAAACAAACACAATGTTAAAGCTGCTCTAAAGAACATTTTTATGTTAGTATTAGATCAGATGACGGATATGTATATTGACAAAAGGGTTGCTGCGCATAGTGACTCAAAGAGAATTATGACCTGATTGCAGTTTCTTCAGCTTTACACGTGTGTTTTAGTGTCTTTCAGCTCATTGTTTTGGTATGACATGAAAAAACTACTTTACTGTTTTTATTTGCTCTTACCAGAGTGTCTATATTCCTCAGGTAGGAATGGGAATTGAGATGTGCGTTGCAAAACAATGACGTAAAAGTCATGGCTGAAAACTTGCAACAAGTATGTGTCCTTGTGGAGAGGAAGAAACTGTTCAAAGCGTGCGTTGCTGCTTCTCTACATCGTGTGATTTGGTGGCAGAAATGTGTTGGAATGAGTCCCAAACCTGTCCTGAAAACCTGTGAAAACATTGTTGTTAGAAGACCTTCACGGGGTATTTGTCGTAGGCTGAATTGAGGATTGGATCGCGACTGTTTCTGAAAGGCCACCGATGAAGTTCAAAAAGATGTATAGCATTGGTCGATACCAAAGAAATTTTTACATGCCGGGGTTCTTCAACAGAGTTTGACGATGACATTTTCAACATATCCGTGCTGGTTGTTATCGAGCTCTCAGCATCTCTTTCTCTTGCTCTGTCCGTGGTGCTGAAAGCCTCCATTCACTCTTGAGACCAGCTTTCTCACTCAGACTCCTTGGACTTGTATTTCTCTTTAGAAAAAAAAAAGCAAGAGAGAAGCGAGGCTTCTTCTGAATAGAGCAGCTTTCACCTGAAAGTGATGGTCTGTTTACAGACACATAGAAGAAGACAGGGGTGAATAGTTTTTTTTTTTTTTCATTTGGACATGTCCAACTGACAAGATATGAGAGGATTATTTTAGCTGCGTGGTTTACCCTGCAAGATAGAGCATGTTTCAAGTACATACTGTATCATTTGTGGCTAAATTATAGAGGTCTCTGTGTTTAGAAATAGCCCAGGTAGCAATTTGCAGCATTAATTAGCTTTTATTTAATTGCAGAGCTGTCACATGTTCGCAGTTTTAAAGGGAAGCCTTTTTTATCCTCGTCCTTTTACTCAGCTTCCTTTGCAGCGTCGCTGTAAACAACCCTTGACCTCTCACAGTTCTTCAGTCAAAAGGCTTTTATAACACTACCTTGTTGCGTAACATACCTGCCGCTTTTTTCCTGTGTCTGACTGAGCCGGCGCGGGCTTCTTAGTATCTAGGTCAATTTTCTTGACAAGCTAATCCCATCTAAACTGTTGTTGGATTATCAGCTAAAATAAACCTGTTCTGATGATGGGTCACTGCCTGTTCAATGTTTTAATCCAGTAGTTTAATAAAAGTTACCAAACAGATGTTCTAATTAGGATTGGACTAATGCTTGTTTGACTCTTGGTGATATTTATAGTTCCAGATTAAAGCTACTCTAAGCGTGTGCACTCGTGTTCAATTGAGAAAAAAGCTCAGATTTAAATCATCATTGGATGCTACACAGGTGGACTGAGGTGTCATCTCGAACCCCTAAAGCTGCAGAGGAAAGTCCGCCCACATCGTACTGGAAAGCTGTCACATCAGCTGTGATTTTGTCCAGTAACTGGGATTAAATAGAATGTCAATATAGACCTGACTTTACAGCAAGTCATTATATGCAGCCAAAGTCTGCAGTAGTTATCCAGATTAACATACAAATCCTGGCTTTGATAATCAGTTGTTTAGCTTGACAAGCCTGTCAGATAGACTGAAGCAGGACGGAGAGACGAGCTGTGTGAGGTGTCCTTCCTGCTGCTTAGTCCTGATTAGACTCCTATTGTTGGACTTTCAGTTAAACTGTGGTCTCTGAGCCAGGACAAAGAGCAGCTTTGTAATGTGGGGCCAGAGAAGGATAACTTGAACAATGTTCTGGCTTCCCGGGACGCCTACAGTGAGATCCAAATGAAAGGCCAAGTTTAGCACTGCAACTACAGAATAGTTCACTCGAGAGCACTTCAACTCAAAAACCTGGAATTGGAGTGGACGTAGAGGCCGCTGAGGCCACATCCTTTATATTTTTGTGTGAATTCATGGGGGGAGTTTGCAGTCAACATTTTAAAACATACTCTGCTGTTACACGAAATTCAAAACCACTGTTTAAAAGTGGAAAAAGATACACATCGAGATGGCACTAATTCTCCAGTCGGGTGCCATTGCATGTGAGTTGAAATTCATTCAAACTTGATTTTTTAACACACATATATATATATATATATATATATATTTAACACACACACACACACACATATATATATATATATATATATATATATATATATATATATATATATATATATATATATATATATATATATATATATAGATGGATATGACGGTCCCGTAGGGACATTTTAGGGGTTAATTCCATCATTTTTTTGATTTTTTTATATTCGGATTTGACGACTTTAATGCCAACAAAATGATAAATTAATGAAGGCTTCAGACTTTTATTTCTGGCAGTGTGGGCAAGGCTTTAAAATACCCTTTAGAGGTGCCCACGGTAGCTCACCTGGCAGAGCGTGTACCCCATGTGTCAAGGCTAAAGTCCTTACTGCAGTGACCCGGGTTCGATTTCAGCCTTGCTCCATCTCAACCCCTCTCTGAATTTAACTGTCTAACATACCTTTAAAAAAAAGAAATACCATTTATCCCATTTATGTCTGGAAATATGAAAATGAAAGAAACTACAATTGAACAGTTAAGTGGATAATGAAAATATAAAAAAATAAAAGTAATATAATTGTATGGAGGGAGGACTCCGTATTTAAATCTTGGCTGATCGGACTAGTATGTTTGACAGGGCACTTCATTAAATGTGCAACAGCATTTTGACATCAATAAATCATTACTGCATTAATTATTTGTGTCTTACTGTATGTTCATCCCGTACAGCCAAGCCAAGGATGCTATGGGGGGAGACGGTGGATATAAGCTTTCTGGGTTATAAATTTCAAAACACTAACGTTGTTGCTGTAGTTAAATGAAGCCTGTTAATCATTTATGGTAATCATAGGTAGCACAGTTAATTTGATAATCATAAACTGAGGTACAAAAATGCTTCATCTGTCGCCTTTTTAAGCAAAAAAAAGCTACAGTTTCATCGTGTTTACATGGTCTTGCACAATCCTCCCTCTATGTGCAGAGTCATGAGCTTACAACATGTGATTATATGAAAGTGTTGGGGGAAATATGTTTATGCTCATGGAATTATTATGATATAAATAGGCCACAAACACACTATTGTGACTTCTATGAGCTCAGTGGCTAAGCTACAATAGGGCTTGAGGCTAACAGATGGCCAACCTGTAGCCCTTTTTTTTCCTGGAGATCTAGATAGTGTGTGTGTGTGTGTGTGTACAAGTGTGTGTATGTGTGTGAGTTTATAGCTGTAAGGACGCATTACCTCACATGTCATTCCTTTGTTAGAAGAGAGCGATGGGGAAATGGGATTTTGCACCACAGAATGGTACGGTTGTTTAAAGCGAGGCAAACGCAACAAAAGAGGGAGACTGTGGAAGTGAAAGTGAGATAGTGAGAGAATGGATTTGAGTCATGTGTTTACCTGCCAGTGGTGCTTTTTTGGTATTGTTGCCATGGCAACAGCGGCTCGCTGTATTTGTGTGTGTGTGTGTGTGTGTGTGTGTGTGTGTGTGTGTGTGTGTGTGACAAGGGATGTAATTCTGCCTGTCACCAGTGTAGCCTAGAGCTGGCTCCCCAGCTGCTGGTTGCCATGAGACCAGACAGACACATCCTCCGCTTCAATGATAAATCTTTTCTCTTGGCGCTCAAATCACTAAACAGATTAGGTACATTTTGTTTGAGATATGTCAAGATAAATTGCCACTGTTGTGTTTTGTATAATTCAAAATATATATATAACATATAAATCATTTCAACAGTAATGTCATTACAAAATGGTTTAAATTAAATGAAGGGTAAACATCGAGGGGAGAATAATAGGTTAACACGATCACTTAAAAGTAGAACTTCATTACTGTACTTACAGGAGTTTTCCAGTACAACAAATATAGACGTATGGACGACGAATATGTCGTATCTGTGACATCACCCACAGGTTTCTGAAGAGCCGTATGTGAAGCTAAAAGTGTGGTGGCCCTGACTGCCACCATCTTGGCGGTCCTGTCTCTCAAATCTAAATATTGGCAAAGACAGGCATTGTTAGTGGACCTTAGGCGGGCTGAATGATGCCTTATTCTTCCTTCATATTTTTGTTGCTTTACGTATTTTTCTCATGTTTGCTAAAATGGCAAATGTATAAGAACACAACAAACTACAAGATGGGTTTATTCTGCTGTTAGCTACCTAGCTAGCCTGCTGCAGACTTGTGATTAATATCACAGATAACTTTAATTTACATCGAAATATAGTCAATTAATGATGTTCTCTTCACATGTTAGCACAACTGAATTTATTGTGGAACACTCAACACTTAGAAGTGTTTACACGCTTTCATTTTGTAACAAACCAGGGGGCTTTTTTAAAGTCTTTAACATTACAGGACTGCTAAGCTAACACTTGTTTTTTCTTTGTTGTACAGCACTATTTTCAAAGGCAAGCAAAAATGTCACAAATCATGCCGTCTTTTTATCGTAGAGGGGTCCTGAGATGACGGAAGTAGAGCCAGTGTTGGACTTTGCCTCCTCTGGGCGTTCGGGGAGGAGAAATGCCCTGCCTGACATCCTGGGTTCTCCAGCGGGTGTAAACCCTGGCGACCTGCCTCTCAAGCTGGCTGAACTGTCCCTCAAAGGTAAAGGACATAGTATTTATTTTTCATTTTTACAATATTAAGCACAAGGCAAACTGTAAATTGCACATTGTAAATTGAATTTGTAAGTTGTGATATCACGTCTTCTGAGTTCTTTAATATGTAAGCTTATCTGGTTGTTGGGATATATACAGTTTTTTTTGAATAGTTGAAATCTTTTAGACAAAGAAAAGAAAACACAGTGGGAAATCTAAACTGAACATGATCATACATCACTCCCAGTTCTGCTAGTTAGCCAGGTAGCTGAGCACACTCTGCCATAATTAGTCCTCCAGGCTCGGCTCTGGTCCATATATGTCTTCCAGATATGACAAAGATTTGGGATCGAAGACTTAAGGTTGAGAATTAGAAAATGTGCGCCAGCTTTGGAAATTGGGAATAACATTAACAATTCCAAGCCGGAATCATCCCAAGTCATTCATCACGACTGTGGCATGAGAATGGCTACCGGACGTGCCAAATATAGACCCATGTTGGGCTTAGTATTTTTGGCAACATGGGGGGGAGCAAGCAAATAAACGTGATGCTAAATCAAATATAATGACGCAATTTATCTTGCATGCTCCAGAAATTAATTAAATACAAATCTGGCTTTGCTCACTCTCATCCTGCGCTTGTAAATCTTGATAGACCGTTTACCGGCCAATTCTGTTTCGTGCCTGCTCAATAGTTTTATTGCCAATTAAGTAATAACATTTTGTTACATTAAGGTCTGGACACCAGGCATCCCACATCCTTCTATAGCTTCAAATTAGTCCTGGATGTGCGAGAAACACGCTTGATTTTTAAAGCAATTAATTCTGTTAATTTTAGTGCTTTTTGTCACACGGCAGGAGGCATAACAATGACTCAAAGGCAAAGAATGTCAACACATCGTGATGTGATAATGATTTATTTTGGCATCGATCAGCATGAGCTCTGGACAGTCTTCATTTCTTTCTTTTCGCCCTTGAAAGTGACTGCAGCACATTTCTTATTGTGTCTTATTGGCTTTGTGTGCAGATGGTCCGGGAGGTGCCCAGTCACCCACGGCGGAGGAGCCTCCAGCACCACCGGAGAGCTCAGAGGGGAAAGAGGGATCGTAGGGACTCGTTTATTTACCTCCCCGGAGACCTGCAGAGATAACCTGAGAGACGGGATGAGGAACGAGATAGAGGGCGACCTTTGGGAGAAAGAGTGATTATCTGTGGAGAGTCAGTCTGTTTGCGAAAAGCAGCTGAACCACGGAGGGGACAGTGACGGACCGACTCCCGAAGGACTGGAGCCAGGGGCTTAGGACTGTTTGGCACTCGGCACTATCTGAATTGAGTCAGACGTCACTTAGTTATGAACCGATGAGTGTGTCTTTGTGTGGGTATAGGTGAGTTATATGCTCACCGCGGACACTACACTGAGAATCAGAAAGGACCATGACAGATTGTATACTTTACTATTTTTGTATGATTTATTTAAAAGGAAAGGAAAAACAGGAACTCGTGAGTCAAACTGTAATGTGTACCATTTCCCTGCATTTCCTGCTGTCTTTTGTTTTATAGTGATGTGTGTTATTTTACATTGACACTAGTAGGAGGGAGTTTAATTGCAGCCTGTGGTGACTGGAAGCTTTTTAACCCAGCTGAATGCAAAACGGCACATGTGACATAAGAAAACATTAGATTTAAGACGGTGTTTGTGTTGCTCACGTGTGCTTTTACACTAAATGTGTATGATCTACTGTATGTTTTCAGATCTGAGGCTGTTGTACAGTATACCTACATTGTTGATGTACAGTTTTAACCCCTCATCACCAGACTGTTTTGATCCTAGCAACAACAACAACCAGGGATTTGATCCATTTTTTTTAAGGCGTCCATATGGTGCAAGGTCCATATCTTGAGACATTCCTTTAGAGAATAGTGTCCCACTGCCAGCAGTGTACACACTGCTTTATTGTAACACTGAGAAAAGTTTTGTTTTTGTTGCTCAAAGCTGCTTTTAAAAGTCTCTTCATTCCCCAAACCTTTGAAAATGTGCCTAGTGGCAGTTCACAACCGAAAACCTGTGTTGTGTTCTTTCTCTGTGACGTACTGTTATCGAATATTTTGGGCTATTGATATTTCCTCAGTTTTAATAGGAGGTATCATAACACCTATTTACTGCTTGAACTCTAAATGACAGAGAAAAAAAACAAACACTTTTGTAACATCCCTGCATCTGCAGATCACTATACTCTGTCAGGAAAAGAGTTTTTTTTGCGTAGATCTTCAGCAGGGCTTTTTCTGGAGGCTCCTCTCGCACGTGCTTCTCACAGCGACAGCTCAGCAGCATATGCCCGCGGACTGGGCACGGGAACAAGCATCAAGCAACACCACCACAGCCGCCGCCGCCGCCACCACCACCACCGCCACCACCGTCGCCGCAATGTGTTTCGAGTGCCGAAAATGGGAGAACACTCTCCGCGGACGTGGAGAGGGAAAAAGTCTGTTCGCTCTCATCAACACATGAGCAGAGCTGTGAATAGGATGCAAGATGGAGAGCGAGAAACGCAGTGTCAGCTATGTCAGCACTCACTGCTAATGTATATATACTGTATTGTAGTATGACCCATGTGTCATACATGCTACCTGTATGATTACCAGACTTTCTTCACATACTGTACCCTCAAAGAAATGATGTTCTGTAATTGTCTCTATTTGAAGATGTATTGCCGGTGGCTGTGTCTTTACGTGGATGTGTTTCACAAAATGCAAACAAGGAAAGCCTGATGTGCTGCTGCACAGCCTCTGGTTTTGATGCTGTACTACTAATGCTGATGAGAAAGTGCTCATGGTCTATCTGAAGCTGTATGATCAACACTTTTTTTTGGTTGGGGGTGGGGGGTTTGGTTGATGAATCAGAGTAGTGTCCTGATCTCTACGTGGTGCATATATTTTACTTAGCTGGATTGAATCCCATATGTTGATTCTATCTGGTGGTGGAAATTGCCATATTAAACCCACAAGCTTTACATATACATCTGTGTGCTGAATAGTGTCATTTCTATGCAAGGCTCTTGATCCTATAGTGCTTGACCTTTACATATTGGCATACATACAGTGTGTGGAAATGAGTGTTTTTAGCCATGTCTGTGACAGTGACAGGGCTCTGTGGAGGTCAGTGCATCACTGTGGCCCGGAGTGAAACAGCTCAGCAACTATTAGGATGGATTTCTATGGAAATACGTGCAAACGTTAATGTTCCCTAAAGGATAAAACCTTGTGACAATGTTGATCCCCTGACTTTTTATCAAAGCCACCAGCAGTTTAAAGTTTGTCTAATTACTAAATCCATACAAGACTAATGTCATTTAGTCATTAGCTAATATTAGCATGTTATTGGGGTTCAATGGGGGTTTGAACCATCTACTGTGTAAAACATGGACGCAGTCTCCACAGGTTTCTGAAGCTCAGTATGTGGTGGCTCTGGCTGCTGCCATATTGCCAGTCCTGCCTCTGCCACTTCCTGGTTAATCCAAAGATTGGGCCACCTGTCAATCAAAGCGGCCACACTGTTAATAATGCATAACTTTTAAGTTTTAATATAAGTTCAACAGGTGAGTTATATAGAAATTCAGACTCGATACAGTTGTCATTAACGGGGAAGTTAGCTATAGAGACCAAAACAGTTTTTTGTACCAGGCTGTAAACATGTTTATTTCTGCTGTGAAGTTGGACATTTTAACATGGGGGCTTATGGAGACTGACTTGTTCTGTAGCCAGCCTTTATTGGCCGTTTGAGGAACTGCAGTTTTGGGCACTAAGCATTGGCTTCACTTCACAGCCACAGAGGTTGTTGCTCCTTGTTAACAAGAGGTTGTTAGCCTTCTTGCTGTAAGGCAATAGTGCTAACCGCCGCCGCCCCAGCTATATCATGTCAACATTTAATAACATACACAAGTAAATAGGCATAACATTGAAGAAGTAGTCTGTCCAACATGATACACCGTACAAGTAAGACATCTTTACAATTCCTAGCCAGATTGTTCGATAGATTGACAGAATTTGATGAATATTAATGGAGGATTGCTGTTATCTTTGTTGACTTTTCCTCTCTTGCAACTGCCAGGTGGAATCACCACCACCAAGCCAAATGTTTTTTATTTCTACACAAGTGAAATAAACAAAAATTACAATTTCACTATTTACTTTATTTACCACATTTAGGCCTTCAGACTTTTATCAGATAACATTAATGAAAGCATGATTTCATCAGGTAAAATTCACATTCCATGATTTTTTTTTTCACACTCAGAGATGATAATCCAGTGGCCCTGTCTGTAAGCTTTAATAATTGTCACTTATACTCAAGATGTTTAAAAATGTAATCGACAAATAGCCAGAAAAGGCTTTGTGCTACTCAGAAGAGGAATTCCTCATACTGTCTCTGCCAGCTAGGGTAGATAGATTTCAGCAGCATGTTTCTTATATTTGTTGAAAACAGCAATCAATAAATCTAATGCTCTGAAAGAAAAGAAAAAAATCTGGTGGCTGTTGCAGGTCTGTAGTAAACCCAGCCATACCAAGCCTGCCTGCCTATCTGCATGCACTCATTGTGCATGACTGTGTTTCGGGGTAGTGGCTTCAGCCTAGCTTGAAGATATTTCAGTATACAGAGGTTGCATATTCATGCTCTCAGAGGGTGAACCATTTTGATTTTGTTAACTCATCACATTCATACTTCACGGCTGTTTCATTTTGGGTGTCACGTTTGCATCTAGTGGGTCTGGTGGGTACCTGAATCGGCTCAGACTCAGATCAGACATACTATTTTTTTGTGGGTGGCTGGAGCTGATGTATTTGACTTTTGGCAAATGAAATACCGAAAACAAAATATACACTTGTCTACCTTTTCTGCTAAGTGCTACAAAGCTCTATTCCATTTGATTACAGCCACCATTTCTGATGACAGGCAATCATTTTTCACATCTACTGAAGTGTAAAGTATGAGCGAACAAGAAGCGCTTGAAGGGAGCAAAAAGCAAGACATGCACTCTTGTCGTCCCTTCCAGAAAAGCCATGTTAGTGCCCCCCTGTTACATAATGCAGCAGTTCCTGCGGGTGTGCAGCAGATGGAGACATTCACTAAATTATCATTCACCCCACATCATGCTTCTACACCGAAGGGAGAATTTCTTTGTTATGTCTGGTACAAAGAAAATGGCTGAAATACATTTTTTTACAACAATAAACCTCAAGTCACATAAATTTAGTGACTAAATTCATAATTTAGAGGTTCTGGGTTCACATTCCCACACACAACTTTCAGTTTTAAACCAAGTTTGACTTGGACACACCCAGTGTTGTCTCGATGCTCATTCAGCAGTAGGGAGTGATTTGACGAAAAACCGACACTTTCTTTTTTTTGAATTACTTTTTGTTCAATCGTCTCAAATGCTGCTTCTAACCTGTGGAGGTGGAGGTTAACAATGAAAGGGGGGTGTGTTGTACAGAATGTGTTTGTATAAGCCAATGAGTGAACCTTTGTGATCGTGCAGGCTGGTTGTCTGGCTGCGTCCCAGCATCCCTGCTGACAGGAGATGAGACCATCCACACACCCAAGGGCTCTTTGTCTTTCTGCAGACACAACCACAGCAAAGCACTTGTGGGTTATGTTGGCTAGCTGATCCTGTGGTCCATGGATTATGTAACAGAAACATTATTTATTAACTACATAGCAATCTACTGCATGTGGTACATTTATGTATTAATATTTCCTTCAAGAAGAACAGATAATCCATTTGAGACTTCTTTGCTAAAACCTCCCAGACAGTCTCCACCTCCACTCTCAGGCATCCTCCTCTCCTCTGAGGTGGCTCCTTTGCCCAGACTGCTTCTACGTAACTTGTTGCTAGGGTAACCTAGCCTTTGGAGAAGCTTTGGCCTTGTTGCTTTGTATGCAGTCATGCTTTTTTAGAGCATGAGGGAAGGTGAAACGTTCATTTTGAAGGCTGCAATGAGGACAGGAGGCATATGCATGATGTGAACTGGATATGGCAAGGTGTGAGGCCCCGTTAGCCTCGAGTGAGTGCATGGTTGACTTTGTAGTTTTTCATTACATTAAAGTTAGATAAAGAAATCAAAATGACAAGAAGTCAATGTGAGGGCAATGTCTAAAAATAGCTTTGGTTGTAGCGAATTGCCAGCTGTAAAATGGTGACAGTTCCCACTTTTACAAATCTAAAATAACAAGACAGCGTGTTTCTAGTTCCACATAACAGAGAAGCAGCAGAGAGAAAAGTTCTCTGTCTTCTTACATAATTGAATAGCATGGTATGAGCGGTTAGCTATCAGCTTTCCTCAAGGAAATTGTCGCGTAATTGCCTCGCAGAAATGCACTGTGGTTCCTCTCTCGGACAGGTTAGAGCCAAATGCTCTGTTATCAATCGAAGCTAAGTGAATGAACAACAGCAGTGGACAGCAGGTAGCCTACTACAACCTCTATCTGGCTTTGTCTTCGTTCCTCACCCCATGACCAGGCCAGAGAGTGTGAGAGTGAGTGATCCAGCTGCTGTGGAGGAGACAGTGAATGTTTTAGAGACATATAGAGAGACACAGACAGAGACAGAGAGAGAGAGAGAGGGAGGGAAGGTGGATGCTAAGCCCGCCACTGAGGCCATGCAGACGTGGGTCACAGAGTTGATGCCAGGCAGCCAGGCAGGCAGGCAGGCAGCCCAGCGAATAGAAAAGCCTTCACGAGGAAGTCAACGTGCCATTTCCGACACACGGGAGCCTCAGGAAGAAAGATGGAGAGTAGAGGAAGAGATGTAAGGCATGAAAGAGAGCAAGAGACAGGGAAAGAGAATAAAAACACAAGGTTCAAGAGTTCAGTGCATACAAGACATAAGGCACGGTAATGTTGTAGCATTTATTATCATTCAGCACCAAAATATCCACATCTGCTCATATCAACTTAAATGAAACAGCTGGAATTATTCTGGCAAGAATCCAAAACCAACAATGTGTTAGTCTGTCTCTTAATTCTTTATTAACTTACAAAGTTTCTGTTTTTAAAAAGGCTCAGTCATTTCAATACACATTTGGTGCACTAATGAGTATTTTTGACAGCAGGATAGTGTATGTAGGAATGACTCAACATAAATACCGTGTCCATGTTCGTCATCGTTGATTAATGAGTATTTATAGTTTGGTCAATTAGCTATATCCAGCGTTGACTGCACAGATACTTGTTAAGGTCTTTTGGTAGGCAAACAGATGTTCAGAGATGCTCATGTAGCTGTTTCTGTTATACTTGTATAATACTTTATACTTGTTTTTTTTTTCTTCTATTCTTTTGAGCCTGCCCTCCTTACAAGAGTTGGATCAATTAATCAATTAGTTTAACACATGCCTGTATGCTCGGCGTTTGCAGTTACCAACAGTGCGTTACAGCCCCACCACTATGCATTGCAGGTAGCACTATGATCTAGTGTCAGCATCTACCTTCCAGTGAACACAACAAGATCCAGGACTAAACACAACCTCCAAAAACCAGCAGTGACCAGTCTGACAATGAATATAGTAGCCTACCTCAGTGGTTTTGTTGGCGGGTTTGACTCCTGGTATTCTAGCTCAGTATTGTAACATTATTCCCTGTTGTTCTCAGAAGATGTGCTCCAACCAAGTCTTGTCCGTCTGCTGAGCCCAGTTCTGTTGCCTGCTAACAGATTCAGTTAGCAGCAGTTAATTAGTGGTTTGCTACTTTAGCAGGTCATTAGGCTGTCCATCAGGAAACTTAGTTGAAGCTGAACAGCCGGAGGACATTGGAGGGAAAGCCAGCAAATATTTTTGGTGTAAGACATGATCCAGTTTCACCAAAATCACTGAATACAGTTAAAAAGTTGTGGTTTTGTACAGTATTCAGTGAGTTCTGGCCATAGACGCATGTCAGCCCTCAGAATCACTTAGAGACCATCAAACAGGAATCACTCAGCGCCGGCGGCATCATAAGCAAGAAAGTGTTTCGTGGATGCAAACTTAACTAATTATGGCCCTGGTGCAGGATGAGTCATCAACAGCTTTGTATCGTTTATCGGGAAATGACAAAATCTAAAATACCATTAAGAATACCCCAAAATATTGGTGTATAGGTGACATATTGCTCTAAACATATGTGATGAAAACACTCAAACATAAATTTTAACTTCATGGAAACTCAA
Organism: Sciaenops ocellatus; assembly: GCA_033000465.1. NCBI lineage: Eukaryota > Metazoa > Chordata > Actinopteri > Sciaenidae > Sciaenops > Sciaenops ocellatus. The sequence continues at coordinate 16,390,497 of CP136873.1, forward strand.
AATCAGAGGTTTTCAAAGTGGGAGACGGGCCTCCCCAGGGCGGCTCCTGTTTCAACTGTTTCAGGGTAAGCTCAGTGAATGTAAGTGAAAAAATCTTACATTAGTTATCAAAAGGACATCACATAGCATAAAAGTGTTAGATCTGGTTAAAGAGATGGTTCAAAGAGTCGTAGGAGACACTAGATTTCTAGAATTTGACTCTTTCCCAGAGTCAGAAACTAATAAATGCCTTTTTATGTATTTTGAAGTTATGTCAAACAGCAATATTAGGCTGTCTTGGCTCAATTGTTGAGTGCCTATGGGATCAAATAACACAATCATGAGCCCGGAGGCATCCAGGAACTCAGCAAAACTAAACTGAACTAAGGTGGGTGGGGGTGGGGCACCTTTTTTCCGACTTTGAAAACTCCTGGTTTAAAACATAATGAAGGCATTCTTAGTGTTTTATTGTTCATGTGTAAGGTGTGTGGTGATTGCGTCTCCAAATCTTTCCAACCATTTGACAAGTACTTCTGATGAAGCACACTGGCGCTTTAAAGGTCACAGAAAGAAACAATAGACAAATATAGATAAAGTGATACAAAACAAATTACCATGGATGAAACATGCATGATTCATCACTATGAATGAATGTCTGTTTCTGTTAAAAGTCACATGGAATAGCTCACAGGTTGAGGCCTCAACTCATGTGGCTGACCATATTCTATATTTTTTCCACAAAAGATTATTGTGTCTGTATCAAAGGATGATATATCTTCTTCCTCTGTATCATAGAGCTCTATTGTTGTCCAAAAAACTATTAAAAACACATCAATGAGCCACACTGTTGCACTCTTCCTTCATTACCATGAACACACACGGACAGTGTCACTGAAAACACCAACAAATGCCCTATACTCCCTCTTGTCTGAGTAATGTTTGTTAAAAACTACCGTGACCAGCTGTTTAAAGTCTGTGTAAAGGCAATTCAGAGATTTCTTTCAAAATACATCAAATATGTTGGAAAATAGTTGCTGAAAACATGTGAAAATACTTTGAAAGATATATTACTGAAATGTAGAGTTAGAGGTTAAAACCACCAGTTTTCAATCCAGGATTTTTTGGGCGGTCCTAAAGGGTGGCTCGATGACACGCTGAGGCCACCCTGAGCATACCCCTGCAGCCCTAGCAGAGAGCTAGAGATTAATTCATCTCTCCTCGGAGTGTTTCAAAGTTAGTCATGTCATTCTGAACTCATCTGACACATTTTAGTCGCTTCAAAATTGCTGCTTGACTGCTCCCACGAGTGCGCGTGGCTTTAGCGCATTCAGCGGACACGCCCCCACAGTCCTGGAGCTGAGAATACTGCTCATTTTTACCTGATTTTGACACCTAATTTCATAAACCTGTTGATATTTTTAATCATTCATTTGAATGAATTTTCTGGGTAGTTAATAACACTTCCTTCTTTGGTCTGACAAACTCAGAACACATATTTATTCTTACTTTACACAGACTTTAAGGACATTGCTGAGCCTCTTTGTCATTTGTGTCTTCAGTAGTACTGCATTGTCTCTGCGCTGAGCGCCCCAGACAGGGGAGGAAAGTTGGAAAAGTACTGAGAGGCAAACTAATACATTGTGGATTTTTTGACTATAAGTCAAATATAAAATAACAGCAGATTTGTTCTGTAAAGAGCATGAACTGTAAGGTGGAAAACAATCAACCAGACTGCCAGTTATTAGACCATTCTCACCGTTCTCACTGTGTAGTCTATGAACAGGCTGCTGAGCAATGGCCAAGCATCAATCGAGTTGAGAAATCTGCCATCAATGTATGGAAGATACCAAGCCGAGGAGGGTTGAAACTGAGCAAACCTAATGTGTTAAAATTTAGGTCAGTTTGTTTGATTTTTTTTTGTCCATTGCCTCTCTTCTTCCTTCCTTTCTGCTGCATCCAAAGCTTGGCAGCGGCTTCATTCTTTGTCCAGCGACAGATCACAAGGCTGTAAACACACACACATGCTCACACACACACAGACATATGACATCACCCAAGCAGTGACGGGGCGGAGACTGGCAGCGTAAGCCTGGCATCACACACACAGACACACACATACACACACATACGCACACACACAGTGGGAAAGCACAAGTCCTCTCTCTCCATAAGCTCTCTGTCAGACAGCTCAGCTTGGCATCACTCTCGCCCAATAAGATGAAACGAGCATTAGCCTGACCCCGTTCTCACAGAGACCAAGTCACTTTGCAGTAAACAGTATGTGGTGCTATCTCTGTGGTACGGGGTGTCTCGCCTTTTTATGCCCTCTCCAGCATGTTGTCCATAAAAATATATTTAGACACACTTCCCCCACCTCCCAAAATCACGAACTCTCCTCTGTCTTTCAGCTGGAGTCCGTTCTTAATTGGTTATCTTCAACTCTGAGGCAGGACTGCCCCTGTCGCTAGTCCATCTCATCATTATTCTCCCTGCACAGTAATAGGTCAGTGGATTCACTGCTGGCTTGGCATACTCTGCAGATTCCTTTCATAGACTTTTAGCAGACATTGAACTACTAGCAATTATTATGTTTTCTAACTGTTAGAAACCTGGCTGCAGTGAACAACAAACATCTCTTACAATGGCTGGCCTGCATCTGTACTTACATTTCCCACAATGCTCTTCAGTGCTCATACAGTGTTCCTTAACATTCCTGAGCATGTCAGGCAGGGGTTTGTGGATCTAAAGACAGTTTCTTCAGTAGTTAATTATGTATGACTCTTGATGAAACACAATCAAGCTCCATTGTAGCAGCACCGCATACACCTCGCTGACAGTCTGACAATTTATCTGTCACATTGAGGCTATCTGCCTCCTAGTTCCCACTGTTTTCCATTCCACTGTGTTTCTGTCTTTGTCTGTTTGTGTGTGTTGCTGGGCGTGGCCTCCATTTTTGCCTCTCACCTGCCTGATTACCTCACCACTTGCTCCTCGTCATCCCATCAACCCATGCAGTACAAAAGACAGATTGTTCACCCTCCCTCATAGGAACCAAGTGGCAACCACTGTGACTGTGAAGTAAAGCCTATGTGGAAGTGCCAAAAAACTGCAGTTCCTCAAACGTCCACTTGAGGCTGGCTACAGAACGAGTCAATCTCCATAAGCCCCCATGTAAAAACTTCACAGCAGAAATAAACATGTTTACAGCCTGGTACAAAAAATGGTTTTAGTCTCTATAGCTAATGTCCCTGTTCATGACATAATAACTGACCTGTTCAAATTATATTAAGACTTAAAGTTATGCATGATTAACAGTGTGGCCGCTTTGATTGACAGGTGGGTGCCATCACAAGCGGCTTGGTTGAGCACCCAGGCTTCATTCAGCCCGCCTTAGGTCCACCGATGATCCACGGCTGATTTTTGGCTTAGCCATGATGCAGCAGAGGCAAGACTGCCAAGACAGCGATGACCAGAGCCACCACACTGTGAGCTTCACAACAGCTCTTCAGAAACCTATGGGTGACGTCACGGATACGACTTCCAATTTTTATACAGACTATAGTAGTAGTACACTACGGTCAACTCTGTGCAATTCTTGTAAAATCTATCCACAGTCTCGCCCCTACATATAGCTCAGAACTTCTTCTTATCCCTACAGAACCACTAGACCCCTCAGATTGTTCCACCGTGGCTTGTTGGCTGTGGTAGTTTGGATTTTGGGTATGGGGCATTTTCAGCAGCAGTTTGACTCTAACCTTCCGGAGGCCTGCTGCTGATTTTAAGACACACCTTAAGACCTTTTTTTTTTTTTTTGTCTGGCTTATAACTGTTTTTAAACTGTATTTTTAACTTATAGTTTTCTTTTGTTCTTATTTTTTATTCTATGTGTCTGTCTTTGTGGTGCAAATATCTGTTTGTTTTTTAAGAGGTTATATAAATGAAATGAAAGAACATTTTTAAAAACTTGTTGTGTTTTCTCCCTGTGCTTCAGGATATTCTCTTGCAACCCTGTCTCATCTCTGTTCCTGTTTTTTGGACTCTTGCCACCAACAGCCCTGCACCGGCTTTTGGATTTCCACTCAGCAAGAGCTCCACCTGCCACTGCACATTCAAACTGATTAAACTCTTGGTCTTTGGCTGTTGTTGACGCCTTGCTGAAACGCTCAACCTAACATTATCCACCGTAATAAGGCTTAAAACCTTTGCACACCAAGTATTTTTCATACGCTCTTAATTCGTCTTCTTTATGCAAAGAAACCTTGCACATGTATTTTGTTATTCTACAAAATGGAGTCTTCGGGCAATGATTTTATGTTCCTCTCACTCCTTAAAAGTAGAATAGGAAAAAGAAAATATTGGGCCCATCTAATCCTGAAAAGGCGACAAAGAGTACGGACATTTTCACCTACAGATATAAGAGCTGTCTGCTCCTGCAGGGCGCGACGCTGCTGTCGCTCTGTCTCTCTCTCTTCTTCTTTTTCCTCTTTTGCTTCTTTCCACGGGAGGTACCTCCCTGTCTGTCGCCACTTTCTGCCCACGGCTTGCAGTTTGCACCACAGCTACCTGAAGAGGCTGTGCTGTCCTCCCTCTCTGTCTGTGTGCTGTCCTATGTTATTGGCCAATGTTATTGTAGAGTATACATTGTTATGTCATGGCAATCTATCCAATACTTGAGACATTTCACTCAAAACCACAAATGTGAATCTCATAGTGGTGCTTGAGGGAAAGTCAGGGGTGGAAATATTGTTGCCCAAAAATGACAGTATACATTTCTTAGTATACAGCTGGTATAATAACCACTGTGTGTTTATCGTCCCAATTATAGACCGTTTTGATAGGAGATTTAAAAACCATTTTAAAATCATCCTGTAAAATCAAGCCTCTGTTTGATTATTCAAAATTAATCTAGATATCCTAATCAACTTCATTATACAGTGACTAGCTAAAGCCACACAGTTATCTCCCTCTTCACCTTTATTTTTAATTCCTTGCGTAAATTACAGTTTACAGTTACAGACAGTTGAATGTCTTCATCTCACAACATGGCTAAAAAAGATCAATGTCATGTCTAAGAGCTGAGAGCTAAGGGTGACTAAAGTGCTCGGGGCAGTCTGAGATAATACTCAGGGTGAAATGAGCTGCAGACATCTGGTTTGTATAAGTGGAAGTTGGTATGATAACATCAGGATAACACTAATCGTCCAGATTGGGATTATGATTATCACTGACCAGCACACAAACAGAGTTCCCTCCGTACCTCGGGACTAGTCTAAACATGTCAGTCTCCACGGCTTGGGCAGTCAAAGTCCATCAGTAATGTTTAAACACCACCTCATTAAGCCAATCAGTGTATTTCAGGAGAAATCAATAACAAGTATATTTCTAGTCATAAAACTAATTTCATCATCTGGGACAAAAATCTGATTTAGCTCCCTAATATATCTCCATTGACGTCCAGCCTGCAGCACCCAGCAGCCATCTGTGGATCGTCTCTGCAGGTCTTCTTTGTCAATCCCCCTGTGACTTCCCTTCTCCACCCCCTCCCTCTTCTTGTCTCTTCCTTCCTTTGTTTGCCTCCCATCCTCTCTCTGTCCCGGGGCTGACATCACGGTCCCAGAGGAGCCCTGTGATGGTAAGAAACCCTGATTCAGCAGCACCAAGTAGTCCCATCTATGCCCCCCCTCCCGCCCACCATACATCACTTTTCAGTGAGTGGTTGCTCCCCATCTATGTTCCCTCTCCTCATCTTTCTTTTTATCCTCCAACCCTCCTCTCTACAGCATGCCACCCCTCCCAAAATAACCCCACCCCTCCAACCTTAAACAGGCTCCAGGGCTCTGCTGACTGCTTTTACTGTGCTGAAAACAAGCTCTCCCAAGTGGGCAGAGCTCTTATTTCACCAAAGGCTGAGCCTGGGACTGCTACGGTACATCACTGGGAAACATCAGGGCAACACCAGAATAAAATATTTATCGAAAACATGAATATGGAGGAGGACATCAAAGTATTACCTTTTACATTTCACCTTCTTTTCAGACTAGACTGCTTCCCATTTTCAAGTCAGAGCATGTGGGACTCACTCCAAGCAAAGAAATGTTAACCAAAGAGTAAAACTTGAATTATAAGGGCTTGTGTTGAATTTTTAAAAATGCTGCTCAAAGCACCGACAGAATGGAGAAAGGATGCTTGCTTGCTCGCTGGCCAGAAAGGACATCAACCTGGCAAACATGAAGAGATTCCTTTAATGTGACATGATGCAAAAAATAAAAACAACAAATGAAGACAAAGAAAAGTCAGAGCAACACTTAAACTCAAGCTGTAAATGAAAGCACCGTAATAATTCTGCATTTTTAATAGACTTTAAAAATATTTTTAATTGTATAAAATTATTGCGGTAGTGTACTAATGCACTTGGTTGGTTTCATTGTGGTGCAAAGATATTTAGTATACTCAAAAGATGTCTTCTAATAAGTACAGTTATGGATAAAGAAATAATTAGCATGAGGAGTAAACCAGACTAGAGTAGGTGCACAAACCATCGTTCATCAAAAATATTCTCCATGTATCTACTTGTGTCATTAAACAACCAAGATACAATGTTTTAATTACTAAGGTTTACAGTGGGCACATTTTTTTTTTATTTTGAGAGCGCTAGCTAGCTGTTTCCCCCTGATTCCAGCCTTTATGCTAAGCTAGGCTAATTACATTACAGCTACTGCTCTGTAATTAAAATGAGAATTATATCAAATTTTTCTAAATTAAGAACTGAGCTTACAATGTTTAACATACTTGTTGTTATATGTGTCGTCTTGATATTCAGTTAGTTACTTTACTTGAGGTGTCACTCAGGGTGGACTAAATATTAAAAGCAACTCTCAGTATAATCAGTTCAACAAGACCATAAACTGCATCATCCTAAATGACCATAAAGTTGATTCAACTTCTCTAACACAGTTTTAAAAAATTCAGATTTATTGCAGTGCACAAACAATCACAGAAAAGTTGGGTTCAATTTGATTACTCATAAAGGATCAATATCTGTCCCATGGCTCAGTTGTTACACTGAGACTTGAATGTCTACTTTCAAAAAAACTGCTGATGAGACAAAGCCAACACAGTGCCATTACTCTCAATGCTGCTTGCATGCATTATTAATCCAGTCATTTAAAGCTAATATGAGCCACTGCGTTTGTTCCTGGTCGATTTCCTCTCTCATGATAACTGTACAGATTTGTGCGCGGCGACATGCTGCATTGTTGTTCCCTGTGGGCCAGTGCAAAAAGCAAAAAGGTGTGTCGCTCTCAGCTTTGTCCCGGCTCCCTGCTTTAGCAGGTGTGAGTCCCATCTGTCGGGCCTCATTAAGGAGAAAACCCAAAACAGAACCGTTATGTCCTGTGAGGCGACAGGACAGGGGGAGGTCGACGGCAAGATGGCGGGGTGGGTGTGGGTGGAGGAGCAATGCAGAAGCCACAGGATTAGCTAATGGGACAGCTTCACTGCAAGCCACAGAAAGAGGGGTGAGATTGGATCTTGACAGGGGCAAACGCTTTGACCTCAACGGTCAGCAGGTGCAAGCATCTATAAAAGACCACAGCACTCACCCGCTTAATAGGCCAACTTGTATTCAATTTTCCACCTACGCTACACAAAGGTCCTCTCAAAATGAGCCGAGGCTAAGAGCACTGAAGCGGTCGTCTTTGATCAGTCATCTAAATCAAGTCTGTGTAAAAATGTATATTGAATGTAAATGTAATTTAATAATTCACAACAGTGTTTCACCATCTTAATATTTGTTTTTTTTTTACTAGGCTACAGTCTATACAGCAGATATGTTGACTCCAGTCACTGCTGATTACTTAAAACTTCATAGAAAATAAGTGATTAAGACTCGACTTGGACTTGTTAAAGACTTGAGACCTGATAACTAGAATGACTTGTCTGGGTTAATTTAATGTTTTCAGTTTAACTATTAAAAATGTTCAACGCTGTCAATGTTGTTTCTGTGTTCGGTGTTACTCAGAATATGAGTGGAGACTGGGAACAGCATTGTCATGATTGGATGACTACCCTGTCAGTCAAGCTCCTCGTGATACTACGTAATGGTCTGTGGAGCAGATCAGCTCAGATCATCATCATCATGCCTGTGCCGTGACTCATCACTTTTGAATTCAAGGACTTTCAGATGTGAAGGAAAATGGTGAACGGCTGATGCAAGAGCTGAACAGGTTAGATACATTGGTCAATAATGAATAAAGAACAGATACTGCAGATAAGACTGAGCATGTGGGTGAGTGACTTGATTTGGGATTGACTTGCCCAAAAGAAGTGAGAGTTGAGATTTGGACCTATGTCTGCTATACAATGCAGTCTTTATATTAAGTATACACTATGTAAATGTTCATATAACCCAAGATAATACATGCATGCATTAAAAAACAATATTGTGGAGCACCTCTGTAGCAGAGTGGTTACAGTGTATGCCACGTGTGCTATAAAATGTGTTCATATGGACCTTTGATATGGCCCTCTTCGGCTGTGGGTTTCAGGAATGGTCCCCATTTTCCACCTTGACAGCCCGCAGGTTGCAGTTGCATTTGTTAACTAGCGAGCCAAATAGCTCCTGATTACTGCTAAACTTAAAGCTGGACTAATCAATGTATCTCATATTAACAATGGTTAAATATACTCTGTATGATGTCAGATGGTGTCACTTGTAGTGACAGATAATTATGACCCAACTCCACAGTTCTGCTCAGGTCTGTAGAGATTTTTAGCTTCTTTTAGCTTCTTGTTTTAGACGGTGAAAAAGTTCAGATAAACCAATTGTTTTCCACCAGCCCAGCACCAAACAGCAGAAAAAGCAGAATTAGCGACTACCTGGGGAAAACAGTGGGGCATTTAGCAGCTAAAGAGATGTTTTTCAACAAAAGAGGCCAAAACAGAGCTGAAAAAGTAACAAAGTGGATTGGTCAGGTGATCAGACATGACTCTAACAGAATGTTAATGTTTTCATGCTTGATCTCAAGTGGCCCAAAATCATGAATGCAGTCTTAAGTAAACCTGTACACTGTGGTGACAGTCAAGCAAATATATGATCACTGAAGTCTGTGAATCCTCATCACAAATAAACTGTGGGACTGTACAGAATTCCTGTTTATTCATTACACCCTCACACTCAGCAGACTTATGTCCATCATGCCGGTCACTGGTGATAAGTATGTTCAGTTTCATGCTATGTATTCATTCATTATATGTATTCCATCTAATGTCTTTTATTCACAACGGGACGTGAGACGTCTCACTCAGATTTCCCTCGCATATGCTTATGTTTTGGACCTTGTTGGCCTTTTTTTATCCACAATTCACAGCAGCCATTTTGACATGAGATAGTGGGGTCAACACAGGTGTTTCCAATGAGTTCCATTTATTGCAGCAGAGCATTTCCAGTGAGCCAACATGCACCACAGCAGCAACCTGACTCTGCTTGACCTGAATGGAACTGAACCTTTATTAGTAGAAGCACCTGTGTTTAACCTACTATTTCATGTCAAAATAGCTGCCGTGAAAAAGGTCTATATCTAGCATTAGGAGCCATATGAAAGGCATAATGTTACATTTACAGTGTACCTTTGTTTTGCATGTGGAGCAGAGAGCAATGCCTAATCCAGATCTTCTTAAAGGGAAGAGGGTTCCACAAAATACCTGCAGGTCTGGGGAAGAGACGACATCCCAGCCGTATGCCTGATCCCTCTCGTATTATCACTAACTACCACGTAAAACTTATTTGTGATGTGTTTATATTATTTGACAAGTCACAAATATTATATTTTTGATAATGACTTTGCTAGGCAAAAAACAACACAACATATACTTCTGGAGTACATTCTACACATGAGGATACATCACTCAGACATAAACACACTCACTTATGCACACACACACATACATGCAGAGCAAATGGGGGGTGGGGGCAGGGATGCTGAAACCACTTCTAGACAGCCTGCAGCCTCCCAGAGAGAAGAGCAGCTGAGTTGGTGATTATGTAACCTACTGTTACATAAAAGTTATCACTACACTTAAACATGACTGCCCTATAGATTTAGCGTCATGGCAACAGGGGACATACTATATCGTCTTGCATGTAATATTTACCAAAGGGGCTTTTGTGTTCCTCGTGAATCCGCGTTCGATTACTCAAGGGTTTAAATTCTGGGCCGTACCTTATCAGCGTTCATCGCAAGCAGCAAATGTCACTGTTTTTCTTGTGTGCATCCAACACTCAAACCTCAATGCGATTTGTGTAATTGCTGTGTTCTGGCTACCTGCACACGTAACCACCTCCTCTCTGCATGTCCCAGAGGCAAATATTACGCTTTCCAGGCTTCCTATCTGGACAATTACAGCACAAACAGATAGAGGCACGGCCTGGAAAACATGGAGGACTCCAGGCCCCCCATTCCTTGATCTGCTCACTGTTGGATCTCACTGCCTCTGTGGAGGGGGAAGGAAGGAGAGGGGGGGGCTAAAATTGGGTCAGGCTTCCAGCTCCAGCCACAGCACACACCAGCATGGCTGAATGCTTTTGAAAGGAGGGTCCGACTCCTCCGCCGTCTTATCCTGTGGATCAGCTGCTGATATGTGTGTGTGACACTGTGGCAGCTCGGTAGGAGATGCATAGATTAATAACAACCCCCTGTGTTTCCCATCATGCAACCACTTGTCCTCTCTTTTATCACAACGGTTTGAAATCTCCATGCAGTTAACCCTAAGCAGCGGTCATCAGACAGCATCCATTTTTAGCTTGGAAATGTTTTCCAAGAATCTAGGAGACTCTTTTCTGAGGAGAAGTCAAAGCTAAACTTCCTGTAAACATATAAACTAGAGCTTATATTTGAATAAAACTCTTAGCAAGCAGATTTAACTCGCCGACGCTGTTTGGGTTTTGTTTGCGGAAAACTCATTGAAAAATGCAAATGAGTAAGCAAATTTCCTAAATTCAAAGTGTTGACCTGAATACTAAAACTGACTTTTTTTCCCTAAATCTTAGCCACAAGGCTGAATGTATGAAAAGAAAATCAGCATCGCAAACACACACGCCCACTCGCAAACAAAGTCTAAAACCTCGCTTCCCCCAGACACAGCTGATGCTTTACCAAAACCCAAATCCTCCTCCACACACACATCTGCAAATTTTGGCTGGTGCCACCGCTTGACTGTATTGAGAGTGAGCCCTCATGCCCTCCCCATCTATCTATCTCTGCTTCTCATTCGCCTCGCCTTTGTCCTGTAAAGCACCACAGATCCAGTTAGTGGGGGAGACTGATGCTGGCAGGCCGTGAACACCATCTGCTCCTCTTTAATAAGACAGAGCAGCTCGGGCTGAACTGAGCTGACTGGGGCTGAACAAGCAGGACGCCACAGGCTCCTATTGATAGGTGAAAAATACTACAGGAAGACTACAAGGCACTGAGCACGCTATTGTGAACAATTCTGCTAGACGCAACTGAGTCGAGCAAGCCAAAATACGCGATGTGAGAATGATACATCTAAAAGAATCCTGATTAAAGGAATAGTTTGACACTTTCTTGCAGAGAATCTTATCTAGACAGTAAATATGAAGCTGCAACGAGGAGATGGTTAGCTTAGCTTGGCATAAAGATTCGCAACAGGGGGAAACAGCTAACAAACAAGTAACAAAAGCCACCTCCCAGCACCTCTACAGCTCACTGTTTAACAGGTTTTATCTTGTCTGTCTTATCCTGGAGTCTCTCCTTCTCCCCAACCCTGCTTCCAGACTGCTGTGAAAATTAAACCATACTAAAATCTTTAAAAAAGTTTGCAGTTTTGCACTGGGGCTGCACGGTGGCAAGAAGGTTCCTGGTTCAAAAACTTCGTCTGGGGCCTTTCTGTGTGGAGTTTGAATGTTCTCTCTGTGTTTGCGTGGGTTCTCTCCGTGTACTCCGGCTTCCTTCCTTCCACAGTCCAAAGACATGCACTTAATAGGTTAATTGGTGACTGTGTAGGTGTGAATCTGAGTGTGAATGGTTATTTGTCTGTGTGTGCCCTGTGATGAACGGGCAACTTGTCCAGGGTGTACCTAAGCTGGGATAGGCTCCAGCCCCCCTGCGAACCTGATGAGGATAAGCGGTTACAGAAAATGAATGGATGGATGGAGTTTTGCAGTTCATCATTTAGTTAATTTCAGAATAGCAACTAAAATAGTTCTAATATCCAAACAGGGTGGCTACACAGTACTAGGGTCAAGTTAGTTAGTTTTTGTGACTGAACTTGTTGAACTAGTTACCGTTCCCTAACATTAAGATCAGCTTGCTTTTGGTATCATTGGTGATTTTAAAAATGTGGTTTTGGTTTATAGTTTAAACGAAAACTCGTCGGGATTTAGAGGTAACAAATGATCAGTCAGTATAATGGACTGATAATTTGGACTGTTACAGATTTCCGCTCCCACTTTTTCAGAAGTATGTGTGTTACACTCCGGCATTTGTCCAGTGTACAACAGAACTCTCTTGTTGTCAACCACTGCGCAGTACTGCAGTAAAAGCTGCATTAAAAGTGGCCTCTTCGCTCAAAGGCACCTTGCCTCTCATGTGTGTGTCATGTGTGTGAGTGTGTTCTCTCAGTTTTCCCACCCGGACCCTGGGGATTTGTACCAGTGACCTTTGGGGAATGAGGAATCGTGTCTGAGTGCTGATGTGAGTAATTATGTTTCCCCTCAGACTGTGAAACCATGCATGCCCTGTTGGTGACTCTGCTACTGTAAAGTGTGAGGCTGAATCCGTCTGTAACCATCTGATCGGTTCGATCATGGCTGCACTCAGTGACCTGATAGAGGAGATGCTGTTATACATGCCTCTGCTCCAGTGAAAGTGCTGTCAACAAAAGTATAAATCACTGGCCTAAATCACCAGATGAAATGGCATCCACATGGCAACAGCAAAAATAGATCTAACTGTGGGGCCTGCAGTTACAAATATTTTCAGCATCAATGTGACTGAACAAATGATGAGCTGCCCCTCCTGTTGTCAGAATAACGTTAAGCTAAAAATAGTCTGAAATCAAATAGTCTGGGTTTGGTCGATTGAAGCTGAATTCAGTCCAAGCAGTGGCATTTATATAATGCCTGGTGAGCTGTTTGTGGAGCAGGAGCCACAAAGATTCAGAGATGCTGCTTAAAACCTGAGGTTTAACGTTAAATTGGATCCGCACATGAATAAATTAAGAAGAAGGCAAGCAGCACATGAGGTATTTTAACTTCTGGGAAACATAGGCGGACAGCAGCTTTGATAATTAAAGGGGACAGAACATTTTATGTAAGAGGGGAGAAGGTTCTCTGGAAAGAAAACACAGTGTCAAATCCTACTTATGGCCAATTCTTTGTCAGAATATGGACAAAATATAGAAAAGGGTTGACAGCAAGCAAGAAAGAAAAGATCACAAAAATATGATTCAGCTGTTTCAATGACTTGTCATCTGTTTTTTTAATGTATTGATTCTCACAGTGAAAATTGAGGCACATTTAAAAAAAACCCTCAATATTAACTTTGCTCCTCCTTCTTGCCCGTCCTTTAAATGGCAGCTGTCAACCACTTGAACATCACATTAGGTCTATTCCTCCCTGGATGCAATTTTTAACTGTCATGTGGCCCTTTTAAAGCCCTGATGTCTTATAAACACAACCTTCTCAACTTTAAGCAGTCGAAGTGATAGCCTGCGTTGTACAACTTCTCCACTTTTCAGCACTCTCCTGCATATCGGTCCTCCAAATGCGGCAGTACAGCCCTTAAATCATGCACCAGTTGTTATTGCTAATTCAGCTTTGTTAACTTACACGGTAAAGGCTGCGTGTGCTGATGCCACTGGCATGTATCAGCAGAAAAGAAGGTGGGCTGCAGCAGACTGCTCTCAATAGATTCCCATATGACAGTTTCAGAGTTTCAGGCACAACCAGGGATCATTACATCTTTCTAAAGTCTTTGTCACCTACATTTATGTCACAGTTTACGTTTAAGAATTGTGTGACTCAGTGTCAGATGACATTTATCTTGTTATATTTTCCCCATTGACCTCCCCCCAACCCAGCTTCTCTTCCCAGTAAGTCGACACAAAATGTAGTCTTTCCATCTATGTGGCCATGCAAGGTGCAATCAGCTTTGGGAGCTTACCATACACATTCACACATCCATGGTGCAGCCTTTTGGGAGGAATTTGGGGTTCTGTATCTTGGTCAAGGATGCTTCAACATGCAGATGGAGAGGCTGAAGATTGAACCACAAATCATCTGATTTGTAGAGGTGAGCCACACTTAACCTGCATAGTCTGTCTCGAGTAGTCTCTTTTAGTCCTGAACTCTGATTGCTGTCTTTTTTCACTGACTACTCCAACATCTAGGCCCTAAATCTATAATCACTGCACAATTTACCAGGGGAAAGATCTCAAATATCAAATATATCAAAATATGTATTGACAGATAAAAAACTTTTTGAAAGCTTGGTAGTTTGGAAGTTGGGATCTCTTTGGAGGGACCGTTTTTGGCTTAAGAAATTGTGCTTGTTTACATTTCAATAGTAGCTGCTGTCTATGGGATTGTTTTTCTTTTGATTTTAATTCATTTTTATGAATGTTATGTTATGTTAGTCTAGTTTCTACACCCTGTCTCATAGTGATGTCTGCCTCTGTTACCCTGAAATGATGTTTGGTTTTACTTGCTGCCATTTTACTTTCTCCATACATGTTTTAAGACATAAGAACTCTCTGCTTTGAAAAATAATTTGTTCACTTCATCATAAAAATCTTCAAATAAAATCTACTTCATTTAACTTCATAGAAAAATACACAATCTATGAAGAAGATTTTACGCAAGACTTATGTAAGCTGCATGTTAAACCGCTGCTGGCTTTCATAAGCTTATTAAAACCTAAATGCCATAAATAAAACCATCTGTAACAGGGAAACTTCCAAAATCCATTATATTAGGCACTGGGTGGAGCAATGAGTATAATCACTGTAACAATAGCTCTAAAGTTGTCATACTAAGTGTTTTGTCCCATAAACTACCTGCCAGTATATAACTGTGTATCCCTGCCTCGCCCAGTTTGCTCTCCATTGTAATAATAAACACCACAGATCAACGTTGACGCAGAGAAGTTCATTGTCTATAGCTGAATTCACGAAAAAACTACAATTCCCACAGGCACCGAGGAGGAGACAAGTACAACCAATCGTATGCCGCAATCGGCGTGACGGCACTCGCTTTGGTCCATTTATGTGCGCGCTGGGCACGCTCGCGCAGAGGGCTCGCGGTGTAGTCTGTGAGAGAGGAGCACACACAGCAGCATCCACCGCTCGTTGAAGCTGGGTGTGACAGACAGCATCTTTACAACTGGGAAGAAAAGTCCACGGGAATTGTTTGTTTTTTTTCCGTCTGTAAGTACGAATATTACTAAATTCACAACACTGTGAAGAGATACAGGCGAGGGAAGTTTGATATTTGAATGGAGTTTGGTGTTTTTTTTTTTTTTTTTTTTTTGGGTGGGGAGTGTTCAAATATCCTTAACCGTTTTTTTTTTTTTTTTTTTTTTTTTTTGTGAATGGGTCGCTTAGGTTAGCTTAGCACGTGAGCTAACTGACGTTCTAGTGTAACTGACAGGTTGTTCGGTGGAGAGCTCGTGAGACATTTTTTTTTTTTTTAACCGTTGGGGTTGATTTCCAACGGAAAAAAAACGGGAGACAGAGACGGCGGTTGTTGCTGCTCTTTGTGGCGGTTTGTTAGCCTATTGTATATGGTGGAGGAGACACTGGCACAGTTGGCACCGACAGACAGACAGACAGACAGACAAGCGACAGACTTGAGGGACTTCTTTTCACGTCTGTGAATTTTACTCCTTCTTCGACGGCACCAAACCTCTTTTATTATTATTCGACATTTTCAGTAGGAAATCACCTGCCTGTCTTTTGTTTGCAGCTGCTCGTCAAAAGCTCCCTTTGTTTCATGCTGGCTCGCTCGCTCGCTTGTTTGCTTGCTTGCTTGGTTATACTTGAGGAAAAAGCTCAGGGAATTCAAATGAAGGAGACATATTGTCATTGTTGCCACCAGTTCACAAATATGCCAGCCCGTGGGTGGCAAAATGTGGCATGGAGAAGGTGTGGGCATTCACCAAACCTTACTCTAATTATAGCCAAGTCAAGGAGGAGACGTGTAGTTTCGCCATTATGTGGAAGACAAGCATACAAATGCACATTTATACAGTTAGCAGTGGCCTTTATGAATCATTAGGGGAGTGGTCTTTTTAACTCATTAACCTCTCATTTAAAAAAAAAAAACGCTCGATTAAATGACATGACAGCTGTTTGCTCCGGTGTTTCTCCTAATATAAGTCTTATATTTGAGCACCAGCTCTTGGCTGTTGTCTTTACACTTGTGTCTCCCCCTCCTGCAGCTCAAACACATGGTGCAGGGAACAGGTGCTCCCTGATGATCATTTTTCCTCCTCGGATATATTCACTCACTCACTCCCTCACTAATCTTATTTACCATGATGCATATTGTTTATTTTTTTTTATGTTAAGTAGGCCGAAGTCTAGGCCTGTCTGCACCTGGCACTACCCGCCGTACCCACCCTCATGATCACCGCCTTTTGTCTCAACAAAATGTGTCTGGCGTCGCCCATTCACAATTAACAGTAACAGGGGAGCCTGTTTGGAAAGCCCTTCCCTTACCCCTTGTCTAGATGAGGCGGTTCATGTGCTCACATTGCTCTGAATGTCACAAGTTTTTTTTTTTTTTTTTTTTTTTAAACATTTGGGGTGTGTATGTGTAAAAACATGCATTGCCGTTTTGTGTGGCTTGATGGGCGGTGGTTGCTTGCAGTGCTGAAGACGGCCACCGGGTGTTGCCACTGCTTTTGTTTTTAGCGTATTTAGATGGAGTTGATTTGCACTGGAAAATGTATCCACTAGAGGTCAGTCATTTTTAGAGGCAGGATGAGAGTGAATCCATAAAAATCTGACCTTTTTATTATGCCTCTTTTTGTAGGTAATTTGACCTGCAACGCACTGTTAAAATGGCAGCCGCTGAAGGTGAATTATTTAAACATTTAAATATAAAATATTGCCGGATTATGATTAATTTAGGCTTTTTTTTTAAAATGCATTGTTCCACCTTCTTTTTGTGTGCTCAGATATCCAGGTCAAGGAGCTCGACAAGCGGGCCTCTGGACAAGCCTTTGAGGTGATCCTGGCTGCTCCTGCCCCAGATGCCAAGGGTGACTTCCCCCTGTCTCCTCCTAAGAAGAAGGATGTCTCACTGGAGGAAATTCAGAGGAAGCTGGACGCTGCAGAGGAGAGACGCAAGGTAAAAATTGACCCAGAGTGTCCTAAAAAAAAATATTTTCTGTAATTTCTTTTAAAAATTATAAGCGCTTTAAGTCTTAAACTCTAGTCACTTGTGTGTCACTAGTGTCTGAATGCTTGTGGCGCGGTGACTAAAACACTAATTCTTTTTTTTTTAAATGGTCCTTTTTTTTTCAGAACCATGAAGCCGAGGTTCTGAAGCACTTAGCTGAGAAGCGCGAGCATGAGAAGGAAGTGCTGCAGAAAGCTATGGAGGAGAACAACAACTTCAGTAAGATGGCAGAGGAGAAACTCAATCAGAAGATGGAGGCCAACAAAGAGAACCGCACAGCACTTATGGCAGCGATGAATGAGAAATTCAAAGAGAAGGTTGGTGTCTTCTTCTTGGATGAACTTGCATGCTTTCTCCACTTGGAGGTGTTGGACCTTGACTCTTAATGTTTCCCTCTGTTCTTTTTAAACAGGACAAGAAGTTGGAAGAGGTGCGAAAGAACAAGGAAACCAAAGAGGGCACTTCGGAAGACTGAAAGTTGCAAACGGGGGATTGTGTAGGGTTTTTTACGTATCCAAAGATTGATTTATTTTTTGTTCAGCCAGTATTTTTGTTGTGTTCACTACCCACCTTTTTGAAATAAGAAATACAAGTTCCACTTTGTGAATTTTTCAATTCTCCTGCTATAAGTGTACTTGCGCTGGTTTTACATGTGCATCCCATCCCAACCTGCCTCTACCCCCCCTGTTGAGTCTAATCCATTTGATTATGTAGCTTGTCAGTGCAGCTTCTACCCTTTTTGAAAATTAGCAGTGTGTACTTATCCTTTTTTGAGGAAGCATGTTTCTATGCATAGGTCTTTTACCCCTGCCTATTTCATAGTGGGTTTTGAAAATGTTCCTGTGAATCACACCTGTTCTCGGCACTTACTGTATATTAAAAAAAAAAAAAACAAGAAAAAAGTAGCACAAGGTTTGATCAAAGGCGTCGGCTGTTAAAACATGCAGGTGTTTAGTGCAGCTTTGCTACCCCGGATTCTGCTAGTTTGCTCCTGCAGATCATGTTTCGTGCCGCTGCTGATTCTTTGCTTTTGTAAAAATACCAAGTTGTCTTCAAAGCACATGACTTCTTGCTGTATAGCTGTGAATTAACATGCCAGACATGTAAAATGGATTCCACCTTGAAGATCACTAAACAGGGGCCTACACATGGAATGCAAATGAGCAATACACTTTGGCATCTCAATAGATACAGTGGCTAGTTGACTTGAACTGTTGTACTAAAACAAATAAAAAAAAAAAATGGCAACACACTGTCTTACTGGCTGAAATCTTGGTGTCCTATACTATGATGAATACAGCTGTGCTGCATTACATTCACTCAACACAATCCAGCTCAAGGTGTTAGATTCATAATGGTTTTTTGCAGCTTCTATGAGAGTGCACTTGTAAAATTTAGATTTTTGGTCTCTTTAATGGACAACATGACGCTGAACCTAAAAAAGTGGTGACATCCCCTGTAGAGTAACTGGTTATTAAACATAGGTCTCCTATGGCTACAGTGCACTGTTACGTAAGGATGCTCACACATATGTTGCTCCCTGCTGGAGGAAATGTGGAAAGGCCGCCAAGGACTCCCTGTGTTCATTACATGTTTAACTGTAGTCATGGATTTTAAAATGGTGGATCATCACAGGTTAAAATCAATACTTGTTGGCAACACTGTTTGAGAACTACAAAACCCAAAATTTGGAAAGACTGCTCAAGTTTCTGGTGACGTGCTGTAGATGTGTATCGGTGACATCATTACACATGATCACAACTAGTCTGTGGACCAGCTTCCTATAAACTGCAGTCTCTGTCTCCCTCTCCTGGTGGATTCATTAAAATCCTGCATATCAAATAAACATCCTACAAAGCTGAATGAGACGCCATATTTGGGTTGCTGTATTATGGTATTTGTTTTATTCTGGCTCTAACTATGCAAAGAAGGTGAATACAGATGAGATCTGTGACCATGTGCAAAACTACGGAAGCCCTAAGCGGACATTCATTCATCCATTTTCTTGTTATAACGAGTTAATTTAATTTGTTTTCACGAGATTTAAGATCATGAATCAAATGTGATAGGCCTGAGATTTCCATCACACGTGACGGCATGCCATGCTCTCCTGATGCTGACTGATGGATGTGACACACTGATCGATACACTCCTGCTCCTCTGACATTGCTGCACTGAATAATGTTTTCCTGCAATGATTTAATAGACTATACTTCTATTTTCTCGAGATCTCGAGAAAATTATCCACGTTTGTTATTTCAAGATAATGACAAAAATAACTTGAGAAAAGAAGTTAATTCATTACCAAGAGAAAACGGAGGAAATATGATTTATGAATGAATGGTACAAAGCTGAACTAACAGAAATTCTGTTGAGAAACAAAGTATTATAAATTGATATTTCTAGCAGAATTTTCTTTATATTGAGCATTGTTTTAAAGGGAGAGTTATCTTGCGATTGTATACATCATTTCAAGCTGGTGTCTATGAGATACTTACATCTGTGGTGTATTTCATTAAAAATACACTGAAAAGTAACTTGATAACACAACTTTGTGCCATATCAGGTGAAGTCAATGTTATATAAGCCTTTCAAAAACTTTTCTTAACAGAGGACTGTACAATCTGTGCACCATACGATGCCTTATATCCTTAAAACTTTAATTTGGACAAAGAAAAAAAAAACATATCTAATAAAAATCTGACTAATGAGATCTGCTCCTCTGATCTGCAGCCATCCTGAAGGACAGGAGAAGTATTCAAGTCATTTAATTCTTGAGCAAAAGTAGCAATACACACTAACATCCTGTTTTTAAAACGTTAAAACCAAAGTCTTAAATATTAGTACACATAAAGCAGAATAGATCCTGTGATTGTTGGATCAATATTATTGATGTATTAATATGTGAACAGTGGATTGAAGCAGAGCTTTAGATCCTACTGGCCTGCAGGTAGTTCATTGTACAGCAATGCATCATAATGATATTTTGTCTGTAAAATCTTAATCTGAAAGGTAGCTAGTATAGTTGTTAAATGACTGAAGAAGTAAAAAGTGTACAGTTTACTGAAGTATACTGTATGGACCTCGAAACTCTACTTGATATACTGTATCTCATTATCATAAAAACACGATTGCAATCATGTCCTCGTACCTCAGTACAGTACTTGAGTAAATGTAATTAATTACTTTCCACCTTTGCATTTCTGATGTGCACCATGTATACATAGACACTACAACAAAATCTGAATGGTGTTAATTTACATTTTTTATTGATACTGTGTGAACGTTGGGAGATATTGTAGGAACTGTAATTTTTAGTAATCACTTCAACAGACCAGAAGAGGGCAATGTTGTTCTTTACTTCCTCTCTCTGTCTTTCTCTCTCTCTGTACTAGTGTCCATCATATCGGTTAAAATTAGGACTATCTGTAAAATCTTCGATTAAATCCACCTATTTTCTGTTTTCTAGTTTTGCAGATGGCAGCAGGAAAATTTCCCAAACACCTCACCAAACTGTAATCAGTGCTATTTAGTTGCATCACTTGCTTAACTTTGTATGAGTAATTGACTATGGATTTCTAAAACACTGGGGTCACATACCCTCATTGCATAAGGGCTGCTGCCACTAACCCTTATGGAAAAACTGAAGTTGTTGATTTAGTACTGCTGAATGTGGAAGAAGTATTCACATCATTTAGTTCAGAAAAAGTAGAAATAATGGGATGGAAAAGAAGTCAATTAGACATTAAATTTCTATTGTATGTCTGTAAGTAAGGGTTTACTATCAAACTACTTTTAATTATGTAGAAGGCCCAAATGTACTGTACATATTTAATAAATATACATATAATTGTTTGTTATTATGATGCAGTGACACGCAGGCATCATTATTGTTACAGCTTCTCAAAAAGGAACAAAACTGTGTGACCAAAAAACTAAATAAACTTAACTGAAGGTCCCCTTACTTTTTTTTCTGGGCCATTCAAGTGTGTTTAACAGTTTTCCTCAGTGGATGTAGCGTGTAGCTGTATATGTCACATGATGACAACTGGGCAAATTTCATGTGGGGTAACAAGTAAGGATAATTTGAGTTAAGTGTGTTTCTTTTCTTTTTTTAAATCACCAAAGTCACTGTGGTCTAAGCTCTGGGTACCATGCACATATGAACCAAATTTCAGGATGATTAATACATTAATTAACACAATACAGGTGTGGAGATATTTCTGTAAAAGACGACATAGTGAACCTGCAGGTGGAGCTAGAAGAAATAAATAAAGTTAGTATGATTCATCCTCTGGGGACCATGAATGTTTGTCTGGACTAATGCGATGGACTAACAGCCTGCACCAACATTGCAAACCTAGAACCACACCGCGAACATGGACCTAATTTCACAAAATCATATGTTTTAAAATCTCAACCTGCAGTGTAACTAATAATTATAGCTGTGAAATATATGTGGTGGAGTAAAACATACAATATTCTCTCTGAACTGTAGAAAAGTAAAAGAACAAAGTGAAAAAATATAGAAATAGTTCAAGTACTTTAAATTGTACTTAAGTACAGAACTTACATTTCACCAATGTGGGTTGATGATTACATAAGAGTGGAAACTAGATATTTCCCTCATTTGGTCCATAAAGCTCTAAAACACCATCAAGAGCCCTGGGTTGTGCTGTCTCAAGCTCACGTATTAACTATAAAATACCATTTCAATCCTGTAGGATTCCTGTCAAACCTTATAAGCCCATATAAGAACCCCACTCTCAGCTCCTCAGCCAGAAAAGTACCTGGCTGCACACATGCTGCGTTTAATGCAGACGGCAATCAGGGTGTCACCGCAAAGCCTGGCAGTTGTCTGAAATCTGCGACAAAAGAAATATCACGGCTGTTAAAGTCCTTGTCGGAGAACTCATTCTCCATGCCTGATTTGCTCTGCCGTAGATGCACAGAAGAGAGTAATTAAGAAAAATCCATTGAGACTCAACACAGCTGAAGAAAAGAGGAATGTGTGGGTTAAAAAGTGAAATGCACCGGTAACGTCTCCAACTGTGCAGTTTAAACATGACTAGAAAACACAGCCCACTTTATAGATAAATGACCCGTAATAACCTTCTGTCATCTTGCTTTGTTACCACAGTAGGAGTGACCCAAGACAACCTTTTATGTGACAGCTCAATAATGCTCTGTATGCACAAGAGCCTGATAATTACTGATACACACAGCATGAAAGTGTAATCTCAGTGTTAAATACACACATTGTTAACATCACAAAGTTTGATGTAAAACTAACTTTAATTGGCGCAACACTGCAGGGGTACACTTTAAATGATTTTATTCAGCTGATGACAGTATGGACTGGGCGATCATTATGACTTATTGCTTACTAGTGCACAGCCTGCAGAGCCCTAATCACATCCATTTACTATCAACCCTTGTTTTACTCTACTGTGCTTATTTTAAAAGCAAATAGAGCAATTCACTCTCTGAAGTGGAGGTTCAACTTGCTTTTTACACACTGGTTCCCATCGGTTTTGGCCTGCGACCTCTCTTATACCAGTGATTTTACGCTTAAAGGTCAGATCTCTTGTCTCATTCTGTGATAATGTGTTCTGTAGTTTCCAGAGGAGCTGATGAAGTTATCAACATCAACACACCCAAAATGCTGCATCAACACCTACAGGTGCATGCTGGGCCTTGCTAAAATGCTAACAGTGGGTCTACCACATGGGTGTATAAAGGAGAACAGGATACAGTGTTGGACATGGGTCTCTATCCTATGAAAGTTGTGGTGGATGAAGCCAAAAACTACAATTGAGACTGATGGTAATATAGTTTTGCTAGTATTAAAGCAAAGTATCAGATCAGTTGGAGTCTTGACTTGATAATGGTACTGGATAAAATGGCAGGGGATTACCAGATTGACTACAAGCGACGTTAAAATCCATCTCGTAATTTCACTCAAAACCACAAAAATTAACCTCGTGGTAGAGCTGGAAGAAAAGTAAAAAGATTGCCAAACACATTGGGATGTGGACTAATGAATTTTGTAGTGATCCCTCCTTTAGATATTTCAGAGGATAAGTAAAAATACTTTGACCTCCTGATGGTGCTGGAGAAAAAAATGAGTGCATCAAGTAAGTAGGATTCGACCTCTGGGGACCATGAATGTCTGTACAAAGTTTTATGGATTTCTGTTTGTTGTGCCTGCCATGTTTTTAGTAACTGCTGTTGAACTTTGTTTAATTGTTTGAGTTTTGTTTCCTTTCTGGTTAATTCTGTGTCAGTAGGCAGTAAAATGCCTATCTAGAAAAGCTTGGTTTGGACCTAAGGGAGCTGGGTGGTAACTTTTAACACCTAGGCCTGGCATGATGTTGATCTGCTAGTGGACCTAGTAGACCGCAAACAAAAAGACTGCATCACAAGCTGAGAGCATGGAGTTTGAAAAACACAGATTTTTACTGGGCTAAGAGGGTCAAATTCAAAAATGCAACTGTAAATGTAAGAACCAGTGTTTTTGGAGCTTGACACATGCTAGGGACTAAAAGTCGAGATTTTTTGGCTTCTGTTGCTCCACTGTTTTTAAAAAATCTAGCTCATGGAAGTCTTTGAATTGGATATGAGTTTATGGGACAGCTGAACTAAAAGAACGATTTTTCTTTCTCCCACTGTTTGATATGAGGGATTGGGAATTGGTAAAAGTTTGCAGTATTTTGCAAGAAAAGCAACAACTGAAAAAATAGACATTATTTTGTGCGAATATTTATTTCTCTAACCATCTATTTAATCCTCAGCTTTATGTTAGGACCCCTGGAGAGGGTCCTGACCCCCATATTGGGAACCACTACTTTAATGTGTTCCTCTGTTGCTCATTGTGAATGTCTAATGTACACATTTTGCATCTTAGTAAATCCTAAAGGACTTAATCATTTTGATTCCACAGGCTTATCTTATCGTCTTCCATTTGAATGTTTTTTTTCAATTATTTCTACTTATTTAAAGAGAGCTATGTTAAGCCCGGTAAGATCACAACAAAGAAGAAAGACGTTCGGGCCTGTATCTCCTTGAGTAAACATAATGCAGAATGAGCTAAGTCTATCCTGACATCATCTTAATGAAAATGTCTGTGGGGAAACAACAAATGGAAGCAGGCTAAGGCTAGGACTACGGGGAGTGTAGACGGTGTGCAGATAGGCTGAGTCAGGGAGGATAAGGCAAGAGGAGCTGAGCGGGGTCAGCGGAGGCGGTGTAGAAGGCACATTAAGGCTTAGAAACACAGATCAGCAGAGATGATGAGTAAGAGTGAGATAAAGCCAGGATGGAGAGGGACGGGAGGTGGAATGATGATCTCGGACGGAAAAATACTATTACAGGGCTGACTGAGTTTTTAATGTCGCAAAGAGAAGCTGTTAATGTTAAAAGTAGCAGGTGGTTGAACATGCGTACTGATAACGAGGGGATGTTAGGCTGCTCAGTGATATCAGCCAAGGTTTGACCGATGCCGGGATTTGAAGGCAGATTCTGATATGGAGCAGAAACTTTGTGGCTGATGTTTTTTTTTTGCTGTAATTTAACATCAAGTTTCCACTTTAATGTATTGTTTTCCCTAGAATATTCTTCATCTCTGAGTACTACTGCTGTAGCTTTTTGAGAGATGGTACAGCAGACACCAATACCAATTAAATATAGAGATTTTCAACACAGATATTTGGCAACCATGCACAGATCCCATGCCTGCATTAACTTGCCAGGGGGCACCAGGGGCAAAAATGAGCTGTCGTGCCTCCATTAACCTTGCTCTTTTTACTCTCTGTGCAATGTGTACTAATTTTCCACGTTGGAGCGATGCCGTATTCTAGGTTTCCCTCAAGATAAGATAACAAAGCAGAATATGCTTTAAAGGAAAAAATGTGGCATACTTCAAGCTGGCATATTTCCAGTTTAGACTTAGGCTCCTTATTTTAATGACTTGAAACTTTACAGAAAAATAAATGACTTGAGACTTGACTTGGACTTAAAGACTCGTGATTTGACTTGACTTGAGATATGAGTACTCAAATGACTTGTCCGTGTTCCTTTTATGTTTTCAATTATTACGTTCAGTTATAACGTTATCAAGTATGTGTGTGCACACTAGGAATGGTACGTCATGTTTGGCTGATTAGTCAGTCAAGCTCCTGGCGATGCTAACTGATGCTCTGTGGATCAGATCAGATCATTATCATCATGCCTGTGCCATGTTACTCAAATTAATACATGAACGTATTACACACATAAATGCTATATTTGCATTTTGTTTTCTACATTGTTTCTCACCATTTGAGGTTTGCCTGGAGTACCAGTGATACTAATTAATGTTCCATTTATTGCAGCAGAGCCTTTCCAGTGAACCAACATGCACCACAGCAGCACCCTGACTCTGTTTGACCTGAATGGAACGGGACCTTAATTAGTATTATTGTTAACGCCTACTATTTCATGTCAAAATAACTGCGTAAAAAAGGTCTATTGTATGTTGTTGTATCCACTTCTTTTCCAATGGTGCAGTGGCACCCAACTGGAATTAGCACCACCAGCTGTTCATCTCAGCTCCTAATAATCGCATAATGTGGGTGGATGGAAACGCACATTCATTTGCATTTTTCAGATTTTCTGGATGGTTTATGGTTTAACACACCTGAACGACACAAAGAAGACACCGCGCTAGAAAACTTATTTGGACAAACAACACAAATTTATACTTTCTAAAAGGTTTTTGGCTTCACAGGAGAAAAAAAACTTTCCCCAAGCTTTTCACAGGAAGCTACCAAGTTCAAAATAGCCAGTTGTCACTGTCGAATATGACTGCTGATGGAAATTACTGCAGGTATTCATGTGATGAAGGTAATGGCTCGACTGTCATTTGTTTTCAATTCCCTCTACAATGCAGAAACAAACAAACAGCAAAGACATTTCAGTCACTGCTTTCTTCAGTCTGTTTTATAAGTAAAGGAAATGTTTGTTGTCTCTGTACTGAATCTGAATGCAGAATGAAACCTAAACAAGCCTCAAACAACTATATTTTCAAATTTGAACCAGTGTCTCTTTGTATTTTGTATGTTATGTGTACTTCTGACATTCTGAAATCAATCTTTTTTTTTTTTTAGCAGCTAAACTATCTTTGAATGTCACCATTTTCATGTCAAAAGTTTTAAGAATTCACCATTTCCCCCACAATGTTCTTCTTGTCAGCAGTGAAAAGCCTTTAAACCTTGGTCTGAAGTCTCCGCTGACAGCCAGGCTAATGAAATTCCTTTGGCAATGTTAAAATGCTCTTGATGGGTAAATCAGGACTAAACCACAAAAGGGCTGCTGCTCTGCTCCCTGTGAGCTGAAACTCTCAGACATGCTGCCCCACCCCAATCAGCAATGCCGTAACAGGCATTTCTAAACAGCTGGCAAGGCCAAAACACCTGCTGCGATATCACCGATTGGGGGTGTGACCGCAAATCCAACTCATCTGAACATTTGTGGCACATATAGAGCATGACAGCCACAGTTTTCTGCTCTTTTAGATTCATGTATAACTTGGTTTTTGTAGAAATTACAATGGATTCCAATGGCAGCATAGAGTCACAGGCAAAAAAAGCATCAAAACTAAACAGAAACATTATCTGCAGTGAAAATTAAGAATTCAAACAACACATTTTAAAGTGTTGCTGGAGTTTTGACCTTTTTAAAGGAGCACATTCTTCAATCTATTTGGGTATTTAATTAGCTGAAATTAAAATATTACTAAAACTTGCCAGCAAAATAAATAATAATAAATAATAATTATCCCTCATTTTGAATTAAGACCTTCATGTTGATCATATTCACGCCAATTACCCTAACCTGCATGCCCTTGGATGGCGGGAGGAAGCCAGAGCGCCGAAAGAGAAAACCAACACAGGCAACGGAGGGAGTTCAGAGTGCAGTTCTATTCTAGCATGTCAAATATGGTCCGTCATATGTCTTGAGTTCACTGTAGAGACAGTGTGAGGTTGTGACTTCTCGCCTTGAGATGCGGACCAACTGTATGTTTGTCTTTAGGGAAGCAGGCGACGTTCTGATCATTACTATGGTAACCGAGGTCAGAGGATAGGGCTGTCTGACTCCCTCGACACAACAGTTAGGTACATAACGTAGAAGTTCCTAGAGAGTCAGATAGCAATGTAAGACCACTAAGGGTGAACATATATCCTTGTTTGTAGACTAATGACCAATTGCCAAATACTGTAGACTGTAGATGTATTGAGTGCGATTATTTATGGTTTGCGTCACTATGCTCAGGGCGTAGAGATGAGTCAGAGGACAACTTCTTCAGAACTGAGGCGGCATCATGTCGTGACGTGAAGTATATTGATAAATCCTCCGTTCTCCTTGGCCAAGCTTCAACAAACCTTTCAGCACAAGACATCTTGGACTCCTGTGCACTCTCTCTCCACTGACTGAGCTGGCCATTGATGAATAAAACTCTCCACAACAAGGGGGAGCTTGACTCCTCTTAATAAGACATGAACTCCCCTGCAAACATGATTCGTGAAATTCAGGAGTCTCTTTAAAATGTACGATTCTGCGAGGAATCACTGTTTTTCTGTATCTTCATCATCATTGATCAAGCATAAAATTAGGCTATTATTGATGTATGATTCATGCATGATGATGATGATGATTCATCATTAACTCACTTATATAAACATACTTACATGCATGTTATTGCCACTGAAGCGTGGCAGTGCAACATTATAAACTTGTTCTCACACTGAGACGGAGAACATGCAAAACCACCCCATTTTTTTATGAATCCCTAAAAAAGATGGATAAAAGGAATCCACTGAAAGATTTGTGGATTATTCACAGTAATCTGGGCGTCATTGTTTTGTTTTTTGGAAAGAAATACTGCTGCTTTGGATTGAGCCAGGTCTTTAGCCAGATTTTGTAAATACTGAGACAATGAGTCTAAATCACAGTGCTCCAAAATAAGGACATGACTTCTCTATCTTAAATGGCAGCTACAGCCTTTGAGCAACACGTAAGAAATCCCATTTACTTCCACTGTTTTCAGGGATGAAGGGCTTAGTCACTTTAACCCACTTGTAATGAAGGTGTAAAGCGTATTGAGTAGAGTATTGCTGCCGTGGTTACCTGCAGAATAATTAACCTCTGGTGGTTAAATTGTTGTTTGTAAGTATCTTTGAAGTTCCCTACATGTGTGCCTAATCATATAAATAATATACCATCAAGAATATCAGCCTGACATTAACTGTAAACCTGTACAACACTCCACGCTGTAGATCAGCTCCATCAGAGCTGCTTGTGTTGATGTAAATGTTAAATAAGTGATGTCAAGCGGAGGAGGATGTCACGTCTATGTGAGCATTGGTTTTTGTGTAGGCGTCAGCAAGCCAAGTATCTCTTCACTTGAATCTGCATCACACATATTGATCAACAGCGCTGTGTATACAAAGAGGCCTACAGTGTGTGTGTGTGTGTGTGTGTGTGCGCCATCGCCTAGTCATGCGTACTTCCACATGTAGCAGTCCCACATTACAGCAGTGTAGGAGTAGCTAATCCAAACGCCTCACTACTTATAGGAGATGACCCACAGTTAAGCAGCTAAAATCTCACCCACTTTTCAGGCACAGCGCGCCGTTGCTGCAATTTGCTCCCACTATTGTGAAAAATAATAACTGATTGTTGGGTTTTTATCGCCGTATGGCTCCCGTGATGAACCTTAGGGGCTCACTTCCAAAGTTGATTTATGCAAAGCCACTGTGGAAAAGTCAACTAAATCCTGACTGGTGAATATGCAGTTGTTTTTCTAAGAGGTTCCTGGAAGCGGTGTCAAGTCGCAGCCGTGATGATAGAGGGAGTCTGTAATGAAGAGCAGATAAACAGAAATGTGAATGGGAAGAGGAACTTTATAGGCAGAAACTCTGCTTGATGTTTCTGCCTGGAAATTGAGTTGCTTTCAAACAGTGAGGAAGTCGGTACGTGTGTGTCTGCTGTTGGGATTACTTGATTAAACTGGAAGAATGCCTAATTACATCAAGCACAGCTTGCTTTGCTGGATATTTGTGTATCCAAATACACTGAGGCAACATCTGCAAGTTTTAGATAAAGATTTATCTGAAGAAAAATGAAAAGTCAATGTAATTCCAATTACCATCCGGAAGTGAGATTCCCACTTTCAGTCTGCAGTTGTACTTTTTGAAGAACTGTTCTCATAACATGTTGTGATACAGTAGATGCAGTTTAATCTGGTTCGAGGTTTGAGTGTTCCAGATGGACCGTGTCATGCACTCCACTGTTTTAAGTTTTTAGTCAACATTTTTTACTTTCCAAGTGAACAGAGCAGTAGGGTGGAGGTTCAGGGTGACTCGGCTACGTCTAAATTTAATACACTTCATGTAAGTTGTCATTGTCGTTGCTTTTTGAACAGGGATTCAGGAAAAAAGGTTTTTCATTGCCAATTCAGAACATTTGTGACTGTTTCTTAGGTAAAGTCCTCTTATAAGAATGTGTTGTATTATAAGTGTTTGTGGCCGGTCACACCAGAGAGTGGCACTGCATTGTTTACTTGCATGTCCATGGAGGCTTGGTGACACAAAGAGTAAAGTTCTCTTCTAGGCGTCTGGGGTCTATGGCATAGGGGCATATGCCATAGTTATGTCTCATTGTATCGGTTTGCCCTCTTAAGGACAAAACGTACACAAATAGATATTCAAATAATGTGAACCTATGTGTTTCTTTTAAAGGAATAATTAAACGTTGTTTTTTTGGCCTCTTTTGACAACAACATTGGCGTCATTCACAAGAGAAGTGTTGTTCAAAACCGGTTGGTGTGAGACAGCTAATATGTTTGCTTCTTCTTTTTTGCTCTGTTCCTCGAAAGGTCAGGACTCTAAAGACAGCAGTCAATGGTTTGTGTTGTACAAATCAGCTTTGCCTCCGCAGGTTATTCAACTGATGATGGCGAGTCCGCGGAAATAACTGTACTGATAATGTATAAATGCTGTGGGACCAAGCCCTTCAAGTTAAAGAAGTGAAAAAAATTGTGCAACGTCACACGTCACTCTGTGGTGTTGGCTTGTTGTCGCTTTCAAGCTAGTGATAAGCTGGCTTAGAAGTTCAACCGACCCCTTTCTCCAACAATTTACATGACTTGCAATATATCCCCTTTGTATTAATATTCAACATAGTACATAGGAATATAGTGGCTAAAAGTCAATCACTCGTGAAATCCGCTGTTACAGGCTGTTGGGTGCTGTTTTCTGCGCCCTTTTTACACTCATTTACTTTGCAATTTTACTTCTTTTTCTTAGTGATGTTAGTAAGTTAGTGATGAATTTGTGTGTATTGCATGGCTGGAGCCAAGTCCATTAGGAAAGAGAATACAAAATGCACTCATTTTAGCTGTCATGGACCTCTGGCTTTTTGCCCCTCTGTTCAGCCATTTCCTGACTGATTACTTCACTTTACAGATCACTTAAACTGCATGAGAAACATTTGACTCAATTAGTTTTTTTTAATAAGCTGAAAGCTACTTAGATGAAGATATTGAAAACAAACAGGCCGATACAAAAAATAAATAAAAGACTGAGAATAAAATTTAAATCAAGTGAAGATATACTGCAGCAGCATTGATGACAACAATGGCAAACAAACAAACAATGCAGAATAATAACTTCTACTAATCATTCGCTCCCTGCCTGAATTGAACACTGACCTGCTGCGTTGCTAGATGGAGGCAATTGTTCTTATTGGTGCAAAACAGAATTATTCATCTGGCATTTATTATAGGCTATATGATGTTTACAACAGGGATGCATACATAATTATATCCTGCAATTGTAGTGCAAATAATACTTCCAATTCCAAGAACAATATATGCATATGATAATGGTATATGAGAATTGCTAGAAACAACACTTCACTACAAATCAATGCAACTATATGTTCGTGTTAAAATAAATGAACATGTCAAAGGCATAAACATTTATAACTTTTCCAAATAATTTCAGTCAATGGTTTTCACCAATTTTCAATTATGGAGAACTCAGAGATATTTTGAGAAATGTAATGAACATGTACCTGCTTAAGTTTAGGTTGATAAATAAAATTATAATGGAAGTGCTGTTTTATTTTGTGAGTGGTAAAACATTTCTTACAGAGCCAATTGTTTTAACTTTGAGTTAATGAGATTAACGGTCAACTTGATCTACTGGCAAGTCATTTCCCATCAAGCTTTTCACTTCTACGGCTCATGAAAGGAAACTGCATCACACAACTGTATGTGACTTTGACATTTCCATGTCTCACATTGCCTCAAGAGCAAGGCATAATCACTAATGCACACATGCAACGCACTCAGCAAGACAGTGATGGAAGTCGTGCAGGTCTGCATCTGTCTGGCCTATTGCTTTCTCTACCTGTTCACCAGATAACTGCAGCAGCAGCTGTCAAACAAAAATATAGTAAAATCAAAGTTATTTTCTGTAAATTAGGTTACAGAGTTTTAATGTGGAGATACACATTCATGTAAAACTGATAAATAACAAATTGTTGTTAGTTTTGTATAATGAGCCTTATCAAATCAAATCAAATCAAATCAAATTTTATTTGTATAGCCCAAATTCACAAAACACATTTGCCTCAGAGGGCTTTACAATCTGTACAGGGAGTGACACCCTCTGTCCTTAGACCCTCGGCTCGAGTGAGGAAAAACTTGCCCACAAAAACCCTTTTAACAGGGAATAAAAAGGTGGAAGAAACCTCAGGAAGAGCCACAGAGGAGGGATCCCTCTCCCAGGACTTATATTTAATTACAGTTAATTATTGTCATTTTACATATATTTTATGTAATTCAAGAAAGCAGAAAAATACAGTAATACATAATATATTCATTGTTTGTATAAAAACAGAGAAATAACTGTAATTTGTCATTATTGACATAATACATAGAGATAATGTCCGTAATTTTACAGAACAAAGTTTTGCATACAATATTAAAAAACAGAAAACTACCGTAAAAAGAAGGTGCATAGTTATTTTCTGTACATTTATAATTTCTTTGTATAGTGTGTGGATTTTCAATCACCCCTGTTTGGACTTGCTACCTATTTCATTAAGCTTATGTATCTTCATTTTATCACTGTATATTATCACTGAACTCTCCTTGTCAGTCTGCATTTGGGTCCTTCCCCTCCACTCATCTACCTGATAATAGAGGTTCATTTCATACTCGAAAGCTTCATTTGAAAGTCTATTAAAATGCTCAAAACATAACTATTTTATTTGCTCATTTAACAAATACCCTCTAATGGCTGGCTGGCACTGCAGTCCACCTTTATTCAACCTTCATTTGATGAAAAAAAGTATGGTGTGCAGAATATTTTGAGAAGAGTTGATGGTATAAATGCGTCTCTTAAATAAACTGTATCGTAACTAACTTACTAAGTAATCACCAAGCTATCCCAGAGATCTAAGACTGACACTTGCATGCTCCAGGTTAAGCTCTCCAACAAATAGTCACTATATTAATGAAGCCTGTAGTAGCAGCTATTACACAAGGACAAGTGGACGAGCTTCGCTGATGTGACCAGCAGGGATCTGTTTACTAATAAAGAGGAAAAAAAAAGACTTCCATGTGACTTTGTCCTCTGAGATAATATATACTGTATATTCAAGGTTATGTGACAAACAGAGTGAAAATGCTTATCTCTGGTTCTGTCTGAAAAAAAAAAAGAAAATAGAGAATGATATACAGACTCATACCTACATTACCAAATTACATCACCAGTTATTTTGAATAAATTGAAGGCAGGGAGGGTATGCACATCATATTTTGTCAGCACTGTCCTTCGGGAAGAGATTACTGCAGGGTCTGGGAGAAAATCAGGGGTCACAGCTGCTCCACTGAATGGATTTTCTAGGTTATTATCTGTGTTTACATTCAGTCACTCTTGTAGAGATTCAAGGTCTTAAATCCCACAACGGACACAGACTCAGTACAGGGAGAGAGACAGAGAGAAAGAAAAAGAGAGAGAGAGAGAGAGACAGAGAGAAAGATTTTTCATCAGGAAGCACTTTTGCCAATTAATGTTTTTGATGTCACATATCATGTTCTTTGTTATGCAAAATGGCCTGTTAGAAACACAACGGTGAGTGTATATCTGCCTGGATCTGGATGTCTGCAGTGAATATGTAAAATGAAAAAGATTAAAAAGAAAAGAAATAAAGAGAGAGATTTAGGAGGGGATACGTTTAGGAGGAATAAAGCAGAATATATTCTCTCGCAAAATGGAAAGCTGTGAAATGCTACACAAATGATTTCCACTTCTCCTGAATATGATCTTGGCTAGTCACTGATACCTTGTCCATTGCAGCTCCATGGGTCTAAATTTTGCGGGAGCATGTATTTTTATATATATTCTAGCTTTTTTAAAATGAAGTCAGGATGTTGCAGATCACCAAGTACAGCATGATCAGCTGAATGGGCCTGCACATACTGTGCCTTGTATAACAAGTCTGCTAGTTTGCTCAGACAACCATTCAAATTTTTCTGAGGGCTAAGAAGTGGAACTGACATGCAGTACAGAGACAAAAGCTCCCGAACATATCAGACTTTTCTTCATGACCAAGAACAGTCACGTGGCCTTTTTAGAACACTGCACCAAAGCTCTTACTGGATAATGCTGATTTTAGGATTAGCTGTTGAAAAGCCAGAGATGTGAGAGCAAGGCCAAGGCAACAATGAGGACAGCTGAGAGAGACTAATGAAAGAATAATTTAGGCTTATTTATGTTCTTACTTTTGCAGTTTTAGCTATTTTTCTTACTGATAATGAGGAACACAGACAGTCGAATGATTCAGCATCAGCTTCCTGGTTAGTCACAAACATTTGGAGGTGAAAACAAACTGTTTTCACCTCCAACCTCCGGCTGAAGTGCTTTAGGAAAATCTGACTTTACCTCTTTGATAACTGATGATAATGATAGCTAAGACTCAAACTGTAATAAGCTGGAACTTTCTTATCAGTTCTGCTGCTGGCTTCTAAAAATGGAATTGAAATTTAAGGTCACAAATTAAAGCTGCACTTATCAGTATTTTCATATCGACAATTGGTCAAATATGAAAGTTCTCTTGTGTAAAAACACCCCATAAAGAATTATCACCCTGTATTTCCACAAGGTTTTTAGGGTTTTTAGGGCTTTCTGCTCTTCTTTTTGTTTTGTTAGTGCCTTGCTGGTGAATATTTAGCAACTAACAAGCTAGATATTTCCCTCAGGAGTTGGTGGAGACCAAACCAGAGCTAAAAGGAGTGAACATCTGACTTAGATTCAAAACGTTTGTGGCTGACAGAACATTTTGGTAACACAATACATTATATCCACTACCAAAAGTTTGGGGTCATCTGCCACAACAGCTTGGTTACAGTACAGTCAGATGGCTGTGACGATGTCGTACAACGGTGCAACCAGACAACTGAAAGGCAACAGTTTAATAAGTATATAAGGAAGCACAGGGAGGAAAATAAGGAGTCATTGTCACAGATTTAAACAGGAACAGGATCCTTCAGTGTCAAGTGCTAACGCCTCTAACAAGCTGGAATTAACAGACATGTTGCACATGTTGAACTGAAATAGAAACAGAAAGTTGGTCGAAGGTTAGCACTATTGAATAAAAAATATTTGGAGCCTAATTACACTGCTGTGGTTCAATAATGATCTCAGGTCATTTTTCTGGACTGGAAAACAAATTCAAAATCGAAGGTTACAATAATATTATCCCCTGTCATGCAACACTGTGAGGACATCGACTAAATCTTTTAATTCTTCTTCTCTTGGGTCCAAAACTATTTCAAATATTTCTAAATGCATTTGTTGTCTGATTTAAACTGTTTGTATTTATGTTTGAAAGAAAAACATCAATATAATCATAGTGTATGAATAAGCTTTATTTAATTAGGAGGTCACGTTGAGATAAATACATGTCTTTGACAATTGAGGCCTAGCCGAGACAAAGTCAAGCAGCAGCATCTGATACATAACAGGGATAACATGAGATCACAGCAACAACAAGAACGGCACTAAAAACATTACATAATAGAAAGCACTCACAGGCAGCGATATTTTACATTAGCTTTATCAACTTTATAAGGTCATAACACACTCAGTTGCCACTTTATTGGGTACACCTAGCTAATCAATGCCATCTAATACAACACTGCTGCAATAAATCCAGCCATCATGAGTTCGTGTGGTTTTAGAGACGTGTTAATTCAGCTGTATGCTCATTTTGGAGGATGTAGTTTGTGGTGCTATTTAATTGTACTGTGTTTCTATTATTTTGTCCATCCCAATATCAATATATATGAATGACAGCAGGCTAACACCTCTCTGTACCAACATGAAAGGAGGATTTATTGCAGGACTGTTGCACTGACTTAGTTTTAGCGAGGGGCGTTAAATGACACATCGCTCCCTCACGTAAATGTTTTATTGCCGTAAGAGAAGAACGTTTGCAGGCCCAACTGCTTGGTAGACAGGTGTCTCTGCCTATCGGCCAATCAGCTGAGGTGGTTTCCACTTGCTCGTCCCGCCGCAGCACTCCTCTCCTTTGTTTAAATCTTAATTTTCCAGCTTCTGAGGCAAGTCGATGCTTAAACAACCTCCGCCACCCCCCGCGCGGAAACTTTTGTCTGTGGATTTTACTGTCTGTGTGCAAAGCTGCTAAATATCTGTAATAATGATGAGCTTCAGAACAGGTGAGATAGATGTACTGCCACTCATAAATGTTGCAGGGAGGCCTGCCAAGGACAGAGAGACTTGATCTCTTGGGAATGTTCCTGCTTCCTTGCAGGTACAACACTGACACTGGAAATGAAGAGGTGTCAACTTGATGGGTTCAAATCCACTTCCTGCACCGTCTACCCCTCTTTCTCTGAGGCTAATGTACACGAACTCACACAACTTACACACTGTGTGACATACTGTATAGATAGAAAAACTTCCAGAGAGGATATAATTTGTTCTGGTTTATTTCTGACTCTTTTTTTTTTTTTTCCAATGACATCTACTGAGTTATCACCCACAGCCATCTGCACAGATGTTTTATCAGCTAGGCGCCCTGCACACCATAAACAAAATATCCATTTTACAAGAGCAAGCTGTATGTTATGCTAACACGTGCCATGAAACATATGGCACACCAGGCATTACACCACCTCCTACTTCACTCTGTGGGCTCTCTTGCTGCACATTTGACTTTAAATCACCCAGCAGCCCTTCTCACTATATTCCCTTTTTATTTTCTGACTCTGAACTTTTAGGCTGTGACAAATTGATGGGGTTGAGGTGAAAGGCTTTCACAATGCTATAAGTTACGGCGGGCGAAGGCCTTAAAACAATAGGCCATTAGCATACTTTCCCCCGCATCCATCAGCAGGCAGTGCCAGCACCTGGCAGCCATTCATCACATCCGTGCCACCGAGCGAGCAGGCCCGAGGCCCCCGCTGCACTGCTTATAAAGAGATGTATGAATACAACATGAACACGGTGGGCTAAAATAAAGACTAATATAGCCCAATTCAACTGTGACCGTGAAGATGAATGCGTTAAAAGAAAACAGTGACAACATGACTGATAGTTTTAATACAAGCAGTGAATAAGCAATCTGTGTCGAGGTTATCTAACAGTGTATATTTTCATGAACTGTGACTATAATATGAGGTACTGTAAAGCCACTAAAAGCAGCACAGTGCCGTCTCCCGGGATGTAACGTCTTAGGAGACTCCTTCAGGCTGCTTTAATGCACGCCGTTTGATGCAGATTAAGTTTCCTCGTACAGCCGTGTGTTTGTGTCAGAGCTCACTTCAGTTTGGGACTCCGAGCCGGTGGCTGCTAGAGCTCCTGTCCATTAAGCTAGCTCTGGGGAAAGACTAAAAATTAACCTTAATGGACACTTTTCTCTCTGAATACTAACTAGGGGCTCTTAACTAAGTACCGCTGTGGCTCTCCCACTGAGTGTTTGGCTATTCTTATTTATTCATTTCACCATAGAGGAGTTAATGTGTGAGAGTCGCCGCGCTGACAGACAGCCCCTGCGAGCGCAGCGACTCCGCAGAGGCCGCTCATTCACAACCCCGCCTCTCCTCGCCATCGCTCTTTCCTGCTGAGCAGCTCTCCATAAATGCCAATTAGCAAAAATTTAAAACCAATTAGAGCTGCTTTGTGCTCAGTAAATCTGATTATTAAAAGCCATGTACATCTTCCGTGCAGTCAGCGCCGTACTACGGACAGACTCCCATGCCAAACCTATCAGTCTACTATCCAAGTCAGTGACTGCTTCACTACACTCGGTCCCCCTCGCCTTCTAATCTCACTATAATGACATTTGCGTAAGGCAATGAACAGTGTTGTGCCACGCTTTCTCAAGACTCCACCACCCACCACACACATCACACACATCAGAGACGTTTTTATGACTCCTGGGTGTAATATTTTCCTCATTTGCATAATGATGTCCCCTGTTTATTATAAACCTGTGCATCCATCTCACTAAGGCCCATTGAACAAGCAGCGGATTTGTACAAAATTAGAATGCAAATGGAATGTAATACTGTTGCACTACCAGTGATGGGCCAATAAACTACCTGACCCCCCGTCCAACCCCCTCCCTTCTCTCCACAGCACCTAAAAAGCAATATGCACCGCAGTCACACACCTACGCTACACTTTAGACAACAAATATGTCGTCAATCAAACTTCAAACTAATAAACTCTTCAGCAGAGACTGTAAACAGGTGACATTAAAAATGTTACAATCAGCAAGTTGAAATGTTTTTTGACATTGTTGCTGAGCTGTTGATGTGAGCTGTGTCGGGGCGTCGCGCTTCAGGGATAAAAATCCTACCATCCTGCATCTATAGGATCCTTTCACAGGTAAATCAATAGATGAATTTACCATGTGAATGAATAATCCATCTGAGTGTTAAATCTTTCTCTCAGAGGACCAGTGAAGGCCCTGACCATGCAAGGACATTTTTGTTGTGGGTAGGGATCATGATCACAACCCTGAATATCTTTAACAGCAGAGGCGTAATGTATTCACACAGTAATTAAGATGCACACGTATCTTTTCATGCATGGCAGCTACAGTTCTGACAGCACTTTATCAAATGCCACTGCAAAATAAGAAGACTTTTGATTATACAAAGAAAATGGCATTCCCTCATGAAATATTAATGCCTGTGTTCTATCTCTGTCCCTTTAGCTGGGTCTGAATATCAACTTTTTGGCACTCGAGCCACGATAGTATGCACCACAAGACCCGCTCTCCCCTCCCACGGCATTTAAATTAGATTACTGGCAAGATAAATTCGGCTGGGTCCGTAACGAAATGCGCTGTGACAAATGCTGACTCAGGTGGCCACAAGCAAATCAAGACAAAAGTCACCATTGCAGTTCAAACCTTTTTTTTTATTTTCCCTTTCTGTGCCAGCGTATTCTGACGCTGACTTCTTTACAGGGATGAAAATGCAGCACTTTGATTGGATTGAGATGACCCCGCACTGGTCATTTAACATGCTCACTACCCTAAAAGTTTTTCTCACAATGCCAGCTGCCCTCCCAGAGGCAGGGAACGAATTTCATGGGTGGAATACATTTCACATACTGGAAACACACCAGGAAAAAATCCCCAATGCAATGCCATATGATTAAAATTTGAGGTGTTGAAGGGAATATTCCCTCAGGAATTCTTTTTTACAGTGAGTCTACTCACTGAAGGATTTTGAGTCCTCAGCAGGGATATTTGACTTGCCTATTGTGAAATGCATCCACTGTGGTTCAGTCTCAAGATGCACACACATCCTGTGAACGGGCTGCCATTTCAAGCAGAAATCATCTGTTCAAATACATTTAATGAGGTGTGAAACATCTATGAAGCCAGAGAGAGGTGGTATCGTGAGACTCTTTTTACCCAGGAAAGAATTAACACCGATGAACAATGGACTACATCCGCAGGTTGTAAATATATGTTGTACTATTTTATATTTATATATTTATAATAGCTCTAACGAGGATAAGCTTCTGAGCGTGCTTCAAATGTTGTCTAATAGTGTCTGAAACTCTCTTCCCCCCAGAACTTTTTGGCAGAATTTGAATCTGAAATTTTTTTGCAACTTTCCGAAACAGACAAGCTGACTCACACTCATTCCACGCGGCGGATGGCCACGTATGCGAAGGCAAGCTGAATTTGAAGGTCTCTTCAAGCTTTTCTTTTTCCATTCTTTACACTTTTTCTATCTTGTGATACCAGGCAATCAGAGATCTCGCCACCTACCAATTGTCCGGGGATTTTTAAATGCATGAATTAATTGCTTGAGCAGAGGTACAAATTTTCATTTATATTTAACATGTAGCAAGAGATAAATGAACAGTTAAAACAGGGACAATGAAAAACGTACTGTTTATTTCACTGTGTCTTAAAGTTATGGAAGGGACGAAATATAGTGCTGAATTTAGTGAACTATTAAGAATTTCCCACAATAATGTTTCTTTTGACCTCCCTCTCATATACAGTATTTTTACAGACTGTCGTCTGAAGAAAAGTGACATCAGTATCTCCATGTCCAAGTCACAAAACATTCAAGTGAAGGGGTCACAGGTCAAAAAGACACAGAGATACACTGGATT
This sequence comes from Sciaenops ocellatus, assembly GCA_033000465.1. Classification (NCBI taxonomy): domain Eukaryota; kingdom Metazoa; phylum Chordata; class Actinopteri; family Sciaenidae; genus Sciaenops; species Sciaenops ocellatus. The sequence goes on from CP136873.1 coordinate 16,430,619, forward strand.
ATTGTGGCCATGTGATGAGCTCGCGACTTGTCCAGGGTGTACAGCCTCACCGTGACGAGGATAAGTGGTTACAGATAATGGATGGATGGATTAGTGTGTCTCTATAATTGCCCAAAACAACATTTATACACAGTGACAAAGAAGTGACAAAGCCCTTTAGAAGCCTTAAGATTTATGACTCTTTTCAGTTGGACAAAGGAAGATGTAGTGTGAAGTTATTATAAAGAGACAGAGTCTTCAGAGGGCGAAGGTCAAGGTGGTTGGCTCAATCAACAAAACATTGGCACCTGACTTGAAAGACTGTTATTCATTTCCTAACTAACTAACTAACTATGGATAGTCAGCAATGATCTCTCATTTTATACCTAAACCTAACTGAACTGTTACCCTAGCTGTGTAAAATCAGGTTTATTTTTGTAACAGTAATGATGTAAAAGTTTTTAAAGGCACTGAAAAAATCTGTCGTCCTGTTGATCGGGCACTCAGATCGCAAAACTCTTAAATGTGTCGTACTGGAGGGTAAATTACAAACAGCATATTTTGATTTTCTTTTGAAATACAGCCTAATTTTTTTCTAGTTCAGGCTTCTAAAAAATATTACCAAAAAAAAAAAAAAAAAGAAAAGAAAAAAGTCTCAGAAGAGATCATTGAACTGCTCACAACTCGCAAACATCTAGGGAAATTAATAAATAATAAGCAGAGCCATTTCTTAGATTTATTTGGTAAAAAATATCAAACATATACTGGTTTCAGAATCTGAGTGGAGAGAATTACCTTATTCTCACACTTTCATATCATTGAAAAGTCGCAACATTTGTGGTTTTGGACTGTTGATCAGCCAAATAAGCATCACTTTGGGCTGAGATTGGCATTTGTCACTATTTTCCTTCATCATATAGGCTAAATTATGAACTTGTTTATCAACAGAGTATTGAAAATGGTAAAACTAGTTGTGTAATCATGTAAAACTGTTCCCTTTTCTGCCCCTTACATGCTTATTCACATCACTTTAAACCGCAAAATAAATGCATACTAAGAAACATGCAGTTACAGTGCAAGAAATTCCTGTTTCATGCTGCAGGGGGCAGTAGTTGGACATGGATACGCAGCTGAGCCCTGTTATAAATCTCCAATACACTCCAACTGCAGCAGAGTCAAAGCTTTCTCATCGGAAGGTAAGATGAGATCCCATGATTCAATCATAACACATTAATATCTACTGCAAACTAGTTAGTTTGATCCTGGTGTTCTCACTTGCTTCCATGTTACTGACACATAAAGACATTAGTGTCATCACCACTTGAGTTTTAGCATCAGACATCTGTGTAAGAAGATTTTTCTTTGTGATTGATTTATTTTGCCTTTTATAAGATTGTAGAACTGCAGGGAAATAATAGCGACGAGGGTCGAGACTATGATTAGGATTCCGTACTCATTCTTCCAGACTGTTACTTGGGATCATTTCTTGTGAATTAAATTACACTCAAAAGATGTGTAATTGAGCCAGGGGTCCCACTAGAGACCTCTCAAGGACTAAAAAAAACACTGATTTGGTGATTAAATCATTCAATCAAAGCACCATGGGAGCTGTATTTCAAAGACACTTTAATAGACAAGAGTATAGTTGCTGTCGAGACAAATTCAGCAGGTTTTTAAGGGACACACACACAAAAAAAAGGTGCCATATTGGCTTCATACTCTGCTGTGAGAAAGGCTCACTGACTGAAATAATCTAATTCTTCACACACCAGTATCCACTGGTGGCCATCTGCAACTGGTCGACAATATCACACAAATTGTTGTGTTGGCTCACAGGAAAGCGTCTCCATTTCTTTTTCCAGTTCATCGTCTTTTGTTTCCATCTGCGTGCTAACGCCGAGTGATCGGCTGGTTCAAAATGAATGGTCCGCAGGCTCGGCTTGCTGAGCTTGTTAGAGGATTTCTGCGACTTTGTGACCGATCAAACGGCATCTGAATTCTTACAGTCCCTTTGCTGTCTTTGTGCTTTTGTCTTCTTTTTTTTTTTTATGCCTGCTGACTTTTGGTCATCCCTGCTTCCCAATGTTTATGACTATCACTTTAATCTTCATGCTCCCTTACCCATGCGGGGTATAAATAAAGAAAAGTTACAGCACACTACAAACGCAGATACGTGTTGAACTGTGTTTCTATTTCGGGCGTTCGTGAGTATACCTTTGCACCAAGCTGTACAGCAGTGTAGCGCTGCCTCCGCCAGCGAGTCAACACCACCCACTGAGGTGTAACTTGAGTGCTTGAGGGAGCTCATCCTATCAGTCATCTTGCAACCACAGCCCTGCCATCCCATCATGAAACTCTCAGCTCTGCTCCATGCTTGGCTCCCCCATCAATGCAAAGTTGCCCATGTAGAAAAGTCTACTGATAGAGGGGACTTGCAGGGTGACTTCTGATTTATTACCCTATCTTATAAGAGCTGTATGAGCTGCTGTCAAAAATTCTTCACAAATACAAGCCTCTGTTCCCCCTCATCTCTGTGCTCCCATTCCATCTCATCTTATTCCTTATATTTGATCACATTTCAGCTTATTCTTTTAATCCTCCCATTCTTCTTCTCCTCTCTGTCCCCCCATTTTTTCCCCCCCATTTGACCACGCAATACTCCCTCACTGCTGCCTGATTAGGAAATCTGATCCCAACATCCTACACAATGTTACACTTAAGCACACATCATCTCTCCATAGAAATAAGATTGTGTACACACTCTGCATAACCCGACTTTGACAGCGCTGTCTGCTGGATAAGTGCATACAGGCTGGAATACTTGCACTTAGCCTTGTAGTTATGCAATGGACAGTAATAATTTACTGTTTGAGAGTAGAGAAGGGGATAGGGGTCACTGAGCTGGGTGCTGTCACTGCCCAAAGATGAATACACTACACTGCACTGTGTGAACAGATAAAATGGTGTATGCATCCTTCTGTTTTCCTCACATCCTTTACTCCTTTTATTTCAGACAGCATATTGTTCAGCACACAGGTTGTAGGTACAAGGTTCAGCATATGTAGGCGTTTACAGCTCCTTTGTGTAGATTTTAAGTTGTGTATTGGGTAGGGTGCCTCTGTAGTAGTCATATTGTTATGTAAATATGGTGTCAATTTAAATGGAGTTTTATTACTATGTTCAGGAAGATGGACCACGCCTCGAACTCATCCCATATCTCAGGTATTTAAACACACCTTATCCTCTTTGACTCGGTTTTGACATCCCTCCCCCCCAAAACCCTCTTTTCTTTTTGTTTTTCTCTCTCTTTTATTCAAACACAGGGACCACGGAGCTCTACTACATAGGGACACAGAGAGACGGTTCCCCCACCCAGAGTGTCAACTTCCTCCAGGTTCCCTCCCGTCTTCCCGACATCGGTCAACCTCCGAACAGCTCCATCTACCAGCGACCCCGTTTTCTCCTCTTATCCTCTATCCCTCCATCCCTCTACCCCCATTCCTTCATCCCTTGACCCTCACCTCTTCTTCTCTCCTACAGTACATCATCTCAGCGCATCCTTATCCATAACATGCAAAAAACCTGTTTAAACTCCATACTGGCAGGGTCCTTGTTAGTTAACAACATAGTTATGCATGAATAAGTGTCATACATGTCACTTTTACATTACATAAAAGTGACCCAGGTGCCTTAGTAAGATTAACCCTAGAGATACAATCATACAAGGTCAAACCCAAGCCTGAATTATGGGCCCCAGATATACAGTAGAGGGGCCACAAAAAATGCAAGGTTTCTTGGTTTAGGTAGCAACAGTAGCTAATTTTGTGACCCTGTCTTGAACACTGTGTTAAAAAAACAACAACTTACAGTATATGTTATTATATATATTGTGTTTATGTAGAGCATATTTCAAATAAAGGTCTGTCTAAATTATTTGGTAAGTAATAATTTTTCCAACATAGAAGTAATATAATAGAAAGTTGTATGAGACAGAGTACATACACATTTAGAGTTTTCACCACGACAACGATCATTCCCAAACCACAATCAAGTGGTTATTATTTAAACCACAACAACATAGATGCCAGACCTTAACAAAGTACTTACCGTTGATGATCTTTTGTGTATAAACCTAACTAAGCCTGGACCACAATGTTGTCACATCAAGAAAATGAATAATGATGTTGTCCTGACAGTGGTCTCAGATCATAAAATGTTTACATCTGGCCTTCTGGAGGTCATGAACCAGCAATGTTGGAGGACTTGTTGTAAATCAGATAAACATAAAGGTTACAGGGGCACAGCGTACAATACATAATGCACCTCTTGTTCCAACTACATCATGCCTATTCTAGGCTTATATATACTGAAAAATAGGCTGCAGAATGTTCTATATTATAAATGATAAAGATGATGAGCACAATTACGAGGGTATTCACTGTGAGAAAAAAAGGGGAACATCCTTTGTATTCACAATGGTCATTAATTAAAGCTTCAATGCCAAAATAAGTTATACAAGCTATCATTGACGCAGCCTGAGAGAGAGAGAGAGAGAGAGAGAGAGAGAGCAACATATTTTCTTACTTGATATCATGACAAAGAGGCCACTTATGTCTGAATGACAAAAAACAAAACAAAAACATGGCATCGACAGAAACACGAGGGCAGCAATATTACATATTGAATAAAAACAGTGATATCTGCACCAATTTTCACCAAGAAAGTGGTTGTAGTTGACGCTGCCTCTGATGAAAGATATGCGGTGATTCAGTGCAGCAAAACTAAATGCAACAACAACAATGAAAACATTAGAGGATTACATGAGTATGACCCAGATTTCATTACTTAAAGTCCATGAAAAGCAAGAATAAATATGTGTTCCTAGTTTGTCAAACCAAAGAAGAAAGTGTTATTAACCACCCAGCCAAATTTGAATGATAAAAAATGTCGACAAGTTTATTAAATTAGGTGTCAAAATCGGGTAAAAATGAGCAGTATTCTCAGCTCCAGGACTGTGGGGGCGTGTCCGATGAATGTGATGAAGCCACGCCCACTCATGGGAGCAGTCAAGCAGCCATTTTGAAGCGACTGAAACGTGTCAGATGAGTTCAGAAAATGACATGACTAACTTTGAAACACTGAGCGAGATGAATTAATCTCTATCTCTCTGCTAGGGGTGCAGACCCTTTAGGACCGCCCACAAAATCCTGGACTGAAAACTGGTGAAAAACTGTTTTAACCTTTAACTCCACATTTCAGTAATATATCGTTCAAAGTCTTTTCATGTTTTCCAACTATTTTCCAACATATTTAATGTAGTTTGAAAGAAATCTCAGAATTGCCTTTACACAGACTTTAACAAAACCCAGAACACCACTACGGCTTCCACTTCTACTTGTACCAAAAACAAATAGAATAATGTTTATTCATGTGGAGCCTTTTTATAATTTATCAGTTGTCATCAAGTGTTTTCAGCCACAACCGCTATCGTGATTATAATAAATGTGTGATCATCAAAAGGATTGAAAATACAATATCAAGAGAATGAACAGGCGACATGATTTTCATGAAAAACTGTTATCAGATTTTTCTTAAAAGTCCAAGATCTGTCGAATATAATTTGTTTTTATGAGCAAACCAGTATGTTTAAGTGGGTAGCTATTATGTATTCCTCTGAACACAACTTGTTTCCCCCCCCCACATTTTTAAGTCCTGAATACATTCAAAAACAAATTCTGTTTTCGAAGCAGCAGCATCTCAGTTTATGTAACCTACTTGGTGGATAAAAGCGGATTTTTATTCAGATTCTGAAGCAGCAGCAACAGCAGCAGGCACCTGTGCTGGTGATCAGGCAGTGCTAATATGTACCAGACAGCGACCAGTGGGCCGAGAGGAGCGGATTAACTTCACTTTGGAGAGGAGGAGTAACTGTCGTTTAGGGATTTGCAGAGGGATATCTATATATTCCGCTGCTAAGCTCTTGGTGAAGTGGCGAAGGGAGAAAACTCTACCTTCTTTGGCGACTTTGGGATGTGTACGTGACAAAGCAGAGCACACACCGCCCCATCCCCACCAAAAAACACTGGAGGTCAAACTGAAATCAGTCATTCTGCCTGCACAGTGTCCAAGGACGAATCAGCTGTTTTGACTAGTTTGAACTCTCCCTGCAGCTCTCATGCAGCAGCTCGGTGACAATCGATCACATATGGATTGGCGGCGTTTGATCAACACCCTCAATTAATTGATATTTTCAGTCCGAGTTCAAGCTCATCTTCGGGTTTCAATGTGGACATAAGGTCCTAAAACAAAACATTCAGTGCAATGAGGCGCTGTTTATGGGTTTCCTTGACAGTTTTCTGTGGTCATAAAGTGCTGCTTCCAAATTGAAAAGCAGAAAATGATGTTGTTAAGACCGCCGAGCACTGCAGGCCCTATTCTGAATTGACAATTACTTAATGTTTCCTCCGAGGCGAGCAGATGACTTCACAGAATGACAGAGTTGTGGTGGGTAACTTAAGAGTGTCAGCTTTCGATTTATACTTCACTAAAGCTAATGAGGGCTTGTGTGTGTGTGTGTGTTTGTTGTTGTTGTTGTGAGGGTTGGGGGGTAGGGAGGGTGGATTAATACAGCATACAGCAAGCCGACGAACCCAATAAGGCTCTGTTACAGATAAAGTCACTCCCCTTGTCAGAAAACCATTTTCTCCGGGGCTCAACAGATCATTTGCTTGTTCCTCTCTGCGGGCAAACATGTACGTATGAAATGGGTCTAATTACAGTCATCAGCGTCATCATCATTTGTAGTTCATTAACAGGGTGCTAACGCCTCAGAATGTCTGTCACGCACATCTGTGATAGCAGCTATTTTTCGTGGCCTGGTACACTCCATCACGTCCGCTGGCTGCCGCTCGTTGAATACCATAATGGGCTAATCAGAGAGCAAATGCCAACTGACCAGAAAATGAAGTGCGAACAATGGACTCCATTCCTCATGCAGAACATCTCTTTCAGAGCCTCAGCCGGAGTGACCTTCATGACTTGCGCATGGAGGCCACCAACAGGTTGGCGTGTCACTTCTATCACAGGCTCATCTCTGTTCATGCATGCAGGCTAAAGGCCACTGTTGAATTAGAGTGCAGCAGCAGGTTTTTCACGCTGTGTCTTGCTGTGCCGGAGGTCATGGAGTATGTGGTGGCTGTCGGTGTGCTCAGATGAGCTTGAAAAGCCCCGGCGGTCGCTGTAATCAGTCTCAGCTGTCCTCTGAAGCCTCTCCACATTTTTGAGTACTCTTTGCTGCTTTTCTCACCACCTCATCAAGGGTGTCAAGGGTGCGGGCTGCTTATATCCTCCTCATTTTTTTGATGAAACCATCCATGGACGTGTACAGGTGGTAGAGCCTTATGCTTCTCCAGGTCAAAGGTTTTTACTCATTTCCTGCATGACTCTGGGAGGTCACAACATCAAGAATCACCAAAGTTTACTAGCGAGCCACATCGTTAAGTCTGTAAAGAAGCCTCGCACCTCTAAATGACCTGTATTTTCCCGCAGCCTTTTGGTCTTACAGAGTTTATGGGACTTGTGTTCAAGTCATAGATCAGTAGATTAATATTGTAGAAAACAGCTTTTCTCCACAGCATGGAGTTGATCCCTAAGGAGACTTTGTCTGATCCACGTCTATGTCATTGCCAGCAAATGAAAGCCCCTCAGAGCCAATAGAGCTGTGCGACTGTCAAAACTCTCCCCTGTGCAACACATGATCTTCTCCAGCCGTTGCTGTGCCATATGTTAAAGCAAAATGGAGGCAACACACTGCTGAGTTTGGCATGATTTGAGCCCTAGGGAGGGGGAAGCAACGGAGATGGCGTCCTGTTGTCACAAACATATGGCTCTCGTGGCTTTGTCTGATGGCTTCCATTGTTGTGAAGTTTCACCGTGCAACACTAGACTCCAGAAGGATGCAACATTGGTTTGTTTTGAGGCCCAGCAGCTACTTTAGTGAAAGTGAAACTGATTAAAAAGACCTAATGATCCTTTCCAATGTAATCCCTTTATCTCCACTGTGCTTGAAGTGAGTCTCATGTGATCACTATTGAGATGTGTGTGGCTTTAGACTTCAAACAGACACTATGAATCAAAGGATTAGTAAATAACCACTGCCAGATATCACAATTTTTTGTGATGCAGAAATAGGACATCCAAAGCTGTGATAGAGCATACACACACACACACACACACACTTGTTTCAGCTAAAACCACCTCTGCTTTCCTGACAACATTAGGATGATTGTTAGCATGCTAGCAGTCGACTCTCTTTGTATTCCTGTGTGTGCCCCGTTTTGCAGAGAGGAGTGTTGCCGGGTAATGCAATCCTGGATGGCCACTCCTATTAATCACTTCCTCCCGAGGAAGAGGGTTCATTAGGAAGCGATTCTCTTAATGGAGACTGGAATGGCCCATAGTTTAAGTGGTGCAGAGTCAGGGCAGAGGAGCTAAATCCGTCTGCCCGGTGTCAGGTCTGAACAAGGAGTGGAGGGGCCACTCTCTCGGGTCCTGCTAAATGACGTTATCTACGGGTGCAGGGACTACTCGCATAAATAAGCCTGGAGGTGGTCCACTCTAAAAAAAAAAAAAGCTCTCCAGCTCTGCAGGTAAAAGGGAGGCCCTGTGCTGCTGCTGTACTCTGCTGAACTGTGAGGATTAGATCAGTTACAGGAAGGAAAAAAATATTCAACACAAGAAATATGACAAATTAATCTCATCGGGTAATGCGGGTGTCTCAGTGACAAATGCTGACAGAATACCTGAGCGGGGCAAGTAATTATACCCAAATGAACTTGTCAGAGCTTGTAGGGAGACTATCAGTTGAGTTAGTATCAGCTTTACGCGACTCGTCTGTGGTAAGATGATGGCTTCCAGCCTGGAGACAAACGAGTTCCTAGAGTGCTCATACGCTGACAAAATGATAATATGTTGGCTCTGCTGCAGCATGGCTTCATGTTGTGCTACTTGGTCCTGACACCATTTCAAATAACATTGCGGTGAATTTTATGTAAAGGTGAGAAAGAAACAACCCGTTGGTTAGTGGTGATAGAAAGTAGAGCAAAGTGCATTTAGAGCTTTGATCCATCTCATTTCAAAGTGAGCAGTGGTAAAACTGAGTGGCTTAAATTACACCTCTGCTGGTTTTTCCTCACAGCTGACAAATAATCCTTACTGTTCTTTTACTGTAATACCAGACCTGGATTAACCTTTAAACAGACAGCATGGTCCAACCCATGTAAGACTGTTTGGCTATAGCAGAGATTTTCAAAGAAGGTGGGCATTGGCGGAGGTGGGTTATATATACTGTGTGAGGGGGAAAAGACAGGTGAATGCAACTGTTCTATAAACAATGAGGACTTCGCAGTTGAAGCTGTAGCAGTGGCTGTGACTTACAGCACATGGAGGCAATAAAGGTACTTAAAAAACCTTGGTGTCAGCTTGCCGCAATTTGATTAATAAATAGCTCTTCTTCCAGGAGTCAGGACTCAGTCAAATATGAACGCGCTGACATTATACAGTACACATATTTTTAGACTTACACTTCTCAAGAGCATTGTTATCTCTGAAAATGACACCATGGATAAACATCCATATATCTCCTTCAGCAATCATGGAATAAAGACGCTCTTTATGATCCAGAACTTGCATGAGAATTATCAAGTTTTATTCCTGCAGTAACAAAGTAGCCCAGTGATAATTTTCTGTACATCCATGGGTACATTCAGGAACCCCCAAATGGTAACTCTACATACTTTTAATGGGTCCAGTTTACCAAAATGTATATAAATATAGCAGACAAAATAAAAGAAAGGTGAGGTAGTACATGAAGTTGTTTGGTAGTGCAATGGGCCTCACTACAGGAAGTGATATGCGAACTTGTATCCATGGTTTGTTCTGATTTTGTTAGTACCCCATGATTCACAGATCTATTTGATGAGATGGATGAATCGCCACTGAGCTGTTTCAGATTGCCAAGAGCATTTATTTTAGATCTGTGCAATAGTCTGGAGCCTTTCAGAGAGAGAGAGATGGGAGACAGGTCACAGTTTTCTCTGAGTTGTGTGCTTCCAAGAGTACTGAAAGCATCATATCATCAATCATATCATTCATGCCCCAGCACATATAATTTTTTTGTACAGTGCTAACCAACACCTGGATCCCTCTCCAGATCCACTCCACTCCTGTATCACTCTATTAATGTACAAATAATATCAGATGCGAACTGCCACCGTCTAAATGTCACACTTTGTGCTGCAGATGGGTGGCTGATTGGTGAGTGATTTGTAGTTACAGAAACCCCAATCTAGTTTAAATTTTGGAAAACTCAACTTTAGGAGGAGAGAGCGTTCAGGGGTCTTCTTACAACTACCAAACACGCACACTTGCTCCGTGCTAGAGTGCAGAGTTGGAGTGCTAAAGGCCGGGTGGTGATCACAATAGCCTGCTGTACCCTGCACAATGAGACATGGAGTGACACTTCCAGATCCGATACCTCCTGCAAAGGATATGCCAGTGGATGCACCTGATGGAGAAGGCAAAATCACTTGGCAGCATTAAATTAACCACCTATAGGGTAGGTTAAACATATGGTTTTGTATACCTGTGGGCCTGTATTACCCTTGTTATGTTAGCTGGGCTTCCACGCAATTCCACACAAGCCAGTTGCAGTGTCACATTTTGTGTTCCATTAATCCTTTCAAGGTTTTCGGTTATATTATTTAACACAGGAGTGTCAATGAAAACATTGTGGAAGTTGAGAAAATCTCTCTCAATGTTGAGTGAATCTGTTCCTGATTTTGCAGATCAGAGACAACTTGACTCAGAGAGAAAATGTGGGGAGGTTGTTCAGGCCCTGCGATTTGTGATGACGATGCCCTTGCTTGACGTTGAGCTAAGAAAAGTTAAAAAAAAAGAAAAAAAGTTAATGCAGATGTGTTCACTGAAGTAACAGCAAGAAAGCCTATAGGCTGTTACAGGTAGAGAAAAAATGATACGTTGTGTCTGTAAGTGCATCACTGGTGAGGGCTTGAGCTCTTGATGTGCCTGGCGGTGGATAGCTGTCTGTCTTGTCGAAGGCTTAAGAAACGGATGCACCTGGAGTGGCATCGCTGTCAAGTAGAGCGTCTGACTGGACACCTGTCAGTGCCACCTCTCCAATTATTTCTTGAATTCTTGGGTCTGCTTGCACGACCGCCACCTCCTCCTGTCCTCCTCCAAGGAATGCTTGGATTTGACAATGCGTCTATTTACTTCCATTTTCATGGCGTATCATTTTCTTTTAATTTCAGTTACTGTGCATCCCTCTGCTGACATGGCATTTATAGCAACACAAATGTTTTGCCATTGCTGGATTTACCTGTAAAATCCTTTATGACCCTGGAAAATCACATCTTTACATTGTTTAAGTTTATTTAAAACAACATTATGCAACTTTTCTACCACAAAATAACAGATTTTAAATCATTTGTAACATCATTTTAACACTCAGTGATTTACAGAGTTTCTTGATGGACAGTAAAGTAAACTGCTGCAAACTGTATGTGTATGTTAGCTGGGCTGCCCTGAATTTGAGCTCAGAGAAGCAGTGTTAGTGTTTGTACCACAGGTGTTTTGGAATGTCAGGAAGAGGAGGATTTCAGGTCCAGGGCATGGGCGAATGCTGACAGGGAGTGGAGCCGGTGCAAGAATTGGAGCTGGGCAAACGGGCAATGTAATCGGGCTCAGCAGCCTCTATGGCCATAATGGCAAAGTTGAAGAGGATGATGGAGGAAGAGCCAAGGAGAGACTGATTGAGTGAAGCTACGTTCAATCCAACAGAAGCGCTGCATGGAAAAACACAAACCTTTCGTTCATTTGCGAGTTCATTGGCGCAGCAGTGGTACCAACGCAGGAGGCCCAGCGAGTTGAACCGTGCTCAAGCCCACATTTCTGGTGGATTACTTTGTAATTAGAGTGATGTATTTGTACTGTTTGTGATGACAGACAAAATAGTTACCGCCTTGATAACTGTGCAGTTGTAAAATCCTGTCTAATCCTGTCCTGTCTGGTGGATTACTTTGTAATTAGAGTGATGTATTTCTACTGTTTGCAATGACAAAATAGTTACCATCATGGTAAGTGTGCAGTTGTAAAATCCTTTACATAAGTATTATAAACTTGCAATGTTTTGGTGTCTGATAAGCTTTTAAATTCGCCTGTCACTCTTGTATTTCAAGGTCTTTGCCTTAATAGTGGTAAATGTACTTAGATAATGCCTTTCTAGTCTTCCATCCACTCACCTTTACATTTGGGAAAGGCTACCATGCAAGGTGCCAACTGCACATCAGAAAGTAGCAATCACATTATGATAACATCGCCTGGGAACAATTTGGGGTTCAGTATCATGCTCAGGGACACTTTGATATGCAAACTGGAACAGTTGGGTATCAAACTGCCAATCTACTGATTAGTGTACAACCCGCTCTACCTATTAAGCAACAGCCACCCAACACAACATGCCCCACCCCAACACAGTTTTAATTTACACACATCCTTAAATTAATGTACTGATAATGATGTTTAAAAGTCATTTAGTCTAGGTAATTGTGTAAATTCATTTTGTAAATGGGACTACACTCCAGAATGCAGTAAATCATCATGCATGTGAATCATGAGTAAATTTATTTATTTGATTACTTTAGTGGATTTCCTATGATGTGAAGTAGCTTCAGTGTGTTATGCTTCCTTTTCTAAGCAGCTTGTAGCATAGCTTGCTACTTTCAACAAGTGTAGTGTCTGGTATTATTCTTTGAACAAACGTATTACAAAAACCCAACTCTCATCAAAGCTTGATAATAAAAATAAATATTTGTGAAGCTTGTAAATGTTCAAAGTTTTGTGAGCGATGCGTCTCATTTTTCATGCGTTTAACTGGACTGCATTATCACTTGTACATTCTTGCTAATTTGTCCACTAGATAAACTAACAAGTTGTATTCAGCCGTGAGAAACACCATCGTTTTATCCCTCCTGTGTGTTATTTGCTGTTTACCTTGTGCTCAGGTGTGCGATTAGACGGGATAGCAAAGCCTATTCATCTCAAATCTCTTCTCAGTCAATACCAGAAAATATTAATGATGTTTTGCTCATAGGTGTTCATAGGGAGTTCAGAGGCTTGCGACAGAATAAACAACAAGCGCTGGTACAAAAGCTCATTCAGGCTGCAAAGCACAGAAAAAGCTTCCTCTGTACTTCCAAAATGCTGAAGGCAGGCTTTCCGTGTGTCCTCCACTCTGTCCATAACCTCATCAGACTGAATAATTGTTGCAGTGCGAAGCGAAGATTACCTCGAGGTGAAAAATGTCCTTTCTCTTCCTTTGCTCTCCTTTCAGCTCTTTTTTGAAAAAGACTGTTGCCATGTCCTTTTCCAGCTAATGAGACAAGACTGAAATGCAAACTTTTCTTTTTTCATTGTCTCACACCCCACAGGCTTCCTTTTTGTGAAGAGTCAGAGGTCATTATTAAAAGCAGAAAACAACTAAAATTACTGCAGGCAAAATAAAAAATACATTGATCCTAACTGGATGATTTTACTGCAGATTTTCTTTGCATATTTATAGGAATGTGAAGAGCAGCACTGTCATTTCACTCATGTTCTTCATGTCTCTGCAATTTTATTAAATATAAAACATCTCATAAGACTGATTTCCTGTTAAACCACAGTGGTGGTTTATTTGGCAGGAATGTCTAAAAAGCTTATTTATGAGGACTAAAAAGTAATAATAATAATAAAAATGTCCTTGCAATTCTCCTAATTCAGCACATTGATTCCTAGCTAATTACCTCAACTGTCTATTATGAGATATCTTGTGTGAAAACTGCTTGTTTTGTCCTGAAGGTGGCACAAGAGGAGTGTTCATAATGGAAATAGTTGATCCTCTGGAGAGCATGAATGTGCCCCGAACATTTAATGGAAATCTGCCGGTTTGATTTCAGTATCTGTTGTGTTTGAGTGAAAATGTTTGTTTTGTTGAGAAGACTGGTTGTTGTTTATATATAATTACATACTTTGAGGGACAATTATACATATCATTGAGCAGAGTTTTGTTATAAAATCTCATATATGTCTAGTCTTTGTGTATTCTATATTTGCTGTGGTTTAAATACGTCACTGTATACATGTTTGTGGTACATGTGCGCCGTGTGCTCAAAGACAATAAAGATAAGGACAACAACAATCATCCTGACACCGGGGGGGGAGGTTACCTATCTGTGACAACCTGCCCTTTCTCACATACAGCCGGCAGAAAAATTACCAGCCTAGTGCTTGTTGTCATGGAAACCCTTAACATGTTTTGGTTTGCCCTTGATGCTCATTGCCTCAGTCCATATAACAAAACAAACTCAGAAAAAGTTGGAGATCAATACAATCAGCAGGCAGCAGACAAAGTGGCGCTGCGTTTGGGGGCGGCTGCGGCTGTGGTTGAAATTCACCTGCTGTATCAATGTGGCTGTTTGAAAATGCATAGAATTATGTGAATTAAAGGCGCGCCAATCTGTCCAGCTTAGCAGACTGCCTGAAAGAGACGGGACAGAGGAGAGGGAGGAAGAGGGAGAGAGAAAAAAAGTGACACGTTGACAATTTTCAAATGCAACTCTCTCAAGTCAATCAGCCCAGGGACAAACTTTGATGCGTCTTAACATGCAAGCCAATTTGGATGTCGCTCAAAAGGAAGATTCAACCGCTGCTCGTTTCGTCGGCGCTAACACCTTTAAAGAGCTGCTCTAATGCATCCATCTCGTTCTCTTTCACTATCTCTAACCTTGACATGAGAGGGCTCCCCATCTCCCCGCAAAGCGCCTGATTGAATCCCAATGTGATAGAGTTAGCTAAAGCACAGACTTTGTATCCTCTGCCTGTGGACTCTTGATTGGATCTCCTGAGGCTCTTGCTGTTTCTCATCCCAAAGGCTCAATCACCATTCTCTGATTGGTGATCTTAACCCCTGTGACCTCGTGAAGATGGACTGTACCAGCGCAGAGCGTGGGTGGCCTGGTGGCCTCTCATTGCCCTATCTTCCCTCTCTCTTGTGTGAAAACAGCCTTTCCACAAAGAAAAGTTTTCAAGGAGCTGAGGAGAACACTTTACAGAGACGTACTCGGTGCTCTCAGGTAGCTTTGCGCAACTCATTTGTTCCATTCACAAACACCCACTTCCTCTGACGACAGTTTGCTTGGGGGATGGGGGGCATTTTGATTGTCTGCCAGTGAATTGTTGACGCTCCAGGAGCTTTGTGAGAATGGGTATAGAATACAGTACACAGGCCAGAATATGGAGGGTCCTCCTGCAGCTCTTCTGCCTACAGAAGTAGCAAACACAAAAAGAATACAGAGTGTTGCTCTTCAGTAGATCAATCAGCCACAATTAAACACAGTGTCTGACCAAAACAAAGAAAGATTTCTACTGAGATCTCCCTGATGACAAAAACCTGCAGCACAAAGAGCAGAAAGGGCAAACTGTCTTTATTTTTATGGATCCTGTACTACAGAGTACAGTAAGAGAGGCGGATTTAAACAATTCACAGCAGGGTAAGAAAAATGCTGCCTGTGTGGTTTCACAGAGGAAGACAGACATAAAAAACAGAGATTTGCAGGAAGAGATAAACAAGTTTGTGAAGTGAGGAGATGAAAACAGCCCTCAGGTGCAGTTTGACCAGGTGCAGCGGTACACTGTGTTCAGAGAAGCTGCCGTGTTTACTTCTTCTGCAAGCGTTTGAGCTTTCGCCTCCACTCTCTGTATCTCTGCTAAAGTGGAGGCCTGCTCAGGTCAAGCTCAGAGGAAGCAAACACGCAAGTGTGTGCAAAATACCTGTTACATCATCGATTTAATAATTAATGCATTTATGGAACTAAACGATGTTGTCGGATTTATCGGCAGAAAATGTAGGGTTATTATTGTTTGTATTCACTTCTCTAGGACCACAACTAACAAACTGACACACTAATGTGAAAACACGTTTTAAACACAAAGATAATCAATGTATAAAAATGCAGAAAAGCTGCAAAATTCATATTGATTCAAATTGGAACCAGTTATTTTTGTTGTTTTAGCTTAGTCAGTTATACAATTAAGTCAATCAAAACTCATGCTGATCTACTCAATTGACTAATCAGACTAATTACCATTTAATATTTAGTGTTATATTAGAATTTTAATTGGATACTGCATTATGAATGGTTAATCACTAATACTTTATAGATCAGTAATTAATAAGAGCAATTTTGGATAATCTTTGGCTGGCTAATCCCCTGTGTTGTGAATATAAAAATGTATTGAAATCTATTCCTGCTTAGACTTAAAGGTTTGTTAGAAAGTGAGAAAACATATTAATCGATTGAAAATGATCTATAAACCACTGATTTAGGAACCATTAATAAATACAGCAGTTAAAATGTTTTCATCCTTTATAAAGAGTTTCTTATGAGAGAGTTTTTTGCATTTAAATAATAGTGGTAAAGAACTGCCTGAGGAAGGATTTTGTAGATTGAAGTGTTGCCTTTTATTTAAATAGAAGTGAATCTACATGTACTGAATGTGATGTGTGACCCTGATCACTGACATACTGTATGTGGGCTTGAAACACAGTGCAACACATGTAGCTGGTTCAAGCTGAAGGGCACATTTTTATACAAATGTAGTCTGAAGATACAACAATTACACTGTATGGCCCATAAAGCAGAATTATACACAGCTACAACAGATAAATACACACCTTGCATGTATGCATTACTGTATGTCAATAAATGAAGTATGCAATAAAAAAAGACCGGGATACAGATTCTGCCCTGTAGCATGAAAGTTTTGAATTCAACTTCCTCATTTGCTCAGCCTTGACTCATGCATGTGCATTGAGTCACACTCTCATTACAGCATGACCTTAACCCGGCACTGTTCTTATTTTTAAATTTTATTGCCATTTTCAACTTTATTGGATAAAGGACAGTGCGGAAGCAGACAGCAGGTGAAAATTAAGCCAATGACAAAGTGAAGTAGGTAAGTAAAAGTAAATGACTGGGATCCATCCCATCTTTTCGTACCATTTTGTTGTTTCTTTGCAATGAATACTGAGTAGCCAATTTATAAGTTACACCTAGCTAAAACTAATGAAGTCTAATACATAACCCATCCATCCATTTTCTGTAACCGCTTACCCTAATCAGGGTTGTGGCCAGAGGGGCTAGAGCCAATCCCATAGCTGTGATTTAAGAGGAGGCGGGGTACACCCTGGACAAGTCGCTGGTTCATGGCACAGCTGACACAACGAGAGACAAACAACCATTCATGCTCACATTCAGACCTACTTTAGAGTCACTGATTAACCTGTTAAGTGCATGTCTTTGGACTGTGGGAGGAAGCTGGAGTACCCGGAGAGAACCCAAGCAGATACATGGAGAACATACAAACTCAAGAAGAACTCATAGAAAGGTGCCAGCTGGGGTTCTAATACAATAAATCTGACCTTCATGGAGGTACAGAGAGGTGTTAGCTTAAGCTTCCCCTTATTGATTTAAAAGTGGTGGACAAAATAATAGAAACACCTGTCACTAAAACACAAATCGCCAGCACCACAAACTGCAGCCTCCAAGATGAATCTTCTCTGACACAGCTTCAACAAAAACCTGAACATTATACTGAGCTAAGTGTGTATTGTTTAAACACACTAGGGGCAGTGAATCGCAGTTTATCTTCCAAACAAAATGATTTAACTCTTCTCCCAACCGCCAATCATTTTAGTACAGTCCCCAACATACAAAATGATGGCACTTCTAACATGTAGTAAAAGTGAAAACATGCCATTGAGCCCGCAACATGTAATGCCACTGGCGTGTAAATAAAGGGAGCTGAAAAGGTTAATTTCATGACAGATGTTTGCAGGCCGACCAGCACGTCCATTCTGTTTCAGCTGACATGACTCTGCGTCTGTCTGAATAGAGAGCAAACGAGGTGACGTCAGCCAGTCTTTAGAAACACGGGAGGAGGAATTGAAGGAGTCATTTGACAGAACATGAAGAGGCCATACATCACACTTCTAAATGAGATAGAAAGGGGTGAAATGTGTAATTCTGGTCATTAATCGTTGAGTCATTGTAGCTGCAGATATATGATGATGATATTCTACCATTACGAGTAACTATAGGTCTTATTTATTGTGATTTTTAAAAGCTAATTTCCCCACACAAAGGTTTCATGTCATCTCAAAATCATGTTATACTGCACAGTTATGTTATCACACACAATGCACACACGAAGGCAGGTGTCAGAAGTGCTGGACAGAGATGTGAGGAGAGTAATGTCTGGACGGAACGCTTTGCTTGTCTGCATGAGCCATTGATCACCTAAACGTGATTTTCAAGGCAAATCTCTCCCTGAGGATGATTAAATACAATTGCCTTTCCTTCCTCCAAATCTCAAGTATGTGTAGCTAAACACGCCACCAGGCAATGAAAGCTGGCAGTATGAATGATGGTCATTACTCTCACTACCGAAGCTGCAAATGCCTCATTCCAGGAAGGAGCCGTATGGTGAGCATCCTTAATGAGTGTTCAGGAGCAGGAATTCATATGTTTACTCTTGGTGTGATTAAATTGCAGTGCTGGCGTAGTATCAGACAGAGTGGTTGTTTACCTAACAATGCATTATCTCTATATGTACAATCAATCTAACCAATTCTGTAACACAGACAGAAACACCTCACTTTCTGTTTGAAAATGCAAAACACCTTCCCAGCATCAGGACTCGATGTTCTAAAACACCAGAGAGGAGGCAGAGGGATTAAACATGAATGTATTTTGCATTGAGGTGATTTTTCAGCCCCACTATGCCTGCCTGACTTTTTTGTGAGATATTAAATTGATGTTGGAAAGGCAATAAAGCAGAGTTGTTTTTTTTCTTGGCACACCAGCATCCCATACAGTGAATGTGACAGACATGTGAGAGATGGGAAAATAGCAGGATGCTGGTTGTAAAGATCTGAGCTGCTTTCCCCACCCTGAGATTCAGCAGGATGTTCAATTGTTCAATAAATATCACATAATTTGTCATCACTCATCACACCAGTTACCACGAGTGTTGGGGGGGAGAGCGGTACAAGGCCTGGAAAATATATGTGAAAATGAGATGGAGCATTTCTCAGCAGTTTTTCTCTTGTTTTTCGACAGGTTCAGACACGTTTTTACTCATATTCTATTCTCATAGAAGTTCAGGCAGAAATTCTTCAGACTTTACAGAGCTCTTATTGATAATAATTCAGCAAAAGGTGGTGTTAAATGTATTATAAGGCATTTAGTTTACCATACTCCTATACAAAATGTGAAAATGGTGAAGAATATATGCATAGAAAACTGTAACTGTTCTCATCTTGACCCAGTGTGGTCTCATGCTTTCTTTATAACTATATGAAAATATTATTAATGTAAATTGAATGTAAAAATATATATTGTTTATTAAATTGTAATCATATTCCAATAATAATTTATTTTTTATATTTCAAAATTAAAATGTATTATTTAATTTCCACATTTTTCTGTACAATTTATATTTTTTGTGCTAGACATGGAACATTTCCTCCCACTCGTGGTTTCTAGCTATTAAAATAAGTTTAATTTGTCAGTTAGAGTTACACAATTATGTATCACCTTTTGATTTGTATTATTTCTTTCAGTTCAATTAAAACACTTTGTTGTGATTTGTACTTGAACTATTTTTCAACTCAGCAATAACCGTTCAAGAGGAACTCTTCAACACAAAGAATACGAAGTCTGAAAACGAATGATCTGTGGAGTTAGAAAGAAGTAAGTTTACCATGCAGACGAGTAGCTTATGGCGACATTTGTCACTACTGGGATAACACACATCAATGTTCGACTGAGCTGTTGGCGGTTAGGTTGCTTTGTGGGCAATAGCGGTGCTAGGTTTTGACTAGAGAGAATGATCTGTGGAATAGAAAAAGAAAATATTTCTGGTTGTGCTGCATCGATTTTGATCCTGAGATCAAAAAATCCTGAAAAAACTGCCCATCCTGAGTCCAACAATCTTATCAGAGTGCAATGCCACTCTTCTGAAAAGTAGATTCATTATGTCATTGTCATTGTAATCATTGTTTAATGATAAATGTGGTTTCATCTCAACTTGGGTCATGTTTTTTACAGTTAATTTTGCCACCATTTCTATCAGTTATGATCAAAATGTTCTTGGACATCAGACAGGTTGTAAATGAGCACACAGTTTAGCCAGATTATTTAAACCACTTCAATTGGAGGTAAACACAGTGAGCATATCAGCAATCATGGTCATAATCCCTTTTTAAAAATTCAGTTTTTTCACAGGAAATGAAGATGAAGAGAGATGGAGAATGACAACTGACAAAAGGTTCCTGGCCTGGATGTGAACTATGGACTTTGTGGTACACGGTCAGCACCGCAGGGAACCCTGATAATTTAATACTATATATAATTTTTTGTGATGAAAAACTGTGTAAGTACACTCTGTCAAAATTAAACCAGGAAGTTAGTCTGTAAACTGTGGATGGACATTCACCACAGACAGTTTGGGTAAAGATATTTGGCGGATTAGTTACAACCTGTCGATTATCTGACTGCTCATATTTCTTGATATTTACATCTATTTCATATTTCTTCACCTCTTTTTCTTAGCATTTAAATAAAGTTCAATGTTATTATAGGAATGACAGTCAAAGTTGTGAAGAAACAGATTTATCCAGGACCTAACTTCAATCTGTTGATGGTTCAAACTGTTCGGTTCACTGCCTGCTTATGGTTATGAGCTCAGCAGCCATATATCTGCAACAAAGCTATTACGGCTAAACTGACTGATGTGCTTTCAGTCACGGGTGAGGGGAGCTCCCA
The DNA here is from genome assembly GCA_033000465.1 of Sciaenops ocellatus. Taxonomy (NCBI): domain Eukaryota; kingdom Metazoa; phylum Chordata; class Actinopteri; family Sciaenidae; genus Sciaenops; species Sciaenops ocellatus. The sequence continues at coordinate 16,451,543 of CP136873.1, forward strand.
ATGCTCCAACTCATATGGTCAGTGACACTCATTTGGATTCAGTTCCTGTAACCACTACTGTTGTTAAAGGTTTTGAGGGCTTTGCTGATGCAGCTCAAAGCACTGAAATAAAATTATATCTAAAAAACACAAAAACAATGCTGCAGTCACTCAGGATGAGCCACAGAACTCACAGTGAACGGTTTTCTGTTGGATCAGTATTAGGTTTACACCAACATAGAACTACACTAACTGCACTAGCATTACATCTGCAGTACGTCATGAACAACGTTTACATCAATACAAGTGAAAAACAAAAACTCCATCACTTGCAGCTCGTCATGGACTCCTTCTGAGTTTCACTGGTGATGGATTTTTGGCAGTTATTGTACGAAACTGTAGCAACAGGGTCAGTGATGGAAAAATAGCAAGCATCGATTTTGTGGGCTTTATGATCTCACATGATACCAAAGTTTTGAGGTTAGACTGTTCAGGCTTCGTGCGGGAAAAAAAACTTTTATGAGCCTCCATTTGAGGACTCGTGTCTCTGTGATTTAGAACTGCAGTTTGTTTTGACTTTATGAAGAGCAACAACTCTGTCCTTCTCGTAAAGAAGGCCACGAAGACAGAAGAAAAGCATTTGTTGGCACTTGGATTTTTAATACTTGAGAAATACAGATGCCAATTGGGTTGGTGAATTTCTTTGCATCCCAGAACAAATATTTTGCACTTGCAGCATGGTCTGTGTGTGCCTCTGTGCATGTTTGTGCATGTTTTAATTTGGATTTGAGTGCTTAATTGGATTTATGATGCACTGCTGAGCGAAACGCCACCATCTCCACGACTGACGTCTACTTTCGACACTAGATTTGGACCCAGTTTCCTCTCACAGCCCATCTGCACCTCTCATCCTCTCCAAAAGCCATTATAATCTCACCAATCCCACAGCCTCTCACCATGACTGCCTTCTTTCTGGCAGCCATGCCCTCCACATTAGGATTTGGAACTAGGCTGGAGGCTCCTCTTCCCCCCATTACCATCTCTGAGAAAGCTGATTCTCTCTTGTCATTGTGCCCTTTCCTCCTCACTGCTGGTAAATGCATTAGAGGCCCGGACGCTGGGGCTGCAGAAACCGGCTTTTGGGAGGTGGGTGGTAATTCGGTCAAAGACCATACTGGAAGAGGCTGTTTTTTATTGGCCCTTGGGGGGCCTCTTTCAGCTTTTGTCCTCACTCATATGCTATTACAGAAAAACACCCAAAGTGAAGAAAAACCACTGATGGTTCTCTGTAAAATGGGCTCTCAAAGCTGATGCTGCTGGGCAGGGAAGACAAATATATAAATGTAAAAAAAGCAGATATTGGAGTTGTACAAAAAAGTATGTGGAGGGAAAACTAACTACAACCAAACAGCAACAGTTCCTCAATGTATTACTGACCAGAGGTGGATAGTTATACAACCCTGTTACCAAAAAAGTTGGTACGCTGTCTAAAATGTAAATAGAAACCAAATGTGATGACGTGCAAAACACTGAAACCCCATATTTAATTAAGAAGAACACAAAGACAAGTTATCAAATGTTGAAACTGTTTTTGGAAAATTATATGCCAATTTTGAATTTGATGCCGGCGACATGTTGGGAAAATTGGCAAATAAGTTATAAGACAATAAGTTAAGAACAATGTTTCTCGCCAAAAAAATTGCAAATAATCTGTGGATTTTATTGTCTACAGTACATAATATCATTAAAAGATTCAGAAGAAATCTCTGTACGCAAGGGACAAAGCCAATATTGAACTTCTTAAAATACATTTCTAGTAATGTTTCCTCTAGCACCCCCTCTGAGGTACTGGGACAAAATAGATAGCATTGTTACTGGAATTTTATGGTAGAGCAGACGCCCAAAAATAAAGTTGGCCAACCTGCCAAAGAAAGGATTTAGTTGGGGTATCAGTACCTGATTTTAAAATATATTTTCAGGCTTTTACCTTTCATCCCAATAGTTTAAGGGTAATCTTTCAACTCCATGGCTCAAGAACGAAGGGAATTTGGTGGCCCCAATTCCACTGAATGACATTTTGTTTAGAGACATTTCTGTTAGAAAATATAAACTGATGTACGGTCAAATAGGAGCCTACCCAGTTCACAATATACTGTTTTTAAGAAGCTTTCGGGATTTGATGGAAACCTAAATTCTCAACTCCTTTTTATGTTCTGCATCATGGGCTGCAGATATTTCATTACTCATCGATTAATCTGCAGAATTAGGAAACTAACAGGATTAATAAACACTTATAAACTCTTTGTTAGAACATACACAAACTCTATTTGTGATAAAAGCAGCAGGTTTGGAGGAACTTTATATATCAGACATATTATATTATATATTATAGCACTGTTTTATGATGAATAGAACCACTCTTAACTGTACGCTATGTGATTTGAACCAAATGGGGACATTTTATTTACAGACATTTATGGGAACAAATAACAAAATGTCTTTTGAAACACTTGCTTTAGAGATCCACTGCTCTCCACAATGTACTCATGATTCAGAATGTTAAACTCAAAGACAGAAGTGGCTATGAGCATGCACTGTTGCTAAAAAGATGTTGGCCATGTGGGTGGCAACCACCTCACACGTTATTTCGCCATTGCTCTGGAGATGTTATCTTTGTAGGAGCCAAAATGTGTGTATATAGTTTGCGTTGTTTATTTCTTTAGATCACACGTTTGTAGGTCACCTTTACTTCCGGTAATTGGCACAGGGGGCGTGGTCGTTGTACCTTATTTTTACCTGTGCACTTGGTGGCGGGAGTTTTTGAACAAAGAGGGTGACAGGCTCCGACATTTTCTGTTGACCGTGTCACTACTTATTATCACGTTTCACTTATTACTTATTCACTTCATATCGTATAGTTCAGTTCGTCGTTATGCCAATTTAAGTTTGTTGTAACTATTTTGGTTAATAAACATCATGAAACTTAGAACGTGGACTTTGGATTTTCATTTTGGACCATGCGTCACAGTAGGAGCCTACTCAGCCTCTTAGCGGCTGTTTAAATGGAAAATTGCCGCTACAGTCTTTCTGTCTTTAGGATGAGCAAGGCAGGCCGGGCTATGCTCAAGGCAAGTCGGAGGCACTCAACGTAACTCGAACCAAGAAAACCGAGTTTTTACTTTGTTTCCTTGTTTACTGTTAGAAAATATTCTGTATGTAGAGCGGATGTTACCACAGACAACCCTGACCTACACAGTGAAGTGGTAGTAATCAAAGTGTTTGTTGCATTTCTGCACTATTTATTGTAGTCAATAGCAGGGCTGTATGAATTTGTAAGTGAAAGGAGGAAAGGTATTTATTCCATTATCTTACTTTATGTTGCTGTATATTAATGCTCCGGTATACTTTCTGTACATCTTAACAATGTTGTTGATGTACTTTTGCAAACTTGTGGAAAATAAAAAAAATGGTCAGTCACAAAAAAACAATTTCAACCTTCACATGAGGACAGATGAATCAATGCCAGTCTTGTCCAGTAGGATAAAGATAGCAGTGTGCCACTCAAGAAGCTTTTTTTTTTGTTTTCTTTCTACTTGAGTACTCATTATTACAAAGCAGCAGTACTTTTACTTGAGTGTAGTTTTTGGCTACTCTTCACACCTCTGCACTAAGAAATAGTGTTTCACTTTCAGCACAGCACTGCAGGATTAATCCGGCACTCACGGATAAAAACGGCAGAGCAGAGGCAGTGTTAGTCCTTGGTGGCACTCTGGTGTAAATAATATTTAGCACCTACAGTATTTTGTCGTGTGTGTGTGTGTGTGTGTGTGTGTGCCATGTCTATCTGTTTCCATAATGTCAGTCCAGTGCTGTGTGGATCTGGATCCATGCTGCTCTCCCAGGCTGATCAGCAGCCAGTTATCATTTATTAAGGTGCTGCTTGTCTCTCAGCAAGTGAATGTCCTCGTCACAAATTCACTGTCAGCCCTGCAGGGAATAGAGTGATTTGACTTGATTACGGTGGGATGGATTCCTCAGGCCACTCCGGGTGGGATCACGCCAACAATCTGGGTTCCGGTGAAATGTTTCAAAACGTGATGGGGGTTGTGAAGAGGGCATCAGTGTTGCTGTATGTGAGAAATACCAGAATAGCAAAGACACCAGATGTTTATTATTTTCCAATGACTCATATCAGTCTGTTAATATCAGTCCTTCACACTACGACATCATTATAGCTGGTCACTGGTCCTTACCGAGCCTCTGTTGAAGATTTCCCCTCTGCCTGCCAGGATGGCAAGTCAGTGTGATGATTCTCTGGTGTATCCTCAGCTCAAATTCATTCCCCAGTACTTGCTGAGAGCAGTAATGATCTCAGATCTGCATCATGAAAGAGATATTTCATTAGTATCAAATTCTATAAAGAATTAAAGTCTAATAATTCTGTCTATCACGGGGCCTTGGATATGGAATGAGATGCCAGACACACTTTTTAGACACGCTTCATTAATAAGATTATATTTTTTTCTGGTATTTGGTCTCCTAGTGGCAGTATTGTCTTTTTTTTTTAAAAGATTATTTTTTTGGCCTTTTCAAGCTTTATTGCGATAGAGACAGCTGAAGAGTGATAGGAAATGTGGGGAGAGAGCGATAGGAACGACACGTGGGAAAGAGCCACAGGTCGGACGTGAACCCCGGGCCCCCGCAGCAAGGACTGAGCCTTCGCACATGGGGCGGCCGCTCCACCAACCGAGCCAAACACCGCCCCAGCAGTATTGTCTTATAAGGATATGAATTTCACTTTTTTTTTTTTTACAGTAGTTTTCTGTTTCTTCCTCAGTTTTTACAAAATGTATTAAAACTTGTAAATTAGCAACCACACTGTTTAAGTGCTATGCCAATAATGACATGCTGAAGATGTTTCTAATTTTTGTACAGAAAAACAAATGATGATCTGTAATCGCCACTTTATTAAAGGTATTTGTTTGCAATAATTGGAAACATGGAAAACAGTGTTTCTCTGCAAAACACTGACTGAAAATTTATTAAATTTATAGCTTTTGACATTTATTTGAATCATTATATTTTACTTTAATTTTATGCTTTTACTTTGGCAAAGCTGCCACTGGTCATTTGACCGTCTTTTTTAGTTTTTTCAGTATTTTTTTTGTTCTGGAGCTTTCAGCCATATCAAATAGTGTTCAAGAGCAGATGAAGCTTAGTTGTGACAGAACTGTGGCCTTTGGATAACTGAAATTTGCCATTTTCCAGAGAACTTCACCAGTTTATGAAGACACAGTTCATTTGCTAATGAAGACTCTGTGATATGGTCAAAAGCACCAGAAGAAGCATTTAAGTGGACCTTGAGTAGAGATTGTTTCGTCCACTGCTGTTTCCGATGTCAAGAACGAACTTTCAAGCTTGACTTGGTAACTTTGTTGTGAGCCCTATATATATACAATATGCATGTACTATATAGATGCACTGCAGTATACACTGGTATGTACAGTAATGAAGGGCTGTATACATGTAGGTGCAGTATTTTAATGTATTTCTGTGTATATGGGGCAATCAAGTCTATCAACAATGAATCAAGAGAAAATAATTAATAGTTATGAAAAACATCAGAAGATACAGCAAATAACAGCAGGAGAACAGAACAGAAGAAGACCAACAAAAAAGAAAAATATGTAGTCTAAAATATGCAAATGATGCAATCTGTGCACAACAACAAAAAATGACAAATTACTAGATATCGAGATCTAAAGCACACTCTGTTAGTCTTTAATTGCAAAATTAGCAGCCTGCTGCCACAGTTTGTTTGGACTTCCATGGCTCTGACATATTAGACTCATTTAAGACCAAGTATGAAAAATACTAATAAGCAATAACTCTTTGTCTGAGGAAGAAATAATGTTCCAGTTAAATACTCGTTACCACCAAGGCTCAGGAATTTTCATGTCATCCACTGCTATCAACACAACATATTGTGGTAATACACCATATGAACAGTCTATAAAATGACACAACTGATACTAATTAGCAGAAATTGGAGGGCCTTGGTAGCCGAACTGTTATCGCACGGCTGCATCCACTGCCGGTTCTGTGACCATTTGCACGTCATGCCCCTCTCTCTCCTCAGATTCATGTCCGCCTCTTCACTATCACAGTCCAATAAAGCCAAAAATTGCAAAAAGAACCCCATAAATTGATGATATAAGGTACAGTATGTTTATACTATAGAGTGTGTCTATATGAAATGTTATTTCTGTGACATAAATCCTCTGTAAACAGACTTGATCTTCACTTCAACAGCAATGTTATGTTAGAATAAATGAAGAATTAATTATACTTAATTATAAAATACTTAATTATACTATACTACTTACTATTACTGTTAGTTTTGTGTGTGTGATCAATGTAACTAGCTAATCTAAGCCGTCTGTCACAGGGGTAACCTATAGTTCTAGCTGTCACCAGCCTAGAAACACTCACTGTTGAGGATGCAACTCATGTTCTACAGAAAGGCTTCAGGGATGGAGTCTGGGAAACGTAGTCCAATGGCAAGCTAGGGTGAAGTAAACTACTAAACCAGAAAAGTCTGAGGTTCATCACATATTAACGGTTTTGTTGAAGGAAGGAATTTGAATAACTCTCTGCTAGGGGTGCAGGGGTATGCTCAGGTCTCAGCGTGTCATCGAGCCACCCTTTGGGACCGCCCACAAAATCCTGGACTGAAAACTGGTAAAAAACTGTTTTAACATCTGTCTGATAAACCTTTACACTTATTGTTCTGTTACACACCTGCCAATGCAGCCCCTTGCGTTGTTAATGCAGCATTTTCAAGGATGGTTTCAGACATGTCATTGCAGAGGTTTTTCCATGTTTACCAGTATCAGATGCACAAAATGTCAGCTATATATTTGGTATCAGTCAACTGAAATCAGTCAAGTCTTAAGTTAATAAAATGATTAGTGCTTATGAATGCTCAATAGAGGTATGGTCTGGGTTTGTAATGCAGCCGTTATAAATGTTACATTCACATGGTGAAGGCATCACTTTACATTTATGTTGTGTGTTTTAAATGATGCACTTTTGGTGAAATGTGTTGTCTTTGTTCAATCTTTGCCTCTACCACCTGGAACAAACCTGTCAACACCTTTGGCAAAAGGCATTTATTACCCACTCCGTCTCCCTCTTCCCACATTCATTTTTCCAGTCTGAGATATTCATGATGAAGTTGTATCAATCATTCAGATGTGTCAACTCTACACACACCACTCTGGCATGACATAAAACATTCTTCGAAGCAATATTCGGTTGGCTTATCCAGCACGAAGGGGAGGGGTCGGGGAAATAAAGAGCAGAACTCAGTCACTGTCAAAAAATAGGAATAAAAATCATGAATATCAACATCACGGTCTTTGCATGGCTTTGAAGTGTCTTTTTAAATGGAAGACATTTGTATCAGGCCTCTGTTACAATCACCGCAAACAATGCAGTCCTTGCCTTCATCTGTCCTTCTGAGATGCCGTCATGCAGTAACAGCTGCAAAAAAAAGAGAAAGAGGAGAGAAGAAAACTTGCTCACCAATTAAAACCTAAAGGGCCTTTTGCAGAGTTCCCCTCCCCTGCAATTACTGCAGTGTGTGCACAGAATGCACCACTGTGTACCTGTGGAGAGTGTTGGATGTCCTCATGGGCAAACTGTCTGTTTCACCACATGTGAATGGGGGTTCTGCAGGTAGCAGGTGTAAATTAATTTGAAGCAGCAGGTTGTTTACATAATCAATAACATAACATAATCAGACAGACGAAGAAACTTTATGGTTGTCCAAACATGCCGAAAAGTGTTTATAGCTGAGCCTGACTCTATGGATGGCATGTTGGTCTAAAATAGTAGTTACTAGATGTAACACCAGTTCTATGAGTACATGTACAGCCCACCAATTTTATTTTCCTAATCTAAAACTACAAAACTATATCTTGTGTTGTTGCACTTCGCTGATAGCAAAGTTGTTGAGCTACTAGTTTTTGATCATAAGTAATATAATCATAACAAATACATGTGTACAGCTGTCCATATTTCCGACAGTGGTATTGCACTCTGAAACTGGGGGACACGAAATCCCAAAAATACCAATTTCTATGCAATGTCGCAGCAGTACAACAGTATCATCAACAAAATGTACTTTAAGTATTAAAGTAAAAGTACTTTTCCTGCAGTAAAATGACCATTTTGAGTATTATTATATGACATCTTGAGATTGTTAATAGCTAGGTGGTGGAGTATCCCTGTTGCATGTTCACCCTGTGTCTGCGTGGGTTCTCACTGAGTACTCTGGCTTCCTCCCACAGTCTAAAGTCATGCACTTAATAGGTTAATTGGTGACTCTAAATTACCCATAGGTGTGAATATGAGTGTGAATGATTGTTTGTCTCTATGTGCCCTGTGATGAGCTGGCAACTTGTCCATGGTGTACCCCGCCTGTCGCGCCAAAGTCAGCTGGGATAGGCTGCAGCCCGACCGTGACCCTGATCAGGATAAGCGGTTACAGAAAATAGATGGATAGACTGATAGCTAGTTTTGTAGTAATTTGTTCCCCAAAGACTGAGCTGGGACCCCAACTAATTTAATTCAATCCAATTTTAATTATATAGCACCATATCATAAGGGAAGTTTTCCATATAGAGTAGGTCTAGACCGTGCTTTTTATATTATTTACACCGATCCCCACTAGGAGCAAGCAGTGACTAGACACTGTTTTTTTTTTGTAAAACAACCAGCAGCTTAGACCGTTTATACACAGTGCAGTTTGTGCTGAAAAGGCCAAAAAGGGATGAAAAAAGAACAGAGTGTGGGTGAGATCAGGGATGGGGAAGAATAATAAAATAACACACTTATAATGAATTATAACTTCAAGGGTCTGGCTTCTTGCATAATAATCACTTATGATTCAGCACAGATTCTTTTAAATGCTTTGCACATTACTTACTTATGACACTGCATGCACTGTAATAGTCAGTGTAATGAGTCCTTAATACAGTTAACTGTAGAACCTCTTGACAGCATCCAAGTTCTAATTTACATCTGTAATGACTGTTGTTATAGAGCAATAGCAAAGCCTTATGAATTATAATTCAGTACGATGCCCCCATAACACAGTATGGATATAGAAAGTGTTACCAAAAAATCTGACTGGCAGTGATTGGATCTGAAAACTTTACTTCGTGAGTTGATCTGCCAACTTGTTTCTAATCGGTCGTTGGTTCAACAGTCCTATATTGTTGGTCCTTGCCTAAAGCTTGTGCTCCAGGAGTATGTGCTTTGATTGAAGGAGTTATAACTTTGATAAATGTTTGCAATCTTTTGACACAATCAAATTCTCTGCAATATAACAGGTTTCCACGACATAAATAAGAAAGATAGAAAGATACTTGGACACAACACCTGAAAAGTTCACTGCGTTTGTGATGTGTGAAGTGCAAAAGCAACAGAATATTATTTTAAAATTACATTCTGAAAAACAAGCAAACAAAAGAAAAGTAATTCACGCTTGGTTTGGGGAAAAAATCTTAATAAATACTATTTTCAGCTCATTTTACAAGCAGGAATACACCTTATAAACTAAAGTCATCTATCAGGGTGAATCATTCTATCAGTGTGATTTCATCCATCTCAAATGAGAATCATTCATTTGTTCAATCAAGATTTACACCACACATTTTATCACTCCATGTATAGTGCATTGAGTTTTTCATCAGTTAGATGCACTGCAGTCGCCTAAGCTAAGCCCGAGCAGCAGCAGCATGTCATTTTAAGATACATCCTCAAAATCATTAAAAAAAACACAATTTATCCGCTTTTGGTCAGGAAAACAATCTTGATAAAAAAAAATAAATAAATAAATAAAAAAAAAGAAACATTTTTTTCAAGTTGGAATGCACTCTATCAACTAAACTTGTGTATCACATGCCAATCTCCAGGCCTGTGGGCTAGATCTTGCCCGCCATGAATTTTTATTATTATTATTATTATTTATTTTATTCGAAAAAGTGTATCTGTCGAAGATGTCTGCTCTCAGAATGAATAAAAAATGAAATCTCTGCTCAAGACAGATAATCCCAGAAAAGGTGGGAGACTTAAAGACTTGCATGTATGCCTCACTTGCCATTAGACCCTTAAATTTGTTGATGAACCATATCACACAGCGTCGTGGGCTGACCAAATTCTATGAAACTGAAAAGGAAATCACCATGCCAGAGGAAATCTGCTATTCGACCAAGCTCTTATGTTTCCCAGTTTACTGCAGATGAAACTATACAGATGCAGTGAGCATCATGATTATGCATGATGTAGTGAGAGCTTTGCATGCGAAAACAGTCTGCTGGAAAGCCAAATGTGACGTGAAACCTTTACTCAGCTTCCATTTTGTCAGCCCGCAGCATACAGTATGTGCATGCCATCAAGTCTCGCCTCAAGGTTGAGAAATTCAGTTTTTAAATTTTTTACACATTCATTTGCAGCTGAAGTGGAGAGCCTGTCAGAGTACTGACGGGAAGTGCTGAATGAATTACCCCTCACAGTTTGGAAGCACTTACAAATGTTCTCTGTGATAAGGATCAAGGAATCTTTTTATAGGTCCAGCTGCAAAAGACAAAACACACTCTGAGCAGATGTTCAAGGCTTGCATTAAAAGAAAAAAATGGGAGCAAATAGGTTAAGTTACAGTAAGAGGTAGACGTGTCATTGAGCTCTACATGTAGATGTCTAGGCCTTTCTTCTCTTGTTATGTGGTTTTTCTCATAGCAGCTGCTGTTGCGAATTTGCAGCAGCCACCAAAGTCCAGCTGACACGGCGTGAAGTCGTCTCATATCTCCTCTGTCACCTGAATTGTCTTTGCAGCATTGCAGTGTTCAGCAAAGCGTAGCTTCTTCATTTGTTTCTCTCTGATCTTGTTCATCCATAACAGGCTAAAAGTTACAAATGCCTTCGCGGTCTAGCAGTGATGACTTGCCACGCTGTGTCACAAGTGTCACAAACAAAGAAAAATAAGAATGAAGCTTGCTGCTGCGGGGGAAGATTAAAAAAAAAAACTAAATGCAACATGTTTTGGATAATGTGAGTATATTTTGAAATACAAAGTGTTGTATTTGTATGAGCTTGAGCAATGGGTAGTTTATGTTTGCAATGTTATTTAATCTATCAACCAAAAGTGTATTTTTTTGCATTAGTTACTTGTGTCTGCCATTTGTTCATGGAAGTATTATAGAACTGGATCCAGAAAGATTCAATCTAATGAGAATGCTTGCCTGGCACAAATGCCAAAAGTTAATTAAATAAATGCTTTTATTGGCTCAAGGCAAGTTTTACAAATACAAACATTTGGGATAATGGAAGTACACAGCCCAACAAAACGTAGATCATTTTTAGACATTTTAATGTGGAAATAACCTTTAATGGGTCTTTAAGGATAGAGACTGGCTGGAGTAGCCATAAACAGTCATACAACTAAGCAAACTCCATTCCCAGATGAAGACAGTCCAGATGAAAGCAGCTTATAAAGTTGATATGGTGACCATGCTATGAAACAGTATTTACACATCCAGCAGACGCTGAGCAACATTATTATTCATTTGGCATCGGGTTTCTGGCAATGAGACGAGCTCAAGTCCAATATTCAACATCCTTTCAGTTCTGTCTTGGTCGTCACCAAATTCTGAGAAAACATCTGGTCTTAGCTGGTAATTGCTCCATATGTTCACCAGCTAGACGCAAAATTTGTGTGTTTGCTGTTTGCTGCTTGCTGCTGGGCAATTAGTTTATAGTGGGTTTTCCTTTGAAAACGGCTGCCTGCTGTTGCTTCAAAAGACGCTAATGAGAGCAGTGAGACAAATACCAACAATAACCAAAACAATGAGCTGAAAGATGCTAAAAAGCACCGTGGGAGCCTAGAGGATAATCTTTTGGGGTTCATCAATACAAGCAACACCTTTCTTTGGTCTCTCATATGAAACTGAAAGTGCTTACACAGTGGTAGATATATAAGATATCCAATTATATGGTCAGTGTTGCTGAAAAAAATCCAGCTTTTTGAGATCATTTTACACCTTTGGCTCATTCTGGGTTTCCAGACAGCTTCAGCTTTCAAATAAACAAGTCAAAATGGATGCGACTGCAATGAATGATGCAAACACAACCTTTTGAAATCAGTGACAAAATGTGTCGCCTTCTAGCTTTCCTCATAGGACCAATAATATAAAATGTATGGCTTTTAAAAGTTTGAAAGGATGGTTATGGGCCGGAGGATTTGATATGTCAGAGTGTCTGCTGCTTTATCTCACACACAGTGCTCCTCACTTCTCTTGCAGACCTTTAAAATTGACCAATGTTAGGCTAATGTAACATTTCATATGTTAAACCTTTCCTTTTATGTGTCTAAACTATTTACCTGGACACATTATAGAGACAGGCTCTGTAGTCCTTTTCAAAAAGAGTCTTATTACCCACATCACTGCTTCAGCTTTGAATTCATATATATGAGACTGACGTTTCAACCCTTTTCTATTTGGCATTTTTAGGTTTTATTTGTGCTTTTCTTGCATAACTGACCATTTAGTTGGCGGATGATGGCAAAAGTTTTTCAGTTTTTGTTGAAACTTAAAGTTTAGAGGATATTTAACTTCATGATTATTCTGTAGCTTGCAGTGCTGTTACATTGTTTTTATTTTAATTTACGCACATTAGAGACGCCGCTCAATATAATGCACATAGATGTGCAGAACCTCAGACTTTGAGTCTCTATTGAAAGGTCCAGTGTTTAGGCTTTAGTGATATCTAACAGTGAGGTTTCACATTGTAACCAACTGAATACCCTTGGCCTCAATCTCCCCATCCAAGCATGTAGGAGAATCTACATTGGTTGTCAAAAACGCAAAAGGCTCAATCTAGAACCAGTGTTTGGTTTGTCTGTTCTCGGTTACTGTAAAAACAAACAGGTGCAACACGGTGGACTCCCTTTAAGGTAAGAAAAACACAATAATTCATATTCAAGTGATTGAAAACACATACTTTTGCCAATAGATACCTCTAAATCTTATATACTGGACCTTTGAACACACAAAATGCACAAAAACCAGCAAGAATGGTTCTGGAAGGGTTGAAACTGTGATGTAGATTTTAAATGGATGAAAAACTAATGGGCAAGATTAATTAATAATCAAAATGATTGTTAATTACAGCTCTAAAACAACAAAACAACAGGAATGTTTCAAAAAGCTTGTGCTGTATGGCCAGGCTTTACCAGCACATCCAGTATGATTTGGTACTTCGTCATGTTAAACCAGAAATGAAATGCACTGATGAGATGCATTACTCCCACATGTTTTATCAACCTACTGACTTCAACGACAGATCGACTCAGAGATGTTGGGAACTACTTTCTCTCCCACTTTGTACAGCTCTACCTGAAAGAGATGTCAGAGTTGAGTCACCCACCATTGGCAATATTCTGGGGAAGGGTGGGAGCAGAATTTACTGGATCAGAACTGACAAATCTTGTGCATTATGAAACTCATTTGAATGTAAAATCTCTGACAAACATTGCACGAATCCAGAGAGCCAGTCTTCCATCCTAGCGGAGCAGCTCCAGGCTTTAAATCAGCATGACATTTTATATAAAAGCATTTGTTCTACAGTATCTTTAAGAGAAAGCGGCTTGTGCTCTTGTTGCCTTTCTGGAATGTGCCCGTCTGTCTTTTATTAGTTGTCATAACATAATGTATTTGATTTCTTTCCCTCTCTAAAAGTTCTGACACTTCAAACGTTTCAAAGAGCTCAACAAAAGGTTTTTATAAAAGTGCTATAAAGAAATCTCACATCATGCTTTACACTAAATGCTGGTGGCTTCTTGTACAAATAAAAGCTCCCAAACACTCTCAGTACACTCATTTATCTTTAAACACCAGCAGTGTGAGACTTCTGCTTCCTTCTGCTATTGCAATATCAGAGAAAACCACCAAATATGTTACAGACATCTAACCTAATATAAAATGAGATTCATTTTTATAGATTACCTTGTTTTTCTCAGGTTTAGTTAGAGAATCGGCTTAATTTAGTTAATAATAACTATGTGTGCTTTGTTGAATCATTTACAACAGGAACTATACGTTATGGTATACGTATGTTGCCTGTAATCTTAAAGATGGTTAAGATTGGCGGACATTGTGTGTCAGCGTTTAGTCCTACAGTTAAAGCGGACATTAAAGCGACCAAGTTAGACAGAGGAAGACGTTATGTGCGTTTGCTTGACCCACAGCCCGAAAGTAATTTAATTTAGTAAAAGTCAAAGTTATCATTAACGCTAAGAGTAACCAGCTTTACACTGACAAGTAAAGCATCTGTTCAGTATCAAAAGTCGTGAGAATGACCTTTAGAGATACATAGATCGTATTATAACTTCAAAGGGTTGATCAAGCTTTATAAATGATTCAGAAGTCCTCACTATGGTACATAAATGATGCCAGACTTAAATCTAGACATATTCTACAGCACATACGAATAGCCCACCAATAAAATGTGTTAATGAATGCAAACTGCCTACAGCTTTTTTGATAGAGTCATAAAGCTTTAGGCATTACAGTGTAAAATATTTAAAACAAGGTGTCAGTGCGCTATTGAACTCTACAAGCTCACCAAATATTGACGGTAGCATGCAGGGTCATTTATTCTAATTAAATAGCAGTCATAAAAGTTAGCTCACCTATGTAGATTCTGTATATTTATATCCTTCTGAGGAATGAAGCAGATTCAAGCAAGTAAGCTAATTTGATTGACCTTTGCGTTTTTCTTTATTGATCGCTGAATAGATTTAAAATTTAAATTAACATTCAGCTCTCATCTTGCCTTTAATGACAAAGGAAATGTTTGTGTTGATCTCGTTCCAGTATTGGGTCTGTATTAAACAGCATATTCTTCTTTTTGAGTGAGAGGATTTGTTTGTATTGCATGGTCTTGCACAACATTAATCAAAAGCAAACTGAAAAGATACAAGGCTGGAGCGAAGCTGTCTCAGGCAGCATAATCACCTTTAATCTCAATTACTTGATCAAAATGCTTATTGAGGTTCACCTTAGCTGAAGCATCAATCAGTAACAAACCAAGGAAATTGTAATTGCATGATAGAGCAGAGCAAGGTTACAAGGATGTCAATATTTTTTCTTAGCCACAAACTTTAAACAGACCTGGTACATAATGCGTAATACAGTGACGCTTTAGAAAATGGTCTTCATGTGGAAAGTCTTTATGCCGAGTTTTCTGCATTTAAAAGTGCTGAGTCTGATCCAGAGTGCACATTAAGGGCAAGGTTGGCGCCGTTAACAGCTTTTCAATTTTAAATTTACCGTTTTTAGTGAATTAATGTTAATTTGTGAGTCTGCAACAAAATGAAACCGTTGGCTGGTCATAATATGATTTGTGTATCACTGTTTGGTAAAAGTGCGGCCTTGGAAGCGAGTGTCACAATCGGTCAAAGATAGATAATAAACAAAGGAGCATTGTAGGAAAAGAAACCACTAGTTTCAGTCTCTTACTACAGTGTGCCAAACTACTGAATTATCTTTTTAATCCACTGAAAGGCAATGAAACTGGCTGTAAGCTAAGAGGACATGGAAACATGTTACAGTCTTCTGACATCTTTTGAAGGAACTATTCTGTTTGCTGGAGTCAGGAAAAAATTTAAAAACAGATCCATTCTTATTCACAGCGCTGTAGTGTTGCCGGTCTTTTAGAATGAAGCAGACTATGGACCAAATTGTTTTATTCCAGTAAGAAAAAAGTTGACTGTAAGTTTTTTAAAGTATGTGTTAGAAACAGCTGTGTACAGAATCCAAGCACTCACCAACGAGCTGTCAACTAACGGTAGTCTCTAGGCACTGACGTACAAAGTATTCATCAAAAATACTTTACAAACACAAGGCTGAGTCCTTACCGGAGCAGCCTGGGTTTGTTTCCAATCTGCGGTACTTTGCTGCATGTCATCCCCTCTCTCTCTTTCTTGTCTATATTCACCTGGCATCATCCAAACAAAGGCATAGAAACCAACAAAGCACCTGTCTGGAATATTTCGGGTGGTAACCTGGCTAATTTGTAACAAGTTATAGTGTCATGATTGGGGCATCCTCAAAACGTTCACATGCAAGGATGGGTCGGGGCCACTAGTCCAGCAGTTTAATGATGCACAATGCATTCATGGACTTCACCATCTACTATCCATAATATCATTAAAACATTCAGAAAATACAGAGAAATTTCTGCAAGTAAGGGGCAAGGCTGAAAACCACACTAAATGCCTCCAAATCTTTGATCCATCAGGCGGCACTGCATTAAAAACCAACATAATTGTATGAAGGACATATTACACAGGCTTTAGAAAACTGCCGTCAGTAAACAGAGTTCATCACTGCACCTACAAATTCAAGTTAAGACTCTACAATGCAGAGAGAAGGCCACAGTTTTTGACTATGACATGGTCAAAAAATGTGTCCTCGTCTTTTTTTTTTTCAGTCGAAAACAGAGTCTCAACTTTGGCAAAGTATTGACAAAGTTATGTCAAGAGAGTTATTGTTCCCTTTGGGCAGACCTCCTGGAAAAGTGGGCTACTGCTCCTGTTTGACCTTCTTCCAGACTATTCCGGCTCAAACACTCAAAAATAGTTACATCACATGTTCATTTTGTACAGGTATTTCTGCTCTAAGCATGTCGCATGGTTCAGTGTGCACACATGGCGTACTTGTCGCTTCACCGTGGCTATGAATAAAACAGAGAGCACTTGTCAACGGCCAGATGTTGAGGCTGACGGCTAAAGCAAGATGGAAGATTATGGTGAGCAAGATTAATAAAAAAAAAAATCTTGAGTAAGCCCAAACATGATTTATACCAATTAGCCGTTTCTGTTCAAGTGAACTCGTTAAGGAATCATTAATCAGAGGAAGGCTCAGTTTGTGTTCATAAATAACAGTGTCGGGGTGAAGAGATAGATTGCCCAAAGGCGGTTACACTTGGCTGCTGAAGATGCTAACGAGCACAACACGTTCTCTACATGTGCAGTTGTTTGACTATGTGATATCTATGTTGATTACTGGGATTAAACAATTATGTCCCATACAAGTTGAATTTATAACTAACAAACTGCACCTATCTTCAGTAAATAGTCATGGGTTTTACTGCTCCTTACTTGGTCAGCAGCAACCAACCAACACTGGCTGATAGCTAGCTAGATATTGTTGTGTAACTGACATTACTGTGCAAGTTAGCTGTGTTTTCGCCATCTGTTCTTGTGCTGCTGTAACACTACATTTAGTATGTCAGAGATAAATGGTTCTATCAATAGACAGAAGAAGAAGAAAAAGACAAGAGGTAGGAAAGCACAATTGTTTTGGTCACGTTGGACTCTGGATTCGTATGCCCATTTTTACTGGGTGCATACGCTTAAAAAAAAAGAGTCCATGGACTTCCTCATGCTTCTGTGTTTTTGACCTTTTTTGATAAGCTCTCAATAACTTTAGTGAGTAGTTTTAATCTTCTGATTAAAGAAAAGTTCTCCTGGCATTATTTTTAAACCTCAAAGTTCCCTTCTGCATTAGGCTCCTCCCTATAGCGATGTTCATGATTGGATATGAACTAGTCACCTGATCATATGCTTTTACACTTTTACCCACTTGAAGGTGCCATTACACTAGAAAACTCAGATGATGCTGAGGAATAAAAACATGCGTCATTTCAAATGTTTACCAGAGAGGACACCTGCCAGACTGTAGCTCTCCTACATGTAAGTCCTTGGATAAAGATGTTGTTGATAAAAGAGACTACTCTCTCACAATAATGCTCTTTTGTTACAGTACACTTATGCAAAACACTAATAGCTCATGGGAAGAAGATTGTCTCTGCCTCTCAGAGAGACGGAAAATGTTTTTCACCAAACTCCCCAGATCCCGCACAACAAAATTACCTTGTTTCCCATGGCTCGTGTGTTGCTCTTTGATTCGTAACACAATAATGTTTTCTTTGGTTGAAATGAGCACATATTGGCTATGAAAATAATATGGTTATTTTGATTAAAATAAACACAAAGGATGTAAAATATACGGAACACAATTTCCTTCATCGCACTCATACAGCCTAAAAGGACTCCAGCTGATCCAGTTAGGGGTTGCACAATTGAGACATGCACTGGCAGAGCCAGATGACTTCCTGTTGGCTCCTCGCACACGTGAATTTGAATATATGGCTCTTCAAGACTTTCCACATGTTTTTGGACTGAAGAGATCAAATTCCAATAAGTAAGAGAAGTAATGTCAGGATCTTTGTTAAACACTGAAAGCGTGTGTCTCATGAAGAACACAGAAGTTGTGAAACCCCATGCATGTAGTCAGATTCTATGTCATTAAATCTGTAACAACAACTTGAAGCCACAGTGGACACTGTACAGCAAAGACGACATGGGCCCTCTATGAAAACAATCGATGTCGTATTAATGGCCTTTATGAACCAATTTTACTTTGAGAAGATTTGTCATAGCTGGGATAGACTCTAGCCCCAATGTGATCCTGATGAGGTGGTTACAGATAATGGATGGATGGATGGAGATTTGTCATGAAGCAACATGTAATATCTATTTACAGGTACATTAAAAGGAGTGTTTGCAGTGTTATACTTTTACTTGCTTAATTTCCCAGTTTGCTTTATTACAGAGGCACATTTTGGTAAAGAAATGACCAGTTTAATATGCTTTATGTGTCAGTTCCATTAAGTAACTGTATGTGATTGGTTGTGTTTTTCCTTTTTTTTTTGCACATGATGGTTGGTTAAAATGCATGCATTTATAATAAATATAGTTGTTCTGAGTACAACTGTTGTTCTTCTCCATGCACCTTGACAGTAGGTGAAGCTGTGCCAGAACCGCAACTTGACTCCAACAACATTTTATCAGAGCAGAGAATTCCATGTCACTTGGAATCAAATAAGGGGCATCTGAGCCAGTCATCAGTTCAGATGATAATACCTCTTGGGTATCCATGCATGAAATGGCCCGTTCGTCCGTGCATTACAGGTTTAAACCTGACAGTGACAGTGTGTACCTAGACAAGGGTGCAGTGTCTGTGCATGATAATGTAGTCACGGATCGGATCAAAGTCACTTATGATATTCAGTGCTCATAATATGTGAGGAAGAGAGGTCTCCAGATCACCCAGATGTGGGCTTACGACACAGGGAAGATGTCCTGCTTGGGTACTGTGGGTCCACACAAATTACAGGTTATCATGAATGGTTATTAACTGACTAATACAGAAAATATAAAAGCTGCAGGTAGCTACTGTAAAGTCAAAAGGTTACATTAATGTAATATTTTAGCAGAGTGCCTTAGCTATTGTGTTAAATTTTTATCTTGGAGGGTGAAACATGGAAATAAGCATGCAGAAAATGGCTGTCAAAATATCCTTAGGATCCATTAATGTGACACAGTGCCTGGAGCCTATTTTATGAATATGGCCTGATTTTAGCATTCTTATTCAATTTGCATAAAGCAATTCTTATTCACTTTATTGGATGGAAATACAAGTCTGCAGAAATGTCTTTTTTTAAAGTTGGAATTAAATGGGAGTGAATGAGCAGATTGGTAAAAACTGATTTTAAAATACTTATTTCCTGGTGTGTGCATATAAAAACTTGAAGGGGATGAAACATTTAAATCACGCTTGGACCATCCTGTGACATCTGTCATTTCTCAAAACAAAGCTTTTCATAAATACTAGCATATCATTTTATTACCAATGTGTAACGAAAAGCTGCAACTTGGCGGTCTCCGTGAAAGAGGACCCGCTCTTTCTGTAGATACACAGGCTCATTTTAAGGTACCAGAATCACAACAATTCTTATTTCTAGGTGATTGTACACTATTAAACCTTGCTATGGATATTATATTTCATTTCTGCCATATTCTGTAAATAGATACTGCAAAATCTTAGACATGAGACCTCTAATGTCTCTGAAATCAGAGGAATAACAACACTATAACTTTCTCACCCCGACTTACAAATTGTCTAGCTTGTGCTTGTACTGTAAGGTCTATTTTAAAGATTTCCTTATGATCCGTTGCAGTAATGGAGGCACATCTTTTTTTATTCTCCCTCCTCCAAAAGAAGCACGACTCCATATTTTTTTATTTTGTTGCCCTTAAAATATGAGTGAAATGGCAGGATGAGAGGCATTGGGAGACTTTTGACAGAGACTCAGAGCAGAGCTAATGGCCCATTAAGTGGAAAAAGCTGCTTTTGATGTGACTGAAGGAGGAAAGTGAGAAACATGCAACTGCTGCAGAGAACAGAGGCATACAAAAGAGAGCGATGGGAAGGTGAAAACAATACTACAGAGCAATCATTTCCTCAACATCCTCTACTTACGGATCAGGGTTGCAATATAAAGAGTGGCTTGGATCAGTGTAGACACTCCATGGATTTAAAACCTTGTTATCTGCCCTGTAGTTTTGATGTGCCGATGAGCTTTGACTGGGCCTGTATTTCAATCCTTGGGTTGTGTTCTCACACCGACAGCATTTAAAACATTGTCTCGCATCAAACATTGCTCACAGCATGTGGTAATTATTGTTGGCTGTGTTGATACTCGAGTATGGCACGCGTGTCATGCTTATGGTTCAGCAGAGCACAATTACAGACAGATGATGGAAGTCACAGGCTCCCTTTATGGTGCTTGTATGCGGCAGTTAGCGAGCCCATGCGTGAGAAATACTTTGGCACATATACAGTAGGACAGAGGCACTGGTTGATCACGTATGAATGAAACCGAGAAGCTGATGATGAGATGATGATGCTAATTGTACTTTAATGCTTCATATTAGCAGGATCATTTTATATCACTGATAGTGCCATCTATTCTTCTTGGTCCTCTTGCAGTGTGGATGATCTCCAGGCAGTTTGAGTCTTGTGAACTGTCGTTGCTCAACAACACAAAAGCGCTTTCAGATAAACCAATGAAACGTTTGATGAATAAATTGAATTTATCATTGTGGCTTATCACATTTTAAATCCATTTCTTTCTTCTCTTGGTTTGATTCATGCTCCATTATCAAGGGCACAGCTCCTGAATGTACAAGGTTTACTGAAATGGAAAATTGTCAATCATATTTTGTTTAGCGAATGAGTTAGCTTGTGCTTAAATGTTCTTAATAAAAATATAAGTAAGTAATTATAAATTAGAATATCCACAATTCACCTGTTTTTACAGCAGCTGAGCTCAGATCCTTTTAATGAATCACAGATGTTAATGCCAATAACACAACTGTTCCAATAATCATCAGGTGATAAAGGTTTACTGCCCTCAATGAGACAAATTATTTTATAGCCTGAAAAGGGAATAACCTCCTCTCATTTTGGCAATTTTTCAGCTCTTTTTTAAAAATTAATTCATCATTTGTTTAGTCCATAAAACATCATGGACATAGTGAACATTTCAGAGTCCAGGTTGACATTTTCAGTATATTCAGTTTACTATAAATGTGAAACTAAAAAGGAGAGAAAGTAGCTAATTTTCACATGGGAGAAGTGCCCATGATAAATGACTTAGGTGTGCTTTGGGCTGATCACAATAAAAGGCCACTACTCATGGTAGTTCAGGGTCCAATAAATGTCCTTTTATTTTAAAGCGGCCTTTTATTGTGACCAGTTTACAGCTCACCTGTGTCATAGTCCGATTAATCAGAATCTCGATATGCCAAAGCGACATTATGTAACTTCTCTACCATAAAGCAACATATTTTAAATCACTTCAATGCCACACTGTCTGTAATGAGATGAATGGTGTGTCATTTCCACTCTTTGTATGCCTGTATGTAACTTTGTGCTCCAGGTATGATCACTCTTGAGAAGTACGTAACACTTTATGGCACTAAGTCACAAATCACCAACTGCAAACTATTGCTGCTGTTAGCTAATGTTAGTTAGCTGGTCTGTCTAGACTGTGAGCTCAGGGCAGCAGGGAGGTGTCTAGCACCACTGAGAGGAGGAGGTTTTCAGGCCCAGGGTGCAGGGGAATGATGATGTGGAGCGGAGTAGGGTAGGCAGACAATATGATCAGGTGTAGCAGCCTCTATGGACATAATGGCAGAGGAAAATGAAGAGGACGTTGACACAGGAAGCTCAGAAGAGAAAATGAGAATGACCGAACAAGAGGCCGCAGAACTAGATAATATCAGGGATTGACTTGATTGTTTGGCTGTTAGGAAAGTTGTTGGCCTGCTAACAATTGCAAGAGTTTGCATTATATTCTAAAGGTGCAAACTAACTGATGTAGGCATAGACATGTATGGTTGTTTAGATGGAAGAAGACCACTTCAGGACAGTTCTGATCCTTTCAAATCTCTCAAGACTCGCCATCTGTTGAATGACTGACCGAGGCTGATGATTTTTTCACTCTTTGGTGTCAATTATTTTCTTTTTGCCGTTCTGTTCCTGCTCATAAATAAAATTCTCTAAAGAAATATCTCTCCTGGGTCCCTTTAGCTAGTAAACATATGCTCTTTCTGATCTTCAGGGGGATTGTGTGACAGGCCTTAAGAAGAACTAGCCAATCTTGTCACTGTGTGAAAACCAATATGAGACAAAACATTTTGTACAGAATTTGTATGAGGAAGGGTGAAAGTGGACAACCATTCCTGGTGAAACAGTGTTTTTTTTTCTGTTGCCTGGCAGAAGGCAGTTGCAAATGCCCAGGCTGGCTTCAGGGCCACAGGGATGTTCACTGCTAACAAAAACATAATCCCTGATTATGTGCATGCACCAAGCATTTCAACAGAGCGGGCCATGCTACCCACAGCAAATGAGCTACCCATAGTAGACAATGCCCCAATCTTGACTTTCAATGAGGATGTGGTCTCTGAAGAAATGGTGATCATCAACTATAGAAATAGTCGGTCGTTTTGCTGATGATCGTTATAGGGAAGCAACTTAGGTGTGAGTGATATGGCTACTCATAAAATGTTGCCATTTGACAACGGCTAGATAAACAGTGTGTTTTTCCCGGTGTCAGATGTTATAGAGAAGCTGCCAAAAGATGACCCAAAGCCCCATGTCCTCCTGTTGGACAGCCACAGTCGCCTACAGTCTATTAATTTAGTTATGGTTTGGACTTTATACAACTGATGAAAACCAAAAATATGCATGTGAAGGTCTATCCATCTACACATGTTGTTCAGTCTGCTGACAAAGCACTTCTCAGAAGTTTGAAACATAACTGGTATGAGGAGGGGTGGAAGTGGACAAGGTAGGTATGGCAGATGTTTGCTAATAATTCTTCTCTCTGTTCTCACTTATCTTGACTTTATGACTTTTAGTAAGGATGTTTAGCCCCACAATGTGGACAACTGGCAGAAATAAGTTTAGAAGGTTTGTTAAATGTAGCAAAAACAGCTCAACAGAGGAGAAGGTGAGAGTCTGAGGGGTCCAGGCAAGATTCTCAGGGCACGAGGATGAAGGCTGGAGAACAAACGAACCAGGCTGAGTCTGGCAGGGCTGGAGGACAAAGCAAGCAGAAGAGCGTCAAAGCAGGCATCTAAAAAATACGAAGACCAACAAGATTCTTTAAGAAGGTTTCCCAGAGCTGGTAAATTTCTATGTTACCGCGAAGGAACAACAAACTGGCAGAGTACTGGCAGGGAAAACATGAGGAAAACACGAGACAAGACTTGCAAATCCTAACATCTAAAGGAAGTGTGGAAACAGACACAGAGACACCAATGCACAGAAACAAACATTCTTAAAGGCACTTGTCAATAAAATAGTTCATCTTTTTATTGTATGAAATGTATTTACGGCGTTGTTACAATGGCACACTAAAGACAATACTTACTGTCAGTTTACTGTTAGAATTAAAATTATTTCATCGAAATGACTGTGTTGTTTTCTTTTTTATGCTGGCCAATTTTAACTGAACATCTGGCCCATTTTTCTTGAACATTGTGTTGTAGCTCAAGAGGGAACCTGATGACACTCTCACAACTCTCAAACAAACAATTAAACTTTTTTCACATTTTGTAACAAATAAATGTTTAAGAGACTCATGCTAAGTCATAAAAATAACATTAGAACTCATACATAGCTTATCTGATGGTCTTAAAAGTCATTTACCAAAAAGTGTCCCGCTTTAGTTGACTCCACCAAACCAACCAGTCATGATACAACACATTCATATAGGTTATATAGATATAAAAGGCCCATCTGATACAATATTGATGGTGACATCAAGCAATAACTGAACATGACATGTCAGAGGATCCCCTCTTTACTATAGCACATATGGATGGCACATCTCACAGAGGAAATGTAATCACATGGAATAGAATCACATGTGGAGTGAAATGAGAGAATAAAAAAGGACAGATGCGAAGCGAGGAATATATTTTAAGCAGAGAGAAGGGGAGAAGAGCAAAGAAATGCATCACAGTGAAAAGGGAGAGATGATGGATTGAACATGAGAAGATAATGAGGAATGAAATACTGTTCAACAAAATGTCATCTCTCAGACAGTGGTCTGGGGAGCATTGCTGCCATTTCACTGAGATTGTTACTATAGATGAATTTCACCTACAAAGACATCAATTCCTCGGGTGCAGCATTTCCTGGATTTCGCAGCGATAGAGGCAGGCTTTGAAAACTTGGCTTTGAAAGCGGGCAGAGTGTCAGCCCCAATGAGGGGGCTTTGGCATCGAGATGAAGGTTGAATAGGAAGAGAGCACACGTATTTCTTTAGATCAAGACTGCTTGCTATGAACATTTCTTATTAGTGCGGATATTTAGATCTCAAAGGAAAAGATGCCACTGTGGCACTGTGCTGTCTTGCATCAGAGATGTCTGTGGTAAACTGATCAACCTAAACAAACAGATCATTTGCTTTAGCTAAGGCATTTTGAACTGAGAAAGGTTATCTGTGACGCTGGTTGTTACACTTTGCTGGAGAATTTTTTGAGGGATATGTAAGAGAAGGCCAGCAAGCTGTCAGTTAAAGGTGGAGGAGTTATATGTGCTGTTTCCTCGTGTGACTTTGAAATCTGAACAAAACAAGGCAAAGTCAGCGAAAAGGTCTAGGGAGGCACAGAAGCTACCAAGACTTTAAAAGCAAAGATGTTCCATTTAAAAAGTTCAAAGCAGAGGCCAAATAACTGTGGTTTGTCCTCTTCAGTGGTAAAGAGGAAGAAATTACAAGCAAAAATTACAGGCTGACTTCTGAATAAAACGGGGACCTCCACAAACACAGCGGGGAAATTGGAGAATACCAACATGTCACGTCCCTGTAATATCGTTTATATGCTTTTCCTTAGAACACTGTGACCTTCCATTAACTTTAAATTCAAGTTTTCAAAGGAGCAAACATGCCATCTTTGAAAATATGAAAAGTGTGGTAAAATGCTATGTCAGGTCACACTTCAGCAGGGTGCAATTATTTTCACACGATTTGAATTTGTAATAAAACATCATGCATGGCACTTTAAAGACAGGTTTTACTTTAACATCTAAGCCTCCATTAAGTGAGGAAAATTGAGGTACAATGATCAGATAGAAATCATGGTGCAAAGGAAGACCAGAGCTTTATATGCCACCAGCCCTTTCAGTTGACAGACAGAAGTACTTATGGAAGCAGTTGAGCGAAAATTTGATTTTATTTTGACTTAGCCTTTGGCATATTTTGACAAAATGTGTGAGCGAGTGTCCTGTTTTTGGATTTCCTGTTTTATTTTGTAATTCTCCCTTGTCCTTGTGTCTGTAACTTTACTTCCTGCCTTTGTTGTGTTTCCTGCCAGTTTTGATTATTTTTGTTTGCCTCATTAGTTTTCACCTGTGTCTGGTTATCCTGCCTTCACTTGTGTATTTAGTATGAGAGCTCATTGGTTTTAGTGCCAGTTCATTGTTTTCACTAGTTTGTTTAATGCTTTGGTTGGTATCTGTCTGTCTTCTTCATATATGTATTTAAATTAGCAGGTTAACCTCACAAAATCACATGCAACCCACTAAGTCAAAAGCTGAGATGGTGGTTACTGCTACTCTGCTAAGCTAGTTTGCTTCAGCAGGAGTTTAGCTGTTTCTTTTTTCTCCATTATGATTGAACTGAGCGTCTGTTTCATTAAATCATGAGAAATAATTAATTGAACAACTGAAATGACTCAAAATGGATATCAGTCATTCATTAATTTTTACTGGTTATCCTTTGCAGTGTTGCTGGTGGCTGAAGCTGATTCATCACAGGGCTGACACATAGAAAAAAAACATTCACATATGGCCAATTTAAAGCCAGCAATTAAAGAATACATTTCATATGACAGTTTTGATCACTCCTGCAAGATAAATAGGTCAGATTCAGTTCCAAATATATAGTTATTACATGTTGTCTTTGTCAGGCAGTACAGATATTACTGACATATGGAAAAGTCAGACAAGAAATATGAGGAGGTTGTAAACAAACCTGTTTTTCCAAACTTATTTGAAAGCTAAAACAAAGGCAGACAGCAATTTATTTTTTTACCCGATCTGTCTGATGTACACATTCATCAGTGGGATGATAGAAAGCTCTGATGTGATGTTAAGGAGTAATTCTAATTAACGTCTATTAATGCAACCAAATTAATTAACGGTAACACAGTAACTGAAACGGTGAATTGCGAAGTGCTGTGACTTGAGTATGAATGTAGGGTTGTCGAGTGGTGCCTGTCCAGGGGTTAGAAGATGGATGGATGGATGGATAGATAGAGAGTGGATACACAAAATGGATGGATGGATAGCAACAATAAGAGGATAAAAAATTGATTAATTGATAGATGGATGGATGGTAGGTCAGAGACATGTTTGTATGAATGAATGGATGGAGTCATTCATGGAGTCAGGTATTGAAAAGGAATGACTGAATGGATTGACTAATGACTGAATGGATGGGAAAGACAAATGGAGACTGTATATAAACTGGACGATAGATATATGGATGGAGTTCATATGAAACATTAATGCGTTGGAGGGAGGATGGATGGAGAAGGTATAAACATGAATGGAAAAAGGTTTGATTAATAGGCAGATAAATGGATGAATGGGGTTGGTACAGAAAATGAATGGGTGGATGGATGGATGGATGGATATAGATAGATAGATAGATAGATAGATAGATAGATAGATAGATAGATAGATAGATAGATAGATAGATAGATAGATAGATAGATAGATAGATAGATAGATAGATAGATAGATAGATAGATAGATAGATAGATAGATAGATAGATAGATAAATCTTATGGCAGTTGGTATGGACTGAAAAGTTGGTGGCAGAATGAATGGGTGGAAGGATGGTGCAGGTATATAAAATTGATGGATATATGGGCAGATTAATAGATGGTTAAATGGATGGATGAAACAGGTGTAGAAAATTGATTAATGGGTGGATGTTTGAGAAGATGACACCTAATTAATGCTTGCTGCATAACACTCATCAAAATGCTGCAGGCAATACCAAAGACAGAAATAATACTGGATCTTTACTGGAGTTAACTGGACAGGCTTTGGTGGTGACACTTGATATGTGATGATTTATGTATAATCACAAATGTCTTTCATCCATCCATCCATCCATCCATCCTTTCATGTAGATTAACATTCTGGAGACATCTTAATAGAAATCAAGCACTGATCAATTTGTTCCCCAAACCCAAACCTCAACCTAACACGCAATGCAAATGAGCAGGCGAACTCTTCATTATTTTTAATCCTTCATCTTATTTTGGGGGAAATCGTGTTTGCTGAACAATGAAATACTTATTAGCACCCCAGACAAAGGACACAATGATTGACAGGATTATATTTAAACAAAGCTGGTAGTTAATCACTTCTCTCTGCATGAGGGCACACAGCCTGGTATTTGTTCTCTATCTCTAATTAAACAGAATTACATTCCATAACACATTGTAAAAGCTGAGGCGTGTTTCAGACCTCAAAACAAACTACTGCAGAACATTTTCAAGGAAATGATGGGTTCACAGAAGTAACAGACAAACGTTATACTTAGAAAGAGAGTTTTCCAGAGACATAACCCAAGGTTATGAGACATTGACATGATTCAGTGTGTGGTGGCCCTCAACTGCAGCTTTGTTTTTTTTTTTTGTTGTTGTTGTTGTTTTTTTTGTTATAATCAAGCTTTGCAGTAATAGACTAAAATGTTCCATCGCTGCTGGTGAAGTGCCTTCCCTTATAACAATTTCAGTGCCATGTACTATATCGCAGATGAGTTCAGTTACATTTTTGTTATTCATACGCCGAACAATGTCCTTTTTCCAGCCAACATAATGCACATTGATACCTGAGTACCTACCTACCTACCTACCTGAGTAATGTTCGATCAAAAGCATTAAAGTTCACTTTAAACTAACAGTTTGGTGTCCTTTGTACACTTATCAATCATACTGACTAGAAAATTACTGCATACTTTGAAAATCATCAGTCACTGCTTCACTTTTCTTCAAAAATGATGACAGTATAATGAGTATAATATTGTATTATAGTATGAGTATAATTGCATTTGGAGTCTTTTATGGTAGACTAGCTGGACATACAGTATATCAAGAGTGCGTGATATCTGTACAGTGACACAATAAGGCGCTATTGGTATGTACATATTCTGTACATCTCTTTTTTTCTTTCTTTTTCATTTTCTTAAATTAATTTTGACTTTACTGACAACATTTCCTGTTGGTGAACATAAAATCAATTAGCCTTTGTATTCTAGCACCATGTGATAGAATATTGATATAAAGATCTGTTTATTTTTGTAACTTTGGCCTTCAATCCTGTCTGGAATAATTACATTTTATGCATTAATGTTATTGCTGAGATCAGGTTAAAGAAACTGTCTGATTACCCAAATTTATATGGAGGAGAAAACAAATGTGACTGGAACAATTGTTAGGCAAATTGTCCATTGTAAAGTCATGGTTGAACCAAAATTTATTTGGGGTTTTATTTCTAAATAAAGTGGTGTAGATCATCTGGATAAGGTATCTGAGGGTTTTTGTTATTTGCAGCCACGTTCTTAGATTTCAGCAATTATTTTGATGAGAAAAATTTTATCATAACTGACAGTGGTTATGGCTATGGAAACAAGGTTGAAGTTGTAACAAACCCAAATTGTCCTTTGAGTGTTCATCACCAAAGTAGGACAAAATATAAATAAATAAATTAACTAAGACTTAACAGTCTACAGCCATGCTAGTGGCACTGTGAGGCTGTACTCAGGGACAGCCGTGCTCTGAACTAAATGCTAATTTCAGCATGTTGACTCACAATGACGATGTTTACCATGTACTGTATAATGATAACTATGTTCACAATCTTAGTTTTGCATGTTAATATGTTTTGCATTTGTTAATTTATGCTAAACACGAAGTACAGCTGCAGCTGATAAGAAAGTTATTCATAAACTGAAGTATTAACACATTACAATTCATTCGGAGGATGATACTTATGGGATCACAGAAGTTATTGTAGCTCATCCTGAGGGGGGCATGCACATGCATACACAGGAGTGAGACTAACCTGCCTTCTGTTATGTTTTTCATTTTTAGGCTGCTGACAGCAGTGAGTGCAATCTACATTATGAATAGTAGCTCCAAAAACCAATAGCTTCTGAGCAAAATTATAAATATATATTTTGTTTAGGAATTTGCTTCCCTGTTCTGTCTATCTGTTCACAGGAAGCTGGATTTTTACAGTGAATAGTGGAGTAAAACGGGTGACAGGCAGGTGACTGATAGAGCTCCTTCATCAAGGTGGTATTCGAATCAAGCAGCCTTTCAAATGTCAAGGAGTGAACACCTGAGATCAAATCGATTGAAATTCAGTATTGCCATGTATGGAGCCACACGTTCATCACTCACACTGATATTGTCACGCATTCATTCCCAGATGTACTTAGAATGACTCATTTACCCACGAGAAATATTCTTAAGCTACGAATATGACATGTTGAAGGAAAATGTAAGGTAAGAAAAACTCCAGATGATATGCTCAATGGGTGCAGAACACTATTGCTTTGTGAGAATCAATCTCTTGGTGATTTTAATGCGGGGGGCACTGATGTGCTCTCTTTACTTTTCTGGAATGATCAGCGGGGAGGTTACCACCAATCATTTCGTCTCTGCTGAACGCCACAAGGATTCATGACACGCTCAATTGAAACTTTCCATCTGTGAATATTCTGCACCATCAAATGCTGCTCACAGGAGGTGCTTGGAAAAAAAAAAAATCTACACCTGCTTCTCTCCCTGTTTCATACTGAATGAGCTCCTTCATTCAGTGTCTGCATACACCTGACTACTGACTACTGCAGCGGGTCAGCT
The DNA here is from genome assembly GCA_033000465.1 of Sciaenops ocellatus. Taxonomy (NCBI): domain Eukaryota; kingdom Metazoa; phylum Chordata; class Actinopteri; family Sciaenidae; genus Sciaenops; species Sciaenops ocellatus. The sequence goes on from CP136873.1 coordinate 16,481,955, forward strand.
GGGTTCTAAATAAATAGACTTAATATTCAACAGAAATGTTTTACATCAGACATCCTCAGAGGCTCCCAGATCTCTAAATAGATACGCATTAGATACCAGATTTGACCACATAATTTGATAAGACTTTGCCCCACGGGCCCATACGGGAAATTGTGTTTCATGATGATTCAGTTTCTAATTGTAACAACAGCCTACACTATGTGAGGAGACGATTAGTGAAGAGTGAGGTAGTGATGATGCTGAAACTGGCGATTAGAATTCCTACACATTTTCTAATGCCCTTTTCACAAGAGACTATCATATGACTTTCTTTGTCTAACTTTTGTCTCTCTCTGTTGCCCTCGATGGGTAGAATACAGTTGGGTCTGACTCATGTTCAACCCATGTCAACGAAGATGATTGATTCACAGTGGCACCATGCCCCATGGACAGCCTGCCTGACCTTAACATGCATATTAAAAAAAACTGATCCAGAAAAGACTCCAGCACAGTCACATCTGGTCCAAAGTAATTAGACCCCGAACACTAGTAGCAACACGACGCACTACCAATTAGCGAGCAGCAGTGATCAAAACAAGAAGCAGTGCATGCCCTAAGAATCAATATGATGCTTTTCACAGTTCATGCTGTCCATCTAGCCTCTGAAAACACATTTTCCTCCTGCAATGATTGATGCACCACACGATCAAAGCTGATAGCTAGTCTCCTTGGATCCACTTGGGTATTAGACATATTGATACACAGACCAAAAACCTGCAGTGAAAGAACAGTACACTACGAAAACCCAATTAGACTGGATTTAGACCTGGCTCTACTTGCTTGTGTTACTAAGAACACAAGCAAGTAGAGCCAGTGAACCAAAGAGCACGGTTATGAAGCCAGGACGGTTGACCAATTCAGAATGATTCAGGTTTAATCTGTGTCACTATATCCTGAATCAAAATCTGTGTGAAATTAATCTCTCCATTAACTTGGGTCCTTATTGCATTTTGAAAAGCTTAATAGGGCCTTTACAAACTCGCAGGTTTTCATCCAATAATGATTTTTCTTTCATTACCTTCTCTAAAAAGCTAAAACTCGATATTGGGATCCTCTGTCCATATTCAAAGATAATACTAAGCCTAACCCTCTATACTACTACAATTCTTGATAGTATTTTTTTTAAAAATGTACCAATTAATATAAGACAAAACAAAAAATATTGTATTTAATATTGTTCTGTGTTCCTTTTTTGAAAAAGGGTTAAAATCAATGCAGATCAAAATAAAGGCAACAGAAACGGAGACATCACCTTATTTATTCCTTCCTTCTTGTCCAAACCTGGTGCAAACATTACTACAATGTAACTCGACCACAGACAGTTGCTCAGAGACTCCGGTGTGTTATTCCAGTGGAAGCTAATGTGAGGAACGGGCTCCAGAGGTCTGTCTAACTCTACATCTGCAGATTATTTCATGTTCAACCTCGATGTCTTCAGCCCCAAAACAGATGCTGGCTTAAGTAACATCACTTGAGGACATTTGTCATACAGCTTCACACAGCTCACTCTGGAGACTTTATTCAATCTTTCACATGCATTTCGTCGTAACACTTGTAAACAGAGTCACTTCCTTTTTAAGCAGTTGAGAATGATTAATGATGAAGCTAACGTAAAAGAAGCTAACTGACATGTGGGGCAGGAGTTTAGCTCATCGTATATCTACAGGAATCACTGTTTAAGGTAATACTTTACTTTAAGTGTGATGAAGTGGGAAATACTCCTGTGAGTAAGAATGGGCCTTTCTGTTTCTTCTAAAAGAATTAGGGAATCATCAGGCCAGGATGGGAAAATTATTAAGTAGTAAAGTGTTCTGCTTGGCTTGTGTGAGTGGCATATATAATGCGTTTTTGTTCAAATGGTTCAGGGCACCACGCTCATTTCTGCTTTTTCACATTTTCTTTCATCTCGTTATGTTCCCCACAGCTCATATGCACGACTACCATAATGTGTAACAGGACCCATGACTTCTGGTTGATCAGCAGAAACAACAAAGGCTGGAGCCTTCAAACCGGCAATTCTGTACTGGAGTACACAACTAACGATAAGGTATGAGTTCCAATAAGAGTGCAATATATGAGAACTACAGCAGCTAATGGGCTGAAACAAAAGCAGTGGAGTCACTTCAGACGTGCACAGAAGGAAAACAGAGGGAGAGTGAACAGTTGATGGGGACTACAAACAGTCTGATGAGACACAACTCTTGCTATAACCGTGTCCATGAAAACTGGCATTCACCACAATTTGCCACAACATTAGTTCCATTACAATAGAGTGGAGGTAATGACATTGATAATTAGATTGTTTAGATGTATTAAAGTAGTGGCCAGAGGGTACATGGGTGAATTTCTTTTTATGCAGACATGATTTTTATAGGTGGAGTGAAAGTGATGACGACCAGACAACTCTGACACTGTAAACAGGTTGACTCTTGAATTTTCATTGCATTGATCTGTTTATAAAGTCACATACATATAAAGTAAATTGGTACTTTTGTGATTCAGAAAACATTGTCTTCATTTAAATATCCAGTTTCACTAAAATCAGTGACATAGTTTGTGTTGCGTGACTTACTGCTGTAAAACATTAAAGTCTGTCTAGAGTAAGAATAAATGTGTTCCGAGTTTGTCAGAACAAAGAAGAAAGTGTCATTGACCACCCAGGCAAATTTGAATGATTTAAAATATCGACAAGTTTAGAAATTAGGTGTCAAAATCCATGACCAGTATTCCCAGCTCCAGGACTCTGGGGGCGTGTCCGCTGAATGTGCTGAAGCCACGCCCACTCATGGGAGCAGTCAAGCAGCCATTTTGAAGCGTGTCAGATGAGTTCAGAAAATGACATGAGTAACTTTGAAACACTCTGAGCGAGATGAATTAATCTCTATCTCTCTGCTAGGGGTGCAGGGGTATGCTCAGGGTGGCCTCAGCGTGTTATCGAGCCACCCTTTAGGACCGCTCAAAAAATCCTGGACTGAAAACTGGTGAAAAACTGTTTTAACCTCTAACTCCACATTTCAGTAATATATCGTTCAAAGTCTTTTCAAATGTTTTCAGCAACTATTTTCCAACATATTTAATGTATTTTGAAAGAAATCTCAGAATTGCTTTTACACAGACTTTGGACGGGTTGTAGCACACAAACAGTACAAAGTTCCATAGTGGGAATCACAGACACATCATTCACCTGATTATACATCAGTGTAGCATCAAAATGATTTTAAACCTGTTATTTGAAGGTAGAAAATTACACAGTGTTGCTTTAAACAGTGCTGATGCCAATCAATTTAAACTTATAGGTGAGCCAAGGTGGCCTAAAATGATGACAATATTAGAATCTAACTCATTAATAACCCTGATAAAAAACAAAAACAAAATCTATAATAAAATGATTAAAAACTTACTTGGAGAGGCAAAAAAAAAGAAAATGGGGATTTCACTAAAGCTCCACTGAAGTATAATATATATATATATATATATATATATATATATATATATATATATATATATATATATATATATATATATATATATATATATATATATACACACTAAAAGTACATAGAGTAACGCATTCACATTCCCAGCATGCATCCTTTTCCTCAGGCTCAAGTCTTTAAAGTCTTTCCATTCTCAGCAATTTCACTGACACTGTGCGGTGACATTTTTTATGAGCATTCAAAGATTTTCTGAGGTACAAGACAACAAATACTATTTATTTTTTCTGCAGTGCTGTTTAATGTTCTGGATGATCACCTCTGTTCCAGCAGTCTGTGCTGACATGTTTAGCCAATGCATCTATTTCCCCATGCTGAGAGTGTAAAGGCTTAGAGGAGTTTGGAGGACTGGATTAACCGAGAGGCAAATGGGCTGTGATGGGATGTGATGAGGCAATGACAACAGCAAGCACTGAGGAGGCAGCAGCCGTCGGGTAGAAGCTCCTCTGGGACTGACTGTGCATTAGTGCATCGTTTGTGGTAAATATGTCCCTCCGTCTGCATAGGTAGATAACTCTGCAAGTGAAGCACTGGGTTTGTGTCCCATGACGAAGAAGCCTTGTCTTTGTTTTGGATCACTTGTTAAGCCCTCAACATATGCATTTCCCTGGAGAGAGACATCCACTCTTCCAGACGACAGTGAGTCATAAATAAAGCATAATGCATGCCAATAGGGACAATATGTTTAGTCTCTGTTGGTTACAAGTTAGGACATGTAAGTGGCGCGATTGAAGTGAAGAAAAAAAAAAGCATCATAGGATTCTGACACATACTGCTAACTATAGATCACCGTCCCGGCCAATGGATGGCATGGTGATGCAGACGGCCAGGGAGGCACGTAGATTTTGTAATATATTTACACTGAATTTTGTCAGTGGAATTGGTTCAAAAGTTTTTTTTTCCATTTCAGTGCCAAAGTAAACTCCCATATCAGCCTACTGATGGCTCGGCCAATGGACGTGGTGGCGATGCAGGCGGCCAGGGAGGGTGCTCCAACTCAAAGATAGCGATGAAAACATGGAGGGGTTTGCTTAAGAGTGGGTTCGCCTAGTATGCTGGTTTAGGAGGATGCTTCAGACTCTGCCATTGCACTCCGGTTGTGCTGACTCCTGCGAATTCCCCAAATTTAACGATGGTGTCAATGATAGTCTGTTGTGAATGACAGTCACGAAGGTCCAGGCCGGCGCCAGCTTACCCTCCCGGCCATTGGACAGGATGGTGATGCAGACAGAACAACTGTGGGGGTCATTACACAGGTAAAGCTACGCTCTGTGGACACCACCACCACTCGGCGGGAAACGTTTGTGAGCAGATCCATCATGTTGTCAATCCAAAAGGAGTTTACTGCCCGCCTCCATTGTTACAGCAGTCAACGTTCACAAGTACAATAAATCAGTGTAGAGCTGCATTTGAATGAAGTTCGATGTCAGGAGTAAAAAAATAGGCTGTGACTTATGTTCATTTACAACCAATGGCAGGGTCGCTGGTTACCATGTGTACATTTTACACCCCTTCCAAAATCACAGTTCACTGATTTGAACTCCTTTGCCCTCTGTGCCAGCTGCAAGTGATTCACCGCCTCTCATAGGAAATGAATGGAGAGACGGCTGTTCCACCTAGCTCGCCATACTCAGTCTAGCACTATTGTATCATAAAGTGTAAATCAATGGGCTCTTAGGGAGCCTATTGATTTAGGGAGGAATCAGGGAGAGAGAGAGAGACAGTTTTATTTGATAGAATGAAAGGGTAGGAGTTCTATTTCTCGTAGTCTCGTAACCCAAAGGTTGATGCCTCAATTCTGATCCACCAAAAGCTGCAACAAGCTTGTTTTCCATTTCTCTCCTCCTACAAATGATCGATAGAAATCTGGATGTTGCAGCAATAGGCACTTGTATGTTTGTATGTTAGGCATAATATCAGTGGTTGTTTTTTTTTGTTTTGTGGGTAAACTGGGTATTTTGTTTTCAGTGTCTGAGCTGGGTAATATTCTTGATACTGCTGTTGTTAGCTTTTTTTTTTATTATTGCATGATTCGATGATAGCTATTAAAGGAATAACTCAATATTTTGGGTAAATGCATGTTTGCTTTCTTGGTCAGAGTTTGATGACAAGATAGTTACCACTGTCATGTCACCAAAGGTCTTTCTGTGATCACAATAGTGACAACAGATATTTGGCTGTTGTGCAGAATGCAAATACCGCAGTCAAACTTTCTGTTGCCTCTCTCATAACTTCTCTCAAAGTTTGCCATCCCTTAGATCAGGGGTTCTCAAAGTCTTGACGACTGAGTCTCAATTTAGGGTGCCAGCACATGATTAAGGGGCCCACAAACCTGTTGTAGGATTTGCAATTGATCTCATAATGGCATTTAACATTAACTGAATCCACCTGTTTGGAGATGGCAGAATATCCTCTGAGGTCCAGCAATTAAGAGCTGACCCATTTTTCCTGAAACCTCCTGTTTTCCTCAATCATACAAATTTTTTTCCATTGCAGTTTTTCCACTTCACTTCTACAATTAAGCTGCCAAGTCGTGCTCTGAATTTATTAACTTCAGCTAACAACCACTTGCATTGATGACATACTAGCCAATCAAGGGCAGAGTGGGCGGCTCATGACATTGGACTCCTGGTGGGAAAAATGGTATTCGAACCTGTATGTATAAAGTCTTTTTTCAATAAAACTGCACATTTAAACAGAGTTTAACAGAAAAAAAAAGTTTGCATAGAGGAAATCTTTTACTTGAGCTCAGTGCTAACCACTGCACCACCATGCCACCTAATTTGAACCCGTCTGGTCTAACTGACACAATCAAATTGGCAATTGCCAAAATGAAGAACTTGTACACTGAAAAACAGTGCCATGATACCCTTTTTTCCTAGCATCAACAGGCAGGTTAGTGGCCTCCCATTAAGCCTAAGAGCACAGTCTACCTCACGTTGTTGCTCACTGCTCAAATAATGGGTGCTTATGGACATTATCGCACCAGTCTCCATGAACAGAACATTTCTAACCACTTAATGAACCCAGGCCTGAACTAAAGATGTTCTGGAAGCAAACAGGGATAATCTCTCCTACTACTGCTAGATGTACCTGAACAAAGTAGACAAAAATATTCTCACTGTTTATATACTGTTGAGTTTTGTGTGTATGCATACATGTATTTTTATCCTTTTGGAAAGGACAGATAGGCACTTCTACTTCCTTGCAATCCTTTTCATTGACAGAAGACAACAATCTATATATTCTCTGTCTTTTTAATGTTCTCTTTAAAGGGTATAATGTTGACATTAGAAGTGCAACATGAATCATTCATGTTTTTATTACATTCAAACTGTTAATTTAAAGTCACAGAGCAAACTCAAAATCTCTAGAATGCCCCAGAGAATTAAGATAACAGCTACTACAAATACACCTTTGATACGATCAGGACAAGAGATTTATGGTTTTGATGCATCAAGGCCTGCACAAACACTTCTACTGAAAAAGCCAACAATAAGGCATTAAAGAAATTCTCCAGGGGAATTGTGGCTTCAAAAGAAAGGATATGTTAACAGTGCTTGCCTGAAATGGTTATTGATTTTATGCTCATGTGAAACAAGTACAGACTCTTTTAATAATTTTGATGCACAACCCCTAGATTTAATCTGGTCAACAGGCAAAACAATCAATACATTTTCATCTCCATTTGCTCACGGTTGTGTAATGCCTGTTCTCATTTCCAGCATTCTTCATCCCACCTATGCCCCTATCTTTGTGAGATTTTTTTCTGCTTCCCTCTCCGTTAGGGTTTTCATCACTTTTTCTTCTGAGCTGTCGCTTTGTTCATGTTCTGCCTGTGTCAGTGTGTGTACATCCTGTACTTCTATCCTTACGAGGACCGATGTCTCCATTCGGTAGTAAGGTGAAGACTTGCACAGGGGTTAGGATTATAGTAGATTTATATTCTATTTATAATAGTTTCAGGGTAATACTGGAATTAAGTTTAGCACTAGAACCTCCAAGGGGTCATTTTTACACACCTGGTGTTTTAAAATGCATGTAACTAAAATAAAACCCCTACATGTCTCAGTTCATGACTTTTCCTAAAATTGGTTTATTAATCATCTATGGAATGAATGTAATTATGTGGGATAAAAAGAAAAAAATATGATAATTTCTACCGTCGAAGGGTCATTTTTACCCATCATAGAAACAGCTGTATTATGCTGTGTGAAGTTTTTTGATAAGCAGTAGAGTAGCAGAAGAAGGATGAATGTTTAAGAAGTTTTGGCAATGTGGAGTGATGGAGAAACAGTCATCACCCTGTTGCTTCATTTCCACTATCGTAACTAAAACACCACTTCAAAATTCATTTATAACTTTTATTCAATATCCTTCTCCTTTTACCATACTTATTTAAATGTGTTAATCATTTTGTTGTTTGTTTTGTTTGTTTTTGTTTGTTTGTTGCAGCCTACAGTTGATGATGATGAATTTTAAAATGTATTTGACCCTTTCAGATCTGTAATGCAATAAAGCAATTGTAAAATTAATAAACCCTACAAACTGAATTTTAAATAGATAGAGTCACCTCTAAAAATAGATGTTTAACTAACAACTTAACAGCTTTGTGATTGATGACATTGTTGCAGCAGGGGGTACAAATGACTCAACTCTGAGGTTCCAGCATGAAATGTTGGATTAGTTCAGCCATTGGCTGACAATACCATAGACACCAAGATATGAATGTGACCACAGACAAAGAAAATACACAATGCTTAAGGACGCAAGGACAGTATTACTGCCCTGAAAAGACTGTCCTTTTTCTGTCAGACACCCTGATAGGTCCAAAGCAATATATCTTGATGACCACTGGAAGATTGCCATGCACTCTGGTATATATATTTGTGGTTCCACTGCTAATAATTGAGTTACCTCTGTGACACAGTGCCACCATCTGTTGAAATTCTCTTTTGACCAAGTCCATGACAATATATGTCTAAAAATAATGTCCAGATTTCAGTGGATCAGCTGTGGATATTAACATCACCTGGGGGATAACTCATAATAATTGTAATGGTCTTTTCTATAGTGTAACCTTCACACCTTCACACATAGTGTAACATTCATGACTCTAAGGTGAAGTAAAAATTAAATTACCTGTGCATTCTAAGTACAAACTTTATGTCCCAGTAGCTTCCTGTCCCCTCACAGGTTAGAACAAGCCTCTACCAGAGGCATTTGTTCTATCTAATTATTGGGTTCTGTTGGTTAAATCCAGCTTAGCTACAGAGCTTTTGATACATTGTCTTCTTATTTAATGCCCTGTAGATTTATGTATTTTCAAAAAAGACTTTTGTTTTTGGAGCAATTTTACTAACTGGATAGTTCACTGGGTAGCTCAGCATCATTTAACAATCAAATTTTAAGGCAACGTGGTTGTAAATTTAATATTATATTCCTTATAGCTGGACAACTCCATCTGTTGAGGAAGATCCTGTGATTTAAAGCTTCAGAACAGCTACTGAGTTGATTGTTTTTTAAAGTGCTGTTTCCATGAGAAAACAAACTTTCAACTGCATTGCTTCATACATTTCCTCAAAAAACATTTTCGCCAATGCAAATTAGTTGAATATGAATGTAGTCTGACACATCTAAGAAATCTAATTAGTTTTTGTGGTTTCCCAGCAAACATTTACTGTGGGCATGACTGTATAGTCCAGAGAGGAGTTTTATCACCCTTAACACTTAAAGTTCTGTCCTATGGTGGGTCCACATGGAGACAATGTACAGAACATTTGGGGCAGCTTGAAAACTCAAAGGTGGGCAGCTCAAACACAGTCAAAAAAGGGCTAAAATTGTGGGACCAACCACTGCCAATGAACCCAGCACCTCAGCCCATAATGGGCCGGACATGGAGTCCGAGAGTAAACCTGTTAGCTTGATCTTTGTCACCTCAGGTATCAACAACTGACTGTCAGTGTTATAACCCAATATCCACATGGTTGATACACTTATCTTGGTAGGGTGGTTACTATGGTTACTAAGGTATTTGAGCAGACATGTCTCTAGTTTGACTTTGCACAGAACATATACTGAGCCAGAAGCTTTGCTCCTGCCTGTCCTTACAAGTACAAAACTACAATGTCTGTGGGAGATGGCCTTCACACCTTGGGGACAGTTGGAGATGGATGGACAGCTGCTGCAGAGACTGAGTGACTTCTATGACCACAGCGTCTTGATAGATGTTAGCCTAGCTGCAGTTTCATCTCTAATAGACCTCCGCTTGCCGTTTGACAGAAGACCTCAAACAAAAGAATTGCAGCGTCTCTAACTTGCCTCAGCCAGCTCCAGCCAGCCAAGGCCCCTTGATTATTAGGCTGATAAATGACATCCATCAAGCATAAGGGAGCCAGCTCCCTGTGCTAGTAACTTGGCCACTTGTCAATTATGATTATTAATCTGTTATGACCCCCTCAAACCACCACCTCTCCTGCCACCACCCTCACCAACTCCCCCCCTCCCGGACTTAATACAGCCTCCTTGTCAGTCGCTAAATTAAATTACTTTGGAATAACTGATGATGTGTCCAGATCTATCACTCCGATAGCCACAACCATGCTCCTAATCCCCCCTGCTGTTGGCTCAGCTGAAAACAGGGGGGTATTTAAATCGATGAGGACTCATATTGGCTCTGACAGGCTTGGCTTTTGTTAGGTGGGGAAAGATGACAACTCCTTATCGACTGCAGGGTGTTCCGAGATGTACTGAAATGGTATTTCTTTTCAGGGGTTTTCCTCCATGCTGGGAGGCCATTGCACTGTACACACTATAAACCAACAGAAAACCAAGCAACCTTTGACAGACCAGAACCCAAGTTACTAATTTCCTCAGCAAACGATGTAGATTCAAGCCCTTACTGCCTTGCATGGAAAACAAATATTTTAAGATAGTTATTTAAGAGGATGTCACAGAGAGACGAAAGTCTGGGACTCAGATGTTAAGTGGATTTAAACTGAGGCTTAGCAGCGCTAATTATCAAGGGTCAGCACAGTAAAGCACGTCTCCTGCACTGTTCAACCCCTTTCCCCTTCCAGACACATGTTTAATGAAGACATTGCACATTTCCTTGCTGAGTTCAGCCTCTCAGTTTTCAGTCCACCACCCCTCTCCGCCTCCCGATATGTCCTTTCTCAGATGTACATTTTGTAACACTGTCACTTTGCTTGTTCTCCTTCAAATGTCTGCCTCGTCCCAGGAGCTCTGTGTCCCGGCATTCCCGTCCCCAGCTGCCTCATTAATGAACTGTAAATACTCTTTGCTATGCAGAAAAATTGATTGACTGGTGAGCCCACAACACTGGGAGGCTAGAGGAAACTAGGATAACGATGAATGTGCCGGGAAACAAGTTTTTTCTTTTTTTGTGCGTGTTGGTTCAATTTACAACTTGTCTTTGTAGTGCAGAACATAGAGATCATGAACATAAAATATGTTTATCCTCTATGTTAGTATATTCAAAATACACAGTCTATAGCAACCTGCATGTTTGTCTGGCATTAGCTTTCCTATGTCGCCTTGTCCCTGCACACTCAGACTACAAATCCAATTAATCGAACAAAAAATGACTGCATATCACTGACAGCGTGTCATATTTACAATGGGCTGGCGGTCTGAAGCGAGATGTCTCCACAGCTAAGTCAAGGGGCTGGCCAAGTCCCTGTCAGTGCTCCAAAAGAAAGAAAGGCATATTCATAGCTTGGTACATCATCATACTTAAAATGAGGCTTGAAGAGTATCACCCTGAGGCAAAATATCAACAGCAGTCTCCCTCTTTTACATGCTAATTCGTATATTAATGAATTGGCAACATTGCTTATACCATGGGAAATTCATCAGATGTATATTAATCGTGTTTGATGACATGTGGGAGATAAGTAAACCTTTTCATCGCTTGTGGAGAAAGACCTGACAACTGTGTTTCCAATGTTTTCTAGCAGGCAGTGACAATATTGAATAAAGTGAACTGTGTTTATTTCCACAAATCCACAAATTCCACCTTTTATCTCCATTGCTGAGGCCTCCTATCTTCACTCTTCTAAAGTAGTCTCATGGGAAAATGGCTGCTGCACTCCACAACACCACAGCCAGTCCACAGGCTGATAACACTTGATAATACTTATTTAGAACTGCAAGCAATGAGTATATTCATGATGCTGATCAGTCATTCAATCTATAAAAGTCTATATTAGAAAATTACGTTTTATAGACACATCTTAAATTGGTGGTTTTGGCTGAACAATAGTCCAAAAATTTTCAATTTACTATCACATATGAAAAAGCACATGTAGCGCATACCAGTCTCTGGTCATTAGGGTTAGGGTTATAATCATGTTTTAGTAGTAGGGAACGGAGAAAGTTTGGCGCATCTGTTATCAAAATAGATGGCGATTAACTCTTGATTATTTCGATCAATCATCTAATCGAGTAATAGATCAATTGTTTCAGCTCTACTTGTTTAAATGGATAGCATTACTAAGAGAAACTGCTGTAAAGGTGTAATTTACACGAATTACTTTGTTGTTCAATTCGGAACAAAACACTCTGACCAAAAATACACAAGCTCCATCCGATGAGGAAAATCCAGCCATTTAACCCAGCATATGAAAATCAATTGATTCAAGATAATATAAGATATGACAGACTTTAATGATCCCATACCAGGGCAGCTCGTATACACAAGGTGGATAAGAAATTACCCATTAACACGCTCATTAACTTTCTGAATGTGTTATCATGTGTCTGTTATTAATAATCTTTACCTCCCAAAAGAGGTCAGAATTTTAAGATCATGGTCAGATGAATACATGTAACATGAAAATTGTTACTTGTCAATACTAATGTGCAGAGAATTATCAAACAGCTATGCAGTTCACCTCAATTGTTTCAGATTTTTAGAATCTTTCATTTCATTGTTTTGGTTTTAAGGCCTGCGATTTCATTTGTTTGCAGGAGGTGCAAGGCAGCTGTTTTCAGTGAAAATGTCTGCTAAATTTAATGTGCACTACCTGCTCAGCACCAAACAGCAGTTAGAGACTAGCTGGTGAGGAAAGTGGCACATTTAGTACACATTTTGTTTCAATAGAACAGATATTAGACCTACATTTAACAGGAGGAGACAAACGCGACTCCAAATGAATGCTAATGCGGCTCCCTGTCTGTTAATTGTGTATTTGGGCAACTGTTAGCTAGCACGTATGCCAACAAAAAAATGATGATATGCCAGTGTCATGTCTCCAGCTTGTTCTGATGCTGCCAAGTGACCAAAAAATTAGTTAATACTGCTTTAAACTCTGTGCTTTGATGTTTTGTACCAAAATATTCCACAGTCTTCGACCTCATGTTTTTATAGACAGAAATTGAGTTTTTTTTTTTTTTTTTTTAAAAGAACCAGATATTTTCTAACATAGTTGCTTATCTTTTTATACAGGGATCCATCCAAGATTTGGAAGTACTCCAACTACCAGACAGAAAATGAATTTAACTTCCAGGTTCTCAGACACCCGAAATAGCCAATCCACTTAGCAATTCTATACCAGGGATTTTGTGTGACTTCTACACACTGCACCGATGTTTTTGAATCTGCAACACTAAGCCTGGCAATACAAAATAAAACTCATGCTGTAAAATATTTTAGATGAATATAATGAATAAGAGCCAGTCTGTCCATTTTATCCACTAACAATAAATTTGACTTTTTTCTCTGCCCTCTTCAGCTCTTACAACCAAATGCGCTTTGACGCATTGTAATGATAGCCTAATGTCACAGTAACCACAACTCACTGTCAAAATGTGATCAAACCTGTACAGAAAAATTACCATTATTGTTCGGAGAGTGAGAGAGGTTTCACACTGAAGTTTTCAGTGGAAAACTGACTGGAATTCTTCAGCATTAACTTACTGAGAGATTGCTCTGAATGAGCTGAAACATGCTAACTTCATTGGGCATCTAATGGACTCCGACAGAGGAGATATAGTGGTATTAGTTTGCATTAATGGCCATTTTAATCGCTGCCTGCTGAGGCATTTTACCATTGTGTAATGATGCTGTGGAACTATTCTGCACTGCAATTAATGCCTTTTATAGGTTTACAGTCTTTTTCCGCCACTCTAGTTTTTATTTCTTGGCATGTGCTTTAATCCGCCTGCTGTAGCATGTTATCCATGTGGAAACTTACACAGCCTTACTTACATACACTCTGTTTGCAATGGACTGTCTCTCACCACAGAACATATTAATAGAAATGTAGACAAGGAGAGGAGTAATAATTTAATCAACTTAAGAGGTTTTAGTCTGGTACATCTTCGGGCTTTACAGGACAGCTCAGGTTGTTTCCTGAGAGATTTCCATGGTTTAAGTAAAACACGATTTGTTTCAGACTTCATTAGAGTGTACCAGAGCCTGAAACTGACAGTAGTGCCTGCTGTAGTTTGCTAACAATGTGGAGTGGGAGTGTAATGTATAAAATAGATGGGGGAGCCAGTGAAAATGTGTATGAATCTGCAATACAGTACAGGCTGCAAGGGAAGACTGTAGGGAAATCGTCAGCGAGGAAAAACCTGTGTGCTCTCAGCTTTACTAAGACATTGTCACCGCAGCGTCAAACTGTACATTGGGAAAAAGAGCAACAAAGAGGCAAGGGCACTTTGGTTGTTTTACTTGTAGTATTAGATAAAGCAAATGTCAGACTGAGTGAGCAACTTTTTTTTTTGTGAAAAACAAGACACATTATTTTATTCTCTCTCTAAGTTTTTCCTAAAATCTCACGTGGTCTGCAAGTTTGTATGAGAAGCAGAGATTTTGCACAGTATCATAGTTCTTTTTAAATGTGACTAATACAAGTTTATGATTGTTATTTTCACTTCAAAAATATTAAAATTAAATTATTAATTGCACGTGATGCAAACACAAAACCAGCATAGAACAAGATGTTAGGTAGAACTATATTTGGAATAAACACATGTTCTGTGTAAAATATGGATGTTGTATCCATGGTGTCACCCATAACAGACTAAAACCGTTTCTTAAACATGTTGCTGTGAAGTTGGACATTTTAATATGGGTGCTTATGGAGATTGACTTGGTTCTGTAGCCAGCCTCAAGTGGCCATCTGAGGAATTACAGTTTATCTTGTGTTGATTCTTACAGCCACTGTGGACAAAAGTGCTGCCCTGTTTCATTAATATTAAGGGAAATCTGTCCTAATTTGACCTTGTGGTAGACATTAAGAATTCATATACATAAATAGCCATCTCTGATCTCTCTGTTTCTTAACCAGTTAAAAACTACTTGTAGTATTTTTATTTTTAGTTTAGGAAAAAAAGAAGATTGGCGCATGGGTATTGTAATCAGTATGTGTGACAATATAACCTCAACTTGAGATCCATCTTCTAGATTGTTTAGAGATTTTAACCATACCATCTCACACAGACACAGTAGTATATCAATTTTACAAGGTACCCCTGTGGAGTTTTTGCAATACCATGCACGCTCCTGCAGTTATTTTCACACTATTCCATTGATCTACGGTTGGCGAATGCACGGACAAAGACAAGCATGAACAAGACTGCCATAATTTAAGCATAATAATAAAAATCAACTTTTTACACAATACCTCATAAGGAAGGATGTTTTTTGGCATCAAGAATATGTTTGTTGTACAAGAAAACTTGTAAGCAATACCTCTAGGCACCACTAACAACATAAAAGATCAGCGAGAAGGACGTGGAAGAAGTGGATTATTAAAATCTTGAATCGATAAAAAAGACCAGAATAGACACTACTGAGTTACTGGGAAGAACCCCAGTAGGACCCATTGCAAGGTTAAGCTGTCCAAACATATAGCCAAAGATCTGAAGTCACACATTCACATTAGTGAAACAGCGAGAACCACGGATAAGAGAGTAAACACCGGAAACAGACAACATATGCAGTGTAAGGGTGCATCATTTTTGCACAATGACTTGTGTATTAGTTGTGTTCCTGTGAACAAAACACTACATATCTTAACGGTGGTTTTTAACATAACCAATCTACTATAATTATTGTCATTAAACTCCACTACATACTCTCCTCAAAACACAACAAGCTCCATGTTTTCCAAAGCAAAGCCAGTGAGTGACAGAAACTCCATCATGAACTCGGTGCAATTAACAGTTAGGAAAGTGCTAACAAGCATACAGTAACTGAACAAACACCAGAAGGCTATGGAGGGATGAAGCTAAAGTCACCCCAGGTGGTTGCTCTTCTCACACTGCTTCCACAGCTTGTTTGCTGATACAGTAGTGTTAATTCAAGAGCACAGCGGTATTCAGTGGATATTGTACTGCATTTCATCTCTTTTCATGTTTTTAATGTGTGAGACAGCTCAAGGCGAAAACCTTTATGAGATTCTTTTTAAGACATGTTCACAGTTTCATTCAATCACCAGGACGCCCAGTTTGAAAGCAAATTGTATTGTGGTTCCATTGTAGTACATGTAAGATGAACTGATTTTTTACAGAAGCTTGGAAATTTGGTCGGTGCTCTGCAGGATTTGCTTTTGTACGTGCTTACAATTCCAAAACAATTCCAAACGGCGTAACAGAAAGGGAAGTCTGCTCTGGTGGAAACTTACTCTATGGCAGGAATTCAGGTCTACTTAACCTTTAATCATCCATATCGTGTCCATATTTATTCCTAGACTGAACATACATGTATCTTGCATCCAGGCCAACAAAATCCTCCAAACAAAATGACAAGAGTTTTTTTTTTTTTTTAATCTGTTGCCCTGATTGGCAGAATGGCTGCCAGTGTCTTCCACATATGACCATTTCAAAAACTGAAAACTTATTCGCCTGTTGTCTGATGATCTGCCACTGCTAAAGTTTGGTTAAACTACTTGTTTAAGGTTTGGGAAATATTGTTATTATAGTTAAAATAATTAAAAAATGCTGACCCAACCATTCTCCTTGATGTTTTTTGGTCCTACAGCCACATCAAGTTACTTTGAACCTTTGCTTCGGAGGAACAAATGTCAAAAATATTGTTTTTCGAATCAGATTCAACATCTAATTTAGCAGCAGCTTTAAGGAACAGCTCCGCATTTTGGGAGTTACGCTTAATCCCTTTCTTGTTTAGAGTTAAATGAGAAGATTGATGATCTACAAAGCTAGACTTAGCTTTACTAGGCATAAAGGCTGGAAGCAGTGGAACCCACATCACTAAAGTTTACTGACTAATATGTTGATTCACTGGAAATAATTCTTGGCCGTGTACAGTGAGTAACTGGAGTCCCTGCTGGTTGCCTGGACCCCCATTGTGATGACAAAATATGTTAATTAGTGGACTTTGGAGGAGCTGGTAGGCCCAAGCCAGGCTGGCTGTTTCCACTCTTTATGCTGAGCTAAGTTTACCGCATGCTGGCTCTTGATTCATATTTAGCGTACAGATATGAGAGTGGTATCGATCTTCTCACCTAACTCTTGACAAGAATGTAAATTAAAAAAAAAAAAAGAAAGAAAAAAAAACTCTTAAACTGTCAGTGACGAGATGGCACAGCTCTATTTATTGAAACAGGTGTAAAAACTGCTAATGTGTTATTATTGTGAGCATTTTATAACGAGGAGCGGTGAAATAAGCAACTAAGGAGTTGATTCCACTATCCCCAAAGAACGTAATTGCACTTGATCACCACGTCACGTGAGCCTAAAAGTGGTGGCCATTAAGTCTTCCTGTTATTCTGCACTAAAGCCTCAAGCATCATCGCATTCCAGACGTCCCTCTTCCCAGCAACGCATCCAGCTCTCCCTGGGGTGTTCCCAGGTCAGATGAGCTATATCTGGGCCTGGTCCAAGGTCTCCTACCAGTGGAAACTGGAAGCCACCCAGGAGGTAATCAGATGCCGGACCACCTCAGCAGAGTTCCCTCTGGATGTCAGAGCTCCTCACCCTATAAGGCTGAGCTTAGCTGCCCTATGGAGCAAACTCATTTCGGCCGCTTGTATCCACAATCTTATTCTTTCTGTCACTACCAAGAGCTCATGACCAGAGGTGAGGTTTGGAACATAAATAGACTGGAAAATCAAGAGCCTTATCTTCTGGCTCAGTTCCCTCTTCCAAACAACAGTCCAGTCCACATTGCTGCTGATGCTGCAAAACTCTGCCGGTCCATCTTGTGATTAATTTTCCCATCACTTGTGAACAAGACCCCGAAATACTTGACGCATTTTAATATATTTATTCACTTTTCTTAACAGAAATCTGTTTATAACAAGCAAAGTGCTTTTTTCTCCTGTAAATTTGGGCCAATTGTTGCTACAGTGATGTTAATTTTATCTGCAGAATACACACTGGCACCACCTGTGATCTTTCTGCAGTACTCAGTTTTTAGGCTGCATAAATGTATGAGGAGCGATTTCTGCAACCTCTGATCTCGATCTTTAATTCATTACAACTCTGCAACTAAATTGTTTAAGAAGACAACTTTAAACATCACTTTCATTTGTATGACGCATTATCACAATCATTACCTTTTAACCTTTGAATTCAGGTAACAAACTTTATTTAACGTGATTACATGGATCCTCACCTGATCTGTTTTAACACTCCGCTGTCAATCTTTTATCAGTCAATATGGCCAGTCTCTTTATTGCCATCCCAGTAGTTTTCATCATTTTTTCATTCAGAAGAAAAGACCATTTTCATTGCTCTCTTTGGTGTAACTAAATCGGTGCATTTATGGGCAATCTATGTCACATCCATGGTTCACACTTAAAGTGCAGGAAGAAAATCAATCTTAAATCTCTGAAAGCTGCGACACAGCAGCAACAACACAGATGCCATCAAGTCCCTGGAAGAATTTAGACAGCTTCACAATTCAACTAAATTATACCCTAAATGACTTTTAATGGCAGACTTTTAATAGCAAAGAGCTTGCTCCGGCAAAGAAAAGAGGAAATAAGGCATTGATTGAATACTGAATATGACACATTGGATTTATTGAGATAATGGAACGAAAGCATGACTGGGGAATGTATTTGGTGGAGTTACTCACACTATAATGTCAGGGTATTATCCAGAGTGAAGCTTTCGATGGGTCCGTCTGTCTGTAAACGCTCGGGGATCTCTCTAGATGATGTCATGACATTAAAGGCACTCATTGTTCATCACTCTGAGCTCGAAATTGTGATAACTGCGCTCCAACCAGGCAGACAGGAGAGTTGCTAACAAATCCATGGTTAGAATGGTTAATGTATCAGTACAGCCCACTGCAGCATCACATAAATAATTAGCTTTTGCTTGACCTTTAGCAGACTGCATATGAGAGAAGTCTGGAATTACAAATTATTGAAAAAAACACTTCAGGGCTCTGATATTGTGAGCGAATGCTTCGAAGTAGAAAACAGTAACAAATACTGAAGCAAGGCCATAAAACAATTTTCACTTCATGCAGTAATGTGTGGTATTAAAAATTATACCTGGTATTACATATGGGATTATAAATGTAGGAAAATGCCATAACAAACTGTTCATCATAAAAGTATTGCAACAGTCGGTAATCAGTTAACACTAGAGCCACACCTCCTCCTGCAACAGCATCGTCAGTCGCAAAGATGTCATTTTCTTGAAGTTGTTAACTTTCAGTTTTTTTTTAAAAATAACTGTGTTGACAACATTTTATTATGTTTATTAAATTATTTTTCATTTGCTTTATTCCATTACAAATCGAAAAGAAAAGGTTAAAATACATTTGAAAATCCATCAACAAACTGTAGGCAGCAACAAACCAAACAAAATAATTAGCACATTTAAACAACTTCATTATTGCAGGAGAAGATTAATAAAAGTTTAAAATGAATTTTGGATACCCTTGTTCTCTGTCACACACACTCAGCTTATCACTCCTCCATCTGATTCTCCCTCAGTGGGCATCGTCAGAACTTCTTGTGCTTTCATCCTTCTTCTGCCCCAGTTCATGTTTCCAAATTCAATCTATCTAGCCGAGTATCTATCAAAGGGAGCTAGCTCTGGCTTACGTTATAGCAGCCTGGTTGTCAAAAGGCATCTAAACAATGCCTGTTGCCAGGTAACTGGATATAGCACGGATGTTGCATTAAACAGCAGTTTCTAAGGAGGGCAAAAGTGACCCTCTCGGCAGCCCCGGGTATAAATGATTATATATCATTATAACAAAAGTCATGAACTGACAGATGTAGGTTTCATTTTAACATAGTTACATGTAATTAAAAGCATCAGGGGGTGACAACCCCATGATCCTCTAGTGTTAATAGCAGCTGTAATGTTCACTTCAATGTGTTACTTTGGTCTAAGGAGTCGTTCAAACTTTTTTGATACCGGCACCAATACCCTCCAACTTCAACACCAGCTCCTGAACTTTTTTCACTACAAATGTTATAAAATCCATTCTAACAGAAGATTACATTACACATCAAAAGGAGGAAGCTGGAAGATCATCAGCCCTGTGGTGGCAAAGGGAGGATGATCTGAGACTGAATGATGTGGTGAATAAACTCACCAATAAGTAGCCAGCTGCACTGGTCACTGTCCCTGATCCTAGCATCTGGGTGTAGCATAGTGTCTTTCCTGCCTGTCTCTATGACATGTAACTTAAGACCTATAGCTGATAAAGAACTGATGCTTTTACTTGATTTATATTGAAATTTGGTACAGAATGACAAACCCATTTTCAATGCTCGTTAGTATCCAAATAATTTTAAGAATGCCATAAATTTAAAATTCAGTACCCAGGCCTATTTTGGTCCCATCATCATCCCAAACACAGTGGGACAGTCTGGCAGGCCTAAAGGATGTGGAGAGTGCAAGAGCCATAGTTTCCCTCCCTCGTCATCACCTCTCTTGAGCCGTTAACCCCAGCTGTGCCCACTGACCAGCTGGATGGATACTGGTCACAGGTTTTTATACTGTAGATACTTCCTACATTTATAATGCCACAAAAAATACCAAATATTATTTTTGAGGTTGACATATTACTCATCACTGTATATGGTTTTGTCCCTGTGGCTCTATAGCTCTTGGGAACTATGCTGTATTTGCTCAGAAATGGCTACTATTTTTAAGTCGCTGTACTGGGCAGCATCCAGATGTGAATGTGTATGATAAAGGTATGTGAGTGTGGTCAAGCCATTCCTACAAAAGAGAGCTGGGCGCTTATAAAAACTGCTCTTAATAAATAAAGGTTTATGAAGGGCAAAACAAGGTTGAAAAATAAAAAAAAAACAATACAGCACACCAGCAGGCAGCTTTCAAATGTGAAAACTGTGTGGAAACCGAAGAAGAATGGAAGAAGTTTGCAGGGAAATCTATGATCAGTCTCTTACTTACTTACTTACTGAAAGATATACAGTAAACTACAGGGAGTCATCTTTCTGGTCTTCCAGGCCTTTTCCCGAACCTGGCATTTCTGTCTCAACTTTTCTAACAGCCTCTGTGCCCCGTGTAATACCTCCCCATGTCTTAGATCTTTTTTCATTACTGAACGCACAGAGAGTTGGACGTCTGACTGAAGACAAAGGCCAATTATACCGTGTCATGCATATTCGCTTGTACTTCTTCCGGTCACTTCGCTCGAAATCATCAAAGTACCTGGTAAAAAAAGAGATTTCATCTCCTCCCAGCACCCTTGCTTCATTAAATCGGAAATGGAGAACAAGAGCTTTCTCATACAGATTACATCAAAATAATGAGTTCTTTAAATTGCCTATCACAAATTTCAACTATCAGAGTTATTTGCACAGAGGTTCACTGTAGTTCTATTAGACAAACTGAAAGTCTCATTAATTGCCTCCGTCTCCGGTCTTACTATACTGCACTGGGTACACTGAGGTTTACACTTCAAGGTGCATTCGTACTTAGCCACTATGCAAGTGTACGAAACCACATAATGAATAAGACGAGGGAAGGACAGTGGGAGATACTATACCTCAAGCCAAAAATTGGCTCTAAGTATTCACACTTAGAATCATGAGAATTATCATGTTTTCTGTCTTACAACATTGAACCAAAGTGGATTTTATGATAATGTGAAAACAAACATCTATAAAGTGAGCTGAATTAATACAAATATAACACACTAAGCACATGTTTTCAGAAGTATTCACCCCCTCCCATTCAGTAAAACACCCTCGAGTCTGTGTGGATAGATC
This sequence comes from Sciaenops ocellatus, assembly GCA_033000465.1. Taxonomy (NCBI): domain Eukaryota; kingdom Metazoa; phylum Chordata; class Actinopteri; family Sciaenidae; genus Sciaenops; species Sciaenops ocellatus. The sequence continues at coordinate 16,503,691 of CP136873.1, forward strand.
TCTATTAGATTTGCCACAGTTTATTATCGTTCTACTTACAAAACTGCTCAAGCTCTGTCAGGTTGCATTGGGATCATGAGTGAACAGCAAAATCCTTGAAAAAACAAATCCTTGATTGGACTGAGACCAAAAATGTTTGTTTACACATAAAACCATGCCTACACCTTTTTCCTTACATAAATTGGTATTTGTAAAAGAAGAACGTGCACGTCACACATACTTCAGTTGAGGCATACACGCATTTTACAAGAGACAGCTGTGGGTAAAAATCTAAAAAGTTAGAGAAATTGATGAAGACTTGAGTTGTTGTGACTTAGACTGTCACTGTTTTGATGACTTGCAACTCAACTTCTACTTTTGATTTATGACTTAATAACTTGATAATTGTGTAAGTGAGTTAAAATTAAACTTGTCTCCATAATGAGTTTCATAAAATCAAATGGTAGCTTCATAAATCTGACAAAAAAATACATATTTCTGCCTTTGCGTGTACACAGTTTTAATTGTGAATCTACACAAAATTTATGAATCTGGACCCTCTACTCTGGACTGACACTCGATAGTATTGCTACTGTGCAGCTGTTGCTTTATTCTTGGGCTTATTGTGTGGCTGGAAAACAGATGCTATTTCAGGTTTCTTGCAGATTGCATCAGGTCTTCCTTCAGGACTTATCTGTATTTTCTGCAGTTATTTTACCCTCTACCTTTACAAGCCTTCCAAGGCCTACAGCAAAGAAGTATCCCCACAACATAATACTGCCTCCACTGTGTTCACACTGGGGATGGGATGTTTATTGTGATGCATCAGTCTGATGGTCAAAAAGCTCAATCTTGGTCTCATCAGGCCATAGAAGCCTCCATCATCATCAGTGGACATCAGAGTCTCCCTTTTGCCTTCTGGCAAACTAGCTAAGATGTCATGGGAGTTTCAGAGTGGCTTTCTCTTTGCCACATTGTCATAAAGCTGCAAACGGTGATGCACTGCACCAACTGTGACTGCACAGTATCTCCATCTGAAGCTTGGAACTTCTTCAAAGTTGTCACTGGTTTCCTGGTGGCCTCCAAAGCTGCACAAGTACTGACTCTCTGAAAGTTGGGCCTTCCAGGTACAGCTGTATTCAACCTACAATCAAATCTTGACTAAACAAGTGATTTTCAGTTAACTAATAATGTATTTTTTTTTAAAAATTAGATCACTTTGTAGAGATCTCTTTTCACTTTGATATTGAACGGGTCTTTTTATGTTGTTCAGTGTCAAAAATGGCATATTAAATGTTGTAGAACATTACAGGGAAAATCTAAGGTGACGTCGCACAAGAATTACCTCTGTCAAGAGGGTGAAAGAGTCAGTTTAGGAACACTAGCGCTGGTGTAATCTGGCCTAAATGATCTTGCCTTAACCAACGCTGAGTGTGTAATATATTCAGCTGCCTTCGAGGAGAGAGCAAAGAACTAATTGAAAATTATAGGAGAGAAATTAAAGGCAGGATTACGTGATTACAGGATTACACATTAATTAAAACTGCACAGTATGCTTAGATCACACTTCTATTTTCTCTTTCCAAACATTTAATTCCAGCTGATTTATTGAACTCTCTCGGGATCAGCGTGAATTGATTAACATTTGTATATTTCAAATGAATACATACAGCAAAAATTATTCCTCTTGACCACTCCATATGGTTATAGATGATTCTCTTTTCTCAGAGCAAGTTATCTGTATTCAGATACCTTCAAACTCAAAAGTGAGATGAATGTTGTTTACGTGCGCCTTGTAATTTGACGTGGGATGTCGTTATCCAAGGCTCCTTGTGTCCTTGAGTAAACTTTAACACTGCAACACAAGAGACTGGTGTACGTCACTGAGAGCAAAGAAGCCCCCTTCTGGAGGACAGAATAGGGTTTTCACATGAGAAATTGTTGTGTAGCAGATTGGAAAACAAAAAAACACACAAATCCAGATCCCAGAAAAGAAAAAGGTCCCAAAAGAAGAGCAGTAAGAATAAACGAACCTCCAGAAAATGGTAATTCTTCATTTTGGCAGTAGTGTAAATCCCTTTTTGATACAATAAAACAATAAATATGAATTAGCTTCTGTCATTTAAACTATGCCAAATAAGAAATCACAAATAACCGTATTAATAATAAAAGCTTTCACAATGAGAATTGAGACATAAGATACATGCATAAATATTCACTGTCCATGTGGTAAATAGCTAAACAATGCTGGTGTAACTTAATTGCTGACATCTGCAACGTCATCAAACCTATCTGTTTACATTTTGACTACAAAGATTTTGGTCAGACCAATGTTACAGCCTATATATCTTGAATAAAAATTCAGATTTCTACTCATCAATATGATGTTAATATCTGAAATGTTAAATGTTTATTGTCAAATCCAGCTAATTACTGTTAAAACAGCTTATAATCCTGGTAGTCGTTGATACAGTTAGTGGATAGCTAGCTTGTCGTTTTGACCACAGGCGTGGTTGAGCATAAACATGACGTCCTGGATGTCTGTGACAGTCCATTACATTTCAGTGGATTGGAAACTGGAGGCCAAATGTCTCAAAACGACGTTCATCCTTGAGAACTTGCTGAGAGGCTGACAGAGGCCATGTATGATAAGGATATAGATGAGAGTAAAATCTCATGCAGCTCACATGACAAAGAGTAGACACATATTGTTGTGGCTGTACGAGATCTCAAATGGTCATGGCTGAATTGCTCTGCTACAGAAGGAGAAAGCAAAAAAACATATCAAGATTTGGCATCTGCCACTCCATTCTTTGTGGACCAGACCACCTATACCCAAGAATGAACAATTAATTACAATATCAAGAGATACTCTCAAACATGACTTGGCAGAGCATTGCTGTACTAGAGACTGTCAAGGATTGTTTGAAGCCTGTCGCAGAATTTACTGATATTTTATGATTTTGGGTATTACATGACAATCTCATCTCTGCTGCCCATCCTGCATCTTATGAAGGATATCCTTGAGGGGAAGGAGACTGATGTAAAGCTGTCTGCAGAAATCAAAAGGGAGATCTTGGAGAAACTCTATTCGAAATATGACAGAACCCTTCAGTTGATGCGCACTCCTTGACCCATGCTATAAGGGGGACGCCTCCGCAACAGAAGGAGGAGGAGGAAATAAAAGAAGTAACAGAGAAGTAGTTGGCTAAATGGACCAGAACTCTGGACAGTCTACTGGGCAGAGTGAAGCAGCCTATGACCTGAGAGTAGCAAGCAAAAACAGAATTTGCTTTCTGTTACAGGCAACATAGCTAGAAAACACTTGTGTATTATGGCAACCAGCATCCCATTAGAGCATATGTTCAGTGTAGCTTCCAACATCATTACTTCCCACTGCTTGTTTCTGGCCTTGTGTTTGTATTAATAACACAAGTGGGCTACATATTCGTGGACATTTGATTGTGTAGGATAAAAGGCTGCCATGTCACTGAGACTGTATACTTATCTTAGTTTAGTTATTATTCTTGGTTTAGGGTACAGTTGGCCTGGCGTCGCAGCTTTACTATCAATTGTCTGTTGACATCATTTATTTTATTGGACGGTCCTGCTCTGAATTACCTAGTACAATATTTTGTGTTGGAAATAAAGTAACTTTTGAATTCAATCGTTGACTGCCTGTTACACTATGTTCACCAGCTAGTCGCCACCTGGGTCTGTCTGCCGTTTGGTGCTATAGGTAGGTTGAGTACAGCGAGTTTTTAAAGCTTTTTTCCCTGAAAAAATTATTGGAGCTCCATGAGTGAACCAAGAGAGTAAAGTTGTGGGCCAGACAGCTAAACAATGACCTGAAACAACCTACGCAGAGCTACAATTTCAGCTAAAAACTCCACTACTCCATACAGCAGCATGTCATACATTTTATTTAATTGCTTAATTTGATGAAATTGCATCATAGTCAGCTAATGGATATGTTGTATTTGTATACCTTCCCAGGGACAACAGATGCAATCTGTCTGATAAAAACAAAATAATCACTGGTAGTGACACTTTTGTGCTGACTTTAGTCAGAGTTTCTAAAGTCTCTAAAGTTTGTAGGTCTTTAACCAAGAAAGTGGACGGACCAAATGGGGGCACCCTGTGCAGATGCTCTTGTAGTCCTACCAGGACTACCACTGCTGAAAATGGTCAGGCATCCTCTAAGAGGAGGGGATGCGAGCTTATGATAGTAAAGCTTTTTTTAGTAAAAATACTGAGAATAGCCGCTCTAAGGATTATGGCACTCATTCAGCACATTTAAATTTCATACAGAGGGGACTCATGGATCCAAGTTAAAATGAGAACTACTTATTAGATGATTAAAACAATATTACTAAAAATCTACTCAAGCACTGTATCTAGGACATTGTTATTATTATTTGCTTTTCACCTCACATCAAGAGACTACAGCGTCTTTTCCTCAAACTCATTTGAAGCACATTATTCTCAAAGGCCCCTCTTCCACACATACTGTAGCTGTTTTGCCTTTCAGTTCTGCAGCTAGTTTTTACTCCCTTGGTAAAATGTACTACACACCCCCCCAAAAAAGAAGATAAACAAAACTATTTTGCTAAACTGCTCTTCATTTGAATAATGTCAGCCTACCTGCATAATTACCCACATCACAGGCTGAGGATAATTATTTTGCAAATATGGTTCAAAACACAAATTTCTCTTGCATCTCTTCCTCTTTTTAATCTCACGTACCGTATATTTGCAAATCCCTTTCAGGGACATTCGACAATCGGAGCACAGCCAGAAATTGTGAGACACTTTGTGAATGTGTCACCGTGGCGACGCAGGAAGATTCTTCACTGCCCCTGCTGCTGTTATCACGTTTCCCGGACAAAGACAACACGTTAAAGCCGTGGAAACAGTAATGGCTTTCACCTGCTCCCATGGTCTGGTGATGTGGGCTACAGGATTAGTTAATGTCATGACTAATTAGCTCTGAAGTGACGTGTATTCACATACAGTACACACACAGATACATATTTCAACATCATTTCAGGCAGTTTTTGCTGCAAAACAATGTATTTTGGAGTGAGCGAACACAGTAGAGTGGAGTGAACACAGTAAAAATAATGAATAATGAAAATTCAAGCAACCTGTTCACGCCAGTCATGACCTTATCTCTTGAGACACCTCAGTCATTCCTTTAAATGTCACCATCGGACAGGAGCTGCTATGATGCTTATAGGGCTCCCTTGAATTTGTCTTTAAAAATAAATTCAAAGCTGTACTTGAACGAAGGGCTACAGCTGCTCTCCCTGCTGATAACCACTGACTGAAGGCTCGGCTGCAAAAATGAATCGACTTGATTTGCCTCATTGCATATTTGACATGTAGGCAGTTGAGTTTGTCAGTTCAAGGGTGAGAATTAACAAATGCTGGATAGTCTCGTATTGGGTGCAATTTGTTTCAGAGAGAAAATGAAAAAGCTGTTACAGCCTCATTCTGTTTGTTTTAGGCAAGGCTGCCTCATTCATCATCTTGATCATACCATTTTGTAAACATCAGTCACAAATGTTTGATGGTGTGCATCTCTGAAGGACAATGTCAGGAAGAGACAAGGTTCAGTTTCCCTTCACTTCATCGGATGAATAAAAATGAGCTGAATATACAAATTAACCAACAATTTAAAAAAAGAGCTGAAGAGATTTTAAGTTTTATATGAGTTCATTGTTGTTTCATAACTTTATTTTATATTGTCACTTTTTATGCCCGAGCTAACAGGAGCTAGCGGGTTAATCTGGTGAGGGAAGTGACAATAACACATCATGATCAGTGACATTAAAAAGTGAAAATATTAAATTAAATCTGTCATCATGAAATTGGGAAGGTGCCAATATGAAAACTTGAAATATGTGGTTCATTTCTCAAATAATTTCACTTCAACTTACTTCTTATGAGATTATTTATTTCATAAATGTATCAATATTACAGCTACAAAGTTATTACCATTCACACTGAGAGCAAGATGAAAGTCTACAAAACATCGATAATGTCAGTCCATCCAATACTGTCGAGACATTTGATTCAAAACCACAAATGTCAATCTCATGGTGGTGCTACATGAAAGGTCAGAGGATCACCAATTTCATTATGCTGCATCCTCTGTTGACCATGAATGTCTATACCAACTTTCAGCTCAATCCATACTGTAAAGACATTTCAGTCTGGACCAAGCGACATGATATGTTATCATGCCTAGAGCCATGCCACTAGCAAGGCTAAAAAAGTTGTAGCCTATGCTGATATTAACTCAATTTTCCACACAAGTCAGCCGATTTATAATTCACAGCCCTCTAAAAATAGATAAACCTGTCATATGAAAACCATGAAGTGTTTTCTATAATGAATATGAAGGATGAATAGACAAAATGACAATACCTGATCGTATCATCTTCTTTTATGTTTTTCTTTGCTGCCTCGTCACTGCAAATTTTCATCAATAAATCCTTTGTCATTTGTACACTTTGATCAACATCAGGTGTATTAATCTTTTTGTCAGAGACTGATTTGCACGTCTTTGAGCACTCCCACACATGCTGCTTCGGCGACTGACATTACAGGGAACGGATTTCTGGGTATTGCAATCAGGAAAAGCCAAGACCTATTAAGATAAGACAGATGAAAGATAATATGAAACTTAAATGATCCCCGTCGGGAAATTAGGTCAGATACCAAAACGCATTAAGTGGAGATGAAAGACTGAAAAGCATGAAATGTGTGAATAGCAGAATAATGAAAGTCTGCAGAAAAAAAAGGCTGTACAGCTCTGCAACATTAATGTCATAACATGAAATGTATACTCCGAGTCATATAAAGATCTACTCAACTATAATATGTGCAATTAATATTTCAGTTTTTAACCTCAAAGCCCTTCTTGTTATTCCAGCTCGCCTTCATGTCACATTAGAATAGACATGATAATTTAGAAAATATTGTGTGGAGGTATTGGAAATGTTGGTATCACATTTGGTGTGTGGTGAGTCGCTATCAAGGCGCTATTACATGATTATATGTTTTATTTAAGTTGGTTATTGTTGTATAATTGCAATATTACATTCAAGGACATGTTTACTGTCATTATTAGCACTGACTGTATCACTGTCATGCCAATAATGACGGTAAAGCACATCCTCTCATGTAATATTGCTTAACTGAAATTTAGCAATTGTGTCATTGTAGAGATTGTGGAAACAGTGAAATTAAAAGACCCTGTAGATACACAGGTCTTTCCAAGGCTCATATTTTCTTGGTTTAATTGATTCAATAAACAGTTAATAGCAGAAAACAAAGTCTACAGAAAGTTTCACGGATGCTGCCAGTCAAGTTAAAATGCGTGAGGTTTTTGATGCCAAAAAAGCTTTGCCTAACAACAGCCTAAATTTGGCAAGGCTGGTCACCTGGCTCATGCCAGGATCCTGATGAATGACCTGCCAGAATCATCAACCTACTGCAGCCCAGCTCTAGCCCAGGTGCTTCTAACTGGAGCTGATATACAGCCCATATCAGACCCACACTGCACCCCGAAAACGCAGCCTCATCTGGCAGCCATTTATGGGTCAGAGGTGTCCTCTGGTGTCAGAACACCATCCAGTACTCTGACATTTTAAACCCGTCTTACATGGGTACTTGGGATGGGATAGCAATTACAACCTTGCTTCACTTTGTCTTGTTCTTTTTCTTATCATCTGACATTGTCATGCTCAGGCAGAGTCTTTGATTAATCTCTGCAAACTGGTAATTAAGAAAATTGCTTTTCTTTCACAAGCCATATGAGCTGAATTTGTCTCCTTGGATATGATGTGCTAAAAAATGTCATGAAAATGTGAAACAGCTTCTCATGCTGTTTGTTGTCTTCAAGGTTACTCTATTCATTCATCGTGATCAGCCATTTCATATTGACCGTTGTCACTCACAACATGGAAATCAAATGAGAGCGACTGAGACTTCAGACTTGCAGCGGAGTTATGAATTGAGGTTACCCTTGTATACTCCGCTTTCCCCTCCATCTCCTTGGCGACTCTTGCTGGTAATTTAGTCAGGAAATTGTTTTGTGTTTGTTTATGAACCATGCAGTCCCAGGTGAGATTAATCCAAAAGGAGACACAACACAAAAGAAGGTCGTACGCCTGCGGTGATAACTGTTGTTACAGACTTTCAGTTGTAGAGTATTTTCCACCTCTCTCCATTTCCACTTCAGAAAAAATCAGACAAGGCATACTAATCAGTCTGTATCACAGTACAGGAGTGACCGGCTCACGATAGCACTGAAATTACTCTTCACCTTTAAAAAACATCCAATGTTCTAGGTCCCTCAGACCATCCCGGCCTCTTTATCATTAAAGACGATAATCCCACATCTGCTCGCAGATCTGCAGAATGGCTTATTTTCATGTAATGCAGGAAAATGAAAAGGTGATCACGGCACTCAATCTTCCAGGGGATTTCCTCTTGCTCTCCGTGTCTGTCAGTTATGTTCTGATTCATCAGGTTGACCTTTCGGTTTTCAGGCCCGTAGTTATTAGGGGATTCATCTTGACCCTTACATCCACCGTATAAATGGCTTCTTCCTTAGCAGCTCCCGCGGTTGATTGGAAGACAATTTGCACTACAGTCTGTTTAGTAACACTTTGCAGACTGCAGTGTGTAAAAGTTTTAATGAAGTAGTGCTAAGTGAGCATTGTGCAATTTTGGATTTACAGTTGCAATCAAGATATTTAAGCAGAAAATGATTTTAGCAAAGCGAGTGAAACATCTGTTCAAGTGAATGTAAGCTATTTTCTTTTTGTATGTACAAAATCTATTCCCTTGTTGGTCACTGACATTTCAATATATTAGATACAGGTCATCTAGGTGCTTGAACTAAGAAGAGAGATGCTGCATTATCTTTGCTGTAGTTAATGTGCAATGACCTGTGCAAAGTCATTGGTTTCAGCTTTTAAAACATTGCAATGCAATGAATAATGCAATTAGCATTTTGCAGATTGTAGCCATTTTAATCTGTACATGTTATACCGTATATATAAAACACACTGAAGTAGGTTGGATAGTCTGTAACAGGCACAGTTTCTAGGAACACAAGAAGAAAGTAAACAATAACCACTGACAGAGACAGTAGCTCTGTTTATACTCTGTTACCTTGTGCGACAGAGCATACCTTCTCTTTTTCTTTGCACTGCTACTGGCCATGGCCATGTCTCCTTTTAAAAATATGTGGTGTATCTCAATAGGATGTACTTTAGTTACTTAATCTTGATCATTTTTTTAAATGAACAGGGTAAAAGCTCATTAAAAGAATATGAGATGTTGTTATTGGTTTAATTTTGAATGTTAGTGCCACATACAGCAGATGACTATATATAATAAACGTGACAAAAGTTGGATGAGGATTCAATGGAAGTTCAGTCTTCATGTTTTTGAGCAGCAAGTTTCTACAGTAGCCCAGAACATACAAACTAAACACTCCAGATCTAAATCCTTCACATAGGTCTTTTAAATTATGTTTGAACCTATCACTAGGTCCTGCAGGGGGTTTCAGACTGTGCTATCATAAATCTCCTGAGCTCTCTGACAGGCAACACCATTCTCTACCCCTGAAGTACCTAATGTACCTTTAAACTCCCCTTGAATCCTATGCTCACCCAAGCAAAGAGCAGATACTTGGTGGCTTGACCCAGCCTTGTATCTACATTTTATCTGCCCCGGTTAAACTAGAGAGGATGGCCCAACTGATTTGAAAGGCAATTTGTCATGGCCCGCTCGATTGTCATTGGTATCAAAATGACGCTGTGTATGTCAGATTGCAGATAAGTCTACAGGGTCATCAGGTGGGCATTCTCTTAATGAGTTAGGCCTATGACACCAGGAAGGCTGCTAAAGGACCGCTTTACTTGCACCCACAAAACTGTACATATAGCAGGTTATATTTACTTTGATCTACAATGTCACCAGTTAAGAGCATGCTAACAAGCTAAAACCATGTGAAGCTAGCCAACATGCCTGGATGACATCTTAGTAAGTGACAACACATATGGTGTGATTCAATTTGTACACTTCTATACTTACACTTGCTATTTTGACTAAATAAGTGCATTCACACTGTCAGTTATGGCAAAATGCAGTGTGCTACAATTACCCGGATGGTGTACTATAACAGTTAAAAAGAATGCTGCCCACTTCTTGCGCTTTGACATTGTGGCATGAAAATGGTAGAGCTTAAGTGGTTGTAGTGCATACAGCAAGATACAAATGTGAGTTGTACATATGTTTTATATTTATATTTTGGCAGTCAAATATTGTCACTAATGCACCACCTGGTTGCAGTTCTGTGAAGGGTTGAAATGTGATTTTCATTTCCTGTAACTGCACAATGGCCATACTCACATTGACACTACCAGAATTAGTGCCAGTGTACTACATAGAAGTGTACTAACTGAAGTATCTGATATGAGACACAGTTAGATATTCCCATCTACTACATCATGTTGTGCTAACAGTATGCTATCGAACCATGATGCCTAAACAAGCTTCTATAGCTATCCCGCCTTGACAATCAATAAAGTAGCCAACAACATGTTCCAGCAGCCTGTAAGGATACTGTATCTAACATGCAGCCATATAGCCATCAAGAACAGCACATCATACACTTCTGATAGCATTAGTTATTAACATTAAAAGTCACTTAACTATCCATCTCTGCCAGTTGCTCACCTTTCTTTTACCTGGAACTGCCATATTTGCCATCTTTTTTTACTGCCTGTCTTCATTTGACAGGGACAAAACTGATTTACCAACAAAACACCTAAACCTCTACTGGGCGAACTTAGATTTCCAACCATGCTCCTCTGCCTTTGCTGCTAACTCAAAGCTTTTTCCTCTCATAGACCATTTTTATTGCATCTTTCCATGGTCCTGTCAGCTCCATAAAACACACACCGCCACAAAGTAAATATGCAGCTTACTAGAAATGAACAGTTATTGCACTTATAAAATGAAGAATATAACACAAGAAAATGGATTGTAGATAACTAGATAGATTGTAGATGTTGTTTGACGGCAAGGAGACACAGCGTCCCCAAAACAAACAATACAACTGTCACATACTATCTCTAATGTGTGTCAGGAATTCATTTCTTACTTAGCACTGGAGTTGTTATTTGGCAACTTGATGCATTTTGGTCAAATATTTGCTCTCACTTTAGCTTTATTCCAGTCCCTCTGTTTCAGTTTGCCAGTTAGTTGGATAGGTCACACATTTGGCTGACCAAAACTTTTATTTTGCAGAAAATAGCTTTATACTGTGACTGGGAAAGATGCTAATAAGAGTGGTAGTCATGTTGCATCTAAAATGTACCCAGTGTTCATTCCAAACACGCTTTATCTAACTATCCTCCTCACAAACCAGCACATAAGAGTGGAAAATCAAGCTTTTCAAACTGATCTGGAAGTCAGGGGCAAGTCATAGTTTTACAAATTTTGTTAGAGTTTGATCAGATTCATCATTTGTTTTGCCATGAGTGCCTCCCTGTGTAGCATGGCAACTACTCTGAGAGCTTCCTGTCCGATAAGTTCCGTCAGTCTTCTGCTTGCTGGTCATGACAACGGTTTCATCAGTGCGTACTGTACACCCACACACTGAGACCGCTCAATTCCATTCAATTCTCAGTACTCATCTAAAATTCAATACATGTACTTTATCCTGGCTGTACCTTTGAGTGCTTTGCAAAACAGAGTTTCCTGCATGAAGCTCTCCTCCTCATTCAAAAAGTGTAAACAGTTGTGCACCAAAAGGTGCTTCCATCCAGCTGAAATGTAAAATACACCTGCACCAGAAGGTGAGATAATTAACAATGTCCAGAGTAATCTCTTTACTAATTATCATACCTTCAACCAGAGGTGGTGAAAAAGAAAAATACATGAAACAACTGGATATGGTGTTTGGCTTAATCAAAACCTGCAGACTTTTGGGGCATCTATGACACACGGTTGCTTATATGTTCCCAATTAGCTTCTGATATCTAACACCAGCTTTGATGTAAAGCTCAACTGTCTTGGCCAGGAGTCCAACTATCTTTAAATGTATAATTTGATTAGTAAGGCAGTCACTGTGTAGATGCTTTGCTCAAATGCACCAGCAACCAATGTAAACTGCCTATCCAGAACAATCTTCTACAGCTGCACAGCTAAAAAAAAAAAAATGTATGGAAAGTACAACCAATTAAAGAAAAAAACAGCTACACACAGAGAACAAATCATCTTTTTCTGACAAACCCTGATGTAGACTATAACTAGCAACACCTTGGTTTATTATGAAATGCATAATTCATCATTGCTGCACAAGAGTCGCCAGCTGGCCTGCATTCTCCACCATACTGTGATGGTTTCTGCACAACAATGGAGGAGAGGGAATTCAGTTTTTTGTTTCCTTCTTTTTTGAGTCTGGAAAAGATTCCTTACGAAAATCAGGTTAACAGAATTTAGCAGCTCCTCTATGCAAGAACATAATCATCACTAACGGGCCCATTTAAATTGTTGGGCAACAGGTCAACTGTCACTCCGTAGGGACTTGGCTTGGGAACCAGAGGGTGGCCGGTTCAAGTCCAGCATAGACCAAAGTGTAGAGGGTGGACTGGTAGCTGGAGAGATGCCAGTTCACCTCCTGGGCACTGCCCTTGAGCAAGGTACATAACCCCTAACGACTCCCAGGACGCTGCTACGCGGCAGCCCATCACTCCATTATCTCTCCACATTTGCATGTCAAAAAACTTGAGTGAAAAAGGAATTTCTCCTCGAGGGATCAATAAAGTATCTATAAAATTAAGCTGCAACAACTGATTTTTTAGGCTACTTTTGGGGCAGAAAAACAAGGAGTAAAAATAATATCAAAATGTCATTGACCACCTCCAGATGTTGTCTGCTCTGTCCCATTGCATTAACATGCATTGTTTTTCTTAACATATCCAAATATTGCATATAACAACCAGGATATTTAAACAGGCGATCTGCTGCAATTTCTTCTTGCATATTATATTCACTTCAGCATCTGAGCAGCTCCTAAAACTATTTTTGAACCTTTGTAGTACACATGTAATTAGTATAAATGTATTTAAATGCACTGTAAAAAAAAAAAAACAGCCAGGCCAGGACCTGATCTATCTTTATTACCCCTAAATTCCACCGGGCTCAGCCATGTGAGCTCTGTTCGTCCATGCTCCTCATGGCTTCATGCCCCACCAGGAGTGTTTCAGAAGTGGACCATTTTGCCCGCCAGACTTTGTTGAGTTGCTCAGATTTTGTCATCTTGGTTTATGTGCTTCTACCATGAGTAAGTAGGCTAGGGAGTTAAATTGTTTCCCTTTTGCCTGGTTTTTAATTTGGAGTCTGCACAGGGTGTCTTATTTTGGGATACTTCCGACATGCACTTGGGCACTTCTGGTGGAATCGCAATCATTGTCTAGAACGGCTGCATGACAGCCTAGCCCAGAAGAATTTAGATGTTAGAGTTGATGTTAGAGGTTCCCATTTCTCCAAAACCTCAGCTGTACTACTGCCATTTAGTTTTTGCTGATTGTTCTGGTCAGTGTGGTCACCTCTCAAAACCTGAGTCTGCTGCAGCATTTTCTTTGGGATTCAGTGTGTTTTCTTGTCAGATTTGCTCGTGGCATATGGAAAAAAAATAGAACAGATGCCAAAAGCTATCACTGAAGGTCGTGAGCCGGCTGTGGAGCTCTACAAGATGACGTTCTCCATCTGAAGAGCCCAGTCGGTTAACATGGGGTCCAAAGGAAGCAGGCAGCACTTTTCAGGATGTTTCAGCATTCTGAATCAATGGCGAATGGCCCCAGTGATTAGTTCGGATATAATTCAAAGTAAGAGTGAAAATACCAAATATGGTAAAATGCGGAAAATAATTAAATTATAGTAATGTGAGTAGTTGCAATTCATTACTTCCTCCCCTTGACACAGAGCATATTACCATTAGAGAAAGCCCATTAAAACATGAGAGGATGAACAGATGGATGAATGAATCAATCTGTCAGTAACACATTGTTTCATTTGATGTGTTTCAACCCAACATCTAAAATCCAACGCTGGATAGAACATTGTTTTTACTTGCCCACATTCACTAGTGCAAAAGTATAATTAATATTTGATACATGTGTCTGGGAAGAAATAAAATGCCCCCCGGATGACTGGTCACAACACATCCTCGATTCCAGCTCATCCATCTAATTGTGTGCTGGACGTATTATATTTCTTAGATTTTTTTTTTTTTTCAGTGAATGGACAAATATAAGATCTCACAATCGTGGCCAACCCAAAACTACTCATCAATCCACCGCACCAGCTGAGGAATGCACAACATGTTCTTATTCTTTCAATTATTTAATTCAACTATGAGGCCAGGCTTAAAAAGAACTTCCCTCAAGTAGATTTGACCACATAGAAACTACCCTTGTTACACACAGACTATCAGTTCTGATCCTTTCAGCTCTGACTTCTCTCTGATCTCAATCCACCTCCGCTTTTTAAAAATCATCTCACTGCCACATGAATTGAGATAGACTTTCTTAATTTCTATATACACGCGGCAGGTATAATCCACTTCTAAAATGATGTTTGTGTTTTTTACAGTTCTACTTGTTCCCTTCCTTCAGTGAGGTCACATTTAGAGACACATTTCCTGAGAACAACATTCTTGTCATGATTAATTGACTCGGAACAAATCAATATTGCCCACAGCGGAGAAAAAATAAACTATATATATGAAGGAAGAGAGACATGCAAGAATCTGTCTGAAATTCAGTGACCTTCAAATCACCGGATAACTCACACCACGTGGCAGAAATCAATTTATATAGATGAGAGTCGACAAGGATTGTGCCTCAAAGGAGAAAAAGGAAAATGTTTGAAATCATTAACTGGGAGCTGTTGTTGTCCAAGTCTATAATTTCAATCTTTGAAGGTTTTCTAAAGTATCTCCATGTATTGTCTACACCTGTTCTGTTTTAGTCCTGAAAAATTGGAAGAGCAGAAAAGGCTTCAGCTACTCTTTGTCAATTTTTGCCAAAGAACGGCGATTCCAACAGGTTACATGCTAATGATGCAGTTAACCATGTGCAGCTTGTGGGATTCAACTTAAAACAACCTCATCTAACAAAACAGCCAGATGTGAAACAGCCCAGAAACGATTTTCCACATTCACGCCTTTCAAATGAAACATTACATTTTAACAGAGGTTTTCAGGTGGCACAATAAACCATCTGGTATGCAGTTAATCATCTGCATCTTGTTGGTACAACTAACGTATGCTAATGTGAAGGCCAGACAAGAACAACACAATACAGTCTACTTTGTTGTCATAGTAGCAAAATGCTTGAGATCAAACCTACTGTATTATCTACTATTAATTTAACTGATTGGACTTATAAACCTCTTGTTTTAGACTTTATTCTTGTATCCAGGTATGTGTTTAAGCCAAAGTTTGGATGATGAACAGTACATGATCTACACTTTTGTTGACATGTCTGATATCGACACATGACACAGTTTTAGGACTGCTAGTTTGGAGGCGGTAAATTGGTGCAATTAACTGGTGCATTTAGCAACCATAACTCGTCAAGCTTTGACCTTGTGCCTTGTTTGAAGTGCTGTGCATGATCTAGGACAGAGATACTATCAAATGGGTTTAAAGACTAGTCTTTTATAATAATCTTTCTAAAACACAACAGGGAGAGTGCGAGGAATGGACTGAACAAGTGTCTTTGTCTGCTCTATTGCAAGCTGCAAACATTAATACTACTTATAATTAAAACCAAGCATACCATTAATTACATAAGGTGCATTAGCTCTTAACTATATTGTTATGAGGGGTTACAGGTTATGTAAAAAAAAACAAAAAATAACATCCCAATCAGAACCAACACATTCTCTGTGTGGGAGCCAAGATGCTGCACATTCAAGAGGCCATTACAGTACATGGTTCTTGTTTTGAAGTGGTCAGAAACATTAAAAAGTCAGCCATAGATTATCAGCCAATTAGATAGCGTTAATTAGTTAATTTAGCTTGCAACAACCGATGGAATCTGCGCAACTGAGATCATTTCAGCTCACAAAATCAATAGTTGTTAGCTAGAAATGGGATATTAGTTATTGCCTTATGTCTGTGTTATAAGAATTTTTCAGAGTGACCCTTCAATAAAGAAGACTGGATTCGAAGCATCAAAGTTTAAGTTGAATTTTAATATTGTACAAGAAGGAGCGTTTAACAGTGCAACACACAAAAGGGGTTACAGAGAAAAAGGCTCCCTGTGGAGCTCTAACAGTTGGTTCTTATACAATCGATAAAAGGGGACGTCTTAACCCTTGCAAATTGTTAACAGACAATTTACATACTTAGCATCCAAGCATCTCCTTTAGTTCCCTTAATCAGTAGTCAACATATCCTCAAACCTAAATGTCACCTCTCTGGCCTGTCTCCTGAACAGAACTTCCTCTATTGATACATTTAACCTGAACTTTATTTCACCCTGCCAGCCTTAGCCTTAGCAACAAGGTCATCTTAGAGAAGTGAAAACGAGACATGTAAGGAATAGGAACTCACGTACACATTGTAGGATTAAGACATCTGAAACACAGTATAAACCTAATTTTTTATAACAGTCTGCAGTCAAAAACTATATGTGGCAGCCTACTGAAAAACAAAAATAAACTGCATTATCTTATTTAGACATCCTGTAATATGATGCTAAGATGCCATGTGTTGAGAAGATACTAAAGAAAAAGGTAGGAAAATGCCAAGTTCTTGTTTGTACATTAATTAAGTCCAGGTGAAAAAAAAAAAAAAACTTCTCTTAGAAAAGAATTGTCCTTCAGACACTCAATGTTTATTTCCAGACGCAAGTGAAAATGTGTTAACTGAAGGATGGCGTAAACTAAAAAAGATGAAGTTAGATAAATCTATCATGTATAAATACAACACTGGATGACATGGATGGCCATTAGAGAGTTCAATGTGACAATGGTTTACAGGTACATTTGATGAATTAGTGATATGGGAGCTGTAAATAGCCAAAACCATGCGTAATGACAGCTGCTCTGGGGCTGTTGGAGAACCTTACAGATGTCACACAGTCAGTGAAATTGCACTTTTTTCCCCTGTCCTTTGCTGTTGCCTCATTGCCAGGTCTAATGAGCGTTGGAGCGGGCTCAAATATTCATATGCAGACGTTTATGTTTCATTTATGGTGATCTGTTGGAAGCGAAACGAGACTTGTGCACCTAGTTCCACAAAGATTTTGGAATCAGGCGTACATGCAGCTGTAAGCATATTTCTAGTGTTATGCATACACATAGTACATAGTATACATAGTATAGTTTTATACACACATGGAACACCAGACTGAAGCCGCTCACAGTATAAACTGAAGAGAGGTAACATAAAACAATATCGATAAAAGAAGAATGTGTGCACCTTACGCACACTTCAGATCATGTGTTCAGGTTTTCTTTTTAGAGCCAACTGCAGGTGATAATGATAAGATGGAGATGGGAGGGAGAGAGAACTGAAATAATAAAACATGTTCATCTAGGTTGTCATCTTCACTGATTGTGTGATTTTGTTTTAATAATATAAAGTATATACCTAACTTTGATTCATTTCCGTAAGACCATAAGATGAAGAAAGCTCTGAAAAGGTAATAAGCGTTGTGTGACAAAGTAAGGCACGGTAGGTAATGTAGTGAGTCAGATATTATAGAAATATTAAATAGACCTTGAAATAATAGTTTAACTTAATATGCAAGTAAATGCTCCAACCTATATCCTTTCCTCTGGGATAGAAATCTGATAATCAAGAGTGAAAAGTGGTTTTGAAATATTATATTTTCGTCTTATAAAGGCAGCACGAGATCCACAGCTGATCAGTGACATCAAACAGTGCAGCAATACCCACTGATGTGAAACCACCTACACGATGGACTGACTGACAGATGTATTGATTGCAGATCCAAAGTGAATGTCAGTCAATCAATCAGAATTCTCTATTCCTGTCCAACTTTCACAAGTGCTCGAGAGTTGAAGAGCACAATGAAAATACCGTCCATTGTAAAACAAACAATGACTCATTGTTTGTTCTTTGTATTAGATGGCAGAACACAAAATTTATTGTAACAAAAAGTGTCTTTGGATTACTAAACTTTCTTTATTTTGATGGCAGTGGTCATGGTCTTCTGTTAATATATTTGCCTTGAAGTAGCTGATTTAGTGATACACCAAGGAGACACTGAGGCACTGCTCAATGCACCTAGTGCTCCGAATTGACAAATGGCTGAGCATCTCACATGGACCTCAGTCAAAGTCAAGGAGGGCTGTCTATGTGTGAACTTGCTCTCTTAAAAGATATTTCAGTTGATCAACAGAGGTTTTATCCTTCCTTTTTCAAGAGCAACAGCAACAACAGCAGCAGCTGGCTTTCCTCTGCAATTGATTGTGAAAAGCCGTTTGTCTCGTATGTGAATCACTTTGTGGCTCATCACCCACATTTTTACCCCCTCTGAATAGGAGTGTAGAAAGTCAATTTATTTCCCCAAGATTGCAATTTCTCTTGTTTATAGTACGAAAATGAGTTTGTATCGAGATGAAAAGGAATCACATTCTAATTTGTTTGGAGCTTGCTTGAATGTGATAATGAGATTCTGTTGTACACCAGCAATTTTAATATATCTCCGGTGACGATGATGGAAAAAGCCAGTACAATAAATACACGAGCTGGAATCATGTCGTTGTGTCATACACAAGTCCCAAACGTCTTTGTTTCTCTTGGTAATAACCTGGCTTGCTTCAACTTTCAGTCTTAAATTATGCATAAGGAAACTGATAATACTGTTTTTCTGTTTTTTTATTTGCGCACAGTTAAACCACGAGATCAATATGTAACTAGATCCTTATGACACAACTGAACGCTTACACAAGCTTTTTAAAATATTCAGTAGTGAACAGATGGTTTATAATTAGAAGGGACATTTTCTTTTGTCTCGCTTTTTTTTTTTGCAGGTGGGGGCAATCAGAGAGCACTATATACTGTATTCTACATTAAACAGCATATTAACTTAAGTGTTAATTATGGAAAGAACTGCAAAATCTAAGTTTCATATTCACGTGGATGCCAAATGACAAAGTGCTTGATGGATTACTGTATAAGAGGCCAAGATTTCACAATCATTTCAAGACATTACAGCACACATGTAGTGTAATGAGAAAATGTAAATGAAAAAATAAAACAAAGAACAATGAAGGCTCTCATAACTACTTCTTTTTACAACATAAGGTTTGGCATTAAAGTTATAGCTTTTTAACAGGAGGTAGGCAAAATGTATTGCTTCATTTTACCCAGCACTTCCCTCTATTGCTCCCACAGATTACACCTATAATAATATCAACTCTATCTCCCAGTGGCAGAGCTGGACAATTTTCAAAGAGGTGGCCAGGCTGAGGCTTGGTTAGATTACGACGTTTGCTTATGGCCAAAATGTGTGTATGCTGATAGTCCTAGGGTTTTTGTAAACCAGATAGACAAGAAAAAAATGAGTGGCCTAATATATGATGCTGTATCAGATTCAGTATTTACATCCCCAGGCTCCGCCATTGCTAAATCTAACAAGATATATTTATATTGTAATCTGCTGTTGTTTGTGGCAATATTTTATACCACACTAAAGTAATATAGAGGACCTTGGGATAGATGGCTGGGAAAAAAGCCCAGGACTTCAAGAAAGACAACAGAGTTTGTGTCCAGAGTCACAAGTGGTGTTCATGGGTGTATTACGTAGCGAGATTTAAGAGACCAAAACACTTTTTTCAGGTTAAACAAAGATGCTTCAAGCCACTGTTCATGTATAATTGACCAGAAGCACCAATGTTGAGTCTAACACATTCACTCTGCTTTTATTTCAGGAAAATATCTGGTTCTTACTAAATGCTCCACTATGTTCACCAGTTAGTTGCTAACTTTGTCAAATTTCCATTTGGTGGGCATGGAGTGTACAGTGGGTTTATCAGGTTTTTCTCTTAACAGCTGCAAACTGCTGCAGAATTCAACTCTGTTTAATATGTTACCACTGAGCAAAAAGTAAACTTGTGGGTGGCAAACTGAAAAAGAAATGTGTTTGCAAATACAAAGTAGTGCATGTTAACTGGATTCCTGGGAGATTGACTAGAAGAAATATTAACAACAATAGTAACAACAAGCACAAAAGTTAGATCCTTCTAGATGAGATGACAGCAGGCTTGAAGTATGATGACATAAAATATCTATTTATGGATCAATACAGGATTTATTTGACTACTTTGTTGTTCCTGTTTCTAAGAAATCAAGTTTATGTTTTTGCTTTATTTTAATAAAAAGTATCACAGTGCATGAGATGGTGAGGTATGAGGTAATGCTGTCTCCTATATGTGATAGTGAAAGAAAAGTGAAAAACAGGCGATGTTTCTGTTTCTGGGAGCTTCTGGGGAATCCTTGTTCGTGATTAGAGCCAATCAGTGCTGCCTTTTGCTCTGCATAGTCTTATTATTGTTATACCGTGTTTTCTTATGGAAATTTCTCCAGACCATTGTTATGTTAAATGAAAAGGTCAGTAAACAAACAAATTTGAGTAGGTGGTCCAAAGTGCCCAGTACAGTGTGAATATCAATAGAGAACAAATTAAAATAAAATTCAGAAAATAAATGTAAAGTAGTCCTTGTATTCTACCAGAGCATTTACTCTATGGACTGACATCAATACCTGTTGGACGACCTTTCATGCCATAATGTATTTATTGTGTGTTTTAGTGCCAACTTAGTCTTTTGTCCTAACATTTTGTTACAAAGTCCATATCAAGGTCTTAACTTTTATGGTGCAGCAATAAGAGGCATCCTGACTGGAAACAAATTGTCATGGGATGTGCACGGCCCAGGACAGAAGGACTTTGCTGAGGGTGACTAAAACTGCACAGAACATCATTGGTACCCATCTATTCAGCGTCAGTGATATCGCTGAGGTGAGATGTCTGCGCAGAGCCCAAAGGGTACTAAAAAACGATACCCACCACAGCCAAAGTCTGTTCACCCTGCTGCCATCTGGCAAGCGATACAGAAGTATCTGCTGCTGTACCACTAGATTACAGAGCAGCTTCTTTCATCAGGCTGTGAGACTCCTCCACTCAGCCTCCACACTGCGGCATAAAAATGGATTTTTCTTGTGTAGCATAAAGAAAGTACAGCTTGCATTTTGTTACGCAGCCTTATACCTTGAGCCTTCATCACTCAAAAAAACAATACAAAACAAAGCAAGGCTCTACAGCCTGGCTAGCATCTCTGTGAGGCTGCATAAGCACTGCATTGTTTTGAGCTTAATGCTAACCTCAGGATGCTAACAAGCCCTCAAATCGATTTTTAGCAGGTTCTGTATAATATACCATATACCATACCATATTCACCAGATTAGCAAAAACGTATCATTTGACCTGGTAATGGCATTGCATGAATTGCATGCAGATCAACCCAAGGAAAAAGTACATATCTGTAACAAATTTCATCACAATCCAAAAACTGTTGAGACATTTCACTCAAATCAACAAATATTGACCTCATGGTGGCACTTCATCCCCCTTTATCATCTATCCACCCATCGGGGCAGTGATTAGCTCAGTTGGTAGAGCGTCCGCCCCATGTACGAAAGCTCCGTAGCGGCCCGGGTTTGAGTCCGACCCGTGGCCCTTTGCTACAGGTCATTCCCCGCTCTCTCTCCCCACATTCCTGTCTCTCTTCAGCTGTCTCTATCCAATAAAAAGGCCAAAAGAAAAATATTAAAAAAAAAAAAAAAAAAAAAAAAAAATCTATCCATCCATCCAAAAGTTAAAGACACTGGACTAAAATCATAAATGTCAACCTCACAGTGGCATAAAAGGAAAAGTTAGTAAATCACCAAATCCACTAGGCCTCTGGGGAACATCAAAAAGCACGTTTTCATTCACATATTGAGCAAATTTGAATAATTTCTGGAAAATCTGCAAAAGTAAGTGCATAATAATGAGTGTTTCCATCCACGACCATTATACCAGAATTAGGAATAAAGCATTACCATCAGTGGTGCTAATTCTCCAGTCTAGTGCCATTAAGCAATTGCAAAAGAAGAGGCTGCAACTAGATGACATAATTGAAAGAGCGCCTGTCAAACCTGAGCAACATTAGAGTCTTCTCATCACTCCACTCTGATGTTTTCATCTGCTGCCACTCCTCACTAAAAGTGACATCAAGTAACATGCTCCATGTACATCATAATTTATTCACTATGCCTGTTTGAATTGCACTTAATAGCAGTTTGTTTTTATGAATACATGCAATTTTCCACCTAAATGAAGTGTAAAGCACAAATTGAATATGTCCATTAAAGCAAGTGGATGCAAAAGCACAAATGACTGTAGAAAATACAATAGCAATCAATCCCATACTTGTGGAAGATCGACAACATATAGTCATTGCCACCACTGGAGAACAAAGAAAGAATAAAATACACATATTTCATCTACATGTTGGCCTTGCAGTTGCACCCAAGTGTTTTAAAAAATAGCTATGTTCTCTGGTTGTTGTCCTCCTGGGTTCAACTGCCCACAGACTGAAATGCCCCAAAGGTTTTCTTGCTTTTTAAGGCCATTCCTTATTCACCATATGACCAGAATTACCATCAAGCAGTAGGAAATGCTGAGTTCACCTGTTTTTGTTTGTGTTGTATTTCAGTCAAAATAAATTGTCTCTATTATAGGTTACTGTTACTTATTCTTTCACAATACAGTATATTTGGCTTACATTGCAGCTTCTTGTTTATTGATATGGTGTGATTTGAACTTGCTGTTTTTGTTTTTGTGTGGATCCCAAGAAATGTTGTAATATGTGTAGAATTCAGTTAATTGCTAGATGCACAGAAGTTCTTGAGGGTACATAGGGTGGTGAGGTTGCATAGATGTGCTCCCATCTTTCTAAAATCTCCACACCATCACTACGTTTCACTGATGTTCATGTTTCATTAATGGAAGTTAGAGAAATCTCACAACCATAACATGAATATTACTGATAAATGGTGGTTGTTTTCCTATTATCCTGACAAATCAGTAAGACTGCTGTACGTGTATGAAGCACATCAGTGACATTTTCTTCACAGTAATGTCGCACATAACCAAGTGCATCATTAAAACACAAAGGGGGATGTATGTGTTGCTTTTTTCCTGTATGTTTTACCCAACTTAATAAAAGGTGTTGGGTCAAACGTTACGACTTTTATTCAGAAGTGCACAGCATTACTTCAACAGTATTCTCTAAGTTGTGGTACTGCTGCAAGGCGATTCAGCAGACATGCAACCCAGATAATAATGTTGTTACATGTGCTGAGTTTCAAGGTGCCATCGCAAAGGTCTTTCTCACACCGGTGTGAAAACATTCATTAGGAGAAACAGTCAGATAAGGTTACAGAAATGTGAAAGAGCTCTGAGAGCAATGTGTTGAAATAGTTTGTATGTAGGGTCAGCCAGTGTTTTGTTGTCTCCTTCTTTCCACCAGGGGACTTATCAAGTAAGGCAGTGATCTTGAGTGCAAAACGTGGTAGAAAGTGAGTAAGTTTTATTCTTCATAGACGCTCAAACTCTTTAAAGCTTTGTGTTCTCATAAGTGGTTAAACATCTACTGACAAAGCTGAAATGATACAAATGTTGTCCTTTTGTCTAAAGTCCTTTTGTTATAAATATCTCATTATGTCCTCAGTTTAATAAATAAAGAACAAAATTATGTTATCAAGCAGTCAAAGTGTTTTTTTATTTTGAGCAATAGATAATAGGGTACAGTTTTCAGACTGCAAGGAAATGGAACCTTTGTCCTTTTAACAGAGGGACATAGCCTTGATATCTCATCTTCAAGCAACAATACGTGAAATATTTGTCTGTGTATTGTCAGCCACTCATCAGCCTCTCCAACAGTGACTGCATTTCTTATCCACGTGTTTTCAAAAACTACTTGAGTGGCAGGGAAGCTTGTTAGAAGGCTCCACCTGTGGCCACAGAAGTGTTATTGTGATGCATGTTCAAAATGTTCTCTGCCATTGCTGTCAACCATCTTGGAAGTCGTTGAAAAGGGCAGGCACATTCAAAAAATACTTGACAGATGATTGGATTTACCATCTGTCTATTATCATCTATCAAGGGCAAACTTCAACCAATCCAATCAACGATTCTAGCACCATGTATGCTAACCTCATTTAGCAGCCACCATGTTGTTTTTTAGCAAACAGTCAGTTCTTTCACGCTGTCACACACACCAAGCATTAAACCACACCTGTAGCTCATGGCACAGCTGCCAATAGTTCCTCGTTGGACACTGATTGGTCCAGACCAGTGTGGTTCAGATACATGCACATAGCTCGACGCTGGGCAAGATGGATTATTTCGTAATTTTGTGATCTTGCAAGTCCAGCTGCTTCGCAAGGTCACTGAACTGCTGCTTCGCAGAAAGAAATGAGGACATCCAATACGTCAGTCACAAATCATTAACCACCATACTGTTATATGGAACATACCTGTGGAGGAAGTGTCCCTGGTTACCAGGCTGTGGGCATGGAGTAAAAATAGAGGAACTTCAAGAACATAAAAGGTCAAAGTCAGTCACTCAAGAATACGTTGATCCCATTTTTCTTTTTGAATCACTTACTAGTTTAGTTTTTGCAAACTTTAATACAGTATAGTCGGTCTGGCTCAAAGTGTTTCCAGGGATATTTAGAAACAGGATTAGTTATAGATTCACATTACAGATGCAAAAAGAGTTTTACAAGTGGTAATATTTTATGAACCTGCTGTGTTATTTTCCAGCTGTTAACAGTTAGTCCCCAGAGAAGCAAATACCTTAAAGTGTACATAATTCTAAATGAGTATGTGCTTTACACGAAAGGTGGGGAACCTGTGCTTCGTTAAAATAGTGCAGGGATCAATGTAGCAGAGCTGATTAAGTGACAGACTTAATTACCCACATCAGGAAACACAGTGAAATACTGTGGGAGTCCTGGAGCCTTTTGTAAATGTAATTGGACGCTTAAATAGTCACGCTTTTAAAATATTAGTCTATGACTGTTATTTTACCAGTTGCAATTGCAGTTACATTTTAGTGTCTGTCATTGAGTTGTACCTCTACACCACATGATTTCATATATTTTCATATAATTTGTCAGCCAGTCGAGTTGTCAAATAAGATTTCTGGCTCCAGTATTTGTAATTACAAATACTTTGACAACTCCTACAAGTGATAGATTGCTTTTCTGTAAGTTTGTGACGTCAATCAATTTAAGTAATAGCTTCAGCTTTGACCAATACGTAACCGATGCGATATAAAACCTTGTGTTCATTTAATAAAAAATTTAAAAAAGTACCATCTCTCAAAGTCACTCCAGGTGGTATTTTAACAGACATGTTCTTATGTAAAAGTAGAACATGGAGAACAAAGACGGCACAATCTGCATCTTTGACCCACTGAATTTATTTTTATATTCATAACCTTGGAGAACAAAAGATTCTTAGCAGGAAGAAGACGGAATTGAGGAAATTCAGACATAAGAATAAAAAAATATGCCTGTGAGAATGTTCAAAGATATTACTACGATAGCCCCCCACCCTATCTTTCCTCATTTTCATCTTATCAAAGCAAGTAAAATAACTAATTGATTGTTTTGCGTCATTGCACCAAACCCTGAAGCTATTTGCACAGTGCAATGGGGCATCTCAGCAGTGATTCAGTTTAGATTATTGATACCCACGAGTCGATTCAGGGTTGTGTGTCATGATCAGCATCAGCAAGTCTCGACCAGAGTTGAAGGGGGAAAGAGCGGTGGGGTGTGTACTGGATAGCAAGTATACAATCAAGGCCATACGATCATTAAAACATGCAAAAGTTCCAGCATTTCAATAACTCCAATCTATCAAATATCCTGTGAGGTACAGGGCTGGACCATTGAGGTGCTGTGCAGTTTTGCAAAGTTGTTAAAGTTCAAAACTTTGAATTACATTTGTGGATGAAAATGTGCTGTATAAATTAACTTGCCTAATGAGCCCTGCAAATATCAACATCATACTGGCTGTTACTTTGGGACCAGTATGTTGAAGAAACAAAGCAGTTGAAGACATTATCCCCTAGAGCTGTCACGACTGTGGTGAGTGGAGGGGGCTCAGTAATTCTGTCCATGTCTTTACTTCAGTGCATTCCTATACAAAAAAGAACATAATGTGGTAATAAAGTTGAATGTTTTTATAGTATTTAAAGTTACACAGGGAGAGTTTCTTGGAAAACACTTTAGTCAACACATTAAGAAGTACTGCATCTTACTAACTTCGGAAATTCAAAAGTGCCAACGCATTTCTGTGTTTTATGACTCATTCCTGTCAGACTCTATTAGCACTAAACTGATGATGCTGCAATGAGTTTTGCAGATATTTAATCCTAAATATCTAAAGTATTAAATAAATAACATTTTGACCTCATGATGACACTGAATTCAAAGTCAGGGCATCACCAAAGTTAAAACCAAACCACCCACCAGATGTGAATATACTTCCCTGAATAAGTGATGACCTGAATATGTCAGTGGATGACCAACGTCATTAGTATTCATCCTTTGGAGACCATGAATGTCTGTATTAAATTCCATGGCAATCCATCCAATAGTTGTTGACATATTTCAGTCGGAAGTGATAGACCTATTGAGACTGCCATCCCTGGAGCACTGCACTAGAATCTGTACTACAATCAAAGTTTGCAAAGGTCATTTTATCCTCTTTGGCTAAATTATCTCTCTAGACCAAAAAGAAACACAATGATTAAATGACTTAATATCTTTCTTGCTGTTGCTCCTGCTGTTATTTTTAATGATCATTTTTATGATGAACCATGTTGACCGCTGACTACAGTGTCTGCGTTCTTTTCTTCTAGTGACAGAAACATGTCACCTTTTCTCCACTCTCCTCACTCTTCCTCTGCATCTTTTATCGTGCATGAATTAAATAAAAGTAATTTGTGTTTTGCATTAGTTCTTGGAAAAGAAATAATGACTTTTCATATAATAATGATTTCTTTTTTTTAACGTGGTAGGCCTTGAATTCATACTGTTTCTTTACAACCCATCAAAATAAAAACTCAGAGCTGAGAAGAACTGTAGGCTCAGGCAAAAAAAGTACCACTGTGGGGTCGAATATTATGGAGTAATGCCAACATCAAAATAAGGAGTTGAAACCTTTTTGAACTAAGCCACTTCTGTTCAGTGCCACTTAACCTCCAACTATGGTTTTGAATCTAGAACAACGGATGAGCACATTTCGAGTAAGAAAGACAAGTGTGGTACATTTTGATATTCAAAGTTTTGTGTTAAACTGAAAGGCTGTTTGACCACAGCTGTCTTTGAAGGCTGAGTACTTTTCTGTGACATTGTGTTTCTGTCTCTTTGAGCTGATTCTTGGAAATAGATTAAAAAGTGATGGAAGTGATTGTTTTGGGTCTGAAAGTAAACCTTGAACAATACTTGATGTCTGAGTAATTGTTGTATTAAAGAAGATCAGGACATTGACCTGTGGTAAAAACATCAGTGATATATGCATATACTTTTTTATATGTACATATTTTTATTTTATTTTAAGTTTATATTGGTTTTTACGTCTACCTGTTAAGCTCTTGATGGTTTTAGCTGTATCTGTATGTACATTGAGAGCAATGTGTGACCGGAGTCAAAGTCCTACACACACCTGGCCAATAAATGTGATTCTGATTCTGAATCCAGGGAGGCATCAATCCATGCATGTTAAAACCTTATTCTCAGTTCAGTGATTTCCTTTGTAATATGAGGCCACTTCAGGTGTAGGAGTGTACTGAGAATGACTGTATGATGGTACGTATCAGAGACAGTGATGGTCTCATCTCAGCTACGGTAAGATTAGAGCACATCATAATGATAGTCTCATAGCCTATTATCACCTGCTATCAGTGTGTCAGCTATGGATAAAAAAAAATGTCAGGTGCCAAAAAGATATTAGACTATGACCACCACAGTCAGAACAATGGAGATGTCTCTTTTCTACTTGAGAAAATGCAGGTATGCTGCAATGTAAAAATGCAAAGTTTCCAACCATGGAAAATCTTGTCTCATTTATTCAGACTCACTTCAGTTGGGAAGATAGCTTGTTGAGATGACTCCCAGCAAACATGTAATTTTACAAAGACAATGATGTCAAGACTCATGTCACATATACTGGAATAATAACTACCTTGGATCCAAGGAAACAATAAGTGGACTGACGTCTTTTCCACATACAGTGCGCTATGGTTTCATAGAGCATTTCTGTCACACACAAGTTGTACTGCCGCAGTGCTAAAGGGCAACACTCATTGGCAGGCGTCACAGATCATAGCATCAGTTTAGGGACATATCACACATTGGGTTCATCCAGGCACGTCACACATACAGCAGAAGGAGTCAAGTTAAAGTAAGGCGTGAGCCAGGAGCCCACTACATAAATGGTCTCGTAGAGCATCAGTCTGAAAACACATTCAGCACAACAAAAACATGATTCTGCCAATCATGGTTAGTGCCAGTACTGATCCCTGGTAGTTGTAGAGTTCAGTAACGAGTGAATGCACTTTAAATATGCAGCTCACAACACGAATTAGCCAAGAAATCCCTAAATATCTGCTCTCTCAGGAAAGATAGCAGACCACAATCAAAACAACGAAATGCCAGCAGAGAAGAAATCTTTGTTGTAGAAGTTTTTAAAAACGTGAGCTTTTGTCTGATGGAGTGTTTAAACCTGTCCCCAGTGCTCAACAGTCTATAACATTCAGAAACAAACAGCAAAAACCTGCTTTGGAAATAATAAAGGACTCACCAGTTTGTCTTGATGAAAGGAATAGATGACAACAGCTCTGCAAAAATGCATCAGTCTTAAATGCATCAGTTACAAACTCTCCCAAGATTTCACAAAGAACTAGAGCTTTAACAGCCTGTGTTTTCGTGCTGATCCATCACGTACTGGAGTCATGATCCGGTGCATGCGGCCACACGCAGACTTCACATAAGGTAGATTGATGCATTGTAATGCTGCACCGAAGCTAAGAGTCACGAGTTCTGCCTGAAAACTTCCAGCCATTAGCATCACATGCTTAAGTTAACACAACAAGCTGGTTGGTGTTCGAGTCACTGACACTGTGGTGAACACAAATTTAAAGCCGAAACTGGACAACTTGCCCGTGTACTTTTAGTCAGTTTGGATTTGGGTTCCCAGTCAGCTACAACAGCAACAGAGAGAGTTGTGTAATAAGACAAGGACGATGTGTCTGGGTTGCCCCATCACAGTAGGGTGTATGAATATTGGTAAATTTTGGTGCTTTGAATGTTTACATGTATGGGACTAAATGAAACACTCCCCCTCAACATTTTTTTTATTTTTTATAATTCTATTTATTTTGTATTTTCAATAGCATAAGAGATGCTTTTCAGTTATATAGTATACCAACATTTCCAGTGGGCAAACTTTTACACTTGCTAATGCTTGCACTACAGCCTGCCTTATTTGTTTAATCCCCCAACGAACCCAACTGTGGTTCCTAAACCAGGGGGAGGAACTGAAACTACTTATGTTACACCCCTGTAAAGAGCGTCCCTCCACATCTTAATTGGCTGAAAAATCAGTGACTGTTAAAACTCTTGTAGAAGAGTCTTAACCCTGAAATTTTATCATCTGTGAATCCACGAGTAGGCTAGTAAAATATCCCAAACTCGGTCTGTCTAATATACTGCAGTAAAGAATAACAATCCGAAACACAGCTGCAACCTGTAGGGGGTTTCTGTATGAGCCCAGGCGTCGGTGTGTGAATGGAGCTGTGATGGAGTGAAAGTGATGAAATGACGCGGAAAGTCGACGCGCATCAATGATGATGAAATAGGGTTAGAGAGAGCGGCAAATCCTGGTGTTTTGATGGTCGTCATCACGGATTGATGCCCATCGAAGCACCAGGATTTGTCAATCCTCTGTCACGCTGCAGGCCTACTTACAGTATAGGCCTATATACACACTTAATAAATTGATTATGAAACAATAATATTGTTGTAAGCAGATAACAGATATTCTTTGCCCAGCTTGTCTTTAACTTTTTCTCAAAAATGTGTCAAGAAACACCTGTGAAGAAAGCCGTGATATAACAAGAAGGTGGGGGTCCTTTATAACAAGGACACGAGCGAATCAAGGTTCAGAACAATGTTTTGAATGTCATTATTTTCAAGTAGGAGCAGTGCCAAAGGCCGTTGATTGTAGAAGAAATAGAAAAGTTTCTGATGTCTAACCAAATTCTGTAGCTCTTCTTAAGTTTTGTGAGTAAAAGTATTGTTCATGTCTTGCCCTCTCTGGCTTTATGTCCTTAAAAGTGTCCAGGTTTTCTCAAAGGCCTTTTATTGTTTGATACTGTTGAAATCTTTGTACTTGTTAAGTATGCACCTATCTCTTTGTGACAATAAAGCACCTGGCATTCTTAAGAATGTTATGAGTTCTGTAATACATTGAAAAAATGTTCTTGTATAACGAAGTTTAGTTATTCGTTTGTGTTTGACTTCTCAGCTGCAGGTGAAAACAAGACTACAAGTCTACAGCCAGGCCTGCAGCTCTGTGAGGCTGTACTTACCAGGGGGTCTCTCAAACTGTGGGGAAAAGAGCAGCTGAATTAACATGATTTATGTATGGGAAATAAATAAATTCAAGTTTGCTGATGCTATCATGGTGACCTTTATTTCACTACAATTTAACTTGGATCTTTTTTTTTTTAATTATTTGCTTCCGCTTTCATTAGAAAGAATAAATGTGGAGTGGAGGCGTGATCTTTTTTTAGCCTCTGGAGGGTGGCATGAAAATTTTGAGAAGGACCAACATGGCCACAGCTTTACCTTGATCATCATATTGATGTATTATATTGATGGTAAATGATTACTATTTACCATTTTAGTATAGCATGTTAGCATGCCAACATTTAGTTATTAGCACTAAACACAAAGTATAGCTGATGCTGATGGAGATGTCATTAGTTTTGCAGGTTAGAAAAAACAACATTGGGCAAATTTTAATTTTGACCAGATGATGGTGCTCAATGAAAGGTCAGAGGATTAGACTTACAGTTCATCCTCTGGGGAACATAAACGTCTTTGCCAAATTTCATGGCAAACCATCTAATAATTGTCTAAATATTTCAAGAACAACCAAAAGTGTTCAGCTGTTGGTGCCAGAGGAAAAGCTAGGCAATCACCAAAGTCATGAGGATTCATTCTCATGGGGGCCACTTTTCCTCAAGTACCCCTCACTGCAAGCTTGAAGTCGGGGTGGGGCTACAAATTGTTCACCGCTGTCAGTAATAATTGCTGATGCTGATAGCTGTAGGCAGTAGAGTCATAACTTACTGTGCTTGCTGGTGATGTCTAATGTTTCTTATCATCAGTTAACAATATTTATTCAAACAATTCCTTCCTCAATCAGGACCTTTGTTTTATTGAGAATACATAAAACTAAACTTGCCAGTGGCTATTATTCAATATGTAGCTACAAAAGTCCAATTTCACACTAAGTTGACAAAGAAAAAAAATAGAAACTAGAAGGACAAGCAGATTAGAATCAGAAATCCACTTTCACATCCAAGGACGCTGTTCAGGAAAGGATTTCAATTACAGCATGTTTGCTAAAAAACAGTACTACCTGATGGCAGTAATTATTACTGTGGTGGGTGTGAAAAAAACTCAAATATAACCAGTGCAGATGATTCCCCCAACCCTCCACCTGAGAAAAAAAGGGTGTCAAGAAGCATTCTCACGTTATAGCTGTCTCCACCTACAGTTACTATGGTTACAGGTGTTGCAAGGTTAGCAGAAAAGGCACTTTTATTTCACAAACAAACAGTGCCCATGTCACTGTGTCCTGCACCATTACAAAAGAGTGACTCTGAGTGAGGCTGGGACCCTTGTGTGGACCAAGCAACTAGGCAGACCCCGGTTGAAAGCAGTGACCTTGATCCGCTTCCAAGAGGCCTCTGGTGTGGTTTGTTGCAGCTCTTTGTGGCACCAAAGAACATGAATATAAAATCAGAAGCATGAAAGTGCTGCATTACCTTCTGTCAGTCACTGGTATTTATTTTTCCCCATGTGGTGGCTGAGGATGACATGGTATAACTGTAACTCTGTTACATATCTATCTATATAACTTCATGTTTGCTCCTCCAGGTTCATTTCTAAAGGTCAGTGTGAACAGGAAGGCTTACTTACTTCAGGTATTCTGGTTGGATTTGGAGAAGCAGACAGGGATCCCAGCACCAAAGCAGAGCAGAGTATTGCTCTCATCAAAAACTGTATTTCCTGTGTATTCTTGTCCTGACAACATAGTGATGGCACACGTAATAATAGCACAGATGGGGCTCCCACAACATTAGATCCTTTTCTTGGAATTGATCTAGAAGGATCTTAATACCCTGCTGTCTTGCTAAAGCAAACATGAAAACGTGTCTGTTTTTTCACCTGATTGCATAAAAAATGAAGCTTAAGAAGGCAGAGTGCCTTGAAGAACTTGCTTTCTGTGCAAATATTCTTTTGCTGGAAAAAAGAAAATCCTGCCTGGTTTTCACACCAGCTTTCTTTGGTTCTTGCTAAACCTGTCTCTATATACCTTACAGAAAGGGCTTAGAAGTGAAAACTCAAACCTAGGACAGACACTACGCTGTAGTGTTAACGTGATCTTTTAACCCTCAGGGGGTCAGATCTTCGATGTGATGCATCTGCAGAACGATATAAGGGAAAAACCCTGGTGTCATTGAACCTTTTTCTAGATAATTGCTAGTTTATTTCCCTAGCTGCAGTGACATATCTTCTATGGGTAACATAGTAATGCTGCCATACATAGCTGTACTGTTTGTACCCACCAATACATGAAGAACCATCTTGGTTTGAAGTCTTCCAAAAACAGTCAAGAAGATTTTATTTTAAGACAAGTTATAAGACTGACTTTAAAGTAATTTTATTTCTGAGGGAACAGTGATTGGACAAAGATGATTTGAGGAAAATAAGCTTGGATACTCCTTTTGATGGCATACAGGAATAGAAATATACAAATGTGAAGTGCCTCTTCTGACTCAGCTGAAAGTTTCTCTTACTTAAAGAGCTTTAGTGAAAGCACACAGGTAAAAATGGTTTATGCACATGGCTGTACTTTCTCTAAAATGCATGGTTCTACCTCAACCATGACCAACTTTTTTAATAGAATATTTAAACATGTGGCATGTTCCAAGCAGATGATAAATCATCCCATCTGCCTCCTCTGTATGAAAAACACAGAATAGTAATGCAGTAGATAATCTTGTTTAATTTAAACTGATAGTCTTTGAATATAAGTAATTTCCTAAAATAGCTGGACACTGTAGTTTTTAACAAACATTACTCAAATGAGGAAATAATGCATTTTTTGGGGGGACTATTTCCAGCAGGGGATTAAGGCCCCGATCAGACAGAGTGCTTTTCTGGAGCCTGGGGCAGCTTTTTTGTAATTGTTTTCGATGAGAGTGCTTTGATTGCAGCGTTTGCACTGCTGAGCACCCCATTTTTCCGCTCTGTGCACCTTGCGTTTTTGCAGGAGTGTTCGGAACCCCCCCGAGTTGAAAAAACTTCAATTCAGAGCATAAAAGCTGTGACGTCATTTGCCTTTTTCCTTATATGATTTTCACAAGCATACTTATCATGATTTGAACAGAGGGCCAACAGCAGGCCGTGAGAGAAACTAAACCCAAAATTTAGGGCTTATGTCAAAACACAACATGAAGCAAATGACTCCCTGAGTCTTAAACCCACTGTCATCATCCAGCGTTAGGCTAGTCCCCATGATTTCTCATCATTTTGATTTTGAAATTAAGCTCTGCCTGCTGGAGATCTAATACACCTTTGGTGCTCCAGTGAGTCTTTAAAGTACTATTATTTACAGATAGATAGTTTAATGTGTTTCTAATGATTTTAAATTAACAATTGTTGGTTTTGGTCTTTGCAGTGGATTTGTTAATGGTAAGAAAAAGTACCTTTACACGGTAAGTATTATCCTGTAATGTAGGCTGACAAATACACAGAAATACCAGAAAAAAAAACAGGAACACCTGTGAAATCTGGTTCAGTTCATGCTAAAGTAAATAGAAGTCAAAAACATTGGTCCTGCTCACATATTCGATCAAATGTAATCATCAGATATTAATCTGCACAGAGCAACTAAAAAACCTATTCAAACTTCTGGTATAGAGAGGAAGTTAAAGAACTTGATTATTGATAAGGAGCACCACACAGTCAATAGTCGCGTGTACTAAAAGCCTTTTTGCAGTCGTGCCAATAAAGTCTGTACTCTTCAGCAAAAAAACATTATTGTTCATTAGGGAAACAACATTGTGGTAAATATGTAATAAATTCTTAACACCAGACACTACTTGTGTCTCAGCTCGTACCTACAGTTTACACTGGCGTCTTTTAGATATTTTACGCCTTTTAAAAAGGTGGTATTTCTAACCTTGAAGCGAGAATGCTATAGCTTTTTAAAGAAACACAATAACAAATTTACATTTAATTCATGAACCAAAAAACTGAACCTTTGCTCAATACAGCACCCTCAGGGGGTTTGACAATACAACCTTTCTTGGTCTGGTATGAAAAGTAGCTTATGGTGGTTAATGTTAGCTAAGTTAATAGATCATTAGTTAGTTCAGACTTCAGAGTTCAGAGTTTTCTCTACTTGTCTACTTATCCTCTACTTGTCCTACTCTCAATGTTTTATAGATTCAGTCCGTGTGATTGTCATTACATTACATAAACAATGTTAACACAAAGTACTTTTGGTTGCCTACATATAAACCATCCATAACACAGTGCACAGTTGAGATATTTTTCATTTAACTTGTATATTATCTTAATATATACTGCAGCTCCACACCTACACGATTTCAAACACAGTTACAGTGATGCATTCAATCCAATGCTTTTGCAATTCCTTGCCCATGTAGACAGCGTTGATAAAAGCACCCCAGAATTCAAACAAACAACTGCTTTTAAAATGTCTGAGAGAACACACTTGCGGAAGAACTTGAACAACAAGACAAAGACAGAACAAAGGCTTATAATTACAATTCTGCCATGCAACTGAATGTAAAACGTCCCTCCAACCGTTTGTCAAGGTGGTGCATAATTTCATTTTCTGTGAACATGAGCCATTGAACTCCATGGAAATGCTCCATGGTAACACCAGTCAGCCCACACTGATTAGAAGTTCTCAAATAATAGTGGAGGTGATTTGGACTGGAGGTGGCCCTGCTGCAAAGCACAATCCTGCCAGATGTGATATCTGTCCACTTATTACACATATTGTGTAGACCTCTTGAAACACACACACACACACACCCCTACAAAAAAGTCCAAAGTGAGTAATCATGTCAATGGTGTCTCTCTGCACCCTGTGTTTCTGTTTTTTCTGATGGACTGTAAAGTAAACTGCTGCAGACTATAGCTGCTGTTAACTAATATCAGTTCAATTTGTTAGCTGGGTTGCCCAGAGACAGGAAGCAGAGCCAATGTCAATCCAGACCAGAACAGGGCAAGCAGGGAATGTAACTGAGTGCAGCAGCCTCTATGGACATGATGGCAGAGGTAAAGAGACTGAAAGAGGACATTCATGGAAGAAGCAAGCAGAAATCATTGGACAAGAGTAAATCTGGGACCAACATTTAGGCGAGAACTTCATGAAATAAAAGGCTGAAAGACAAGATGCTGAGTTGGGATTTTTATCCACTGGACTAGTAAATTATATTAGCTGGATGCTATGTCTCGTGTTGTTGGACTTGCTTGATGTTTGGCTTTTAGCAAAGTGGTCGACAAAGCAATGTAATAAGAACAAATACACATGTGCAACTGTCCATATTTACAGTGGTATTTCACTCTGAGACTGGGGACACTAAATTGCTAAGGCTATGGTCCTGTTTGGGCCACTTTGGTGCTCTATAATTTCAACTGTCGGGATTAATGGATCAAATATAAAAATTGTTTGAAATCTAGCTATGAACTGGAAAATGATTGGTTCACTAGTATTATATAACAAATGTTTGGTGTGGAAAGATGAAACATTTTCTAAAGACTGAGGGCACTTTCTTTTCAAATAAGAAGAAGAAGAAAAAAAAAAAGAAATTCCAGGTGTGTGTGGTCCTCCGGCACATTATGGAAACTGGTAGGCTGACAGCGTGTTGAGAGTCTTGATAATCCACAATACATCCCAACTGCAGCTGCAGCAGTGTGGCTACAAGACTCTTACCTGATAATCACCTTTGTGGTGTGGGAACTGTTGTCTTTTGAAGTTTAAAATGTTTGACTTTTACTTTAGGCACAACTATCAGGTACATTGGGCCCACACAGCGTTCTCTCATTTTATCACATTTTATGTGCCATGCTAAAAAAAGTTGGAAAAGAAGGAAAATTATAAATCAATGCAACAACGACATGATTCCAGGCCTACAGGCTTGAACTTCTACAAGAAATTATGCTGGAGAAAATTACATTTCCTGACCTCCTGAAGTGAAATAACAGTCCTCCCATCCACACTGAGCTGAGGTGTTAATACCTCCTCCCGCCTGAAAATACTGTTCTAGCCTCCAACTTGTAATGAGATCCTTTATCTGAAAAATGTGTAAGCACTATGAAAGCTGATGAGATGTCGTGTTAAAGACATTTCAGGCATTACTATGAAATGATGCTAATATTTACGCTGAATTCACACCGTCAGCATCCAATTGTTTAGATCAGCTGCAAGCTGCGAGACATCACAGACAACGGTCTTTCCATCTTTAAGATGGAAGTGCACATTTCCACCTGACTGGACTTCTCCAGACGAAAACAAAAGCACCACACAAATGCTCTTAAATTCAGCATCTCTTCCTCTGAGCAGCTTGAATCATTTACTGCCTTCTTGAGTCGTGGCAGCAGTGTAATGTCTGTGTTAATAACATCTCTCACTCACAGTGGCTTATCTCCTTTGAAATGGTCCAGAGCATCGATGACTCATATGATTCTTGCTCTTCTGTTTTGTTTTAAGCCATTTTCCCAGATGCATCTCCTGCCTGGGATGCCTGACAGACTGCACCGCTGCTTTATGATAGCCTGCTGCTGTCTGAGGTAATTTATACATAACCTAATATTAAATATTCTCTCCAGGTAGCGTACAAAGTAAAGGATGCTATAATGTCTGGTTTATTAATGATGAGGCTAACAGTTAGATATAGATATTTAACTGCTTTCAGGCAAAAACTAATAAAAAGATTTAGGAACAGTACAAAATGATGCTTTAACATGGATAACTCAAGCTGAGCTAAACCAAACGGCCTGTAACAAACCTGTATAAGCACTTTTCAATGTCTTCAGTAGAAACCTACAGGCTTATGGCTGAATCACACATTGGTGGTTTTGCTCTTTTATGGCGGCAGGTGTCACACCAGCTTTGTGCTTTAATACCACAATAACATTCCCGTAAACATTTGTAGCTTTTCCTCACATTAAATACAGTTTTTTTTTTCATATCACTGAGCCTAATTTAAAGGCTCAGTAGGCTTTGTTGCACAATCATCATCAGTTTTGGCATTCAATGATTATTTTATCAAACTCAAAGACCAAAATAAAGGTCAAGATCATGAAAATAATGCTAATCCTTTATCCAAACTACTGATTACAAAGAGCTTCACAAAAGGCAACACCTGATCTATAAAAGACACAGTCATGTATACAGCTTTGAATTTGTGTTTTAAAACAGTCTCCATTCACAAAATCACAGTGTAACCTTTAACTATCGACCTGTGGACACCAGCTGCCAGAATCCCAGCCATGCAGTGAATGGCAAATACCAATAAAAAAAAAATAACATGGATGATTGCATTTTAGCCTGTTAATTTAATGACAAACTAACTCATTAAAATCAACCAAATCCCGACATCAACCATCATAACAGAGAGAGGAGGCTGGAGAATGTTTCAGCAGGACTTAGACTAATTGGAAGAGATGGATGCAAGCGAAGCTTAGAGGAGGTGAGTCTGGAGGCATGAAAGTAAATACCAAGACAAAATGATTCCCATGACTGCACTAAGTCTTTCTATTTAATACTTATTGCTTTGGCCTTGTTTGTTTTGCTCCTGCCACACATTTTGCTTTAGTTCACTTTTATGCTAGTCCAACTTTGTTGCAACATCATCTTATAACAATCCTTCAGATTGGAATGAGGCTTCTGTCCTCTTCCCTCTTTCTTTGCGCTGCTTGCTTGTTGGAATCGGTCTCATTCACCAGTGCCTCATCTGGTGATCCTCAGGATTAAGTGATACATGGCCGTGAAGATAGTTGTTTATTTGTATCCATCTTGGACGTTGCGCATAACAAAACACAGCACAGCACAAGTATGTATTTGCCTTTTTAGGATTCTTCAAATGAAATCAGTGAGCTTTTAAAAAGCCCTTTGTATCCAGCTTCAGGCAGCTTCTGGCACAACAGTCAATACCCACCGCCTTCCATCTAATAGTCCTCCTCTTAGGGAAATACAAAGCTGCAAGCTGAGGCCTTATTCTTTATTTGCTGTTTTGTAACTATCAATTTGGACTCTTTTTTTCTTCATTAGCTGTCTAGAAACTTTTATAAAAAGGGAATATTTTGAAATTAAGCTTGGTGCTATTTAATACCAAGAGGGAGGGCTGAGACAATTATGCCTGTGAGGCCTTTATCTTTACCAAATAGGATGTACAATAAACAATTGCATCTAAAACTGCACTTAATTTTCTCCATTTAATTATAGGCCATTACTGCAATGAGGTTATAAGAGTAAAAAGAGTTTTTTTCCTGTTCTTTACATTATTTTTTCTTTAATTGGAACTGCCTGCTGAATTCCACTGAGGTCAGCAGCTGTTTTGCAGTGTTTCTTTTTTAAAGAAGTGAACTCTTGTTTTTCTCATTTGATGTGCCAGTGCTCTTAGCAACACCTGTTCCGAACAGGAGATATCATTCAGCATGACGCTGCAGAGAGGCTGCGTGATCACGGAAATCTAATTTTAATTGTGTACCTGTGGATCCTCCCCTGTTGTGTCTCAGAAAAACACTCTCTCCTCAGGTCTCAGCTTAATTTGGCAATGTACAGCAACAGCACTGTCACACACTGAGGCCA
Source organism: Sciaenops ocellatus (assembly GCA_033000465.1). Lineage (NCBI taxonomy): Eukaryota > Metazoa > Chordata > Actinopteri > Sciaenidae > Sciaenops > Sciaenops ocellatus. The sequence goes on from CP136873.1 coordinate 16,543,011, forward strand.
CAGAAGATTTCAGTCCCTATAAAGAAAAGCAGAAACACGCACACACAAACACACATTTAGACAAGTCGCACAAACAACATCTTAAAGCCAACTCTCTTTGTTCCTCTTCCTTTGCGATCAGTGTAATTTTAGCGAGGGAAATCAATCAGAGATAATGGTTTCTACCTGGATTCACCTCATCGTTCTGCTCCTTGAAAAGAGTAATATGCTGTGTATTCAGTTTGTGTATTATTTGCCGACAGCTTTACAACTGGCTTTTAAACTCACAGAGCCGGTGAATACGTCATTCCGAAATCGTGAAAGCAAATAAATTGCGAGGAGCGATAAAAACAGTTACACTAAATGATGCGGTCTGACTGATTGTGCTTTCTGTTGACTGTGATAATGTGAACCAGACGTGAACTTCAAAGTGCAGTCGCCATCCCTCAGAGGCTGTAACGAAGCCTGGACGACAAGCAGAGTCAAACAGGAGGACGACGAGGAATACTAAACACCCGAGTCAATGCCAGCTGACGGCTCATAACAGATTGAATGATTTCAGGCAACTGCAATCCCAAATCCAGACACATCTCAGGCATTTTATCAGCATCTGGAAGTGCTGAGATTCATTGGGACGTATGCTGTCCAGAAAGCAAGAAAAAAATGTTGTACGTGAAAGTGAGCCGATTGCTTTTTACATGAGATTTCATACAGGCCGCCTATATTGATCTCCTTTTGCACACAGAGGTCTTGGGTGGTGATGAATGTGAGAAAAACGAAGAAGATGCTATTGCAGGTCCTCTCAGACAGCATACAGATGAAAGAGATAGATGCAGGGTGCACAAACATCACAGTGATAGTTTTTTCTTCACACCTTTATAAAGCAGCCTGAAAATAGCAGTTTTTTTGTCACCCACGAGGTACAAGAAGAAAATACACACAAACGGGAGGAGAAAATAAGCTCTAGAAAGCAATGTACTTCAGCGTTTTAATCTGTGAAAAACTCTCTTTTGAAAAGAGACGACACACCAAAAATAGACAGAACTGTGTACATGTGATGTTAAAAGTCTGAGCAACCAAGCAAGCACATAAAATGTAATTAACAGAAGTAAAGATTAATATTACTTTTAAATAAAGAAAACAATTATTTCAATATGTTTTTATGTGGGTGCAACATTTGAGCATTAAATGCTATTAGATTCTGGCACCAGAAATAAACTAATTTCACTTTTTTTTTTTCTTGGAATACAAACTAATAAAATATGAGTCTCAAGTTATAACCCTGAACAGTGGGTATTGCCGTTTTGCCAATATTTAAAAAGGTCCTTTTGGCAGAAACTGAATGTAATTTGCATAACTATATTTTCATTAATATATTAACACCTGAAAATAAGAATTGTTATGTTTTTGTTGTTGTTATGTTAGAATGAACCACAGCTCCTCTTCCACAGTGACCGCCGTTGTGAACCACCATGTTCCCGCAGTAGACCAGAAGGGACAATCTATTTGCATATTTTGTGAGTTTTGCAGCCACTATAGTTTCTCCTTCACGCTTGCAAAGAGACGGTGAGGCGAGGGGTATTCAGTTACTACTTTAAAGTCTTTTCTGTTTGTTGGGTACTTTCATTCACATGTTTATAGTGACTTGAATTATTCTTGTAAAACTGCTTAACTTAATAATGGATCAGATGACTTTGTGTAATACAGACGAACGACTATGCATAATCAAGAAGTCAAAATAAATAATTCAGCCTTAAGGGGATAATGATGCTTTAATGATAGTGTGTCTAGCTGTCGGTAAATGTTGGTGCTTCAGTCCTTCATGTGTGTGGTGTAACAGAAGTAATTTGATTAAGACAAACCCGTCAAATTGATGTGATGTAAGGCTTGATTGACAAGTGCAGATACAGATTAACTTGCTATTTGTTTGCTCTCTTTATCAGCACCTTTAAACTCATGTTAAGTCTATACTTCATTTAGATTGATTGACTGATTTTGTGAAATGTTACACACTGAACCTGTAAGTGTTATATATACATACATATAAACAGGGTTGGTTGGGTCATTTTAGCCACTCCATTGAGTGCGCTGATGATAAATGGCACGTCCTTGAGTGAAACACGCCTCACGATGCAGAAACACCAAACAGAGGCAGACGTGGTGGCTGGATCATCTCTTAGAAAAGTGTTTGTCTAGCTGACATATTGAACGCCTGGGAAGCGGCATTGATGTCAGCTCCCTCGGTCATTCATGGGCGTCGAAGGGGCCATCGATGAGATTGATTCATGTGGAAGATGACTCAGAGAAGCAAATTACAGGGTCAAACGATGCCAAGGGCGTTATGTTGATGTTCTCCATTAATAAACAGACCAACTGGTGTTTATTGTCATCTCTTCGGATGTCGTATTACCAATAAATGAGGTCATAAGGCTAAAGCTATTAGGGAAGAATACAGCATATAAAATACACCTGCTTCATTACATGACATACCCAGGAGGGGATACATAGAGTGCTTCACCCACACTGACAGAGACACTGCAAATGTGTTTTCAATACTGAAAATGAAACTCTTTTATTCTTATTGAGGAAAAGTATAGAGTCAGAGATTCGGTTTCCTCAAGGGAATTTTTCAGCGTCTGGAAGAAGATGCTTCTTATGTATCACAACAGTGTGGTGTCTGGGTGTTGACCTTTTCAGTTCTTTGTGAGCGAGGGAATCGTGCCAAAGAAGATTCTGAGTGTCCAGAAATCCATAGTTACAAGATCTTAACTTTCTGAATAATCTAAAATCAAGGCTGAGACTATTCTGGAAAACTGTAAACATCATCTGCATTACATTTTAATTAACCACTGGAGCAGCGTCTGATTTTTTTTTTCTTCTTCTAATTATGAGGCTTATTATAAGGTTCAGTTATGCATACAATCATTTCATAAACTATTTCTCCTCTTAAATGTGTTATTATTGATATTGCTATAATTTTTGGCATATACAATAGTAGACATGCAAATTATTTGTTTCTATAATTTTATTCAAATTGCAGTAAAGGCTTGCTGCAGCTCCACATGATTCTGTACGGGAACTGACTGACTTAATGTATAATTGTAAAATTTACACCCATTCAATTAGATATGCCAGAATAATTAAATGTCTGTTCTGTCCTTTGGGATGCTCCAATCATCCATCCAATATAGAGGCAGTGTAACAGAGTGGGTACTTTGCTGAATGGTCAGCTCAGCTGAAGATCACCATATTACCACTCCACTACAGCCATGAGGGGCAGGAGCCATGACTCCACTAGGGACACGGATGTATCGCCACTGTCTGTTGCAGTCCCCAGCAGGGTGTGCTGTAGATACAGTGGGTGGGGTGGCTATCGGGGGCGAAGGCACATACATTCATGGTTGTAAAGTTGCGGGCTTACTGCTGCCTCAGTGGCATCAATCAATCACATATGACATATGGCCGTGGTGCATTTTACAAAAAATGTAAAAAATCAAAACCATAAGACAAACTGATTGAGAGTTACACGTCATGTTTCAAATCAAAGGAATGCAGTTGAAAAGTAGGCAGCTGGCTGATTGAACACTTCAGTTTCCTGTCAGAAACGGCTGAGTTGAAAATGTAACTATAGCATACACTTAAAACGACCTTGTAGGTGCTAAATGAATCTCTTTGTTTTTTCCCTGTTGACAGCGGTGCATTGCTTAGCTTCCATGTTCGTCAATCTGCTTCTCAAAAATGGGGGCCTGCCAACCGCTGTCTACTGTAGGTAATACACAACTGGATATTTCATGCAACCCCACTTCAAAAAAATCTGTTTTTTATTCTGTGAAAAGCTTTTTTTGGAGATGCATAGCTTTCATCGGACAGCACAGATATATTACCTCCCCATACTCCTAAATCCATCAAGAAAACACAGCCATCACCTCTCTCCCCTGACTCAATTTCAGCTGCATTTCAGTGATGCATCATGCGAGCTGAAGAGGGGAGCTTATCGTTTTCCACATTTCAAGTTGAGGTTAGGGTAAATAGTTGAAGTATCTCAGTACTTAACATAAATAAATTGATGCCAAAGAGTAGCTATATTTGCCAGAGGTTTTTTTTTTGTTGTTGTTGTGGCCTGGGGTTCTCTGTGGACAGTCGACCAGCAGCTGAGCCTCTCAGATAAGCTCCCAGCCAGAGAGAAAGAGAGGGAACAAAAAAAAAAAAAAGCCGAGTGAAATAAAGAGCAGGCCAACAGCGCTGTGTGATTGAGAAGAACTCCATTTCACAGTAAAAAGCACGTGGAAGAGGGAGGAGGTCGCAGGCAACAGAATGGGAATGGGAGAGTGCTGGTGGGGGGGCGGGGATAAAAGGCACAACATAGTATTAGGATACGGCCTGTGGGAGCTTTTTTATTTTGGGGGGGGGGTTGCAAAAGCATGTCGGTGACTGCACCCTTCAGTGCCGCACTGCAGGGAAGGCAAGTTTGGTCAGTCTCACACTAATGGTGGTGACAGGAAGCACAGTAAATGCTGAGGCTTTCTGTCTGTCTGTCTGATGCTTGACTTTCTATCTCTCAGTGAATGACTGCAAGCCTCTCCTCCACTCTTTGCTGATGTCCTGATGGTGTTCACAGGGTATTATTTAGAGGATCCCATTTCTCTTTGGAGGTAGCAGAGTATCATCATCATTCTAAGCCTGAGCAATCTCTTGTTCAACAAATACAGTTATTCTAAGTGTTCTGTTCCATTCAGTAACATTTTGAGATAATCGGTTTGTGTATTCTATAAACCTGCAGGACTACACAATGCAACATTTTACAACAAATGGAACCGATGATTCCTTGACCAACAGTTTTTTAAATATTACATTCTAGATAGATTTCTCTAAGTTTTGTTGATTCATGAGGATAATTCTTCATCAATCTGGTTAGCCGCTGACTTTTCCACTACTAGGTTAAAATTCAAAGTACCAAAGCGGACATGAAGAAAGATGTTTTAGACAGAAGCCCAGCAGTGACCTCTGTGGCTGTGAAATTAAGGCAAAAAAAAAAGAAAAATTTCATCTCAATGGCCAATTTTCCCGATTGTGAGAAATTGGGTGAATCTTAATTTAACTCACCCGTTCAAATTATGAAGGCTTAGATATGCATAATTAGTAGTGTGTCAGCGCTGATTGACAGGTGGGTGCTGACACAAATGGCTGGTGCTGGCAACCGGGCTTCATTCGGCTCTACACACACTCCACGTCTTTGCCCATTTTTGGATTAGCCAGAAGCTGGCAGAGGCAGTACTGCCAAGATAGTGGCTGCCAGAGCCACCACACTTTGAGCTGCACTACAGCTCTTCAGAAATGTATGAGTCTCGTCACGGATACTGTAATGATAATGTTTCATACAGTCTATGACAGAAGCTCAAGAATGAAGCCTACTTTTTATTATTCTGTCACAAGTTTACATGAAAAGTGCTTGTGTAGGAAGGTGCAGCATGTTATGTCTGCGCTCTTACGGAGCGTACTTAGGTTTAAGAATGGTTTGTTATATACCTCCCTTAACTTAACCAAGTTGTTTTGTTGCTTAAACCTAACCAAGTTGCAACCTCAGCTTCATTTAGGAAGAACGTGACACTGCCATGGTGGACCGTGCTGGCCGGTTGACCTTGTAGTATTTGCATGCTGTTATGACACTTTTTGCCCCTGCTGTTGGCTTTTACAATGCAGAATCTTTCTACCCTCAAACATTTTCCTACATGTGAGGGAAATTTCAGCCTCTAGGTTTTTATAATTAGAAGTTAAATGTTGGTGTATAAAAACTGACACTATGATACGACACACTGAAACCAAAGCAAGCATTTTCTATTCGAGATACGTTTTCATGCATCTTCAACTTTACATATGTGTTATGTTAAATATTCCGTGTCAGTGTAATTAAACATTTAGCTATTTTTAGATCTGCTCAATGACAACGTGTCAGCTTTCTTACTACTTTGTAGCAAGTTTGAGCAATTGCTAGACTTTTATTCTCTCCTATTTTTTTTTTTTTTTTTTTGTTTAGTCTGCAGAAGAAGTATGCAAAACCCTTTGAATTATTACATTTACATGGTCATCAAGCATCATAACATTAAGGGAACCGATCACTGTCACTGCACCAGTCCTTTAAGAGCAGTTTAAATTCTCATTAACCTTGAGTTCTGTCTCATTTGGTGCAGATCAATACATTATTTCTCTTGAAAGACAAAACAACTTGCTGAGAGTTGAAGCAATCAAGAGAGAGAGTATCCAGAGACAGCCTGCCTGGAGGCATGTCGACTGAATCATAATGGAAACCTTTTGGTGCTTCATTACACAATCTGAGCAAAACTAATAAGGAAACAATATGTAGATAGTTTACAGGGACAGGACCTGTATAAAATTATATGGAATGACTATTGCGTGTAAATGAACAGCTGGGATCAAATGCATGCTTGAATGTGTACTTAGTTGAGGCAAATGAGGGAGGCAGAGGGTGGTTATTGAGCTTTTCAAAGACAGAAAGTGCTTCTGCTTTTTCTTTTCTTTTTTCACTTCTTTCTTGGCTTTGACAGGGAAGTTGGGGAATTGTTGGTGCACAGAAGGATTATGAATCTGCTGCAAACACAGTTCTCATGAGTTGTTGTGTTGATTTGAATGTAAATTAAGAGTCTTGTATGCATCCTGAAATATACTGTCACCTGTGATATCAGCTTTGCAGCACTTGTTAATCCGACCTCTGTCCCCAAAGTGTTTTCCAATTAAATATTCATCACAAACAAAAGTGAGAACAATTGGTGCTTCACTTCAGCCTTCCAAATTCAACAGTAATATCCCTGTGAATTTGTTTTTTATTTGTTTGTCAGGAAAAACTTGCTACTAATGGACTTTGGCACAAGCAATTACCTGTTTGTCTTCAAATGAGTCATCAGTCATCTCTTTGTTCCTTGTTAAAATATTCCAAAGTAAAACAACAAAATGCCGTCATACTGCCAGTACTAGGAGAGAACTGCTTTAATGTGTGCACCAGAAAACAAAGGGCCAAACAAATTTTATCTCTAAATGTGAATTAACAAAAACTGTAATCATCAACTGTTGGTTGCAGATAAATATAGAGACATGGATATTCCTTCACAGCCCAGGCAAATTTGCTGCGATGCTTCACACAAACAATGGCAACTTTAATTATCTGTTATCAGCTGTTAATTGCTCTAAGAAGTTGTGTTAGAGCCACTCTGCAGTCATGAGATACTGCAGAGCCATGGAAATTAGACTGTTTTATAAAAGAAAGCCAGGAATGTTGAAGCTTGCAGCGACATAAAGTAATACACTCTGATATCTTATCAAAAGATAATGAAATGTGAGCTGAAAACATATTAAACCCACAATAATAAACATGACTTAATGACTTGGTCTTGGTGAAGAAACGCTGTAGTTGTTTGTTGTCACACGCATAATGATCAGTAGATGAACAACAAAAGTAAAGTTATTGCTTTGCTTTAAAAAAAAAGTCTGGTCTGTGTCTTTACATTATTTATATGAAATATTTACCGAATAAAGCATATATGGATATATAATATCCATAACTATGTTCTCATTCACCTGAAAGTGTGGAGTCTGTCATGTTGAACTGTCAAGTTTCTGTAGTTCGAAATGAAAGAACTAAACACTGGCTGTGGGCACTTGATTTTCACACTGGACGCTACTGTTTCTTTTACCCATGACCACACTCTTTCCATGCCCAAATAGTAGGTTAAACCTCTACCACTCAGCACAGATAGGTATACGCAGGCAACATTACTGTCTTTCAGACTGTAGACAGTTTTATAGCAAGATGATATTGGTATCATATGAAATTAGAAGACATGACACATCCATTGGCATTCCAAGTTAGGTTACATTTTGATGGTGTTAAAAGTGGTGTGACAGAAAAGGCCGGAGAGCAATGGAGGCTGACGTACAGCAAAGGGCAATGGGTTGGAATTCAACTTGGGCCACTGTGGTAAAGACTCCGCTCACCTGGTAGAGCGGCTATCAGACATGGCCTTTTCAAAGCTGTCCTTTGACCTCATGCTATCTGAATAAAAATGGGTTTTATGGGTACCAACAAGTCTCCCCTTTAGAGACTTAATGCTAATCACATGCATCTTTGGGCAAAACTATGCAGTTTTTGCCATGCAGTGCAAATAATTTGAATATTTCTGGATAATGGGGTCCCTAAACAGTAATTGCATAAAATGGGTATGACTGAAAAGCTGAGACTCAATGAGCCTGATTGTATTCAGGTGTGATGGTGTTAAACTGCATAGTGGTTTCTTCATTGTAGTGGGATCATTATAAAATGGTCCGATATAAAATGACCTCCAAGATAATAATCCTTATGAAACTGTACACTGAAACTGGGTTAAACTGGAATTTCTTATGTGGGGACGCTCTGTGTTTTCAGGGTTCAAGATCTGACATAGATCATTTGACAAACTGCCAGCTGCATCTCAAATTAATCTTCTTGGGTACTTACTTAAGATGACCTGCTGTCTCCCGCTAAAGATCTCTAGCGCCCCTTAAAATGGCAATGCCAAATATTTTTTGGAAGAGGTTAAAATCAAAGCCATGTAGAGTTCAAAAAGCTCATACTATGATATGATATACTACCTCCAGTGTTAGTATCAATAAAGGCACAGTGGCAGAGCAATGCTCTGATTGGAATGGGTCAGTTGGTTGGTTTGGTCCAGTCTGTTTGATTTAGGATAATATCTCTCGACACCTTTAACATTCACACTGTAAACAGAGAGCCTGGCCTTGTCTCAAGGTGATAAAATACGTCAATCAACACCTCTAAAGGCCACTTATAAACAAGTTGTATCTTGTTTAATCAGTACAAATTTGCCACTTCATAGTGACCTGCAACCAGTAACTTCCAGAAGTCTTTGCTGGTTGCCTGGCAACTGGTCTTGGCAAACTCTCCAACTCTCTCCAAGAAAGCAAAAAGCATATTTCCCAAAATGTGAAACTTTTTCTTTAAGATTATGGAACGATGAAACATTTAAGAAGCAAAGATTAACTGTCAGATTATGAATTCAAACCCCGGTCTCACACATGAAAGTTGGATGTACTATGACTGCTCCAGTCTCCTCATGCTTTCTTTTAACTTCACCAGAGTGACCTCCAATGACCTCATGGTCTTTCCAGCTCCACCCCTCATGTTTGACATTTGATTTGAAATTTCTGTCTGCCACCTCAAACATCAATGTTTTGTCTTTCATTCCTAAATTCTGGAATACTGTAGTCTTGTAGATGTCTGTCAGCTACAATATGAGAAATTGTGTTGGCTCCTCTCATAACTCATAATCTCTGACCACAAGTAATTGTTTTAATTATTCGTGACATCTTCCTTTCAGTGTATTTGATGTGATTATAACTCCTGTTGCTGCTACTGGATGCTTGAATTTTCCTTGGGATCAATAAAGTATCTATCCATCTATCTATCATTGAATTGAGCCATCTATGTAACATTTGCTCTTACTGTTTGTTAAAGGATAACACTGGTGTTATTCTGTAGTTGTTTACAAATCCAATACAAGCAATGTGTTCTCCTTCTGTATTTTCCGATTTTATTACACTGTCTGTGGCAGTCAGCCTAAGCAAATACAACTGAAGATATCCATCTTTAAAGGTTGTTTTATGCAGAAGGTTGAATAGATAGAAAGGTAGTAAGTAGATAGAGTCATGGCATCCTCAGCAGAGAATGACGTCTGTAGCAACCGATAATGTAATAATACATAAATAGGATTGCATTTCTTGGAAATAAAAGTTTTTGCCGTTTTTGTGCAGTTATAGATATAGTAGATATAAATAGATATAGTGGATGACATAGCCATCATATTCATTCATCAAGGGTCCGCACTATGCAGCACTCTCTGTCCTAAATTATGAGCCAATTTGAGAATTATTTGTTGTACAAAATCTTTATTTAGACTATTGTTTATTCGCTTAGATATGTAAATTCACATTTTCATGTATGGAGGAATATTATTTCATTCATTACTATGAAGTGTATGGTAGTTAGATCACTTAGTGGAATGTGCTCGAATTCAGGAAGAGAACAGTGGTCATGTGACATACATGTGTTTGCTCAGTGTTAGATGAAAAAGTCTAATCAGTCTATTACTAAGTTATTACATTATTGGCATGTTATTACATTATTGGCTTTATTACATTCAAAATGGCCAAAATTATTACTCCATGTACTCCATCTGCCTGTCTGTTTTGTTTACAAGTTTTATATTCCAGCCTTGTTTATAAAAAAAAAGAAAGAAAGAAAGAAAGAAAGAAAGGGTTTGGATGAATTATTTTATTTCTATCCACAATAAATCATGATGTTAAGATGACAAAAATATCTTTTTTTCTCTACGGAATCTGGTGGTGAGCAGCAGCAATAATGGCTGTTCCTTTTTATAATGTTGTCACATACTAACAATCTGAGCCTGTCAGTTGCAAAACAAGCGCTTTTAGTGGACGTACTTTGACAGGTGTATTTGTCCCCAAAGATCAGCTACGTTGTCAGCGTTTCAGCCCATTTCAAGAATACTGTCACATCCAGCTCTGTGAATTAAGGGTTTATTTTGACCCAGCCAGGATTGATGATTTTTGGAAAGACTGAAAAAACTAACCAAGACTGGTGAGGTTTATTTTGTGCCTGTACAGCTTGAAATGGGTTTACCTGCAAGATAAAATTACTGATTTTGTCAATGGTGTGTCTGCTGGGCTGTTGCACCCCAACTGTTTTGTGCAGAGATGTTGCACTCCACGGTGACATCTAGTAGCAGTAAACAAGCTTGCAAATACAATGTTTCATTTTATAAAAGGCTCAGTAATTTCCTGAAACAATCTGAAACAAACACTACATTATTTTACCAAAATTACTCCAGCAGTAGTAATGCAATTTTTGAAAGCAATTTTTAGCTGCTTACAATACGTATTTAGCGCTCTAGTTAAGTGGTTTGCAGCCTAGCGGTTGAATGTGATTATTCTGGGGGGGTCGCAACTCTAAAAGTTTGAGAACGACTGCCCTCGTGAGAATTTGTGGCAACAAGACGTAATGTGTGGGACTCAAAAGAGTCAAAATCTGCAGTATTTGTGTTCATGGTAATAAAGAAACATGTCACCCAGTGCAACAGTGTAGCTCATTTATGTGTTTGTCATTGTTTTTGGACAACAATGTGGCTCAGTGGCTCATGGCTGGTCGTGGGATGCACATGGAATTTTGTTGTCTAAAAGCAAAATATAGAATATCTCCAGTCTTTGTTGGCATGTTATTGCTATTTTTGCTAGTTTCCTCAAAGGGGGTGTCTGATCAAACAGCAATTCAGCAGATAAAATATTGATTGTTATGCTGCTGCGTGTTCTTTGATCAATTCATCAGTATGTATGGGAGTTACAGTTAAGTAGTACTTTTTCTGTTTTAGTCTATAACAGAATATTCTAAGTTTCTGTTTTGTTCCTTATACAGCAGAAAGATGAATATTTATGAAGGTCATACACCTGAGCTGTGGTCGTAGAGCGTGTAACCATGAAATAAAGATATGCCTACTATATACAGAATCTGTACAACAAAGTAAGGAATGAATATTAAGTATGCTCTAAAGCTATTGAGGTCATTGTAGCAGAGGAATGACAAGCAAATCACTGAGCAATAACAGCCACTCCATTCAGCCCAAGCTTGTCTCATCCCGGCTGTGTCACCTCCACTCGCCGACTGCAACATTAAATCTCCGTCTATGCGGCCATCATCCTTCATAAAGCTGACGTTCACACATTTGAAGAGTTATTTAAAGTAGGTTAACCACGCTAGTAGTGGCATCCAATTTAATTAACATTCTGGGGATATATATAAAAAAAAAAAAGTCCAAAGATTATTCGTGAGAAATATGAGGTTTTCTTGCTGAAAATGAAGTTCATTTTTTGACCCCTGTGCGGGCAGATACCCCTCTCATGCCAAATCCCAACACGTCAATTAACAGAGGAGACATCCATCAAACACAGTCCTCCCGTGCTGCAGCTACAGCGCAGCCAAATGTTAATGAACCCCTGCACTTATGAATATGAAGACAGATGCAGTACACATCTATAAACAGGCTATGAAGATGGCGATTATGAACAAACAAACCCTATATAGAATATATACACAGGGCATATTGTGCTGTTAATTCCAGAGTTATGGAATTAATTCATTTAAAAAAAAAAAAAAAAAAGCCCCCCCCCAAAAAAAAAAGCCAAGTGGAAAATTGATATATTTGCTACGCCTGTCAGGAAATGTGCAATCTTATTGTTATCATCTCTGCTCCATATCCGAGGTGGATGTGAGTGTGTGTGCTGAGCGTGCATGTAGAAAATTATTTCAGAGCTCCTACAGACATTGTGCAGTGGCCATAAAAAAAAAAAAACAAGTTCACGGAAAATAGATTTTTCCTCCGTTTCGTTCATGTTTTGTTTTTGTTTTTTTTTCCTTTGTGTTCTTGGCAGAGTGTGAGTTTTATTTAATCTACAGCATTTGAGAGCTTGGTGTGAGAAAACTCTGCGGGAGTTCAGAGTAGTTAAAAAAGGAGGTATCCAAATGTTAGATGTTGGTATGAAATGGCGAGCAAGGGCACTTGATGCCATTGCATTGAAACCCAGTGAAAGCGAGTGGATTTGGTGTTTGAATGAACGTCAAAGAAATGACTTTGCTGTGACATTTTGAGAGCTCTCAGTATCATTCACCCATTGTTTTGTCGCGCGAAACCTCTTTTTACAATGACGTGCATTGTGTTTTTCTTCCACTCTGGGGAGATTTTTCATCTTTCATGTCCTTGTACAAACTCGAGACAGACAAGCATAAATGCACCGCGCCAGTATTTGCCAAAAAGAAAATCCCGCTTTTCCTATAATTGTATTTTAAAATGTAAGAAAATACAGAGCTGCGTCTTATAAGATGACAGGTTTCTCTGTATCCGCAAACACTGCCCATCTCCCTCACAGTCTACTCAGCTGTCATCCAGGACACCTTCAATAAAGTTAATAAACAGTAATTGTTTATCGTCGCTCTGTTTACCCAGCCATCACATCAGGCTAGCTGGAAGGCTTGCCCTGAATTTAAATATGCTTCAAGGAGCCGTAGAGCCTCAGTGGATGGACAGAGGCCCATTTACTGATAGTCTGTGGATCTATTGAGCAATGACAGACTGTCTGATGTGTCATGATTGCACATAGTTGAGGACAAGACCGTCGTTAAATGGGATAACTCAGTTTTTTGGGAGTCTTAGCACACAGTCAGACAAAGTCAAGTCAAGTCTGCTGTGTGCCTCTGCATGCGGTGTGTTGACTGATGAGATTAGACGAGCAAAAGACAGCTCTGCTTAAGCTGTTTGTGACACATTACTGGTGTTACGATTGACTTTTTGGAGTTTGTGATATGTCCTTTACTTGCATAAATATAGCATACCTTACATTTATTTTATTGAATTACCACACAGAAAGGCCCCAGCTGGTGTTTGAACCAGGAACCTTCTTGCTGCACCTACAACTGCACCACTGTCCCCCCTTTGGCATGTACAATCTGGTCTACTTTCCCTTATTCTGCTGCACTGTCTCCCATTCGCCAGGTGATCTGATCCAATAGAACCAATCAAAATGTTTGTTTTTATATAATTTCTAGGTATGAAAGCCTTACATACAATTTAATGGCAGCTACATGTTTAAAACATTTGAAATGGCCCTATTAGCCAGGGGGAAAAAAAAAGAAAACCAGATATGAACCTCTTACATTTACTCAATTATACCTTGATTCATCGCTCAGCCATGTGACTACTTTCTATATTTTAAGTATCAATTCACTGAATAAGTATGGGGTTTGAGCAGACTGCTAATGCATGGGAGACACTGTGTCAGACAGTACACAGGGCCTTCAATGAATGAGCCACTTAAAGATGAAGTACCACCATGAAAGAACACTGTTAATATCAGGTTGACAAAACCACACGGCACACTGGATGAGTTTGGATATTGGAGCATGAATTAATTACTGCGTGTGCATTTGCTCAAACCGCATCTATGACCATATTTCAGGTACAGGGTTTCAAATTACTCAGTTCTATACAACAACAAAGGACAGGCATGAAGATAACAAGGAACAACACCTGTATTTTGTTCACACGATGTCATTGAAGAAGGAAGTGACACACTGTTGGGCCTGTTCTTTTTTACCTTATTAGATGTGCCACTTTAAGTGTGAAAAACAATCACACTGTTCTTTAGGTTCCTTGGACAACGTGTTAATCTTTGTGGAATCCAGTCCATTTGTTTCTTACAGAGCACTGTATTTACTTGACTATTTGAATTCTCACTATGAAATTTATGTATTGTATCTTGATCTAAAAAAAAGGGTATGCTAATGATAATTAATTTTATTAATCCCCAAGGATTTTTTGTGTAATAGTGAGACAGGAAAATTTAAAAAACATATACATAGAACAACATAAAACAAAAAGAAGAATAAAACCTATACTTTAACCGATTTATAGGTCTGATTTATAGGCCTGTAATAAGCTATTTTAGCCTGTTTTCACTACTTTCACTACTTATAAAGGTATATGGCTTATAAACAATGTGTAATGTATATGGAGCACCATGTGTTCTATGGATTCAGAACAACCTAGGGTAACATAAGCATCCACGTAATGTGCTTATAAAAGAACATGTACAGTACACTGGAAAGAGAATTTTAAAAACATTGTCATTTTTTTGGTTCAGTATTTTTCAAACTATTCTTTATCTGACATACATTTTAATTTTTTTCAATCAAATGTGTAAAGAACAATAAAATAATGCAATTCAAACCATAGGATTATTGAAAACAAAAATAACTTGAGTAAAATATATACGAATATTATTTTCATTCATGTTATTTCTAATAATATAACCTAATGCTGATAGTAATGAATTAAGAAGCTCTCATTAGCCACAAGAGCATCTCAACCAACCAATCGCCAACCACCAGATGGTGTCAGCCCTACAAGCTGCTCGTTAGGAATTTTAGTGTTTACTATATCAGAAATACTATAACTAAACCAACTGGCAGTCAAAGACATTTTCTTTTTGACCATTTGAATAAGCTGACATTATGAACCCAGAGCATCAAACCCATATTCATCGTCATTGAACAGCCCTAAAGGCAGAAGTACAGCGGCCTTGAAAGCTCAATCCGTCAAAAAACAGCGAGAGAATAAAACCAGACACAGAAATGTGCTGCAAAAACTAAAAATTCAAAGAAGTTCAGAAGTGTGCTGGCTGTGTCTATCAGTGAATCTTTGTAGAGATGTTTGTACAGAATGAACATGCATAATTACATTGTAAATTGACATCCTCAAAGCTCTAAACCCAGCAGCAGCAGGAAAAATAAAAACCGTATAGGAGGCCATCTATAATTCAATCACCAACAACACAGAGCTCCATTTTCTGGACAGCCCTGAGGGACAAGATGTATACTCTCTCATTAAGCTTTCTCATAAGCTTCACATAATCTTCTTCAGCTGAGCAGCTTCTTGGGGTTGGGGTTGAATGTTTTCTTGCACATTTTCATCATTTAAAACAGAACCACGGATCATTAAACAAACATTTTTTACTGCCATTCTTCTCCCATAAAGTGATCAAATTCAGGCATTCAATTATTTACATACTAAAAGGCAGAAAAGTGATATTTCTGTTGGTAATATGAGCAAAGCATGGGTTTATTTTACTGTTGATTGTTGTGCATTGGCATGGTATTAAAGGAGAAATCACCAACGCAGGTAGATTCTACGAGGTTTTGTTATAGTGTCACCCTCTGCACTTGATGTTTGACAAGTTCAAAGCACATTAGGCAGTTTGCTCTCTGGTTTTTGAGATGTTTTGCTGAAGCAACACTTTTGTCGAAGCGGTTTCTGGCTTAAACATAACATATTGTTCAGGACATGGCAACCTTGACTGTGCATTTGACATTGACTGCAGTCAGACCAACATGAAAGAGACATCCCATTCATGTGCAATGCATCATCATTCAATGCTCTGCGCTGGCCAATCCAGTACATGTACAAGGCCAAATCACTTTCAGCGACGTTGTACTGACTCCGTGGGTTTGAGTGGGTCCCCAATAAAATGTGTTTTTTGACAAACTGTCTGTAAAAGAATTGTTCTGAATGGATCACTGGGTAATTAAATAAAATTGATCTTGAATTTGAACATACTTGAATATAACCAAACACGACATTCCAAACACTCAAATTTCAAAGCCATCTTTCTCCTCTTTGACTGTGGAGAGGCGATTTTGAGCACTTTTCCAGTTCTATTTGAATAAAAGTGAAAAGAGCCACATCTTTCCCCGTTAAATTTTCTCATTCTGCTACCTTCCCACCAAATTTCTTTCTGAATTTCAACACTGAGGGGTTTCTTTGCATACCTGCCAGTGGAGACTTGCTGAAGAATGTTTATCAATTACTTTTCAAAATCCACATGAACTACTCTTCACATCATGAATTAGATCCACCACACACACTTGTCTGTCTTCCAAAGCAGCGGTGAAACACCAGGAGCAAATGCCAGAAGTTTATTTTCATTAAAACAAAATGATGACTGGTGTGTTAACTTCATGCCAAAGTAATCAGAGCACTTGAGGCCAAATTGCCTCCTAAGTTACCATTTGACCGGTTGCTGACAGGTGAGTCTGACAGCGCTTACTCCACATAACACACCGGTGTACTTTACATCACTTCAGTTCAACAAGAGCAAAACAGCATCACCATCTAGCTCAGCTGAAAACACAATAACAGAGTCTATCAGCACATTAATGTCATTCATACCTGTTTCTAACTGGTATCCACACCTTGCTCGTCTCCCATCTGTTCTGCTCTGTGCGTCCCCTCTCACACTGAGCTGAAATGAAACAAGTCCACATAAACAAGGTAAATATAAATATTTGTTTGTTGGATTTGTTATTCACAGTGTAGCATTATCGCTGAAAACATAGGGTAAGTCCTCGTCAATAGTGACCTTTCAGTCACAGCGTCCTTTCGGATTTTAATGTGTCAGACGGCAATTCTGCTATTTACCACAGAGAGGTTGAGACAGAGGGTAAAATGATTGCAACTTTCAAGAGTTGCATTTCATAGTATCCCAAACCAATGTGCAGTGTTTCGGTATATGACTGGCATTCAAAGTAATACATCTATAGCTTAAAATGGACAGCTGTGATTGTATATAATCATCTTTTCAGCAGCCGTTTTTGTCGTTGTCTAAAGAGTCAGTAAGAGGGCAAGCAAACTAAGAAAAGTTAAAGGGGAATTTGAAAACACATGGTTTGATCCAGAACGTGAAATTGCAGTGACCTCCTTTAAACATAAAATGTTCCATCACTACAATCCCTCTGCGATTAATTTTTCCAAATAAAATTGAGGGCAAGAACAGTGCTGAGGAGTGACCACCTAGAAAAATACTAATCGGCCACCTGACCCCAACATACTGATCACAGAGAACCATCTTTGCAAGATGACAGCCTAGTGTCATGTCTTAATTAAAAGTTTTAAATAGTTATTTGGTGGTAGTTGGTCTTGTTATCTCTGGTTTCTGTGGTGTTGTGTGGCTTTTAGGGTGAAAATGTGTCTCTTAAACTGTTGCAAAGCTCCTCTGAGGCTCCTCAGCGTCTCTGCAACAAACAGCTGAAAACCACTCCGCTAGATTAAAGAAGAGTCTGTCGTTTTCCAACCGATTACAGCATCTCCACCCTCAAATCGGCGTCTTGAACCCTCCACACATATGACACCTACTCCTTTCTCTGCATCAATGCCCATCTCAACACAAGACATAAGATGAGTCAATGACATCACAGAAATAGTCTGGAGAGCAAAGTACTGCAGTCCTGCATGACAATTTCAGTTTTATTGTGAAATGATTGCGGTGGCATAAGGCAATGCTTCTCAAACTTTATGGCTTGTGAACTGTTTAAATGAAGCAGCGCTTTCACGCAGTCCCTCATCGAGGCGTGCATAATGGTGAAGTTCACTCAAAGGAGGATCTTCCCTTTATAGATTGTTTCATTCAGATAATTATCAGGGGAGGCCCAGAGGCAGAAAACTATTAAGTTTTTCATACAGTGATGATATTACATTTGTATGGAAGATGTATGTCTTTTACCATAAATGATCTTACTGCTCCATCTGAAATTATCTGTCATCTTTCCGAGAATTGCCGGATGCCTATGCTGGGAAAGATTCCTTTCTTTCAGTGTAATTGGTCTACTGTACTTTCGTGATGACATTATGTCACAATTATGATGAAAAAAAAAAAAAAAAAAGTAATAATTTTCTTCCAGGAAATTGTTTATGAAGTAGAAGCTTCAAAAGGTTAAAAAAAAAAAAAAAAATGTAAAAGTGGTTGCTGCCTAAAAAATAGTGCACTTAATGGCTATGTTATTAGGTATATCTATTGTAATCCAGTAGAACAGCCCTGACATACATTGTGCTTTTTACAAAGTAATTATTTGTCCTACCCCATTTATATACAATTTTACTGACATTATGGATTGTAGACAGTGAATAATGGGGGTCAAAAATTGACATTTTTCTTAAACTGCTGGCCCATTTGTCCACAGAGTTTTTCACAAAGTGGTGAACCGCATTCTGTTAGCAATGAACCTGTTTACCTGTGAAATGATCCAAACGGGCATTTTTAGGAGTTCATGTTTACAAAAGAACAATAAAGTTTATTAATTTAAGCATAAAATATCTTGTCTTTTCACTGCGTTCAATTGAGGATAGGTTGAAAAGGATTTGCAAGTCATTCCTCTCTGTTTTTCTCTGATGTACACGGCACCCCAACTTTTTCGGAATTGGAGTTATATTTTGATTATGAAGTTTTAAGAATAGCACAGATTCAAGTCTGCAAAGACTTTGATGCTTAGTTTCCAATTTCTTTTACCAGTGACTGTTAAATTTGTATTTAACTGGTGCTCGGAGGTTCTTTGTCCCTTTCCTGCTCTTCATTTGTCAGCCTGGTTTGTTAGCATTTTTTTCCCATGTACAAGATATTACTTTTTTTGCAAACCCTTCGTACAATGTAACTATATATAAAAACTCCATTCAGAGGACCATTAAAACATACAGAGTAGACCCGTTAGTCAGCTGACTCTACTGGATCAGTCTTTTGTGGCACACGATCACTGCACTCTATGTGCAGGAGTGCACCATGAAAAAGTGAAGGTGACTTATATACACACACTCTCAGCCATCCACAGGGAAGCTTGACGTCAGCAGTGCAAGGCTGACAGGACTAATGAGGCCTGGTAATCTGAGGCTTCCTGTACAAACAGGTAGAATTCAGAGTTCTGTCCGACCAGTGTGATTTCTGTAGAGGTGTGCGCGGTTATTCTGCAGCAGCCTGGTGGTGTTTGCATGTGGTTTAATGAAGATAAACACAGTGGGCGGCCATGCGTAATGGCGCAGTGCTTTCATGCTGCACTTTTCAAATCAGAGGCTGCAGATTTATCAACATATGTCCTGCTGCCTTCAGAGGGCTGCAGGGTTTTAATGAACTGAAGAAGCTTTCCATATAAAAAAGGAGACGTGGATAACATCACACTATGTAATCACTCATTCATTTATAGTCAAGATCACTTCACTTCCGCTTTAACCCCATTAAACTTTTAGATTGTTGATGCAGACTCAAATAAAGCTGATGCTTGTAGACTGTTTAATTCAATTTGTTTATTTACAACTTAAGCATTTTGTGTTACTGCTGTGTATTTTCCAAAATATTTAATTTGCTTTCTTTAATGAAATCAGACTGCCAGCAGAATGACGTTGCACCAGAAACAGACATGGTGCTGTAAAGTCTATTCTTAGCGCAAAGTCTAAGACCCAATTTATCCCAAAATATCAACAACTCTGTTTGTGCTGCCTCATTTAAATGAACCTCCCACCTGTTTGTTCTTTTCCTCCCACCTGTGTACCACGCTGAGTGTCAAAATACCACACAGATGGGGAAATATCAAGGTCAGGAAACTACCAAAATGTAGGAGCACTGCCTGTGCTGGTCGATGCATCACCACAAAAATATGGCCTTTAATGTTTTTTTTTTCCTTTCCAAGAAACTTTTGGTACGTCAACTGGATATATTGGATGCTTTATTACATATTTGCACACACATTTCTACACTACTGACTGAGTTTCCACTATATTCAAAGCTGTACTAATCAGAAGTGGATTAAATGACGACATTTCATTTGAAAGGTTTCTTTAAAGTTTTATCAGCTCAGTGGGTTTTAGTGCCTTTCAGCTCATTGTTTTGATTTTACTCTCACTGCATCAACCTTGTCTTTGGCAGCAGCAGGCAGCTTTGCACGCTGTAGACTGCTTTTTAAGGACCAAGCAGCAGACAAAGGTAGTAATGAGCAGATCACAGTCAGATATTTTCTTTAGGAGGTGGTAAGGTAAGAGCACCTACCTTTGTTTTTGAACGTTTGATGTTTTTTTGTTTTGTTGTTGTTGTTTTATCTCATGCCATGAGTTTGTTTTTTAAGTTTTACTTACTTTATTTTTTGCTTATTAAACAGGAGCGATACACAACACGAGCGTTGAGCCTCAGTAGCTAATTTACATCTGTGGTCCATACAACACAGCATTTCAAAACAATACATCACAGATAAAAACATCATTATACAAAATATACATTACACTGACTAGTCAAGTCAAGTTTTACAGCTGAGATAATTAAAAAACTTTTTCATCAGTTGACTATAAACATCTCTAGGTTGTGTTGTGTCTGCTGGATATAAATTGTTTTCCATATATGTTTAACAAATTAACCAAATAATATGTTAGATGTTGTGTTTTCAGCTAGCTCTACTGCCCCCATGTGGCCAAAAAAAAACAAAAAAAAACTCTTGCTAATTAAAACACTCTGACTTGATTTAAAAACTGACTGGGAAAATTTGGACACCTGGAATCAGTGTGTAATGTAGTCTACACTCTTTTCATCTTTGATTTCCAGAACCAACATGTGATGTGCATATTAATACAATCCTTAAGTCAAAATTACTCAGGAACATTGTTAATTATGATGTGGAGACTGCAGGATCACCCTTATGTCCATACAAGATCATCAATACCTGTGCACGAAAGATTTATTGAAGCCACCCAAGGCTGCACGTATTGAACATTGCCCAAAGTCAGAGAAATATATTTATTCTAGAGCTGTTTTTTAAAATCATATCTCCAAAGCACATCGCAGGCTGCATGTGAGCAATCAGTGCCACTTAATTTGTTAGCCCAGTAGACAAGATTATTTTGTGCATTGTTCATGTGAGCTGCTGTAACAGCATTTCCAACATTTGCACAAACCACGGATTGATTAGAAAAACATGCACTAGATAAATGAGTAAAAAAAATGGCTGTAGACTAATAGTGTGCAGAAAATGAGATTTTAAATTGGCTGCATACGAGCTCCATAGATTCATGTGGGACATGTGCTTCAAGCAGCACCAAGTGATTTAAAGTTGATTGGAACTGTCCTGTTGTGATAAATGATGCCGGTAATGAATTGATCTCCGTCCTGGGATCAAATTCTATGCAACACTGGGTGTAGGCAAGAGTTTGGGCATCCTACTGAAATCCCATACGGCCTGTGCATCCATCTCAAAGTGTAAAGTGATGGGTTGCCCTGTGCAGAGTTGTCCCATCAATCACAACTGGGTCAAGTGTTTAAGGCCGAAGCGTGAACCTGAGAGAGTCTCCAAGGGGGTTAATGTGAAACAGGCGAGGCTCTGATGGTATTTGGGCATACAGAGCACAGCGAGAGCCTCCTTTACCCCTCCGAGCTACTGTCACTGCAGGTGCATGGACATGACCTCACAGCCTGGGCTAACAACTGTGTTTGTGTGTGGTGTGTTTTTTTTTCTCCTGCTTTTTTCACAGTTTTCCACAAGAAGACAAAAAAAAACACAGAAAAATAAAATCTGCCATGGGCCATTTTTTGAAACTGACCAGAATTGGAATAAATGGGAGGTCGACTGAGTGGCTAGTCTGATGCTGAAAAATGAAAGTTGTGTTTAGTTCAGCCGTGATAAATGTTAAGATTATTGCTCTTTGACCTGAGTTTGTCACATCAACATGACCCTTTTTATGTTTGTGTACCCACAGAGACCCAGAATGTGGTCAGATGTGATCGGCTGTCAGCAACCTCTTCACTACCTTCATATTAAACCTGTCGCCTTCCATCAGTCACCCAGCAGCTCGTGAAGAATGCAGGTATGGAGGCCTAAAACGATAAACTTTAAAAGAGACACTCTAAAACTGAAGCTGACAATTTCTGCAGATGTGTAATATGTCTGCATTTTGCAGCTGTCACACTAAATTCTTCTGTGTGTTATTCATCCAAATGCCACATTATTAGACCGCGTTTAACAAACATCAAAGCAAGCTGTCAATACATACGCACACTGTGTGATGTGATGATGGCTTGATTTTGCGTCAGTGATGTTTACAGCGGCCCATCTGAAAAGTGGATGCACATGTCTTTTTTCAAGTGAATGGTTGGACCATTTCTAGAAAATATTTCAGGAAGCAGATGGTGCAGATGCTTGAATGTTAATAACTGGAGATTATTTTTGTAGAGCTGCATTAAACATAATCAGAATTTACATTTTATTATGCATTCAAGAAATGCAAAACAGAAGAACCCCACAAAGGCAATTACTATCACTGTTGGTGTTCGTTGTAGTTAAAGTCACTGTGTTTACAATTTGAAATTTTTCAGTGTTGCTGCTCCCCTGTGGTAGAATCAAAAGGAGATGCTGTGGCAGATCTGGCAGCCACCATGGATCAGAACTGGAGGCGCTGAGATGAATGGGCTGAAAAGAGCAGCAATTCTTAGGATTGTGTAATTAAAAAACAAACAAAAACACTGCAAAGTTCCACTAATCAATATTTATATGACACAGTGGATCAATCCACAGAGAATTATCACTACAGTGTTTTCCATCTTTCAGCTTATTGTTTTTTGTTGTTTTTTTTTTGTTTTTTTGTTTGTTTTTTAAAAAAAAGGGGCCTCTCATTGCTATTTGGTTGAAAAGTTCTGATAAACCCATTGTACACTACCGGTCACATATCAGACAGTAGACAGTTATCAACTGGCATTTAGCAACTACAGAACTTGAAACTTAAGTTTGTGGAGAGAATAAGAAGAGAGATAACAGAGTGAATATTGGATGTACTTTCATCAGTTGGACAGAAGCAGAACTCTAAATGAATGTTAATGTTGCTCTGTGTCTGCTGAATGTGTAAATATCCTATACTACATGCACATTCACTTCATTAATTTCCCATTATGTCAAATGTTGTGTTTATAGTTTGATGTGCTTACACCACCAAGTAAAAAAACAAACAAAAACAAAACAGATTTAAATTTACAACTCTTCACACTTCAGCCCCAGTTAATGACGGCACATGTGTTTACTGGTTGTAGCAGCTATCGTGTTTTAATGAACTCCTGCTTGTCGGAAATGCAACTGAAAAAGAGTGACTGCGGTATCAGTTCACAACATGTGACTACCGATGTAACGATACCAGTGGTGGAAATGTGCACATGTACTTGCTTTTGTCTTATGCATGTCGTCAAGTATACATGAAGAGCTTCCTATCAATCATGTGCATGAATCTTTGCACGGGAAAGGCGGACTCCATCAATACTAATGGAAAGTACTGTTACAGAATTTACATACAATGGCTATTGCTGAAAGCAAGTCAGCCATAAATAGTATCAAAAATGGAAGTGAAAATCGTAAGGACTGATAACTGAAAAAGGTGCTCTGTAATCATGACAATTCCATGTATGAGACCTTTAAAGATTATGGTTTTAAACTCATTTTTTGGTTAGTCTGAGAGGGAGTGAGATCTGGAACCTTTTATGTTAACCTTAAGAGGATGATGATGAATACTAACTGAGTTCACCCATCTTTGCATGCACAGAAACATTTTCCTGAGCTCTCCTTCACATCCTTCTCATTACCTGGCTTAGTGCAAGTCATACAGGGAAAACCTCTGCACCTTGCAAATGCTTATTTGAATGTAGAGCAGAATGCTAAAAATGTACTCCGCCACCCGGTGCCTGAAATAATTACCCCGTGCCAGATCTCTTTTCTTCTGTGAATGATTTCATCATTTTCATAGCTATTCCTTTTTATTCACATGCTCGGTTAAAAAGGCAATGATGCGCGTTTTCCGAGGACGTAAAGCGGCATATAGCTTTCCATCTGCCCATAAAATTGGGCGCTTTTTGTCCTCAAACTGGCACTTAAGCCACACTTTTTGGACACGTCTCCAGGCATATCACTTGATAGCTGAATAACTACCATCAACTTTTAATTAAAGAGACGAGGGGAACTATGATGTATATTTTAAATCTAATTAGCACGTCGACTCATGGGAGTGAAGTGATTAGATGAGTAAAGACTCCCAATAGATGCTGTAGATGAGCATACATACAAATGCACACGCACACACTTACATTCTGAGGCTGTTTGCATTTGGGCTCCCAGCCTAGCAGCACTTAAAACAATATTTCACTACAGTGTGACATTTTCATTTTCCAGCGTGCAGGGCTAGCTTTATATTCACCTTCAGATTTTCAGGCTTCCTATATCAATAATTGGAGTCAAGTACGATTATGTATTGAAAGAAGAAGACAAAACAACATACATGCAGTGCTATCAATAACAGTAACATCACAGAGCAATGATGTGTTACTGTAGTTGCTTTCAGAGCTCCTATGGCCAAAGCGGCCACAGTGAATAAAAGAGCAAGCAGCGGATGTCGGTTGTTTTCCAAGGCCTTAATAATCCAAACTCAATGGCAGAGAAGGGAACTGTATTTGTTATGTTCATCACTTGTCATTACAAGGCAGCATGGCCCACAGGAACACACACTTTGACCAGTTACAAAAGAACAGTTCTGATTGATGCTGATGTCCTGCTCAGGGAACACCGCGTACAAAGACTTAGCCTACGCATAGATCATTGTGAAATAAACACTTTGCACAGTTGCTGTAATTGTGGTTGAAATGACAATTCTGACGTTGAAGTGTAAAGTCTGACATTATGAACAAGATGAGTAGTGCAACAACACTGCGGTGTGTAATTGTTTGAAGTAAATAAAAGAGCACTAAGAACATTTTATTTTCTTTGTGCACAGACAGTCACATCAAGAAATCACTTTTACTCTCCTCAGGTAACCATTCTTGATGTTCCTCTGTCTGCCTAAGGCTTTTTACGTTGTTTTTTTTTTTTTTTTAAATCAATAATTGTAAGAAGAAGACAGGGACATACACACAATGTGAGATCAAGGTATTAATCCTGAAGATCATCAAAGCCAGTTAGAGGATTCTCTGAGGGATGTGACTGCCTTCTTCAGGTAGTTGGTCATAGTTATTTTTTCCCATACCTACAAGCATAACCTAACACTTATCCTCCACCACACATTTTTCCATTCACATCAGCCCATTTTTTAAACCAATTAGCTCCAGGAACTATGAAACCAGGGGAGCTCATTTCAAGAACTCAACTGGGAACTGAAAGTCCCATTCCCTGTGTGAGTTTACACCACATCTGTAGAACCGCTGTGTACGTACAGAGTATGAATATATAAAACTGCAGTTGCTCAAACGGCCACTTGAGGCTGGCTACAGAACAAATCAATCTCCATAAGCCCCCATATTAAAATGTCCAACGGTTTTGGTCGCTAGCCAATTTCCCTGTTCATGACAACTGTACAACTGAGTCTTTTTTCTTTTATATAACTCACCCATTCCGATTTTATTAAGGCCTAAAGTTCTGCATAATTAACAGTGTGGCCACTTTGATTGACAGGTGGCTGCTTTTACAGATGGCATGGCCACAGCCACAGATCTTGAGCGTCAAAACAGCCTTCAGAAAACTATGGGTTGACGTCATGGATACTACATCCATTCTTTATATGATCATTGGACACAACGTGTAATGGTCCTATCACCAAAACCTTTCTCAGTCTCATTTAATGTCTACTTGGATGCAGAGTAGCTGCAGGTATTCAGCTATTTACAGCAGGCCCAGAAAACCTTTAGGAAGTCAGGCTATTTAGTATAAAAAGCGCTAAAGTCTGCATAGGGTGATGATGGATGAATAGGTCAAACACAGGATTTTGACCCAGATGACCGGGGTTTGTGTCCCGTGTGAAGACAAAAGTCAGCATTGACTTCAGTTGTTTATTTTATCATTGTCAGCTTTCAGTTGCAGTTAGGGTTAGGAAAAGGTCAGGGTGTGTGTTAAAATAATAATGCAGCGGCAAACTTCTCCCTTATGTGTGCCTTAATGGCTGAAAGTCTATAGACAAATATAAAAAGGTAGGGTACATCAAACACAAAATCCACATGCAGTATCTAATGTGTGCTCAGGTGCATTACTGGCTACTGACAGTGCATCTGTTGTATTTATTGTTATTCTCTGTACATATTATCCGTATAACATTATAATACAGGACCACATGCCTCTGTCTGCCTCATCTATAACTGAATCGTGCATATAATTGGTGGTAGACGGTTTGCTACACTTGAGAAGCCTCAGTGTACTAACTGTGAAAGTTTTAAGCAAGAGGGCCTCAATGACCAAACAATATTTTAACTGAGTTTATGGCCTCCATGAAATGGTGCCCTGTGCTACTGACCTCCATAAACTAGCAGTGAGTAGTTACAACTTTCCAGCAACAACACAAGCCAATGTATCAAGTCAGGCTCCTTTATCAGCACAAACTTTAATCTTGGTGAATCCTCATTTACCATCTTTTAATTATGTAGCTAGCCTTTATTACACAGACATATGATTTAATTCTTTAATTTAGAGTTGTGTGTTTTCAGGAAATTGCTCATAATTAAAGCCCAAATGCTCTTTATCATCTAACAGATCCCTGATGGTTTTTTTTTTTTTTTTAGTCCCACTTTGGAGGCGGTGCTGCAGTGAGGACACAAGGGCACCCGTTCACATTTGCTCATCTTCGGCTGTGACTCGGTTGCTGTGTACAGTGTTTGCTAAAGATGGCTCGCTGTTATGTCTGAAGCAAACTCCTGAACTTCAACGGACCTACTGCTGAGTCTCTCTATACAAATGCAGCATGCACGCACTGCTGTAACCCACACAACTATATTTGAAATTCTAGTCAAGATCTAAAAGAAGCTCAATAAGTCAGTGTGAATCTGAAGAGACGTCTAAAAACAAAACAAAAACAAGTATAGATCTAATATACATTGACTATCTGGAGTATTGTCATTTCAATATGTCAAAAGGTATCTAATAAACTTTAAGGGGAAAAAAACATCTATGATATTTAAAACAACAGAACAACAGAAGCAGTTCTGCGTTACTGCATGCACAGTTCAAAACTTAATCAGGTTTTTCTGTTAATGACTATTGGCTTATTAAGTCATGCTCTCCTTGTTTAAAAGGACAGGGGCTGAAAGAGTGGCAACACAGGGAGACAGGAAGAGAACAGCTGGCCTGAAAAGACTTTACGCAGTAGTGTGTGATGAGTCAGAATGAAAATCAATCGAAATGAGTCAAAATGACACTTAAACCCACCAGAAACCCAAATCCACAACATCCTCGAGTCTTAAGTACATGACAGTAAGCATTTAAATAGTATTAGGAAGTTAGTTTAGTTTCTAGTTTCTCCAGATTATTGTATTATACGTATAGTTTTCTGTCATTTCAGCTTTCTGATTACTCAATCTGCCTCAAAGCCAAGTGGAATATGTGATCGAATGTGTCAGCTCTTATACATGATAATATCTTACAGCCACACGCTCACTCTATTCTATATCTTGTAGACAGCGTCAGAACAAGAAAAGATATCACAGTGCAGAAACTTCTGTTTACTGCATTATCAGGTTTTACTTTTGTATTGTATTAATAAACAAAGAATCCAGTGGAAAGTCTAATCAAGAACATCATCTCATGAGGTACAAGGAGATAATCAAAAAGATTAATTTCTATGTGACTTTTCATATAATAACTTTTTGTTTTAATTAGTGTTGTAGTAGAACTCCATCAGGATGAAGCAAAGGTTAGATGTAACTTGTGGTATTTTAACTGTTAGTGGAAGTAAGGACTAATTCTTTCAAGAATGGGTCCCTGTTTTGTTTGAATCCGAAGGTCTTTCCCGACAGGATGCGATTGTCGAGCCTCGTAATTCGTTTTCAATAAGAGGTGAGCAGGAGGGCAGGGACGCATGGACAATCTGACAGGTGGAGCAACAAGCAGTGCGATCCCGTGAAAATCCTGTCACCGTCGTGCTCCCACACAGTAACTTTCAGGCACTGACGACCATGGATGAGGGACTGATCTTGGTGGTTTGAGAGTTTCACAAACTTTTTTCCCCAACAGTTTTTGGGACACAGGGGGGCATTTGCAAGGCAGAGCGTTTGGCACAAGACTAGATGTATCACGTAAACATTTTCAAGTTATGGCTATGCTAATTTAGCTTTAACTTAAGCTATTACATGTCAGTGGTTGGCAGGCATGACAGGATTGTCACTATGTGTCAACAAAGTGACCTATGATTGAGATATCACCACAGTCAACAAACTTAATGTCATTTCACTTAACTCTCCTCATGACACTATTCATTATTCACATTTAACATTCACAGAGGCTAATTTACAGTGGCTGGTAGATTCATGAATACACTTTCGTCATTGTAAGGCAAACTGAATTAACATAATCTGAATGCTAATTTGTCAGTGTGTCAACTTAAGATGTTCATGCCAAACTGAAGTCATGAACATGACCTGAGTGTAACAGTAGCTCCGACTCATTGTGGCTGTTGATGGCTGAAGATAACTAAGTGCACAGATGTGCCATGTAACACAAATTTAGGAGGTAGACCTTATGACAACTGACACGTGTTGCCAAAGCATGCACATACATTTGCAGAGCAATATTGCACAGCTAGAAAAAAATCTGAATTTTTTAAGTATTTTAATAAGTAACTACTATAAAGAAAGTAAAGTTATACCGGCAGGGATGCAGTAGGGCACAGGCGTCATTTCCATGGTTACCACACGTAGAGCGCATCGTGTTAAATTGCAAAGTTCTTGTCTGACTGTCTGAGAGTCGCTTCCTGTCTGAAAAGACCTCGACACATCCACAGAACAATTAACAGTATGCCATATATAGTTCCACTAATGGCTTCACGCCATTTCTCTGGCTGACAGCAGGTGGTGGTACAGAATGTATAAGCCAATGAAGTCAATGAAGAAAACCGCCAGCAAGCAAACATAAATGCCATATCACCAAATGTTTCATGAGGAAGTTTAAAAGGATGTTTCTACTAAACGTTACACCTGACACAGGAAACACCTGACACACCACTTTCGTGAGAAACAGAGAGTATACACATAACGTGGAACTAAAAACTCAGACTACCTTTAACAGTGAAGAGGACACAAACAACAAAATTTCATGGAAAAATGAATTAGTGCAAGTTTAACTTTGGTGACATGTGAGTTAGGGCACTTGACCAATAGTAAACCACCTTGACAGTTCTGACCTTTGAGAGCCAAATAGTAGCAACAAGGAAGTTGTATTTGCTTATTTCTATTAACTTAGCGTCTGTCTGTCCAAGAAAAATCTGTTCCACCACAAACAATAAATTCACCCAGATTTTTAAGACTTATTTGTACCATTTTATGTCTCACCAGCAGTTGTTAACAAGCTTTTTAGAGATTTTTCCCCATTTAAAACTTTTTATTGAACAAAATAGTTGCAAAGGTGACCAAAATATTGTGACAAACTAGCGCTTACTCACCAGGCAAGTTAGTAAATTAACGGTTAGCTTGTTACAGCCATGCGGGCCCGATTGGACTGAAACAATTTGGACTCAAAATGAAAAGGTTAGCTCCACTGCCAAATAAAAACAGACCTGCTATCACTCCCATCATGACTTACAGGTATTTTTATTACATGGATTTGGTATTTGTTGACACTTATTTTCAATCATCTTGATTTTAAAAAACACACTAAATAATCATTCCTTTGTATTATGAAGTATACAAAGATAAAAAGAGACTGATTAGTAATTATATGGTTGTAAATTACATACGGGAGCTGTATGCATTTACCTCAACAGGACTTCACTGCAGTCTTCTGCTTTCAATGCAGAAGGTGACACACGCAAAAGGAGAGCTGTAAAGTACAATGTTAATATAAAGACAATATTAACTGTAGATAAATTCCACTTAGCATTCTTTATATCGTTCCCCTCCGCTTGCTGCTTGTTAACTAGTTTTATAGGTGGTTTAAACCTGGTAAATTAGTGTTCATACAGAGCTGGCACTTAGACCAGACTCATTTATTTACACAATATCACCACTGACTTCTGATGTGAATAAAGTGTCTTAACGTCATGAGTTAATGCACATTGCGTGCAAACATGAGATGCTAATTTTCCGCCTGGGCACATCACAGACACACTTGCGCTCGGTGTCTTCATGCACAATAATTATACAGAAAAGCAGCAACACATTCACTCCCAGGATTGACACATTTGGGCTACTGTACAATTAGTTCTCCTTTATGGTAGGTCAGATGGGTACTGCAGGCAGTGGTACGGTAAATGATGGGTTGCTATGCGATGCAGTCAGTCAGAGAAAATGTGTTTGTCAATTGTCAATTATTTCTGTAATTAATAGTTTTATACGCAATATAGCGAAAATGCCCTTCAGATTCAGTCTTCAGATTACTTGTTTTGTCAGTCAGTCCACAAACCCAAACACCGACTGTCACAGACTACAAACTCAAGAGGGATGAAAAAGGCGACATTTCTGAAACTAATGCCGTTCCTCTTGGCCTTTTCTCTGCAGGTGCTTCTTGGGTGTTAATCCACAGACAGGCTCAAAGTCAAACAGACAGTGAGACACCAACAAGTTTGCACATTTATCATCAGAAAACTCACTGACTTTCAGCGGATGTCAATAAAGAGCTTTAAGGCGAGGACTCTGCAGACATTTTGGAAAAAAAACATGTAATACCTCAGCATGCTGTATCCTGACTGAGTGTTTTACATTAGTGTGTGAGTTATTGATCGATTACTCAGGGTCAAAGTTTTAAAGTTACAGACAGTAAATTGTAAATTTAGAGTCAAGTATTGTAACTATAGCCAGTCAAATATTTTATAGTATATTATTGATTTGTTTTTATTTATTTTCATTAGATTTATTTAATTCAGGGTTCAGCATCAGAAATGTACTTGCAAACAATTTTGATTTGCCCATATACAAATAATTGTATTGACATATTAGCAGTTTATGTATTATTGATAACCCGATATCAAACAACAGCCACCACGCTAAGAAAAGCTAGATACTGTCGGCTCTCGTCGCGGCACTCCTGCAACATTTTTTGGAAACTTGACGTACCTTTCGTAAAAGATCCAGCTTTATCCTCCTTGCCTTCAAACTTGTGTCAAATTGCACCATTACCGCCACCAAACTACACTCCTGTTTCAAAGATAACCGAAAGACTCGCTTCAGCTTCAGCTCATAAACTTTCTCACAGTCTCCCGCGAGGACCCGGTCTGCACTACATATACAACTTTCAACAGAGATTAGAAGCAAGACACTCTTTAGCTACTTCCATCAGCTCCAGAGTAATTATTTTTTTATTACTTACCCTGATTTACTAGCCCAACATGGCCTTTAACTTGCCTCGGGCAATCAGACAATCCTCATTCTTCAGTCCTATTACTACAGAAGTATTTATAATATAATATTTTTTAATCACAATCTCCCATTGTATTCATTTCCCTTTGTATTTATCTCAATCTCTTTCTCTGCATGTTTTCACTCTTACACTGTACCACCTACTTTTAGAGAATATGCAAAATATTGTTTATATCAATTCCTTCTTTTAAATATTACTTTTATATAAAAATGATTTTATGCAAATCATGATTCTATTATGAAAACCAAAGAAGTGTTCTTGTGTCATGTGCTGTGAAGCATGATTTGAAGCCAATGTGGCAGAGCATGTCAACAGTTACCCAGAATAAACGATGAGAATAAGCATTAAAGGGATGCCATTTTTTTCTTCCAGCAGTGTATAATCATACACAGCCTTCCCTTTTGGCATTGAACAAATGTTTTTGTGTATTTGCGTGGCTTTAGGACAAAAATGAACATACTGGCACACCAACCTCCAGCATCATGGCTGGAGATGGGCCCATGCAAATGAACGCTATCAGAGACAAAGTGTGATAAATGTGCTGTCAATACAGATAGTGCGGTGCCACATCACACTCCAGATCACGGCCCAGCAGAGCCAAAAGAAATCTCAGAGGCCCTCACAGACAGCATCACACATCATCCAAAGAGTGCATGAAATGCTGTTTCGCTGCAGCTCTGTGATAAACCGTAACATTTCTAGTTTTCGTCGGATGGTTTTCAACTAGATTTTTCTATGCCTCAAATATTTTACCTTGTACTTTTGTGGTCAGTCTGACGGAACATCAACAAGAGTCATTTAAGTTTTAAGAACGTCTTTTAAAAATGCTGCTGACCTTCTTAAACATACTGTATAGCTGGAGCTCTGCTCTGAAATCGCTTTTTCTAAAGAATAAAGCACAAAAGGCCGATGGCAGACTTCTAAATTATCAGTGAAATGGTCTGTCATCATTTCTGAATAATTGGCTGTGATGGCAGACAATACCATACCTACAGCTCAAGTGCTGCAATGTGCTATTAATTTTCTTGCCAAATCAATTCCACTTAAGCCTGCATAATGTCCCATTTGCATCCACAGTCTGGGGATTTAAGAAATATAAAGAGGCACTGCACATCCTAGTTTAGAGATATTGGTTGATCCTTTTGCAATTCTCCTCCATTTCCTCATCACGCTGGATATAGGATCTGTCAAATGGTGCATACCTACAGAGGCAGTCGCCGCGCAGCTCCCCGATGACTGAGATTATATCACTGCTCTGATGTGATTACTATTTTTGACCGGCTTGACAAGATGGGTCGCTGATTGCCTACATTCCCAGGGTTGCCACAACAATAAAAGACCTGCTGTTGCAAAAACGATGAGATTTTTAAGTGTTTTTAACGTGGCACTGGAATATTTGGAGAATAACTGAGACAGTGTGTGTTTAAGAAAGCCTGACAGGAGGAAAAACGTGTGCATACAGTAATTATACTTCATACCTGGTCAGTCAGTCTGTAAATCGTGATGGGAGATTTTTCAGGGATGGACGACAACCTGAAAAGACCTAGGTCACATGAACATTTGGGGTGGGCGAACTAGCAATCGGATTTTGATTTTATTGGTACGCCAAACTGTCCACGTCAGCCAAACATAAATAACTTTTCCAAATATTCAGCACACGATCTTCTTGTTGCATTTTGATTCATATAATTATTAGTCGGAACAGATTATGAAAAATAACTTTTTTGGTCTTGTTAGTGCAGTATGACAGAATCTCATATATCCTGTCACATTCTGAGCAGAGCTGCTGGAAGTCTTTCACAGGATGACAGACTCACACATTTATGAACACAAGGAAATAAAACTGCAATACAAAACTTGGAATGTATTAGATTAGTTTGTCAGGATCGCAAAATGTGGTTTTAATAATGTGATTAACTAAGTTATGTTGCATGAGTATTCCCCGTGGATATAACGTTGTACTTTGGAGAGGAGTCTTAAGTTTCTTTCATAATCATTGCTTTTATATTTCTCACATTTAGAATAGAATAAAGGTGAAAAAATATGAGAGGCAGCGTTTTTTTTTTTTTTTTTTTTTTTTTTTTTTGGGACCACTTCATCAATCTTAAGTAGACAAGCTAGAAAGGCAACCAAAACACAGCCTGCTGAAACCTTTGGCTGTCTCAGTCACATGACCCTCGCCTTGCAGATTGTCATCTAATCCATCGAGTCCACAAAGAGAAACACGTCAGTCTAGAATCTTTGTTGCAGGACATTTAAGACAGCATCTCCCCACCCTCAGCTTGGATGAAATACTCAAGTCCAAAAGTATTTTTCAAGCAATGGTTGTATTTTAGGAGGTGTGATGCAACTACAACCGGTTGCAATAGAGGCAAATTGACCAATTTTGGCAAGCATAGAGTGTCTCCTTGGATACCATCAATGAAACTGTTGACCTAAGTGTAGTTTTTCATGTTTTTCTCTCTTACAATGGAATAGGTGTGAGTCCCACAAAGCAGCAAGTGGAAACTGAAAGTCAAAAGCATAACAACAGGTGCTCTAAAGGTTTGTGAGTCTGGCTTTTGCTCACTCCATCACTGCTGACATTTTGTTTTACTTTATAAATCTCAGCTAAGAAATAAAATTGATTTTTCCTGAGAAACCAAACCAGTGTATATATCCTTGGTTCTGATTGTATCTTGTATATTTGTTCTAACCTGTAATTCCTCAAACAAAGACATTTTAGTTTGATTTATTTTTCTACCGCGGTACCTACATTGTGGGTAAAAGCAATTTGTAATATTACAACAATCCACATAAGCAGCTAGAGGGCCAGCATTGTTACTTATTGCTAGTCCCATCTGTGGGTACACCATACATTACTTTGTTGTGATCCCACTCACAGAGTAAAGTGTGTAGCGCTGAGGTCTCTAGACTAGTGGCTTAATCCAATCTGCGACCTTACTTTACAATTTGGTTACACAGTTTAAACTGTACAAACCTTAGGGGACATGTTTGGGGTTCTTTCGTGTTTGTCATCTGTCATCAAGCAGTGAGTTGGTTTGTAGACAACTGTTTTGAAGCCTCAAGTTTGGTATTTTTGGTATTACCATCTTGGTTTTTTGGAGCCGTAAGTGATGCTATCTGAACAAGAGTGTAAAACGGGTGGGTGATGTACTGTGAGTTTGGCTACAGTTGGTCTTCACACCGTTTTAAAGCAGGAAAAAACACATTACAGCTCAACAGTACATTAAAATATGTTTCTGAAAACACTTTCTGGTGATATATTTTGATCAGAGCTTCGTGAGCCTGGTATGCTGTGTTGGAAGGACTCAATGAGAATGAATTGTCAATGACATGGATGCTGCACCCTAAAACATATCCAACCATACCCTATTTTACTCTGAATGCAATCATAATTTATAAAATGACATCATGCTGTATGGAAGAAAACTTGGAACCTTTGATTGAGACCACAAACCCATAAGGAAACTGTTTACTGAGGTAATAAATGTGAAAAGCAGGCTCATTTCTCCATAAAGCTCAATGCAATCAGACTTTTTTGCAGCCAAATGTGCTGCCCCCTGCTGGTCATGAGAAAAAAAAACACAGGTTTAAGACACTACATTGGCTTCACTTCATAGACTCAGATGTACTGTCCATGAATTATACCATCAGTGGCTGTATATTAAAAAAAGTATTATCGTGATCCCGCAGCTGTCTGCCCAGAATGAGAAAAAGAAAAGCTGCCCAGGGCGAGACAGACATTTATACCCTGTATTTCCATAGCCACTGCAGTGGCCTGTGCAACTGACTTAACGTACTGCATGTCTCAGCAAAGAACAAAAGCTTAGCAGATAGGTGCACTCTGTGGAAATAGTGAATATAAACGATGGTTCATCTGGACAAACGTTATCATTCAGGGCAGACAGGGGAAGACACCTGTGGGATCACGAGAAAACGTTTGAAGGCACGACCTGCTGCTGAATGACAGAACAAAAGAATAACGTTATGACTTCCGCCTGAAGTTTTTCACAGGGAAAACTATGTGACCAAATCACAGAGTAACAAATATGAGCGTTGAGGTCGCCGACGGAGTTTTTGGCAGTCTGGTCACTGATGAGCAAAACACAAAGCGTGTGGGACCTCGACGACAGCACACAGCAGGTGATGAAACAACATGAAATAACAGAAGTGATCAGCGGGAATCAGTGCGAACATTAGCAAGCCAACAAGCTTCCACTATAATCAATGTTTTTATATATTACCATTGGATCATATTACTGTAGGTGAAGACTTTGCATCTGCTCTCAGCTCTGAGATTACTTTACCAGCTACCTTCCCCAGGTTGACTTGAATGGATGCTAATGTTGCTCCTTATCAACCTGACATAACCATTTACTAACCATGTCACCATAACAACTTGACTGACCACTTTATGACACAAGAAGTTTGAGTAAACTGCATAAGTCAACCATGTGGTCTCTGGAAGAGCACAAGTACGAGAAATTTCATATAAAGCTGCCCTAATGCAGCTTTAAAGTGCCATTTTTTATTAAGCCATATAGGTTTTGTAGTCCATTTCAGCCCAAAAGTCACTGCTTGAGAAAAAGCAGAACACTATTTGAGTCATCCAGTAAATTATTTCCCCATCACTTCTCTTATGAGTTTCCGTTCTCACTGTAGTTGCTGAACATTGTCTGAAGCCTTAATTCCTCCAGTCAGCAGGGGAAAATCGACGATGCAAGGCACTCGTGGCACTTCTTGACTCGTGAAGGGAATTATATGTAAATCACTTGACACATTACCTCCGTTCCCACCTTCACAATGCAGAGCACATTTCTGCAGTCCAAATGCAGCGGGCTTCAGATTTGTCACACAGCATGAGCATGTGTTTTTTTTTATTTTATTTTTTTTAAAGCAAGTGGCTGCATTTCTGAGTGAAATGCTTACTGGTGTGAACAGTATAGGCTCTGTGATTTAACTGATAATGCATCTGGAAAAAGACCTCAGTGTGTCAGGCAAACCGTTCACTCAGACTGTTTATGTTAATCTTTCCTCTGCCAGCGCCGAACGGAGAGATGTTAGTCATTACACATTAGATTGTCAAGAGGATTCTGCAGAGAGAAGGAAGCGCTGGTTAACGATCCAAAGACAAGGGAGGATAACAGTTATGACAGGACAGAGGGGATGTGACCATGACTTGATGGCCCACTATAGGGATGTATCATTAAAGACACATAATTGGTCCTTTTAGATTTTCCTGTCAGATCCTTAAGCACAAAATTCCCTATTGTTTTCCAACAATTGGCTTTTGCCCAGATTAGTATCCAATAGTGTTCTGTCTCATTTATCCACTGTGCTGTCATGAAGTATTAAACTGAAGCAATTTACCCCACCTCTATTAGAAGAGGTCAGTGCTGCTAAATGATTCCTTTCCAACTGACTCATTCTCTCTTGGTGTAGCTCTTTTCAGAAAAAAAAAAAAAAAAAAGAGCTCTTTCCATTTGAAGAAATCTCACTTGTAGTGTCTGACTGTTGGCTCGTCTTCTGTGTCACTGAGCAGCATCTGAGGCCAATTGTCACACATCAAAAAGCTTTGAGTTTCATTTCAGCATCTCCTCACACCACCTCAGTAACCACAGCCAATACTGTGTCTATCTCCCCTCCATTTATGGATCGCGAGGCACAAGAAGCAACTGATGGGGAAATGTATAGTTTCACACACAGAGACACAGACACAGACAGACACACACACACAGACACACACACACAGACACACACAGACACACAGACACAGACACACACAGACACACACAGACACAGACACAGACACACAGACACACACACAGACACACACACACACACACAGACTCAGAGACACACGTCTGTAAACAGTCTGTCTGGTGTACAAAGAGCTAACATGGCCAATATGGGCTGTAAAACAACACAGGGATGATGGGAACTGGTATTTTGCACACTAGAAGCCAGGCCAAGGCAGATGGTTTGTCTATAAGTTCAACACTTTGCTCCAGAACAAGACATCTGAAACTAGCCTGATTTATGTAAAATCTGTTGTGGCTACTTATGATTACCAGAAGGACTCTTTCAACCAAAGAAAATCTTGGTCAACTGAAATTTTATCTACTCTTCAACCAATCAGTGGGGAAAAAAGAAAATAAAAAATCTGCACTGCATCTCCAGAATAACTAATTTAGTCACAGTGCACTGAGTGCACTCTACCCGTTAGCTGCTAATCAATGATAATCAAAGTTACATAAAATTGGCAAGCAAATTAATTTCTGCAGTTTGACAATTTTAACATATAGCTATATTGTTACCTTCAGGGCACATCAACTAAATTTACATCAGCAAAACACAGACACACACACAGACAGACACACACACACACTCGTGGAGCAAAACAGGCTTCTGTAAAACAACAAAATGGAGGTGATTATTTGTCCGACATTGGAGTAACCAACGCAACATGCAGCTAGCGCAAAATTGATGCAACACAACAAAAGCATCACCTACTGACATCGGTGAACGTGATCTTCTTTGCAGCTAGGCGATGTCAGTCAACAAGGTCGAATAACGTCCAATAAAACGGTGCATTACTACGAGACAGAGTGAAACTGTGAGCAAGAAGAAAATTTGCACTTCATCTTACAAATACAACTGAATTTTGTAATTTTGCAACTTCCACAGACAACATTTTCAAAGATATAACACTCATGTGAACTACCCATAGTAGGTCTTCCTCCATTCACAACATCCATCATCTGTAACTGCTTATCCTCATCAGGGTCACAGCCTATCCCAGCTGACTTTGGGCAAGAGGCAAGGTACAGTACACAAGGGCACATAGAGACAAACAAACATTCATACTCACATTCACACCTACGGGCAATTTAGAGTCACCAATGTCATGTCTTTGGGTACTGCGGCTTTCTCACACTGTCCAGAGACATGGGGAGAACATGAAAACTCCACACAGCCGAGGTTCAAACCAGGAACCTCCTTGCTGTGAGGCGACAATGCTAACCGCTGCACCACCGTGCCTCCCCCCCATTCACAACTGTGGTCTATAGTTTGTGGAGCTGGCACTCTTATTATGTATCAGCCAGAGATAAAGGAGAAAACTGCATTATATGTAATTTAAAATTATTACTGTGAATGACTCATACCTTGGTGTAATACAGTACTCAACTTGTTTTCATACTCCTACTCATGTAGAGGATATATTGACTGTGTACACACACATATACACACACAGTAGAATTTTTTTTGGCCTCAATATAACATTATCAAATTGATTCCCACTGAGCCTACAAGTTACAAAGAGTGCTGATGGAAGCAGATGAAATACATGTTGATAGGCCCCAGGGAGTGTTTTTTTAACTGTTCAGAAAAACACAAGACACCCTCAGCAGAATGAAATGATAAGGGACAGATGAGTGGGTAAGAGCTGGGGGTGGCATAAAATGATTCACCATGGCCTAATTCACTCCTTGGTCACTCTCATTCCTAATGTTTCAGAGCAATTTTACACCCTCCCTTGATATGCTGGCAGTCGGCCTCGGCTTCACTCTCGTGAGTCAAAAAGGCACCACTGGCACCCTCTCACAGCACGCGCTGCAGCCCGGTATTTCCACCGAGATGGCTCGTCGTGACTGCAGGCTCAGACAAACATGAGCCCAGCAGAATCAGCACAACAGATGAGTCTGAAATCGTGCCTCGAGGCGAGCTTTCATGTACTAACTCTAACCCGGTCTCGCCAGATGACTACCGGCTGCTCCTACCAAGAGTCAGAGCTTTGATAAAGCGATGCAGAGCTGAGGGATGTCTGCAGACATGGGTTCGACAATCTGATAAATATTTGATGCACGGGTTCAGCTCAGTTCACTGCCCAGTGGTGAAGTCTGGTTCTAAAACAGGTTTGTTTGGGTTGGATGTCCACCGGCTGATTCCACCTGGCCAGAGATGAGAAATCCAAGAGAAGTGTGTAACAGTAGGCTACTTAATATTGCACTTCTACCTCCACACTGGTTTCCAGAGAAACATTTATCTGTCACCTATGGTTCTCAGTTTATCTATCAGTCTGTATGACATGAACTCTGCTTTCCTCACACTCTGCCATACAGAATCTCAACACTATGAGAGGAGCCCCTGGTGTTTCACTGGAAAAAAAATAAAATAATACTCACTTAACTCCTCCATCATTTCACTGTGACCAAATTGCCAAACGCTGTTTGACAGAATGAGGCTGGAGAGTTGCCTATAGCACCATTGAGAGAAGTCAAAAGGCTGCGTAGAGAAAGATTTTCATTTGACAGTCACTGAAGCCTGGGTTTCCATTCTCCGTGACTTCTTTTCACTGTCTGGCTCGAGCACCACACATTAAAAGAAAGGTCGGCACGTTCCGGCCTGGCAGATCACAGGACAGGAGGGCTGCTCAATATCCCCAATTAGGATTAAAAAAAAAAAAAAACTAGTTAGCTGAATGAGCTGCCACTCTGCATGGACCCATAGCTTTACAATCAAGAAGAAGCGTCCTGCTGGGTTTTGTGTGCAGAAGGCCAGAATTCCAATGGAAAGTAACAAAGCTCAACAGCGAAATGAGACCCCATCGGGGAAATGGGCTCTGCGCTCTAAAGAGTAAAGAGAGTAAAGATGAAATCCTTCCACCTGCATCAACCGACCTCCTGGGTGATCACATCGTAATTGCACTGAGTAAAAAGCAAATTTAGTAGTGAATGCAGCAAAGAGGCTCTAAAATTCTAAATGATGTTCAAACCGCTTGATCTTTATCCAGAGAGGCATTTGCAGATACTTGTGAATAGTTCTAGTATCTACATCACTGACAAAGTGCCCATGTTATACATGTAACATCACAGAAAGGCAACCATGGCACAAACTATTCCAACTATTGGTCCAAAATCCATTATCTCCCAGTGGATCTAGAACCTGCTACTCAACGCAAGTTTTATCTCACATTGGAGTGTAAAATCAACACGTTGTAGTTGTTTTCACACCAAAGTTCCCCACATTTTTCAGTTGCATCATCTTTACCCACTCTACAACATTTATTTAACAGAGCGACTTACAATACAACCATTCAACCATGAAGATACAACCCAAGAATTGAAAGAATCATGCAAGTACATCATCTTCATTTAATATGCCTAACAGCTTCAACTGCAGTTTGCAGCACTGACGAACCATCGTGGCTGACTTGATTATTCATCAAACCAAAAAGGCACTCACAACCCAATTTGTTTGAAAGTCTATTAAATGAACATTAAATAATCACCAACTGCAGTCCAGAAATAAATAAATAATGCAGACTGGATTAAAATGTTTCATAATTTACCCCCTAAAAAAAAGGAAGACTCTTTGGTGAACTGAAAAAAATAATACATGCAGATGTTGTTTGATGCCAGATATGAAGTGGCCTACTTGACATTCTTCCTCTACTGTACTTACCCATTAATCCATCTACCCATCTGTCTATATTGAATTTTATTTGCTCCTGCGTATTGATGAATATTCAATTTATTCAAACAAGATGACCACGTCCTCAAAAACGTTGAACAAAATAACAGAAAGGCAGCGTTTTTGTAATTCTATTATGAATGGTAAGTAAGTGTTATGGAATTTTCTATCCTTAGGTTACACGAGGTCACATGTGGGCCTTGAGGTCCTCAGCAGTATTAATTGTTTGGCTTTGATTGGGAACAGTAGGTGCCAGTCTATCTCAACACTGTGGTGGTCAGGGTCGAAGAGACCTATTGCTGCCTTCTTAGACATAAGAGATAGCTGGCTGTTGACGTTCCAATCTGCGTAAACAGACATCTGTGTCTCCAGACTAGAATATGTTGACAATAACACCTCCATGGGTAAAGACATTCTCTTTGGCTAATTCTGGGCGTATAGTATTTGTGGTGTTATCTTGGGGTTTAAAGTCTATCCACCAGGATGAGTTGGGCAGAATGTGAGACCGACTCAGGCACTTCTGATGTACTTTGAGAGTGTCTCTAATTCTCCTTGGCCAAGTGTCAATAAATATTACAGCATAAGACATCAGAGGCTCCTGAACACTTTCTTCCCTCCT
The DNA here is from genome assembly GCA_033000465.1 of Sciaenops ocellatus. NCBI lineage: Eukaryota > Metazoa > Chordata > Actinopteri > Sciaenidae > Sciaenops > Sciaenops ocellatus. The sequence goes on from CP136873.1 coordinate 16,584,878, forward strand.
GACCTCACCATTGACCTTTGACATCAGCAATTTCTCCACAACAGTAAGAATATGTAAAGCTGCATGAAAATGCAGACACTATTTGTTCTGTCATGACTTTTTAGCCCCAGTATGTAAAATTCTACTCCAATTACATAAAAACAAGCTCATTACAGTGTATAACAGATAATTATACATATCTGCATTGGAGATCAGAGCGTAGAACGGCTCAAACTGCAACACAGCCACCTAAAATTTGTGAAATGCATCCGATTGTTCACAAGCCAGATTGTTCAAGCAGTTGATCAGCCATCATGATCCTCCAAGTGCATGTTAACCCAAAACTGATATGGCAGAAATTTGTTAGGTCTATCATTTCAGGCCTAAATTCATCCGTATAGTCAGTAAATCAGGATAGTGTCAGCCTTGCTTTAGCTAACTGGACTCCTAGTGGTAAGAGGAGATCCTTTCTGCTTTTATGCTTTTGTTAAAATGTTTTTATTTTTGGTGAATAATCCTGGAGTGTAATCAATATCTAGTCTATCTTATCTCCTATTTACATAAAACACTGGTACGATGCTCTGCAATCCAGCCATCACAGCACAGCAGAGTTTCCTGAAAGCTCACCTCAAGAGACAGATATGTTGAGTCTAAAAGAATTGTGGATGTTGTTGCATAAGTATAGTTTTACATGAACAAAATAATTTCAAATGCATTTTGTTTGAACTCTTCTGACTACAGCTATTCGTACTTGAATGCAACTTTTCATAACTCAGGGAGTCACAATTATGTTATGCATAAATAAACAAAACACGCCAACAGGATATATGCTGAGAAAACCTAATATATATAGCCATAATTTCTGGAAGCTGTTTACATTTTTCACAAACTGTCAAGCTGGCTGTGTTCATGCAACCATGCTATAACGCATTAGCCACTGTAGCTCAAGGCTGCAGTGTGTTGCATGCTACCGCTCGCAACCAAGTGAAACTTCAAACAGGAATGAAAAACAATGTTGGTACTCCTCAGAGAGACAAATCCACAGCCCACAACATGGACTGTTGGGCATGTCAATCTGCCCAAGAAAAAGAGCAACTTGATATTAAAAGCTAATGTTTCATGATTGTAATTCTAGTTTGAGTTTTGATGTTGATTGTAGGGGAGATGGGTGACTGGATGTTGGCATCGACATTATGCTGAAGCAGTGTGCTACAGGTGATTTCAGTGAAGGATCTTTTACCTTTTACTATATGAAATATGGGAGCAAAAACTAGTCAAGTGTCATTGTGTTTGTAGTTTGATTCAGTGCAGTTTAAAATCTCAGCTTGCCAAACCAATGCTAAAGTTAGCTAAACAGTTCTGTATATTAGCTAGGCCACAGTCATACACAGTGACAGGGGATATGCTTTGCATCACAAGCATAGCTATAAACAGTTGGTGAGCAGAAACAGTTTTGTTTTGATTGAAGATGATTGTATCTTTGCCTCTGTAGACACTATGCTCTGTGCCCTACCTCAGGGTGAACGAAGAGCTAATCTCTTATCATGTGAAGGCAGCTTCAGTCGTGTTTTGGGCCACTACACAGATGCTGACATGAAGATTTGTTAACTTGTCATCAGGACTTCTACTCGGACTTTGAAAACACTTTGAAAATATATCAAATTTTGTGGCTGCGGAGGAGCTTTGTCTAGTCTGAGAAATGAACCCTGATGATCATCAGGATTACATTTCATAACAGGAGGTGTAATGCTATAAATGTTGCATTTTGTAAGTCCAGTAGTGCGCCTGAAGTTTGATCAGGGCCCAGAAGTCAGAACACCTCTTACCTCTTTTTCTTCAATCCATCTCTCTCTCCATTTCAAGTCCCCAAACTTTATGAAAGTGCAATTCTTAATCCCTGAAGTGTCCCTTTAATTCATTTGCTTGCTTCTTTTCATCAATGTTTAAATTATAAATAACCACACATGCCTTGTGAAATCCGGTTGACCAGAGATTATTAGTCAGGTCTGATATAATGTGTGTAACTTCTAGGTGTAAAAGAAGCTGAGGTGTCTGATCCTTGAACATGCTTCAAAGTTATAAGAATATGGTACACATTTGTGTTTGTCACTGTGTTTTAACTTCTGTTTCTTGCTCTATTGTGTGACTAAACCTCAGATCTTTTCTAACAGCCTCGGGCCCTTCAGGAAGACTATAACTAGCCAAAACAGAAATTAATTGGTGTTGCTGAGGGCAAGTCTGTAGTGTATGACTCATTAAGTTTAGTTTTAATGAACTAGTGTAGTGCATGATTAGGAGTGCAGGACAGAGACCCTATGCCCTGGCACATTAGTGTGCTTTATAGTCTGACAAGTTGGGTCCTGGAGAGTCAAGGGAGTTGGTAAGTGCTTTCTGATGGCACCCATTTATTTTTGGAGTATCAGTATTGAAGCTTTCAAGGTGATGAGGAGGTACTTTTACTTCAGGTTATGATAACGACACCTGAACCGAGCGACAAACTTAAAAGCCCACTCCACTTCAAATGCATCAACAGCTGACGGTAACCAAATAATGATGCTGTTTATGAAGGATTTATAGAAAACACCAGTGGAAAAACTTCAGAGTGAGGTTTAAAATACTGGAGCATTATTCATCAACCAATATTCTGCGGTTCTAACAGCTATATTTTATCATGACGTGCTGGTGTGCCCTGCTATCATTAAAGTGACAGACATGCTTGGTTCATTCAACTCACTTGTGCACATCAACATTTTACTTACTGGTTGCTGCAGTGCAATTGCTGAGATGCAGCAACGGAGGTTTTGATCCCAATAACAAAAACCAAGCTCGACTCGCAATTAGTTTGAAGTGAACACATTTTCATTGATTTTCTTCCCAGATCTACTTTAATTACTGAATGCAATGTTAACCTTACAGATCTCTTAAAAGATATAGCTGGAGTGATCCCCCCAGAGCTCCGTCAGTGCTTCCTGAAGGCACTTTCATTAGCGGCTCCACACCGAAACCTCAGCCAGCCAAATTAAAGCACTCACATGCAGCGCTGTAGAAGATTGGAGGCAGCACTGGCTAAACTAAATCGCCAATGGCATGCCAGGATCAACTCAAGTTCAGTGTTCAAGGTGAGAATTCACAAGCCCCCTGATGAGAAAACCTCTTAATCTCCATCTCTCACCTCTTCTCTATCCCTCGATCTGTCTTTTCAATCTATCGGTTCGACTGCAGGGGAGAGAAATGCTTTGAGTGCCTTACATCAGGTAATGCAGGTTGTGGTTTCTGAATGGCGCCCTGCTTTATTAAAAAGATAAGAGCACAAAGCCAGTGATGAATTTATCCTGATAGCAAGTATGCAAGGGTGCCAAACACTATTGGGAGAGAGAGAGAAAAAAAAAAATAGTACTGTTGCACTGCGTGACACTCAATTACAGTACAATAAACACATCCAGTGCAAGTTATTCAATACTTCCCTCACCATTAAAAAGAGCAACATTGGCCATTTCTTCAAACTTCAAACCACTAGAGGTTTTGCAAACTAGACTGCTGTCAAAAGCAAAGGCAGGTGTACCATTAAGTCATTCAGTCGGTCATTAACAACAAGCCTCCTCACCATGGGGCTCACTGAAAACAGAATGTCAGGTGAATAAATCTAAAATGTGATATTTTTGGGAGCAGCTTAAGAAAATATATTGCCGTCCCTGTATGTTACAGAGAGAGAGGCAAACAGAAAGAGGTATTTGTGTGTGCAGTATGAGGCAGAGGTGGAGCAGGTTGAAGTAGTTTGTGAGTAAAAACTAAAATAAAAAAGGTGGAGAATTAAAATGGTGGCATAAAAAAAATAAGCTTCTAGATATAAGATAATGTATTCAAATAAAATACACACCTGAGTCATAGCCACACTCATTTTGTGGTAAACCCTACAACTGGTCCTCAGTATGTCTTGATTCCAAGTTTAACATTCTGGTATCACCTTGTTTATTTGCCAAAAGCAATTTAAAGAATGTGGACTGACATTAAATATAATTTAGATTTCTCTGTAATTGTCCAATTGGGACTTCAACAAACAAATATTTTCCATTATCAATCTGCCATTTCTTTCTTATTTTACCGTTTGGTCTGAAAATTGTCAGCAAATAGACACAATTTCCCAGAACTGATGATGACATAAATTATTAAACTATTACTTTTGTGCTAGTTATAAATGACATAAAAACAAAGAAAACTTTTATCATCAGGTAAAAAGTTTTCTTTAAATCACACTCAGTGAGCAATCGTGCTCCTCAGAGTCAAAAGGCGGAGTTGCAAATAAGTGGAAAAACAATCCAAGGTCTTGGGTATAGCCTGAAAAAAAGCAAGACTCACAGCAAGGCACTGAATAAAAAAATAAAAAAATAAATAGAAAAAAAAAAAAAAAAAAATCTTAACACGAGGTCTCAAACTTTCTTCTGGAGTATTCAGCCACATCTCAAGGGCTACCTTGTTGCAGACTATTCAGTTGTACAGGGTCATGAAACAACAGTGACCTTGAACCATCTCCATGACAACTGTACAAACTCTGCCTTGATGATCCATGGGATTGTGGATGAAAATCAAGTAAGTGGACCTTGTCAGTAAGATAACAAGATATGGAACTGTTCTTTGATGTCTCACACCTCTTTCCCCAATTTGTGCAAATGATGATGAATAATTAGAACCCTATATAACAGTTAGGTGAACTGCTCCTGATCCACTTTATACAGACAGACAGACGTGTTGTCTGTCTTGCTGGGTTGGGGGTAACAATAGTTCCTGTACAACCAACCTTTTGTTTTTTTCTAACCCCCCTTTTATCTCCATGCTAACCCAAGTCCACAGTTTCAAAGTGAGGCCTACAGCAGGAAGGAGCCGTGTGCTTTTATACAGCTGGCATAAAAGTAAAAGAATCCATTGATCATACTCCTGTGTGTTCACAGCGCCTTGCTGTTATTCGCTGCCGTTCCCTCAGGTCCATCTCAAGGGCTCTGCGGTTTCTTTGAAATTGTGCATGACAACACACGCACACACACACACATATATATACTGTAAACCCCTCATAATAAAACATCTCTCCTCTAAATGGTCGGTATTTGCAGTCTTAATCTGAATGGAAACATTTGTCCAGGGGGTTAACTACGCAAGTACACCAATTCACGTCTTTGCTAGGTGATTGGCTATTGATTTTCCATCTGGGTAGTAGATTGGTCTGCAGCTTTTGCCCAACAGACACAGAGGAGAGAAATATGGTGCTTTGCCATTTTATTTCTAGGACCATTAGCGGTGGGGAACCTATCAACTGCTGTTCATGGACTGTCTGTCATGTTCAAACATGACACTGCTTCATTGTGTTAAGTCTGGTTCAATAATCAATTCAGAGATGTAATGGCATGCAGCAGAGGTATTGACTGGAATCAATGTGCGGTATTGCCAGTGATATGGTAGTTCATACAATGGCACCTCCCCTCCTGTACGCCACTACCCTGACTATTCAGTAGCACCAAACGCACTAAAGCAGGGCAAGACTGGGGTCCAATATGTTTAATGAATAGTGATGTGATATTAGTATTCAATGTGTGCAGACAAACTGGGCTCTCTGCAGACTCGCTTTCCTTTCCATTTGAATGACACAGAAATCAAAAGAGCGCCAGAGAGGCACAGAGGCCTTTCATCTGCCACCAAGCAAAAGAAAGTGAAAGAACAGGACAGAGAGTTAGAGACGAACCGAGTCACTGCTTCTTCTGTAGATTATCTCTTTTTTGCTCCGCATGCCGCCCAGAAATCCTTTCTGACTCGTGTTTTGTTTTCTGGCTCTGGTCGTCTGCTCCTCTCCGCTCACACAAACAATAGAAGGACTGTCTCAAAGTACATTTATATTTTATATATGAATATAATAAGCCATACATTTTTCTTCATTTTTGGGAAAGCCATGTACCCCTTAACATTTCTTTAACTTGTTAATTAAAGTCATTTTTAAAGGGTTTAATTTTGGCCTTTTAAAGGACGCTTTAAACTGATAAGGGATTTGTCAGGTGTAATGTAATGTGTAAATTTAGGAGGAAGTCATGTACCCCGTAAAATCTCCTTCTTAATCAAGTGGTCATTAAACTGATGGGGGACATTTTTTTAACCTTTTCAAATTAAAAGCCAAATGATGAGACCACTGACTTAAATTAAAAGTGACATTGTGAAGTTGCTAGAGCAATTTCTCTAAGAGAAGTTACCTGTTTTAATTCGAAGTCCGTGGGCAACATCATATCATGTTCTTGCCAAAGGTTCCCCGCTATTCCCCTGATTGACTGTTGGTGGTGGTGCCATGCCTCGGAACGTAGCAATAATGTAAACATAACTTCTGTTACGGCTGGTAACATTTGAACATTAACAAGCCCTGCTCAACATGACATTATGTTTCATATAACAAGTTTTTCCTTCAATAAACCATATCTACAATTATGATAAAGCCAATAAGCCATGACAACACCAGGACAATGAAACTGAAGCAGCTATAGTAAACGGTAAATGGACTGTATCTATATAGCACCTTTCTAGTCTTTCAACCACTCAAGTCACATTTACCCATTCGTACATATTCATACACTAACTTGGCAGGCATTGGCTGCAGTGAGGGCCCCATCCACTGCAGCTTAAGAAAAGTCACAACACATTGCAGACAGAGAAAAACCTTTGCCTGGTTGTGTTTTCTTACTTTAAAAAGGTTTTCATTTGAGTTGAGAGAGTCAAATTGGTGAAGATTATTTTTTAAAATTAGCTTGTTTTGGCTACTTTCTTGGGCATTTTAACTTGTCAAACACAAGCAGTAGGTCAACAGGTAATTGTGGCAAGAGCAGGCTTGTGGGACAAGACTGGATTACCAACTGGGCAATGAAAGCACCAGCCCTGGAGCATCAGAACTCCAGGGGCTTTAAAAGCCTCAGGCTCACTGTGTGTCAACTAGTTTTTTGCTGAATTAATAGATAATTATGTTTGAGAATATGCATCACTAAAGCATACCTTCAACTGACATGATAAGGGCCTTGAGGTGAGTCCTGCTTAATTACCTGATTCTGAGGCCCCGTTGTGGGCCAGGGAATATTCTACCAGAAAATATGTACATATTGTAAAAGGCAGGAAGGAGGCCAGCAGCAGGGCCTCAAAGCATGTTCATACAGCCAGTCTATAGAGAGACAAGTCAAATAAATAAGTAAATATAATAAGAATAGTAATCTGAACTGGGTTTAAACTATAATGAGAGTTATGATGCCATAAAACGGTGCTTCTTCTTCTTTATGTAGATCACTCAACCAGCATCATGAGTCAGAAGCTACACAAACACAATGCAATACTTAAGGCTAACAACATTAGCTGCTAGCCACCCACCCTAGCTTAGCAGCAGACATTTAACACAGTATCACCAGCACAGCTACTAAGCACCCAACATGGCGCACAAAAACAAAACTTACACCGAGCTGACACAGATACAGCATAAACCACGACTAACGTATGTTGAAAGATAAAACTGAACCAAAAAAAAAAAAAACAACTGTTGCCAAGTTCCTTTTGCTAACAGCAACTTAATGCTAATACACAGTTTAAAACAATGTGGACTCACTTTTCAAGCGACGTCTGTCCACCTGCTGTTGATAACGTCCAGTCCCTTAGTTCTCCAACTCTCATTCGTTTTTGAGAATACATATATCCATTAAGACACACCGCAACCACTCCACAGCTAAAGAGCTAAAGTTTATCTGGTCAGCAAACTCTTTGGTAATGATAAATTAAATTATTGAATTATTAAAAGATAAGTGTATAAGGAGTCAGTGTTGACTCGCTCAGGTGCACCATTGCGCTCCTTGTGTCGTGATTTAAGCATCTTTTTTCCTTCACTCACTCTGGCTTGTCACTGCCTCATGTTCTAACTCTGCTCTCAGACTTAGCCCCTCCCTCCAGCCGGTCTCCTGATTACTGAATGATCTCACCTGCTCACCTTCATCACACACCTGTTTGTCATTCCCCTCGTTAACTCCCTACTCTTTGCGCCTCATGCCTTAGCTTTACAGCCTCCAATGTTTCCCTGCCTGTTTTCTGCTCCTGATCCTGTCTTTTTGACCAAGGCTGTACTATTTGTATTCCACCTCAGCCTAGCCCCTTTGGACCTTGTTTGCCTGCCTGTAAACTTGACTAGCAAAGACTCTTTTACTTGAATTGTTTGCTCCTGAGTCCTGCCTTTGGATTCTGCTGTGATTTGGACCGTGACGCCTTGGCCCTGTGCCTGGACACAGATGTAGCTAATCACATTAATTAACAGTGTTTGTATTCCAGCATCAGATCTCAGATATTGTGCACGCTGGCTCATGCTGACACACCTGAAATCAGAGCTGCCAACTCTCACGCTTTCAGCGTGTGACACACGCAATTGCCTGTTTTCACACGCACACACGCCACACATCCAATTTCTCACGCAAAAAAAAACCCGATCTTGGGCCGAGACTCGTTCGTTCCTTTTCAAACTCCCCGACGGTAGATGGCGCTGAGAAGCGCCACTGTAACCCTATTCGCTGCATAAACATCCTATGTAGCGACAGAAGAAGAGCTACAAGGAGACAATCGCGGGAGAAACTCAGAATCGCTGAAGAAAATCATCATCATCTCCAATCTGGACAGAGATCAGGTATGTTACAATTAGTGACATATATCGTCAATTAAGTACCCACTCTCTTAAACTTTAAATCTTGAAAGAAATTCGTTTGTGTTTGTGCATGTGAACTTGATTTTGTGTTGTGAATGTAAACTCAGCTGTCGTAACAAGCAGCAGGAGAGCACCTTGTTAACCTCGTAGTATAGCCTACTGCATGCTCAAAACATCAGCTCATAGCATTGTTTATTTAGTGTTAGGCTTTATCTTTTTAGCACTTCGAACTGGTAAGATGTATTCCAAAGAATTTAACATAAAGACAGGAAATTTGTGCAATAGAAGTAGGCATGTTTTTGCAACTGAGAGTAAACCAACATGTCATGAACATTTGAATTCTTTAAGGTTGCAAAGATGTCTCGTAAAAGACCTTTGCCAGGCCCAGGACAAAAAAGAAATCTGTTACATTATTTAAAGAACCAGCCAAGTCAGAAACGGCCAGAACAGCCAGAACAGTCAGACCAAATTCTAGAAACAACAGGACAACAGACAGAGGAACAACACACAGGACAGAGAGAGCCGGAGATGGGACAGAGAGATCAACGGACAGGTCAGACTGACAAACAAGTAGAGGAGCAACAAACAGGACCGATAGAACAAACAACAGTGCAGATGGAAGAAGACACAGAGGGACAGGCAGAAGAGACTCCCCCAATCCAACAGCAGGGCCGGAAGAAGAGGTTTGCTCTGGCTGGAGCAGCAACATATAGAACCCTTTTCAAAAATGAGTGGACCACTTCATGGCCATTTATTACCAGAGGGAGCCTCAACACCCACTACTGGTGTGCAGTCTGCCGTATTGAAAACTCATGTTGCCACCAGGGTGTGGCAGATGTAATCCGCCACATAAAAAGTAAAGGCCACCTAGAAAAGCAACGAGCTCTTCAGTCCACAGCCACAATGTCCCAATATGTAGTGCCCGTTCCCTCTGTTGGAGGGATGTCAGCACAAGAGGTTAAGGTATGATATGTGTAATAGTACTGTCAAGGTTCAGTCAAGAGTTTTGTTTTCTAGTTGATCACGGTAAAGTCATGGTTGATAGTTTTGTGGTTTGTATTTCAGTGTAGTGCAGTCCAATTTTCTTCATTTGAGATCTTAGTTGCTGAATGAGTTTTTGCCTATGCCCTATTATCGCAGGTGTCCATTTTTGGAGGATTAATAATTTTTAATTTCTTACAGACAAGAAGGGCTGAGGTCAAAATGACAGCCGGGTTGGTTGTTCATAATGTTCCTCTAGCCTTTGCTGACCACCTGGGGCCTCTCCTAAAAGACTGTTTTGGAGATTCGAAGACGGCGCAGGACTACAGGTGTGCCAGGACTAAGTCATCCTGCATTACTAATGAAGCGCTCGCGCCTTATTTTATAAGAGAGCTTGTGAAGAATCTCAAAAACGGCCCGTATACCCTTGTTACAGATGGGTCAAATGACACAGGTATTTCCCAAACTTTTGTCACTTCTGCAAAACATTTGTTTTATGTAAACATCGAACAACATTTGTACATTTGTATAATTCTAACTCGTCATTATAGGAGTGCAAAAGATGAACCCACTTACTGTCCGGGTCTTCATGGGAAGCAAAGTTGTCCACCAATTTTTAAGCATGTGCACAACAAGTGGGAAGACATGTGGGACGGCAAGTGAGATCTTCGCCAAAATGAACTCCACCTTAGAGGAGCATGGTATCCCTTGGGAGAACTGTGTTGGTCTCTCAGTTGACAATGCAGCTGTGAACGTCGGACCACACAATTCCATCGCCTCTAGGGTGCTCCAGAAACACCCCAACACCTATATTCATGGTTGTCCTTGTCATGTGGCACATAACACCGCCAAAGCTGCAGGAGGGGGATTTTTTAAAGTGAGTTAAGGCCTAATTTATCTTAACATGAAACTTTATATTTGTATCCTAATCACATGCGTTGACTGAATGTGTTATGATTTGATTAATGCATTGCAGGTGTCTGGTTTTGATTTGGAGGACATGGTAGTGGACATCGGTTACTGGTTCAAAGGTAGCACAAATCGGAAAGGATACCTGACAGGTATGCATGTTTGATACTATTAAGTGTAATATTGAAATGCAGAGCTTTAGAAAAGATATGATATGGAGTTAAATGTTTGAAACAGAGTTTTGTGAGCTGCATGAAGCGGAATACATGGAGGTCCTCCTGCACATCTCAGTTCGTTGGCTAAGCCTTGAACGATGTGTGACCAGGGTCCTGAGGCTATATGAACCACTGGCCAGCTACTTCAAGTCTGCTAGTATGGTCATCAATTTTCAATTTCATTATGCAGCAACTACATGGATTGTTAGTCACATACTTATTGACAACCTCTTGTTTTATGTTATTTATTGATTAATTCAAGATGAATCACAGGCCAGATTCAAGAGGCTTGTGCAGGCATTTACTGACCCCATGACGGAAGTGTACCTGCTGTTCTTCCAAGCCACCATACCAACTTTCACCGATTTCAACTTGCTTCTGCAGAGAGAGCAGTCAGCAATATATTTGTTACATGATGAGGTGGGTTTGGATCTTGCTGTTTTTTTTCCGTTCTATGTCTCTTGCTGATATCTGCAGGGATCTAATACTATTTTTGTAAATGTCTGTCATAGATGGTGAAATTCGTACGCAAGCTGTGCTCCAAATTTATGGTTCCAGTAGCTCTGCAAGGCCATGGGGATCCATGTGAAATAGCCTATAAGGAGAAGGCAAACCATTTGCCAGGTTAGTGTTTGACTATTATTATGATCATACACTGTGATATGTAATAGATAAAATATGATATTTAGCCTTGTATCTAGCCTTTTGAGTAGAAACCTATGGTTTGTGGTAGTCCTTCCAACAGTGAGCCTCTGGTTGGATTTAATGCCCTATGTGTCAAGCTGATATTGCTGCATCAGTATGTTAAACCATTTATGTTAACCTGATGCTGTATCTGTACAGGAAAAAAGTTGAACATTGGGTTCACAACCAGGGCTAAACTCAACAGACTACTCGACGAGGGTGATGTCACACCACAGCAGGTGGTTTCATTCCATGAAGCTGCGTTGGGTTTCCTAACAAGTGCTGTGGACTATGCACTTAAGAAGCTACCACTTAAAGAGCCACTGATCAAACACACACAATTTGTAGATGTACGGCAGAGGACTGAAAGTGGCATTGAAGATGTCCTCTACTTTGTTGAAAGGTTAGTTTTTTTCTTAAATTATTGTCTATCATCTTAGCTAAAATACATTTTATGATGAGGTATGTTCACTCCTAAACTGCACATGAGTTATTCCTATATGGCTTTTCCTCAAAGATGTGTATGAACTGCTGCTGGTTGATGACAATTTACCTAAAACTTAACAACCTGTAACTCTACTTTCATAAATAGGTTTCCCCATCTCCTCCCATACCATGGGCCAGAGGAGCATGACAAGCTGGGTGAGGAGTTCCTGAATTATCAGACTATACCAATTACCTCCCTTCAGGACGAAACAGAGATGGAAAGCTTCTGGGCTGAAATGGCAACACGGACACATAAGGTACACATTTTATTTGTCTTTCTTTTTGGCAGGTGTGGCTTATTGGCTACATCTGTTGCTTTTAAAATTGATGCATGCATATATGATGCAAACTATGCATGTTGTACTGTATCTGAACTTTGTTACAATATACTTACAGTATTAATTAATGAAAAATATGGCATGTTTCTCCATTTTGTTCTTGGTTCATTTTCCATAGGTGACAGGAGCCAAAGAATTTGAGAGGCTTGCTGCCGTCGCCAAGCTGGTGCTGGTGTTGCCCCATTCAAACGCAGATGCTGAGAGGGTGTTTTCACTTGTGGGACTGAACAAAACGAAGACCAGAAATAGCCTGGCGTTGGATGGCACCCTGTCCTCAATAATGGCCACAAAGATGGCCGGCCTGGAGCCCTGCTTCAGATGGGAGCCCCCCACAGAGGTCATCAAGGCCTCCAAGAAGGCCACAGGCCAGTACAACCTTGCCCACAGATCTTGAAAAAAGAAAATGACTAACCAGCTTCTGATCTGCATACCTCATTTTTAGTTATTTTTATCATGTGTTGATCCATTGTATTGCATAAAAAGGATAATGTTTAAGCACTTTAAGCACTGTAAGCACCTTATTTGTTGCACTGTTTTGTTTGCTGAAATGTGTGGTGGGAGGCTTTGAATAATGAAAAATATTTCTCCCTAACTTATCTTGTGTCATTTTTGCTAAACATAAATCATTAAGTGCTCTTAAGAAAACAATTAATAACAATATAGGTTAGGTTTCAGTGAAGAATTAGTTGAATACCATTGTAATCAAAATGTCAATCAACCTACCTTGGTCAAATCTTAAACACAAGTCTATAATTTAATAAGGCTGTATTGTGGTACATAGACATTCACTGAGGCACAACAATAGTTTTCTGGTTGACTGTTCAGCTCAAGTTTAGAAGGCCCTACAAGTCATGATCAGATGAACATGAATCAGAATAAGTTCAGGTATGGCACATCTTTAGCATACCACCCAAAAATCCACTTTAATGCAGGAAATCACATCAACTTAATCCAAAATTTCCTGGGGGTGGACCTTCAGCTATGTCTTTGCTTCACAGAATTTAACCAGTGTTGTCCTTCTCCAGTAGGCCGCCCCTATCAATGGCTTTGGGCCCCACAAACCACCAGAATGCAGGGAACATGGGTACAACACCAAATTAATTCTAATTCCCTGATATTTGAGCCACCAACATGTGTGGCTGTGTGCAGGGCAAAATTTTGGTCACCCCCGACAAAATCTCACTCCAAGGTTTTTTGAAAAGTTGGCAGCTCTGTGAAATGTGTGTCCTGACTGAAGAGTGATATCATTAATGTCATTAGTTACACCTGTGCTTTTCCTGGTATGACAAATTAAAACTTCTGCTGTGAGAAATAGTGAGGCTAAAAAGAAATGAAGACCTATTTGGATTTAAAGGTCCAGTGTGTAGGATTTAGTGGCACCTAGTGGTGAAGTTGCAGATTGCAACTAGATGAATACTCTCCCACGCTTACCCTCTCCGTCCAAGCATGTAAGGAAAACTGGCCGCCAATATATAGCCACATCTAGACCATTGGTTTGTCTGTTCTGGGCTAATGTACAAAAATGGCGGACTCCATGGAGGAGGACCCGCTCTCACTGTAGATATAAAGGGCTCATTTTGAGATTATTTTTTTGCAGGTAATGAAAACATACCAATGATTATTGTATTCCATTCTTGCCAATAAATACTCCTAAATGTTACACACTGGAACTTTAAAAGGAGCTACTGTAGTCGTGCATAACGCTTATTTAAAAAGATTGTACACCCATGTTAAATGTTCAACACTCCAAAAGGCTCGCCCAGATCATACAGAGAATTTAACTGCAGAAAACTGAGACACACAGGGTGAATTTGACTTCATCATGAATAAAATATTGTACCTATCAGTTCTGTCTGGCTTTTAAGTCACTGTCCTCCCTTTTTTCTCTATACCGTTTTGTTAAAACTGGCAGATCACTGTTGTAGCTACTGGCTACAGACCAACATGAAATATGCACAATAGCACCTAACTTGAAATAGCACTGAGATCGGTGATTTTATTCTTATTATTATTTCATATATCAGTAGAGGGCTCAAAAAAGGTAACAGTCTATGTACCCAAAAAAAAAAAAAAAAAGAAAGAAATCACACACAGCAAATAAATACTGTGTATGGTTGCTCACTCGAAACGGTTTCAAAAATAAGTCTGAGAGGCAAAGCCCAGGGCAAAACAAGTTTGCAAAGCACTGCTGCTTGTTTACCTTATTGTGCTGAGAGTACAACTGAAGGCGACTCAGATGAGTGTATTAAAAGTTTTATCAGCTAAGCTCTTCTCTCATCTGGCCCGCGGTTGCTGGACAGTAAAAGAACAATGTTTAGTCAGACTTCTGTTCAGAAAATCAACCTGAAACAATAAAAGTAAAGGAGACTAAAATAGGATTTTGGGAAGTGATCCCCAGTGAAGATGGTGTCCTCGCTTTTAAGACAACACAATAAATATATAAATAAAGGATTCAGCACATTGAGAAATAAAACACTTTACTTTGCAGGTCCATAATTACCTAAGAAGTTTTGTGGAAAGAAAGTCATTTGGTGCAAATTATGGGGGAAATCATAAGAGAGTTTAGTTAGGTGCAATTATAAACAATTCAAAAACTAATTTCCTTGAAAGAACTTACAGATCCCCCTGAGGTGACCTGAGAGAGAGAGAAAAAAAAAGAGCCACGTGTAAATCTGTACTGTTTATAAACCAGGCTCTTGGATTCATAAACTGTGCCCACGGTTTTGTAATATATAAAATATTTTGCAAATCCGTGGGCACGGATTATAAATGTAAGAGCATGTTTTATGAAGGGAGAGTCCACATTCACGCGTGCCTCTTTTTAGCTGCCACCAGCAGCTCTTTAGGTACCTATGTTGGTTTTTGTGTTGGTTTGTTGGTTGGTTGGTCAAAAATCCAAATTTCCCCACCCTCTGGTGGACACAGTTTTTACCCTAGGAGGCTGAAAGTTGTCATGGAGATAAAGAGTTTGTAGGGTGATATGTGTGTGAATGCATGAATGTGTGGACATAGCCTGGGGTTGTAGTGGTATACTGTAGTTCACCCACCTTATATTCCCTCATTGATTGATGCAGTTGATCTGAAAATAGGTGAGTAAACTCATTTCACAGAGGTGGATATACTGAGTTTACTTGGGTTTAACCCCCACTATGCTCCTGGTCACAGCTTTTGCAAATTCAATTTTTTTTTCCTCAGCTGACCCCATCTAAATGAAACTATAATTAAAAAGATGGCTCAGTAAATACAATATCAACATTTTTCTTTTCTTTATACTCCAAACATAATGGGAATAATGACCACCATTACAACCCACCTGCAAAAATTGCATTTCTTTAGTCAGCTGAATGATTATGGTGCACAAACATATGCATAACGTTCCTGATTCACTTCTGGCTGGAGGACTTTTGCTGCACGTCATGTCTCTCTCTGCCCTCATTTCTCATCTTCCTCTATACTATCCTCTAAAGATGAAAAAGCAAAAAAAAGTAGTTTAAAGCATCAAAACTCAATGTCACATCCGTCAGTGGGAGTTGAGCATGGAGCTCTGACAGCTGTGGATTTGTCAAAAGTGAGGAGCGTGTCGGTCAGCATTACTCATATCAGTCAGGTCGTGGCGGGTCACACCACCTCGGACCCCCTCAGCCTCCCTCGGCCTCCCTCTGAGATTATTGTCACAAGCAGAGGTGGAAGATGGAGATGCAGGCCCTGTGCACTGCAAGCCACTGGGATGAAGCTTGGTCATTATTGACTCGCCCTCGGCCATCGCCTCACATCTTCACTCCCACCTCAATAGATTATGCCGTGGGTGGTAGAACAGCCTCATCAGTTTTTCCTCCTGTCCCACGTTTTCAGCACCGCCACGGGCTACCCCGACTGATGCTCTGCCTCCTCGCGAAAACGACGCGTTTTCCATTAACTGCAGCCTTCATGGACGTTCTATCATCTGGGCCTGACATAATCAATGATGATTGCCATCCTGAATGAGACATTTTCTTAAAAAACACTGGCTTTTATCGTCAGCAGCCCCTACTATCTCGAAATAGGTTTTGTGGACCTTGTGCTACGTTATTCGATTTAACTGTGTAAAGAGATGAGAGAAGCTTCCGGTCCACATACCCGTTAAGAGCAATCTAATTTAATGCAATGTAAAGTCATGTCAGAGATAAGATGAATCCGCACGGAGATAAAGTGAGCTCAAATTGAATCTGCCATCAGTCGGTGGAGACACACAGATACATCTCTATTCACCAGCAGGGCTGTGGCCCACCTCCCATGGTGGATTTGTGTCAGAATGAAGGAGATATTAATTGATTCATGTGGCTACCCACTGCACACAAAGGCAGCAGGGGGAAGAGATGCATCTTTGTATTTGTGTTTGCACAGCTTTTCTCCTGCATGCTTCTGATGCCAGCGTGCCTGGGTCTGCTCCCACATGTTCGTACATCACGCATCAGCCCATTTGGCCCCAGCGCTACGAACACTACAAAACAAGCTACTGATTGATTATAGAACTTAAGGAGCTGTGGATGTACATGGCAGGGATAAGGAAAAGGCTTGTCCTGCAGAGCCTGCTGGACTCAACTAAAGACAAACTGTAACACACCGCCAGCAGATCTGTCGTGGAAACCAGCCCGGCGTTGTTTATCATGGGCTTATAGTCTGCTAAAACAGCTCAGCATGTCTGCTCTTTTATGTGGATATTAATAACTTATGAGTGAGAATTTGAACAATCAAAAGGCATGCATAAGTCTGTTGTGATTGCTCTCTTAGTAGGAGGGTGTGACTATGAAAAATGAAACAAAAGAGCAAATAATAAACTATTCATGTGCAGAGTTGT
Organism: Sciaenops ocellatus; assembly: GCA_033000465.1. Taxonomy (NCBI): domain Eukaryota; kingdom Metazoa; phylum Chordata; class Actinopteri; family Sciaenidae; genus Sciaenops; species Sciaenops ocellatus. The sequence continues at coordinate 16,601,999 of CP136873.1, forward strand.
AGTGAGAGCACTGACTGCAGGTAGTCTGGGATGAAAGACCGCCACCACTTTCAGGATTACCGAGCTTTATTACCACCTTTATATACTAATAAAATAATCTGTGTGTTTTTGATTGCCTGAATGAATATAACTCCTCTGCCAAGAGTGTGTTTGTGTGTGCAGAAAATGTCCTGTGATTAATGAAATCGTCAAGATAAGCATCCCCAGATGCCCGCAAGCCCTCTGCTTGTGCTGTTCATTTCATTCAGTCATCTAGAAAGTCTCAGTTCCAGCGCTTGAATGCAGCCTTTCAATGTGAAACAATGCCTTCTGCAGTAATTACAGACACTGTCGCTGTGACAATGAAACCAACACTGTACTCTTAAGCATTCAGATCAGCCTCCAAAAGAAAGAGGCAGCGGCACGCAAATCTGAAGACCGGTGTTTTCTTTTCCAGCAACGCATGAAGAAAAAAAAATCATCTGCAGGTTTTTGTAATCTGACATAAACAGATGCTTTGAGGAGAACGTCTTCTCCGTCCCTTTGTGCGCTGCACACAATGGCAATTGTGTGTTTGTGTTTTTTTTATCCAACATGCATTATGCGGCTTTTCATCATCTTTTAAATGCCGTGAAGGGAGATCTATTGCCTCAGAAACACAAAGAGAGAACGTAATTGAACGTGGGTGACAACATTGACAGTCAAACAATATACCCTAGCGCGGCCTTTGACCTTTTTGACGTTGTTCGGCTATTTCTGGAGTTCATTTGTCCCGCTGTCGACGCACTCTCCTCTGCACGTTAGAAAAATCATCTGTCAGTGTCCCGTCTCTCATTTAAAAAGTGCACAGGCAGCAGAAGGAGAAGTGCAGTATATTAGTGTATATAAGAAACAGAGCGCAGGGTGCAGAAAAGGGTCAAGCTGCGAATCACTAGAGCTTATCAGCCACTCATAAAACACAGTAACTAGATGTGACATCGCTTGTAAAGCGCCACATGCAGATTAAGTGCGTCGGGCCCTCGATCAATGGATCATCAAGACTCTCCAATTAAAGAGGTGGCTGAATCCTAGAGGCTCTGTTTTGTGGTAATGATAAAAAAAAGTCTATTAAAGTTGCTAATTAAATGATAAGCGTAAATTAAAATACAGGTCAAGCGAATGAACTGCGGGATTTTCAAGCAGCAATATGCTGCCGGTTGAAAGTAGCTAGGGCGGCAGTGGAGGTGTGGGGGGGGGGTGAGTCAACAACGCTATCATCATAAATTTATAAGTGCTTGGAAATACCTTTGCAGAATGCAGCGCTCTGTTTTAAAGAATGTGGTCCCATTTGTAAAATGAAAAAAAAAAAAAAGTGACTCTCATTTGAAACTTTGGTTCTCGGGCACTGATAAACTACACACTATTAATAGTCACGTAATTTATTCAGTGTGATAAATGGATGCCACATACAGTGCTCTCCAGAATTATTGGCAGGCCTTATTAAATCTGGGCAAAAAAGACTGTGAAAAAATGTCTCTGCTGTTTATCCGTTTGGTCTTTCTAATGTAATTCTCATCTAACCTTTTTATTGAAGTAACCGGTCCACTGTATCAGATTTAGGGGTCTCTATTTACAGAATATGGCAATAGATAACTGATTTTACAAGTGTATAATCACCTGAAAATATTCTTCATGCTAGAAAAGAGGGGGTGAGGGGTTGCAATCAGCAACTACACCACTAGATGCCACTAAACTCTATACACTGGCCCTTTAACATTAACTTAATATTTTTGTGCCGTGAATAATGGCACTCCTAAAAAATCCTATGATTAAAATCTATGTTTATTTGTAAGTATAAACTTTGATTTTATGGAAGTATATTTCCAGTCACATTTCAGATTTGTGAGTTCACCAGTTTCACTGGGATATAAATATGAGGAGACACAAGCTAGATTCCCTTAGGCTGTATTTGATTAGTCGTTCAACATGCCCTCTTTGACATTCCCCCTCGGCACTCGCCCTCGGGGGAAACCCCGCCGCTATCATAAGTGTTGTTCCATTCCTCTGCCAGGAAGGTTAAAATGGGCCATGGTTGGACCTTCCAGCAGAACAATCATCTGAAGCACACCTCAAAATCTACACAAAATGGTTCCCTGACCGCAGAAGAAAGATTTTGCCGTTGACAGTGACAGCTTTAGAAAATCTACGGGATGAGCTCAAGAGTCCACGAGTGTTGACCTCAAAATCTGAAGGATCTGTAGAGATTCAGTGTGGAGGAATAGTCTCAGATCCCATGCCATGTGTTCACCAACATCATCACACATATATAGGGGACTCCTCCTATAGAAAGCTATTATCTTGGCTAAGATGCACAAGATGTTACATGAAGGGGTACCAATTATTGTGGTACACGTATTTTTTTAACAATATTTGAGAATATTTTGAATGAAAGATCATGAGGATGAATTCTGTTTTTTAAATGTTTACAAAACTGTAGCAATCACTCACTAACTGAGGACATTTTAAGCAACTTTAAATATTCTGATATGAAATAATATCAATAACAGGTTACTGTTTGTAACTCCATATAGCCTACAGCCATAGACAGATTTATGAAACAAATCCAACCCCTTCTAAATACATAGGACCTACCTATCACCTTATGACTGCCCCTACCAGGTCAGTGAGGTGTAAAAAATAAAAAAATCTCTCCAAAAAGCATGGCTGTTAAGCAACAACATATTTTATTTCTTTTCCTGTTTTATACACTATTTAGAAAATAAAACACATTGAATAAATACAAATTTAGAAAGCGACAGATTTCCGCCGTATTCTCACAGCAACACGTGGTTATTCTTACGGAGCTCTCTCTGGACTAGCGGGGGGATTCGCGTCGTAGAATCCGCCCTAAAGCAGACTTGGGCCACATACTGCAATGAAACACTTAAGACTGGGCATGCAGATGCTGAAGTGGTCCCCATTTACAGACACAGAGTGAATGGATTGGCACATTGATAAGACGTTGAGAACATCTAGAAACACCCGGGAGTGGGGAGGGAGAAGGAGGAAAAAAAACATCTATATACACAGAAAATAAATAAAGAGAAATTAGGTCCAAGACAACTCTACTGTACAGATATGTCCATCGGATGTGACCGACTTCCATCCTTTTCACCCTCAGTTAAGCTTCCATCTTCAGCCTTACCCACGATAAAGTTCAAATATAGTACAGAACGACATGGGATGTTCACCAACAGCAGATTGCACCATTTACAGTGTTACAAACAAACACAAAATATCACCCAGTGGTTGGCATCAACTGTAGTTCCCTTTCAGTGTTTGTTCATAATAAGGCAGGACACAGCTGAGCTCTTTGAATCCTGTCATCAAGGTGTACAACAGGTAGTCCGGCTGCCTTGACAGTGGTCGTATATAAAATGAACTCCTGTTCAGTGTCCTCTGGTTTGGCAGATGTAAAGAGTAAAAGAGTACAGGTTGGATCAGAGCGCCGCGGAAAAAGCAAAAAGGGTGTCAGTAGTATGTTACAGGTTGTCCAGTGAGCTTTCTCAATCAGGTCTGATGGCAGACGACATTTCATCCAGGCATGGCGAAGGAGACAACCAGAGCTGTATACATGGACTAAGGAGGCAGGAGCAGAGATCCAGGATGCAAGATCAAGGATCCAGACCTTCTCCTCGAAGAAGGACGAGAAGGGAGGGATTGGTGCTATCTGATTTCCAAGCAGTCCAGGTACTCCTGGGCCAGGTCATAGCAGAACCGGTACTGCTCCTAGAACAAGCACAGATATTGACCAAGTTATTTTCCACATCAGCAGTATATAATTTGCTAACTATACATTATCCTTCTATGTAAATATGTTCAGTGCATTCCTGAAGTTATTTAGTGATCAACTGCTGTAATTTAGTTTTTGGTGAATCCACTTTTTCAAGGTTTCTGCAGGGCTCATCATACTGACTTTAAGACCTTTTAATACCAGTTTCACAGTCATACCAGCAAGTATGAAAGTATGAAGGAAAACCAGTAGGGAGGATATCTTCCCGGCAGTATGTAACAATAATTCTTGATGATGTAATTTCAATAAATGACTGTGCAGGACCCATACAGTATAAGTGTCAGGAAATTTATCAATGAATAACCTGAATCCAAAGCTTTTTAACACTTTTTAAGACCTACAGATACCCTGTAACAACTACTGTGTGTGTCAAAGCCTAATATACCTTCTTCCTGTGTGCCACAGAGCTCCATTGTTGTCCAAAAACAACATCAGTGAGTCACACCGTTGCACTAGGTGACATGTTCTTTCATTATCATGAATCAGAGGTTATTTCAAATCAATCCCATACACACATACACAACCACAAATACACACACACATCATCCAGGTAAAAACAAGTGCACCAAACGTGTATGCATCCTCTGCTGGAAACAGTCCCCAACAAAGGCACTATTTCTCATTTTGTTACACTTCATTATTCAGCCTGACGTCATGTTTTGTCAGCCAGTTGTATTGTTTTGTTTTGGTCCTAATCAACAGTTAGTGTGATAGCTGCAGAGCTGGCTGTTAATAGCAGTTTTTTTAAGAGTTGTTATTTCTGTGATTCTATTATTTCTGGATTTACAACCACCTGTGCAACATCCACGCTCTTCTGCCATTTTTCTGTTCTGCTATTTTTTAATGGATGTACGTGGGTAGCTAGCTAGCTAAGCAGGAAGGTGCCACACTAATTCAGAGGTCTGGAACAACTCTGACTCTCTGATTTCAGAACTTATTATAAAACCCCAGTTTTTTCTATTATTTCCCTTCTGTTTCTCTCGTTTTTTCTTGTCTCTGTATGTTCATAAATTGGAGTCATACAGCCTCAGGATAAGCGCAAATGTATCCCTCATCCTGATAAATTTCCAACACGTCTTCACCTCATTTTGTGCTACCTAGAGGGAAATTGTATTGATTTGCGCCCACTTTCTTCTTTCCTTTAACTTTGTATTATAATACACTGCATCTAAAATTGTATCCCGTTACTCAGTAAACCCACCCTTGCAATGCTTTTTTGTGGACTTTTGCATTTATGCTGTTTATTCGAATCAATAAATTAAGAAATAAGTTCAATAAGAGGAACCAGAAGTAAAATATGGTTGATTTATTTCTGGAAAGTGGCTAATTTAATTTCCTTGTCTTCCTGCAGAGCCGTATTTTGCTTCCCTGACATTCACTGCATGAGGCAGCAACCCACTATGATATAATATGTTGCAGTAAAGACAGATAAAGACCCCTGCTTGCTCACCATTGTCTCCACCATGTTTGGCTTAGAGTTGCGCAGCGTTTTGGCAGCGAAGAACACGTCCACCACGCTGTGGTGACGAATCATTTCCAGGATCATGGTGCAGGCACAGAAAGTACCGCTTCGACCGCCGCCATTCCTACTCCAGGAAGAACGAACAAAGACACACACACACAGACACAAACGCAGAATAGAAGCATAAAGACATGAGTGACCTAATAAAGATGTGGTACAGCTGCTCAGACGGCCTCTCAGAGGGAGAACTACAGAGTGAAATGTCACAGTTTGACTGAGCGCAGATCAAGCATGCTGTCAGAAAAAGGCCAACTGGCAGACTTTCAAGATGAATATCTGAGTAAAGTTCTCATTAAAATACAGGAGCGGGGACCTAATCAGATATGAGACGTCTAACACACAGCCTGACCTCCAGAGATCAAAGGCCCCTGAGATGAGATGGGGACAAATCTAATGGATGCATGCACCTCCACTGATGCAGCTAATGTAAAGACACAACAATTAATGGTTTATTTTTCTTTTAATGAGATTTAAAACCCACTAAAAAGTATAGAAGCTTTCTGAAGTGTGACTGTGGCAAGTCTTACAGTAGCGAGATGAATAATATGAATGTGAGGCATCTTATTAGAACACAGTATACTTGATCAAAGTAGAAAAGTCCAGCCTCCGATGGAAATATGATGAATTCTTAATAAATTTGAACTTCACATCAAAAGATGCCTCAGGTCTAAAAAGGCTCACATCAGTACTGAAACACACGTTAAAAACACATGCCTTTATATGGTCTAGATGTATGTAAGTGGACTCACAGGCAGTGGACGATGGTGCGTCCCTCTCCACACTCCCTCTGCCAGTTGTGAACCTGAGCCAAAAGGCTAAGGAAGGCTTTCTTGGAGTCGGGCACGTCGCGGTATGGGGACCAGCGCAGGAACTGAAAGTGACGCACCACGAGCTGGCCTTCCTGCAGCTAGAAAGAGTAAGCGTTGTAGAGCGCGAGGGAAAAGTGAGAAGAGTTGAGTTTTTTCCAGCCATCATACTGTAATATGCATTAAACCAATTGCATATGCACCACACATATCACACATTCATTCAAACATTTATCTGGTTGTCCGCCAGAGGGGATTCTGTCAACACTTCAAAACCTGCTCAAGTTCAAATGTGGAGCTCATGTTCTTAACTTCTAATTGGTTATAGCAGTGTACGACTGGAAAGAGTGAACCAGTTAAAGTTGTGCACACTAAAATCAAAACAGTAGGCTGAAGGATGCTCACTAGGACCAACCTTGTTTACATTACAAATGTGATTGGAGCAGCTTTAAAGACACATATTTTAAACTGTGTTTCTTTTATTGTCAAGTATAACAGCCTATCAGAGACTTCCTTAGGCTGTCTCCTCTTTGTCCAAATGAAATTTGGACATTTTTGTGCACTAAAATGCCACAGAGCAGTTAACCCAAATTCATGCTTCGAAAATGTCCTACAAAACTACTGGTAATGTCAGAGAACCCACAAACTTGTTTCTCCACTGTCTCTTTTCTCCAGTCTGGGGATTGAAATGGAGTTTGTTCTTCCAGCACATGCAGAAGTAACTTTCTGGGTTAACTTTTGCAACTTTCGATAAGGCCAAAGACAGCCAGGGGATTCTTGGTGGATTGTGAGAAATGGCACCTTAAAGGTGACCTTTGGAAATGTTTTATAAACTGCTACTGTATGTTCACAGTTGTTTTCACCATATAAAATGGTGAATATGGATTACATTCCCCTTTCTGGGTGGGAAATAGTGTGCATGCATGTCCTCGTTCATGCACACAAGATAAAACCAGCCCATAAAAACATTGCTCCCACAAGGTACCTTTTGTTTTGGAGGAGCACAAGCACTAACAAGTACTATGTCAGCTGGGAGAGGCTCCAGCTCTCTGTGATTGCTTGGCAACAATGCTACTAATAGCACCTTTGCTGTATCTACTGGACAAAGGAGTACCTTCTTGGGACAGAGGCTATCGTTGTCTTGCTCTGTGGGGTCTGCCTCCTCGGGATCCTGCAGAGAGGCCGTGTGGGAACAGTTTTTTATGTCAAGTGTCAAGATACTTAAGTGGGCTTGGGTGGGAGAGATTGGGTGACTGACAGGGGAGGTTTAGGCCACAGTGAGGTTCAGGGAAGGCGGCACAAGAGCTAGGAGGGTCTGTCAACTAAAGGATGCTTCGGGACAGGGACGTGTCTGCTCAACTAGCTGCTGGAAGCGTCTACAGGAGACTGCTAAGCACCTACTGAGGTTACTGAGGTCAGAGGAGGGGAGCTGGGTGAGTCACAACAGTGTAAAGTGGAAGCTGGAGCTAAGCTAGATGACTCAGACAAACACCCAGACATGTACACAACATATACACAACCCACAAACACACTCAGTAACACAAAATACTGAAATATTAGATATAGTCAAATAAACAAACTTTTTTTTGTAACTGCAGAAACTGTAAAATGTAGATTTCTGCCTATTAAACAGGGACTGTACATATGTGACTAATAACATTATCATGTTGTTGATAGAGAAAGGATTATTACACTGCAAATCATTCAGACCGCTGGGAACAACAAATGCCAGCTGACGGTAGGTCACCATTCAGAATCATTATATTGGTATCAGGCTTCATTAACCCTCTTAAAAATAAATGAATGGGTTCAGTGCCAGGAAATGCCTCCCACAGCAAATCAGAGCTGGAGCAGTTCTTTGCCGAGGAAGGAGGCATGTGTCAACATCCAAAATTAAAGCAAAAACATGTCATTTGATGAGAAAATTAGACATCTAAACAACATTTCTTTTGCTATTAACACTGTTGAACTGACATACTAAGGCAACTTAGAGTGATTCAGACTTCTAATTTACATCTTGCTTGTTTATTAGTGTGAAGACAGCAAAATGAAGGAAATTAAATATTTTAGCTAAAGTTTCACCACGCACTGTCATCAAGAGCCTGCAAAAACCTCCAGTACTTGTGTCTGTTCTACAGCTACTACTGCATCTTTAGTGGACTAATGGTAAGCTAAACAAATGTTATCCCAATATAAGGCTGAAAAAACGCAGTGTAAAGCTTGTTAAAATATTCTGCATGAAGATTTCTCGATGAACATGTTTTTAGCAGAAGACAAATAAATGAAGATTGTGGCAGCAAAATCAAAATGTAAAGACGATTGACGAACTGTAGTTACATAAAATTCAAGTTTTTTGACAATGTTTTAGAGCAAAGGTGTTCCACATTAGCAGAAATACCTTCAATAATTCAATAATTCAATGTTTAGATTGCAGAAGAGGTGCACATTTTGTCCATTTCATGCTGTGGCGGATCTACCTACCCGAGTGATGTTCTGAACCCGGAAGAGACGGATGATAACGTCATCGTCGGCTGTCCTGGACAGAAGCTCCACCGTCATTGGTCCAAACTGCTGCAACCCTGGTTCAGGCCAATACTGCAGACAAGGCTGAGGAGAGGAGAAGAGACAGGAGAAGACAGGTAAGAGAGACAGGAGACAGGGGAAGAGAAGAGGAGATTGGAGAAGAGAGGATGAGGCAAGAGAAGAAAGGAGGAGACAGGTGAAGAAAGGAAGAGACGGGAGAAAGTGGAAGAGTGGAGGAGACGGGAGGAGGGAGGAGGAGATAGGAGACAGGAGAAGACAGGAGGGGAGGAGTGGAGAGAGGGGAAGAGAAGAGAAGAGAGGAGGCGAGTAGAGGTGAGGAGAAAAGTGGAGAGGGGGTAACAGGTCATTAGCCCACACTTGCTTGAGGCAGGACAAATCATTATGACAGCAGCCATGATAATGGTGAGGCCCGGTAACAAGACACCTGAGTATTGACAGCAGAGACAATTAGCCTAAATGACAACGATTATCTACAAATAGCAACCGTAAATTAAATGAGCAAAAAAACAACCCGCTCGTCACCGGGAACAATCCTTCACATAAGCCGCGGTCACCTAGCTTGAATTATTCATGAGTCGAAATCATTACCATTAGCACATTATAAATTAATGGAGTAGGAGACCTTGGCTATGCCTGGGAGAGATAAACACGAAGTTAGCCGAGAGGCTGGCACACGCAAAAGCCAAGGTCTCCCATCACTGCTGCTTCAAAGACACATCCCACCGGCCAACAGGACCCACAGGGGGAGCGGTGCTGACACACTGACGTGTTCTGCGGTGACTTTGGGGTTGAGGGGACCCCTGGAGGAGGAAGTGAGGCTGGCATTTCACAGTGACAGAAGGGTATTAACAGGTGACATTGGGCAGGAGGGGAGATAAATATTTATACATTCAGACAGGAGACAGGCAGCTCCAACTCAGGAGGCCAAACTGAGTGTGTGTGTGTGTGTGTGTGTGCTGAGAGGTGAACTGTTAATCCACTGGCAGTAAGAGACAAGGGAGGAGAAGAAGAAGAATAAAAAGAGAGGGGGGGGGGTTGACAGAGGAAGAAGGACAGGTTGCAGCTGACAGGCATGGTGGAAATGTTAAGCGGGAATTCAACATGACACGGTGACAGAGTGGCGATAGGGAGACGGCAGAACAAACCCACGCATGAGCAAACATGGTGGAAGAGATAAGAACGCGCTAATGCCACGACAGAGCCCGTGAAAATGAGATGGACGGCCCGAATGCAGGATTGAAGCGTCGTGGCAGAGCACCAGTTAAAGGCCAGACAAGTGATGACCTGTCGTCACTGTACTGCGTGTCACATCCGCCTTTTATCCGAAGGATGGAGCGACGTGGATGACACGTTGTCACTACAGTGGACGTGTTACATCATGAAGGAAGGTTATATGAGCAGTCATGCTTATTTCTGAATGTGAAATCAGCATTTTTTTTAAACATTTGTATGCAGCGATAATGAGTAGTGCTGAAGCAGTTTGTCCACATTTTTTTTCTGTTTTTCAAGATTTTCTTTGGCCTTTCTCAGCACTGTGGAAGCCCTCAAAGGCAAGTGAAAATGAATAAAACTACAATTAAAACTGAAAAACAAAAATGGAAAAATTGTCTTTTTTTCCACAGGTGAAAAAAATTTGCCTTTTTTAAAAAAAAAAAATAATAAAAATAAAAATGTAAGGAATTTATCTGTATTCATAGATGAAAAAAAAAACAAACCAAACATTTGCAACTTCTCCAATGTGAAAATGATGCTTTAAATCTAAGGAAGAAATCTAAGAAAATATTATGAGCATTTCCCATTATTTTCTGATATTTTTTTATTTCTAATTAATTTCTATTTTCTTGATTATTAAATAAAATAACCAGTTAATAAAGCAAAAATAATTTTGGTTGTGGCAAATAATTAGTTGCACCCATAAAATAGTTTTGTCTTTTATCCAGTAAAATGACCATCACACACAGAGCCATCTTTTGACCACCACAATGGCAGCTCATACCAGTGGTAATGCTAACTTTAAAGGACCAGTGTGTAGAATTTAGTGCCATCTAGTGGTGTAGTTGCTGGCTGCAACCTCCTCACCGTTTCCTTTCTAGTGTGACAGAGAAACACTAGCAAGCCGCAAACAGTACTTAAAACTTGAAAGACCCTTTCTAGAACCAGTGTTTAGTTTGTCTGTTCTGGGCTACTGTAGAAACATGCCAGTTCAAGATATAGACCTGCAGCTTCTGTAGATATTGAAGACTCATAATAAGAATCCTACTGCCTTTAAGGACTGCCTTTAGATTCCAACACAGACCAAATCTGTCTCTACAGTTTTCATTTCTCCGCCGTTTCTCATTCAACAAACTGAGAATTCACTCTTCAGAGCCCAAATTGTTTGACAGTTCTTCAAATGAACATAAAAAAAAAACGCCAAGTGCAATTAATACATGAATGAAGCTGATTTCATGGTCACTGTGGGGTTATCAGGTAAAATAAGTGCATGAATAGCTTTTAAGAGGAAACTCTTATTGAGGGGCTTTTAGTGCCATTAAATCCAAGTGGAAACATAAGATCCTTTGTGAACACGGCCCCAGGTGCTTCATGTTAGGTAACTTTACTCAGAAGAAGCTGTGAGTGCAGCGTTTGATTGAAGTATTATTTATCAGCTGCACAGGATCATGAAAAGAGGTGTTGATGATGATTAATATCAATTGACTAATGTTTGTGTGATTTAATGGCTAATAATTATCTCTTTTTTCCAGATTTATTAAGTTCAACAGCTCAAGAGTTTTCTTTTGTGTCACTTTTTGTTTACTTTTGCTCTGGCTTTCAACTTACTGTTTGCCTTACAGTGTTTCGAACTGGTAGGAAATTGGCTCTGACATTCTGAACTCCCCATATGCTCTTTCGGTAATAACATGCTGTATTTCTAAGAGGATAAGCTGCTCTGCTGGCGGATATTAAACCTCAGTACACTGAATAAATAAGGAAAAGTAACGATCAAATGAACAGGCTTGAAATATATAATTTCTACATGATAAATATGTTGCACTGTCCATTCTGTTGAGTGCAATATGATGCCGTTGGCAAATTAATACAAAAGCATGGGAATTTTGGGTCCTTAAAATGGGGTCATGGCCCAGAAAATGTTCCAAAACACTGTTCTAAAATGATACCGTGGTTTTAATATTAGAGTGTATGTAAATACACTGTATGGCACTAATGAAAATCCAGCTGTGACACAGACGCTGTCAAAGGGTTTCAAAGTTACCCATGGCTTAATTATAAGTGGCAAGCTGAGTTAGAGCTCCACCTAATGAGATTAGTAATAAAGTGACTTCTACTTCTCAAATCTCCAGCTGCTTTTATAGCCCCTCTCCTCTTACCCAGGCAGAGTTGGACTGGTTGAGCTGGTTGAGCATCACCACCGAGGTGCAGCCGTAGTCGTACACGAGCCTCCAGAAGTCCGTGGTGGTGCCGGGCAGCGGGTGCGGGGTCACCACGAAGGCGGCGGGCCGGAGGAAGCTGTCGGCGAGCGCTGCGTTGATGTAGTTGCTGCTTTCACCCTCGGTGGTGACGAGGAAGGCGAGGGAGCGGTCCGGCGGCAGGACGTCCATGCTGCGGTTCTTCTCGCGGTTCCTGGGCATCAGAGAAATACTGCACTCCTCCACGTCCAGGTGAGGAGTCACAGAGTTCAGAGTCTGAGGGAGGAGAAAGAGAAGGAGGAGGAGGAGGAGGAGTGCGCAGAAGAGCTAATTAGAAAGGTTGGCATGTGTGTTTGAGAATGTGTTCAAATTTTAGATGCAGCGATAAAATGAAAGTCTGAGAACGAAGATTGTGATAAGAGGAGACAGACGCAGCGGAACAGAAATGGGATCAAAGAGAGATGGACAGAGGCAATGATAATATTCTCTACTCAAACAGCTGGACTGTCAATACTTGACAAGCACAACTATCTCCAATCATCTCCGGAAAACTTTCAAACGCATCAATTATCAGTCAAAACCGCCACAAGGCTTAATGGATAAAAACACATTTTGCGCAGTCTCATACATTATGAATAAGCATATTAGGAAGCAGTGGAAATTGAAATGAACTGATTATCTAACTTGCTTCATATTGTGAATGACTCCCTATTGGTTCCCACAAAATGAATAGAACGTTCCAGCTCGTAACTGGAATATTGCATCTCGGCTACAAGTCGCAATTATGAGAGTCTGTCCATGAGAGCAGTGCTGAGTGAAGGTAATTGTGCCGCATGTGGAAAGAAAAAAAAAAAAAGTCAAATTATTCTGGCCAAAGGTCGCCAATAAATAACATCATTATAAGTGACATTAACTGGACAAGCCAATACCATTACACAAAAGACAAATAGATGTTCTCACTTGCAATCTAAAAACTCTCTGCTGAGCAAATTTGATTTTTTCATGTATACCGATGGCCTTGGTGGCTATCACTCTCATGATAACGACCCATTTAACAGCCGGAGGTTGTCTTACAGTAAAAGATACAGTGTGAAAAGATACACGGTGTGTACAGAATCACTGTATCAGTGTTGTATCAGAGCAATCAGCAAGTTGTAGTAAAATGGACATTTACTTCAATGAAAAAAGTCAAGTGGCAGAACTACAGTCAGGTCTAGGACATTACATTATGTGTTTCCTGACTTATGAGGGACCAGCACAGTGATTTTCAAGATTTAAAGCCGACAGAAGTAAAAGCTGAGTGGAGCACATTTACGTTTGAACATCTGCATGGTTACTCTAGATATTAAAGGCAGATTTACAGTTGTTACAGGGTTACGGCATAGCTACGCCTCCTACATACGTAGCTGCCAACGTTATGCTGTATAGGCTATAAGCTAAAACCCCACGTCTCTGTGACATCGCACTGTTTTGGTCCATTCTCCACGCGACTTCAGCTGTCGAGTGTTGCCGTGGTGATTACAAAGAGAAAAATCTGATGCTCAACTATTAATCAACACCTCACACCATAAAGGTCTGCTGTGTGACTCCAGTTAACACCTACCGTACTCCATATAGACTGGCACTCGTAACCGACTGTGGTTAGACTTGCTGTGTCTGCACAGTTATTCAGTTTCATGGCTGTGGGTATCATTTCTCTACATTTCTAGCTGACAGTGTCAATATATTGCCATGTTTGTTGTTTTGTGCATCGAAATAATCAAATTTCAAGTATATGCGCATTGTCCCTCGACTTTTACAAAGGTGATAAGCAGGCTTAGACGCAGTTGTCTAAGTCGAGGCTGGTTTATGGTTTATTTTGTTATTCAAAAGGGACAGTGCACATAATTCTACTTTGGCATTTTAAAAACATCATTGTAAATCTGCAAGGACAACAGCTAATTCAGTTAGTACTCCAGTACGAGTTCAGAAGCGTAATATGTAAACAATAAATCAGACATCGGAATCTTCTAATGAACTAGGAAGTAAATATTGTGTTTGGATGAAGCTGGTGTTAGTTAGAATCATAGACAGTTTAATATATGGACGTTGTATCTGTGACATCACCCATAGATTTCCTGAAGAGCCATTGTGAAGCTCAAACTGCGGAGGATCTGGTATTATATTACCTGCATCCTGCCTCACGACGGCCAATATTGCTGGCTAATCTAAAAATCTAAAAAATGGGCAAGACATATATCGTGGGTGGAGTTGAGCTTGGGTGCTCAAACAACCTCACCCACCTGTCAATCAAATTTTAAGACAGAAACCAAAACAGCTTTTTGTACCAGGCTGTAAACATGTTTATTTCTGCTGTGAAGTTGGCCATTTTAATATGGGGGCTTATGGAAACTGACTCGTTCTGTAGCCAGACTCAAGTGAACGTTCAAGGAACGGCAATTTTTGACACTTATGTATTAGCTGCACTTCCCACCCATGGAGGCTGCTGCTTAGCTAGAAGAGACCTAGCTAAAACTAAGTCAGTCCAGTACAACTGTATGGTCATTCTGGAGAATGTAGTTTGTGGTGCTGTTGAACTACATTGAGAGGTGTTTCTGTTATTTAGTGCTATTTAGCATTCATTGATGAATGTAGTGGACAAAATAATATAAAATCAGTCCAGTGAAACAGCCATCAACCATCAAGCTGCATTAGACTGTAGTTTAGCTAGGTGTATGTGGTAAACTGGTGAACTGCTATGAAGATGATACCACTTTTTGACAATAGAGGGTGACAACAGATGCGTACAGAAATAACAGATTCAGCTCTGAGGTTGGAGTTAATGGTTAGTGGATGAGTGAGATCAATGAAAAACCATCATATGGACACTAGTACAAACTTCTGTGGGTATTACCTGAAACTCCTCTCTGAGCTGTGAGGTGTTGCTCTGAGAGTCAACCTTCAGCATCTCCTTATAGGTGAGCGCAAACTCATTAACCGGGATGGCAGTCTCTCCACACAGACAAGCCTCCAGGATGGCATCATGGATGAACACATACTGCTCCTAAGAGACAGACAGCATGAGGAAAACATCCACAAATTTACAAAGTCACACAAAACCCTCATTGCATTTATGAGCCCCTAACTGTTAATTGCCCACTTGTGAAGAACAATGCAGAATTTAATTACTGCTGCTGAATGCTGAATGTTAATAGTAATAACTGCCAAACATTCTTCACATCATCATGCCCACTCTCAGGCATTGTTTCCAAGCAGAAAATTGTATATAAATGGGGTAAAAAAAAAAAAAAAAAAGTGCAGAAATCACACATCAGAAGAGCAAAACACTGCCCACACACAATATTCAAATAATGTCATGAGCTGAGCAATTAACGAGGAAACTAAGAAATATGTTTTGACATCCAACCAAACAAAAGATCAAAGAGTCTCGGATACATTCAAAATAACAGGCGTAAAAACTGTCCCTCTTCCAAACTAATTTCAAATTTTTAATGTGCTCTCTAATTGCAGAAATATGTATTCGCAGCTCTAGCTGAAAGGTGAAAAGATGAAATTAAAAGGCAGATAAATACCATTGTTTTGGTATTTTCTGCATTGTTTCCACTCCTAGACTCCTAGAGAACGTTTTAAAAATATTTGTCAGGTTTTAATAGTTTTATTTATTCTAGTAATGCATGTCTTTCTCTGGTTTGTTTATTCGAAGAATGGGACCTCATATTAGTGCACTTTAAACAGAATCATTTGCAATTGTGGGTTTACGTGCATGTATTTTTAGTTAAGGCGAGTATCTTAGTATATGAAGAGATAATGTGTGTTTAAGTATCAACTTAATGACACTGCTGTACACTAATGTGACTTTTTCCTCATGTTTTAACATTAGTATATAGATGTGTTGATAGTCTTAAATATGATGCACTGCTATTAAACAGATTAAACAAAGTCAGCACCAAGCTGGTGATTATATAACTGTATATAAAGATGGGCGACATGACAGCTCTCTTAAAGTGAAGCCACAGCATGTCTATCACCCACTTGTGGCTGGTTGCAGTATAGGTCATAATTCCCGCCCCCTCCGTGTTAGCAGCTAGGACATCAAAAAAAATGTAAAGGACGCGTCAAACATGTTTTTCTCAAAGATGGTTTCTGTCACTCTAGGTAGTTATCACGCTGTTGATGTTCAAGTGCTCATTTTTCTGATAAGTTTGGTTTTAATTAGTTATTTGACCTTGATACCATGGCTAGGACCTGCAAAGTCTGGCTCCAAATCATGAGGTGGCAGCGGGAATTTTTGGCTTTATAGTTATACAGGGGGAAAAAGTGAAGTCATGTCATCCAACTTTATAGGCTACTTTTTGTCAATGAGTGGAATATTTATCAGAAATATTTTTCTCAGGAGTTGGTGGAGACCCAACCAGAGCAACAAGGAAAGAAACACTGGACATATATTTGTCAGGTCATAGACACAACTTCAGATGAACAGTTGACTACCATGTTAGCCATAACAAACTTAATAACATGTTAGATATTGTGTATTTTTACATTCTTATATCACTACTTTATCTGAAAACGTCCTCCATTATGGTTGTAGGAAAGCTGTTTCAGAGGCCTTTCCAGCCTGAAAAGAATAAAATTCTTGTGCAAGCATGCTTGACAATGGTTAGACATTGAAGTCATGAAAAATGTGCGCTCCTACCACATTCTTAAGATTAAATGTGTGAGCTTATAGTTAACAGTGTCAGCCTCTCTAACCACATTACTGCCCTCCCACTCACTTCAGTCTGGATCATGTTGATACGTCTGGAGCAGAGGGTCTTGACACAGTTGTAGATGTCCACCACTCCTTCACACTCAGCCATATCCAACATGACATCCAGCACAATGTAGCAGCCGGTCCTGCCTGCCCCCATACTGGTGCAGAGGAGAGAGGAGAAGGATCGACAAGCCTGAATACACCACTGAAATGAAAAAGTCTCGGCGGGGAGCCTCTAGTAATGATCGAGATATTCTGCCCAAAGTCAAGTCTAATAAAAGGCTTTGTTCTGGAAAGAAAGACAGGGAATACAACGACCATTATGTTTTGGCATCATAGGCAATCTCAGTTGAAGTTTGAAAGTGAAAAACCTTTTAGTTAGAGAGTGTTAGACATTTAAAAAAAACCTGTGCTGACCCATGCCTTCCATATTTGGGTCTAACATTGCAATAAAGGCATGCTTGGGTATTTGTGAATGCCTCTTCGCCTTTGCAGGTATGCTCGGCCATTTTAAAACCCATCTGAGCTGTCTGCACTGGGATGTTTTATGCCTCAGGGATCCATCTGTCTTCATAGTATTTTCCTGGTTCTTCCCACCGAACAGAGAGGTGCATCAATATTGTTAAACAAGCACATCATTTATGATAAGGTGCAAAAGGAACGGTGCTTAATCAGAATTAGGAGCCTCAGATGGCTGGCGTACAGGAAAAAAACAGAAATCAACAATATATCTCAGCATCTCTTGATGTGTCTCACACCTTCTCGACTTATAATGCCGACACTTTTGACAGACATCATTATGCAGCACTATACCCTTTTAGTGGGTTGACTTGGCACACAATGTACATTGCAGTCATGTTACAAAAATAAGTGAAGTGGGTGACTCATGAGCTGAAATCCAGCTGCACGCACACACAGGGAACAATAGACAGGTTTTATATCGTACACATTTTAACGTTATTCCCTCAAAATCGGATGTCAGTCATGCCTAATCTGTGCGGTTCAGTTCAAAAGAACTCGGTTTGGTTTGTTTGAGCTGGTGTGAAGGCTGCCAATCAAAGGCTGGTGCGAAAATAGCCACACTCAGACCACCTGCAGAGGCCTCTAGGGGTGTTTTTCAAATACATAGTTCTTTTGCTCTGGGTTTGAATCAGTAGATGAGTCGGTTTGCCTTCTCATCACATAAAAATCAAGAAAAACCAAAGTGCATCACAGCATTTCATTGCTGCTTCTCACGAAAGTCATTTGTGTTTTGTTTTGTTTTATTGAATACAGGAGCTGTCACACCTATAGTTTGGTTAAATCTGTCTGGACTTATGGAGGTACACAATCAGCGGATGGATTTAAAAGCTTTTGAATTGATGCTAAAACATATTTCATATCACAAATGTCAAGGTGTATTAGAAAACTAATTCCCCATTTGCTTTTATGATATCTGACAAATTTTCCACCTCAGCCAAGCAAGTTTTGTTTATGATGTTTCATTATTTTTCCAGACTTCTTTTTTCTTTATGCAATACTTAACACATATGAATAGGTGGATGGAAACGTACGTTGTGAGAAATGGCTTCTTTTGTAGGTTTAGTATAAAAATTCAAAGACTCATACAAAGAATAAAAGTCCTTCACTGAAAAGGCAGAAATTGACATTTTTGTGTATTCCTCGCCGGTTATGTGTGAAATCCAACATCGTGTTGGACTGTCTTTTTTAATGTTTGGTATTTGTTATTGTGACTATTGTGCTCCCCACCTACACACACACGCACAGCACAGAGACGCTCAGCGTTATTTTAGGAAACTAAAGTAAAGTTAAAAAGGGAAAATTCAGTGTGTATTATCAAAGAAATATGATATAAAAGAGTAGAACCTACATCTGTTAGGTGTTTAGTTCATCATCAGGATGGAAAACGAGGAGTTACCTGCAGTGGACTACCACAGGCCCAGCATCAGGAGGTGTCGAGGCCTTGACACGGCGCAGGAAAGCCAGCAGGCCGGTGGCGTGGTACGGCACCCCGTGCTCAGGCCAGGAGGTGAAGTGGAACTGGCATACCTCATGTTTAGCAGGGTAACCTCTCTGGAAGAAACAATCAGGAAGATTTAATGAGATACTATTATTATGAGAGCGGAAATGTTTAAGTTATAAATAGAGACTAGTTAAACAAACCCGAAGCTGAATGAAAGATGACACAGAGGCTATACCAAGAGAGCTGAGATGAAAATAACATGAGTATGACTCACCCTCTCCATGGCAAAGGTGCGCACAGTGTACTCTGCCAGTGTTTCTGTCTTCAGAAGCGTTATTTTAATGTCACCGTAGAGCTCAGTGTCATCGGGCCAGTACTTACAGCACTTCATCTGAACAAACAACAAACAGCTCTCACAGGTTAACACACACATATGTACAGCTGATTTATCCCAACACTAGACAACAAACATCCGCATCACTAGGCACTGAGATTTCAACATGTAGACACATTGCAATGCGCTAATCCTGTTGTGACCTTTGCTTAATATTTGGACTTCAGTATAGCTGATCCAATCATCTCCACCATCAGATGTAAAAGTTTTGGTGCCAAGGTCAGATAAGACATTTTTGATATGATTTCTAGGAGCATTTCAAACTCTTGGAAATGAAACTAGAACAGAATGGTCCTCTGAAGCAGCACTGTTAAGTTTTTAAAGCGAATGGCTATTTTATTTTTCCCTTGATGCAGTGTTTTTTGTGTCGTCAACATTTTCTTCTGCTGCTGGGTGCATAGTGTCAACAGTTTCTAGCGCTTCAGGCTATGGACTCATTTTCTGACACTATATTTTTCTTACCTACAAAGCCTGAGAAAGACTATAGTAGCCTATGGGGTGCGGCAGTTGCACTGGCATGTGAAAGGATGAAAAGGCACTCTTAATCATGTGGGGCAGTTTTTTGGCCCCTTATTTATTTATTTCACATTTTTCCTTTAGTCTCCATCCATTTGTGACAGTGGCTTCCTTTCTTTTTTTTTCTTTTTTTTACATTTATTTGGCTGCGGTGTATGTCTGTTTCACTGAATCAGACGTTTCAGCATTTGTATTTTCATGCATTAGATGTTTAAACAACGGAAACAGCTGTAAAACTGAAGCTTTTGGTGGAAGTCGCAGACGTCTGGTTAGCGGTTTACTCCAGTGATTAAAGATTTTAAAACATGGTCAGGATAGCAGAGAAATACTTATTATCTTAGATCCTCAGTGGTCCTTTGTACCAAATGTTAAAAATGTTTACTAAGTGGAGATTAACGCGTCACTAAATTAAAACATGTTGGTCCATACAAACTAGTGTGGTAATGTGGTCGACTCGTCTGACCTGACACATGATAAAATGCTGTTTAATAAGGAAAAAATTAAAATAGCGCAACTACTTCAAGTTCCAAAGCACTATGCCAATAACGTTAGACTAAATGCCTGAATAACATCAGCTAGGTAAGTAATTTATCAACAAAGCAAAGTCAAACTTTGGCAGTTGAGATTATATAACTCATTTGTATCAGGTCTTTAGAGGTCAAACACAGGCTAGAAGCCACTTATTACTGTGAAACGTATATCACTGCATTACATGTATGCAGCTTTAATATATTGCTTGGGCCCCACTGTTATTTTTTGGTAGTTATGCTACGTCCTGTGATGCTACAGTGACCTCCTGTTCACATAGTTGACTACGTTTGATGGAGACATTTCCACGCTTTCACTAGCTTAGACGTTTCTTAAGGTTTTAATGCAACTCAATTTAATAAATCACTAGTATAAAACTAGCCAGCATAGCTTATGAAGAGTTTAGGACTTTCAAAATAGTTTGTGCATCATAAGACATTATAAAACTGTTTTCAGAGGTTGAGAAGTACTCTGCGTGATGAATAAACTGAGGTTGATGTGTAAAATTGGTCGATGTCCCCTTTAATTTGTCATATTAACAGTAAACACTTTTGTGCTCAATACAAATAACATTTATGGCTGGCTGCGGCTTCTTCATTGATCACATTTTATAAATGGTACGTTTAATGCAGGATAAAAAACCTCATAAAATACTTTGTCATTTATTGAATATACAACAGTTGGTTACTCTAGCCAACAGAATAGTTATTAGAACAGAGGCCACAGTGTTCCTCCATGGTCCCTCATATACATCAAAGCTTTGACCTTGGAGCATGGCCAGCAAAGCAAAAGGTGATCACTCATGAGCTGACAGCGACAGCCATTTCCTCCCACAACACACGGCGCAGCAGCTATTCTGATATATAGTGAATGATATAGGGAGCTCCACAAATACATTCCCTCCATCCATCTTCACAGGGTGCTCAAGAGGTCACAGGACAAAGGGAAGGGAAACCTACCCTGCCCACTTCCACCAGCTTGGTGATCATGACAATACTGAAGCAGTTCTCCTGCCAAACCATCCTCCAGAAGTCATAGATCATCTCCTGCTTGGGGCCTGCAGAGGATGAGATACAGTAGAGGTATAGGTGGAAGAGTGGGAGAAAAAAGGTGTAGGAAGAGAAAGAGAGGGAGGATAAGGAGGGCGGAGAGATGAGCCATAAGTCAGAGAAAATAGCAGCAATAACCATCGCTGTAGAGGCGCTGTGTAATCCATGCCAGGGAATAGAGTAACAATGTGTCATTCATGAACTATTGCCCGCTCTGTGTTCTCCTAATACTACAGAGAAATGTCATTTCAATACACCCACAAATCCTCAGCCATTGTGCAAACAAGCTCCTGTATTGCTGTTCCCAGACACCAGTGGCTGACACAAATCACAGCCCCCTGGAGAAGATGACACTTTCATTGATTTCATTACACTGTGGCGTTGATAATATCACAAGGTCCTCCTTCATACTGACTCCGCTGCCAAACGCAACTACACCCCTTTTAGTGAACAAGATCTCTATTCATTTCAACCCACTCATTTATTTAATAGGAATATTATCTTGCCTCCTGACACTGACCTCGATGACTTTTTCAAGAGAAGGTTGCACCTTGTCGTCCCCCATATGTTTCTTTTAGTCATAGTCGATGCCAATTTAGTTTCAGTCATATTTTAGTCATCTGAATTGTTTTAGTTTCAGTTGAATGATTTACGATTTAAGATTAACAACTCCCATTGTATCGTATTTCAACTGCAGCAAAAACACCCTCTGGTTAAGCTGATGAAGTGAACTTGAGCTTGCATCAATCCTCCCTACCACACATTTTCATCTCATTTATATTTCTTGATGGAAATATAATGATTTTGTCACAAGTTTTATCACTCTGAATGGGCTTTTATTTAGTTATTGTGTAGTTTTCAGTGAAAAAATGTGGTCTACTTAAAATGTGACGAATATGATTAATCAATGAAATGAACACTGCAGCAGAATATATTTTCTTTTCTCCTTATTGTAGATTTAAACTTTTTATATTTAACCATTTCTTAATTTTAGGTTTGTTTGTAGAGCACAGTTGCATACAAAAGCAACTGAAAGACTAATACAACATGGAAAAGTTGAAAAGTCACGCTGTGGCGGCCAATGAGACGATCAGACCGGTCAAACCCTCCACAGTCAGCCTGAAATGTCACTGAAACTGAGGCTATCCGGGTGGATTAATGGACTAAACTATGATACCTGACACCTGTTGTGTTCTTCTTTGGTTTATTTCATGTATGCAGCTTCTACGCCATTAATGTCCAATCAATGCGTGTTACTAACTTAGCTTCTTCCCCAAAGTTTTTGCGCTGTCCCATCTCACAGGTTTTCATGGATTGTGGCTACGCCTAGATCGGGGTTTGCAGTTGCACCTGCTGCTGTGGTTCTGCTTGACGGCCAGAGTCAATACTATTGATATTATTATCATCATTATTACTACTGTTGGGTATTTACTATCATAAAAAGTTCAGACCTGCTCTATATCAAAAGTGTCATTCGATAACTTCTCTTATGATTTGGCACTATATAAACTATATTGACTAAACTAAATAAAGCTTTATGCTTGGAAGTCCTTTCTTGACCTTAGGGAACAGTGTACAAAACAAAATAATAACACTGATGCACCAACTTTTTTTCATAAGGGTATATATATAAATCTGGTGCCAGACCATGACAGATTCTTATATCACCTTTCCTACATAGAATATGTAATCATAGAAACATGGATGCAGTGTGTTACCCGTTCTATCACTGTGCCATGTATTTTCATGTGTTATTTTGTTAGACACAGTAAAACTGTGACATCACATCATGTGATGAGTGTGGGGCAATTACACCTCCGTCTTTACTCCGTTTCCCACTCACTCAATCAAAACCAGGATACTCATGAAACTGAAGCACGTGTTTCCAGCCTTATCCTTGAAAATCAACTAAACACGTTCCCCATTGAGATTTACAGTGATGTGATTGAATTTTCTGGTCCTATTTAATTTATAATTGGAAAGATCTGGATATCAAAAGGGTCATTGCTGATGTGAATGCAAATGTTTCAGAGCATTACTGGGATAATAAATCATTTCAAATAAGCCATAAAGGTATAAAAACATTGGCCTACAGAGGTTTTTTGTCTCCACAAGGTAAACAAATACAATGAAGAAAACACTACTGCTCTTTCCTCTACAGTTCTCTTAGCAAGATGAATCAAAAGATATACATGTGACTACCTGCCCCAAGGTAAACAGCAAAGCCCTCTGAAGGCTGAGAAATACAACAGGAAGAGGAGGAGGACTAACAGCCTTATTTGTCTGCTAAAAAACAGGCCATGTTCAAAGCCTGACAATGGCTTTCCTTTTCATAAATATGAAATACTAGCCTTAACTGTAGCTGACCTGAGGTGAGTCGACTTCAGCCTGCGTACTTTTTTTAAACACACACGCGTAGGCAGCTTCCTTTAACCACTGTTTTCCCTCCTATTCACGGGGTTATTCACAGCTTCCTCCCCTGTTAGCAATCACTGCTCCGGTTTCTACGTGCATTTAGTGATATGAGATGTTAATTTTTCAGCAGCAGCAGGAGAAGCCCACTAATGCCTCGCCAGAGGGACAGGCCAGTCAGCTGAGAGACAGATGATGTGTGATACCGGCGGCTGGGTGGGTGAATCTGTATGCATAGCGCAACACACTGCCGCTTTGGACTTTGAGAGCGCGCTTGGCATTTCTGCTCCTCCTCATCCGCTGTCTCCACCCCACCCTCACTCGCCTCCTCCCTCTCCCTCCCTCATCTTTGGACATAATAGAGAGTTAGCCCAGAGCACCTGCTGCCTGCCTGCTGCACGTGCACAGCTGCCTTAAGACTCATCAGAGATACAACAAATCAACCTCGACCTGCCGCGACAGCACGACCACCCAGGGCCTGCCACGAGTACATGCAGAGCACGGTTCAGTGCGTGCAGAGTGTGAGGGGCAAATGACAGCTTTAATGATTCAATGTGTGTGTAAGTCAGTGGACATGTTAACACTCTACATGTGTCAGTGTTTCTGCAACTACAGTGCAGTGAAAGTTTGGAATAAATTTGTCAATTTGATGCCTGAACATAAAAAATTAGTAGAAATTGTTGTTGTCAAGTGATTTAATTATATTTCTGGAGCGTTTCACAGATCCAAACATCATGTTTTTATGGTGTTCATGTTGAAATATATGGAAAATAAGCTAATTCAATTACAACATGACATTATTTGGTAAATGGTAAAATGGTAAATGGACTTGTACTTATATAGCGCCTTTCTAGTCTTCCGACCACTCAAAGCGCTTTTACACTACATATCTCATTCACCCATTCACACACATTCATACACTAATGGCATTGACTGCCATGCAAGGTGCCAACTGCTCATCAGTTTTAGGAGCTAATCATTCACACACATTCACACACCGATGGCGTAGCCTTCGGGAGCAATTTGGGGCTCAGTATCTTGCCCAAGGACACTTCGACATGCAGACTGGAGGGGATCGAACCGGGGATCGAACCGCCAATCTTCTGATTAGTGGACAACCCGCTCTACCTCCGAGCCCCATTGAGTTACTTCTTACAATATTAAAACTTTTCTTTGTTTATTCATCATTGATATCATTGGTTTCATTTATATGCACCTATCCTCCCCTCAGCACTGAATAAAACACTTAAAAACAAATATAGTTCCTATGGAAACAGAAGCTAGCGAGTGATTGACAGTTCGGGCCTCCCACATAAGGTGACCTTCAAGATCTAGAAGAGAAAAAAAAGGTTAAGATCATCTTTTCGTCCGATCTATTTATTTCCACACAGCTCAGTAATTATGCAATTTGAACTACATTTTTAAAATAAATTAATGTTACTGTTGAGTTCATGCATAAGTCACAGTTGACATAGCAGACCTGCCATTTATCTGCAACACATGTCATTTCCGCAACGTGTCTTTACAGCAGCAGCTTGAGGTAGAAATACCTTGAGTTCAACTTCAAGGTGGTTTATACATAAAAAAAATATACAATAAACATGCTTCAGATTAAAATCGTAATGACTGTATGCAGCTGTGTGTCCCTGTTTATGTGTATTACAGACTCTGATGATAAAAAAGACAATTTATAGAGGCAGGTTGTTTTTTTAATTTGGGCAGGTTAATAGCGACACTAGTTACAGAAACACCTGCGTCTTATTTCCATATTTTTAACCATCATTTCAGGTTAGTTGAAAAGATTAGGACCAGAAATTCAAAGGTATTGCAAAGCTCATGAATGCACCAAAATATAATCATTAGTCTATGATCATTAAGACAGTATCTTTAATTCAAGTCTAAAATAGATAGAAATTAAGTAAACGTTACATTACAGTTACATTACTGCAGCATCCACTGATGTCATAAACTCCGACAGGCCTGGAAAATATAAATTCCAGTACATTCCAGTTTTACTGCCTACTCTGCAGGCTATGTGTGGTAATGCAGGTATTGTATTTGATAACAAAGTAAAATCAATGTTAGACTATTTAAATGCAAATCGTATAAATATTTACCACAGGAAAGTAATAGATATGTACAATTAATGACTTTTTGTTTGTTTTTAAGAAGATAATCAGCAGTATTTGACTCTAAATCAGTAACTTTAGTTCTAGTATTCACCTCCTCCCTGAATAATAAGCATGTTGTGGCACGTCTTCCCACCTTTGCCTGCACTCTTGTATGCAGAAGACTTTGTGAGCCAAGTAAGAGAGAGACATTTTCGGAGGTTACTTTTGTGAAGCGGCAGAACTGAGACCAAAGTGAAATATGGATAGAAATCAGAGGGGGATTACGAAGTGAAAAAACATATTCACTGAATAAATAGGATCAGAGCCGGCAGAGAATAAAGAGAATGTCTTTCTCTCCTTCTTTCTGGGTGTGTGTGTGTATGTGTGTGTGTGTGTGTGCACGCGCCGCTTGGGGAATGCAGCCTATATAGTGTATCAAATCTACATCAGAGAGATGGTGAACCACACATGCAGATGGCAAGGAGGAGAGACACAAAAGCAGAACCTCACAGAGAGCGACAGTCAGTAGCGGTACAGTGCAGATTGACTGACAGTTACAGTCGATTGTTACGGAAGCGTTTCTCACACACGGAGGAGAGAGATGCTTTGTGACAGAAATCCAGATGTGAGGCATGAGGCAACACAGTCTCCTTGTTGTTTACACATAAATGATTCAGTAAAGTCATTTTAATACTGTCAGCTGGTCTGCTGTGTAAACAGCCACGCAAAACAAACGCGGACATTAGCAGTCAAACACTGCTGCTGGGTATCTCGCACTCACCTTGAGTGGCGATGAAGTGGTTTGATCGCTGGTAGCCCTGTGAGACACAGAGAGAGCAAGAAAGAGAGAGGAGAAAAGACAGACAAAGAGATGGGAGAGAGTTAATAATTGTAAGAGAGCATGATGAAGTGAGACTCGAGGACCTCTAGCTCTCATTTCACCCCTCCCCATTCATTCTCTTTCTCCATTTTCAGCATCAAGTCATCTCTTATTCATCTCAGAGCTGGGTTTGATGTGAGCGCTCTGCTAAATTTCGGCTCTGCTTTTGACTGAAGATATTTCAGCGGCCCGTGAAAACTAATCTGCGCCGCGCTACAGGCTGACGACACTCTGCTTAAAACACATTAGCATGTTTGACCAGCCAAATTCTGTGCAATGTTTAGGCTCACAGTTTGGGGCGGAGGATTGCACTTGAATTGTAATGCATCGGGAAATGGCATTAATTCAAGTTTTCGCCTGTCTGTCTCTGTGCCAGGTCATTACAAGCAGAGTGAGGGAGCTGCATTTCAAAGGCGGCCCTGCGTGGGGTGCTTTGCATGCAGCCAAGGCTGCTGATCAAAGGTAGATTGACAAGTGAAGGATCTCCGGCTCTAGGAGTAATTCTACCTGAGTGACACTGACTGATCTGGCTGCCTCCTTTCTGCTCAGCTTGGCATTAGTGCAGTTATCATACAGTGTGCACAGTCTGGAAGGCTATTAGGAGTGTCCTGGCCCTCCACCAGGCTAACCCTGTGTGCTGAATGCAAAGCAACCAAGCATGACAGTTCCCAAGACCTCATCACTCATTGGTAAAATGATTCCAACTGCTGCATACTGTAAACATTTGTACAAATATCCCCAAAACATGCACACACACACACACACACACACACACACTGGTATACATATACGCACTATTCAGCAGGCACGCAAATTACATTCCATAACTGTCATGCCACAGAGGGAAGTTGAGATGGATGGCCATCGCTATGAATGAGCGCAGGGACCCTCATTCCCATGAGCCTCCATTTACCAAGCTTCCCTGGGCCAACCAGTTTCCTGTCTGTCACCTTGGCAACCACATTTTCCAAGCAGAAAAAAAAAAAAAATCAAGCGATGTGAATTCACAATGGATTGGAAAGAAAATAAAACATGCAGAGTCATTTGAGATGTGGAAAGCTTGTCGATTCCATCGAAAAGAGAGGAAAAAACAATCCATTTGTTTTGATTTGACGAAGTTGGCTCACCTTAACTCCAATCTGTGACAAGTTAGTGAAAACCTGGCCGTGGTGTATGCAGGCAAATGAAAATCAGTGCTCAGATTTATCACGCATCTCAGAATCACTTGTAGGAAACCCTGCTGAAACTCTGAATGTTAATAGAAATCATCCTCTCTGAGGACATTAAAGGAGAGTTCTGAGGCTTCATCTTTTGAAAATGACATCAAGGTTGTGCGACAGCTTTTGTTCTAGTCATACTGTGGAATCAACAAATTCAAATGATTAATAACCTACATTTGAAAATTAGCTGCATTAAAAGTAAAATAGGAGAATAATAGAAAAAAATTCAACACTTGTGGGTGTATAACAAGCTACTTAAGCAAAAGGCTTAAGGCAAAAAATATTAGTATTACAGTTTCAAAACACACAAATGATAATTGATGGGTCTTTTTTTTTACCTCCTTTAAGAACCCATTATTGAATATATTCAAACTATGGACATAATTCCTGTTAGGGCTGCATTTTTTGTTGCCAAAATCTTGCAAGAATTTAATTACAGTGTAGTTGGTTTGGTTTGACCAAGAGACAGAACCATTAGAGAAGTCGTCTTTGGAAACTGTTTGGAATAGGGCAGGAATAAATACTTGGCAGATGATTGGATGAACCATCTGTCGATCACAGATTAATGAACCATCTGACGTAGAACTGGCCGAAGCCAGTCACAAGAGGCATCTACTCTAACTGCTTTAGGAGCTGCCATTGTTGTTCCTGGATGAACAGCCGCTTCTTGCTGACATCACACCTGTACAACAGCAGTAGCTGCCAAAAGTTCTTTATAGGATGCTAATTGGTCTGAAACACTGCGAAGGAGTAATTCTACCTGAGTGACACCGACTGATCGGGCCTCTTTCTGTGGTTTTGCCCCAAGTGCATAACTTGAAGGATTGCTAGATGGATTCTCATGTGATCTCGCAAATCAAGCTGCCTCACAAGGCAGCAATTACTTACACTTTTTTTTGTCCACTTGTAATCTTTGATGAAGCGTTTTGCTATTTTAGATTAAAACATTTACTTTGAATATGTTTACACCTGTTGAAACGTGTACATTTATTCTAATATTTTATACTTGCTGGCAAACCCTTTTCCTGCTGAGGATACACTAGAGATGGTGTATGAGTTCACTAGATTGAGGAAACGTATTAGGCCTATTTGTTTTTATTTTAATCATAAAAATGCCAAATGATTCATTTTGTGGCCAGTTAGAACATATTTTTTACTTAAAAAATAAACTCATGCAGCACTTTGATTTATGGTTTAAGTATAGAAAACTGCAAACATTTTACATCGCTGACCTTTGAGGAAGGAAGAGCTGTAGCTGTGTATTTTACACAACCACTTACAACAACTTACAACTTACAGCTGGCAAGCATGCTACTGGTTAGCTAGTAGCTCTGTAATTAGTCTCCAAGAGAAAACATTTGATATTAAGTTCAACCCTTCTATTATCTGTTTCTAAGCTCACTGTCACTGGATGTTCCTCTATCATCATATTTGTAGGAAATGCTGATGTTAAGCAAGAACTTCAGGTGAGCACCTGACTATGGATGAAAGAGGACAGAGAGACGGCTGCACTTAGAAAAAAAAATATATACATATATTCGAGGGGGTGATGGCAAAAGGCGGACAGGCTCAGCAGCTCAGAGTGAAAAGGGAAGGAGGATCTGCTGTTGGAGTGAAGCCATGGAGCGCTGGCAGGGACAGCAAAAGAGGGCAGCGTGAAGAGGTAGGAGATGGAAAGAGAAGAGAAGCAAGATACTTACTTCCCTGTTTATCCGAATCTAAGAGATGCCAAAAGGTTGAAAACGGGGGCGGGCGGAAAACAGAGAGAGAGAGAGAGAGAGAAAGAAGGAAAGTAGGGGAGGAAACAAGAGCTAGTTATTGTGATTAAAGAGCAGGAAAAGAGGGGAATGAAATGGTTAGATAGCAGCTTGCCTTGAGGACCTGTGGAGAGAATAATGTTCAAAAGGCTAAAATTCCCATGTTTCTATGCAAATGCTAACATTTGCTAAACATTATGCTCAGCAACTTCATTGCTGAGATCTGGGAACAAGTCTACATTACTAAAAAGTCAAGACAAAGCAGTCTGATGATCAGACTCAGTTGTAAACAAGCCAGTAAACCACTTTATTTGAAGGTTTAACCGAAAGTGAGCATACCAAAACATACTGACCATATACTTTCCATGCACAGAAAATTGTGTGTATGCACAGGGTCAAAGTTGATGAAGAGAAGTAGGTCTGCATACTGTGATGAATGAACTTTTTCAGCGATACTGCAGCATTCAGAGATCTCAGACATAGTGAGCAAAATGTCTTTATCACAGATGGAAAAGATGGCCAAACTACTAAATTAAGTGGCTGAAAGTCGTATGAACAAAATTGTATGAAACCGAAATTCTTAACAGTAATTTTCAACGGTACACTTGGGGTGACACGACATATAAAATGGGTTATCCTGCCTTCCCCAGATGACAGATAAAGACAGACAACGATACAAGCCCAAAGCAAAATTTGTCTGTCATTCAGGGAGATTAAGCTTTTTGAGATTTGTCTATTAAGCCATGCCGCAAACATTACTTCCCATGCGCATTCCCATTTCATGTAATATCAAATTTGCTGCTGCTTCCAACACAAGTGTGACAGGCATCCCTCCACCAGAGCAAGAAAAACTCCTCAACAGTGGGCGTAAATAACAGTGAATGCAAAATCCTTCTAGAGTGTGGATGGTGTCACTTTTGTGTTACATCTGTCAGCCTGTCAGCAACAAAAAGATTCACAAAAATGTCCTGTCTTGCCGGTCATGCCTAAGAAAAATTATGTAAAACCTGCATGTGAATGAGAGGAGAGGGCGGTCGAACTTTTCAGTTTAACCTTTAAAAAAAAACAGTGTTCAATTTAATCCAACCTTGTCGTCTTCCATGAATCATTTGGAATCGTTTCGCTGCAGTGTTGTGAGCCAGGGGTCTTGGCATGACATGCGGGCGGCGCTGTAGACAGCACAGTTAATGACACAAAGGTCCTTGGAGCGTTCGTCCTAATGCAGCCCTCACAGAGCACTAAAGTGGATGAAGTGGCCACTGTGAGCTTTGACGTTCCACTTTAAACAGTACCACCCACCTATGCTGAGTCAGGCAGCCACTACTGATCTGGCCCGTTCTGTCCACTTTACATTTCCTTTTGTTCAGCAATACAATAATAAGAACAGAGGACATAATATGGCATTCAGAGACCATAACAACCCTGCAATGAGTGTTTCAGCAGGTAGGACCAAAAACAGAGGACAGGCAGTTGAGAGCTCTTCACAGTCGCCCTTTCATTATGAGTGAAGAGCAGAACTCAGATCCTGGCCTGCATTGAAGGAAAAAGGGATTGTCCTTCAGGTAGTGTTGGTCCATCCAATGCCAAGCTGCCAAGATAGGATCTGGCAGGAGCGCGTACTTGCTGCTGGGACTGGAGAGGCTCCCTGAGATACTCACTCGAGCTGAACTGTAGGTGAGATCAAAATATCTAGAAGTAGATGTAAGGATCAGCCGTTTTGTATTGGGTCCAATTGAGGCGCAATGTCGCCTTACAAAAGCATTTGGGTGAATCACAAGGTCCGATGCTCTGAGCTTATGGGCTCTTGTAGGATCTCTGGAGTCACTGCAATAAAATCTTGCCTCAAAGCCTACATGTACTAGAACACATAGATATAATTCTGTGTTGTGGGTGTAGTTACTAAATGACAGCTCAGTCTAAGTAACAGAGAGCTCAAACAACCTGCGGTCAAACGCAACAATGAAAAACGACTAGTATGAGCCGTTAAGGCGGACATGGGATCAGCAAAGACAGAGATGAAGGACTAGGAGGAGAGAAGACAACATAAGACTGAATGTGACTTACGTCTATGTAGTTGGCATTGACATAATCGGAGCTGGGGTCTGCGAGCAGAGAGTGGAGCTTGACTCGATGGCGATCATCTGAAATGCAGAAAATAAGGTTTAAGGTTCTCTACTAAGACATTACAAGTTACCTGTTTACTGTATCAAAATATTGGGCTTTATTAATACAAAAGCAGATCTCAACAAATTCAAATTAAGTAACAGTTAGGATGTGCAGAGAGAGAGAAGGATATGACATGCAACAAAGGTCCCTGACTGGAATCGAGTTTCAGCGACTGATCCAACTTTCCTATCTATCCAACCACTACTCTCTTTTTTGAAGTTCTTTGTAGAGATGCCACCGTGTTCCCAGATCTCAGCAAATACTATGGTGAGTGCAATGTTAACCAATAGAAATGATTGCCAAAGCTGTGAAAATGGCTTGATAATAATAATGAAAAAATCCTTTAAGGGTCATAACGCAAAACATGTGATGACATCCATCTCATAGACAGCTTCTATTCCACCTAAAGATTGAATGATTGATATTCCTGAACAACATATAATAATTCTAAGCATTTTGTGTGTTATATAATGCTTTTACTGATGCATTTTAGGGTTAAGACACCAAATATACTTGGTTAGATTTAAGAAAAATATATAAGTAGCGTATGTCACTTAACTTAAAAGTGACTTTTAACAGAGTTTGTTGAGTAATTGCTCGTCAAACCTGCTTGCAGTTTTTTCCCACTTTCTGTGATCATGTATAATGTGTTTTAATACAACTAAATTCACCATATAGTTGTTCTCATTTACATATTTTTCTGTTTCTTTTGTCAGACCACTGAACAAGTATGAAATAGTGATTTAATAACCAGAACTCAGACTGCTGAGCCGCAGGCATAAAATCATTATTTTATAATTGTGAAAAAAACCAACATAAATACAGGTTAATGACAACAGCTGTGCTATGTATTCAGCTATATTGGCTTTTAAAATGAACGATCAGAGAAAGTTAGAGACTGAAGGAAGTTCTTTTTAACTTTACTGGCACACAGCCGCCGACCTTCACTGGGCTGGATTATGTCATCGTCTCACAAAAGCTCTGTTTACCCTGGACACACTTTAACACCAAGCTGACGTTGTAAGATTTTCACACTGGAAGGCTTTTTTTGGAAATCGACCTCGACATTAAAAAAAATATATTAAAGCCACTGTCAAACAATCAATTTCAATTAATCAAACATTAATTACATTATAACAAGAGTTGTTCTTTTTTTTTTTTTGAATTAACAGCCATTCAACTGGGAGCAAAACCAATTATTGGGTGGCTTTGGCAGACTCGTAAGACACGGCAGCAGTGTCGTTAAATGCTAATGGTACTTTACAGTGTGTGTATAAAAAGCCGTTAATGTTAAGGTGTGCTACAGTAAACGTAAAAACCTACTGAAAAGAGCCAAGTAATGACAGCATTTATTTCTTGTAACGCCAAAGTACTTACGGCTAAGCAAGCTATCGTGCCTTCCTTTGGTCTTGTCCTTCTTTTTCGTGACATCCCAGCCATCAAAAAAACTCTGCAAAGCAAAGTTAGAGATCATAAGTGAAGTTTAAAATAACAAACACAAGGAGGCGATGTGTCTTTGGTGCATCTTGAAACTCTTGTATAGAAACGACTTTCCTAATGCAAGTGTCTTACCCTAAGGTTATCTGAGTAACTTCACTATTATAGCATCTTGCCAAGTCATCAACAGACATCTGCCACAACATAGCGGGGAGAGACTGAGGCTGAGAGATGGCTGCGGCCTTGAGAAGGAGGAGGCAGCCTGCTGCAGTCATTCTCATTCCAGACACAGTGTGAAGCTCGCTGCTCGAAGAAGCCATCGCTCTATAATACGTCAGCGTTAAACGGCTAAATTTGTGACAGCTGTTTATGACGCCCATCTACTAAATCTGACGGTGCACAGAGATGAGTCATTGAATATAAATCAATACTATAAGTGAAGAAAGAGCATGAGGAGAAAATAAACAAATATGAGTGTGGATGTGCTTGGCTTGAGTCGTGTCATATTCTGCTGAATTTTAAGCCACAGCCTGATCTCCTAGCTGTATCAGTAGGCACATCTAGGCCCTCATACTGCAGCACGCAGTCTCTCATCTGCAGCCAACCAAACTCCCCTGAGCGAGTGGGGGGGGGCAAATTGGGCCCACCTGAAACCCTGATCGAACCACACAAAGCAAGCTGATCAGGGGATTACATCTGCTACTGGATCCTGTACAGGTAATACCTGATCTAATCCTGCTTAACAAACCTGCCTTCATCCAACACTCGGTACTTTTGAAGCCACAACAATACTCTTTTCACCTTCATGGAGCTTTACTTTATCTATTTCTATATTTAGCTCATTGGCTAAATGTTCAACCCTTTAAAGATTTGGTTTCAAATTTCAAAGTATTTCCCTACAGCAAAAATCAAATTTAAAGTTCAGAAACTCTCTGGTCGAGTTCAGCTGTTAATCTGCTTCATCAGGACTTTTTGGGTGTGATTGAAGCTGAAAATATGCGCTGTTTGAGGCCGCCACGTTGGATGCCTCCCGGCTAATCTAAATATCGGCAAAGACGTGGATCATCTGTGAACTTCAGGTGGGCTGAATGACGCCTGGGTGCTCAAACAAGCCATCTGTAACGGCACTTACCTGTCAATCAAGTGGTGACACTGTTAATTATGCGCAACTGTAAGGCCTAATATGATTTGAACGGGTGAGTTAAAAAAATTCACCCCTCTCACAGTTGGCATGAATAGGGAAATTAACTATAGAGACCAAAACCATCTGTCTAAACCAGGCTGTAAACATGCTTATTTCTGCTGTGAAGTTGGGCATTTTAATCTGGCCTCTTATGGAGCCTGTCTTAAGTGGCCGCTCGAGGAATTACAGTTTTTAGCACTTCCACATTGGCTTCATTTCCCAGCACCGGAGGTTGCCGCTTGGTCAGACCCCATTACGAAGCAAGACTGAGAAAATACGTTTTCAAGTTCCAGACTTGATGCAAACCACAGGGCCTATTCTTTGGATTGTTTACTCGTCCATCGGTGGTATCAAGCATGTGTTGAAATTTGTCACAGCCAAAGATTTGTTCGAGGTCATTCAGAAACCATTACGCCATTGTTCACTAGAGAGCAGTCTCCAAAGTCTATTTTCCTGTGAAATGTTCCGCTGCATATCTTGCTCACAGTTTTTAAAGCTGCAGTAATAGAGCGGGTGTATGACACAAAATAAAGTTGTTATGGCAAACATTTGGGATCCCCTCAAAACTAGATGATAGATCCACAGGGGTTTATTCTGATACAATAAATTCAATTTCAAACATTATTTACACATCCAGCAGACACAGAAGACATATTAGCATTCATTTGAAGTGTTTTTGATGAATGCATGCCTAATATTCATTCTCCCTAGACTTAAAACAGATAAGATGTGGCACATCTATGATTTTGGTCTCCACCCACTCCTGTTTGGCGCTGAGCAGGTAATGCATAGTGGGCTATTGGGGCTTTTTTTTTTTTTTTTTTTTTTGCTGAAAACAGCTGCCTGCCGCACTTAGTGCAGCAACAATGAGCTTATAAGGGCTAAAACGCTCTGTAGAGTTGACAGGAATTGCAGAGCCGGGCAATTGTTTATGTGGACCTTCATTATTAGTGACACCGTTTTTTGTTAATGCAGAAAATGTATTGATTAGTGTGGCTTTATTCATCAAATTTATGCTGATCAAAATGTTTATGTTGAAAAACAATTACTGGCATTAGTAAGCTGTCAGATTTTTTTTTTTTTTTTAAATCCACTGGTTTGGTTGGGATCTATATCCTGTGTCGCAGTGTTGACATGGTGCTACAGTTACAGGTGAAAATAAAATGACGCGGCTTTACCCATAGGAGGGCGGCATCAGTCACGGAGTGTGACGCGCTTTCTGTCACTGTGTTCATTCACTAGCTCTGGTTCCAGATGTTGGCTTCCAAACATTGCCCTACCTACACAGAGGACCTGACTCTCTCACACACACACACACGCACACACACACACGCACACACACACACACACACACACACACACACACACAATGTCTTGCAACATGTCTGATCAATGGCAGCAGCACAACCCTGAGGGAAATAAGGGTTATGAAGTCTGACAGTGGTGTGCACGCTGATCCCCTTCATCTTGTTTATTTCTCCAGGCAATGGGGAGCCAGACTGAGGAGTGAAAAAGCGACCCATATATTGATTTTGGGAGGGGGGAATTTGTTGGCCCCTCAGGGATCTTAATGAATCGAAAAAGTGCATCTGGCTTCGAGCAGGTGGATGTGCAAAAAAAAAAAAAGTCTCATTGCCACAGGTTGGACTTCATTTAAAAGTAAAAAGAAAGGAGTAACTGTGGGAAAAAAAGCATAATTAATCCCCACAGCAGCAGAAAGTTCACTATATCTGCATTATCTCTTTTATGCAGATGAAGTAAAATAGCATTTTACTGCTCGCTCATGAATATTAAACACTCCATTTAAGCCTTTTCAAAGTAGACAGTAGTTGTCTGCAGTAAAACAGGCTGGCTGCGTACACTGACTGACTAAAACATTTAAGCAGTGTCATCTGTAATATTGTTTTCATTCTTTTTTCTTCCCCAGCTGGAGAAATGGTGGTACAGTACAGGTGTTAGAAAAATAATTCTGCACATAAATCCTCATAGGTTCGAGCTCCTTATCTTAAGAACCATGTAGCAAAGCCTCACAACATTCTTAAAAGTTCCAGTTATGGGAGGCCCTGGGTTGTTAAATTCCTGAAAAAAGACTACATGTGGACACCCAAACATCTGATTCCAAACTCATGGGAATTAATGCGCTATAACAGCCTCCACTCTTCTGGTTTCAGGCTTTCCACCAGATGTTAAACCTGGCTCAAGGGATTTGCTCCCACTCAGACAGAAGAGCATAAGCGAGGTCCAAAACTGATGTTGGGTGATGAGCTCTGGCTCGCAGTTGGCGTTCAAGCTCATCCCGCAGTTTGTTGCGCCAAGCGAACACAAGTTCGACTGTAAGTTTGAGTGCGATATAAACACAGGCTCCTAGGCTGCAACTAGTTATTTTCACGCTACACTTGCTCATTGTTCAGTTGTTAATTTATGCTTATTTAGTGCTGCAACTTAACTTAACTTAAGTCAACTGCAATAAAAACATTGTCCCAGAGGTGGATGTCTTACCCAGTGAAAGAAATTAAGACTGTTAGACTGAAAAGTAATAATACATGTGGTCAAATATGGTCATATATAACAACAATATAACAACAAAAGTCTGTGTAAAACTTCCTTGGCATAGAAAAGATTCTTTATCTGACACTACAAAGAGTGAGCGGTGTTTGTGTGACGTAGGTAGGTTTCCAAAGAGCCCTATTAAAGCTCAAAAGCCACAGAGGTTGCCGCCTGGTACTGAGATTTACCAAGAGGTGCCAGCAGCAATTTCTATTTCAAACGAATGCAGCATAAAGTTACATAGTCTAATTCAAGTAACAGTTGATGTACAACACTGTACAGTGTGCATGTCAGTGTCAGCTTTATTTTACACTGCTGTCTGAAATAAGGTGATGCAATCTGTCACAGAGAATGCACTCCCTGTATAAATATAGAATTGTATGTATCATTAGTCTCTCCATCTTTCTTGTACGTTAAATAATGACCTAGTTAAGGTTAGGCGAACATTGTGGTTTCAGTTTAAGGTGAGTGCCATATGACAAGTGTCATAATTCGTAAGGCTGCTGGAGGCTGCTTGAACGTAAACATGTCATTTTGAGGCACTAGCTGAAATGATTGATGTTGTCATTATTCTTGGGAGGACAGTTTCCATTTTTATTTTTTCCATCTTATAGCGTTCTGTGATGCAACTTTCAGAACAAGATATGTTGAACTTACACATACAGCCTGAAGGGCTCTGTGCACGGTAAACCCTTTCTTTATTGACCCGGCTTTGTGCATGGGGGCATGTTGAGCCTTCCAAAAACTGTTACCACAAAGCTGGAAGCACAATATCATTATATGTTGGAGCACGACTTCCCTCCCCTGGAAATAAAGGGGGCTAGGTCAAAGCATGAAGAACAGCCCAAGAACAAAAATACAAATATCTTTCTTTCTCTTTCTTTTCTTACCTCGTATTCTTGTTTGAAGCCATATCCCTCAGCTGTCTTCATCTGGTTGATGTGCTGGAGGAGGTCAGCCACCCTCACAGCAGGGTGGAGCTGACCCGTGTGATAAGGCGAGCTCTTCCTCCGACAGTGACGGTGGGGCGAGCCTCCCAGTAAACTGCTGGACTCGTTGACAGAGCTACGCTGCTCATCTGGGAATATGAACGCACACACACGCACACACAGTTCAAAGCATACTGCTGACATTATGCACTCCGCCGCATGGACTCCGTTCTTTTTTATTAATGTAAACTCGGCTGAAAAGTCTAGGGGGCAGCTCAAGGAAAAAAGTTGGCGTTTCTGCAGAGACGTGAGGGCTGACTGGCACTGCAGAATATTCAAACAGACGAGAGACTTGCAGGAGATTTCTCTGTTGAGAGCACCTTATGGTCTGGCAGAACAGATTGGATACATGCTCAGAAGTAAACATGGCTGAAGGTCAGGAAAGAGGGAGCTTCATCTCTCTAGACACTTTCTCAAGAGTACCCATATGTTCTTTGCTGTCTTACTTCGAGCGTTGCAGCCGTGGGCATCCATGAAGGAGTGGGCCATCCTCTCGTCCTGCTGAAGAGTGCTCTGCTCTGTCATGCTGCAGTCTAAAGAGCTCAGTTTCCGACTCTTCTCCTGCCTGTAGGACATGGCTGCCTTGTTTATGGCCACCTTCTTCCTACTGTAGAGATGCAGAGAGAGGCAGGAGGACAGGGAGAGAGAGAGAGAGCGAGAGAGAGAGAGGGGCAGGGAGTAATAATAGACAGAGGACAGCAGAGAAGGGGCAGAATGAGAGAAAGACAGGCAAAGAGATAAGGAAGAAAGGAAAGGAGGGCGGGTGAGGAGATGAGAAATTGGACTGAGGGGAAAATATAAGAGCTACGAGATTGAAACTGGACAAGGGGGAGAGTGCGATTTGGTGATAGCAAGAGAGTGTCGGGGGTGGCGGTGGGGTTGTGGTGGAGGTGGTGGGGGTGAAAGGAGACGGAGGAGGAAGGAAGGAAGGGGGGAGGTAGTGGTTTCTACACTGGAGGATGGGGTGGAGATAGCAATGCTGATTTCCACTCTAGTAATCCTGGAGCTACGAAGGGCAAGCAAGGGGAAGATGGTGTCAGGGTGGAAGATGGAGAAAGGAGTAACTTACGGGTAGTAAGGGTAAGAATAGAAGTCCCTTCTGATTAGCATGAAGGAGGAGGAAAGGAGAGAGACAGAGAGTGAGGAGAAAAAAAAAGAGAGGTGACTATGGTTTATCAAGATGGCATCAGAAAGATAAATGAAGATGCTCAGTGCGTTGGGATGTTCCTTGCAAGCAATCATGGAGCAGGATCAAAAGCATCAAGAATGAAGAAAGGGCCTGCTGCACACCAAAACTCTGGACCAGTGAAAATATAATATCTGTATTCATGTTCAGGATAAGAACCCAGAAATTTAAATCCCAACAGGTAACACTTAGTGCAGTAAAGTATTTTATACATGGGGTGTTGGATCATCAACCCTGACTGTGAAAAACCCCAAAATCCAACACACAATCACTTGCACTCACTGTATTTGTGTATTCACTCATTTGAGTCCTCAGACCTTCATAGTTACTGTAGACTTCATTATTTGAATTTTACATGAATTCCAATTTAACCTGATGGTCTGAGCACCAAAACATCATAAATAAAATGAGGGAAGGGGTCGATAATATGCAGGACTTTTTGGTTCTTTCACAAGGAAAAATACATTACACATAAGGGGGCGATGTCTGAGATGCAAAGAGCCCTGAGGTGACTTCTGTATTTTTACTGTTGGTTTGGTTCATTGACATACATATGAAATATGGCATATAAAATGATGGACTGGACTGATTAACAGTGTCCATCGACCCTTCATCATGAAATTAAGATATTAGAAAGTTGAGACTAATTGAAAATGTAATCATATAAACAAACAAACATGCTACTATAATAATATTAGGATGCTAATATATATTAATTTAAACTAAAATGAATAAGTTGTAGATTAAAAAATACACATTCTATTAGGAAACACTATATAGCAGCCATTGTTTATCTTTTGCATTAAACGTAGGAGGATTTAACTCCTCCTTAATTAAAGGAATCCTTACCAGATTTATATTTACTGTCAATCTTTGTACATACAAAATAACAATGTCTCGTGGCTAAATATAAACATGTCTGCTCCTATTGCCCCCATGTGGCTGTCTAGCTCCTATTGTTGGCTGTGAGATTGGACCACTGAATCTTATCAGTCACTGCCTTCTTCCAGACATCCCATTCATTCTCCCTCCATTCTCTGTGAGAAAATTCCTCAGGCGGAGAACTTCCCCTCTCCAAAAAAAAAAAAAAAAAAAAAAGGCAAAAACAACCTTCCTAACCAATTACTAGCCCATCCACTGGCACCTCACAGCTGCTCGCCTCATGTAATTGAGTGGGCAATGGAATAACATGCCCCTTGATGAAATATTTCACACTCAGATGAGTGTTCCACCATTGCCCAGCGAGCGAAGGAAGAATACACTGCAGGTGCGATCGACGACAGAGGTAATTTGCAGGTGGAAAGCAGCCAGCGATTCCAGTGTGAGCAGGCTGCATTTGAATGTGCTCAGCCAACACGCAGACCTTGAAATTAAAAGATGAGATGAAACAAAAAAGCTTGGCTGCGGCAGCGGTGGGAGAGTTTAGGATTAATGCTCTACCATTCCACTAACTCTGGTTGTAATTCACTCTTATTGCCAAATGCTTTCCTCAATAGACCCTAGCTGCCAACTGGGATGGAGATAAATTTACTCCTTTGGATAGGCTACACAGGAACAATAAGAATAAGACTGTAAATGTTTGACTCTCAAAAGGTCTAACCCATCAAGCAGTCAGCAGACACACAAACATTTTCATAGCCGCTCACCCCTTCTTGACGATGATGACAATGGCACCGAGAAGCAGAATGAGCACCACCAGTCCACCGGCGCAGGCCCCAAGGATGAGACCCATGTCTTCGGCATGCTGGGATACCTCCAGAGCCCGCTTAGAGTCCTTACAGGCAGCTGCACAGCAGGACAGAGAGGTGAGAAAGAGGCGGAAGGTGGTTGTTCGATTCTAATTGCAAAAAACAAGATGCAACATGTAGTGGTCGGATGTCAATAAATCACTGTCACATTCATTTCAGCGTGATTACCATAAACAAACAAAACTATTGCCAAGAAGATTGGCATCCTCTGCTGGTCTCGGTACTGAAGGTCTGCTAGGTGGGAAATCTGAATATGTTGACCGATTTAAGAAAAGAGTTTTGTTTCTTCTTTACCACAGACAGAGCGTAAACGGTGACTTTGTCCAAACAATGAAAGAAACATATTTTCTCACTTACCCCTTATGGAGGTTTCTATCTAGCTATGCAAATTGTTTTGTTTTGTTTCATTTGCATTTGAGGTTTTAGGATATCTGTAAATGGAATTTCACAAACACATTTAGGTGAATGCACGCTGGTGTTTACAGCACTGAAAGCCGAGTGTCTTTCCAGTAATAATGTGTTGTTGGCGGGGAAAGAAACCTCAAGTCTTAAAGTCTGTGTATATCTATAACTGAAACTCATCACTGTGGAGTTAGGACTGAAAAAAAAAACACATTTTTTTATATATGCATAACAAAAAAGCATTAATATAACAATATTAAGATGGTACAACAGCTCTAGTCTGCTCACTTATTTTTGTACTAACATTGTGAATCATTTATAGCTGAAGCTGACGATTTCTTTGGTGGTTTCATATTTGTGTATCGTACTCGCTAATGTCCTGCTCTTGTCCTGCTTACCGCACTGGGCTTACCAGATGTATATTAAGAATATTGTGAATATTATTCATATTATAACCACACAAATCACCTGAAAACCTACACTGTGCTTTCTAGACTCCTCAAGTTTCTCGTGGTTTCTATTTCTGTGTGAAATTGTGTCACTCTGTGGTTACTCTATAGTAAAAGTAAAATGAGACTTCACACACCATAATTTTGCATAATCACTCGCTGTTTGCATACAAATATCATAGATATTAACAGAAAAAAATAAGTAATTCAGTCATTCAGAATAACAAAAATGTGCATGATTTTTTTTTTTTCCGTCCACTGCTGTTATGAAATTATCTTCAGTCAGAAGGAAAACTAAAGAAAAGGGCGCAACAGGATGAATTTAAAAAGCGGCAGTCAAACCTCAAACGGTGAAAAACAGGACATAAGTATGACATTTGTGTTTGTATGTTCATGTATTGATGTGAGGACGGTTCCATCAGATCTGTGTGGACTGTTTGTTGGATGTATTACAGAGCCATGGGAGCGATGAGGAGCCTGTCAGAGCGGAAACAGCTGATCAGTCATGTGAGTTAAATGTTAACTACATCAGAACTTACTCGAAAAAACTGTTTCCATCTCCCAGTAGGAGCATTAACTC
Source organism: Sciaenops ocellatus (assembly GCA_033000465.1). Lineage (NCBI taxonomy): Eukaryota > Metazoa > Chordata > Actinopteri > Sciaenidae > Sciaenops > Sciaenops ocellatus. The sequence continues at coordinate 16,644,356 of CP136873.1, forward strand.
TTTTTTCAAAAAAAAAAGAAAAAGCTCTCTGCATAAACTGCTATGCACGGGTCATGGACACGTCTTCTTGTTCCATTGTGGGAATCACTGAGAAGTCTTCACTGAACCTATCACTATAATGTTTCAAAGATTACAGCTCACCTATATGTCTTATTTATACATTAAATGATCTTGTTACAGATCTTCAGTCTCCTACACTAATCCTGGTTATTGTAGTGCACTGACAGGATAAGGATCCTCACTCTCTGGTGCTGTATCCACCAGGCTAATTCAAACAAGCCGCAGAGGCAGTGAGGTGTGTTAGAGGTCACCACAGATCCACTTGGAGCTTTCAGAGGACGGTGTTTCGAAAGCAAGCCGCTGTATTTCCATGTAAAACGGTTGGAGGCTGCAATGGAATAAAGAGCTCACTAAACAGTATCAGAAAGAGCTTATTTCAGTGGATTGATATCAGCAACGTGAGTGTCTACAAACATGTCTGACTTGGGAGAGACGACACTCTGGTTATCTTACTGAACTGATGCATGCTTTCATTATTCAGCCATTTCGCTCCTACCCATATGTCTCAGTGCATTTCCGTCTGCATTGCCGTCTCGGCTAGCCTAAGGCATGAAATCTCCCTCTGTATGAATCATCTGGGCTCCCTGTTGTGTTTTATACAAAGGTGAAAAATTGCTATTAAGTATGAATGAAATGAAGTGAGTATTATTTCACTCCTGGCAGCATGCTCTTCATTAACCAGCCATTTCCCTGATGAGAAAACAAATAAGATGGGGAATAAAACAAAATGCAGAGACAGAGACTCACGTAAGGGTCTCAGGACTGTCTCAAGGTGTTGGACAACATGTGTTTTAACAGAGCAATGATGCTTTCTGGGGGAGTCGCTGCTTTTTTTTTTTCTCTGTCTTTACAGTGAAGCAGAATGCTGAGTTTGGCTTGATAAGCTGTGGATTGTTGGTGACTATAGCTCCTGGCAGACAATACAGTCTGACAGACTTTCTATAATCACACATATGAGGCTGGGTGAGTCATTCCGCGTTTACGGCCATATTTAGAAATTGGCTATTGTGGTTCATTTCACTGCACAAGATAATCCAGCAGTGGTCATGCAGGGAAATCCACGGGGACAGGAGAGGTAAAAGGTAATGGGATGCATGTGTCATCATCGTTGGTCTGCAATTTATCATGCAAAACACATTGTATTGTTTGTTCACAGAGGAAAGAGGACATAAGTGCACACACCATAAAGTGTACTACATTATTAATTTATTAGTTTACTGTGTGAATTCAGTGTAGCATTAATTTTCACAGCACTTATTCCATCAGTGCGGTCATATCACCCTCGCCACCTTCCTGCTATGAGAAACACTCACGAATCGCTTCTTCTTTGCTGTTTTTTTTTTTTTTTTTTTTTTTTTTTTTGCTGTCAATAAAACTCAACACTTCATCATCTGTTATGTATTATATGTTAGTCTGAAAGAAGACATCAACACACGTATAATTTACTGGTCATTTTCAAATGAAAGCCACGAACAACAAATAAAAGCCGATCTCCAACCAAGGCCTAGCAGAGGGCTAAAATGGCCTGTATTATATACGTATGTAATAAATACAGCTACATTTATTCCAGCAAGGTCATGCCACTGTGCTGAAGCTCCTCTTTTCTATTCAATGCAGTTGAATAATTACAATGTCTCATGTAGGCAAATTTAACTCACATGTACATTTCCACTAAACTAATGCCAATCGCTTCCACAAATGAGTGTTAGCTTATGTCAGTGACACCAAACACTTCCCACATATAGGGAGGAGTTGTGCCCTTTGAGCTGCCAGAAGCCGTTTAATGTTTCATCGGTAGTATCTTAATTCAGACTGAAAAAACAGCAATGTAGAACCATCTAATAGCTAATATACTAGATAATATATTAGATAATCTAATGTAAGCCAGTTTAAATACACATCTGTGACTATCTTTTGTTGAGGCAAATAAAGTAGAAATAAACTATGATTTATGGTTGGTCTGTTGATCTGTCAGACAGACTTTAAGCAAAATTTCCAAATACTGAAAAAGCGAAATGCAGATTTGATGTTTTACTACTGGCTGAGCTGACATGAACAAAAAGCCTTTTCTCTTGCTGCAGAATGGTAAATCTTTAAAGATGGTCTGATTTGTAATAAACATGTTCTTTAATGTAAGCTAATGTTGGGCTATATTTCATCTGAGGACATAAAAAACAAAACCAAAAATAAAACAAAGCAAAGGGCCAGAGTGTCGAAGAGAAAAAAAAAAAAAAAAACCCTCGCCCACCACTGCGGTGGCTTGGCCGAGCGCTCCGGTGAACACAGCTGGCAGCGCATGTGTGTGTGTGGGGGGGAAGCTGGTGAGAGGAAATGAGAAGCAGCCAAGAACGGTCTTAACAGGACCTCTGTGCCACCTCTGAAGGAACTGGAGTAGCATCAGCATGTCCTCTGGGTCTGCCTGCCTGCCGTGGTCGTATATGCACAACTATAGTAAAAAAAAAATGTCTCTTATAAATATGCCTGCATCCCACCTCCTCCACTTACATGACATGCCGGCAGACAATAGTGAGGCAGGATTCTTTGATGTCATCTCACTCCAGATAAGAAAGAGTTCAGGGAGAGGAATCCAATTTAACTGCCACCTTTCTCAAGAGCACTACAAACTTCAGACATAATTCAGTAGGGAGGAAGGGGGGAACAACTCCATTTCACCCTCTGTCTCTCTCCCTCTCCCCTATTGTTTGAACTGAGAGCCTTCTATCTGTGTCTGTCTCTCAAGCAAACACTCCTGGTCGCTTCCTCTCTCAGAGAGAAAAAAAGAAAACGGATAGAGGATGCATTGCTACATTCTGGATTTCAAAGCCATCAGAGCCCAAGAGGGGTTTGCCAAAATGTCAGTGTCAGTGATTCGAGAGGAACAGAGTGAGAGCACGGACGCATGTTTGCTTTCACCTTTCCTTTGGTGTCTGTTGAGGGGAGATTGGCAACGGGGCTTCCTTCCTGCAGCAACCCGAAACAACACTAAGTCTGTGTCAAATCCCCTAAACAGCAGCATGAGCCAGGATAATTGTCGAAATCTCTGACATGCACCCTGTACCACGTAGCTGAAACGACTGGAACTGCAAAGAAGAAATCCTACAGTGGTTATGATCACCTAGAGAATCACAATTTCACCTATCCAACATTATGTTAGCCAGGAAAAGACAACCGTGGCCTCTGTATCAACCCAGTGCTGCTGCTATTGTGGTAGCATATTCAGAATTACAGCTTTTTATAACCTGATTCTTATTTTCAGACCCTCATTTCAATAGATAATGATAACATTTTATTCAGCAGCTTAATTGCTGAGATGTGGGGATATGACACTGCAAGACACAGTTTAACAAATGAGTCCATGGGGCAACCACATTAAACACTGAACCAGGTGTAACCTTATTATCTCAACTACTATAATCATTACGATCCATTATAATTTTCCAATCCATGTCACACAAATAGCAAATACAACAGGTTGTATTGTCACTACAAAGCAGCTCTGCAAAATATGACACAAATCTTACAATTACAACTGGGTTAGGATACCTGTTACCTGCCAAAGGTTTCAACAAGAGAAAATTGCAAACCGCATCTCAGTCTTGGTGTGAATTTGTCCCAGTGACCACTTGTGTTACAACAATAAAAAAGCCTTTAAAAGATAAGAGAGACGTCTATAAACAGGACACCTCCAACTCCGGTGGGCCGCGCTGTGTGGAAGCAGACCTGGAAGCTAGAAAACCATTTTGGTTTACCAATCAGCGAGCAAACTTCGTTCAAGTGACTGGGCGCCATCTTGGAATCTGGTATACATCGATAATTAGTTTACAAAGCACCCAAACAAACGTGGGCTTCAATAAAGACAATCAAAAAAACACAGCCAACAATGTTCTCCACTGTAGGTGTGGAAATATCTCGATTGGACAATATATCAGGATGCGGACATGCATGCGTGGACGTGGATTGTTGTTTTCGGCCACAGATGGGCAATAAAGTCATAAAGTTTCGTTGTCCGTTGCTGTCTTGTGTATTGTGGGTTAATGTTACGTTTATATGCCAAGAGATATGGTGGAGGGAGCAACCTAGCATTTTTAAAGTGGACATCTGGGAATATTTTTTGGAAGTGGACAAGCCGAACGCTGTGTGAAAAGTCTGTCTCACAAATACTTTGGTAATACAATGAATCCAAGGAACCACGTTAGCCGTCATCCTGAGCTAACATCTGCAACAGTAAAGAATAGAGCGAATAGGACTAATCAGCTAAGAATTTGGGAAATCTGTTAACTTTGCTGTCCAACTCTGAGAATCAGTCAATCTATGATACATCTTTCATAGCATAGACTGTTGTAGTCTGATTTTTGAGCCCCTTTCTAAATAAAAAGGGAGTTCTGTCGAGCTGGTAATGTTTAATCTGCAATGGGCTTCTGGGAAATGTTGTTTGTTAAAGGCTACAAAAAACTGAAATATTGCATAAACAACAGTTCCAGATTTAGTTTTGCTCTATATAACTTTAACTTCCTTCAGTGATTGCAAGTGCCATAAAGCTGAGGCTCCACCTGCACTAAAAGAAGAGCATCATCCTCCTGTTTTGTGCTGTAAACCACCTCTCTGTGCACTGTAAAGTAGTAGCAGCAATCCAATTAAGCAACTTATAATGTAAAAAGGTACAAAGAGAGTCCAAAAGATAACCTTTGTGATAGTGATGGACCATGTTTAAGATTATACAGAATCATTAATGTATAATAATCATAATCAGTTAATGTGATAATGACTTATTGATGAGAAAAACTGACATGAAGCACCTTTAACATTGAAAAAGAAAAAGTTACCTTTGCGGGCAATCCGTATGCAGTTTATTCTGGTCTCCTGTGGGTAAAGGAAAAAAAGTCAATTCATTTGGTTTGGTAGCATGACACAGTAATTAGCAAGAAAAAAGAACGGCAACAGTGCAAGTTAATTATGAGTCAGTCAGTGGAAATCTAAAACCTGCAACACAGGAGGCCATGTGTGTCAAAGTCACCCGGCCCTTTGCCATGGGGAGGAAATAATTGAAATTTCCGAGAGGGTGACATCTCCTTGTCAAATGAGAGGCCTATGTTCCCCATCACCATGTGAGGTCACGCTCCCGGGTTCACTGATTGGCTCCACCAACCCCCCCACCTCACCTAAAACAGACACCTCTATCCGTGAGAAGGAGGGGCATGTTACAAAATTAAGATTTAAGGAAGCTAAATCAGCCTTTATGGGCAATTATGCTAATCTGTGCTCTGAGATTGGAGTCAAAAACCTTTCACCTAAAACGGTTGCCAAATTACCTTTTTTAATTGGAAATCTGTTTCAAGTGGATTCTCATCTCCTCTCATCTCTAACAGTGACAGATAAGTCATATTTACTCCCACCCAGGGGTTATTAAAGCAGTAGCGGATAGTATGTCATGTGTCATCCTGTCCTCTGTCAAGGTGGGTTTCTGGCCTTTTGAAAAAGAACTACCAGTGCTTGTCAAAGTAACAATTTAATGCAACTGAGCCTCCAATCTTGTTAAGAAGACAGATATAGAGTATATTGAAGAATCCCCATCCTGGGGGTGGATTTTGATAGCATTTTATGGAATTTGATTTCAGTATTGGATCTGCTTATCAAATCTGAATCCTTTCTAATCCCCTGCAGAATCCATTGAGGTTCAGATTTCAACCTTTTTGAGTAAATAAAGTTATAAATAACACAAAACTCAAAGATTCAGCTGAGATGCAGCATGACATATTGTTTTGTAGTCTGAGAGCACATGAACACTACAGATCTGAGAGGTAGCATAGAGAGCTGTTCATAATCTACAACATGGAAATAAGATGAATGTTATGATATGCTGATTAAATGTATCAACTACTGAATAACAGTTGCGCACTTTATTTTTTTTATTCTCAGTTGTTCCTGATTCAGAAGAACTGAGTTGATTCAAGTTTAAAGCTGACATAAAGTAGTCAGCAAACTGTTGACAATTTTACACATCGAGCAGACACGAAGCAACATTACCATTCACTTGCAGCTGTCCTGTATTCATTCTCCTTTTAGTTCTGTTTTGGTCTCCACCAGCTCCTCATAAAAATATGTCTCTTTAGCTGCTAAATGCACAACTGTTCAACAGGTAGCTGCTAACTTTCTGATGTTTGGTGCTGAGCAGGTAGTGTACAGTTGGTTTATCAGGACTGAAAACAATTTAGACTGAACGCAGGACGCTGGCCGTTAAAACCAAAACAGCGAGCTTAAAGATGCTAAAATGCCTCATAGAGCTGATTGGAACTGCAGTCAGGTGTTTCACATTATACATAATAATCTGATCCAATGTTAATATGAAAATACGATTAGAGCTGCTTAACAGGGAGATGTTGACTACTGAAACTGAAGTTAACTGATTTGCTAGATTGTTTCACCCACCACTCTGTTGGTCTTGTCACAGCAAAAACAAACACTGACAATCACAAGACCTTTTTCCTCAGAGATCCCGCAATACTGATGTAAAAGAGACACGTCATTATTGCTTTCTTATACTGAACCAAACAAGGTTGGCATAAGGCAGCCCCAGTGTGTTAAATTAGATAGGACGCCGCGTGTTGTAACACAACACTGTCTGGGTTGTGGGAGGGTAAGTAGCTCCCAGACCTCATTGTCTCCTCAATTTGCAAACATTTTTGGTTACTTCGCATTAGCTGCTAATTTCTTCTTCTTTTAGTTAGGTGGTGACTGCTGCTAGCTGCTTTTTAAATCCCTCGGTGGTGGGTTGCACAGGCCATCAAAACATCGACCCCTGCCAGCTCTCTCCTTTTACACAGGCGTCGATTCCCACCTTGAACAGGCTGCATAAATTAACTACAGAGTGGTGTTACGGAGTGATGCTTCTTTCTCTATCAAATGACTGTGGGTGTGGGTGTTTGAGCGAGTAACTAACATAGAGAATTTAATGTCAATTAGTTATATCTGATCTAAACGGCTACACGAACAGATAAAAGATTAAATAACAAATTTGTTAGCTTAGCGAATCTGGGTAGTTTGCCAATCTGGAGCGGGATCAAACAACAGATCAAAACCCAACCCTACCCGCTAGTATATCAAGTAAGCGAAAACCGGGATGAGTGACAGGTAATCCCAGGTGATGAGCCATGATAAACGCAACAAACGGTTGAAATATCAGCCTGTAGAGTATTTTCATTTTCAGTGTAATAGATAGCTGTAAATCTGGATACTGGACACTACAGATACGGCAGAGAGAAAGAGTGTTCATTTCCTGATTGTGTGTGTGTGTCAAAAGAAACTGGAACCACCAATCATGCATCTTTCAAACCCCATTGAAGGCATATCTTCCAAAGCAATTACTGTTTCAATTCAATGGCAGCTCATGGTCCACAATAAGCCGTGTACATCTAATTTATCCTGGATAATTGTCAAAAATAATTTGCTTCTTCTTTTTCCCTGAGCAGCCCATCTCTACTGAAACACAACTATAGTTAAAGAAATAGACCGGAAATGAACATCTTTGCAGGACAAAAAAGAAAATCATCCCTATGAATCATATTCAGTTTGTTGTGTTGGATGATTTCTGTCTCAGAGCTGTGCCAACAAAGCTTTTAATTTGGTCTTAAAGGAGAATCATCAAGAATGGCTGTCAAAGATGGGAAAAGCCCACTGCTGATTTCATTTCAAAGGATGAAGATTTCAGTCGGGCACAATATGTCAGCTACGACCCTGATCAGAGGCTGGCTGTGGTCCTCCCGGCTCTGGAGACCCGCCTTACAGCACCCAGAGGAATGTGGATCTGCATCCTCTGAGGAGTCAGACATTGACATATCTACTGTAGATAAGAAGCTGCAGGCAGGCACACATAAGGTCCATATGGACCTAATGAATTAAACAGCATTTACTTTCACTGCTTCTGTGCACACTGGCGAGCACATTTCTTATTCATGCTCCAGTCACTTTTTCAATTGCTCAAGGAGTTGCTTTTCAGATCGTTTTAATCCTGGGAGGCAGTGTTTGATTTCCCATACAGAAAAAAAGAAAACAGTTCTTAAAGTTTTTAAAGAGCATGAATATGAGGTAATAAGACAACTGGACGATGACAAAAAATGCAGTACAGATTATCCTCTGCATGTAATTATCTTCAAGTAGTTAAAATTCATTTGGATCACTTTGCTCTTGTGATGTTTTTGAGGGGTTTTCATTTACAAATGATGCAACATTAAGAAGTCCAATATTTACCAGTGGGAAACAATCGACCCAAAGCCGTCCTGAAAATGCATTACACAAATCACCCCATTTGGTAATAAATAAAGCCTTGTTTATGCAGAGGACTGCCTCCTTTCTCGTAGCGCCACCAGCACACAGCATACCCCGCCTTCTGACCTGCTCGAGATAAATCTAAATTGACTGTCAAGGTTGCTAAAACATAAAAGCAGTGTGTCTGAGCTCCTGAAACAAAAGCCTTGTCAAGGCTTCTTAACAGTTCTCACCCCTCTGAAGTTGCTGGTGGCCTGAAAGTAGATGAGGTAGTTCTTGGTGGGGTCTAAAGGGCTGTTCCAGTAGCCGTTGTAGGTGTGGTTGTCGCCCACGGTGAAGGGCGTAGCCTCAGGCAGACTACTGGGAGCCAGCTCAGCTGTGTAGTAATGTGGCGCCCCTCTGGCCTGCGCCTCATTGTGGGAATTCGGTGTGGGGAAGCAGTCGCTGGTGCCCAGTTCCCTCCTCTTTACTTGACGGGAACCATCCTCTTCCACCACCACCACCTGGTAGGCACTGGAGGGGGACAGTAAGGAGCTTAGTACTCCAAAAAAGTGCAAAGTACGACTAACTTCCTTGCTTTCATCACATGGACTTCATTCCTAGAAGGAGTTTGCTTAGTTGTCATTTACTTACTGACTAAACTACTTTTCATGGCATGCAATATGTCGGTTTTATTGCTCTTTATCACCTGTGGGCATGAATAAATTCGGATTTACAAGAACTTTGGTCATTGCTACAATAAAGTCAAATTATCATACAGGTTGTGAACAAGCCAACAGTTTAGCCCCAATACCTAAACCACTCAACTCAGAGGACAAACTGACATTGAGAGCACCCGAAATGTTGGTAATAATCCCTGTTAGTACAGGATGGTGGGCATGGCATCTCAAGGCTTTACAACAGACAGTTTGAGTAGTAAGTTTTACTGTGTCTTTATTGTATCTTTCAAATAACTTTGGCTAACCTGGGGGGGGGGTTTGTTTACAACCCGTCCGACTGTCTGACTGCTCCCGTTTCTTGCCTTGTCACTTCCTATTTGGCTGTGTCATCGTGTTTCCAGATCTCAGCAATTCACTCGCTGTGTGCAGTATTATAATTAACGATAGGAGCGACCAGCCAAAACCATGAAACTAAGATTCAAGTTACATAAAACCACAATTTATCCTTTAAATAGTGATTCAACACTTGAAATGGTGCCTGTTCTTCTGAGGGAAGAAAACAAGAGCTGCGTGCAAAATGATGTATTTATGGAGATAACCACAATTATTAGTAAAACACAATCTGTTGATATTGTGTCTCTATTTGATGCAGAAGACCAAACTAATTTTAAAAGCCTTTTGCCAAAATGGAGAACAACAGTACAAAAAGTTAATTTTAATACACTATCTATCTGTATGCTATCTAAATATAATAAAAGATGTCTTTATACTTTTCTTTTTAAAGCCTTCTATATTTATTGGTGTGTTTATTTTTATGTTCTGTCATATGCAGCAAATTACAACTAAAAAATGTAAAATTTATTTGAAAAAAATCAATACTGTATGGTCTGTGTATCTTGCCGACAGCAATGTCAACAGCATCTCCACAGAGGCTTTGATATTCATGCCCACCTTTAAAGACTGATTGTGTTTTGTTTGTCTTGCCTCTGCATCAAATAAAGGCACACCACTATAACATATATTTATATTTGCATTGTTATGTTTGACCGAGAGAAATTCATTCTTCCTTTTTCAGTTTTTCCCTAGAGCCTGTATTTTTTCCCTCAACCCTGATTCCTGACTGAAACTGAAGTGTGGTCGTCATTACAGTGACAGAGCTGTCAGCCAGTCATACAGACATATGATTGGTTGTTACGTGCTGTCATTTCAAAACTGTCTAACATGGTGAGTCAGGCTTCAGAATAGAGGGAGTAAAGATGTTTGTTTTTCTTTGGTGGTTTTAACACTAGCTAGAGAAATACATCCCAGATAACTCATTTGAAACGTGAACGCAACACATGTAAATGTACATGTACTCATCTATATTCACCTGCATACACACATGTACAGAACCTACGTATGTATGTATGTACCTACAGTATGTACAGAACCTATGCGTGCTTCTACATCAATCTACCAGCAATTTTCACTTACATATGCCCATGTCACGTTCTATTTAACATTTAACTATGCACATTAGAACCAACAGGGCTTACATATGTACATATGTAAGTAAGTAAGTGCGTATTTTCACATCAAGGAGGAAAAAGGTGATGTGTTTGAAATATTTCACACATTCTGCACAGAAATTTTAATAGAAAATTTCATACATTGTTCTTAAACAAGCCTGGAGAACTATTTGTTCCATGGAGAGCTCCTTTTGACTGCTGCTATAAATATCACAGTGCGAATGAGCACTGAATGAATGCTGGCGTAGGAGTGAACAGTGTATCAGTTGTACCTGACAGGAGCCCCCCTTGCCAGCGCAGGGCGCAGCAGCACAGTGATGGTGCTCTCCGACTCGCTCAGCGGAGATGGGATGTCTTCATAGTCAAACACCGGGGCTGAGGAAAGAAACAGAGTAAGAAAACCCGCATACAAGAGTTAAGGCAAAAGTTGAAATACTATGGAGGAAACACCTGAATTATTTGAAGCATTTAATTATTGCATTTCCTGAGAAAAAATCAAATATGTATTGTTTATTTGAGAGTTTAAAAGGACGCGTAGCTGCACCCCTGCTTTAGTAATTTCTCCACCCCTACGTGAAAAAATAGTGTGCTATCTTTATTCATTACCCGCGCATGTCCCCTGTGTACTACAGTGTGTGGAGGCCTCCCACACAGTGCCACTGACTGATGATGACTAGAAACAGCAGCCAACTACAGAGAAAACAAGAGGCCCTTATAATATAATTAGGACAGATCTCAAAGCTGCACAACCTCAGCAAAGCTCTGGGGACAATGAGGTTGAGTGTTCCCATCTCTGTTTACTACAGGGAGTGAATTAACTGGAGTATGTAGTGAAGCAAATGGCTACCCTGGTACAACAGATAAGCAGAAACAAAAAGGCTCCAGAATGGAAGTGGAAATGTTTCCGCGTCGGAGGCAGGGCATTAATGCTTGTTGTAAAAATCTGCTTGTGTAACCCGTCATCCGCAAAAAGCAAACACTCAGGGCTGCACACAACAGCTGAGGTCTGCATTACACAAAGTGGTGTCGAGGAGGTGTTTGAGCCAGTTAGGTGGTTAAATCCGGCATGAATTATGAAAAGACGAATAGTGCAACATTACAATTTCATGCTCGCCACCGAAAACGGTGCTGGAGCTGGCTTCCCGCTGGGCTTTTCTAGAGAGGGCATGGGAGACTGTAGGTTGAAATGTATACCCTGACGGCTGTGAGCCCACATATGCCACCTTCTAAACCAGATGGAACAGGTACAGATAATAGAGAGGGATGGAGAACAGGCTGCATTATTTACAGTGCGGGGTTACGACAAATAAAGTAGTCGAGATTAATCTTTCTGGTAAAATTCATGGCATTTAGATTCAGTGAGGCAACTTTTTTTCTTTACTTACCCAGTAAAAATTAACCGAGCTCCATGTTTTGCATCATATCGTGCTTCAGAGGCATGTGGCTTCTGTGCAGCCACTTCTACTGCACATGTGCAGCTCAATTGACCTGATCCATTAGAGACCAAAAACAAACTAATAAGTTTGCACAAATTTGCAGAACCCCTGAAGGCTCATGTGTGATTTTCTTTCTGAACTACTTTGGCCCTTGCAATTTGTTTATCCACAGCATCAGTTGATGGTCCAATCCAGTTATACTGTAATGCAGTATACACAAACTGGGGTCCAGGGACCAACGGGGAGTTCTTAAGTGGGTCAAACCTAAAACTAAAAAAATACTCAGAGGGGATTCCTAAAAACAAAATCCTCTCAAACTGGTGGTCTGTGGATTAATTTGCATTTATTGTGTGAATCACGGCTGTAACACACTGCCAGTTAGGGCAGCACTCAGCCCTTTACATGATGCATTTACAGCTTATTGTTTATTCTTTTTTTCAAAAGGCCGAGCTGCAGCAGCTGTGCTCTGCTGCTATGGTTCTTGCTCGGACAACAGTTGCATATCTGGTTGAATCTATGACGCTATGGATGCGGTTACACTAGCTGTACTGCACTGCTTCTACTCTCGAATTCATAACATTCCCTGGAGGACTTTTCGGGGATCTGTACAATCGTGCTCTTACAATCAAAACAATTTGTGTACATAAAGTACTTAATTGTGGTTTTGAATGAATTAATCATGTGCACTAATTAACAGAACATAACGTTAACAATAGTTGACATTATATCATACTCTTAAGGGTTGCAGAGATAACAATGTTGTTTGATGGGCAAAGTGGTTTAATCTGCATGTCCATGTCTATCAAGCGGTTCATTTAGATCACATTGTCACATAGCAACTTTAACCACTTTATTCCAATCTAGCATCAAAGCTGTAGGAAAAAAAGATATGTAGCGGGGACAAGGACATGCAAAGCTAATGCTCTGCATTGAACCAGTGTTAGCTTTGATTAAATGCAAAGCACAAAATCAGAATCAGGTTTATTGCCAAGTAAGTTTTCATATACAAGGAATTTGTCTTGGTGTTTTAGTGCATACCAAACATGAAGTAAAAATATAAGGAAGATAAAAATCAAGTACTATAAATGTGTATACAGTATGTTTTTTTGAATTAAAACAGCTGTATAGTTTTGTGCAGTAATGTGCAAGTATTCACCAGGTAGTGTGTAAAAGTACAGAGTGTATTTTTGCAGAATATTTCAATGTGCAAGATATTTTTTAAGTTGTAGTAATCCAAAATATGTTATCATGCATTTTTAAAATGTGTGTGTTACACAGAGTCAGTAGACTATGTTAATGTTGTTGCACCTTGTAGGGTCTGGGTTGGAGGGTTTTTGCTTAGACTTCGGACAGACTTGCACGGATGTTCAGGCACATGTTGAAATTTCAACAATATAATAATTTCAACAATGCTTATGTCTATTATTTCACAAAGAGCATGTTTGCGTTGGTTCATGGTTAAAGGAAGAAACTACTTTAGCTGTAGACAGAAAAGTCAAAATTCACATTGCTGCTAGAGATTCTTGGCAGTTCAATGCAAATATAGGTTGTTTTAGGCATATCAACAAGGCCAGAAATAAGAAAACAAGAAGAAAGTGATATCTGATGACCTGTTTGGAAGATCTACTTTTTACTATTTCTGAATGCATTCCTGGAAAAATCCAAATCATCCCCACACTCTACTAACTCCAAGCATTTTCCTTATGGGAAAACATCACAATAGCATGTGATGTTTCATCTGAGTAAACACAATTAGCGAAACAGCTCGCAGATACCCATTTGTAGATGAGAGTGTTCCAACATTCCCCACAGACACGTTTTCCAGACCGATCTCAAGATCCATACCGGCAACCTTTTCGCTTACAAACACTGCTGCTCTAATTTCTCAGTCACGTCTGAATGCTGAACACAGACTTAGTTTGCTGTGATGTTGGCTGAAAAAAAAAAAAGACTGTTTTCACCCAAACCATTCAAACGGAACATTTGTAGTTCACTATAATTCAGGTCGGCTGTTATTTCATCAAACGAAAGCGACGCATGTCTGAAAGCTGTTTGGCTGCGGGAAAATGAAGATAATTTGTATAATTTAAAAGTAAATGCGTAATTTAATCAAAAGCACTTCAAAAGAGGGCTATTACAAGTCATTACTTAGTCTTCTTTACTATCGTCTGCAAATGCTTTGACGGGGGGGGTTCTTTAAAGTGGCATTGTCACAATGCCATAATTGGCATAAATTATTAGCCTATACATGCATTGTGTCATTATTTTTGTTTCCCATTCAAAACCATACTTTCAACTTTAACTTTCAATCACAAACTTGCACACACACACACACACACACACACACAAACCAACATGCTGCTAAAACTGAACCAAGCGCAACAGGAACAGCAGTCAGCACAGGGCCTCACCAGAGATGTTGGTGGTGATCTCAGTGAGAGCCGTCTGGCCAAACCCCTTGGTGGTTCGGGCTCGGACTGACACCAGGTAGGTGGTTCCAGGATGCAGACCGGAGAACATATGGTATGTCTCGTTCCTCAGCTTGGACACAGTACGGCGAGGACCTGGCACATTAATGCCGGGATCTGATGACTCGATACTCTGGTAGCTGATCTGGAAATGGAAGAAAGATGGTAATGGATTAAAACAAGAGTTAAAATTCATGCTAGCGGCTCTTCAAGGTTTTACTTTGACGAAATGAAGCTTTGAGGTACATGCTAATGACAGCATGCTTATATGCTGGCAATGACAATGCTAACATGTTGATGTTAAACAGCAGTATGAATATACCCTACATATACTCTTGGTAGATAATGGATGTTTTAATGCTAATATTTGCTAATTAGCACTAGAAATGGCTGATGGACTGTATTGGACATATTTTAATGATGATTCATCCTGAGGGGAGCATGAGCATCAGTACTAAACGTCATGGCAAACTATCCAGTAGTTGTTGAGGTATTTCATTCAGGGCTAAAATGGTGGACCGACTGACCAATATGTCAATGTATCCTTCCTCCTAGCTCTTGTAAAAAGGAATTGTGGCCTGGTACGAGCTCTTGAGTTTATGGACATGATCAAACGTTCATGTCCAAGTTAGATATTTGGCTTTCACCTTAGCAGGTGTCAAAGGTGGTCATAGTACTCATTTCCCAATTCTTACCATTGTTAGGTCAGAACAAATCTTACTGTACAAGCCTGTAGATTATTCGTGATATGACTCACAGCCAATAGCTTATTAATCACACTACCTGAAAGATTGAATTTAGATGGTGCTTTATTTAAAGGCTCTCTCACGAGAAATGCCTCTCAATTAATCTTCGGACTACTGCAAAAAGATGTCGCCTCACAGCGCAGATCTAATAAATCTTATGCTGCAGTTAGCCGCTGATAATCAGACTCAGGTAGATTCTGTGTCACATCCTCTTTTCTCCAGCACCGCTGGCCTGATTTTACACAGTTCTCTGGATTAGTTGATAAAGTAAAGCCAGAGAAAAAAATTAAAATGAGTACTGAAGACGACAAGTATGAATGAAGACCAGCATGATGTTATTGCTTTTCTGTTGCAATTTGATGAATGTGTTTAAGTCTGTCAAACAAGTTTCCCTCTCATTCACCCAATGCATGCTGGGATAGACTTCAGCCAAACACAGATGAGTAAATGGATGGAAGGTCCATTGGTGGCTATAAAATGACAGGTCAGAGAAATGTGACATATTTATTAACTCTTTAATATTGTAACTCCATAAGCTTCATAAGGTGAATCCAAGCCCTGTATGTAAAGCCCCTTTGTAAACACAGATATTACATTAGAGCTTGTCTGCTTTAAGATCATTACAGATGTATTGGGACATTTTTCTCTGCTACTATATACTGTTCTAAATTTTTGAATAAAGATACAGTGTTCGCCTGCAATGGCATATGGCTTTCTCTGGTCAGCTAAGACACATTGCAACACACAAAACACAATACAGCCATACCCGTGAGGATGGACACATCCTGTTCCAAATGTAGTGACGATAACAGTAAAACTGAACATTTTTCATTGGTTTGTCTAGACAAACACCCAAAGGACACTCTCTAAACTACTAGGCTGGCACCAGAATTGACTCAATCTCCATAAGCCTGCTTATTAAAATGCACGGCTTCACAGCAGAAGTAAACATGTTTACAGCCTGGTACAAAAAACAGTTTTGGTCCCTAGAACTAATTTCACCATTCATGACAACTGTACTTGGGGTGATTTTTATATCACTCACCGGTTTGAATTGTATTAAGGCTTAAAGTTATGCAGAATTAAGGGCATGGCCTCTTTGATTGGCTTGAATTTTGGGACTGCCAAGATGGTGACAGCCAGAGCCACCGCAACTCCTCAGAAATCTATGGGTGACCAGTGATGGGAATAACGGCGTTATAAATAACTGCGTTAGTAACGGCGTTACTTTTTTCAGTAACGAGTAATCTATCTGATTACTTTTCCCATCATTATAACGCCGTTATCGTTACTGCCAAAAAATGCGGCACGTTACTATGACTGAAGGCAGCTGTTTTTCATCAGACCAACTAGATCTCTAAGCCGAGCGGCAAAGATTTTTCTTGTTCCTCCTTAATCCTTGGTGAGGGCGGGGGCACGAGACATCGCATAAATGATGACGATTGGCTGAGGTTGAGTAAAATTCCATGGTAAGCCAATCAGAGGTGGAGTTGGGCGGGTGTTGGTTTGCTTACACAAATTCGAAAGCCCGCGTAGCCTAGCGACTAGTCTGATCAGACACACAAAGACGACACAGGACATTCACGTGAGTCAACTAGAAACAAGAATGGCGAGCGCGAATAGTCCAAAAGTACTGCTTCTTCCAACTACAAAGAGTGAATATATTATTTATTTCTTGGTACATTGCTCAACAAGCATAATTTAATTTTGCTTAGTTGTGGCCTGTTGAGGTGCAATAAATATCAAAAGTTCCAAAACATCTATTGTGTTATTTTTATCGATCCACTCTATAAACATAGTAATTATAATATCTACAATAATCCATGACATTTTATTGGATGCTAGTCTCACTTTCCCACAGCAACGTTAAAATAGTTTAGATTTGTGTACTGTGGATTTCTGTTATGTATTGTATGAAGTGTCCATTTCATTATAATATTCAGATTTATCATAAATAATTGAACCCGCACAAATTCTTTGACACATTTGAGCATTTAAAAAATTACTTGAAAGTAACACAATAGTTACTTTCCAAAGTAACTAGTTACTTTTATAATTTGTAACTCAGTAAGTACTTTAGTTACTTTCTGGGAGAAGTAACTAGTAACTGTAACTAGTTACTTTTTTAGAGTAACTTGCCCAACACTGTGGGTGACTACATCCATTTTTCTTCATACAGTCTATGATTATTGGATGTTTCTTTATCAAACTCATTCTGCTGTCTACTCACCTGTCACTCAGCTTCACTCACTGGCCAACAGAAGTTGCAGATGTCAGCACACAGGCTTGTTTTTTGAAAGATAGTGGGTATTCCTATTACAACAATACCCATGCAGCAAAATCAGAGTGTTGATCAGAATTTAAAATTGGTTTTATAGATTTTTCACAAGGTGTTGATTGGACTCAGTGGAAATGGCGTAGAGCTCATTGCGATTCACTGAGTAGAAGCCAACACAGACAACCAAAAAGGTCATTAGGTGGTGTTACTGTTGGGCTTTGTTTGCGCTCCTGTGCTAAAAATAAATCCTTTTGTGCTAACAAACAGATATTGGCTGATATTTTGTTATCAGACTGTTGACTCTCAAACAGCAACAATGGCATCTGGCTCAGAAATCCAGTATTGCACATCCAGAGCAGAAGTAGTGTTGAGGGTTAAGGGCATGGGCCACATCATCTGTATGCGGAGAAAAGTAACAGTACCTCTCACTTTTCAGGCCTAGCTCCCAGCTTGTGAATGGAAACTAGTTTCTCTCCCTGATAGGTTAAGCCATAGAGGGTCTTCACATCTACTTGCAGAAAAAGCACAATACTACAAAAGGTCTACGAGTTGGTATGGGGCCATCAATATTTAATTAGAAACATTTTGAATTGCCCCCTTGCGGAGGCATCTCTTAGGCAAATAAGTAATTAGAGTGGTTGTCCCCCATGTAATTACAGCCTGAAGTCTGTGCCTCGGCTTCATTACCATATGAACATGTACAGTAAATCCCATGAACTGTGAAAAGTGGGTCCTCCCCACTCCAGTGGCTCATGCTCATGTGTGTGCTACCTTCGTTTGGGCAAGAAACAGCAAAAACAAGCCTGAGGGAAATTACAGAGGGGGAGCGATACAGTCTTTAGAGTGAGCAGAGGACACTTCTCCTTGATATGAGTCTTTATACTGAGGGAGGATGAATAAAATAGACTGGCAAGGGGAAAATAACATCCTACACCTGGAGAGGATTAGCGTGTGATGTGAAGGCAGCCGCATTATTGTGGATTGTGGATTTTTTCACACGACAAACAAGATAGCCTACCTCGTATTGCGTGATGAGACCGTTGGGCTCCACGGGCTCCTCCCACTTAAGGAAGATCATGTCATCGAGCGGGGTGAAGGTCAGGGACTCTGGAGCGATGCCGCCGGGAACTACAGCAGGAGAAAGAAAAACAGCTTTCTCTGAAACAAATACTCCGCTCAGGTCTCAAGTTAATGACCTCCTGTGCAGTCGTACCAGGGGGTAAAAACACCTTTGACAGAGCGAAAAAGGCACAGGGCCTGGGAAGGGATGGAGCAGGACGGAAACAAGGGATCAGAGAGACAGAGCAGAGGGGAGGTGATGAAAGGAAACTGTGGACCGGCTTGCTCTCAGCCCTCAGGATGAATTGAGATTCCGGCTTCTACTGTCGGAGCACAGTGTCTTGGAGGATGACAGTCAATTTTTCTTCTTTTAGTACCTTACCGACAGAAAAATAGCCAAGTAAAATAGCCTCTTTTTAATGAGATACATCTCCTTAAAGGAGTACGCCCCTCTTTTTGGTGCGTGAAATGTAGTGAAATAAGTTTTGAGAGTAAAAAAAAAAATCAATCACAGTGGCTTGTTGGCAATGGTGCTCTGTGGTAACACTTCAGAATAGCCTTCTGTTATAATGACACAAAATGAGAATTAAGAGAGCAAAAAAAGCTCAGAGTAATGTTACATAATATGTAATGAAGTCTGATAGTTTTGTGCAGAGAAGTGAAAAAATGTTCCTCAAATAGTCTTTGAAGTAACACAGACTGTGTGCCCTGTTTCCATGGTAAACTGCTGAAGTTCAGATCATGAGAGACTGTGGTTTAAAACACATTTGCTCACCCAAAATAAACCTGGCTGTATCTATATGAGAGTGAATCATATTTCCATTAGAAAATGTAATGTTAGAAAAGCTCAAGCCGAGTAATGTCCTGAATTAAGTGTCACTGACTAATAATACACTTAAATATTTTGCACAATGTTCCTTTTCTGTTAAAGAAGCAAAAATATGTAAATCAACAAACACTTAAGTCAAAAATGGAGCATCATTTGAAGTATATTTCTAATGGTTTGGATTTAAAAGGTCACTTTCAGGTTACTACAGTTTGGTTTTATCAGTTATGATAACACTGTACTCATACAGTTAACAGCAAAAGAACACCATTCATCCCTGATTATTTAATTATATATATATTCAGACTATCTGATCCACTTTATTTGGAGGTAAAACTGAAACAAGAGAGCACAACTACTGTAGAAGAATCCCTCATTGTAAGCACGGTCGCATTCAAAGAGTAGTGCACAGACGTGCCACTGCACTGCTACAACAGTTAAATAGTCTCGATATTGATGCAGGAGAACCGGAGATATAATGTTTTTTTTTTATTCCGTGCATTCTTCCTCGTCAAAACCTGGTGCCTACATTACCCATAGTTCAATTCAGCTGAAGAACTTTCACCTGAAAAGTACACTAATGGTTTAGTGAAGCTTCAAGCAGAGATGAGTGGGCTACAGAGATCTGGGAATCTCACTTCTGTCTAACATATTAGGACATTTATCAGACTTCACACAGCTTTACAGAACTTCTGCCACATAAACAGCAGTAGTCCCCAACACTTTAAACAGACTTTGATGTGTAAAATCAAAGAAAATTACTGAAAACGTGATTTCAAATCAAAGAAAAACAGATTCTATATATTTTAGGAGCTTTAGAACGAGATTCTGACACGATATAATAAGGTAAACTTAAGGTTCAGTTCCATTCAGGTCAAACAGGGTCAGGGTGCTGCTGTGGTGCATGTTAGCTCACTGGAACAGCTCTGCTATTTTTGCACGTCTTTTTTGTTTTATTTTTGCGTTTTATTGTAGGCTACTCATGCTATTCTACACACAGGAAAAAACAACTAGGTCTAGTTGTAATGCCGATGCTTCCAAAGCTTAAAAAGTGAACTACCTGTTATTTCTAAAAAGATAGCATGGAGACCTCAATGTTTGTAAGTTTGTTAGCCTCTGAGGATGAAGCTCTGGTAGGCAAAGCACACAAGAAGAGAATTCTGCTGTATCCATGAATCCCTGACAGACAAATCTTCTTTCTCCAAGCAGCGGAGACACAGGCGTAAGCAAAGCGATACACCAGTGTTTGATTGTTGAGCCCAATAGGAAGCAGGCAGGAGGAACTGTCACTGGCTGCGGCTCAATTACTGTAGTTGTGAGGGTGATGGCGGCTCTCCTTGTGACAGGGGGATTGGGGACTGTCAGACTGTCAGACTGGCATTCAGTGGCTCAAAAGCAAAACTTTCCAGTGGTGCTGACATTCAAAACATCAAGTAAAGTGTGCGTATGTGTGTGTGTGGGGACAATCACAGCTTGTTTTTTGACATGTGTTTTAAATTGTCACTTTCTAACCAGTCAAATCTAATGAATAAAATTACAAGAACATGATACATTCTGTATGTTATTCCATATATGCAAATTAATTTCCTCCTGCCTAGAAGGCAGCAATATGTAGGGATAGATAATTAAGAGAGCTGTCTCCTTTTCTATATCTTCTCCAGTGCTTGGTATTTTCAAGTTTTGCTATAATAACCACATCTTTTAGCCGATAGTAAAATGCAACTTGAATGTTGAGTATAAAAAGGAAAAATGCTGCAAATTTCATATCATAGCCATCATTCCCTCTCACTCTCTCCCCTGGGTCAAGAATATCCCTGAGTGGCATTCAATTACATTGAAACGTCAAGGTTTTTTCTACATAACAATAAGTGTTTGACCTTCTGTACTTCCACTCCCTGGGAATTTGCATTAGAATGTGCCTAATCTGCTGATGTACACAGGAAAATATTAATACAAAGATAAGCAAAATCATTTTACCATTTTGCTACCAGCCACGGCCTTAGCTGATTAATGTTCCACTGGTTTCCATTTAAAAGGCTGATCTTCCATTTAGTTACGCTGATCCAGCTTATTTTGTGAGTCAATATTTGTATTTTTTTCCTCTGGTACTGGATGACTAAAGGCATGGATTTGTGTAAGCGTTGCACAATAATTATCTGAGCATGGAGGAGCATGCACAAAAAACTAGAAATTCAAGACGAAGCCAGCTCTGAAGCAAGAGCTGAGTAACTATGACAATAAAGACCTTCTATGCATACATAAAAAGAAAAAAAAAACATTCCTGTTTTCCATAATGATATTGCAGTTGCACAGAGGTAATGTTTCTAACTTATTACAGCAAACATCTTTTGTCCTGTCTACTGTTGTGTGGGTAAAATAAAAACCGCCCACTCACTGTCTTCCTCAGTCTGGAAGGTGACCTCTCTGCTCTCCTTCTTGCCTTCAGGGTTGGCCAGCGCCAGCCGGACGTGGACCGAGCGGAAAGGTGGCAGGTCCCTCAGGGTGAAGTGAGACGTGTTACGCTCCACGGACAGACATTCTCTGACGGTGGCGTTGTTCCCTCCGCTGCCACCTGTTGGCATGGAGTAGCGGTAGCACAGGGACAATGTGTAGGTGTGACAGCGGGTGAGGTTGTAGCCCAATGGCTCCCACTGAAGGACCAGCTGCCGGGGCTGGATCTCTGAAGCCGTCAGACCCCGCAAGGCACGCATGGGCTCTGAAAGCAGAAATTATATCAATAAAGTGCAAAAAGTAGGCTCATATTTACCAGCGTCTGCAAAGAATACCAAAGGGACCACAGAGGATAAATTGTCAAACACTGTGAGGAAGAATCTCACTGACAGCATTTTGTTTCTCAGTTCTAAACTGTCAGTACTCAAAACCAAAGATACGCTTGGGCATTTGGGTAAATCTATGAGGCTGCAGATAAACAATGTTAAATTTCAGATTAGACCAATCCCTTCCAACACATTTGAAAAAAAATACTCCACTGTGTTCACCAGATAGTTGCTAATTTTGACTCCGCTTTGATGCTCAGTAGTTGGTTTACAGTTTGTTTTTCAGAGCTTTTTTTTGCTAAAATTAGCCGCTTGTTGCTGGTGGAAAAGAGCAGTGAGACTAAATACTGAAAATACAGTAAAGTCGCAGATCCTAAAACCAAAACAAACAACTAAAATATGCTAAAACACAGAGTTAATTGTCTTTGCTTTTCACCTTTGGTGTCATCTTTCACATTACATATGGTTTCTTATCACTAAATTTAAACCATATTTGGGATTAGCACATAACTTCACAGATGGAAGTGGAGTGACAGAAGTCTTGACCCCTGAGATGGGTGATGTTTACAAGTTAAGTAAGATGGACCATCATATTGATAGGCCAGATTGGTGCAGTGTCTGCATTTTGGAAAGTTTTGCACTGCCCATCAACTCATCTGCCCATTTACACTGTAACGTCTCCTATGGCCATGACCATCAACCCAAAGAATAAGTTTACAGATACAAGCAGTCAAAACTAGTGTCTTTTTCACAGTACCTCACCATCATCCTGAGGAGCAGGTTGAGCATGAGGATTTTTAGATATTCGGAAGGATTGTGCAGTTGAATCCCTGTTCCTGTCCTGTGAATAGAGCCTGTTGTGGTGGTGGTTCAGTCTTCTAATGATGAGGAGATGATGATCTTGGATACTTTCTTGTGCGGGTATTCTGGGCATGTCAGATTGAGAGAAGACCCAAGGGCTAAACATCACATCCAGCCTAAAACCATCTTGGGATCTCCCAAGATGACTTTACTAAGGCGAATGCAGTACCTAGTGGCTATCTGTTGACAATTTAGCCTCTGGGGTCATCGGCCAATGTTTCTGGACTTCTGGTGTAGTCAGCAGATATCCAGAAAATGGATAACGGATGTCCCGGCCAAGACTTCCTCTGCAGTCTAATTAGTAACTTGATAAGCTACTAGGCTCGTCTTCTTCTTCATCTTTTGAAGTCCATAATTATTAATTAATAAGACATTTCTGGAAAGAACTAGGCAAATTGGTACATATTACTGAGGAAATCATAAGCGAGTTTAGTTGGGTGTGTTTATAAGCAATTGACAATTTCAAAACTTAATTTCCTTGAAAGAATTTACAGATCGCCTGAGGTCAGCTGAGGAAAAAGAACCTACTCAGTTTATTAACCATGCTCTTGGAATCATAATCCGTGCCCACGGTTTTGCAATATATAATATACTTTGAAAATCCGTGGGCATGGCTTACAAATCTGTGGGTCTGGATTATGAATATGAGAGCATGTGTCATAATTTGAGAGTCCAGATTTAGACATGGCTCCTTTTAGCTGCAACCAGCAACTCTATAGGTCGCTCTGTCAGTTGGTTGGTCCACCAAAATTTCCCCACCCATTGGTGGCCACAGAGGTGAAGTGTTTGTAAGGTTGTGTATGAATGCCTGGATGGATGCTTTCAACAAAAATGCATAATAATGCAAATAACCTTAAAAAAAGCGAAATCGTTATTAGACGATAGCTCATGGCTTCCACCTCTTATGGTGGAAAGAGTCCACATGGACTGCTGAAGCCAAAGCCTGCTCAAACGTGACTGGTCAGATTTCCGAATGCTTCCGGTGCCAATATGTTGGTTCCTTTCCCACAGATTCTGCATTCATATGCAGATATCTTTTCATAGAGATTAGACAGGGGAGACAGGTGTTTGGCTGGTGGATGCTGATAGAAGAGAAAAAGAAAATGGATGGATGAGTGGATGGAAAACCATCATCAGTTTTCTTCTAGTTAGAGGCGATGAGAATCTGTTCTCTGTTACAGCACAATTTTGTGATTTATGCTGACAAGACAACTGTATTTTTCCCAGTGCAGCTTAAAAGAAGAATACTGATGGGGAAAAGGAGACAGCAACAGTTGCAGCTTACTTTATACGCTTACACTACGAGGTTACACAGGGGTGAATCAATAAAAAACATAAAACTGCCTAAAGAGGTAGCATACAACATAACATTTTACAGTGCCAGCTCCCCTACCGTGAATGAGGTTCAGCAGGAGACCAGTCCACAGCGTTGGCAGGGAATCAATGAAGCCTAATTAATGCTGTCATGTGTGAAAGCTGTGATTGCAGATCTCCATGTCCCTGTCATGCAAAATGTCCAGTTTCAAGCACACAGGGGGTTATTTATGTCCTGTAGCCTGGCCTGAAACGTCCACTGTACTGCTGAGACATCAGATAAACCAAGAGGAGGACAATGCCTTCAGCCTGGCATGGATTGGCAGTGCGGAGCTGCAGACTGCTGGAGGGTGCTGGACTGGTTGAAGCAATAGCTACAGCCCTGCCACTTCACTAAACATAGATCAAAAGCGGTTGCATAAATGGACGACGCAATGTCAGGAAGGAGACATCAGTTCTGAGGGGACAGAGATGAGACGGCGAAGGAAATGTCCTTGCTGATTTGAAAGATGTTTGCTCTTTCCCAAAAGGGTGAGACAGGCAGAGTTTGTCTGATTTGTGTCTTCACAGCAGACACTGATATAAACTAAAACCTTCCCATGGAATAGTATCAATCAATCAAAGAGCAAAAATCGTATAATATCCATCCATCCAAAGTGCATGAGAATAACTTCCTTGATGTCAGATTTTTAAATAATATATAGCTCTGTATGGCAGTCTAATCCTGTTAAAACCAGGTTTGCCACCAGAGGCCCGCTGACTGAAAGTGCAGGTTCTGCTTAAGACACCATTACTCATCATTACAGTAGCACCACAGCGGGCTCGGTCCTGTCCTCTCCACCCGCCAGTCCTCCACCAGTCCTGCCCCAAACTGACATTCGGCTTGATTAGCCTAATCAGAGGGATTAGCCAGAGGCAGTGGGAGTAAAAGAGGAATAGGGAGGTCGCACAAGAGATGAGCAGGGGAAGTGAGAAAGATGAATCAGGGAGAGTCCCTATGGGTCTGCACATTTCATCTCATCCTCCTCATCTTTAACAGCTGCCTCAGTGAGCTGCCACTGAGGCCAGTCCCTCCTGCCAGGAGCTATGTTGGAATTATGATGGACTTTCGGTGCACACCCTGATACTTTCTGTGGAACAGCATGGGGTTTGGACCAGTGACATGACTATTTTGAATGAGTTTCTGCAGGTATCTAATATTTAAATTATGTCGATGTTCCCCAGCTTCATGACAGTTTAATCTGATACCTAGGATGGTCTTGAAATGGGTTTCAAAGTGTGGCAGGAGGAGAGGTCTAGCAATAAAGAAAAGACTTAACTGTAGACTTACTGCTATTTTGGCATGTAAACAGTCAGAATCTAGAAAGACCCAGGGCCTAAAACTGGTACCAGCTAACACGTCATTAGTCCAAGTTAATGATAATTTAGTTGAAAACCAGAAAAGATCATTTATGATTCATGAGATGGAGTTCATATGGGCGTTAAGGTAAATTAAGCCAAAATCAGACTCGAAAGAAAGAAAACGTTTGCGGCAGTCCGATTTTACAGTTCATCAAAAGTTCCAATCCAAGTTTGATGAACACAAATATTAAGTCACAGTAATCAGGTACTGTTTACATTAATAAAGGCCTAATTGCTTATTTCTTATTTTTAGTCTCTCCACAACCTTTCTTTGTGGCTCTTGAATATTCCACCTGCACTTTGTTTACACTTGACAGTTGCAGAGTGCGTGACCTCAGTAAATTCTGCAGAATACATAATCAGCCTCTGTTGTCTCCCACTATAAGCTGCACCACCTGCTCTTAAATGCATATGCATGGATGAATTTAGCATTGTGGTACCCTATGAGGTGTTTGTGTGCTGTGGGCTATGTCTTGTACATATAGATGCTTTTCCTTTAGGGCATCAGGAGTGGTGACATCATGTGCATTGCATGTTCTGAGGGGAGTCTTCTTTGAACTAGCTTCTGCATGGAGACACCTCCCACACGGCTCTGAACTATCGTGCAATTATGGGTTGTACTTTACCGTACCGTCACTTTATGTTTGCTATGTCTTGAGAAAGGTCCTTGTCACACGACTGCAGACGTGATGACTATGTGCACGAATTGCCTTTTTTCTCGCATCTCAAGAGAGACGCACCTGGCAACCACTTGTGTTTGAAAAAGCTGCAGTAAATCAGGCCCTGGTGATTTGTGTCTCTGCTGTCTTGATACACTTAATCGTTTCCAACACCACAAGAACACCGCACACCTTTGGAGGGGGTGAAAAGTGATGGACGCTATTTGTATGAAGAGTAAAAAAAAAAAAACTTGAGAGATCATCCAAAATGTGCCTACTTGATGACCAGGCGCTTCAGATGTAGCACTTGCCTTTATGGTGTTAGAAAGACGGTAACAAGCATTTTGTTTAAAGCTTATTGAGGAGATGAATATGAGATGAATCGGATGAAAGCAATGCAATTACTAACAATTTTCAAAGACTGCAATTTTCCTACGAACAGAAGGAATAATTATTCCACAAGAATCCTCCACATAGTTGCTGTAATCAAGAGACAGGATGCATGAATGCTAGGGTACATGAATGGTACATCATGTCCAGGTCTCTTATTTGTAGCCACATGAAAAGCATGAACACTGGGGAAAAAGCATTTGAAATGGGCATCTGTGTGGCCGGCCAGCCCCCTTCAACAATCGCCCCATGGGATTGCAATCCTCTGCACCAGTCAGTAGGAAATGTCATACTCAACAACTGTCCAAAAAGGAGGAGTCACTGTGCTAAAAGATCTGGCTCTCTGTGACACATTAGGAAGACAAATTCATCCAGAGTTTTTGTGTCACATGAGGCCTCTGCTGTCTGCTGCTTTCTCCCCGGGGATAAAGCTTCAGATCTGAGCAATGGGAGTTGACAGGAGGTGGGCGAGTGGAAGACACTGACAAGAGTGGATCAAAGAGTGTGGCAGGTGACAGGGGCGTCATGCTGTCTACTTGACAGAGTGGCGGGGTGCCTTTTTCACCCGGATGAGCAGCACTGCGGCTAAAACACAGATGAGAGGTAGCGAGAAGACCTTGTCTTCTGCTCACATGACATGAGAACCTCTAGGGCGGGCTGAGATCAGTCATTAACTGATGGTGGTGCCTTAATTATGAATCTTCACACATTATTTTTTCTGTTTCACAAAATTCTAAATATTTATCTTGCATGGAAATGACTGTAAATCATTCATTCAAATATATGTTATTATTAGAGGTAAGCTAGGAATTAAAAAAAAAAAAAGGCATCAGACACCTTCCATGCTGCAGTGACAACAAACAAACCTTCTGTTTTCAGTAGCTGCAGGCAAACTACAAGTTGTTAAGTGACGCATCAAAACAGTTCGATGCAGCTCCAAGCTGCAGCTCAGAACTTTGGTGAATTTTACAGCATCACAGCAGGAACAGACTGTAAAAACCGTCTGTTTCTTGGTTTGTGATAATTTAAGTCTTCGGTTAGGTCATCAAAAGTCCAACCCATTTTCACTCCAGATGAGTCAGTGGCTCTTCGTGTCAAACTATAGGCTGTATATATCCCTGTAATATCATTTTCTGGAGGCGCCCCTCTAGTATAATATTTTGATGTGCTGTCAAAGTCAGTTGACATAGTAGCAAGAAAAGTCTACACAGGGAGGAAGTTTAAGAGGTTGGATGGGTCAAATACACCGAGGAAACATTACATAACCTACCATACGTAACTATCATAGTTATTTTAACCAAAAATATGATCTCTTCCTAAATTTAGCCTAGTAGCTACGGTGTCTGAACTTGAACCAAACTGCAATTGTTTCACAACATAAACTACAAGTTTATTGTCGTCTTAATTGTATTGACTATTACCATGATGACTTTACTGACTGTCCAAAACTCATGAACTCATCTGGGGATTTTGCAGAGGCAGAGCTGTCTAAAGGCAAAAATTGCTCTCAGTGATTGACGTAAAACTTGTGCAGAGGTGGAGCTTAGTAGGGATAGAAGAATAATTGTAGGCTTCCTAACATTAGCCTGTTCCTCACTTGCTTATTTTAATGGGTTTAAATCAAAAAAGAAATATGCACCATAAGCCCTGCCCACTGAGGTTTATCCCAACCAATGAGATTATTTATTGTGCCATTGCAGCTCTGTCTTGCGTTTGGATTCATTGCTTGATCCAACTCACCTGCACACTTCGTCCTGCTGATCAGAGGAGGTCCAGGTGCACCGGTACCGCCGTCCCCTGGCCGGGTGAGCAGAACACTGATGCGGTACTCAGTGTCTGGCTCCAGATGCCAAACTTTATAGGTGAGTGAGCCCACACCGTGAGTCTCTGTCCACATGGACTGGCTGGCCCTGTACTGGATTTCCCGCCGAATGACTGGTCCGTCCCCGACTATGGAGTTGGTGTTGAGTTGGATGATCAGATAGGTTGGGCCTGCTCGCAGGAGCTGTGGGGGAGCGATTGGTGTTGGGGGCACTGCAATAAAGAATATCTTGTCAGTAAATAATAATCATATTTGAATTCAGTTTTTGATATTGTTCTGAATGGTATTACTTAGAAACAACAGAAAAATAAAGATGAAAATCCATTCCCAAAAGCACTTTTATTATAGCATGAAATTTAGTCAAACATTTTTAGCAGAGAACAGCAAAGTCATATTCGCAAAGGAGAAGTCAAGGATCTCTGTCACTGATTTTCTCTTTTTTGTTTTACAGTTTCAATAACATTATTTCTGCTCTGCTAGAGTACTGAGTCATAAAAATCTTTTAATCACATCAGGACTAAGAGCGAGAGAGAGAGAGGGAGCGAGAGAGAGACTCTTGAATGCTGTAAATTCTTAATTTTCACTCTAATGATGCTGAATAAGAGCTTATTTGCATGAATAATTGTATAACTAATTCCGTCCTCTCTCAAAAACTCAGCCTTGATGGATAATATGACCCTCATCAACCCGGCGAACATCGAATTAATTCATCACGGTGTTTGTGTGTGTGCGTGGATGAAGGGAGGGTTGTTGACTGATACAATATACAGAAACCACACCTGCATGAGTAGTTCAGCATTTTTAAAATATGTTTACTTGCTTTCTTTTGGTGAGTGAGATATAAACACTGAGCTAGAGCCAGGATGTGGTTAGCCTAGCTTAGCATAATGACTGGAAGCAGGGGGGAAGAGTTAGCTGTCGAGAGTTCAAATACAATTCAATCTTTGGTGCCCCTATAATTATAATTTTCATATTTACCTTTTTATTTATAGGTGTGGGGGGGTGGCAGCTGTTTCTCCAAATTTCTACAAATTAGTAAAACTCTAAAGTTGTCTTATTTACAGACTAGAGAATTACCTAGTTTTGTTCAAAATTAAAGAAGCGGTAGATGACATGAGGGTGTGGAGACAAGGCCCCTCTGATGAGCTGCCGGGCTTTTGCGGATGAGTCACTAGTAAAGTAATGCAACCTACCTTATTTGTAAAAAGCAAGCAATTGATTAGCCTTTTAATCCAACAAATATTTCTCACATGTTCCCAAATCTAGCTCACCTCTGACGATGAGTTCTCCAAAGTTGGAGACCGCGGCACCCCTGGAGGACAGGGTGATGCAGCGGTAGAGGTCCTGCTCCCCACGTTGCGCCTCCACCTGGAAAGTTGCCATCAGCCGTTTATGGCTCAGCCGAGACAGCAAGGGAGTGTCCAGCAACATGCCGTTTCTCCGCTGACAGCCAGACAAACACCACAGAGAGAAATCAGCCGAGCACAACGATCCAACCACACATGTTTACCTGAAGTCTACTCAAGTGATTAGACACGCTGTGAGGCGGACAGGAAGACAAAGGTGGGTTGAAATTAGCAACATGGGATGGCAAGATAATAAATACGTGATAAATGTCACGAGTAACAACGGTGTTTTCACTTGTGAGGCTGGTGACACAGGCCTTGCGGGTCGTTGTTTCCAGCACAGGGGTTTGAGCTGACATCTCCTCATCTCTCGCCATGCTAATGTGTCAGCGCTCCAGGCACACTGGCAATTGGCTCAACCAGCGGAACAGGAAATCAGAGGCCAACTCTCGCAATGAGCTGTTCCAGGTGCGAGCCGCAATATATGCAGCTCTCTCACAGAATAAGCAGATTATTATGTAAACTGTCCCCTGCTCACACTTTTTACAAGTAAGTGAGTTTGACATCTGCATGTTTGAATTGGTTTAGGAGGATAGGGGGAGAATGCAGCGCTGTTAGAAAATATGAAATTAGATGTACAGCGGCTGGGTACAAACCGCCTGAAGCTGCAGATTATAACTCATTTTAACTTTATTTTAGCCATCAATATAATCCGTCTCTTCTTTTATAAAAGCACCACAAACTTTTTAAAATGTTGTTTGCTACTTGTTTTGTTTTTAACCAATCATTTTGAAGAGACTCTTCAGAGTTACAGCAGGAACATTCTCGAGCATTAAAACATCCACATCCACCTGCAGCCTTTTAAAGCAAACCAATGCTTCCATTTGCCAAGTGTGCCGTCATTCCTGTCTGGCAGTAAGCCCTGCATCATATCAAAATTAAGAGCTTGAGCAATAACTAATTAAGGTCTGGACTGGAACACGATGATGTTAAAGATGTAAATAGCATCTGAGACAGGCGTCTTCAATTTGGGCCAGAGGACAGCAGAGAAAATGTGACGCTAATTGATTAAGAAACATTGTGCTAACAATTTGTTTGGACTACCTAAATAGAAGAAAGAGTAGAGTAGAGGAGCTACTGTACAGACTCGTCCAAAGAGGACCTCTACGGCGCCAGGGAGATCAAAGAAAAAGTAGCAATTAGCAGACTCAGTGTTGATGATCAGACAGGCCCTGAACAACAAATGGAGGAACAGAAGGCAGTAATCGTTTGTGATATATCTTTATTTTCTGCTGTTACCCGGTTTTTTCCTCCTTTTTTTTTTAAATGAGAAAAGCAGGGTGGAGCTGAAGCCAGTGTTAACTTAGGCAAAGTGGTTCACTGCGGCATACTGTCAAATTACAAGAGACCTCGCATTGTTTGTTTGCATCTTCCTCTGTATGTGTGCATGTGTGGCGTGTGTGTGCCTAGCTCTGTCAACAAAGTCGCAAACTCCTGAAAACCTGATAAAAATGGCTCTTCCACATGCCAATGATCTTCAAAGGCTTCAATTCAGAGAAGACAGAGGGGGGGGCGGGGTGCGGTTGTGAAATAAAATCGGGCGGAAACACAGGGGATGGATCACCAAGTATACGGAGATCTCATTTGCAAAGCGCCTTCTCCCTGCTGCCATCATTTTCAAAAGCACTTAGATGTTGCAGGCTTCAAGGCCAGAGGAAGAGTGGAGGCATTCAGGGATGGATTTTTGAAGACTAATATTAGCTCAGATTCAAACTAAGAAAATTGAAACTATATTCAGCTGCTGCATGAGAGAAATGACTTTGGGGGCTTTAGTAAACTAAATCACAATCAAAAAGCCACAAAAGCAAAAAAGGCAAGAACTTAATAATCTCGCAAACCCTCAAATGACTCATTTCACCACAACAACACAACCATTAGACAAACTCGGAGTCACAAACCTGCTGCATTATTTAACATCTTCAGATTACAATATTATTACTGGTATTATGCTGATGGTAAAGATAATGGCTCCCATTTCCTTTAATAACTACCGTACAGTTCATCGCAAGGTCAGAGGGGGTGAGACTTCAGGCAATTCAATTTTGGGGCATTAACAGAGATTTAGTGTTGTACTTCCAGAAAGTTGGGGGACTTTTAGGGGACAGATTCAAAACACAGAATACCAAAAACTGATGCAGCCAAAGCTGAGATATCATTACTTATAGTCGCTCATATGGATCTAGCTCCTCAACAGTTTATCCCACACCCACAATGCAACGAATGCATCCTTTCTTTCAACCCTTTAACGTCTGAAAAAACGCCTGCAGCTTTCAAAGCTCTCAAGCCCCCAGCTTGTAATGCAAACTCCCTCAGAGCCTCTAGTCAGGAGTCAGTCCAAACGTAGTGCTGATTTTAATCCAATCTCCAGAAAATGCAAATGAATGCACATTTCCATTCATTAGTGTTGTGCGAATGTTAGGAGTTGGTTCGCTGGGATATGGAGCTGGTGATGCGAAATCTCCAGTTGGATGCCATTAAATCATTGCAAGGGGAAGACAACAAGACGACATAATTAAAAGTGGCAGTCAAACAGCGGGGAACGATGTAGAAAACATGATGGTAATGCAACTTTTCTGTTTGTCTCATGTACACATTTGAGGAAGCATCAAGTTTGAAGTCACGTAACTTCATGCATGTCATGAATTATTCGCCAGGTCTGTTCCACATTTTTTTTGTATCAATATACCAGCGTTTGCACCTTAGACAAATGTAAAAGCTTTTTTGCAATATTTCAGGATCCTATTTTTTCAATTTTTGGCATTTTTACGCAGTTTTTTTTTTTTTTATGCATACATTCAAAATACACACGACAACCCTAACCCATAACGGAAACACCCATTAAACATGTTTCACTGGCTGTAATGGCAGTAATGTGCAATTGCTCATTTTATCTTGTGTGGTGTATCACAATGGAAGATAACCAACGCAGCATCTGGGGCCCTTAATCCTCGTCAGCAGCATGGACTTTATGTTTATCTCATTACCCAGCACTCTGGTTGCCAGTTAAGCCTTTCCCCTGACACTGTGAGATCAATCAGACCTACATAATATTTACATTACAATTACAAGTGTTTTCATACACTTATAATAATATTTTAAAGGGTCAATTCAAATAAATCACAAAAATCTGATCTCTTTATCTAGGTTTGATGATGTTTTGGGATATTCCATCTCTGAGACTTCTGTCATCACTATCAACTGTTTTTATTGGACAATACTTTCACCTAGAACATTGCTGTTTAGTTTGGGAGTAGCACCCAACAGAATGAAATTTCACTAAGCTCAGGCGGGGGACTTCCATTTACCATACAGTGAATTCCATCTCAGCAACAGCCAAGTGTTATTGACGATGACGTGGAACGTCCCCAGTCATGTACGAAAATACAGTATGAAAATCTCATGTACACAGCAGCCTGAATAAGACTTCAATCGGAATATTGCCATCAGCCATACATCCAAAAGCAAAGAACTGTAAGCTGTTCTGGATAAGACTGTCAGCTAAATGCCAAACATGCAAAACGTCTTTCTCTTTATCTTTTGTTTTTCTTCTTCTTCCTACAATCTCAAATCCCGTTTTATTATCCAGGTGCTGATGTGGAAATGGTGGCTTGACTTTTCAAGCAAAGATAATACAAAAAAAACAACTTGTCTCACCTCCAGGAGGAAAGGCTCAATCTCAGAAACTTTTCCTGTGGCGACACACTGGAACGAGGCATTCTGCCCGGCATTCACCTCCACGTCACCCAGCCGAGAGAAATGAGGCACCTTGTCTGTGATGGGAGGACACACACACACACACACATACAGAGTGATGAAAGTAGCACATCTGGAGCCGAGCATCACTGTCTAAATATATTAAACACACAGATTGTGAATTATAATTTATTCAGAGCCTGTACAATAAGTACACACCCAGACCTCGATACAACCTCACAGACATGAATGCATGAATGCATGTAAATATGGCACAAATCATGCAGAAAAACATGTAAACAGTATATATACATATAT
This sequence comes from Sciaenops ocellatus, assembly GCA_033000465.1. NCBI lineage: Eukaryota > Metazoa > Chordata > Actinopteri > Sciaenidae > Sciaenops > Sciaenops ocellatus. The sequence goes on from CP136873.1 coordinate 16,678,299, forward strand.
ATTCTTCTAAATCAATCATTAAATAATTTTATCAATTTTAAAATATCACCTAAAGCTGTTTTGCAACCAGGCTGACTCACCTCGTCCCCAGTAGCTAAAGTTTTCACAGATCATAAGGCTGCATATGAGACTAAATCACTTATTAAAACAGACATTTTTTAATTACAGCCACACATTCGCAGACATCCTCCATTCAGTCTGACAAAGACAGTTACCTACGATAACAGAGATTGTTTTTCTGCAGCATCAAATATTGTACGCACTCACATTGGAAATCTAATGAATCTAGAATTACTTTTAAAGCTCTATCAAGGATGCATCCTTATTCTGTTTATACCAGCTAAAGAATGCTACTTGATATTCCTCTATCATTCATTTCAATAAAATACGAAATAGAGATGCAAAACAGGGCTAATTTTACCAAACGAAGACTGAATTCTGCCTTTTTGTGCGCTTAGATGAAGCCATACATAATAGGTGTGTACATTAAAATGCATGTCTATTGTGTTCTTATCACATGACACAGCCTGGAGTTATTCACAAGTCTCTGCCAACATACACAAACACAATTACATGTGTTTACTGTAATGCATGCCACACCATATGGTAGAGTTGCGATACATCCATGTCATTCATCATAGTGTTCTTTAAGGTATCTTGTGGAGTTTTCTTACAAGCAAACATGTTTAAATTTACATGTTAACACATTGTTTTTTTCCCCCTGGGGTTTAAAAAAACAGCTAAAATGCATTTCCTTCCTCAGAAACATTTACAGAACTAATTATTTTGAATACTTGGAAGCCTACACTCTAAGAAACTATCTGAAAGCAGCTCATATATATAAAAAAAAAAACAGACCTATTTAAGAGCAGACATTTTGAGTTTGAAATTCAGCAAGCTAAATGGAATTGAGCCACCATTAATTAATTAACTGCATCGTCTATACCTGAGCTTCCCCTGCTCTAACCTGTCAAAATGCGTTCAAGTGGCAGTTTCACTAATGCAATGTTTGGCTCCAAACTACACTACATTACTTTAACTAAAAAGTATTGTGGTCTAACAATTATCTTTGGAATATTGAAGCATTTATAACCCTCATAACATTTGCATTAACTTAAAAGTTGGCAGACAGTATATCACCAACAATACCCATGCAGCTACATCCAAAATGTAAATTAAGACACTTAAACTGAAACAAGTTACAAGAGTAATGCTGGGACCGGAGCTGGCAGTAATTAGATTTTGTCTTAATATATAACATAACTAAATTTAACAGGTTTCATGCCAGAAACTGCAAACAGCCCCTTTTTCCACCACAATGAGTTGTGCTTTTGGCAGGCAGAAAAATATGTAAGCTAGCATACGCACTGTACAACACTAAAACCTGCTGTTAACTTTATTTACATAAGAGACCTAATGAACTGAACTGCGATTACTCCTTCACTTCTAAATATAAGACTAAACCTGGAATAAAGGTTATTGTTCAACTGTTTGACAGTTACTTGCTCATGTCATTGCACGCTAACGCTAGCTAGCATACACAGCAACTGATGTTTTGCTATGAAGAAGCATACCATTTAGCTTACGCTTACATAATGTAAACATGTTTATTTGTACCAGAGCAGCACTTCCTTTTCTCAACAAGACTATTTGTGACATTAGCTAAAGTCATGGGCTATTTTAGAAAAGATATATATATACACAAGTACGTCCAAGATCTAACTTTACTTGCGTCAGATAAACCTGTCAGCTTTCATATTGATGTCTGTTCTCTGCAGATTATCAGAAGACATTCTGGTGAAGTGTAAAAAAAAAAGTCAAAGTTGAAACTCTTCCTCAAAAAATAACTACTTAATTGCACTAAACATAGATTGAGAATAAACTAGATTCTTTAATGTGACAGGTGGAAAGCTCCATTTATCTCTCCAGTATAGTAAAAGATAAATAAAAACATTAATTTCCTCTGAATCACTGAACCTGAATCTTTAAAACAGCTTTTAAAACACCTTATAAATAAAATAATATAAAAAACGTACGAACAAATTCTGGTTTTACATGGTGAGTTAATCCGTACTATATCAAACACGCAAGATTTTTCAGGTAAAGAAACAAAATGATAACAGTATAATGAGACAATAATAACCTCCAACATATAAGAGATTGGCCACAATAACTGGAAGTCCTGCTGTGGTGTAAACAGGATATGTTCTGGGCAAATTATTTCCACTGGTCACACCAATGTGATGCACAAAATTAAATTCTGATGCAGAGGCCGGCACTGTTCCCACAACACACAGATTCATGCTTGGTTTCCACAGTAACCAACAGCAACATCTGGCTCAGGATGGGATGATAGAAATTACATCTTGCATTTTACCTATTGCTCATTTTTCTCTTCCCTCTCTGTCCAATAAGCTGATTAAGAGGGCTCTGCGGTAATAAATCTCCTCAGGAGCAGGTCCGTAACAGCACCTAACTTATTCTACATATGTAAACCAGAAGTAAAGATAGCTGAATAGTGAAAACTAGCAAAGCACACACCCTTTAAACAACTGTTATAGTGCCAGTCGGTGTGTGTTGTCTGGAGGAAATGAGCATAAACTTTCAAGTCATCTTTTAAAAGACAAGCGTTCATAGCCCCAATTATAGGAGAAAGTCATTTGAGAATGACGCAATTGCATTAATAGTTACTGAGAAAATTTAATTTAAAATCTAAAAGCCCAGTAGTGTGGATGAGTGACCTGCTTAGCCTTAATTAATACAGCTAAACGTAAACAGAGGCAAGGTAATTTGAGCCTCAAATGTATTCCGGCTCTTACTCTTGATGCAGCAGGGACTGGTCTTGACTGAAACACGTGTTTTGAATAAAGACACGGACTCCAGAGGAAAACAACATGAATGTCAAATGAGTGGGAATGCAAACTGAATAGCAGTTGCTGTTGACTTGAATCTTTCCTAGGGGGGCATACCATTATTCTTGCTGCCTGTAGGGAAATTTATGCCAGCTTACTAATGTTTACTTACATCTCTGTGTGACTGTGTGTGTTTTTAGGGGTGACTGCTCTTGCAGCTACACCAGCTGGTACAAAAGAATACGTGATGGTGCACATGTATTTTCTGTACTTGGCCTTAGTTTATGTGTAAGACCATGGATGTCTACATGTGAGGTTGAATACCATTCAGTTGTGCTTTATGTTTTATGTATTTACGGTGTCCATATCAGAGTTGCAATGATTAGCCAATTAATCTATTAATGGTCAACTATTAAACTGATTGCCAACTATGTTGATAATTTGTTGAGAAAGAAATGTGAATATTTGCTGGTTTCTTTCGCCCTCTCTTACAGTCAACTGAATATCTTTGACAGAAGATGGAATCGTTGCAGATTATAGATTATTTACAGATTAATCAATAATAAAAATATTCAGCCATAGTACATATATAAAGCAGCCTCTGGCAGGGACACTAATCTTAGCTAATAGGCATAGCGTGGTTCACCATCTGCATGAAGGCTGAACTCTGAGTCACATACCGAGGGGACATCCAAACCACCTTTGGATGGTTAAGCAGCATGGAAATGCATCCATCGAGGATAGGGTGACAGAGGGCAAGTGCCAAACTTTGAGATGAGCTTGGGTAAGAAAAAAATAAAAGAATAAATAATGGATCCTTGCTGGTTTTAGAAAGGGTTATTTCTGTTCCTCGGTCTGTTTCCCAGCGAGGATTCAATGATTTATAACGTGCGGCCTGTCTGATTTTTCAATTGAGCAAAAAGAAGATATCTGAATTTCATGAGCTCATAAATACCCTATATTATCATCCATTAACATTTTTGCAGCTAAAAAAAAATATTAGCATTGTCATAAAAGGCCAGTGTGGATCTAAGCAGCAAGGTACAGAAATACTCAGTTTCTGAACAACAACAGCAACGTCAGTATAGTTGATTTGAATGTGCAGATAGTTGATGCATGAGAGAAGGTTTTAAAGCTGCATTAACTGATTTTTCTGGCCACATTGAGGCAGAACAACAAGCTAGAAATATCACATATTACATAGCTGTTATGTGCTACAACATTTCAAGCTTCTGGTAGTGTGATGAACTTAAGTCACATTTTTACCCTCTTATTTACCAATGTTTTGATTCACACCACCTCCTTAGAAAAAGATCTGAGTCTTTAACTGCTAAATGCTCCACTATGTTCACCAAACAGTCACAAACTTTGTCTGCCATCTGCTGCTGCACAAATAACGTACAGTGGGTTCATCAAAGCTTTCATGCTCCATTTGAAAACTGAGTTATGTTGAAGAATTAATTTATCACTTCTGTTGACCTGCCCCGTCCTGTTCTGAATTGACTACATGAACATCTGTTTATCCTAATAATAAACAGTACAAAACCATTTCTCGACAACACCTGAATTGTTATGGCCTTTATGGAAAACCATCTCAAATAGTGCCAGGTCAAAGTACCCTAGTCAAGATCTTGGTATTCTCCATAAAGGCCAAGTAATGTTGGAAGTGAGCCTGGCATCATGAAGGCAAGCCAAAGAGTGATCAGTTGATCAATATAAAAAATTGATCAGTGTAGATCTTATATAAGCAAAATGAGCATATATGTGCCACAAAACCTTTAAAACATTACAAGAGTTCAGCTTTTCATTGAATTTCTGCCTCTGAAACTGAAAAGAGACCACCATGATGCAATACAGCCTTCACCTAAACTACTGGAACTCAGCACACAAATATTACATCAATTAATAATGATGGCAACGAAAACATAATGATCTATATAAGTGTGAAATCTAATTAAAACCGTGCATTACATTTGATTTAGGCTAATGGAATCCCGTCAACAAGCAGTGCAGAAATGAGCCATTATAAACTAAATATGTAATCTAACTCTGCATTATATCACAGCTGGGAAACAATAATTGGGCAAACTGATAACTGTTGAATGGATAAACTTATTATTTAATAGAAAGCCAATAATTACTCAATTTTCAATTGACTTTCATTCTGTTTTAGCACCATTTTATCTCTTTTTGGAAGTCAGTATGGGTCAGTGTAGCTTTTACAAGGACAACTACTTCCAGGCAAACCAATCAGATGAGATTTAGCTTTCTGTCTGTGGCGTCCAATAGAGGTTATCATCTTGTAAACAGCACTGGGTGAAAATGGCTGCTGTGATGAGTACTGCATCTACACAGAGCCTGTCTACCAAAAGGACTGTGGGGGTATAATGGTAAACGGACAGGACATAATGTAACATTACCAGCACTCATAAACCCCCTGATATCCTTGTAATTACAAAAAAAAAAAAAAAAAAAAAAAACTCCCAGAGTAGATCAAAGTACAACCACTACCTGTCCTTTTTCTTCCTGTAACATCACATTATCCTTAAAAGCACCCAACTGAGAGCACAGCCATCAGAGAAGGTAAAGGTCAGCCATTCTGCCAGAACAAAAGTGAAGCTTCCCACTGTGTTTGGCTGTGACACTCAGACAAGTACCAGGTATATGTGCTTCAGTTGCCCCCGTGTGAGGAGGATTGCCTCATAGTCCCCGAAAGGATATTTCCAGGAAACCGTTGAGCTCTAGGAAACTCAACAGTTTCTAGACGGACCTTTTTCCCGGGCTCAGTGAAGGTCAGCAGGTAGGCTATGAGCAGTGCAGAACGGGTACTTACAACAGGGGTAATTGAGCAGCACAATGTCGTCCAAGGCAATGTAGCCCTGTCGCTCCTCGGAAATGGTCGCTTCAAAGATGACCTGTGGAGAGAGTAGATAAATTAAATGACTACAGGCCATTGCATCTTGAGTGACAAGTAGTCTGACAAAGAAGGAAATTGGGGGAATGGGGTCCAAAGGCCTGTCAATAACAGAACTCCACAAGTTTTTCATCAATTACACTTTATATTTAAAAGAAAGCTCTATTGTAAAACTCGATATTGGCATTAAAACAGTTATTTGGAATATTTCGTGCATTTCTGGTTGAGCTTTATATTGTGTTCTTTCAAGCATAGCATTTTAATCACAGCTATGATTGAATTTATTAGAAGAATGTTTTTATTACATTACATTTATTTAGCTGATAATTGTATCCAAAGCGACTCACAATAAGTGCACTCAAGCATGAGAATACAACCTAAAAATTGCAAGAATCATCAACTTTATCAAATGCGCTGCACTGCTACATTTAGGAAAAATGATAGAGAAAATAGTTTTTTTGTTTTATGGGCCAAAACAATTCTGAACAGGTGTCCAAATGTCTTGAATCAGATTATTTTTCATCTCTCTGAAACAGCAACAGGAAAATATCAGGATTTGATATAAATGCTCCCTTGAGGCTCAGGTAATTTCTGCAACAACACTGGCCTGAACAGATCTGAATGCAAGGCAACGCCTGACAGTTTGTGGTTTCAGTTGCGTAAAGTGATCGCAGTGGTGTCTTAATGTCCATAAATAGCTTGAGTTGCTTGATACACTGCATGCTTAAACTCATATTCATAATGTAGATTGCAAACATGGGAATACACACATTTGTAATTTAATTTTCTGGCAATAAATCAAGTTAGTTGTCTCAATGGAAATCTCAGTTATTTGCCCTATGCAGATCATTAACCAGACCCTAACCAATCCTAATTCTAAACTTATCCCAATGATGTGTCTTTCATTTTCTTAGTGTCATATTTTTTTAATCATATCAAGGTCTAAATATAAAGGGTATCTTATGCTGTACATATTGTGAAGCCCTTCCCTTGAGGCAAATTTGTGATATATAAATATATCTAAAATTGACTTTACTTAACCATTAACCATCTTTTGACTACTGGATCATGAGCATTCAAACCTTCTCTCTAACCTTTGCTCTGTTCTTAGCTGTTTGATATTGGATAGGGCTTATCAAATGACTCGGAGAGCAGGTGTGTTAAGAGGTAATGCATAGTATCTTTGGTGCATTGTTTTGTTAACCTGCTTTGATGGACTGAGTCTGGGAGTCTGCACTTGATTGTCTACTTACAGGTTTGTTGAGAACTGCCTAACCAGCTACCTCCAGATTTGACCATGGAAGGCCACTGTGAACTTAGGAACATTTTGTGTGACGAAATAATCTCAGATCAAAAGTAAATGTGCTGACAAATACCTTAAAATGTGGTTAAAAGCTCTCAAAATGCTAATAGGTAGACCGAGTTGAGAATATTTTGCCATGTCTACCTCCAGATTGTTTGCCTGCCTGAATTTTAAAAGCATTTAGACCACAAAACATCAAAAGTCTCTAGTGAAATCAACATTACAAACACAGCTATTACTAACCCCCCATTTACACATAGAGGCCTGAAAACTGGAGAAGCAACAGGCCACCAGTCATTATGAATTGAGCCACAGTGCACAAGCTGTCACTGGCGGGGATCTATAATGCCAGTGTTACAAGAAAATGTGGATTAATAATGGATTATTTGTATTTATTATTAGGCGAAAATGCCATATATAATATTAGGACAAGAAAATATTGCATTGATGATTTGATAATAAAAATAATCAGTTGCAGCTCTGAGTACTAGGTTAATCTGTAATGGTCTAAATACCTAGCTAATTAGCTCACAATATCTAACAGATTTTACCAGAAACACAGGAACTGAATGTAACTGTTGAATTATACAGATTGAACAATACATATTGCAATGTAAATTTATTGCAAAGCAATTGCAAAAAAAAGCACTAAACACCAGCGGGAAATAAAATACTTGTGGTGCTGTACAGTGGCAACATCAGTACAACAAATAATAAAAAGACACCCTGCTACGTTAGAATTCATATGTAAGAACTTTCAAAGTACTTCCAAATAACAAAAACACTTCTAATGTTTTAGTCTTCAATTAAGTGTAGCTAATTGATTAGACTTATTGTTAATGTATGTCTAACAATGATATTTCTTTTTTGCACAGATTTAATCTTATCAAGCCATAAAGTGCACAAAACATGAATAAGTGTGTCTCCCTCTCTCTACTGTCCCTTTCATCAATCCATGCGGCAGCTGCAGGTGTCCTTAAACACAGCCTAAATATTCACTCACTCATCTAAATGAGGCCGGCGCACGCAGAGCTGAAAAGTGAATCGGGAGGCCTCCCAGAGTGCAACAAAGTCAATGTGGGATTCTGGGTAGTAATTACAGTCAGCAGAGCCCAAATCATCTGCTCCACAAGCAACTCTTCACTTTTTTACTGCGGCGCGACTAACTTTAAACTTGTCGGTTGAGTGCATTAACAGTTATAGTTGGAACTGTATTGTACATCAGACGTGTGTGTGTGTGTGTGTGTGTGTGTGTGTGTGTGTGTGTGAGAGTCACCCACTCATACTACCTCTAGTTATCTATGCCAAAGCCCAGTGGAAGTCAGACTGTGACCGTGCACTCAGACGGGCAATAGATTGCAATGTTGACAATACATCAGGCTTTAAGTGCCTAGGGCCAATCAATACCACAAAAGGCCTTGGCAGATGGATACAGACTAAGGCTTTCTTTCCACTAATTTATTTTTATTTTTCATTCCTATGTCGGGCCATTAGAGACGTCTGACCGATTAACTCTTCAATTCATCACGCGTCAACGCACCCACCGCCATCGATTCACTCAACTCCGCGCTTTGAGCCATCATTAAGCTCCTCCGCATCTGCCCTCACTTTTAGAAAAGTGTGTTTGAGTATGACTGAGCCAGACACTGAGGAATAACCTTGGCATCCAATAGCTGTGCGCATATAAACACGAGCTATTATCCAAATGGCTACAGTAGAATCCCCTCATGTTTGCATACACAAAGGAAGGCACTGCAAATGAGACAATTTGCTGAATGTATGCAGCAGTGTGAGTGGGAGAATGTACGGTGGCCCTGAGAGCTCAACACACTGATACTAATGCAAGAAAATGCATCACATAGACAAAACCCTATAAAATGAAATTTAATGTTCTGAAAATGCTGAAAACAAGAGTAGCTAAAGAAAGAAAGATGCCTCAAGTTGCATAGAAAAAAATGAACTAAGTGATACGATGTTTTAGGGGACACAAATCCTTACCATGGTTGTGGTACTGTACTCCATGACATGGGCTGTGTGTATCATGTACTATCATGTGTGTCACACACTTACACATGGTGCATATGAGCTGCAAGAATATCTAACTCATGCAATCAGGCTATTGAAACTGTGGCTTACACCAGGGCAGTCAACTTGAGTGCATATCTGATTGTTGGATTGGTTGAAATACTTATATAATTAAATAAAATATATACCCTATATATAAAAACGAAAAACAATATATACAGTGTACATAAACAAACATCTTCCAGTAAGCAACATACATTAACATTTCATGTCCAAAAAGGAGTAGGAAGAAGCACCATGCTTGTCCAGTCTTACCCCTACTCTATCCATCAATACTCAGTAATCAACCAACTCACAAAACCAACTTTAACTGTTATAACTAATGCTTCACAAGTCAACCACTATGTCAATCCTCTTGTACATCAACAAGTGTGAAAAGGGAAAAAGAAAACAATCAATGGTATTATTGTATTTATCTGTACTTTTTTGTTTTTCTGCAGTTACTGAGGATGATTTCTTCTCCTCTTTCTGCTCGACTTTTGTCTATTTGCATTGCAGTTTTCTTATGTTGCGGTGTGTTGGGCTGCTGTAGTAGGGAGACATAAAAAGATGTATAGAGAAGAACCCTGTGCAGGGAAAGATAGTGGAGGAACAGCTTGCATAGGAGGAGACAGAAAGTGGAAGGAAGCTTAAGCCACACTGATATTGTTTGTCATGACGGGGGCTGATAGCATCTTTAATATTTGATAGCAAAGTTTTACCCTTTTCCAATACTTACATAAGTAGGCACAGACGAAAATCTATTTCTGCAAACAATGTAAGAGATGGATTTGTCCAATTGAGAATATCTAGTTCAAGGTGATGTCATCCTCCGGCTTTCTTTCAAGCTTTTGTTGTGACAAAAAAAAGGACACTGCAAAAGCACAATCTGTGATGTGTGAATCAAGGTTTGGTCTACTGCAAGCAGCAGGGGGCCACCACCTAAGATGGAGGGCTGTGTCATCGGCAGTAGCCAAAGGAAATAACACGAAAAACAAACCTGAGTCAGGATGCAAGTTCTGGCACAAGAACAGCAAGTGTAGACAGTCAAGGAGACAGAAGCAGCTGGACAGTCACATTTGATGTAAAAAGCATGCAAGCATTTTAATATGCGGCTCCTGCTGCAGCGCGTTTGGCTCATAAAATTCAATGTCAGAGAATTGATAGTGTAGAGTAACAAAATCCATACTGCATCCCAGGAGGCCTCGTCATGAATACATAAAATGTATGGTGGCAGTAAAAAGCATTGCATTAAAAACAAGATTTGCACAGTAATTAATATTTTAAGCTTTTAGTTTTCATTACAGCGCTGCAGAAATTATTTATGTGCGCGCTAATGATAAAGTTCTCAATTGATCTGTGGACGACATCAATCTTCATGAGGACTTTGATTCCTTTAATGACTTACATGCAATCGTTTGAGGAATGTGGTGAACAAAAATTGCAACAATGTTCTGTTAATTGATTTCTTCAGCTACAATGAGACCAACATTATTGATCCGTATTGGCAATGAGGCAGTAAAACATTGAAATATATGATGTGCAATTGCGACTGCCACCTTTATCTCCGCAGGCTGAGGAAATAAAGTGAGGTGTACACTGCAGCCTGCTGCTGGAAACAGTCCATGCTGGATGTTTTCATTTTGTAAACATTTCGTGTTCGTGTGTGTGCGTCGTTCAGACATCCACCAACAGTGGCCTTGCACGCCCCACTTGCCAAGTGGGGACCTGCAGGTGTGTGAGGGGCAATGTTCAGACTCAGCACTGCCTCTGCAGGCCAGAGCAGGAATTTTAACAACACTTTAAAAACTTTTTTTTTTCCACACACTTCTCCATAGTGTCGATGGGTTCCAGCCCGAGGCAGCTGTTCTGATCAAAGGGAGCTTATTTCACAGGCTCTGTCCTGAAGTTGTCAGCCTCCTTTAACATGATCTTTTATTATCTTTTTGTAAAAAAAAAAAAAAAAAAAAAAAAAAAAAAAAAACTATAAATCCTCAACTTTAGTGGATATTTTAACAAATTTCATGCTTCACTGGCTGCTGGCACTCACACTAATTGTTATTCATTCATTTCATGTATTTCTATGGTTAATGGGGACTGAGATACATCACTACTGCTTCCAAGATGACTGACAAAGTTTTATGTATATTACAGACAAGAAATCAGTTTTATCAGTTAATCAGTATCTCTGATAAAATCCAATCATATAACAATAGATAAATTAAAACAGAAGATTCTGGATAATGAGTACTTTAATCTTGAATATTTTCCTGATATTATTAGCTATAGTTAAACTAATTTTAGTTCATATTAAGTATGCATAGTTCCCTGTGTATCCTTCATGATTAGGTAGGCAATCTGAATCTAGTATGTGAGTGGCAGACTCTGCCACAACAAATAAAAAGTACTATGTGGAGAGGTCATCACTGAATGCATCTGCAGTGAACGGCTATTGAAGAAAACATGATGACCATGAATAGTATTAAAGCTAAAGCTCCAGAATTCTACCTTTAAAGTCAGCAAAGTTTACAGAAAAGAAACAGACGACTGGGTTGCTATGACCCTGACTAAAGCTATTATTTTGCTACACTGCTTCACTACATGGGTAAAATAAGGTGACAATTTGGTAGGAAAAAAACAATTAAGTAGGTAAGCAAAAGAGTGAGAGATAGGAAAGATGAGAGAGAAGGAGGCTAAATAGGGTGATGTATTGGGAATTAAGATGGTGGGATAAGGAGGACAAAGCAGCCAAAGCATGAAGAAGAACTTAGGAAGGGTATAAAAAGAAAATCTAAAGGAGAGAAGCCAGGATTTTCTAAAAGAGCACCTCTTCGACGCCTACTGTACTTCCCAAAACCAAGCTGACGGGGAGAGTATGAACAATCAAATCTCTCTTCTGCCCGCCATGATAGTCCAAACCCAGAAATATTGGCAGTGAATTTTGAAATCTCATATCAGTGAAAGTCTAAATGCAAAAGCACAACAACACCTCTGATCACTGTCCAACATATCTCTGGAGCAGTCTGTCTTTCCTGAGGGAGTGTTGATGCTTGCTGATTACTGGATTTTTTTTCTTTATTTAATCCCAACCACCACCAGCCACTTACACACACACACACACGCACACCATTCCTCCAACCCCTCTAAAGTGGTAGTCCTCTCACTGTGTGGAGTTTCTCCTCCCTGGCCTGCAGGGCCTGATCTCTTGGCTGGGAGTGTTGGACAGTGATCTTTATCAATGGGACTGGACGGATGAGTGGAGCCCTGTGGGGCTTGCACTGAGCTTTGAGCCGTAGCAGTGGGAGCTGGTGAGTTTTCCTGGGGCAAAAAAAAAAAAAAAAGAGAGAGGAGGGGAACAGGGAAAAAGAGGCACTGAGCCTCACTCCTGACTCACTTCTGTCCCTCTTCACGCAGCAGATAGACACACTTTGCTCCTTCAGGCCTTCATTTTAGTCCCCTCACTCATCTGCACAGATTTACCTGCTTCATTACGTGCTGCCGAACATCCAGGTTTACAGGACAAATAAAGCAATCTGTCCGGTGTCTGCACGCCTGGTGGGAGGACTTCAGAGAACAGCACCTTCTCATCACTCAGGCAGCTTGGACATACATCACCAAAGTAGTAGATTACATTGCTTATGCACGCCTGTCCAAATGGTAAACACTGCAGCGCTAAGCAAACTCCCCACTTGGACTGACTTATCTGATTGTACACCTCAGCTTCCCCCTCTGAGAGCTCCCGCCCCTTGCGTCCACCTCCTCGTGGCAGACAAACTTCGAACGTCCATACAGAAGGGAAGAAAATCATTACTTTAAATCAGTTTGGCTGTTTGTGAGAGTCGCTCAGGACACGAGAGTTGAGGATGGTAAAGCGCAGGCTGTCTTCATTGATCTGTGCAGCCCTCTAATCTCATTAACTGGCTCTTGATTTATTGAGATGGGGCCCAGAGTGCGCCAAGGTTATGGAAGCAAACACCCAGCCCGCTCCCCCGCACTGAGGGTCACATGGAATTGAGGTCAATTGACTGTTCGGCAGACCCACGCTCCCGCAATCCCTTACACCAGCCACTGTGTTCTCATTAAGGCCTGTTTTGGGTTGGGGCTGGGGAGTGTAGGAGGCGGCGGGCTCGTTGGGAAGAAAGAAAGCATTAGGGGATAAATTATCGGCCGTAATGAGGTGAGGCAAGGCTGCATGCAGTCATCAGAATCTTACAAGCTACACAACGGCACTAATAATGCAGCATTGACAATACAGGCATCAAACAGAGCTATTGATTACACTGCAGCACGCAGGGAAATTGACCAATAAATAAAGATACAATGCAAACACACGCCCACTGTAATTATACACCTATTGAGCCACTGTGATATACTACACAGCTGCAATTTGCTAACCCTTGCATGTGGTTTAAATGATATGGAGGATGATAATAAAGCTGCTGAGGCTGACACAAGTCACTGCAGCTCAATGGAGCAGCTGGTGGTTCAGTACCATGCTAAGTGACCCTTGAAACTTTTAACAAAGGGAGGGATGATGTTTACAAGTGCTAAGCAATCATCATCATAATATTAGAAAAGCATTTCCCCAATAATGATACATATCAGGGACTCTACAGCTACGCTAGCTGCAACATGCTGATGGTAAACACTATAATGTTTCCCATTCACCATCTTAGTTCAGTGTATTTTCAGTTTAGTTTTGCTATATGTTAGCATGCTAACATATACAAATTAGAACTAAACTAAATGTCCTTTGATTTGTATGTTTTGGACAAACCTGATGACAGATGACGGCACTAGATGAGAAGTACCAAAAGTTAGTCGGCTTCATCCTTTGGGGGCAATGAACGTCCATGACATGATGAATTAATTACATAGTAATCCATCCAATAGCTCAACCAACCAGCATTACCAATCCAGAGCTATGACGCCAGCATGGCTAAAAATGCTGAACCATTCTTTATTAATGTTCGATTTTAACACTATTTTTAACTGAACAAATCATACAGGAACACATTTTACTATGACTCTACCTGTATGACTATGATGTGACAATTAAACTTAACTTGAAGTTGAATGTCATCAAAAGCGCAATGCGGTGCTGTGGTCTACCACAATGCAGCTGGCATCTGACAAAACTCTTCAAACATGTAAAACAAACTCTAACTACAGCCACTAACTTTGTTAGTTTTTAATTACACTTTGCTAATTTCACTAAACAATAACATGACATTTCATTACAATATGAGTTCACTCATAGAGTCAACATACAGTATTATGGAATTATTGCTCAGCCCTAACAGTGACCTTGGCCAGCGACTTTCACCATCATCATTAACTCCACCATGTTACTGCCTGCTGTATGTAATCAATCAGTCTCCATCATTATTCATAATATCATAGGGAAACACTAACTGAAAAAAAAATTAAAAACTAAAGGGTCTGTTCATTATTTATTCATGTCTTAATTATTTTTGGACTACTGATTAATCATTCATTTGATAAAATATCGCATATAATGGAAACTGTCCATCACAATTTCCCAGGACCCACACTGATGTCTTATTTAGTTTGAGTAGCATATTAAATATATTCATTTTACAGTGATAAGAAATCATTTGAGAAAATCCATTGTAAGTATCCATTTGTGAAGCTCTGACCAGTATGTGTGATAACTTTACCTAATAAATGTCTCATGTGACAAAACAGATATTAAAATTACTTATAGCTGATATTATATAGTTAACGTATAATATCAGCACTCCTAATAGGACAGTATTGGATTTTTGAAGAGGCTCTCAAGTTGTTTAATATTGCATCTCTATACAGCTGAAGTCTCACAATAGAAGACACATTTAAAAAGGAAGTCAAAACAACAAAGGTGGAGATATCCTGACTTTATTTCCCTTGCACAGGTCAAGCTCCAAAAAACACTGGATCCATTACCACGGGGGGTGCTAGTAGTATATTAAAGTGGTAACATGAGCTCGTGGTAGTGAGCTGCAGCTGTTTTTTATCTTGTCTTTCTTAATTTCAGATATGTGAAATGATTCGCCCATGGTGATTCAAACAATTGATTGGATTTAAAGAATAATGCTGACCTCTGAGTTTTAAAGCAGAGACATTTTTGAGAGACGGCGGACTCAAATAATTTTTATGTATGGACTTTGATTTAAATCACTGTGCAGACATCTTCAGCACTAAGGACCAAGTGTCAAAGCTGTTTTTACTTTTCATCAGCTTCAAATGTTCACTGACCACTGAGGCATCTTATCACCCAATGAGTGTAGCGTTGTATAAAGCATGGCAATAAAGTTTGCATTTGTTATGACTGTATTGCTTCATGTTTTGTGTGGCTTATCATTTCTTGGCTAGTTGTTGCAATGTTTCACATTAAACTATAAAAAATTCACGACATAAAGTGTTGTTCCTGTTGCATGGATGTCAGCATCCCCTGGTGAAAATATGTTCATGCACATGTCTGGATCCCATAACTTTAACTCTATACCATATTTCCATAAATTCCTTCTGGTTAATGACTATGCTTTTTAAAACTTGACTCAACTCAACTAATTTCTGTTCAAATGAGCCACAGATTTGTTTTCACAGGCTCAGTGTTCGCCATGAAGTTGGGATAAAATCTGTACCCCTTTAACGAGTGACTCACTGCAATCTGATGCTCCTGTGTTTATGTCAGATTCATATTTATTATATAAAAGAACAACACTGCAAGATCAAACTGGCTTTGAGCTACAAATGTTGTTCATCTTTCATGTACTAAAAATGAACTGAAAATAACATTTGACAGCGTTTGAGAGATACCATGTTTGGACTCTGGACAAAATGTGGTCGGTATGTGTGGGTTTCTACACTGTTTGTTTGGATCCAATTTATAAATCTATAATTACCTACCAGGTTTCATTTCAGACAAAATGGTAGATGAGTACAACAGCTGCAACAAGGACTGTGTAATGTATATATTAAAAAAAAAAAAACTGGCAGAAGTCCCAGATCCTGTCCAATTCAACTGATCTTAAAGCGTAAAACTTAGTTTCAAAACTTATTCATTACTCATATTTAATAATATAGAGAAATAGGTCTGCAACAATTGATTATTTCCATTACTGACTGATCTGTCAATCAATTGATCCATTAGTTGTTTGGGTCATAACACATCAGAAAAGGTTGGTCAGTGTTCCTCCTCAAAAATCTTTTTGTCCACAACCCAAAGATACTCAGTTTAAGAGGGACTAAAAACACATAAAGTATTCACATTTGAGAAGCTGAAATCAGAGAGTTTGGACATTTGTTTCAGCGCTACAAAAAAAACAAAAATTAAATAATAAATAAAATAGTCAAATAACCAACAATCAAAGTTAAAGTTTGAGGGGAAAAAAACATTTGATACTTAAAACGCTAACGATAGCTGTGTGGGTGTAGTTTGACCAGATTTGACTGACTTGATTGGTGCATACAAGGGTCACATACAATGTGACATCATATTTTACCATTTGAATCTCGCCTACATACAATCAGAGAGAAGAGCACAGACAAAACATGGAAAAATCTCTCATGTGAAAGAACCAAAAGTGTTCCAACTTGTGTTCACATAGGACGCCATCTCTCATAGAAAGATTTCAGGCCGTTTACTGTACTACTCCACCAAATCTGACCGATATTTTCGCCGTATGTTTATACAAAGGCTCTTACCTGGTATTCACTGGGCCAGAAAGTGCTGACAGCGAGCTCCACTTGGTGCCACTGGCGTCCCTGGGAGCCTGAGATATTCCACACTGCGCTGCCCTTGGGGCCCCCGTTGACCCGGATGTAGACCTGCAGGTCCCCTGGGCTGTGGCCGTCACGGCTGTACAAGAAGTAGCTAAACTGGATGCAGTGGGTGTCGTTCTCGCTGAGCGGGAGCAGTAGCAGCTGAGCCCGCTGGCCCCCGAAATGCTGCGAGGAATTGACCATCATGAAAGACCCTGGAGGGAAAAACAGAAAATAAGGACATGCTTGAGGACTAAAAGTACTTTTCAATTCAAATACTGCTGATTTCACAGTTAAATCGTTATTGGCAGACTCTCAGAGACAGCTTACTGAGGTGAATTGAACAGATAAAGAGCACTGTGAAACTTTAATCCCAATAAAACAGATCGACCTTGCCAAGTAAAGACTCCTCAGTGGCTATACCTACATTTACTTTACAAATAGGAGCTATTTCAGCATTTTTACCTGCCAGACAGCGCTGAGTGACCTGAAATATAAAAAATAACAAGATCCAACTCTGGGCTTTACCTGTAACACCCCAACCCAGGATAGATATGTCATGTTAGTTTTCAAACTGAAGAACGTTTGCCTCTTTTTATTTTTAAGCCCTGAAAAAGCCTGAGAGCCGAAGTTGACAGGCTCAAGGTTGTTACCCAGAATATCTGTGTGATCCTCTCTGGCTACTTGTCTGTATTTGGTCTGTCTCTGTTTCTCCCTGCTTCCCTGCTTTCACAGGGCTTCCATCAGTTTTGCAGCACTGCCTCAGATCTCATGTGTTCAAAGCTACAGCACTGGGTGTCAGATTGGGCTTTCATTTTGGACCGAAGTTCACAGAGTCACTGCTGGCTCTCTCATCCCTGCAGCACAGCAGAGATCCCCTGGCCACGAGAAGAGAGCGCCACAATGGAGGGAGGGGAAACAAAGGGACAGCTTTGCCTTCGACTGCTTCAGCAAAATGATTGTTTCTAAACCTATTCAACATTGAAACCAACGCATTTATTTCAGTTGTAAATGCTGATTTTTCTAAATTGTGGAAATAAACATCATGAATAAAAATTGCACCATTAAAACCACTTTCAAATATGTAAAAGGACTTCATGAGCCAAACACTGCACTAAAACGCTCATAGTTGAGAGAGAGTCATTTGTTCTTTGGGAGGCTGAATGCACTTATTGCAAGTCCCTTTGGACAAAAGCATCAGCCAAACGAATATAATGCAACGTCTTGTAATTGTGTCACACTACACACAATAAAACAGCAAACTGTCACATGTGGTGCTCATTTTTGTCCTCACAGCTGTTGGATCAGACTACTTTCAGGTTGATATTGTGTCATCTGTTCCCAGCACACAGTAAGGGTTTACAAATACAAAATCTTTTACAAAATTTCAACCAATTGTGGTCAACGACTAACTCGCTCTCAGTAAAAGAGCTTCCCTGCAATGCCCTCTGATACGAGCACATTTTATGATTTCATTTTTAAAGAATGATTCTTCCTTCATTCTTCCAGCTCTATTCAACAGTAGAAGAAAGTGTTAACATCGTAACAATGTCTGTAAAAAAAGAATATGAAAAGAGATAAAAAAAAAAAACTGACAAACACTTTTCAAACACTTGTTGCATGTCTAGCCCATCATAGTGGCCGATGAAAGGAAGCACATTCTTCTAATTCACTAAAAAAGACACATTTACATATTTTCAATGGGAAGAAAGCAGCAATAACCTTCTTTCTTTACTAGTGCATTATTAATTATGCAATCTTGTCACATTCTCTTATATTCACATAAAGATGGACACGCCAAAATTTCATACAATTCCCTTATGCAACAGTTGAATGGAAAAATAACTACTGTTATAGTCATAAAAGTTTGAAATAAAGCTCCAGAAATGTGAAGCTTCCACTTTCTAATTGCCCATTTACTCCATTCATTTAGAAATACTGTACATCAACTTAAGTAAATAGGATGTTCTCAAATTGTTCTTTCATTGTAACCTCACATTGATGATGATAAACACAGGAGACAACAGGATGGGCCATTCGCTGTCTGTGTTTATTACCTTGGACTGCTTAAAGTGGCCTTGGGGATCACACGCCTTCCTCCCTAACTTCTAATCTTCCAATCAGATCGACTCTGTGATGCCGCCCGCAGGAGAGAAGACGCATGCTAATTGCATGTGTAACCTTCATATCCGTTGCCGTGGTGCTGCTGCTCGAGATGGCCGTGAACGAGCACAGACAGCTGGGATCGTGGGTAGTGTAGTCGCCTAGGTACTGTAGTTGAGCGAGAGCACAATCAGAGCCCTGCCTCCTGCCATTAATCACACTGACACGGTTATTAGGCCATAATGGCAGCCGAGGGAATGCTTAAACCAGAGAGATGGCTGTAATACTCGCGCACATACAGGACACATATCAGCACACACACACACTCTACCTTTTCTCTCTCTCTCTCACACACACACACAAATATATATAGTTTACAAGACTCAAAAGCAGACTCCAAGTCCTGCTGACCTTCCCAAGAGTGAGAAGAGGCTTCCTCTTATAGCCCTCCCATCATTACTCCTCTTCTTATCTCATTCTTTCTCTCCTTAAATTCCTCTTCCTCTAATTCTTTTTCCTCCTCCACTTCTTCTTCTTTTAATTCAAAATCGTCTAGAATGCATGCACACAAGCTCAAACATGCATAAATAAAAAAGTTTAAATACACAAAGACCCGCCATCTGTTTTCTGTTTTCAAGTGAAAGCCTCAAAGAAAAATATCAGTGAGGGGATTTTATTAACAGGTGATGTGAAGACTCATTTTCCATCAAAGGTATAAAACATTCCAGGAAGTAATTTCTGCTGTTACTTTAGATTCATGTTTTCTTTAGAGTGCTGATAACAAACTACAGACTACAGACAGTCTTTTGCTCTTTAATATCATCTGAAGAAAGAAACATTTCCTCTAAAGGCAGCTATTTGTTGAGGCAGAGGAAAATGTGAAGTTTGTGTTATCAAGTAATTTTCCATGTCTGGACCACGTTACAGTTGTGGCCTGGAGTGTGGTTCGCTTGCTCGGTCAGAATTACAGAGGGACTTTTGATTTCTTTCATCAGTCTCTAGCTTTAAAGAAATGAAGAAAGGAAGCAAAAAGAGAGAGAGAGAGAAGAAACAGGTCAAAAGCTGGGTCAGATCCACAGACAGCCTGGATATAAAGAGATTTAAAATGCATGTCACAAAGCCTCCCTGACCACTGTCCATTCCCTCCCTCAGCTCCCTCTCCCCGGACCCCAAAGCATGGATGAGACGTCAAACTGCCAGAAATATCCTGTGATAACAAGCAGCTGCTGTCCTTTGAGATCTCGCTATATTCTTGGACAACGCTGATATTTTTCTCTCACTCACCTGCTTGCAGGCGAAGCCGGGCAGGCTCTGGCTTAGCCCCTTACTTCCCCCCTTCTCCCCACCACCAATGCCGCTTTGATGTGCAGTTTCTCAGGGGGACTCTGTGGCTAAATTGCTTTTTCTTCAGCTATGAGAGCTGGACCCCCTCATTGTCGGAGGGCAAGTCTCCAACTGTCCTCATGACAGGAGTGTATTTAGAAGAGCGAGGGGGAGACATTGAAAGAAACATAGCCTCAGCTAATTCTGTTTGTATATCCAAATATCTTTAAGCAACTCATTCTATTTAGTAAACCAAATTCAGACATAGCCTTGACAGTAACTTGTTAGTGTAAGCTGCAGTCTTCTTTGGATTCAGCTGAAGCCACCTAGTGGTAGTAACAAGCAAGTAAACTGCTCTAGACACCATGAAATGGCCTCTTTACTCTCTGACAAAACTCAGAATACATTATCATTGATCTCCACAAAATGCAAGCTGGTTAGAGTTCCCTACGACTTAATGTGACGGCATCAGTTATCTAGATTAGATCCATGTAGAGCTGAAGCTGAATAAATTCATTCGTGGGCTGCAATTGACGATTATTTTCACTATCCCTTAATCTATTACATTCTTGATTAATCATTAATCAATTGGTTTAATGTAAAACATCAGAAAACAATTCCCATCACAATATTTGAGAGCACAAGGTGGTGTCATTAAATGTCAAAGAGGCTGCTGAGCACGTTACATTGCCCTTTTGCCCTGCTCCGGTTCTGGCACGACACTGGCTCCGCTCCCCGTCAGCATTCTCCCACAGCCAAAGATTCCTCTTCCTGCAGGTCAAAAAGACCTGTGGTAACCTTTTTCTACCAAGTTAGCCCTGGTTCTTGAACTGGTTCTGTTTAAGATTCAATAACAGTTGACAGTAAATAATCTTCATATTAGGAATAAAACTGCCTCATGCTAATATGTTCTGAGGTGGTATGTGGCGTAAAAGGTTTGAGAAACACAATGACCTAAACACAGGTTTAAGCCTAACATTAGCTAATGACCCTTTATAACAAAGTATATTTACAACCACTGAGCTGTTCCCGTCACATTGCACATAATCATTTGAACCACTGTGCATGTAAAAATATTGATTGGTGCAGCTTAAACCATAAGGTAGCATACATTTCTGTTTTTGTTTGTTTTGACAAAGAGAAGGGATGAGATATTGTATAACTGCTGAAGGTTAGCACACTCACACAAATTTGTCAAAATAGGCCCATCTCTTCATTTTAGCTTGAAGGAAAAAGTCAACATGATTGATGCTGTAATTAGAAACTTGATAAAATTCATAAAGATATTACCGGCTCTGATAACCTTACTCAAAATCCTTGAGGACACACACATGCACAGAGACACATGCTGTATATGCACACACACACACACACACACAGGTTGGTGTAGAAAAAAAACACACCCGATGCAGAGAAATTCTCCATAAATCCATAAAAGCTGATAAGGCTCCATCTATTTCTCCCATGACCCTGCCAAGGGCGAGGGAACATGCATTAAGAGATTAGGGGACGGCCTCAGCTCCCTGAATTCATATCAGAATGTGGGGTGGGAACCTGAGTCATAGGTCTGCCCGCTTTTATCACGCTTACACTAAGAAAAAACGGAGAGGAGCTGAAAGTGGAAAGGAAGTGCAGCACAAAAAGAGGCAGCGATAGCGATGCTTTTTATCTTTATGTTTGTCTCCATCATTTTTCGTTACCTTTCCTCAGCTGACATCAATAACGCTTTGTATAACTCAGGCAGCCCTATTCCACACAATGATAAAGCCATATTTTTCGTGCAAAAGGCCAAGCAAAACCTGATGTATTTTAATCAAATTTTTATCTAACATTTTCTACCTCCCACCACCGCCTCCACCTCCACTCGCTGTGAATAACAGTTAACAGTCTGGTTTCTGGAGATGGTGATCGAGATTGGTGCGAATGTGAGATTGGTGAGGGCGAGCTAGACTATTTTCCTTGACACTCCTCCTCCAGGGTATGTGGAGAAGGTCATTCAAGATTTTCAATTTGGTCTTTCAGATCTTCATTTGCTTTCTGTCTTTTTATTCTTTTTTCTTCTGATATTGCAACCCGGAGCCATGGTGACCTCAGATGATATTGCACGTACAAGAGAAGTGAAGAGCGGCGAGCGTAGATGATTGGGAGGGCACAGATTGGTTTCGCTGTTTGCTCCTTTTTGTATCTCTGGCTGTAGTGTGTGATCTCCTCAGCTGGCAAGAACACTGGGGCTGGGGCTTGTTTACTGGAGCCAAAAGGCAATGCAGATTTTGCCATTTACAAAAAGTGACACAGTGCTTACACCGTGCAAATGGGAAATCTGCAAACCAACAGCAGCTGGTCATGAATGCGACACTGACAGAGCCTAAACGCCCTGCAAACAATACAAGTCTGACTGCAGCTGACAACTCCAGTTAATGAATTCCCTAGGTGAGACTCCAGAGCCCAGCAGACAACCTGGAGATCGCTGACAACAACAGAGTCATTACTATGTTTCGACACTGAAGCTTCCAAGATGCGCCGATTAGCACCACATACTGACTGAATGTGCCAACAATGCACGCTTTATTGTCCATGCAAATGCTGCATCGCATGTAGCGGTAATTCCTGAGCTACTGTTCTGTTTATGCTGCAGAATCACACACATTATTACTGTACTAGAGAGGATCTGATTCACTGCTGAACTGCTATCCGAAAGGGATGGTATCTGGTTGTGCGAGATAGGACTTAACCTTGACGAATAGTGAATAATTGGTTATGATAACATTTTATTTGAGACTGTCCTATGAAAACCGATCCATCGGTTTTGGTGTTGGAAAGTACCCGAACATTGCTTTACTTTTAAGTGACAAAGCCCCAAGTTTCCAAGTCAGCATTTCAACATTTCTTTTTATACATGACCACCATCAGCCTTAAATAAGGGTTTATTATTGTAGCCATGGCAATAAAGCTCAGTTAACCATAATGAATTAACAAAGTCATTTTATCCCTAAACCAAAAGGTAGGTCAAGAGGACTTATTCAGCACTTGAAAAGCACTAGCATCTGAGGTAGTTCCTTGGAAATACCTACTAGTGTTTGTGGATGGGGCTCATAACCGTTTCCTCAAACCCCCTTTTCATTCATTTGGATGTCCCAAATGTCTACAATGGTGGTCGTTATTACAACCAACAGGCATTAAGGACAAATATATACAGGTTGGAAAGTTTTATAACTTCCCTTTAAATTGAGTGTCCTGGAAAACGAGACTTCTCCAATCTTGGGGTGGATCGATTGTCTGACCGATTGTTCTTAATGCCACATTGGACCTATTTTAAGAAATGCCACATTCTGACACCTCAGCAATTTCTTTGGAAAGTACAATTTTATCCAAACAGATCAATAGCTACAGCTGCAAAATTAAAACCAAGTTGTAATAAACTGTACTTTGCCTTCAGCAAACTTCAATTAAAGTCTAAGAAAAGGAAACACAACTTGTTGAGCCTTGGATTAGAATTTGCTGTCTAAACTATTATCAGCCATTTGGGACTGTCCCACGAAGAGACATCACTCTGAGAAAAAAAGCACCTAGCACTCATAAAAAAGGTATTGCAACAGCGTGAAATCAGTGTGATATCCAAAACAACAACAACAAAGCTTAACAACCTTTAGTGGGGAAAATGTAGCAGGTGTTTCATATAGTACAGCAGATATACCAATTTTTTAAGAAGAAATTGGAACAGGGGTCGATTAGCTCAGTTGGTAGAGCATCCGCCCCATGTACAACTTGCCGCAGGGTTCGAATCCGACCTGTGGCCCTTTGCTACATGTCATTCCCCATCTCTCTCCTCCCACATAACTGTCACTCTTCAGCTGTCTCTATGCAATAAAACTTGAAAAGGCCAAAAAAAATATGAAAAAAAAAAAATAGGAACAACTTGTCAAGCATCCTGAAATTAAATTTGTATGAAGAAAAGGAAATATGAATGTTCATTTTAGACTTGCCAGACTTAATTGTTATTCTTAAAACACAATCATAGCAGCAGGAGAGGAGAAATCTGATTTGCTGCATGTTACTGATGACTATGAAAAAAAGTTGTTACCAACTTTTCTCACTGACATGCTTGTTGACTGACTTCAGCCCATGCTCCCTAGAAGCAATACTTATTAATGAAAGATGGACTTCTTGCTGTTGCTTGCAGCATGGATTCAGTGTTCCCCAAAAAATAAATCAAATTTTTTTTCTTGACCTCAACCCCTAAACACTTGTCCTAAGTCAGAGTCCAGGCCAGATGACAGACATGAGTGGATGGAAGTGGACTTAGGATGTGGTGGAATCTTTTCAGTGGCAGAAATCAATAGTGCATTAGCAGCCGCCCAGTGACGATGTGTGGGCCTACTATCCTCCCTCAAACCACTAGCAGCTCTCCTCCCTTCTGCTGCATCTTGATATATACCACCCGCCCTCAGCCTCTTCATCTAACTCCTGTGATCTACTGTTTGTTTCATCTTGCCATCCCGGAGGCCTTTTGGGGAGCTGATGCTCTCTCTCTGCTCTTCACGCCAGTATTCCTCGCTCTCTCTCTCTGCCCTATTTCTTCGAGGTTTCTCTGGTCATGTAAACAGAGCATGTCATTTCCCAGGCCCTGCTCCGTACCTTTCCTTTGCTCTCTCTCATTGTAGAAGATCGGGGCTTGTGCAGGGACATCCTGGATTAGCAGGGACCTCTTCCCTGAAGTGCCTCCATCCTAAAATCATCCTATTTCCTGCTGTGCTTGTTTTCCTGAGAATAATCAAACTTGAGACTATCACAGTCCAGAACCTCTAAGTAGCCCAAAGACAACATTACAGCAATCTCCGAACCCATCAGCTATTGTCTTACGACGATTTAGCCTCTGGGGGCAATGGCCAAAGTTTCTGGGTTTTTGGTGTAGCCCTCGGATATCCGTATATCTGGGCCAAGACTGATTAGTAATTTGAAACACGAGAATGATAAGAAAGACACATTTTTGGCTGATCTCTATAAACAGATATCTGCATAAATGCAGATACATTTTTTAAAAACTAAATAGTTGTTGCCAATGGGTACTGAAATTGTAACCAATGCTTCCACCTCTTTTGCTCTACACACAAACTTTTTGCAACCAAAGGACAAAACCAAAGGGACTACAAACATTTATAAAGAGTTCACCAAGTGTTTTGCTTGGGACTCAAACAGTGATGGATCCAGGAAATATTTATGGCTGACATGCTCTCTCTATCCACCACATTGCCCATTAATGAAAAAAACTAAGCTACAAGTGAAAATTAAAAGAAAGTAGTATTTATTTTCTATGTCTGCCTTGAAAAGCCACATGCTTTCTTGCTAATGACAAATAATTATGCATCTTCTTCAGACAGACATATTGTCATTTTCTGGATAAGTCTCCATGTTGAAAAGAAGAACGACTCGAGTGACTGTAACTTAACAGGCTCCATCACAGTTGGGACCCTGAAATCTCTCAGACATCAAGTCGTACAAAGAGGTGAGTGAAAGAGGAGACTTACAACATCCTGTAAGTGCAAAGCACATTACACAATGCAACATGAGAACCAGTACTCGGATAGAGTAACCTGAGGTAAAGGGAGGAAGAGGCTAATCAATAAAACCAGGTCCTGCAAAGGAGCCGTCTTGAGTCGCCAGCTTCCATGCTGCTTGGCAAAGACAAACAAAGTCTCCCATTCCCTTGACTATCTACTCTCAAGATAAGCCTGTTTCTTGGCTGTATTTGCCCTTCACCAATAGGGACCATAAGAAGTGGGTGGGAAGTTTGAGGCCAATAGCCTAGGATCAGATTTTCATCAGTTGGTGCAGTGCAGAGCTGCAGCATCTGTGTAGAAGAGAAGGAAGGGGGATGGTGGGGGTATTGGATCTGCCAGGCTGGATCAAGGCCCACTGCAGGTCCCACTTCCACCTCCACACACAGAGTGGCTGCGATAAGGCCATA
Source organism: Sciaenops ocellatus (assembly GCA_033000465.1). NCBI lineage: Eukaryota > Metazoa > Chordata > Actinopteri > Sciaenidae > Sciaenops > Sciaenops ocellatus. The sequence continues at coordinate 16,704,590 of CP136873.1, forward strand.
TCTGTTACAGTCCTACTGTGTGCCAGTGGCAGATATGGAAAGGTAAAGTGCATCTGGAGGAGGAGAGAGGCAACCATCTGGTCCAGATCACCTTCAAGCTGCAAACACCAGAACTTGTTTCCCTCCACCTGTCCCTTCCTCAGCCCACGAAACCTTGACCTCAGGAACATATTGTCAGCCAGGGTTAGTGCGGGCAGGAAAATGCTGAACTGTTGAATTTGGAATATGAACATACAGCAGCAATACCTTGGAGTTTGACAGAAACAGTTAGTGTTTGCCTCCATACAGGGTTTTGACGTTGAGTACAGATACAAATATTTTCAGATCAAAGCTGCTGACAGCTGTGAGTGTGTGCCAAATACCAAATCCTTCCACTTCACAAAAATCTATAAAGTATACAGTGTTTCCACGAGAATTTTATTCACATAAAAATTCTCCAGATCAGCATTAAAACGGACAGCCAAAGAGTTCAGAATGAAATAATTAAATGAGACGTTGTGAAGAAAATAGTAGTATCAAGAAACACGGAGAGAAAACACAAAATATTAAAAGAAGTAGACTTTTATCTTGCATATTTAAATATTAAATCATGGAGGTATTTTTATTTTATTACAGCACTATGTTTCAAAATGCCCTTTTTCCAAGTCGGCTTATGTATGCTCACTGGCAGCAACAGAGCATTTCACAATTTCAGGGTTATATAATATATTTGATCTGCATTTATATTCATTTAATTTTGAATGATTCTGGTCTTCATATATTGGCAGCATAAAACCTTGTCTTAATTGAAAACAAATGTTAAAATATATAACAGTTAAAGTATATCCATTACATTACAAGTAGCAGATCTTTACCGGCTGACTATTTTATGAGTGATTTAAATCCAAATAAACAAATGACTTATAGATTTATATGACAAAATAAGTTTTTGAATTTCAAATATAAAGAAACACAGCCCTCAGTCTGTGAGTAGACATGGTTAGGGGCTTTAGTTTGGCAGTAGGGGGCACACTAATGCTGGCCTGCAACAGGCTTTTCAAGTAACAATGAACCCGTGTGTGTCTCTAATCTGAAGCCAAAACACACGGCATGCTGTTGGATTAAAAAAAAACAGGGTGGTTTAAATTTTAAATGTGTCACTGAAAGGGGGACCGTTAACTGACAGGGGGGAGGCTTTCAAATCCCTTTTGGGACTCAAGCAACGGACTAACGTACCGCACACATTGTTGTGGCTGTGAGTTATTCAAAATCACCCACGCTTCAATCCAATTGGCTGCCAGGAGACCCCAAACCAGCCAATAGCCTGACTGCAGAATTCAAACGGGCCAAACAAAAAGCAGCCATTACTTCCAGTTCATTTACTTTCACACACACACACACACACACACTTACAGTGTTACTCATTCAAAAGTCATTGCTCTGCTAGACACAATTGAAAGGCGTTTGTAGTCCCCGAGATCTTAATTCATATCCTGTGTGGCTGCAGTTTTAATGGTACAGCTTCCAGCAAATAAAGCCTTGGAAATTGAAATCAATAGCAATGAATCAACATAATAAGCATCCCGGCTGAAGTGAGAGAAAACGCACGCTGTTCTCAAATCTATCATTTGACATTTATGAGCGGAACTCTTAATCCTCGGATCCGCTAACAGTGAGAGCAGAGACATCTGACTGACTGCAAATCATGGCAGGAGAGCAGACAAATGTCCATAAAGGGGCTGTGAAAGCTAACCCTGTGCCCATAGCAGCCTCAGGTCTGTAATTACAAGCAAACACAGAGATGAAAAATCTTGATGAAAGCCTGCAGGGAAATATCCACACAAAGTTGCAGCAATTACATTCATTATTTTTTTTTTGCAAAAACCGGAGCATGTTTGGCGCAAGGTCATGCGCTCTTATTGTGAAATGTGCTCCAGCCTGCAGACAAAAAGGACCTTTCGACAGGAATTCATAATCAGGAACAGGAGAATCAGCGGGGGCATCCCAAGATGGCCTTCTCATCAGTTTTATTGCAGAGAGCCGGGGCTTGATTTAGGCCGACAGTGGTGGAACAACAAATAAAAGAGAGAGACACAAGTTTCCAGCCATGCAGTCGGGGTAATTCCTTGTCTCTTCTCCTTTTACTGGCTCTCTGTTTAGTGCACTACAGATGAACCAGCAGCCCCCTAATGTGGTCCCAAAATGCCAGCAGAACAATAGCAGTGGACATGGCAGTGGCTGTTATAGTTGTGACAAGGCAGCAAGTGGCTGGAATTGAGAAGGGGGGAAGAGGGGGATACATTTGTGTGTGTGTGTGTGTGTGTGTGGGTGTGGGTGTGGGTGTGGGTGTGTGTGCATAGAGGGGTTCAAAGTGGGAGAGGGAGTCCGTCTTTGTGCACCGGCTGTTGCCCTCCTATGAGAGGAGTGACAAAGGGGGGTGGCAGGGAGACAAAGGGTTCCAACAGACTGGAAACGAGGTAGCCAACGACAAACTAAATCCTTTACACACACTTGATGACCCGCACGCACACACATTTTACACAATCTCTTGACAGCGCCCAAGCGGAGCACGTTGAGAGGGAGGGGAGAGAACTGGATCTGGGTCAAAAATCCAATTAATCCATGACAGGAGAGACGGTTTGGAAGACACTCAAAGGGACGGTGGAGGAAAACCACAAGAGATGGGAAACAATACACGCCTGACCCTTGACCTGTGTTTGTGTGTGTGAGAGAGAGAGCAGTGTGTGTGTGTGGTTATGTGGCATTCATTTTTGGATCAAGGGCAGCTGCATTTGTTAGGCAGCTCTGTGCTCGTACTGTAACTAACGTACTTGGACTGCTGGTATTTTTCCACATATCCTTTTGAAGTTCTCTGAAAGAATTATCAACTTTCCCAAACTGTACATAAAAAGCAGCTTTGACTTTCATTGTTTTATTTCACTGCTTGATTGGGGAGTGAGGAGCAAATCAAACACTCGGGGAGTGTTATTTTCCCTGCCTCAGCCACACTTTCTACGTTCTTCTCTAATCCTTTGCGCAAATCCCTTCTGCTATGTGGGGGCCAAATATAGGGGGGAAGTTTGGAGGCTCTCGCCATGGAGTGAAACTGGGGAAAGCGCATGTTTGGGTCCCCTGTGGATGTTAATGCGAGGAGAATGGGCTGCGGCAGTGGGGTGACAGCAGGGATGTCAGCGGGGCTGCAGAGCAGTCACTACGGGTGATTGGTGTCAGCTGGGAAGATAAATAATGTAATGCCTAAGGGGTGTAATAGCGTCTGTATGATTTGAGCCGGTGACACCCCATTCTAATGGAAGACAAATTCACAGCCGTCAGCAGCTGCTTCCAGAGTCCACCAGGGATGGAAACGTAGCAGAAGAATGGAAAAGAATAAATGAAGAGGGAGACCAGAAAACTAAAGCAACACACCTAGATTTAGTAGATTGTCGGTTTGCCCTTTAAAGAGTAAATCCTCACTGAATCAGAGGACAGAAAAAACATCAACCACAATTTCCCACTGGATGCCTTGAAACTTGCTGTACTTGTTCTGGTCCCAGTCGGTGTTGTCACAGCAGGTGTTGCTCATCAGCTGTCAAAGTCAAAAAAATCTGCAGCTTTTCATTAAGTATGGATTTACCCAGTTTGAAACATGAGGACTTTAGCGACCTCTTAGTGCTGTTATTTTGTCAGCTGTCACAAAGAAACTTGTCACCCATCAATCCCAAACTTGAGTCACTCAGTCGATTTTTATTCTTGCACTTCTTACTCAGTAATGCTCAAACACTCACTGTTACGCATGGGACAAATGACTAACAATAAGAGTGTTTGTTTTGTTGCTGTAATAACGATGAAACTACTCTGAAATATATTTTGGCTGAGAAAAAGTTAAATTCCCTCTGAACACTCTTTGGTAGATGATCTAATTATCATTATTTCAACACTCTTAAGAAGTCCTTTCAAGCGCACCTCTGCTAGGTAGGTGTAATGGGATTGGGCACTATCTGTATTTATCTTTGGGTTTGTAGAGAATGAGCCGAGCATTAGCCATACATTGTAGCTGTAACTGACATACCTTGGCTCGGATCAGAACAGTAGATAAGTCAGGTTACTCCTAATGAGAAGACGACCCAGCAGGAGGGCAAGACCGTCTCAAAGATGCAATCCCATCTGGATTATCTACTCACTAAGAAAGTTGATGTGCTGCTTAACAATTGTTCAGTGTTTGCCCTACTTTTTTCCTCAGTGTGCTTTGAATTGTGAAATTACCTCCCAGATTCTGAATTGTTTCGAAGCTTCAACAGATGTAAAATTTCTCACAACATTTGTTTCTCCTCTACAGCATGTTTTTTTGCCAATAACCAAAGCAGAGTCTTTGAGTAAAGCGGGCCCCTAGATCTCCGCAGGGCAGTCTTGTGACTGTGCTGTTTCAGGAAAAAGAATGGACAAAGTGTGACTGAATGTTTGTTGGCATTTATTTATTCATGACTTGGTGCCAGCAAGTTTGCTACTACTACTGCCTAGAAGGGTCTGTTTAAGAAAAACACTGCTTAGTGGCTGAAAAGGCGAGGCAAAACATGACACTGACACGGTATCCTCGACAGGCTACGGCATGATACTGCGGTCAAGTTAGCAGTAATAAATACGCAACATCTGGTGATACTTGCAAAATAAATCATGGTGAGAAACATTTCAGTTTGGTTAGGTTTATGTACAAAAATTACTTGGTTAGGGTTTGGGGTAATGTAGGGGTTAGGAAAAGATGATGGTTTTGGTTAAGGAAGACAAATCTCCACACACTTTTTGCCACAGCAAAACTATAGCTTATAGTCCCGTGTAAAAAGGAAGCCAACTGAAAGGCCCGCCTGAGTTGTAACTCATGACTTGTTTGTATTTCCAGCACTTGGAGAACAGCTTAAGAGATCCTCACAGCCTCACTGCAAGAAAGTTCCTGATACAAACTCTCCCATCTGTCTGGGGTCTTTCTGTGTGGAGTTTTCAAGTTCCCCACGTGTCTGCACGGGTTCTCTTTGTGTTCTCCGGCTTCCTCCCACAGTCCAAAGACATGTTGGTTAACTGGTGACTCTAGATTGCCCATAGGTGTGAATGTGAGTGTGAATGTTTGTGTCTATGTGTCAGTCCTGTAATGAACTGGTAACTTGTCCAGGGTGTAACCCGCCTCTTGCCCAATGGATTTACACATCTGATTGCACCAACACACACATACAAATTCTGAATATGCATTTGCAGATTCTTGTACGCATTTAGAGATTAATTTATGGACACACAGATTGAGATACTCTCAATACTTTGAGATCTTCTTCCTAAGTGTACTTTGTCGGTCATTTGTCCTTTGCACAAATCATTATCGGGTCTTCTTGGTATTTCACATTGATGCACACATGTACTTTTCACAACTAGGCAAGGCAAGGCAAAATCGGCATGTGTATTATTACACTTTAGCTTGAGACTGGGCTGGAACGAACAAAACTATAAACTAAGATTTTTAGCTTCACACAAAATATATCCTAGTGAAGTTTGTCACTTAAAGAAATAAAGAATAGGAAAAACCATTACTGGATAGACTTAGAAGAACAGAGAAAAAATAGGAAATAAGAAAGTAGGAGGCAAATAAAAAGGCAGGAAAGTTGATTTAGAGGAGATGCCAAGTGGCTGGACAAGAGAAGAGAGGAGAGGGAAAAGAAATAAAGGGGAAAAAAGGAAATTAGCAGATGGGTGAATGAGGGGGACAGATAAATTAATCTGAAGAGTGCAAAGACAGAAAGAAAGCGAAAGAACAATGCATGGGAGTGTGAACCCTCTAGTGGCCCTCATTTCTGGGGTCGTCTCTGCCTTAATCAAGACTCCGTGGCACCCGTGGGTGCAGCATGGCCCCAGGAATGTGCTCCTGCAGTCTGCAGAAGGGTGATCAATCAGAGCTGGTGGCTGCCACGCAGATGCTCTGCTGTACCGTAACTAACACACACACATACACGCACACACACACACTAAAAACGACAGTGATGAATTAGGAAACGCTCAGACAGTTTAGGAGTCGCTGACTCTTCTCATCTGCATAATAAACTGTTGCATGATCTCATTTCACTTTGTTCCCCTTTTTTCTCCTTTCCGACTTGTGTTTTCTCTTTCTTCAACCTATATCAGCCTCTGCCTATCACGTTCCCCCAGATGTACCTAAACTCTTTCAAAACTTGTGTTTCAAAGACAAGCTTGAGGCTTAATTTGTTCTTTACGATTTGAAGAACATTTTACTTAATTTAGGTGAATATGCCTATAGCATACAAACCTATAGCATCTGACTTTGAAACATCTCACTTTGAGGTGAGGAGGATCTATTTTTTTTCTTTCAGCACCAATAATAATACAAATAGAGTTGTGTATTTGTATCTAAAAAATGATGCCTATAGCGTAACTTCAAGTTGACCATGAAAAAAATTAGGATGCACCTTCAGTCGTTTCTGGGAATAGCCGTGATCTGGTATTTCCTTTTGTCCACTGCATAGTGTAAAAAAAAAAGAAAATCTGTTGTTCCCTTACTGTGGAACCAGGGCACCTTGAAAATAATGAGATCCTGCTGTTGAGAAGACACACTCTCACAACATCCCACTCGAGTTTTGTTGACACCCGACAAGGTCCAAAAACAAGCACAACTACTCTACGGCAGAACAAGTGGGAGGGGAAGACGAAGATTAAATGCATAGCACAGCAACTGTGAGATACATGCGGGTATTGTATCCCAAAACTGTTGCATAAAGTCAAGTGGTAGGTGAGTTGTTATTTGAAGGGCGACTTAGCCTGAAAAGTGCTTAATAGTCTTACCAACTAGTGAGAAAAAAGCAAGTCTCTTCAAATAAATAGGTATATTCAGTGAAATATTTGTATTTCTGTCTTTCCTGCTCAAAACCAAGGTAAAAGCAAAGCATTACCAACCAGCCAAAGTGAGCTACAATTATTGCAAATCTGTTTGCACCCCTAAAGCACACTATGAACAGTAAAGGTGGCTCCTGCATTCTTAGCCATGCCAACAGTATATCTCCAAAGATAGCTATGTTGGTCAGTCCAGCACTTGTTGTTAAGTCCAAAGTACATATCAGTATTATTCCAGTTCATATTTGTCTTATGTGGTGCATGTTCTTCAATATTTTGGCAATTATTCAAAGTATAATAAAGTAACTTGGAGTTGTGGGGGCTAAAGAGAGACTCAACTTCATTCTTTATCACAGTCTACTTTTATGGGTGAAACTAGCCATAACCATGGCCTTTATCAAATGTTAAAACTATGCAGTTGTCTGTAGTATTTAGTTTTTTTTTTTGTTTTGTTTTTTTTACAATGGCGGCAAACTGTAACATAACTTCTCTAGTTTATGTATTGGTAACAAAAAAAAAAGGAAAAAAAAAAAAAGAGTTTATCGATTAACGTGGCTGACCCAAGCAGTACTTCTTGATGGGTAAGTCAGTTTCTACACAATAGGGATACATCAGAATGGTACGTCAATTCAAAAAAAAAAGAAAAAGAAAATACTGCTTTTTTACTTTATATATAGATTTATTTATTTGCAGTGGTTTAATCCAGGGAAACAGCAACTAGTTTTTTCTCACAATAAAATCTATCATCCAAGAGCCGCTTACATGTATTATTTTCCTCTTTCTTTTCATTCATGACAGTGTAAACAGAAGGAGGGCGGTATACGCTTGGTACATTATAGACTCTATTAATCACAACCATGTTCTGCACTGTGAACAATGACAAAGCTCAAAGTGCCGAGATGAAAAACTGCTGCCACAGCTGAGCTGAGATGGAAAACAAAAGCTGGCTGACTTCAATCTTCCAGAGACGGAAGATTTTAAGGACCAGAGTGGATCAATTTAAGATTCAGAAGGCTGTTTTCGTTTTACCCCCGCCAACCTCTTTATATACACAGTATATGAACACACAAACAAGAACAAACAAATAACACAACAAAAAGGGAACCTGCTTGAAACTTGAGACTGCTTGAAAGTCACTTAAGACTTACAATGTCCTTCAGGTGAATGATGCTAATTCTACACCATACCTGACATCAACATGCGCCACATATTAGGGCTTGGCCATTCAATTTTTTTATAGCATTGCCAAAAAAAAAAACTGAGCTTTATATTGATACAGGACTTGTTGAATCCTTTAATTCACATGTGGCCACTATGTTTTAGTGCTATTAAATATACCATAAACCACGTGACAGTTAGTTGCAAGATTATATTCATTCAAAGACAGCCTTGTAAAAATGCCTCATTTACACAAAAAGATGATGACCATTTGAACAATATTAGATTAGAGCCTGCTACACACATACACACCTGATGACTACTCCGAACAGTTCCTGTAACAGACTGCTCCCCTTTTCTTTGGTTGTTTTTTTTTTTTTTTTTTTTTTTTTTTTTTGGGGTGGGGGGGGATTTTTCCTCTTGAAGCAAGGAAAGTCATCATTCCACCTCCCCACCCCCCTTCATCTGTGCTTCTAGCTGTCTAGCTTACAGGTGCAAGAAACAAAAGCTCTGTTATCACAGCTGTGGAGATGCACCTGCAGGTGGTGGTGATCACACATCATGTTTTAGATGAGAGTTTTGTACCCCCCAAAATTAGGTGGAACTGTTTTACCTTACCCTACATAGTTTTATGATATTTTAGGGTCTCGCCCAATTTAGAAGAAAGGCAGAACAAAAGAAAATGAGGACCTGTGCAAATTTAATACTAATTCATTACAGCGCCTTTAGAGATACGGCTAATGCAGCATTCAAAGACCATTTGAAGGCAAAAATGACTTTAAAAAACCAATTTGATGTGCAGTGCCGAGAGAAACTTTCCTGAGTTTTAATTACTTTATCACTCTCATTTTCTCTATCTTTATAGTATTTCAGTGTGAACCAGAGGAAGGAAAGGGAGATAGCGCAAAAGCTAAACAGCAAAAGGGAGAAAGAGAGCGGGTAGAGGTGATGTATTGTTGCGAGGTGGACTTTGCTCAGTCTCTGTCAGGCCTTTGAAGTGCCTGGGTCCGCAGTCCCAGGACGAGGGTGGTTACGGACTGCGGAAAACAGGATTACACAATCCTCTCGCGTCCAATTAATTATCCGCCTGTTTGGGCAAATAAACTCTCCTTATCTCCCTGTGCCATCGCTGTACAAACCTTCACCCTTTCTGGTGGTCAGGGAGTTTCAAATCCAACTCTGGAGAATACTGGAGAGCAAACTGATAACCCCTGCACCAACTTCTACTGGGTCTAATCCGAAGGGATAGTCCCACATCCAATTAAAACTCCTAGGATACATTAGGATTCATCAAGTCAAGAAATGAAAACAGCCTTAATTGGCTTTGTGCGGAAATTTTGAGATTTTTCCTGACTAACTCTAACAATATAGCAAAGTGGTGTGCCAGTCCACTATTTTTCTATTTGTGATTTTGGGGTTTGTCTTTTTTTGCAGCAACATCTCTTTGAGATCTTTGTTCTCCTCATGGAGTAGAGAGAATGCAGTAAAGCAAAAGTCTATGCCAAGGGCAAATTTCAAGGTCGCAACCCTCCATTCGTTGTTTCACTCTGGCCTGAAGTAAAAAGTGCACAGCAACAACTATGATACATGTAAGCCTACAGCTCTGGCCACAACATTGCACCAGTGTGGGCGGCCCAATCAAAGTCTTGCATTCTTCACTGTGGGAGATGCAGCCCCCGGTTAAAGATAGCAGGCTGGAACAGCACGTCCTGAAGTCTGGATTAGCCCTGCCAAGTGTAGATTCCCTCACTTTCTCTCTGTCTTCCATCGACGGATGCTCCAGGAGAGCATGTCAGTTCATCTCAGCATAAAGATGCACCACGGGAAAGCCGAGACAACCCCCATGCACTGTTGAAGAACCATGAGGTACCCATGGGTGCACCTCCCAGCATCGCTGCAAGTGGTCGGCAGTCTCTCAGTTGCTTGACTTTAACAGGCACTGTGGGAACTGTGTGGTAATTCAAAGACAAGCAGGCAAACAAGTGCAAAGACAGAAACCAGAAGTAATTGCCAACTTGTCACTAGAGTGCAAGTTTTAGATTTGTAAGAAAAAGCTTGTTGCCATTTGTCTATAAAGGACAAAGAAAACAGCTAAAGGAATAGCCTGTCAGTGAAGTGAAACATTTTGACTTTTGAATCATTTTTAAGGAAAATTGGTTCCTTATTTTAGTAAAAATGTGTATATACACTCACTAATATTCTGTTGTTATTAATTATAATGTTATGACCCTCTCATATATGTAAATAGGGAGGCCAACATATTATTACCCCATTATCCTGCAGGATAACACCATCCACTACAACCTCAATAATAAACAAAGTAGTAAAAACTGAAAAATGTAGAATTCATGGCAGAGCTAATGTGTTGGATCACACACAGACACACTACAATTAAAACAAATTACCAAAGTGTTTCAGACATGATTTTAGCATGATTTAAAACATGTCCAACAGGGGACTGAAAAATGTCCTCTGTTGGCTTTCCAGTCCCCCATTGATGAATGTGTAAGGGTAGCAAAGTCCAGAGTTCGATAAGTATACAAGTGCAAACACATACACTAATAATTCTGATACCCATGGGCATATTAATATTAATTAATTTTCAAGCTTTGTTAAGTCCCCAACACAGTCTATAAGTTCTTCAAGTTTTCCCATCAAGCAGCATATATCTTATTAGTTTGTGTGACTCATTAAAAAATGGTACAAATGCAGGATGATCACACTCACCTCAACTTGGTTTACACGTTTTAATTCATCCATTAGTGCTATCAAGGGATGTTTCAAAAGGATTATGTACTTTGAGGTGCTACAAAGATTTTATGTGCAACATATGCACAGGAAGTGTTGAGTTTCATTAACAGTAGTGTTCCAAAACCTGCAAAATGGAGGCGATGTGAGATAATGAATAAAAACAATATTTCTGTTAAAGAATATAAATTTACAGCAGCCAACTAGTAATATGACTTTATAGTTGTACAGCTGGATAGGAAATGGACCACAACCACAATTACACATAAAGGAAGTTTGTATTAAGAGCTCACAGTATCATCAAAATAAAATGGAAGCAGATCAGAAAGCAGGAAAGCAGTCAAGATAAATAAAATCCCTGGCCACTATCTGAGAATTTATGTGAACTCAATAGAGAAAAGTAAAAGGTCACCAATCGGGCAGAGTAAAGCTAGCACTTCAACAGGTTTAAAAGGAAGCAAAATGATGTCTTTCCAACCCCCAGACAGAGCTTTCACATTTGGATGTGAGTGTCTGAGAGTGGAAACATTTTCTTTTGACATCATCATCTTCGCCAGCCTCATTTCCCACATTGCCTGAGCTTTCTCAAACGGCGAACAGACTGTAGAGGATGTTTAGCAGTACCATTTCAAATTTAAATCCTACAAACTTTCAATTTTACCGTAGTTGAGATGCAAGAAAGAGCTGGTGAGAATGAAAGGAAAAAAAAGAGATAGGGACAGGCACTCATCAGTGGACGGCAGGCAAGAAGACGAAGAAGAAGAAGCAGCAGAAGAAGCCAATTACCCATGTGGGGAAGCCGACCGTGGGCAAGTGGTGCGCTGGAGCTGCCTGTTCTGAGTCCGATAACCCTCCCGTGTCATCCTTCTGTGTCAACCAGAATTTTATCTGCCATTCGGAAGGAAAAGGCAGCCGCCGCATAGGCAACAACAACAACAACAACAACCTGCAGCCAAAGAGAGCTGCGAGCCACAGACGGAGACGAGAATTAAGAGAGTCAGGCAACCACAGGGGCAACTGATACACAACACATGAGCTGAAAGGAAATGGAGTAGCTGGAAATACTAACACACATGGAGGGATTCATCACACACAACACATTATCAGCAAGGTGGAGTGACAAGGAAATATGTTTCAGGCATTAGGTCTAGACTAATATATTGGATTGGTTATGTATCTACCAATCTTCTCTGTCTTTTTATGTAATCCATCATAGATAGGCCTATGATGATGCTTGTACCGCTTCAATCGGCTGAAGATTCTTGATCTGAGTGAGATAACATTAAAAATATCAGATAACATTGGCCTAAATCAGATACGATCAGCATTGAACTTTAAAAAGTCTGTCAAAGCCAGTTACAAACCTGCTGCACACAATATATCATGCCTGCTCCTGACATGTTTTTGGACAAAGTGAACAAACTAATTACTTGTTTCTCTCTGTTTGCTGCTACAGACAAAAGGCAAAAGAAGAGGATGTCTTAGCTCAACAATAATATAACAGCTCCACAGTAATTAAACCCCTGACATGTTATGCATTTACCTCAATAAACCGTTGCACATTTTGGTTGCTGTAGATGTAAAGCCTCTTTCTGGGCCTCTTAATCTCACTCATTTTTCTTTGCTGCAGCACAGTCAATAGGCATTCAGAGAAGCATTGCATAGGCCAATCAAATACAACCAAGAATGCAGCATTGGGTTGATCTTGTGATGAATGATATTCACCAAGCTGTGTCTTTGTATGGTTTGTTTCAAAATATATACATTCAAAACTTAATTGATAAATTTAATAAATTAAATTTTGTGTCTGTATTTGAAATATTAGTATATTATTATATAGTCTGCAGTATGATGTAGCAATAGCTAGTTGCTTCTTTCTTTTGCACACATAGGCAGCAGGAACCAGGGAATTTTCTGGAGCAGCTCACTGGGGACCGAAGACCGAAAGGACCGAAGAGCGAGGTGAAACAAAAGTTTATCGGACAAGCTGAGTTGGAGAAAAGCATAGGATAACCCTTCACACTCGCCAGGGGAGGAAAGGGAAATTGGCAGAGCTTCCCACAGGAAGGAAGCTCTCTGATATACCGCCCTAAATAGGAAAGACCTCTGACTGATGTGGGTGGAATGTGGTTCTTAACTGAAGTGAAGCCACACTATGTAGCACCACAGGCCAGAGGCAGCTGCTTCACACAGTGTGTCGACAGGGTTGAGGAAAGCTGCTCTTTAGTGACACAAGTACGTCTGTTTAATTAATAGACACAGTATCAACTTTATCATTACACACACTCCCACCCTCTGGACACAGCTGCTTCACCATCTTGGGAAGGTTGGTGGTTATTAGCTCGTGTGCCATGTCTCAAAAATCACGCTGGCAGTGCTAAAACTTTCATCCCTGCATTGCATGCCATCGTACCTCAATGCAGTTGGTGTGAAAGTATTCTCCAGATTTATTTTGGCTAATTAAACTTCACTTACAAACACACAGTGTGATATGAACAGTGGGTGACTGAGCATGAGACACCACTGTTTTGTTCAAGTCTGGCAAACTTAAATTCAAAACCTGTTTTGCAAAAAATGATCATTTTCTGGCTCATTGTAGCTGTAATCATAATAGAAACTGACAGCACATACAAATTATATTTTCAAGAAGCACATCTGTGACAGCTGACGTAGGCCACAATTACTACCACTAATGCACGCAAGGGGTTGTCTCAGTCATCAAATTACTTAAACTAACTTCAGTCATATTTAGGTTCATGGGGTTCACAAATTTCCACTAGTAACTGAATTCTTATTGAGACCTTTGGACATAAAAAAGAAAAAAATGTCAGTTTTGACAATTTTTAAATGTCTGTGTTGGGTCTTTTAGGACAAGGGGTCAGAGATCCTGTGGTCTCAGCAGGTAGTTAAAAGAGTTAAGGAGTTGGCAAAGTTCTTTGAAGGATTTTGACTTTGTTCTGCAACTCAGTCAAACTGTAGATATCCCGTGTATTCTCCTTTTGCTCACTACAGAGCTCCGGAGGTTTTGATCTGGCTGGAAAATATCACTTATTGTGCATTATTTAAACGGTCATTAGTCTCACAAGCCTCATCCTTCCTGCGCACGGCTCTAGGCTTTCATTATTACATCAGTTATCAGCCCATTATATGCAAATGACTCATCCTAACTCTGGAACCTATAATATATAATATATCAATTACACTGACAGTGAGACAGTGAGGCAGCGAGAGGATATGGAAATATTTCCTAAAGATAGCCTGTCAGCACCTGAGGGAAGGAAGAGGAGGAGGAAAGGGAGAGAGGATGAAGAAAAAGACAAAAAGCAGATGGTAAGATAAAGAGATATTAGAAACAATGGGCAGAAAAAAGCTGGAGGAAGAAGATGAGTTGAAAGCGAAAGAGAGGGAGAAACAGGGGTCAACCTTAGAGAAGACTGCCATTAAATCCAAAGAGAATAAATAAAATTATAACTAAGAGAACCATTTGTTGTTCTAGCAGTGGCATGTATTCAATCATTATTAAGGGCACTGAATTTATTGTGGTCAAAGTGGGACAAAAACGATAGTAAAGAGATGGATGGGCAGGATTACCTCATCTCATATACAAAACCCAACTGCCAACCTATTTATCACATGAAATAATAATAAAATATTACCAGCTAACAAAAAATAGTCAAATGCATGAGCTAAAAATATGCAAATTCATAGCCTCAGTGTCGCACTAATCCCAGTTATTACAAACCTAAATGTAAGAGCTTAAATACTAAGACACCTTATCATGTTTTTGTCGCCTGTGAAAGTAGTATATCGTAAGTGACGTTTGAATTATTATGCATGGATATTTGTGGTCAGGATATGAAAATGCATGCGAGTAAGCAGCTTAACCTGAGTAAGACCTGAATCAGAATATGAGCTATAGCTACAACACTGTGCTGTAAACTTGACATAAGCAGAGGAAGGCACTCTTACTCATCGTCCTCACACACAACTGACTCCTGCCACATATATAGAGATCCATATGCACTTATGTTGTATGGCGCTGCTTTACTCCAGGACATTGTTACTATAAATTTGTCTGGAGTGCTGCAGAATGTGAAAACATGTCTGTGGAGTAGTTCAACCCACTTCTCCATTCTTCATTTATAGCAGCACTATATTTGTAACAGCAAACCATGTTCTTAACCAGTACCACTGTTTTAAATGTATCTTATGTGTGGCTTTCCAGGCTGTTTACATTCGTAAAAATTGTGACAGGAACTACAAATTGTCAGCAGTAGATTTGCTATGTTTCTGTGGGTGTATACACGGTGTGTGAACTGATGTGCCAGAAGACAGATAAAGTAGTCGGAGAAAGAAGTAAACAGGGAGCAAGAGCAGCCGTATAATAATCAGAGGTAGCAAGAGAGAGCAGAGGGACTTGTTTGTAGGAAGAGTCACTTGAGGTGCAACATGCTGTTAATACCAGGTATTAAAAGCTCAAGCAAACATTGAAGGGCATAGGCAAAGCTAATAAATAATGCAAATCCACTCTAAATGACTTTCATAAACTGGAGAGAGCTTAGAGAGGGTGCTGAGATTGACCCCCTTGTTAGCATTGGACTTAAGAGTCGCAAGAACCAAAGCAAAATTAGTGTTTTGAGCACGAGTAGAGGGTTTTATGTGAGGTTGACACGTGTGCTGGCAGCCATATTGGAGGTTCTTAGCTTATGAATAGCTGTTAGTACTGTAGGCTAAACCTAACTGACTAATTTTTCAATTGATTATGTATCTCAAATATATTATTTTAAGATATTTAGCTGTATTAGCATTTGTAAAGATGCTAAAAGACACACTGCCCCCCAATGGCTACACTATGGGTACACCTAGAGATATTAGGGGGCATACCAAGTATAACATTATGTTTCTATATGTATCATTATATTGCTTACACCTTAAGGTGAGAAAAATTTTAATGCTAATTCACGTAATGATCATTTTGAGACCAAAATGCATAGGCTGCTATAGACAAATCCAGCTCTATAAACAAACCCTTGCCTCAGAAAAGCTTTCTTTTTTGACAAGCTTTGTGAAACTCTGTCCTCCTACACTTACGACAATAACAAAAAGGATGCCAATATGACACTGGGGTCCATCTAACCAGTGTAAGCCAGAATTGGAGTGGAGTGAGCCCTTTCACTGACAAAATATTGCTGCCTCTCACTCTCATGATGTGAGCCGCTTCACACCGTCCTCTATTTACAGGTCTGTCATTAAAACCATGTTAATTACAGAGGGACGGTCACATTATTGTCATAACCGCTGTTGAGATAGAGTAATCCCCCGCAGATGTGAGGACAAAATGGGCACCTCAATTTAAATTGCTAACCCATGCTTGTGATTGAACACGACATGAAACGACGGCATGAAAAAAGAAAAAATTACTGAGTGAGCGTATGGGGGCTGTCAAAGTTGAAAGTGTACACAGGTTGTACATCTATTTACAATTTTAAATACAATAAACCTGTAATTCTGGCATTACAGCGTGTTCTTCCCCATTAGGTGTACATATTTAGAAAGATAGCGCACTTGGGAAAAAGATTTGACCGCTCATAATTTCACTGTCAAAGCTCACAAATGATTTTCCCACTTACATTTTAATCTATTTCAAGAACTCAGTTGTATTATGCACCATTGAAAAATCTTGCCTATTGAATCAACTGATTATAGTGGTCAGCAGCAGTTCTCCAAAGACAATAGTGAATCAGATGGAGCCCGCCTAATCACATCTCTGTCTAGCGACATAATAAGCCAATCAGCATGTGCTGTCAACATTATTTCAATAGCATCATACTCGTGCAGCTGATTCACAAGGATAAAAACGTGCGTTTATTCCTTGATGAGAGTCGACGCAAGCAATGTGTGGCGCTCAGGGTCGAGCCTAAGCAACAGAGGACAGGAGTTTTTGATAGCTCTGTTATCATCGGTTTTCTTCTAGGGCAAAGTGCAATTTCGCTGTTTGTCCTGAGCCTTTATCATTCAACAAACCACAAGAGGATAAGAAAGCAACAGACAGGTGGAAGTTCCACATGGAAAATTCTGGGCTACATTGATAAAAAGAGCTCTATCATTCGCCCTCAGACTATCATTCCTGAATCTCGCCTTAACACATCGCCTTTTCTCCTTCAGTATATGTGTTTTCATCCTGTTTTCATTTCTCAAATCTGTCTATGGTCTGCTTGTGGTATTTAGCTGGCTCAGTCATGTCCTTACTTTAACTTTCCCTTGAGTCTGATAAAAGAAAGTGAATTTAGAACCAGAGGAACTGACAACTGCAATGAAAAGTGTCACTGTTTTAAGATTGTCCCACCTTAGCTGGCCTACCCAGGCTCTTCCCAAATGGTTCAAACACTAACTGTGACGTCACTAATGACAAAATGTTATTGATCACTGCCTCATTGGAAGTGATTTCCACATTAGAGTTCCTAAAATGATTCATGTGACTGGTTTTTAATGTGCTACCACCGTGGTTAAGATTTGATTAGCTTTCTGTTCAAAACGAACTTGGTATAATAGTTCAGCATCTTGTTTACATAAAAAATTGTTGTTACATTGGGAGAAATAAGAGCTACTAGCTACTACCCGCAACCAGATAAGCCCTTTGTGAGTGCCACAGCGCTTAGTCCTGACAACTGTGCTACTTTAATGTATAAAGTTTTTTGTGGTTCAGGTTGAGTTTGGGTCATTGACTAATGGATATTTTTGTCAGTCGGGTGGTGCAGATGGGCTCTTGAAACAGGTCGGGTGGCTATTGGTACTACACTGACCTGCTAGGGTTTAAAAAAAGAGAAGCTTTTGTTTTGGATATACTGAAAGTTGTGGTCTAAAAGGAACCAGTGCTGACTGTTCATAGAAAACAACAAATTAATAATATCCACCTTGATCTACGGCCAAAAAGGTTTTGTAGTGTGATATCACATACGGATGTCCATGTTTTAGTATAAGAAAATGTATATCTCCATACCTGGTCCGTTCCAGTATTTGTAGATAAACCCTTCAGTAGTACATAGACCTTACTGTACCTCCACAACAACAGACTCTCCAGTGCTCACAAATTCAAATAAGTCATGCGATCAAGAGAAACGGCTCCCTTTTAATGTGCCATTTAAATGCAAAGAATCATTCTGCCTCCTCTAGTTAGTTTTTCTACTCTGCATCATCAAAGCCAGCAGCGTTCAGGAAAGAAAAAGAAAAAAGAAAAAAAAAAAAAAGAACAGCAGAGCGGGGACAGGTGAGAGGGCAGAGGGTGGAGGCAAGAAACCATGAACGTTTTGAAGTTCTGCTCAGCAAATGAGCATCATGTTCAAATCCCAAAAGGGAAGTTTGAAGAGAGGAAAGCCTCAGAAGTCTGCTTAGCTTTACTGAACTTTGCTGAGCTCTGTGCATGTTGGACTGAATAGCAGTTATAGCTCCAAGGTGATTTATGCTGAATCAAAGCTGCCATTAACGCTGACTTTTTTTTTTTTTTGCAGTCAGCCGAATGATATTTGCATTCTGTCTCTGTTTGAAATGGTAGGGTTGAGTGTTTAAAGAAATCTAAAAGAAGACATCATCTTGCACGGATGATAGCACGGCAGCTGCTGTGTGTTTTTTAAATGTTTAGAAAGGTTTATTTTCCGCTAGAATATGTGTTCCCACGTACACTTCCTGCCTGTGGAAAATACACAAACATACCCTTTTTCATATTTATTTAAGCTGGTATACATATAACGATTCAGCTGTCTGCAGAAACACTAACACTAAATGAATGTACTGCCTTTTAAAGGATTCTTTCACTGCAGTGATAATTATCCTCATTTAATAGATTCTTATGTAGTTCATGTGGAGCAGTGGGGCGTGTTTTGCTTTGATTTACAGGTATGTCTACACTTTCTCAAGCTGAAAATGATTGTCCAAACAAAATGAGGCAATTAAGAAAATTGGTATTAACCAGGGGCTACCTATTGACTGTGTGCGCTTGATTAAATGTTGATTAAATTAACCAAGAACAACTTTTCATTTAGAAAACAAAATGCAAATGCTTATACAGATGATGCATAAAATCCATCAATTACACATGCATACTTTACTAAGATACATTTAATATTTATATGTTATATATTTATATTGTTTTATCCAGCATAATGTTTGAGAATTTAATTTGGACTAACCTTTCTAGATGTTGCCAGCTCTCAAAGGGACCCTGTGGTGATATCGAATTAAACATGGTCCATTTTTCAGGTGTCCACTGTGGGTTCAATTTAATTCAACTCCAATAAAGTCTCCGTCAAGCTCCTCTGAATCTGCTTCACGTGACCCAGCACAGCAGAAATCTGTTCAATTGCACTACCAAAAGAACAGCGGAACCACTATCTATCATGCACAGCAATCATGTCTGCCTTTCCACATAACTCCAGCCTTGGCTAGTCACATCCTGCATTGCAATACAGACAAGGCTGTCTGAGAGATTCAGAAGAAACACTCTTGTGAAGAAAAACTGCAAAGCTGAAGGGCATTACATGTTCCTTTTTGGCTGCAATGTTTCATGTCATTGGTATTCTACTGGCTGGTGGGCACAAATCAATACTATTGAGCTGCTAGTGCCCAATAAACTAAGCTGTTGTCTCAATCGCAGTCTCTTTAGCGTCTCTGAAAGAATTTAAAGCCTTTGGAAAAACTCGAGGTAAAGCGTATACTTGCAATGTTACTTCAGAGGTCCTCTTAGAAAACTCTGACCTTGCATATTCTTCCTGAGCTGCAGGATAAACCATAGGGTTGACAACCTTTTTGTTTTCATTGCAGTGTGAAAACATAAGACTTCACACTTGAGATGAACGGGTAAAGTAATATTTCCACAGCGTGTTCACTACAACTTGACAGCAAATCAATTAGATGTCCCTGTAATACATATAAACAATGTTAAATTAAGTCAAATACACATGGAAGCTTAACAGGCAGATGATATTTAACTCACTAGACTGAATCCAGTACAGATGAGCATATGTTCCAATCGCCATAAGTGTAAAATTTTGGTATTTTCGAGTACACAATATGAATTAAGTCTCTGCTGAATTTAAAAATTCATAGATATACATACAAAATACAAAAATAATCTAGATTTTTTTGTATTAATCTTGCAATGTTCTAGTGTCTTTTCCCATTTTTAAAACAGCAACAGCACGCATGGTCCTTGCTTTCATGGGGGCGGCAGTATAGCTCAGTCCGCAGGGTTTTTGGCCTGGGAGGGTGGCCGCAGGGTGGCCCGGTTCAAGTCCAGCATGGACCAAAGTATGGAGGATAGACTGGTAGCTGGAGAGGTGCCAGTTCACCTCCTGGGCACTGCTGAGGTGGCCTAACTGCTCCCAGGGTGCCGCTATGTGGCTCCCCATCTTTCCACATTTGTATGTCTATGAGCCCCTTGTGTGTGTGTGTGTGTGTGTGTGTGTGTGTGTGTGTGTGTGTGTATTTTAGACATAACTTTATATGTATATTAAACAAGGGTTATTTAATATTTGGAAGAAAAAGATCATGTTATTACAAGTAATGGTGAGACTTACAGAGGAAGAGATGTCAGTGTAGCACTTGCTACTAGTCCCTAACTATCCTATGGTTTATGTATGACCCCTATAAGGAGGGCTCACAACAGGTTCCTCTGATGAGGAGATCTCACACAGCTATATATCAGACCTTCACATCTTATCCAGCAGCATCAGAGAGAAACATCTAAGTCACCCGAGCATGTGCTCATCCCGGCTGAAATTGACCTTCTCTAATGGATTAAAAGAAGATGAAGAGCGGCTTTGTGCCATTGCCGGGCCCCCGAAGAACACCAGGAAGTGTAATCAGCAATGACCCATGCTAGTCTCCTCCAATCCCATGGAGTTCCCTAGCATGCCGTGCATGCCCCGGGGGAGCTGTGCCTGGAACAGCGGAACAAGCACTTGATAACTGTGAATGAATTATGAAATCCCGGACATCTGTCTGCTCCTTCCACAAATTGCGGCAATATACCCAAGCCAGCAGCCTATAACCAGCACCCATCCTATTTTGATTTTCCTGTCAGACATATGTTTGCACACCATTTCTTTAAACAGCTCTATTTTAAATAAACATACATGTAAAATGTCAGATTGGATGCAGGCCACCTGTGTGGATGCGTGATGGCAAACCTAAATAGAAAAGCAGCAAGAGATCGGATGTGGGAAAACAAGCTGTCAGTAGGTTGATGATTGGAACGTAATAAGATTGTTTGGCATAAATCACTGAGGGAACCTGGTGAGAGCGCACACGTCGGCTGTAAGTCCATTTCGACATCCATCAGCGGTCAACCAGAGGGGAAATCAAGCATGTTAAGACTTTCTTTAAGACATATGAGTGAGCGACTGCTGTGATTACTGCTGAGAATAGCCAGATTTCACTGCGAGTCAGCAATGTGCGTGTCTCATCATTATTCGACAGCTTCTTCTTCTTTGGTTTTACCCAGCAGATCTTGTTTGAAGTATTTGGTGCGTCATTTTCTATATTTACTACACTTACTGTTGTAATGGGAGGGAGAAAGATGTTGCTGTAGTTCCTTCTTGTGAGGTACATGCTCAGAGGAGTAGTGCATAATGCATCGCAAAAGCTGGAACAATGAGTTGTTTTTTTTAACTTATTGTTTCAGCCATTTTTTCGAACAAAAGTGCCAAATATTGCCTGATTTCAGCTATTCAAATATATGGATTAGCTGCTTGTCTTTGTCACATTGTCATATCATATAACAGAGTTGTCAAACTTCTTGATGTCAAGGACCTCCACAACAAATGCAAATTAGACCACAGACCGTCAATTTGATAGGATGTTGTCTCTTACTCTTTTATTTTTTAGGTTTGAAAATCAAAAAGGCTTCACAGTAAATTAAAGATCAAAGTGGGATCACTATAAATATATAAACTGCCATCAATCAAAACAGCTGACCCTATTTCTTCCCCTGTTCTAAACTTCTAAAAAAATCTGCTAAAAAAAAGTTAAAAAGTTTTATTCCTACTTTTGCTGAGGACTCCCTACAACCTTCTCACTGACCCCTGTTGTTGTTCCATGGACACCACTGCCATATGACTGTACAACTGTTGGACTGATGGATCAAAGCAAGGGAACTATAAATGATTAATCAATTAAGTGAGAAAATAAACTGTTAACACATATAACACGTTATCTTCTAAGGCTTTTATAATGAATCAAACAGTTGTGCAGCAGACACAGAGCGACATTAACATTAATTTATTCACAGTTTGTTCCACTATGTTCTAGCTAGTCGCTAAACCGAAACAAGGAGCTAAACCAGACTAAATAATTTCTATAGCGCTGAAAGATAAGTGCAGAGTTGGGTTTATAATTCTTTGTGGTGTCATCCCTGAGAGGCTTTTTTTTTTTTTGGAATACATTACACAAAGTCATTGGATCCACTGTTAATGTAAAAATATTGATTAGTGCAGCTTTAAGAAGTGATATGACTGTCTGCTCAACAAAGCCACAAACAAACAAAGTTGTTCATCATTGGGTCAAGTCACCTTCAGTTCTGAGTTTAGACTGCAGAGACAGACAGAAAGGCTCCATCGTCTACGTAATCTAATGTTCTGCTGCCTGTCTATGAACTTTTGGGATTTTTTTTCTTCACAAGTAAACAGTTGACAAGAAAAGTGCAAAATTGATTTGTTTTTGTTGACACTGTCAGAGAGGTAATAATTGTACTTCACGTTTATTAATGAAGTTGTAGTTTGCACTGGTGATGAACTGGACTGCATTATATTGAGAGGTGTTTCTAATATGTGCAGAGGGCTATAGCCTGTAATTCACTTTAGAACAACACCACCTGCTATGCATCGGAGGACCACATAGTCAACTTTATATTGTGCATACAGCAAAACAAAGCCCCCAAAACACTGTGTATTTGCCAAACAACTTGGCACAAGGTGATGAAGTTCATAGCCTCCCTAAGGCAACATATCCAGCAGTCCCTGTGACTTTCTGTTCCAGCTGCATGGCCAAATGTGTTTTTTTTTTCTGTTCAGCAGCAGTCAAGAGTTTACTGCTTATAAATCAAAAGCAAGTCAGGAGGCAAAATCCGATCGCAGAGTGCATCTCTGGAGATGTGTCTGAGATGCATTGTGATGCTAGGCGAGGGAGGGGTGGACTGCGATCAGTCCCAGCAGGGTTGAGACAGAATCTGGATAACTCTTGATACAAGTTTCTGAATCTGAACAGGGTCTAATGGACAGATCCAAATCTGTGCTGAACACTATCCTCCTCCTTATCATTTCTCCTGTGATATGTTTAAAGTTCTCAGTCTTCTTTATCTTCTTGTTGTCTATTAAAAACTAACTTTGAGCAGAGTGACAATATCAGAGATGGTCATCTTATGAACGGATACTGGGAATTAATTTTAATTTTCTGGACTAGAGTATATGTCTGTGAAGTGATCTTTGTCGGGGATAACCTAAATTAAAAAGATTCATTATTAGCAGACTACACTCCTATTAAAAATCATTCATACTGCAGAAGTTGGCTGCAGAGGCTGGCTTTATAAATGTTCTCAAAATCTAACTTTTCAAAGTAACTTTGACAGCGCTGACATTGATAATGAAGTAAGGTAGCCCATTTTCTTTGGACCCCCCTCCCATTAACAACCACACAATTATCTTGCCTTGCTTTCACTGAAATTATTCTGGACGTGATGTTTGGACTCGCAGTTCCTGTCTGTGGTAATTGACAGACTTCTGCACAAGCAAGTCCTAGCCAGTTTGCAGTGAATTTGTTTTCATTAAATGTGTCATTATTTTATTTTGAACATCCACTGAGCTCACATAATGAACCATCTGAAAACAGCACAGCACATAAAAGCTGCGGCAAGCCCGCCTTATAGTAGACTGCTGGGTTATTCTGTGATGTGTTTTTGTACAAAAAACAGCATTGTTTATTTATAACTCTATTTCTAGACTAGATAAATATATTCAGACACTTGAAGTGTTTCTGGTTCATGTTTGTTTTTTTGTTGTTGTTGTTTTTTTTTTTACAAGATATATATTCCTAAATACCTGCAGCAGGAAACTGACTAAGACCGTGGATTTATGACTGTCTGGCTATCAAACTTTTCCTAAAAATGACATCTCGGTGGTTACTGTACCCACACATGTTCCCTTGGTAATACTTCCTGTTCCATTAGTACATATTCCTCAAATCATGACTCATGAGCCTAAGGGCTCTTTATGTGCACTGACGTATGGCACAAAGTGGTAAGTTCGTTGAAAGCCAGGCAACCATGTAATAGTCGAAGTTTTAGAAGGTTTTTAAAAGTGGTGTTGTATATATCTATATATGTATGTACAGATTTGTACATTCATAGAAGGTGAAGGCTGTGTCTAAAGGTCTTCCTCTAAAATTGCATAATGCTCCAACCTCAACCATCAAAGTAGGGTACATTGTATGTAGCCTGAGAAGCAAAACCCAGGACAAAAAACGGCCTCAAAGCATTCACTGCACCACTCATTGTTGCACCTTGTGCTTTACATTTTAATAACTAAAGACAGAGTCTATCAAAATCAACTTATTTCCTCTGGACTGTGGTGGTTGGACAGAGAGAGAATACTATTTAGGGTGATTATAGAAAGAAAATCAACCTCAAACTCTAAAAGTGAAGGCTGCTGTCAATATTTATTTACAACATTGTACGTCTTCACTCCAGTAATGAACTGCAAATCAATCATGGTTGACAGTTTGCTGCTATTGAAAGAGACAACAGTGACCACTGTGATTGGCCGTGCTTGGACATTTTAACATCCAAATGTCCGCTGACGTCCTCAACACAATTATTGTCTTTCAGAGGCTTTTAAAAATGTAGTGCTAACTTACGTTCATCTCAAGAGATCAATATATGGGTACCCATGAGGCTTTTACAGACATGCACACTTTATGCTAATGCTAATCCCATGTAGTTTCTCGCATATAGTATATGATATAGTTATTTTCGTCTTGGGTATTTGAATATTTCTGCATACTGAGGTCCCTAAACAGTACTGGAATTGCATAAATTGGGTATAACTGGAAAGCTGAGACTCTTGTGGATTCAATGAGCTCAATAGTATGTGTGATGGTGTTCGTCCCCAAACTAGTCTCTTTTGTAGTGAAACTTGAACTTGACCTTACTGTATAAAATTACCTGTTGTGACCCCTGGGATAATCACAACCTCATGAAACTGTACGACCTCAAACTAGAGATGTGGGGCACTCAGAGGATGTATGGCTTTCTGCATGTTGGCAATAAGGGGGTTTTTA
The DNA here is from genome assembly GCA_033000465.1 of Sciaenops ocellatus. Lineage (NCBI taxonomy): Eukaryota > Metazoa > Chordata > Actinopteri > Sciaenidae > Sciaenops > Sciaenops ocellatus. The sequence goes on from CP136873.1 coordinate 16,729,682, forward strand.
AGCAATTTTCAGAAGAGAAGTGCTTCCCATGCAATCATGCAGTTCTTACAGAAATCTCCAAATGTCAAAAGATTTTGATAATGAATAATAGTATGAAATCTTTGATGGTGTCCTCATGGGACATTCATGGTATTTTGGAGGGACCTTTTGCCATTTTGACCTAGATTAGCACCCAAAATCTACCAACAAAAAGATATTTATCCAACGTGCCTGATTTTTCCATTTAGAACAGATGTTCATTTTCACCTGCTACTTTTCTTGCATGAGAGCTGTGAAATGTGAGCAACCAGCCACTTAATGACAAAGGATTATATGATTCCAGTAAATTCTTGTTCGATGTTTTACCATGTACTCTGAAGTCTGAAGTTGGGTGTCATGTTATAAGACCACCAAGGTGGTATATTCTGGCCTTAACTGTGACACATGAATTGTACCTCGTAGAAGATCCGGGGTCGGGTGTGGCCAGTTGTAGGTCCTGATGAGCTGCCAGTCAAAGTCATCATCTTGGCCTTGTCGGTACTCACACAAGCCAGGGTCAGAGTCCTCATCAAAGGTACAGCCAGCTGCAACAAGAAAAAAGCAAAATGTGTTAAAAGTGAAACAGAAGAAATATAGAACTTGTAGCTAAACTGTCTTTGCTGAATCCTGCCAGGAGAAAACTGGAAGGAAGAGAAATCGAGAAATCACCACAGGCTCAATGTGTATGTGTGTTAATACATAAACTACTGGAAAATCTTTGCAGCTATAAGCTAAATTACAGCTAATGGTTGGCACCAGGCGGTCAGCGTGTACTGCCTATGCCATCTATTCCCTTAAAATCCACCACCATTTGGTGCAATTAGCCCTGTGCTGTGAAAATGACACAGCAGCCATAGGTCATCCAGATTGCCAGAAATAATAGGCAGCAGTACCAGAGCAGCGAGGGGGTGGGGGGTTCTTTAACTGATAGAGGACAACAACAGCCTGGCTCTTAGACTGCAAAGGTGACTCAACCCCGTCTAGTCTCTAATGGTTACATTCACTATTCTGCCATTATCACACAACCACAGGCTTTTAAAGCCACCAGCTTGTCAAAGTAGGGGGGCTAAAATGGTGTGTTCTTGTTTAATTGGTCAGAAAACACAGGTCCACTACAGAAAATCTAAAAAAAAAAAAAAAAGAGTAGTCTGGATTTGGGAAAACCAATTTATGATCATGCATGGATATACTTGACTTCATCCATAGTGTAATGTTTCCCATTGATGTGCATGGTTTAGACAAAATAAGCCTTTTAGTGCTGGAGCTACCTATTATTTTCTTCACTGGTTAATCTTTTGAAATTTTGACAAATGCATCAATTGTTCTGTTTATAAAATGTCAGAAATGGTGAAGAGTACCCATCGCAATTTTCCAAAGCTCCCTTCAAATTTCTTGTCTTGTACAAATATCTGTCCAAACTCCAAAATATATGCTTGAAAAAAATGAATCGATTCTCAAAATTGTTGGTTACGTTTCTGTGGGTTGGCTAATTGGTTAACCACTAAAAACAACAAGTTATTGCTCAGACCTTGAAAGTGGTTGCCAACATAACGAGGGAGAAAACATTTTAAAATATCAACAGATGCAACTCATATCACTAATTGCATTGTTGGACCAGCGGATCATTAATGTCATTGATTCCACCTGTGACTTTCCTAATACAAGTCAAAATGTCTGCTTTGAAAAAACTCTTCGAGCGCTAATTAATTTGGAAGTTATAAAGAAAACAGAGCTCAAGCTCTGACGCAGCGAGGATATCAAGATTCAGGTTTACAAGATTTATTCAGAAAGCAATACGGCATTCAAAAAACATGAACATGGTTTAAACAGGCACAAAATGTAAAATGGGCAATGCTCATCGATCAAACATGCCAGTATCAGTTAAATTATGAAGGAGGTGCTTGCAAAAAGGCTGAGATTGGGAACCACCGTCTTGGAACATGCCAATATTGCTAGAAATATGTCCAGTAAAACAATAACCATCCAGCAGTCAGACAACAACAACATGTTTTTAGCAAATCTCCTGGAATAGAGAGCAAAGACTAACAGTAAAATTGCAATCAAAATTGTCTTTTGTAAACATCCATCACAGCTTAAAGCTTCCTGGTTCAACTTTGACACACTGTACGCTGCCCAGGTTGTGTGTTTTCCATTTTACCTTCAAAATGAGTACGAGAACTTATCGGACTGAACTGTTTTCTTGTTTACAAACTGTCTCAAAGCTCATTTTTATTACCATATTGGACCTATTTAAGGAAGTCACCACATTCCACAACCACAAAACCTTGTTGTGTGTCTTTGTACAGTAGGCAGTGAGGCCCAGTCCCAAGAAACACTCTGCTCCAGCAGCATCAATAGTTTTTACAGCCTAATTCTTGATCGTCTCATTTGTGGTCTAATAAACACCACATTAATTAAATTCATTGCCCCATATCGCTATTGTCCAAACAAAGTTACTGAATCTATCATGCCATTGAGCACAATGGCAGTGGTGCAGCTCATTGGCAGGCCTCTGCAGTGTATGCCAATCAGAAGAAAGTTTAAAGAGACACTTTGTAGAAGTTCAACTGACGGGCTGCTTGAATAAAAAACATAAGGATGTTTTGTGAATCATGCAAAGCTACTCTAGTGGAGTCTCAGACCAAGAATGCAGAGCTGGAAATGAGCATAACAGGTTCACTTTGATAGTTATAGCACTAATATCCTTTTGCTTTCACTGCTTTTGTAGAGTTTGACCGTACATCTGACTCCAAATGCCCTGATCCCCCTACGCTCCCAGGACCCTCTTCACTAACAGATCGTATTAAGGCTTGGCAGCAGTGCTGCTGGTGTTAAAGAGCTATTCTGACTCAGTGCCAGCTTCTACTTAATAGTATCCCGTTTGGCCTACTCCCCCAATGTTGCTTTTTGTGTTTTGTTCTGAGGCTCCATATGTTTTCTTTATTAATGTATACGTTTTATCTGCAGAAATATTGTATCTTGCAATAAACTACTACAACTGCTAATTCTGGACCACAGCTTTTCACCATTACTGCTGACAAACAAATATCATCACCCCGCCACCAGTGAACGTCCCCACCGCCCCGGCCCTCTTCCCCTACGCCTGCAGCCAACCGAGTGTTTCCGGGTGTGTAAGCAGATCAGAGTTTTAATTGCCTCCTGTGTGAGGAGCTGCTTGTTGTGCTGCGCCATGCCCGGTTATGTGAGGATGAGAGGGCTGAGTGGTGGAGCAGGCCCCGCGGTGAAGGCCTGCCTTTCATCGAGAGCCCTCTAGTTCCGGGAAGAAATGTCACCATCAGACACGTTCCACTGATTCCCCTCATTAAGACTCATCCTTCCCAGCCTCCTTTGCTTTTAACGCACACGTTCCTCTCAGTGCCCAAATGAGCTTCTCTGGCAGCAGGAGGGCAAGCCCATGTAATTAGAAAAGCCACGTGCATTCGTCTGAATTCCTACTTGTGTGTGTGCGCGCATTTCTTTGAATATGCACACAGGAAGTGTGTGCGTCGTTAGAGGAGGTTGTTTGCTGTTTTTTGATGCTTACTTAAAAATGAATGAAATTATAATGAATCCGTCAATGTCACACAGGCTAAAGCTCTAACGACTGTGGGAATGAATTATTCGTGTTCGCAGCAGCAACAGGGAATCTGGCCAACGTGGGACTAAGATTGCTCAAATTTCCACATAATAATAATTTGAATGTGAGAGAAAGCAGCTTTGAGAATGCTAATTGCTTATCAGACGCGATAGTGCAGCGCCGTTCGGCACAGTCCCCGAGCAACACGCTGCCACGCAGAGCAGCAATAACACCTAGAGACACGGACGGCGGCGCCCAAGATAACTTTAGTGAGCCACTGTCACAGTTGACAGGCTTTTCAGGAAGAGAACAAAGAGAGAGAAATAAATAAATGTGCAAGAACGAGGCGCGCCTCTCTTTGAAAGGTAGGAGAGGTAATTTGCCGAACAAGCCCCGAGCTTGTCGTTAGATACCATGCCTGGAATGCGTTATCTATGTTTGGCTTGTCCTCCCGTCGCAACTCTTTCTTGTACCTGGCAAAGAAAATATTATTTAGTGAGAAATTACAGTGAGTCCCACCTAACTTACTAACCTACTGTACAACGTAATACATAAAACTTCTATCCATATTCAATTCCAGAGGTTCATATCCAAGTCACTTTATGGGTTTGACCCAAAATCTTCCACATAAGCAAGCAATAAAATATTTTTCTCATTACTAATTTTAAAAGAGACTTTTGATCAGAGTAATCCTTTATGTGGTATTGGGGGGGATTTTACTTAACAGCCCGAAAAGCCTTCAAGAGGCAGCTAAGAATCTCATTAATACGGCTTTCAGTGACAGTCTAAATACTGTTTCAGAGGCTTCCCCACGATATGTCAGAAATCTGAAGGGAAAACACAGTATTAGTCTTTTTTTTTTTTTTTTACTTTCTTTTTACTCAAACGGTCAAGCTTAAACGAAAAGGATGACATTATTCTAGTTTCTTCATTGTAAACAAATCTCAAGCCCACTCTGTCCTACCTCTTAAATATACTGGATATCAGTATTTTCAGCAGCCATTACACTACAACAGCCTTAGAACAAATTACTTTGAGCAAAAGCATAAAAAATAGATTTCAACAAGTAATTCAAATGCCTGATTTGCCTTGGATTCAAGCAATTAAAGGGTTGGAAGAGCCTTTTTTTTAAATTACTTTTCTGGCTTTTTACATTCATTTGACAGTTTAAAGTGGAGATAGAAAGAAACAGGACATGAGGTATGACATGCATAAGCCAGAATCAAACGAAAGATTTTTCAATTTCACTGTATTGTGGTGAAGGCAAACATCTTAAAACCAACCCTTGGATGTGTGCACCAGCCCTTTGACAGATCTCTTTCGAAACCAGTCAGGAGTATAATACCCTTTAGTGTCCATAGAAGGAGTTAATTGAATCCTATTAGCTGTGTTTGTGTAGTATCAAAGTCAGGAAGTCGCACAAAGAGCATAACTCTGCTGCACAAAGTGGCTGCAAGGCAGCCAGAAGAGGCCCTGGAGGGAGATTAATGGGAGAAGGTGTAGACCAGCTTGAAGTGCTAGTGATGGACCCCAGGTACGACTGTCCAACCTAGCCTTCCTCTACAGTGGATACCGCGACCCTGACTAATAGTCCGCACAGCGGGCACATCATAAATATGTTGTGATGGAGAGGGAGGAAAACACAAGCCTCTTACAGAGCATTTATCCTGGAGAGGGAGAAATAAATTAGAGGGGGTGAGACAGAAAGCGTGGGCCGGGTGAAGAGCTCTCAAAGTGAAGAAGGAGAAAGGGAAGAGCAAAGCTAAAGAGGGGCGGGGATAATGAAAACAAATCACAGATAGTGTATAACAAGAGGATCTGTGGAAAACAAGATTTTTTTTCTCTGCTTACAAAGGCTGTAAAGTATAAAACACTAAGAGGTAATCAAAGACCTCCGGGATGAGGACAGGTTTCTATTGATCACACTGATCCGGTGGCGTTCTCAGATGGGCTTAAATCATCTATATACAGATTTAACAAGGACACTCATTTGCTATTACTCTTACAAGGATAACAGTGATTACATAGTGCAGGGCAGAGTGGCAACTGAGTCTCACAGATATAAATCCAAGTATGGATGGCTGCCAGTCCGAAAGATTGCCCTTCACTGCTCATCTGAAGAAAATGAACTGTAAATGCTCCCGAAACCTCCATTAAAAAAAGATACCATTGAACTTCCTCCTTCATGATCCAGCTGATTTTAATCTCTGGTGTTTCAAGGAAAAGTTCAGGTTTCCTGTGTGTGAGTTTCTATTTTTAATGCAGATTCTTCCTTCAGCCATCAGCTTGACTGGGTGAAACCTGACCAAAAAAATCTCATCCTGTGCTGATAAGGCGGCTCGATCTGTTAAGCTCATTTCCCAGTGCATTAAAGCAAATTCCACAGGCAAACCGCCTAATATTGTGTAACCAGCAGCAGAGCTCTGCTGGCACTCCTTTAATCAGAGCCTCTCAGATACAGCAGCTCTGTTGGGACTAAGGATCCAGGATGTTCTGCCGCTTCTCTTGTTTGGTTTGAGATAAAGCTCTGCTGCTGCGTGATTTGCATTTGAGCGTGTGCAGGCAATGCATCAGACCTGACAAGTTTACTTACGGAGGGAGAGGAGGGAGGGACGGGGATGAGAGAGAAAGAGAGAGAGAGAGAGAGAGAGAGAGAGAGACGCAGCTGTACAGCTCATCAATAGTGAGCCAGCAGAAGAACACAACTTCCTCATAGACCATTAATAACAAGCCCCTGCATTTTCAGACGTCTCACCGAGGAGGAGGAGAGGAAACGGTGCGAGAGAGGCAGCGGGGTCAAGAAAAAGAAGAATGGGTAAAAGAGTAGAGTATGTAAGTTTTATTAGAGGGAAACAACACTCTCGGTAGGGTGTAGGGTTCCAATATAGGATTTTGATTGACAATGCCGAAAGCAATATGCAGTATTCAGACCAAAGTCACTGAGACCCAATATTTTGAAGTCTATAAATTGACCTTTTTCAAACCATAAAAATATTCAGAGATTTTATTCTTTCCGTCGTGAAATTGCATTCAGATCATTATTATACCGACCAGATCTGAAAGACAGACATCAGATGTTTTACTCGTTAGCTGTGGTTCGTTCTGTCTTTCTACTATTATTGGCTCATTGCTACGTTACTGTCATGTGTTAAGCTCACAGTCTTTGAACAATATGACGTTTGCATTCAAGCAAAAACCAGAAGAACAGTCAATAGATGTGAGGCTCATTCACGGGTTTCCTGTGCATCACTGATGTTTGCCTTATGAGTGCTCATTCATTTTTTTCTGTTCTTTGTTGCTCTTTTATTAATAGATTATCTATTTATATTTCTCTTTTCTGTGTTTTGTTTGTCTGACACAGACACAAAAACAAACTAAAGTGTTACAGATGACCGAAATCATTTGATTAGCTTTCTGATGTTTGATGACAATGATTGAACCCTGTGATGGACTAATGAAGACACGAGTGCTAATGCAACATGGGCACTTCTCTCTGCTGTTCTCTTCACTGACAGGTCTACAGATGAGTGGACAAGGGACAAGTATTGAAATGCAAATGTATGATTAAGGGAAGTATCCAGTGGCAGCAATCATTGTGAGCTATTATGATGTTCCAGGAACACAGGGATGGTTCTCAACCCGACACATTGTTGGAGCCTGTTCTCCTAAGCCCGTGCAACCGCACTGCCTGCACTGCACCGCAGATTTTGGATTAGCATATCAGAGGTATGATGTTGAAGTAGTGAAATTCAAACACAGGTCTGAGCCAGCAGTCTCTAAATGAAAACATACATGTTGCAGAATGCATCAGTTGATTTGATCGAGACTGCCGACTGTGGTAACCTGCGTGAGTAAACACACTGCTCACATATATATATACGCAGAGATCGATCAAAATGTAGTTGGCGGAGCCACAGCTGCAGTCATTTATCATCATTTATCATGATATGGGGATTTGACTGGAGATATCCAAGCATGTTATGACTGATAGACTCAGCCGCTGTGCTCTTGTGACCTTTACAAGATGTCGAGTAAATGATCTGGTAATGGCTACAAGGCTGTCCAACCTGAGACAGACCTGGCCATAAGTCTCCATTAAAGGAGTATGAACTTTGTCTCATCTATCTATCTATCTATCTATCTATCTATCTATCTATCTATAAACGTAATTTTACTCCAACTGCATGGTGTACTTATCTTGCTCAAGTTGGGAGTGTATGGCAAGATTGGCACCGCAGGGCAAATGCTCTTGTGTGAAATTGTTTCATTAGCGGTTCGCGATGGCTCCAGTCCCTAACTGCAACTCGGTAAAATCCCAGTAGCCGGGTCTGGCCGAGACCAGGCCAATAACGCTCTTTAACTTAATCTGTCTGTATCTTTAAGAGAGTAACGGATAGCTGTTTACTGCCCCGTAGCACGGAGTCACCACAGTCTACATGCAGGGGTGTGTAGGGTTGTTCATACATGCAGATGAATTAGTTGCACCACAGAACTGGATCAGAATTTGCTACAGTTCCTATTTGAGGTTGATGAAGTTCATTGATTACCTAATGTGCTTTAAATCTTTAAATTGGATCGGTTCCCTATTTAGGAAATGAAGAAAAACCAGTGTTTCCACAGTTCTGTTCCAGAAGTGTCAGTCTAAACTGACCCGACACTGCAGCACAGATGAGCTGGTCCGTGTACAGCGAGATTAAAGGGGTGGCTGCATGATATACCAGCAAGCGAGATGGAAAAATAGATAGATACCGGCAGAGAGAAAAGGTTCTGGCTAAGATATACTTCACCCTTTGTCAGCAAGGAGACGGTGGATAAATTCTCCGCCAGCAGTTTATTTAGGTAGAAAAAGTGAGTCACAAAGCAGCCACTGCAGACAAAGCAGATACTTTTCATTAGGACAGGCTCTCTCCTTTCATTTCTCATTTAATCCAACCCCCCCCCCCCCCACACACACACACACACACACACACACACACACACACACACACACACACACATCCACAGAGACATCAATTACAGGGCTCCATCTCCCGCAATCTGAAGCTGTGCTTCAAAATCGGAACTGCTTAGCCAGTTAATGCTATTGTTAGACATGTCATGAAGAGAGGGCCGCATGAATAGAGGTTGATGAATAAAAACAGACCTTGTCCGATGAGGCTCAAATCACACTAATTAAGAAGATGGAGGGTTTTGCTTCAGCACCTGCATTACAGCACTGGTCCTCTTCCCTGATGGAGAATAGGGGGGGGGGGGGGGGGGGGGGGGGAAATGACAGATACACTCAACTACTGCTACATATGAAAATTTAATCAAGAGTGCTGGAGGAGACACTTTTCCCTTCATGTGGAAAGCCGCTTTAAGTGGTTATGTCAAGTCTTTTTTGTCCCCTGCAACAGAGGAATATTCATTTCATGACTGACCTAAATGCATTAGTTGAAAGCTTTATATCTTCGTTTGCTGGTGATGTATTCATTTTGGAAAATATTACTGTCTCCACACTTAAGTTCTTGCCAATTAGAAGCAACATATTAATGAACGGTCTTTAAAAACACGAGGCTCGAGCTTAAGTCAAAACACATCCGATCCTTAAAATACAGAAGCCTCAAACACAGCCTGCATCTATCTGCCTGATGTTAGTCGCAGTTATGGTAATGGTGTGCATAGATTTACACAACATGCATGATTGCGTGATGTCACGACAACAAACCCAACCCCCCCCCCGGCGGCTTTGATGTCGATTTCCATACAATCAAATGGTAAAAATGAAACGGTCAGAATCGCTCCGAGCAGACTGAACTCAGTCATGTGAAACCACAAATGAGGAAACAACTCTACTGCAGCAAGACTGATAGTGATGGTTATTTATTGGCCACTTTCTTCTTCATGTTGGCTGCAGAATACATTATGCACTCAGTCCTGGAACCGCGGGTGGTCGGCCACAAGGACGGAACACACCATAAGCTATTCGTAAAGTCGATTTATTTTTTACATATTGTATACAAAAATAATAAACTAGGGAAGAGAATGTGCTCAGAATACCAAGCAATGAGATGCAGAAGTTCAGATGACAACAGTCTCTCTGCTCCTCTGTCCCCAGAGCTCCACAGGCCCCAACGTCGCTCCTGCAGCTCGTCCCCCGGGTTCTCCAAGCAGCTGCAGGGTCCTGACCTCCATTACTGAGACAGGGCTCTGACTGCACAGCCTCCCTGCCGCCCTTATCCCAACTAGCACATGGCTAGACAATACACTTTAGCCCACCTTCCCATTCATGCAAACAGTGTGCAGTTTTTTTATTTTTTTTATTTTTTTTAATCAAGCTGGACCAGGTCCGCAGAGCATTCAAACTTATTTCTGAGAGGATCCTGCATTTTAGTATTACAAAACCTTAATTTTATTTGAGTTAGTTGCAGTTCTTTGAGGTGGTCAGAGGTGGAGGGCATATTCAGATTCTTCAATCAAGTATAAGTAGCAATATAAAAGTACTACAATTAAGTAAAAATTTGCCATTGAAAATGTCACTTAAAGTAAAATATCACCAAAATGTTCCCTTCATAACAGAGAACATCAGACCTTGTGAGTAGGTTGGCACTGTTATTACTAATGCACTGATTTGTAAATAGTATTTTAACGTTGTACCTCGAGGTGAAGCAAATTGCGGCTAATGATTATTGTCACAACCGGCCTCTGATCTGCAAATTCTTTTCTCAATGAATCATTTAACATTCAACAGTCCAAGGTGATGTCCTCAAATATCTTTTATTTGTCCAAATAACAGTCCACAGCCCAAATATATTACATTTTTTTTACAATGTTGGGACTGAAAGTAGCAAATTCTCCCATCTAAGAATCTGAAACAATCACGTATTTGGTATTTTTGCTTCAAAATTGACATTTAACATTCAAAATATTTGAAAATATTTTGCAAAATAGTCACTGCAACTCTACTTTAATTTTTTAAAATACTTTTATCTAGTTTAGTCTGCCCAAGCAGTGGATCATATTTTAAAAGCTGATCACATCTCTTGATTGGAAAATCAAGTAAATCTGTAAAATAATTAGAAAAGCTGTCAACTATCTGTACATAAAACATCTAAAATTGCATGAAATGTAAGTACCTCACCTTTTTACTTAAGTAGAGTGAAATATATTTGATACTGGGTATGGAACACCAATATCTAATTTATTGGTCATATACTGAAATTCAGGGGTTGTTGGGGGATTTATGTTTTGAGCACCTTGTTCTCTTCAGTACCACCTGCTGCTGTCGTTAGGTTTAATGCACTGAGCGCACGCACAAACGCTGCCACTCTGAGGGCCAACTGTCAAAAAGTTAAGCAAAATACACGAGCCCTAAAAAAGCAGATGTTACTACAATGGCACTTAAAAATCTGCACGCGCGCACAAACAATATGCTAAACTCACATAATAGAGTGCTGTAACCACGGCGATGAGAGCTGCTTTTTGAAAGAGATCAGCGCTCCTCGGAGAGAGTCGCGCTGTCGTTGCCTCGACTTAATTACAGCTCACACCTCCCCTCTCGCTCTGCTGTGGAGAGAAGAGAGGGCTTTGATTCAGATGCCCTGTGGAACACTTGATCCTTTCCTTCCGGTGGCATCGTTTACTTCCCTTTTCAAAGCCATTCTGTCTTCTGCTCTCAATTTTTATTCTTGATTTTTCACTCACTTGTGTGCCGAGGATGCATCATGCATATTTTTTCATATCAGCACAAGGTTACACCATTCAGCTTCACATATGAGGACTGTAAGACATGGAAGTAATATGCAGCAAGAGGCTTTACGTCACATTGTAAGCAGCACTATATATATTTAAATGAGACGTTGTAATAAGAGGCTTAGCTGGGAGACTGCTGTCCATTATTATGATAAAAAAATGTTACCCAAATGTCCACGATGTAGACATAATTGCCCCTCAATCTTTTAGCAGACTTTTTGTGAGCTGCTTAATTCCTGCACACGATGAAATTATGCCTGCAGTTATTTGGAGTAACTTCAATTTCTATGAAGAAAGGAAGGAAGGAAAGAGAGCGGGTAGAGGTAGTAAAGTGTTTGTAATGTTCAAAAATGCCTCTAAATGTTACCCTTTGAATGAATAATCATACATCTTCTATTATTAAAAAGCTACATCTGTAACTGCTGAGCTAAATAAGAAACAAATGTTGCTCAATCAGGCTGCTGTCTGAGCATATGCCCTTCTTTCATTCGGCTAAAGGACAGCGTGACATTGACAAGTGACAATTATGGAATAATGGTTCGGTGGAACAATAGCGACATAGAAAAGAGTCGACAATATGACATGCCGCAAGGTTGCATAAGCGAAAGTGAGTGAAATGAATTGAAAGTGCAGTTTACTGGTCAACAAAGTGGAGATATTTCACTGAGTTGACATAAAGAGATGTCTAGTACAACAGCAGCCTCACAGCAGAGTAACAACTGGGCAGGGTTCAAAGGTCAGAGCTGTAAGATCTGAGCGCAAAAGGAAGTAGAAAATCTATCAGAGAGAGAAATAAGGAAGTGTGCATGTTTCCAGGACAACGTGCCCTGAATGACAAGTGGTCAGGACATGATCGACACAGGGTCAGCCAAAAACAAAACCGCCCCCGCTGTCATAGGTGTGATGGTTCAATGACCCGACACCATTCCTACAACTGGTAAATGTCAAATCCACTCAAACAGGACGGTAGTGACTGATGTAATAAGTGTCAGATAACACAATATTTCATCAGAATGTGATACAGCATCCGCTAGTGTGTGCCGGTGTGTCTCAGTATAAAGGCTTCCAAACGTTTCTGCCAGTACGACCGAGGAGACAAGTTCATCGGGGTGTTGTGCTTCACACAGAGCATACAAATAACTATTACCCCGTCTTGCATACTTATATGTATTGTATGTATATATAAATACATGTAATTTACTTGCCTTGTTAACAATAGTGCTCATTGGCTTCATTATAGCTTGTCTCTGTGAGGCTTTAAATGAGACATTTATTCTTCCCAGCTGTGCATGTTAATTTAAAAATGCATCTATTTTAAACCTAAAGAAATACCACAAAGATCTCTTTCAGGTATTTGTCTCACTGGATCCATTCAGTCCACCACAGATGGTGTATTGTACCAGTAAAAAAAAAAATACCAGTGAAAATAGCAGCTGATTTCACTGTAAATACACCATGAAATCAATAGATAGTAGCCTACAGTGGTGCTCCTTTGAGTCCACTATGTAGACTGTTCAGGAGAAGTGTTGTTTTGCAGCCATGCTTTGGCTCCAACAAGAATAAAAAACACACACAACAGCAATAATCAAGATGTTTGCCTACAGAAACTCAGACATTCTTTTTCACAGTGAGCAGTGTAATTGAGAAGAATTATAATTTGTAACATGTTTGGAAGACAAAGAAAAAAAACTTGAAGCTTTCTGAACCCTTTGGTATCTTTTCATAAAAAGCAACACGTTGCTTGATTTTGGTTTACATGAGTGCTGTGTGCACTTTAATGACGTCACGATTACCATTATCTCTGGGTATCAAAGGCCTCGAGATTCACAGAAAAAAAAACACACACACACAAAAAAACTTGTGTTGTGTGTAAAAGTTTCCAATTACTTAGGTGTTAATTATGAAGCAGATTTATGTGAATCTCACAAAATGTGGCTAAATTAGTCCACTTGTGTTTGACTCTCTTGCTCCCTTCCAGGCAACGCTATAAAGTACTTTTTGGAGCTTCTACAGATTACAGCTTTTCACCAGGCGACAGCAGCACCAACATGTAACAAGTGAGCCTGGAATAGACAGCAACTCATGACATATCAGACCGAAAACAAGGCAAGGAGGCCACGCGAGTGTGTGTGTGTGTGTGTAAGATATAGGCTCTTTGACAGGGCCTGTAATTACCACAGCCAGGGACCTGCTCGACTTGCACTCATGTGGTCAGATGGCCGGCCTTGACACCTTCGCAAGGGCCCTCAGAAGCCACAACGCCAACGACAATGTCAGCCCTGGCTACCCCCACCCCCTGACACGCTGCGCCGCCCGCCACCACGACGGATGATAACCCCCTTCACGGGGCAGTATAAGCTGATAATTAGGTGCTTAGCCGTGGTCATACAGAAGTACCGATCTGATATGCGGGCCTGTCGAGTCACTGGGGAGGAGTTTAAAGACTGTGGAGCAAGGGTAAAGAATTACAAGGGCTGGGAATTTGTGCTGCATATTAATCGTAGCCAATATAGAGGCCGGTGCCACAGCCCACATAGCCATCTGGGCTGAGTTAAAGAGCAACTGGGACTCTGTAGAGGTTAACTAGAGCCTGCGTGAGTGTGTGTTCGTGTTTATGGCAATCTGTGTGTACGGGCATGCGGCGCCCATCACCATGGGCATATGTGCAGGCATGCGCACAAGCTTATGTGACTGTCTTCGGAGCATTAAGCAAGAAATGAAAGTTTATGACGTGGTAATATCCATTATGACACTTAAGCCGCTGTTCAGATAATATTTTAAAGCTCTCCATCCATCACCGGTGCTGGACCACTGAGGGCTTCCCCCTGAAAGCCCAGATCCCATCCTCATTTAACATTCACACTCTCAAACAGCTGCCAATATTTTTTACAAGGAGCAGCATCCAGGCTGGGCCGCAGAGCAAACACATCAGTTTGTTCTTCATTTAGCACCACTTGGCATCTGGCCTTTTTAGCGCGCGGCACACATCCCGTGTAACAACACGAACGAACAGCTCCAAACTGAAGGAAATAAAATGTAACCTTAAACTGATCTTCAATCGAGCCATGTTCACAGAGTCAAACCGCATCACCTTTGATTCTGGGGTCAATGTGAACAATTATGTGTTTGTGAGTGAGTGTGCTTTATGTTAGGACCATAAAACTGTGATGTTTTTGGCTCCAAACATAAGCCATTAACCATTTAATACGTTAAAAATGTATGCGCAAATTTAATTACATTTTTGTCACTGTTGATAAAAAAAATTTGGACCATCATGGGACAGTTAAACTCCCAAAACACAGTCAGCAGCTGGCCGAAAGACCTTTTTAATGTAGGATATTTCCAATAAAACATTACCTAATTAATTAAATTACATTATGACAAAAGGGGTGATCAAGAAAAACTACAGTGTTCTCTCACAGCTAACCCTAAACTGTATTTGTGTGTATTCCGAGATGCCGTGTCCTTTGAAGGTGAGATAGTAGGCATCATGCCAACACATAGCCCTTTGCAGGTTGTGCAGTAAAAGATGTGGGGCACCAAATGGTCCATATGTCTTCCATTGCTCAGGTTGTTTGTGTCAGTGGGCAGAACGCAGAGTGTGACCTCCCATTAAACATCCACCCTCTTAACGGGGGATCAGAGTGGCTCTCACACCTCGTGTAGTGTTAACATTATATCAAGCTACCGGCTGGGAGAAACACATTAGCCTTAGAGTGGTAATTACAAGTGGGGAGTGGAGAAGGTTTTGTGGTGTGGGGATGTCCTGCGTTGATAATGCCAGTGTTGGATTAACTGTCCAGGGAGGGGGCATTCGATTTCTAAGTGAACATCCGAATGCTGGGCAGCTGTTTCTTTCCTATTAAACTGGTGTTTCTGCACAGCTACAGATAAAAATTTGGCTAAACTACTATTTGTTGAGTTAGATTCCAGTGGTGGCTGTGTAGCATTGTTCTCCAAACATTTTCAGATTCAATTTAGTTAAAAAAAAATGAATGCAATCATTTCCAAAATTCCTGTTTTTATCTAACAAAATATTCTTCTGATGATTAGCATTTCAAAATCAAAATTTTCACTGTAGTCAAAAGGTTTGTTCTCCTGCTTGTTGCGCACAAAAGGGACCATGTACATCCCAGTAAATTACATTGATACGACAAAAAATCTATTTCAGCTCCAACTCTGTTATAGTGATTACAAAATTACTAAAGTCATTAAATAATTAAGTCATTAAGTAATTGTATGCACTTACTGGATTAGCCTGTATTTATGTTGACAAAACTGATGAGTTCTAATTATTAAATGAAGCTGATTTAACTAACTAGCTAATTTAATCTGATGAATCACTTTATTGAGATTGAGGTTTTTGTTTTTTCAAGGTGATGACTTCTTTATGTGATGAAAGACATTCAAAGCTTCATTCAAAAACCCAATACAAGCTTTATCGCAAAATATCTCGAAACTGCAACCAATAAAAAGAAAAAGAAAGAAAAGAAACAGATACCAAGGAAAGTGACGACATATTTTAGTGATTTGGGTAAAATTACCTTTTAAAAAAATCCTTATTTGACCTCTCCCGCCTGTAGTTTCTCATCTCCAACCTTACAAATCCATGTTGAAATAATCATACATCATGATGGATTACTCAAACAGCTGTGGTTTATTAAACATGTCAGATTATAAAACACTCTTGAATCATGTCCACTCCCCCAAGCTTGCTGTCTCTGTTTCATCCCTATCCTGATGACACAAGGTGAAATTATATTATATTCCTGATCCAGGGTATGCCTGATGCACGGTAGGCGGCTGCCTCTGCTTCGTACTGTGCTAACATTTCATATTCCCTTTGAATTGTCGAAGAAATCTGAGGCGCTCTAGAGGGTGGTGATTTAAAAAGCCTTTAATATCTCATGGCTTTTTAGTAGCAGTTAAAAACATGCCTACATGTTTCAGGGATTAAGGCCTTCTGTTTCTACAGTAAATGCTGGCGAGTAGTGACATGATCAGTATGGACAAGTATGTGGAGAGTGGTAAAATCACATGACAGCAATAGAAGAATATATACAGAACATATTAAAAACGAAGGAACGGGAGGGCAATTATATTTAATTACAGTCATGATCCAAGATCTAAACTGCAACCGGACTAGAAATAACCTATGAATATCTCCATTTACACCAGTAAAACAATAATATTGCATTAAATGATACTACACTGGTTTCAAATGGTGATTAAAACTTGAGTATAATTCAAAGTTGTAAACAGAAGACAACAAAATCGAAGTAATTAATCCTATCAGTGTAGCCATATAGTATATGTATACATCGTTCTACTGGGTTGTTCACGTAGCACCAGTCGCTTTATAGTATCATAGCTGTTCAGTAATAGTAGTTAAAGGCTTTTTAAAATCACTACCTTTTGAGCGCTTCAGATTTCTTCAACAACTTTTAATTAGTAGGTTCCCCAAACCGCAAGAGCACCTGAGAGACACCTTTTACACATGATTGAACGTCTCATAAGTCCATGCACCAACTGTCTAAACACATGAACGTGTGTGAGTTGAAGCAACAGGATGTCACCCCAGTTTTCTCTTTCCTCCAGTGAGAGCTGAACAGCATCAGAGAAGCCCCGGGGAACGACAGGAGCCACAAGCAGATGTCTACGCTCAGACACTGGTGCATGGAGACTGGTAGGAAGGACCCTCGGAGCCCAGCAGAACATTCATGGGCGATAATGACCAACGGCTCTCTGTGTAGTAGAGTGTGTCTGCAAGTGTGTCTCGTGGGGGGGAGAGGGAGCCAGGAGTGCTGAGCCATTGAGGAAATGAGCCGGGGTGAAAGGGAATTGGTGGAGGCTGTCAATCTGGCCCTGATCCTGGCTCCTAAGAAACTAACCTCCGGGCCTCCCACCACTTGTGCCACCCCTGGGTCCTCTTAATCACCACATGGAGGCACATTACCAATCTTAACATTTTCCTTCAAGAGCAGTTTATTCCCTTTTTTTTTTCCTTCAACAGCTTTCATCTGCCTTATCAACCGAGCTCTTCCTCTGCCTCAGTCTCCCTCTCATCTCTGAGCGAGCGCTAACCGAAAGAGCAAAGTCAAGCCAGTCAAGGCGCGCGTGTGTGTGCTTGTGTGTGTGTTGGTGTACGAAGAGAGGGCACGAGACACGGCGGAGAAGAAACAAGCATGCTTGGAGGAGAGTAGCTTTTGATAATCTTGGAGAGTAATGAAAAAGAGCATTAGCGCAACGTCTCCCATGGGGCTAATAAGCCCAAACACCCACAGCACAGGTTCTACTGAAGCCACTGACCGCTTTCTTGGCTTTATTCAAAAGCAAATGGATTGGTTGCTTTTGTAAAGCTGGAGTCTGTACAAATAAGCATGAAAGGAGAACAAGGAAGTGTTTACTTTATCAGGCTTTCTTCACACCTCTTACATCTGACTCCGTGCAAGCGAAGATGCTTTGTACTTTTCATTTTGCTGGAAAAGAAGCAGCAACAATGGACGCAGCGAGGTAGTAAACACAAACCTCTAGGCTGTTCCTTACATACTGGGGATTAATATATATATATTTTATCATATCAGGACAATCTGTCTTTTGTAAACTGTTTTCAGAAGCAATCATTATGTGTTCTTTTCCCTGGGCTCCTATTAAATGACATGAAATGCAAATTTAATGAGCACAACAAAGAGAGAGAGAGGATTAAAGCGAGTCGTACCTGTTGCAAATATAAATGCACATAAATGCATTTGAGTCTGAAACACATCCTATGTTGTACCAGATGTGTCTGACCAACTCCCAGTAGGTCCAGAGCAAAAAGAGCATTATTAGGATTTCATTAATTTAACTTGATTTGCTTCTCATCGTATTGCTGCTTGTTTCAATGTAAGCATCTGTCCCATCAAAGCCCAAATCCTCCATATTCATTACAACTTTAACGATAACCCAATTTTGTTACTTTCATCCCAGCAGTCGTTTTGAATGAGCAGACATCCACGCTTTTCTCATTTGAGGATAAAATGTCATATGATGAGATTTGCAGCGTCGCTCTCTGCTCCTAAGTGACAAAATGAAGTGCTTGTTTTGACTGGGATGTGCGTGGAGGGGATTTACTTTTCTACAAGAGTCATGTAATTGATATAGAGCCCATCACGCCCCTGTAGATGAGAGCTGGGCTGATACTGGTGTATATGTCAGCCGATACATTATGAGAAATTGTAAGTAAAGTCTCCACTTACAGTATATAGTTGCCAGAGAGCACTGATATATTTATTTTTCATCTGAAAAACAACAACGGTTTGTTTGTGCTGTGTGTTATGTTATCAAAATGTTATATTCTCAATTATTGATGTTTGTATTGGCCACAAATATTGAATATTGCTATATCTGAGGACACAGGAAATATATAAAAGATGTTTTTATCTTCACTATTGTCTCACACCGTTTTTGCTCACTGTTCTAAAGTGCTTTTGTGTATTTTAAAAGGAGATACTCCAAGAGTTTGGTATTTTGGTAGTGTTCTGGCTTCTAGTATTGACCAATCATGTTGAAGCAGGCTTTGGTTGCATGCAGCTAAACAGTCCATGTGGCGACCAAAACAGGCAGAACGCATTGGCCGAAATGCAATCTCAGAATCAGCTGTCATCTGACGGCGATTTAGCTTTTAATTTGTCTGTTTTATTTTCATTCATCTGCAATCGTATTCAGATATCTGTTTGTAGAGATTATGTAAACAATGACTGGCACATTAAAGAGGAGTCTTGGCCCGGATATACGTTATCAGGATACATTGGCCACACCGGGAGCCCCAAAACGTTGGCAGTTTCTCCCAGAGGTTGAATCGTTATCAGACAATAGCCGATAGGTTCTGAGATTGCTACTTGGGACTGACAAAGGACAGATAAAAACAACATGAATGAGTGCAACAGAAGCCAAGAATTACTGATTTGGGCCCTAGTATGAGTCACGCTCCAACAAAAACCTGACACTGAAATTCATATGCTACTCAATATTCCATCTCAATGGGCACCCAAGTTTATAACATAGGCTTGTTGTACTGAATCATCACTATGATGAATACACTATAACATCATCAGGCTTATTTTTTTTACACTTGACAAAGCTCCCCCAATCCACCTATTTTCACAGGTACACCATGTTGCTCCTGATATTAGCACTCTAGACCCTCAAATAGATCCCAGAGCACACATTCTCAGGTTTTCTTCTCTGAGCTTTGAATTATGAATAGTTTAAGTTCTCATCAATAACCAGAACCGAAAATATACATCATTACGTTGATATCTTTGATTTGGTTTCCACTGGAAGTCTGAAAATGGCTCAGCTGAGAAAGCATCCCTGGGTTTACAATCTTATGGAAGTCGTAAGATTGTGTTGTGAGTGAGATCCTGAACCACCGTGAATAGTGGAAAGCGACAAAGATGTTGTGAGTCCAAGTGTTTTGCTCACATCAAATCGCATAATCACCATCAGTAAACAGACTTACCCTGCTCTCACTGCCGGAGGTTGATCCTGTTTTCTGAGGGACGGTTCATCAAAGAGTCAGCAGCGAGCACTGACCGGGTCTCGCCTACCTTTTCACGTAATTCAAAGATCTTTTCTCACAAAAGTTGCCAAAGACACTATCTACTACCACATTACTATTTTTTGTCATAATAACGTGGGTTGCTCGAAATTTCATCACATAACCACAGTGGGATTTAGTCGGCACTCACTAGTCGGCCGAGACTGAGGCTGTTTTCAGGGGGACAGTTTGCCGAAGAGTCGGCAGGTAGTGTTTCTTTTTTTGTATCTCATGTAGCTGTACTGTTGTTTATTATTGTTAAATAATAAGATGAGATGAGAAGAGAAAAGTTGAGTTTTTTATAATGGAAACAACTTGCGATTGTCAATTTATTTCGTTTGTTGAGACAGTTGCTTTTGAGCTGTGAACTACAGCAACATTCGAGAAATCTTCTGGGGTCAAGAGGGTTAATGAGGCTATTTGAACAACTCAGATGGACAAAACAAGCTTTTGTTTTGTAATTGTTGTTTCAGCCCTTTTATATCCTGCAGTACGCATCAACTTTTGGCTTTGCTGTACTCCATCATTATATAGCGTCGAAACTATTTTCCCCTGAGGATCGTTGAGTCTTCCAGCCCAAACCCTTGCTTTGTCAGGCAGAAACACAGCATCATGTGCTGATCTGAGAGCACAGCGGGTGCAGGCTCTGAAGCAGCAGCACTGTATTGCTGCTGTATTCGTCTGGAGAGTAAAAGAATGCAGCAGATACTTTTAGGAAAAAAACAAGAGGAGGATGAGATGAGATGAGATAAAATGAAACTTTCATGATCGCCCTGAGGAAATTGAACTGTTGCAGCAACAAAAAAAACCAAAAGGAGTAAAACAGAAAACAGAATAGACTGAAACAGAAAAGGAAGAACGAGGCACTAGGGAAGATTTAATAATAATGTAGCCAACAAACCCCAATTCCTTATGAGTGAAGTCGAAATGTACGCCCAAAACATATGAGAGAGCAGACCAGATTTATAAAATATCTTAAAAATAATGACTTCAGGTAACCACACAGTTCTTTATAATTTTCTCACAGGTTTCCTGGAAAGAACTATGTCATGTGGTGCTAATTATAAGCAAATAGAGTCTCCATAATAAATATATTTTTGATAAAGAATGAAAGAAATTATAAATTCTATGAGCCGTTTGGGTCTTCAGAGCAATTTTCTTCAAAGAACTGCTAAAATCTCAAAGACTAGACACATTCATTGAACAATTATTTCCACTATTGATTAATCTGCCAATTATTTTCTTGGTTTAATCGATTCTTTGGTCTATAAAATGTGAGAATGTGCCCTTCACAAATTCTCAGAGTGCAGAAAAACATTCAATTGTTTTGTTTTGAACAGCTAATAGTACATTCATTCAATTCAAAATGATATTTAACAGAGAAAAGCAGCAAAACCTCATATTGTAAAAGCTGTAACCAGTGAACCAACAGCAGGCATGACTGGATATGTTTTTAAAAAATGGTTGACAGCAGCGTAGTGCACAAAGAAATATTGTTGGCTCTGTGAAATACAGGTGAATCTGCACTGACATTCACTTGAATCTATGTTGTTTTGGTGTAAAGAAAATGCAAATTTCTATGTGAGGTTTACTACATGCAGATTGTTCACATGATGCAATCTCCAGATGGAGGACGCTCATGTACAGGAAATTAAAAATATGTCAATAAATGTCGATACGTGATGAAAAACATCTTGGAGGAACAAGAAAACAAACAGATGACTGAATTCATCATCTGCGGTGATGATAAACACTACCTCAGGCCATGACACAAACACGCACAGCGGAAGAGCGAAGTGTGAATGTATGACAGGCTGGGTGTGCGCTCAAGAGAGCTGCGACAGGAAAAACTCAAGTGAGCTTAAGAGGCAAAATGTCTAAAGTGAGAAACAAGAGACATAAGAAGAGGGGAAGTGGAGAGGAGAGAAAGAAACACAGCTAAGCCGCATTCAAGCCATGTGGGAATATCTGTCGGAAAGACCTGATTGTTAAAAACAACAACAACAAGGTTTGTAGTGCTCTACAGTGTTCCCCGTTTTTCAACATTTACTCCAAATTAACTACCGAACTGACATGTGTGAGTACAAGTTCAGGTTTTAAAGCAGCTCTGTCACACTCAACACAACACTCTGGGGCTAGAAAGGGTGCCGCTTATGTTGCATGTAAATACCACCTTTCACGAGGAAAGTGAGAACATCTGGCAGCACAGTGAGTTTTGTGGCTGCACAGAGATTAAAGTATTGAAAAAGAAGATTTGTGGCTTATTTTGTGAGAAATTAATATTAGATGGTTGTACACATGAAAATGTTAATCAATCCTCGCCCAACAGAAAATAATCGTCGACCAAAGGTAGGAATTAGAGACCAAAACTGCAGCTGCAAATCATGATGATGATCATGATGAAGTGAAGTATTTTGAAAATTCACCATTTGAGTCATTTTCAAGCAAAAGATGCCAAAAATGATCTTATTCCATTTTCTGCTTTTCTTTATCTTGTGTGATGGTAAACTGAATATCAAAATAAAGATGTTAAAAAATGTTTGCTCTGACATTTTACTGAAGGAAAATGGATTAAATGAAAAAATAATCTGCAGATTAAATCAATAATGAAAATAGATTGTGTTTCACATGGGAGCAATAAACCAACAGGTTTAAAAAAGCTTGCACAGCGATCGGTGCTCAGGTGTCAGACAGAAAAACAAGGTGGCAAATACAAAATGGAAAGAAAATAAAAGCAGGTGAAAGGTAGAAGAAAATATGATGAAGCGCATTTTGCTCATGAGTTCACTCAAGGCCAACATTAACATTAACATTTGTCATTTTCACAAAAGAAACTGATGTAAAACTGAAATGAAACATGTAGTTTGTGTTCTTAAAAATGTTATTTCAACAAAATAATGTTCAAATTAACTAATTTTCCTTCAGATCCAACATATAAACATCCATATATCTTAAACTAGATTACAGTGTGGTGGGGATTTTGGATACTGACAGAAAGGGAGAGATGATATAAAAAAGTTGTGCCAAATATTCACTGACTCTGTACCCTCTAAAATGTGATGTCTACTTTTCTATTTTCTGTATCATTGTAAATATAATTCTGGATACTGAAAACACCTTTGGACATAATAAATCAGAAAAATAACACATTATTTGCGAGGGTTAAAGAGGTTTACACACAGGCTTAAATGTGTATGAGCAAAAGAAGACTTGCATGAGTCAGGAAAAAAACACAGAGCTGGCTCTTGGTTTAAGTAGAAATGACATCTGAAATATATCTTCCCTGACACTTACCCACTTGTGTTTCAGTGTTTACAAGTCTTAATGCAGCATTCAAAAAGTTGTGTATTTTCCCAGGAGTGCACAGTGCCCCTGGTGGAGGAGAGGTGTCCTTGTCAACTCATCATCACTATTCTCAGTCACAAGTGGTAATTAGTCATACGTGAAGTGGAGGGTAAAAAAGAATTACAGCATCGACATGAGGATGCAGGTGTTTCATTGGGATATTTGCATTTGCATTGCTCTCATTTAAACTGCAATTCTCCACAGCAAACACCCATATGTGTAAAGGGATGGAAGGATGGAAGAGGGAAGGAGCGCCTTTCGATGATTCAGCCCCCCTCTGCGCTTCCAAAATGTCTCTAATTATCTCCATTTACCCCCCACAAACCTCTGCAAACCTAGCAGAGCCTTCCTTTACTCATACCCCCCGTGGTGCAAGAATTATCCCAACTCCACCCTCTCCCATCTCAGCTGTAAACCACCGCGTCTAGACGACATCCACTCCCCCTCCCTTGGGTTTCGTCACCCCGAAGCTCATCAGAACGGAAATGAGAGTTGGGAGAAAAAAAAAAAAACAGGAAAAGAGTGGAGTGAAGACGAGCGCCTGAGATGTCGGAAAGAGTGATGAAACCTAAGATGTTTTTCATGCAACGACATGTCACATCCTTGTGTACAAAAGGTAATTTACTCTGAATGGAGCAGCGGGCGCTGAGATTTAGGGGGTACGCAATTTCACCAGGTAGGTGAAATGGCCTGGGGGGGGGAGGCAATGGGCCTTTTGATGTACTCTGCTCTGACGTTTATGGAGAGCGATTTGAAAAAGCATGCATTTATTCAAACACAGAGACAGATGGAATCACACACACACACATTCACATAAACACTGTCACACAACCACAGTGTGGCAACACATGCAAAAATGTGACAACGCACACTGTTTGGTGCCACATATGCGCACGTCTTCACCTAGACAAGAGTTTGTATACACCTAAACTTTTGTCACAGAGCTGTGAAAATACACAGCGAACACACACGCTGACACATAAATACAAGTGATTATCCAAAGTACTTTGCTTATGTATACACTTCTCTTGTAAAACGATACAACAGTGTCTGCCAGCTTGAAATTGCCAAGTGATGTTCAAACTGCGTAACTATTGATCTGATGACGCATAAAAAAAAAGCCTCTAAATGAAGCAAACAATCCATAGCTCTATTACTGTGTCATTTCATTTCCAAACTAATAACAGCACAGGGGTGAAAAGAGAAAAGAGCAGCCTCTGTCCAAACATTTATGGAGCTCAATAAAACCTGTGTGAGACGAATCAAGGTGGGCTTAGATTGCTCACAGCAGGTTCATTAAGGTAACAATGTCGCTCTCGAAAAACTTGACAGCCGGTTGCTTTTTCCTGGAAAAAAATCTTATGCTGCGCAGGAAGTGGTGTATTTCAGTTTTATTGTTTGTTTGAAATATATAGAACTGTGTAATTCTCCCAGGCATTGTTAAAGCACAGCAAGATTACAGGATAATTCTGGTTTAGTACACTTCTTGTCTTAATTTCATAGTTTAGCCTAATTACTACAAGAGGTGTGGGCAAAGTTGATAACTGCATGTCACAAGTAAGTCTTAAGTTGTTTTATGAAGTCCAGTTTCAAGTACCAAGTCAAAACCAGCAAGTCCCCATTTAGGATCAGCAAGTCCTGAATCAAGACCACCAATATTGCCAAGTCAAGGTATGATCAAGTCAAAGACAAGCAAGTCCTGAGTCAAGTATCACAATACAGTTCCCCAGTCGTGACGAAAAAGTCCTGAGTCAAGTCTCAAGTCAAGACCTTCAATTCTAAAAGTCCAAGAAGTCTCACGTCAAGTCCCAAGTCGACTTGGACAAGTCCAAAGTCAAGTCCCTGAGTCAAAACCACAAAAGTCTTTATTTGTGTTTCGAGGCCTAAACAAGTGAGAAGTGAGCATAATAAACTCATTTTGTTGACTACAGCATACTATGGATGTCATCGTTTGAGGCGTATTTTGTGTATGTTGGCGTGCAATGCCAAACGCACCTTTCCATCCCATCACATCTTTCCATGCGCAGTGGCAGTGTTGTCATGCGCACTGTACATCTTCAAAAGTGTAACCATGCAATGTATGTGTGCGTAGGGGGAACGAAGCTATTCAGAAATGAGCTGGTAGCAGAAAATCACTGGTCCAATTATGGAAGCTCTGCATGCTTTGTACCCACAAACAATAAAAGAGGCCTGGGCATGAAAAGCAGTTTAATTCAAGCGTTTGTCGCAGCCAGACAGGTTGACATTAGCAGACGGAGACAGAGTCCCAGGCAGCAGAAGATTTGAAAAACAAATGACAGCTAGAGTCTCCATTGCAGTTTGTCATTGCATTTCCTTCCAGCATAGCCATCTGTGCCTTTCTAAAAATCCACACTTCCCTACAGAGTTGACTGTCTTTGCTCTCTCATAAGTTTGGCCTTCCCATTTTAAAAAGCAGAAAACTCAAGTGCTGGGGCAGACTAACATGACACTTGGTTTGCCCAAGCAATCGAGACAGCCTCCGCCTGTGGAATAGATAGCCAAATCTTCAAATTGAGTTGAGAGAAAGTAAACTCCAATCCTTCTCCTATCTCACATCTGAGGCCATAGATGCCACCTAAAAAAATCGTTAGCGGTTTCTCCCAAATCCCTGCGGTTCATAAAATATTCACCTGTTACTGTCGGCAAGGTGGCTGGGCACCACGAGGTTATTTAAGGGCAGGGACAGAGATGCCTCCTGAGGCCCCGCGGGTGCACAAAGTCACACAGCCTCAATTAATCTCTGTCAGCCCTTGGACAATGTGACCTATACCTGTCTCTCCTCATGATGGGGTTTAATGGGAGTAGGTGGCTTTGACTTGGCCGCCATCATCCACTCAATTTATGGATATCCTATAGGAGCTGCTGTGCTGAGCCTGAAGGTGGGGCAAAGTATTGATTTAGTGTTCTGAAATACAGGCATTAAATCAGCCACTCACAGAGCTAGTTTAAAAGTCTATTACTCCACTGCTTTCGTGTGTAGTCTCCGCCAAGGATGAGAAGGAGAGCTGAAATAATGTTTGAAATAATTTAATAACTTGACATCTCCTTTTCTTCATCGCTCTGCTTCTCAAAGGAGGCGCATTCACCCTCTAAGCAGGATTGGCTTGAGCCGCTGTGCAGCACTAGCTGTCTGCCGTCATTAGCGGGTCCTACTAAGCAGCCAGAAGAACACAAATAAACAAGATCAAGGAATGAGGTCAATGAATTAAGTGAAGCCCCTGTCATGCCTTCATTGTCTAATGCTGTCTGAAGACATTCAGTTCAGACCACGCTTAAACAAAAACAAGACACCCCACCGCCTCACATTTTAATACGCACATGGGTTTTACAGCACACAGCGTCGATAGTGAAGTAATGAATGTTTTTCTTTGTGTGCGCAGAAGGCATACCGTATCTGTTATCTAAGGCAGACAACACGAGGACCCCTGGGACCTCTGTGGAAACTATGTGAAGGAGAAACAGAGGACATTTTGCTCTGTAATGATGTATGCTGGTGCCGGGCACAAGACCACGTCCTCACTTAAAATGGAGATACAACACACAGTAGAATTAAATTATGTTTGTCACTCGAAGAAAGCTTTGGACACCATCACATCCCACTAATGGTCTGCCTGTGGAAAAGGCAATGAGGCAAACAGTATAACGAAGACAACAAATAATAAAAAAAAAAAACGGAAGCAACATGTACTGCATCATTATGTCTGGGTCTCACTCTCTCTTGTTGCCTTGCTCGAGGTTGTACCCACTGTCCGCCGTTGCACAGTTGGTGCTGTGCCACCCCACCGACGGCGAAACCTCACAACCATGCCGTTCCAGATAACACTTCACCTCGTGTTAGCATCACAGCAAGAATTGAGTGAGAGTTTAGGATGCTCAGTGCAAGGCCTCCGTCAATGCATCGCCCCGGAACAATGCTCCAGCATGTGGGTCTTTTTATGCTTATGCATGTGCTTGTTTGCAAGTCCTGTTGGTGCGTTTTAAGGAAAGAGAAGGAGGGAAGGGAGCTAGAGATGCCAGAACGTGCTGGTTTTATAAAACAGACAGTGGATTCTCTGTGTGTGTGTTTTCTAATCCACTTATGTTTGCACCCTGAGGCTATCACAGTGAAGTTCCAGAAGGGAGCATTGCATTAGGCTAACCTGCCAGCTAATGCTTTATTCAGGCAGAAAGCCCCGACACAACACAATGAATCACTCTTAGAGAGATGAAACACATAAATACATCTGGACCAAATGGGGAGCTCTAAATGAGATTACTCGCGTTGGTCACAGTCTTGAAATCCATAGGTTCTCGCATGAGGGAGGAGCGAAGGGAGATGAATTTAAGTACAAGCTGCCCAGTAGCTGCTTCACCTCCATTGGGGGTATGTCATAGCCGAAGGGTAAATGAACTACCTGTTAACTGTTCCATCTGGCCACAAGGCCCAAAGAATAAGGTCATCCATGAACTTGGACTGCACTGCGCAAGCCCCCAACCCCAGCAACATGATTCATACTTTCATCTAACTCTAAGGGGTGATTTATGACACTCCCTGATGCTGGTGACACTGGCCGTGCAGCCCATTTGAAGATGGACAGCGTCTCTTCTGTCCCAATTAAGGGGAGAATAATTCATCACCGAGTCAATGGACATGGGTGTCACCTTTCAGAGCAGCGAGATCTCAGCATTAAGCAGCCAGTGGAGTCTTAGTAGCCTGTGTGGGGTTTGCATGCTGGACACATCCTTGTTTGTGTTTGAGTGTAATCAAGACTGAATACTTGCACTTTTGCACTTGCCTTGGAAGATGAGTTGGGAGATGAAGAGTGCTAAGTCAGAGTTTAATGCCTGAATATGTTGCAGCAGTGTACTGGGCTAGATCTACTTGTGTGTCCAGGTCAAAGGTCACCTAACAGAGAACTACGACGACTGTAGTTTCTTCAATAATGCAGTTACATCAAACATTAGTATGGATGTGGTATCTTTGATAAGCAACCAGATGTCTGAGAATCCTTTGAGTCTGTCTGGAGGTCAGAAGGTCTTCCGAATTGCCGTCCAGGAAGTAATCTCAGTCATTTGCCCCAGGTGAACACTATCAGATGCACCTGTCATTGCTGAATGGGAGTGAGACTGGGGACACATAAAGCTAAAGAGGAGCTCAGCCTGGCGATAGGGATATAAAGCTTTCTCCAACCCTCAGGCAAGATTTTCTAGTAGGGCTGAAGTGGATTTCTGAAGAGAATTAGGCCCTCTTAATCTCTTTTGTCACTGTTCCGCAGAACTCAGGCAGGAAACAATGACTATTTCAGTAAGGAAAGGGACTGATTTTCCACATTAAATTCAATAATGGTACTCCACGGTTTAATTATTTTGCACCCTAAATAACAGATAAATGAACCCTTGTTAAGGCTGGCGAAGTCGCATGCTGAAGAAGCACATAGTGGTGATATTTTCCACAATTCCCGCAGTGTGTGCTTATAAAACTGCATGTTGCTGCAAGTGCAAGCAGTCATGTCCGTCATTGATTCCTTAATCTAGCATTAATAAAACATAGCCAATGCTTTTGGATTGTTCCTACAGCAAGAACTGCAGATAACGTCGCGGCACTGAATCTAAACATATATACGTTGTCGCAGCTGCTACCCCAAATGGAATCCTCTATATCCATAAACATTCCCACAATCTCCTAGTGCAGTGTTTTGCAGATGCTGCATCTCAGCAGTGATTAGCATGTAGTACTAGGCGGGTGTCTTGGAGACAGACCAAGTTGCAGCCCATAGGGAATGAATGGATGCGATCACCAGTAATCCCGGATCATCCAGGCCCTGATTGAGGTAAGAGCCTGTGCATCTCCTTGCATCACCCATCCTGTTTAGCTACCCAGACACATTAATGCCAGCCAGGCATTGGAAACAATCAGGGCCTGTGGACATAATCCTCACCCGAAGCTGTGTAAATAACTCGGCATGGCTCAGAGGGGGGTTACGATAGCAAAGTCACATACCGAATGGGAGGGATACAATTTTGGCATTCATGAATCTTTGCATTCGGCTAACGGAGCTTTGCGGCAAAAAGCCACTGGAAATAACTCAATGTGCATCAGCAATAACGCTTCGTTGAAATGATCCAATTATAGTGCATAAACAGCTGTGTGTGTATTGTATTTATGTGTGTGTGAATACATGCTTGAGGTGTGTGCATGTTTTAAGAGTGTCTGTACTTTTCCCACTCTGTCAGCACTCTGGTTTGACAGAGAGCTGTAAGTGAAAGGACAGGGCAATATTACTGGCTGTTTGTTTGGCGCGTTTCCCCCTGTCGCTCTGTCACTCCGGCTCAGCATCAGAGCCTCTGACTGAGATGCTCTGACGGCTCCTCTGTCACATCGGCAGTGCGGCGGGGAAGCTGACTGATGGCCAGGACAGGCAAGAAGTGCGGGCTGGTGGGTGGGTAGCAGAAGAGCACACAGACGTGCATGTAAAATGTGTGTATTTGTCTTTGTGTGCATAAGAAAGCACAGGCGGGGAGAAGAAAATGTGGCTGTGGGAAGGTGCAGTGAGTGTGAATGTGCACACATGTAAGGGAGGAATAAAGAGACGCCTTCAGCTATTCCTGTTTGTCTGCTCCTATGGCTTGTAGTTCTGAGGCTTCATGCTGCTTGGATCATGCTGGAGCTTCAGTCAGTTTGAAAAAAAAAAAAAATCTCTTCTCTGACATGGCCAAGGTTTGAGTGGAGGGTGGTCATCCAGGCCCAACGCTTCTGATCAATTAGCAACAACACATTTCTAATGAGCAGCTGATCCTTGAGGAAGGCTGGCGGCATAGGGCTTTGCGTGGGAAACAGCATAGCTACCAGCCATCTCCAGCTTCATGTGTTATTCATACAGACAGGGCACTGACACTGCAGGGTTGCCAACTTTGGATCTGTGAAAATATATGTTTTCTAAAACTTATGGGGCCCGCTGTATACATTAGGCTTTGAAGCTGCATTAAGTAGTCTTACTTCTATCGACCATTATTGGCAAAAGGTAAGACCTGAGGCAACGCTGATGGAAGTCGCATATACTGTAGGTAGTATGGAAAACAATAACGTCATTGACTAACCGTGGCTGAGATCAAATAAAACTGTGAGGTTAAGAGGTAATATGTCACCATGCAAAACACGGTGATGAATACTATAATAAAATGCTGCTTTGTCACTGTCATTTTCTGGCTTGAGAACAAGGCGTTTTAGCTTTGGTAGCTGAAACTCACTCACTGAACCATCCATCAGTGAGCTGAAAATGCCAGTAGCCGGCCGAGTGGGGAGAGTGGAGGCTGCGTGTGGGCGTGACTAAAAGTGAGTTTTGAAAGTCAAAATTTCTCAGCACCTGCCTCGATAACTGTCGAGTCACTGGCATTAATTAAAAACCCTTTCAATCATTTGCAGGTTTTACTTCACGATAAAGTTTCTCCTAAAAGTTCTCCTGTTATTTTTGGACATACAATATGTAATTTTTCTTTGCGTAAAAGACAGATGACGGTGTGCTAGAAATCCATACTCTGCGCTGCCAACTCACATTAACGGGTTTAACTGGGATTTGATTGTTTTCCCCATATCTATGTGGGTTTTCTCCAGGTGCTGTCAATAATCAGGCACGTTAGATGAACTGGAGACACCGTCATTGGGGTTGCCTGTCTTTGTGTGTCAGCCCACTGATTTACCTCGTTTCTCTTCAAATGTTTGCCAACAGAATGTAAAGAAAAGGGATGGAAAACACTGTTCATCCATCCATTTTCCGTAAACACATCATCACGCGCTCAAGCCGAACCCAGCTAACAATGGGCGAGAGGTGGGGTACATCCTGGACAAGTTAACAAGGTCATCACAGGGCTGTCACATGGAGACAACCATTTACACTTACATTCACACCTACTGACAATTTTAGAGTCACAAATTAACCTATTAAATGCATGTCTGTGGACTGTGGGAGGAAGCTGGAGTAGCCGGAGAGCAGGAAGGACATGCAAACCCCACACAGAAACCTTCTTGCTGTGAGGCAACAGTGCTAACCACTGAACCACCGTGCCACCCCGAAAACATCTTATATGTTATGCTTGCACTTATAGCTAATATGTTTATAACTACTCTCTTTTTCTCACTTTGTCACTGCTACCTGTGAACAGTGAGGTAGTAATCTGTTTAAGTGTTTTACATGACTGCATTAACACTTCTCTGTCCTTCCCGATCCCGTTAATAGCGCTACAACACTTGTATGTACAGGATTACAACCACAAGAGAACAAAAGACAAACCAGTTTTCATTTTGCGTAAACACACACACACACATACACACACACCTGGGGTTTCTTGGTGAGCAGATTTTCACACCCTTTTATTTTTAAATAATAAAACTGTATGCATACAATACAAATGAATGGTGCACTACGCTCCCTTAAAATATGTACAATAATTTTCAAGCGCAGACATTATTTAAACATTTTCAAGAACTGGAAAAGACATAACGCTGTCGTAAAATACAGAAAAAAAATACTCGACATCACAAATTCTTGAAACAAGATCTTTTGTATGTAAAACATGGAGTTATCATGCAGCACTGGGATTTTTCACTTCTTTTAAGAGGGTGAGATTTTAGACAAAAAGTACTTGATCAAATGATTTTTGTAGTCTACATCTTAAGTTTTTAATATTACCCCATAGATCACAGCTCAACTAAACGTCTGATTTTTTTGATTTTTCTTTTTCTCGGGAGGGCAAAGGTTTCCATGGGAGCTACACGAGGTGTGAATGTCATCACGTCGGCAGAAGCATGCACCGAATGCAGATAAACAGATAGAGACGTGCACACACACACACACACACACACACACATCCTAACTCTCATCTGAGAAGACAGGAGAGACTAAGCCCTGAGGATAATGGGCAGACGGCGCTGTGTGTCTTCTTTCATTTTGGCAGTAAGAGAAGAAATGAGAGTTAAGACACTCAGGAGACACATTCTTCAAGTAGACAGATCGCTTCTACAAATACACCCGGTCCCCTGTGGAGGAGCACATTCCTCAGAGAAAGACGCTTCTCTAAAGATACTCAGTCGAATTTACTAGAACATCAGAGGGAAGAGGAAGAGGGGGAGCAATAACCGCCCTCATAAACCTGTCTTTACTTTAGAGTATTGACTAGAATAATCCCACATAGTGCCTCAAAAGCAACAGGCAGAGTTTCAGCGTTGCGGAGTCTTGGGATCTCTCTCAGCATGGGCAGCCTACTTAGCGATATAACACATCCCTTTCGAACCCTTGAGAATCATTATAATTAGAATCTATTGTATATGCGTCATTGAGAAAGTGGGTAATTTATTTGCAAGAGGGATGATATGCCAACTATCGGCCAGCAGCTCCTATTCACTCCGTCCTCCTTTAATAGAAGCACTGATCACCAGTTTGTTAATGAAGCATCAATGATTGCTGGTGTGTTTTCTTTTTTTCCTGAATTTTTTGGGGGTTGCAAAGCTGCTGTTAGGGACAAAACACCATCAATTTTCTCACTTTCCAATCGCCACTCAATATCGTGAAGTCTATGATCTGTCAGAGCAGGACTGTAATTACCATCCCTTTCAAGAAGAATCTAGAAAGTTGGCAATCAGCACCACATACCATGAATCAT
Organism: Sciaenops ocellatus; assembly: GCA_033000465.1. Lineage (NCBI taxonomy): Eukaryota > Metazoa > Chordata > Actinopteri > Sciaenidae > Sciaenops > Sciaenops ocellatus. The sequence continues at coordinate 16,762,591 of CP136873.1, forward strand.
TACAAACCATAGATTATATCGTGTGGTATTCTATGATAAATGCATTTTTTCGAAATTTTGAATAATCACTCGCATTCATGGCTGAGGGTCTTTGCAATCAGATCTACTTGTGTTATTGGCTGAAGTAATCAAGCCCATTCCAGTGTGATCTGCAGAGTCAGCTTTGAAGACTGGAAAATGACGAACACAGAACAGGTGTTAGTGCAGTGGGAAGTGTATTGGAAGCGCATCGGCCATGAGAAGTAGAGCAATAACTGTAAAAGTAGACCGAAAACTTATGCTGAGTTCAGGTGATATTGGAAAGTGGGATATTGGGATCCTGTAATTTGGATGTATTCGTGTACTATACATTGACAGCAAACTGCCAGCATCCCACTTGTCAGCTCGTACTGTATTTACGGTAAATTCGACGTGACATGAATGCAGCATAAACCTGACTGATATATTTACAGCCTCCTGCTCGCAGTAGATGCACCAGTCCTGTTTTTGAAGATTCTGTCATGTGTGATGACAGTTTACATTTATCCCAACAGACACACTGAACGACATCAAACACACAATGGAAACAGGATTTGATTGATATGGATTACATGCAATTCAATATTTTTTGGAATACTATACCAGCTGCTGACATGTAATAGTGCTGTGCTGCTGTACACTTATTGATTTAACCATCTTTAAGAGTTCAGTGTTTTAAAATCTACTCGACTGTATTCTCCCCAGGGTGAAAAGGTATCTCATATAGCACGACTCATACTGGATTTTTGAGGCGAATACTGATATTAATATTTGGGAGTTTAAAATTTTTACAGTGTAAAAAGTCAACTTCTGGACAAACTATGTAATGGAGAACATTCACGAATTACCTCAAACCTGCAAGAAGCTAACGTAGGCCAATTTTTCACGGCAATAACAAAACAATGAGGCCAACAGAGTGGTGACTTTTGATCTGATTCATCAATTTTCATTGTGTTTGGAGAAAGCAGCTTTTGAAATGGTCTAAAAGTACCACCAAATGATTGGTGGACCCTTACGGACTAAAGAAATTGATACATTTTCAGACTTTAAGACCACTTCAAAAACTGAATCATTAAATTGTGTTCCAACTAACTGAAGAACATTGCAGAATTTGTCAAATAAACCCGTCCACTACAAACTCTGCTCTTTAATTGGGGCTCGGTTTTACGGAAACTGTTCATGTGTCACATACATGTTCAATAAACTTCTCATATTTCACATAACAGTGTTCATCTCATTTTAAGGATGTAGCTACAGGTGGTCAAAATTAATTATGCTGCCACTCAAAAGTCTGTTGGAGATCTTTGAGTTTTAGTTATTAATAACTTGAAAACGTAAAAAGCTATTTGAAAAGATGAGACGATCAAACCCAGACTACAACAATAATATTAATGTGTACTTGAATGAAGACAGATTAAGATGATTCCGTCGATAAGAGGTGTAGTAGATCATCATCATCATATGCATCATGTCCAGCGTGGACAGAGAAGGTGGACAATGCCACCTGTCTGATAGTTATATTTTTAATAAAAGCCCCAAATCAGCAGACCAATACATCAGCTTAATAGTTGTGACATGTCGGTCTACTCTGCAACCACAGAGCGTAGAGGTGAGGGATCAGGTCCACAGATCATCAATCAGACCAGAGTTGTGAATCGTCTTCACGTTCGCACCAAGGTCACACTGTAAAGTCCTGGAAAACTCCATACTCCAGAACGCAGTCCTTGAGTTCGTCCATTCATCATCGGTAACCCTGGGGCAGGCCAGCAGACAGGCCCATTCAGCCATTCCCCCATGAAGCAGCTCCACAGTCACATCAGGTCTACGTTTAAGATGGACTTTTGGTACACCGTGCTACTTGGAGGGTAACACTGTAGGGAGGATGCCCCAGAAAACTTGCTGAGCTCATCCCTAAGTCGAAAGGGGCATCTTTAACTGAACTGAATATAGACAGACACAGTTACAGCGTGCGCACAAACTGCTTCCTGTCTCACACCTGGTTTACAAAAATGAAGCGTCTCCCTTGGGTGTTTCGAAGTCTTGAAAGAAGGCCGAGGAGGCAGAGGGCCAGGAGAATAAATAGATTGTGCTTTCTTTCTCTCTCTCACGCTCTGTGTATGAAGATACTCATGCATGGATATTTTCCAAGCGTGGAGTTATGTAGTCCCATTTTTAAAGTATCTGTGGACTTTGCATTAAGTGTGGTGATTTCTGCGCTCTCTTGACAAATGAGCAGTTCTTACGAGGACGTAATGGTCTCTAACGTGAGCCTCTTGCCGCAGCGCACACTAATGAGAAGCCTCCCTTTAGTGTGTGTGTGTGTGTGTGTGTTTGTCCCGATACACATAGTCTCACAGATGGAGCTCCACCACAGGGCCCATGCAGCTGCAAACAGTGTCTCTGCTGTGTCCAAAGAGTGGACAACAGGCTCTCTATCTTTCACACAGTCACTAAGTAGCCCTCTCATCTTCCTCCTCTCCTAATCTCCATTTCTTCTTTAGTCCTTTCTTCAGTCTGCAGCTGAAGACTTCATATTGTTATTGAGGCATTGCAAACTTTCTGCTGCTATTTCCACTTTTTTCCATCACTGTGACTCTTTGTTCCTACAAGTCATTCTGTTTCTCTTTCTGGAGCAATCATTCTCTGTCTGTCCCTTCGCTTCAGTCTCCTGTAGACTCTGATAATGAGAGTATACGGTTTTGCTTCCCTGCTCTCGTTTTCTCTGCAAGTCGCATGCTGCTTTGCAGTTGCGATAGGGGGTTTAAATCCTCCAGCGCGGGCCGCCGGCACCGCTGCAGCTGCCCACTGGGCCGGAATAAATCCAGGAGCCTCCAGTCTCGCCTCTGAATGGGCCCACACCCCTGAAAGCGAGCCCAGAACGAACCCCCCACCCCCTCATGCCCATGCATCAATCCAGCAGCAATGAACCCAAAAGGCCTTCCTCTGGGAGGTTTAGCTTCCCTCCCTCCTTTGCCTTCACAAAGGATGATTTCAGCTGCCTAATCAACTAGAAAAAAAAACTTGTGCCCTCCTCCCAGTTCCTGCTACAACCACAGACACACACCCCCACCTCCTCCACCACCATGCAAATTTCACATGCCAGTGATTTTGTTTTTCATAACATGAAGGGAGAGAGCGATTGCGCCAAACAACATTTTCTCCCAAGCATATTTGAAATGTCAACATCATTAAGACCAACTGTCAAATTTAGTGACAGTGAATGGGCCCCTACCTACCTAATCATTATAACCTCATGCCAAGTCAAAAATCTGGGGAAAAAAGGTTGTTTTTCTGTCAAAGCTCTACGGGCTTACATCCCTATCTGCATCCGCAAGTGCTCAAACACCTGTGGTAATGATCTCAGTGACAGACTCAGGCAATTACTGGACATTTTTATTCATGCCCCGGGCTAGGTCAAAACGCACACACCCACATGTTCGCTTGAGTCCTTATTCTTTTCTTTTCTGCCTCTCTCTCTCCCTCTCCAACCCCCGCTTCCAACCCTCACTCGGCAGACACCTAGTCAGAGTTTGAGCAAAGCAAACAGCCCTATGCCCTCTGGCAAACCCCAACCACCAGAATCCCAACAAGCCCACAGGTCTTATCTTGCACCAGCATAAGTTAGAGGTCAGGTCTGAGTCAGGTGTCCAGCGGTCCCGTCAGCTCCACAGAGACAAGGCTTCATATCCCAAGTTCAAAGATAGGCAGCGTGGGGCTAGCATAGTAAAGCACATACTATTAATAACGAATGTCTTCAAACTATGGTTAGACAGATACATACAGGGATATGATGAGGTTGATTGGTTCTAATTAACTGTTGGGAAGCCCTTAGTCTTAATTAACTACTAGCATTATTGATAGCAACAGCAGTGATATTATTAGTTCTAGAGGTAGAAATGAAAGTAGCACTGAAAGCAGCAGATGTAGTAGTAGTAGCATTAGAAGAAAGAGTATCAGCAACAGTAGTAGCAGTATCATTGCTAACAGCAGCAGTGGGAATACCACTTGTAAACACATTAAGAGCAACACACACCAGTGGCATATAACACATTGAGCCCATTAGGTTATGCCAGTGTCCCATTTCCCAGTGTTGACACATGCCAATGCTCCAGAAATGCAGCAACTTAATCACATTAATTCAGAACATCCGGGGTTAGGGACCTTAACTACTTCTTCTGTCTGCATTAGGTGTGTAACTAATGATTTTTATTATCTCTTTTTTCAGTTAATCAGTTAATCTTGTCCGTCAAAAGTTCCCACAGTGCAAGGTGTTATTCTGAAATTGCTTGCTTTGTCAGACCAAGGCAGAGAGAAGCAGCAAATCTGCACAATTTAGAGACTGGAATAAGAAACTGTGGACAATTTTAACTTTTAAAGTGAACTTTCTTTTGACAAACTTATCGATAAATTGCTAAATTGCTAAGCGCTTCAGCCGCAGTCTGAATCTATAGTCGGTGCTACTGACGTCAAATGACATGAAGCAGCAGGTGTGTGTGGCATTTAGAAGCTGTGTTTAGAAGTGACACATCCGGGTGTATTAGTCATAATAGCAGCATTAGTATCATTAGTAAAAGAAGAAAATAAAGCACTGGTATTTGGAACATCCCTAGTGATAGTAGTAGTAGTGGTACTAACAAAAGAAGCAATGGTATCAGTAGTAGTACAAGCATTAGTACTGTAGTCATAGCAGCATCAGCAGCCTACTTAGCAGCATTAGTAGCAGATGTAGTAGTAGCATTAGTGCAAAGCAGCAGAGGTTTGAGCATTTGCAGGTGCTACAGTAGCAGTGGAATTGTTAGTGGAAGTAGCTGCAGCAGCATTAGGCCGTATTCAAACCAATAAGGCGTTGCAGAATTCTGCGTTCTGGTGGGATTGTGGGTGGCGTGCTTATGTTTATTTGTGCTGCACATTACTGCTGTGAAACAATCAGAAAACAACTTTATTTCTGCGATTTATTTCTCGCTACCGTCTTTCTCATTCACTGTTTATGTTGGACACAAACCCAAGCAGCCTTCATGGTGTTGCTGTTTCACAGCATTGATGGCGAGCCAGACACAGACATAGAAGCTGGGTTACTCGAAATAAACCAAGCCAGGGCACAACTGGGGGAGTATCATAGTATAGTCCAGTGACATTTAACTGCAGGATTGGCCACCGTGATGTGACCTCGGGCAGCTTTTTTTCTCTAAAAGTTGAACTTGTTAAAATTTGTCCACCACAGGTCGCTGCATATTTTTTTGGTGATGATGGCTCAGTAACGGTGGTAGCATACTATAAAAACCTTTCAGTGACACAAATGTGAGAGAAAAGATTTTCCTATCAACACTCAATAGTGTGCACTTTTCCTTTTTCCCCCTTACCTAAGCATGTGTATCGTCTTGGACTTGTTTGTGTGTCAGTGTGCATTTTCTCACATGGCTGCAAGGTAGGTGTTGTTGCGGGGGCATTCTTACATCTGTGCTGGAGTAAGCAGTCAAGGAGGTGAGCAATTCAAGCGTGCCTCTAGCCCAATTAAGCACAAATACATCAACTTAATTAGGCAGGGGACCGCTTAGCTGAGGATTTACATTAAAGCTCCCCAAAACATGCTGGCCATCCCTGGATATGATAAACTTGTTGGCCTACACTCAAGCAGGGGTACCTGTTATCAATATCTTAACCGACCAACCGGCCACACTAAACCTGCTATTAGTGATTCTACTTATGTTCTCACTTCTTTGCCTCTACAGAGTCACCCTGCCTTGTACTGTAATCCCTCTGCAGCGGATTCGTAATTAAACATGAACAACACGCGGGGTCAAAGACATCGCCCAGGCGGAAAGGACACGTAAGCAAAAGGAGGCCCGTACTCATGTCGAGCTCTGTGCTGCAGAGCTCGGTGATCAACCTCCTTTCTTTTTCGATGAAGACGAAATAAAGAAGAGCTGTCACTTTTGACAGGATCCCTAATCTGCGCCCTCTAATAATTCCTCCACCCTCCCTAAATGCACTCATGCGTATACAGACTGAGGACACACACACACACACACACACACTCACACACAAACACCGCTCAAGTCAAACTGTTACTGTCCTTGGCTGCAGCCTCTAAAAATGAAGATGTGACTGACTCTATTACCATAAAGTAAGCACTGCCGTAAATCACTTTCTAGAAAGTGAAGAACTCTCTCTCTGTGTGTGTCCTCAACTCCCTCCCTCCCTCCCCCATTCGCTCTCTATGATTGGCAGGTTTAATTAACAATAGGTCTTCCGGCCTGGCAGAAAGTGGGTGACAGCGTTGGTGAGTGGTAGGGGGATGAGAGTGGAAGGGTATGTGTGTGACGAGGGGGGGGGGGTGAATGTGGAGATACGAAAAACAATACATAGCCTACTTTTGTGTGCATATAATTAGAGATGTCTGGGACTCGCTACAGAACTCCGTGGGCGTGGCTGCACAGATTTAGGCAGAAGCAATTTATGTGCAAAACGTCCCTCAGGAGCAACAATGACAAACATGTCATACGTTGTTCTACATATGCATTCCTCTCTCTAACCCACCAACCATATCAGGGCCACTGCAAGTCCTTCCTCCACTTAAGTAACTTTAATTGTTAAGTAAGTGACACACGATAATGGAAGCGGCAAAGAATTGGGATGTCAGGTAGCAAATTTCCATAAAGAAAAGTGAAAAATGACCTTCCTCTGGCAGCTGAGTCAAGAATTTGTACGGACTCCTCACTTTAAGGCTGAAGTACAGCTTTTTTCCTGTCATGTCCCCAAGGTTTGATACTTGATCCCAGACTCTTCAACATTTATATTTTCCCTCTAGGCCACATTATCCATGAGTACAATATTGCTTTTCACAGTTATGCTGACAACACCTATCTTCGCCTACCCTTGCAGCCCTGTAACTACAATAAATTAACAAACCTGAAGAACTGCCTCCAGGGCATCAAATCCTGGATGGCTCAGAACTTTCTGCAACTCAGTGAGAAAAACTCGACAGTTATCTTAACTCACTCGTCAGCCTATATGTAGCTTTTATATGAAGAAACGGTTGATAATACAAATGAAAATGTACATGATAATGAACTAAAGTAAATATTGCTGTGTAACTGATAGACTCAATTCATAGATGTTTGAAAAATTCTCTTCTAGTGCTGCTCTCAAGGGTAACTCCACCAATTTTACACATAAAAGTCTGTTCCCAGGTGTTAGAGTACGACTATTTCACGTGGAAAAAGTTGTAGCCTATAAAGTCTCGTGGTTCCAGAGTCAGCTGTGTGAAGTCTGAGAAATGTCCTCAAGTGATGTCACTTGAGTCAGCGTCAGGCAAATTTGAAAATGAAAATAATCTGTGCGAGTGGAAAGAGGTGAGCCTTCTAGACTTCAGTAAGCCACTCTTCATCTCTGCTTGAGGCTGCATTGGCCACACATTGGTAGCATAACACGCCCACCGTCGAGTGAATTCAGTAAAGTTGCATTGTGGGTAATGTAGGCACCAAGTTTTGACAATGAAGACAAGTGTGTGGTGAAAAAAAAGTCTGTGGTTCTCCTCAACTGGGAACCTCCGTTACTTTGAAGCGAAAGCTACGTGGAAGTGCCAAAAACTGCAGTTCCTCAAATGGCCACTTGAGGCTGGCTCCATAAGACCCCATGTTGAAATGTCCAACTTCACGGCAGAAATAAACATGTTTACAGCCTGGTACAAAACAAGGTTTGGTCTCTATAGCTAATTTCTAACTGTACTGAGGGTGATTTTTTTTTTTAAATTATGCATAACTAACAGCGTGGCCGCTTTGATTGACAGGTAAGTGCCGTTACAGACGGCTTGTTTGAGCACCCAGGCTTCATTCAGCCCACCTCAGGTCCGCTGATGATCCACGTCTTTGCCGATTTTTAGATTAGCGGGGAGTTGGAAGAGGCAGGACTGCCAACATGGCAGTGGCCAGCAACGCATATTTTGAGCAGTAAAAGCAGCTCTTCGGAAACCTATGAGTGACATCACGTATACGTCGTTAATTTTTTAGACCGTCAGTGGTTCTGCTGCATAGATTCTTTTTCTGTCTATCACAAGTCCGACAGTGTTATAGGAGTGCAATGTTAAAGCAGTGAAGTACTCTTTCAAGTGCAACACATACTGGTAAGTTGCATCACTTGACAGTAGTTGCACACACAGAATATTCCATACAAACAGGAGATGTATGGATTTCTACAGGCGTTGCTTCTCTCCATCTGCTAAATAGTGATTTTCATTTTTGTGTAATTTTTGTCTCCTTTTCTTTATTCTCTTCTCTCTGCGCCATAAAGCACACACTAGATGAACTGTGAAGCATTTAAAGTGGTATAGAAATAAAGTTAAGCCGAGCTCAGTTGAGAGCTGTTGTACATTCTTATGCCTCATTTCATAAAAAGGACACATCTAACACTTTCTATAGGCCTGTCACCATAGCAGCTGTTGGAATAAAACTCTAAATATTGTAGTTAGTGGATAGTTAGGGTATAAAAATGATCAGTGCTTACATAACATTAGCATCCTCTTAAAAATCCACAGTGGCTAAAGCAGACTTTAAACCGAGGCATCGTTTCCTGCATTTCCTACAGTCCAGAGTTGATGCTCGTCCTGCACCAGAGTTTTCTTTAGTTTTATAAAACATGAACACCAGGAAGGAGCTTCTATATGAAACACAGAATGGAAGTAAATCAACCACTGCAGCCTTTTGATGGTAAGCTTTGTGCTGTGCTCATCACTTTTCTAGGTCAATATACAGGAGGCTGTGTTTAAACCAGCTCACAAACAACATATGTCAACCGCTGCCTTATGCAAGGGCAAACAAAGTAGATCTGTTTTCAATGTCTACTCAGGTCATCATCCCCTCCGGTGTCTGGGCCAGCCTTATCATCCTCTCTTGCCCTATTATTACTGTGTATGGGCTCGGTGACCCCGGCCACAGTGCCATCTGCTCAGACTCTATTGATGCTGAGATTAGGGGTGTAGGCCAGGAGGGCGCAGGGACACACATGTTCGGTGGCCGATCTGGAGATGCCTCTCGAGTCACTTTCACAAGCGGGCCTGCTGGATCAGACGGTGGAGAGGAGATGAAAGGTGAAGCTCAGAGTAGCAGCAGAAACAGAAAGATGACCACCAGCTGATTTCCATGCTGTTTCCCAACAGCTTCCACCAATGTAATCAATAATCCCCCTACCCCCCTCCTGTACTCCACACATTCATCTCTTCTCCCGCTTTCTCCCTGCCTCTTTTTCTCTGCCTCCACCTGAAATGCTGCACCTGCACTTGAGGGTCTTGCTTATTGAATCAATGATTCAATGCCTCCTGTAACGGCAAGCTTATAAAAACCACAACATCATGCTCCGGGCACCGGCTGCGATACATCTCATAAAACAGAATGAGAATTTTAGAGGTATGTGCCTCCAATCATTCTTGGCTAGGCTAACGCTCTCCTCTGTGAATGCAAAGATGCTACAGCTCTCTAATTCACATGCAGGCCATGATCCCACAGTCCTTGCTCATGAATGTAATCCTTTACGTTTATCTGTCTGAGTTCAGAGGCCACAGGGGGCGCAACCTCCGTACTCGCTACTGATGCAGACGTCGTTTTGGAAGGCAAACACAGCAGATGCTAGCACAGGTGCTATTGCATCTTAGAACTGCCAGGATACCACCGTCGTCTGAATCGATGCCAAGGCGGCCCCTCCACATAGAAGTCAAGAGGGAAGGTAGAAGGAAGAGAGACGGAACTAACAAAACTGTGCACGCCAAATAATTTCTGAAAGAAGCAATGAGCGGACAGATGGGTCGAGAGGCAAGAGGGCCAAGAAGGGGAGGCAAGGCATCAACGCTGCTGGGGTTAAAGGTTTGATTTCCAGCAGGAAGCCGACGCTGGAAATGTTTATTAATTTCATTTTCAAACCTGTTTATCCAGGAAAAGCCAGCATCTTTCACACATCCTGCTGCAAATTGACACAGTTCTTCCCGATCACAGTGGGAACTCCTCGGTGTAAGGGTTGTACAGATTGTGGAACCCCTCTTCCCCTACACCTTTCTGACATCCTGTTACCTTATATTAAAATGATGCCAAGAAGTTCCAGCTACATAGATGAGGTACAGATTTTAAATTTGGGGAAATTGGAACACTGGTACAAGATCAGTAATTGGTATACCTTGGGTTAAGGTAATGGAATCATTATCTAGAGAGAACAAATTGGATTGGTGCACCTCTGTCCCCATTTCAATAGTTAATGCCTCTCATTTTTGCTGTTCAAAGCAGCTACTGCTACTGCTCGCTACTAAAAACACTTTTGCTTTCCAACATGGTCCAACAGCATAAGAAATAACCAACCGCAGAGCAGCTGCACAGGAAAGGTCGGGGGGTTATGTGATCAAAAGTACCTCTGGAGTACTTGCAGATGGAGGGAAGGGTATTACTCATCACACACCCTCTTCCTCAGGCTGCACTCTAGAGCTCTGACACTTTGTGTATACTGTCACAAAGTAAGATGCTCCAGGAAAAGGGCAACAAAAAGTGGCACTAATCCAAATTTACTTACCGAAGGAGGAAGTGAAGAAGGCGGTGATGAAGATGTCCCGCAGTGATAGCAGACACACAGGTGTTGCTGCTCATGCTGCATAACCTCCCCTGCTGTGCACAGGAGGGTCACTGCTAACCTTGACAGGGGTGAACAGGCATTGCCGCAGTGCCCTTGTTCACTCCACTGAGGGACATGTCATATTATTTATTTAATAATTTTACTTCTTTTTTTTTCTTACAAGTTTTCCCTTCAACTTTTAATATCTCTTGTGCGCCACAGGGACACTCGGAGGCCCACAGGTTTGATAACTTTAAACGCCTACTTTTTAAAGTGTAATATCTACAGCTACCCAGGGACCTACACACCCCGGGTCTTGCTCCATATCACTGATTTTTTTTTTCCTTTTTTTTGCATCTTACGAAAATGAAGGGTACGAAGGAGTGAGTTTGTAGTTTGACAGTTAATCTAACTTGAGTTTATCAGCACCATGGTCTTCTACATTAATGACACGGGGGACTAAACATGTGAGCCCAAGAGGGAAGAGTCTGGGAGATAAAGAGCTGAAGTGGAGGTAGTAGAGCTAAAAAGAAATAGCTTTTGGCACCATGCAGTTATTTTATCCAAGAAGCTTCAGAGAGGAAAGGAAGCAAGAAGAATGCTGTTCCCAGCAGTTTGGCCCCAGACGTCCTCTCAATCTAAAGCGACACTTGCTGACAACACCGTCACAAAATCATCCTGTGGCTGAACTCTGACCCCTGTCTGCTGAATCTGCTGCTCGGTCATCTCACACTGCAGCGATAACCGAGCGAAAGTTTCCTGTCTGGCGGTGGCAGGCGTCACAAGCTCACATCAACCTGTCATCAGTCGTGACAGGTCCAACCACAGGTTTCATGGCCGAGGAATAGCTTGGACAATTGGTTCAGCCGCAGAGTGTAAACAAGCCGTCGCCCCGGCAGCACAAGCGATAGAGGAATATTCATAAAGATTATTCATGGCTGGCTGTCAGAGGCGGTGACAAATCTGGGAGGTAACGGCAGCACCAGCCGAATCTGACAGAGAGCAGGGTTGTGCTAAATGGACAGGCAGCCATCACCGCAGAACAGTCATGCTCCTGCATATCTCATATCTGTGTCCGACTCATCCTTAATACAAGCACAAAGTCATAGTTACAACCAACAGGATTCCACATCATCAATCTCACCTGCCATTCCCAACAAGTCGGCTATGCCTGTGTGCTAATAGCAATGATTTCAATACCGCAGGGTAAATTATCCTTGAAAGGAAAAATCCTCCCTGAAACACTTAGCAGTGTTTTCTATCATCAATCTGAGATGCTGAGTGCGTTCCATGGCAATTTTGAGGAAGTGCTCTAATTTACTTTTCTGGTATAGCCACTTTACCTCAACCTGCTTTGTCTTTTTCCTCTAAGTAGGGCTGGGAGGGTATCATTTGAAACATTTGGATAACAGTGCTGATACGATACCTGACTTTCAATATTGATGCTCTTGGATACTTCGCACTTCGAGTTTTTCAAAAATAAGCTTTTTTGTTCAGTTCAAAAGTCCAAAGTTCTTCAACACTATCGAAACACAAGAATTTTCCAACACATTTCAGTCTGAATTGTTTGTTTTCTTATATAATACTACAAAAACAAAATGTTTATCTTTTTCCATTCCTATTTTAAGACATGACACATCATTTAACTTCTCATTAGTTTTGTGTTTAGCTACATTTTTTGCAAAGCTGTGATTATGAACATGTCCCCTAGATTTACAGTATTTCTAAATAAGTTACAATCAGATATATTTAACATCCATGAAACTAATAAGAAACAAGAAACAACAAAAATTGTATACACATACTCATACTATAATAAGTCATATATCAGCAGAATTGCCTTTATTTTATTATTGTTTTACTAAGATGTTATGGAGACCTTATTCTTAAAGTCATATTTACATTTTTCTTTATACTTTGTATTGCTGTGTTTCCATATGTTTGTAATTTTAACTCTTAAGACATGAAAATGACATATGTTGCATAATCCCATCCTATTTCACATGGATACAATACCAAAATTACTTTTTTTTAGATTTCAGATTTCTAAAGTCTTCCTTGCTCTTGCCTCTCCACAGTCTGCAATTCGTCTGAATTTTTTGTAACCTTGAGCTGCACGTCTTTATATTTTGTGCTATCCATCCTGGGATAACAGTGTCCATCAAAGACACACTTAAAAGTCAAGAGGACTTAATATTCATACTGACTTTTTTGAGTATATTTTCTAATTGAGATACAGCTCCAGTGTTCTCAGCTAGGGAAAGTCAATATTTGCCACCAAAGCAACAAAAAAAAAAAGGCCCATGAATGCAAGGCACATCACCACAAACTGTTACACGGCGGTGTTAAAAGGTGCATTTTGAGGTGAAATTGTTCGAGGTTCATTCCTTCAGATTTGACAGCATAAGTGTTCCTGTCTGGTTTGATGATATTTTCTTTCTTGAGGCTGTTAGAGGAATTAAGAGACACTTTCCTGACATGAAGTAGTCAGGTTTTCAGAGACAGATATTGTTGTCAGCGCAATTACTTCGACGCAATCGGGTAAGCTGCCTATGCGGCTGCTTTGAAAGCATCATGCTCATGCTCTCAATGCTCCGTGGACAATTTGAGACATGATCTGTGGCAGACGGTGAGCTCTTATATTGGAGAAGAGAGGGGTTGGAAGAGTGCAGAGAGGGATCTCAGGCACTCTGGGCTTCTTTAAAATTTGCCAAAAAAAGCAAGCTGATGTCTGAGTATCATCTGTAGTTGAAAGATCTGGATGCTTTAAAACTCCCCGGCATCCGTTGTCGCGGAATCAGATCAGTTCTCTGAGACTGTAATCACGCAATTAGCAGCACTCTGCATACCTGCAGCAGACAGCAGATTTCAACATCTAAATTCCACTGGCTGCTGATTGTCAAGCAGCTGATGCGTTCATGCTATGTGGATTCATTTCCCTCAACTATTTTACTGATTTCATGAAGCGTTCCATCCTGCATATCATTATATAGCTTGTTGAAATAAAACTGCGAGCGGTGTAAGCAATGAAATGAGTCACTAAGGGAAGAGTCAGTGTTCAGCAATCACAAACCCAGCAGCTTCTTTTAAAATCACATAAATTGAATACCAACGTAGGCATTCAGCAAGAAGAGAGGATGCCGAAAAGTGAGCAAATTAACTTTATTGTCTCAACACGTTTAGTGATCAGCTTGACAGGCAGTGCGGCGCCTGCTGGCACAACTCCATCTGCTCAGTAATGATTTGTTGTTGATGGGGGGAAAAAAACAGCGCACTTCTAACACCTGGAGAGGCAAAAAACAGTCCTGGATCTCCCTACAAAGATGCCTCGTGGGTCCAGGCCAAGGCAGTCTGGCAGCACTGGCAGCTCCATTAACAATGCAGTGTGGTGACAGGCACATGGGAGTAGCAGCGGCACTGGTAGATCAACGTCTCAAACATATTGCACAAGGCGATAATGGTCGGGGATGGTCTGTTTGCCACCTCCATGAATGACCAACATGGGTTTCCAACACAGTCCCTGCTGAACAATAACCTGAATAAATAATCTGGAGATGATCAAATGTAACAGATAAGACCAGCAGTCAAACTCAGCCCTGCTCTGTCAAGGATGTTTTTTTTTAAGCCTCATTGGTGTCTTCTGAATGAAGAAATAGAAAACAGACATAAAAAATGATTTGTGATAGATCAACTAGATCATCTAGCATCCACAATCCACATCTATGCCCATTTTTGATTAGCTGGAAGGTTCACAAGGGCTCTTCAGAAACCTATATGGTTGACATCACAGATACAATGTCCATGTTTTCTATCATCAGTGGGTTGAACCCAGCAGAATGGAGCTTTACCCATTGTTAAATGTAAAAGATGAAGCTGGAACAGGACAGGAAAGCCACTATTGGGTCTATCAGAGGTGACATTGCGTTTCACCAACTTAACTCTCTTGGAGAAAATTGACTTCAGTTGCACAACAGCAGTCCCGATTCCTCCCTCAACGATAAGAAGAAATCATTTCAAGATAAACAGAAATTATTCTGCTGCAGTTATATATATATATATATATATATATATATATATATATATATATATATATATATATATAAAGCTATTGAAGTCTGCAAACTTGCTCAGCTACTCACAGGTCTCAGAATTTCCAAAATCCCATGAAGTCTTCTGCTGTGATGATTAAAAGTAAAACATTTTAATTCTGTTGAACATCTTCACAAGTATGCCTCACTTTAGCCACACTGCCAGTAAAACTCTCTCTGAGACGAACAGAATGACTGGCAACGAACAGCAGAGGCAATTAAAATGTTCACAAAAGCCATCAAAGTGGTGGAAGATAGGGGAGGAAAAGGCCTTCTCGTCTTCCACCTCAGCCGGGCTGCTTTGCTCGCTCGCTGGCTCTGTCTATCAGGCTGCTTTGGGTGATTGAATATGTCCACATATTTGATGCTTGACCCATTCATTTAAACGGAAGAAAAACAGGCTTGTGTGGACTCCAATCCATCTAATTCTGCACCAGAAAGGTGAGGAGTGAAATGTGGCCTGCACTTTATCATTTCAAACTGGTCATTTTTATCCATTTCAAGCTTAATTGCATCCATTTTTCTTCTTCTAAACAGACAATTAAAGCTACGTTGTTTAGTCTGCTGCTGCCGAAATTTAGTCCGGCAGCTCTCAGGGCTTGTAACTGTGTGGTAAATGATGTGAACTCAGTTATATATTGATAGATTTCTTTGATTTTTCTTCCTTTATAAAACGAGTGTCGAAACAACCCTTGTTCCTTGCCATCTCATTATCATGAACCATAATTACAGACTGTACTCATTTTCTTGAACAACGTGTAGCCATTATGCAATTCACTATTGTTCTATTAAAGAATCTTGTGTTATTTCCTCCAGAACAACCACATTTCATCATAGCCTTTTGTGTGAGCATATGCTCCATTTTCTCCATTTACAGCCTCCACATTTGCCCCAGGAGAGCTGTGTCGGGCTATTTTCTGTTGGATTAACACTGAGCCGGATCCACACCGCTACACACTGAGGACCCTCTCTACATCCTCCCAGCAGCCCGTGAAAACCCACCTTCTCGTGTCAGTGCTCATTTCAGTGTGGTCTTTTCAAGCTAACCTCCTTCCGACCTCCAGTCACAGAGTGTGTGGAGCTGCGTGTCAGCGCCACTCAGTGTTGGGGTTCGCTCACGTGGTCTCATTCTAGGATTAAATTACCTTTTTGTTCTGACTCCTTGGAGCCTTTGCTAACAGAGGTCAGGTGCACTTAAACAACTCGACAGGTTTCACCTTACCTCAACAATCACACGTTTTGTAGGTGAAACTATGGAGCTGAAGTAAAAAGACCTCCAAGTACAGACACACATTGACCCTTGGAGCTTCTATTTAAATAGCATCCAGAAGCAACAAGTGTCAAGAATAAAAGTTGCAACATACATCCATGTCAAAACAACATTGCTGCATATGTAAGCCACAGACTAGGGGATTCTTGACGAGCATTAAAAAGAATGGCCGCTCATCAGGATACACCATCGTCCTATTTTCAACGTCCACGTACGCTCATCCCTTTGGAAAGGCAGCATTTTGCAGTACTCTGGTGATTAAATATCTCCTGTCATCTGTCTAATAAAGGCTGTCTAATGGCTAATTTGTCTAATAAGATTCTCAAAAGAATACGCTTCAAAACCCTTCACATCGGCTCCAAAGATCGCCACAACCCACCTACCATCAAACACGTGTAGCATTTTGGATTCTCTGCTCTAAATCAAGCAACTTTTCAAACACTGGCCATGTTCTATCGAGGAAAAGTTCATTATTTTTGATGTACTAATAGTAAAACTAACTAAACTAAGGTAAGACATGAGATACTGAGAACAATGATTGTCATTGGTAGATCAAAAACAAACCATGCACACCCTGTATGTACCTAAAGATACCCAGTGACTACAGATCTGGCTTAAAAAGGTCAATATTCTCTGGTTCCAGCTTTTCAAATGTGAATATATTCTGGGTTTCTCCGTCTTCTATGATCGCAATTGAATATATTTGGGTTTTGGACTGTTGGTCAGACAAAACAAGACATTTGAATATGTCACCTGGGCTTTAGGAAATTGTGATGGGCATCATTTTCTGACATTTTATCAACCAAACAACTGATAAATATGATAATTAGCTGCAGCCCCTCTACTAGTGGTGATATACCTTATCTGGCTAATTCAAAAAGCCTAAAAGCAGCCATGCAACAGCTATGTGGAAATGAAGACTTTGCTTTCAATAAGGAAACATCTCATCAAAGTGCCAGCTTTCTCTACGTTTTCAATGCCAGGTGCTACGGCCATATTTCAGGCCATGCCAAAAAAAAACTTATTGAGATTCAATACACAGAGACATAAGCACCAGACCAGCTTTGTTTTGACCAATCACTTCCTATGTGGAAATCTTTTCCCACCAGAATGCCCACAATTCATTTCCAACAAATAAACTAAAATGTATGCCAACTGGTGATGAGACTGTCTTCTCTGTTGTTCCACATAATCTCATAAGACAGTTGGCTTGTTCCATTAAATCTTGCCTACAGAACCAACTTGATCCTGGAGAGCAGGGAGTGGCTCAGTGCACGTCTGTTCAGCAACTGGTTTTGGTAGCTGTGTAACTGATACCCATGCACCAGAGTATTTATATCATCGAGCGCTCACACCAGTTGCAAAAACATTCT
The DNA here is from genome assembly GCA_033000465.1 of Sciaenops ocellatus. Lineage (NCBI taxonomy): Eukaryota > Metazoa > Chordata > Actinopteri > Sciaenidae > Sciaenops > Sciaenops ocellatus. The sequence continues at coordinate 16,779,927 of CP136873.1, forward strand.
TGAGATAAACCAACTGGCACTTTTACTTGACACAACGTGACCGGAGGCATTTTCTTTTTCTCCCCTTACTGTATTAGAAAACATTCCTCAAAAGACTCGGAGGTTTTAGAAATCTTCAAAAAACTGCTTCAGCCATTCAAATGTTAAACTCGCCACAGGCAAGAGGATTTGAACTCCTGTCTCTGACAGGCTCTGTGGATTTCAGGTATTATGGCTTAAAATCTCAGCTTTCCTCTACGAGAACACTTTAAAACTGTCTACTTGTGTCTATCAGAGTTTGACTGATACACACAGAGAATATTTGGATCAGCTGCCAGTGATTTCATTTGGGGCACAACACTGACGTTACTAATTCAGCTCTACTGTAGCAGCAGAAAAACAATACCCTTCCTCTGGTGCCTGACAAACTGAAACCATTCAACCAAATTATCCCCTGCATCAGCAACATCACCATGCAACATGTCCCATCAATACTGTTAACATGCAGGCATTTCATATACATCAGCAATTAAAATATCAATCACCAGGATCTAATTTGCATTTACATGACACACTGGAGTGGAGAGTGCTGCTGATGGCACGTACTGATGATGCATGGACAATGAAAACATGACAGTCATGATGCTGAATACACTGGGCAGAGATCGAGAGACATACAGTGAGAGTGCAGAGAGAGAGAGAGAGAGAGAGTGCAAATATTAAATTCCACTTTCATTTTTTAAGGCTTATTATTTTGAACTTTGCAGATTTAATCTTGAGACTGAATGTCCTTAGAAAATCGAGTAATCACCAATACCACTGAGTCGTGTAATGAAATGATGCTGTGATTATATTCTGAGCATGAAGGCAATTACATTTTTTTTCGATGCCCTCTGGAATATTAACGTTTCACTATTATGCACAAAGGGAGAAAGTTCACACCACCGGCTGCAGCCCGGTCTCATTTCACACTCTCTTGACATTTCTAACTTTATAAGTTGTGAAACCTCCCGAAAAAGAACAAAAAGCACATCTAGACTTGTGCAGAAAGAGCGACTTTAAACCGAGACAATCAACTTTAAAGACAGCAACTCTCTCCCTGTGAGGACATACACAGGTGCGCGCTGTGCGTCTCGCCATTTCCAAACGTTTCCCCTTTTTCGCCCCCTGTTTTCTTTTTACCTGTTGGTCCTTCCATACTGTCTGCGTAGATCCTGACGACCAGCATCAGTAGCAATGCTGCTGAATACATGTTGACAGAAAGAAGTAAAGTCCAAGGTCGTATGTTTTGTCACAAGAAGAAAATCCTAAAGGAAACTCCAGCAGCGGAGGCGACAGCAGCAGGACTGGGCAGAAGTTGTGCGCTCAGCTCCATTCATCGCTGGATCCCCCTGCAGGAGCACTGCCTGCCTGCTCACCCTCCACAGCCCGCACAGGGAGCATCTGATCTCGAGCTAAAGCGTTCAAAAAGAGCCCCCCCTAGTACCCCCCCCTTCTCCTGTAACGGCTCCACTACTTTTTTTTTTTTTTTGCACTGTCAAGCGAGCAAGTGGGACGCAGGAATGTGGGTCTGCGGCGCCTCCATGTGGCCACGAGTCGGATCTCACACCCATACTTTGACAAGCCCTTGCATATGTTTTTCATCTGCAGTTTCTTGAGGCAAAACGGATGATTAGACATACAGTAGGTCACCACACTTAGTCACGTTAGAGGGGACATATTCCCTCAATGTTCCCTTTACTGTAAGTGCATTCCTCTCATCCAAACTGACTCACTTCTGCTTGGCTGTTGCTAAAACCACCAGATTAAACTCTGACTCACTGGTGCTGAGGTATTGAGGGAGTAACACCTTGCCAAAGGCTACCAAATCAGTATATGCTTGACAGCGGCCTATTTTTTACTAATATGATACAGGAGTATCTGTTCTCTGTGACTCTTTGCAGTATTTAACACACTGGTCTGTGACAGCTGGGTGGCAATGTGATAAAAGAGACCCAGCTTTGGCTCAAGCCACGGATAAAATGCCTGCAGGAAAGTTGGCTGCTGAATCCCTTTTTTTTCCAGCTTGAGCCGTGCTCACCCTCACCTCTGACCTTGCCCGTGGGTTTTGGTTTAATTAAAATGTATTCAGCAGGTATCAGCATGATTAATGTTCTAAATATATTCAGAAATGAAATGTTTATTGTCTGTTTTGACTCTAACTGATTAGCTGTTTTCAAGTTCAAGTTCATGTTTTCATTATAATCACCTGAAAATAAGAATGGTTATGTTTTTGTTAGCTTAGAATGAGCCTTTTATATCTATAGATGGTTCTTCCAGAGAGTCCACTAAGTTGAATTGCTTCTACAGTAGCCCAGAACGGACAAACCAAACACGCTGCGACGAGCAATGTTGTGTCTCGTCAATTGTGTTAATTTTAGTCATGTTCATGTTTAGTGTTTCATGTTTAGTCCTGTATGTCATGAACACCTTGCCTTAAGCACTTCCTGTTTTATTTTGTACTCACCTTTTCCCTTCCATTTCAGACCCTGACTTCCTCCCTTTGTGTGATTGTTTGCCCCACTCCTGACTGGTTTCACCTGTTTTCACTTACATCATATATAAATAGTCCTTGTCTCGAGAGTATTGTCAAGCGTTCCAGCCTGGCGTTCAGGTTTTTTCATGTTTTGCTTGAAGTTTGTGTTAATTTTTTGAGAGTAGTATTTTGTGTTTTGATAATTGTTACACTCCTTGTGAGCTTTTGTTTTGCACTTTGATTTTCCTCCTTGAGAACAGCTTTTTGTTTGATTGTTTTTTGGACAATAAATACCCTTTGTTACATCTTCGTCAGCCCTAGAGTCGTGCATTTGAGTCCACCGGATTTGTGTCTGAGGTTGTGACAAGCACCTATACAGCTAGCTGCGACGAAGGCCGTATTGCTGCACCATGCAGCTATAACGTACTATCCCCAGTCAAACGAATGGAAAAACCTGCATTTTCACTGCAGCGCCAGATTTGTTCTCATTCGGACCTAAATCTTGCTCACTCATCCTTCAAAAATACATTTCAACTCAACATTAAGAAGCAATGCACATGTTCTGTTGAGGCTTTGATCATTTTAGTTTAGAAAGTTTTGGCAATGTATACAATATTAGTACATATTGAAAACAAATTACCACAAACTAATTGTCACATGGTAAATCTGGAATTACCCACGTCCCTTGTGGGTGTTGGGCTGCTGGACAGTTGCCCATTTTGCCCAGTGGATAATCCAGCCTAGACCAAAACTCTTGCCATGAGAACCCCTGATGGAAACATAATATCAGCTGAGTTAATAAAGTATTAAAAACATTTTGAGACAGGGGGCCTGTGCAAGTCAGGACTTTAAGTTCCAATAACAAAAAAAAAAATATCCAACAGACAAAATCCATAACTGAGAACACAGGTAAGCATCAGACACATCACGAACAAAGACAGAAGGGAACTAAACAACAAGGCAGGACCTCTCGGCACAGGTGAAACAAATCGCAGTGGAACAGAATCGAAAACTGGCGGGAAAAGAAAGGCAGGAAGTAGAAATACCAAACACAGAGAAAACATCACAAAACACAAATATCCAAAAGCTTTTAATACTTTATTATTATCAACCACGGTTGGATGAATGAAGGGCTGAGTGATTTTTTTAATACATGAAAAGAACATTTTCGAGAGAAAGCATGATGTAAACTCAAGCACTAACCAAAGGATTTCATTCAATCAAGTCATCGCCATTCTCAATTCTATCAGTTGATGTCTGTGAGTGTTTTCTCCTCTAATGCAGATAGTGAACACAAAATGAAGTCTTTTTCAATAACATACATCAAGCAAAGCCATTTACAGAGCTTTCCATTCGCCGCAATCGCTGCTCTGCATAAACGAATGGATGTAAACACAGCGGTTACCCGGCAGTAGCCTTCTGTTTCGGTAATGAGACATGGCAAGATAACACTGTGATTCACATGGATGTAATTCAAGTTCTATATGTCGCCGTCGCTCTGTACCACAAAGTAAATGAAAACATGTAGAATGTACTGTTACTGCGGGGATTATAATTAAAGCTCATACATGAACAGCACGTGTGTGCTGCATTGCAGTGGCTCTATCAATGGGTGAAATAAATCAAAACACCAGGTATCCACAACTGGATTCCCATTAACCTCTTGCAGCAGCTATAAATCCAGTTTAACAGAGCTAGCTAATAGAGATTTAACACCCTCTTGACTAGAACTACATAATAAAGCAATAAAAACCACCAATTAGTTGGTTAAATCTCAAATGTGTGTTAAAATACAACATTCAAGGTTTTGATTTTTCTTCTCTCAACCACCTTTGGATATGAAACTTGAACTTCTGCATTGATTTGGACTCCAGTAAACTAGTCCCGGTCAGTAGTGGTTAGACTGGCTGAACAGTAATAACCCACCCTGTGCAGGATACTTCTATCCCTCGGCCTTTGATTCTCTGCAGGGTCATGCCAAAGTGACAGGGCCTCTGTTTGGTAGAAAGTGGATAAATAGCACCATGTACACCCAGGCTTTTATTTCAAAAAATTATCAACTGCACACTGCAGGGTGAAGTGCAGCCAACTCTTTCCTATACCTGTTAAATTTGTGCAGTGGCCCAAATCCACTTGGCTGTGGCTTCAGATGGCATCGAGCCATCCTGCTGCTCACTACTGGACTACTGGCTGCTTCAAAGACAGGAAGAGCTGGATCAAGACTCTTTATCACCTCCTGCCTATGAAATATTGATTTTGTAGCCTCAGGGCTTTTAACTTGTGTCTGGGAGATATTTATTTCTTGGAGGATGGTAGTGGGGGGCATATTGTGAGCTTGCTTCATTTGCTAGGCTGTAATAATTCAATGTGAATTTCTAAACTATTGGGAGAGGTTGATATATTGGTGTGATCCACATGCCCTTCAAATCTAATAACTTCCTCTGTGCTTACATTAACAGCTCGCTCATAAAGTGCTTATATTACATGTTATATAACCAGTTAATTTGCCCATATTAATTCTGCTGTATTTCACGTCACTCTTGTCACAAGTAATATACCTAGAAATTATAAAGGTGGTAAGCTCAGAGCTCCTGCTGGTGATCATCATAAGAAAAACACCCACCAGTAGCAACAGAAATCAGTTACATCTGCAGGGGAGCATCAATTTATACTTTACAATATATTTCCACAAGACCCATTTTTATGGTTTGTATGTATAGCTTGTAACTATCTCGTATTAGGGTTAAAGTTAATCTTCAATTTGAAATTCTCCTTAATTTGGGTGTAAATAAATATGTAAACTATCGTGACACTGCAGCTTTTGCAGCTTTTCTTTTTAAATAGAGGATGAAACTGGATTTTTTCTTTTTTTAAACAGCTTCTAGGGCTCAAGCCTCTGAGTTGCTCTTTTCCGTGGCATGGCATCGTTTGATTGACAACTGAGAACAGGTGTTGCTAGGAGACACACTGTAGACTTCTGAGGAGGGCATCTGACTCAAGTTAGTTCACAGGACATTAGCTATTTAATTTAAGACGTGTCTCTTCACAACATTTGAAAGGACCACCCTGTTATTAAAGATCCAGTGTGTAAGGTTTACAGCAGGAATGGAAATTATTATTCATAACGTGTTTTCATTTGTGTATAATCACCTGAACATAAGAATCTTTGTGTTTTTCTTACCTTAGAATGAGCCTTTTATATCCACCATGTTGAACTGTCATTATTCTACAGTCTGATTGCAATTTTCGCCAAATTATCAGTCAAAACACCAATATGTATAATCATAATCTTTTGGCAAAATAATCATATTTATTTTTTGAATATATGTAATTTACCTTTAAATCAATATAATATTAAAATCAATGTAATATCAATATAAATTAGCCTGTTAATAAAAAGGTGGATACATGAGTATTCCCTGCACTATATCAGAGGCTGGTGCACTGCACAGTATTGTTTTCTGCCTTTGGTCGTCTCCCTTGAATGCACACAGCAGAGGTCGACCTAACACAAGTCCACCGCTGCAGTTGTTTCAGTGTATGTGTTACATTTGGAGTGATTTAATATGAGCAGAAAGGTAAATTAAGGGCTGCAGAGGAAGCTTTTGAGCAAGCGGATGCCTAGATGCTGCAGTGGCACTTTTTGCCATGCAATGCTTGAGTCAGGCCTTTAGCAGTGGTTTTATTATCCACAATATGTTCTGTATACAAGCAGCTCAGTAGATATAAGCCACAGGTCAACTTAAGGTCTAGGCTGTTTCATAATTCATCAGGGTAGCAGCGCAACTAGCCTCTGTTTTCCCTTGTTACTGATGAATAGTCTTGAATAGATCGGATGTTAAGGTAGCCTCACTTTAATCCACCATGTGCTAAAACAATCACGCTGGAGTGTGCTTTCCTTTACACCCCAGGTATTTTTATTTAAGAGATTTTCTCTTGACAAACCTGAACCAGAACTGAGAACTCCACATGTACTTTCTCTTTCTCGTGCATTCGAATGTTTTGGTTACTCATTTTTCACAGCTATTATACTGCACCGCGAGAAATGATGGCCTCGATTATGCAAGCATTGGGTATTCAGCATAGTTGTGCATGCACCTGTTTTCAGGGAGTAGTGTGGGTGGGTTGAAGTAATGCAAATGCCTGGGGTTGTAGGATTGCACGAAAGTAAAGTTTGGTGAGTTAAGTGCGGTCACTACAACAGCAGGATTTGTACAGTCACAGTCTTTTTATATTGCAGATATAATATCTCTTCCTTTGTAACCGTGAAGGAATGAATCCAGAGGCTGATGGAGATTTTGACCTTTTACCACCCACTGCTCTGCCTGAGGGATGTTTAACTGACTGCCAGTGCTGTGAAACATGTAATAAATGTATTGACAGATTTGACTATTGCATTTTCAGCCTCCGTGGTCATTTTTAAAATAATAAAAAGTGCCCTGTTGCTAAAGTAAACCCTATTATAACGGACAGATATAATGTAAAACTGGAAGTTCATAAAAAAAGATGGTGCCTCAAGCCTTGAGGACTGTCCATGTAAAGAGTTTTAAAAAAAATCTTTGTCAGTTGTTTTTTTAGGCCACCAGGAGGCAGCGATAGCCTCCAAACATTGTGTTTAACAGGTTTCTAACATATTTTCACCTAATCAACATGTTACGGTCAACATGTTAGCAAGTATTTCTGTTTTTTTACACATCCAGCAAACATGTAGCAACAGTAGTAATTAATCAGTCCAATATTCACTCTCCTTTTAGCTCGGTTTCCACTTAATCCCGAGAAAAATATCTGGCTGTTTAGCAGGTAAACTAGTAGGTAAACAGCTAATCGCTAACTTTGTCAGTCTAATGTTTGGTGTTGAACAGGTAGTGTGTAGTGTAAAGCTGGTTCATCAGAGCTTTTTCACTGAACACATCTAAACGTTGCTGCTGGAAATAAGGTTGATGAGAGCAGTGAGAAAAACACTCAAGCTAAAACGCTGCATGGGCCTGAGGACTGTACAACGGCGATAGTGGTGAGTGGGTTTCATCTCTATGAGCAACCGGGCTAATTACTTATTACTCAAAGTCAACTGATCCATTATCAGTGTGAAAATATTGATTTGTGCAGCTTTTAAGTCACCAAGTAAATTTCAGATGGACACGTTCAGTAGCCAATGAGGGCTAAGATCTACAGTGACCGTATAGACCAACTGCTATAACATCATTTATTGTTTATAATTCACTCATCTGCTTAATTAAACACACACACACAGACAGACAATACAGCGAGAGATAAGACTGTCAAACTGCAGTGTTGCTCACCTCAAGTTTACTGTTGAAAATATATAAACTGCTCTCAGTTTTCATGGTCACAGCTTCGCCAACATCTTTATTCTTCTTTTATTATTTTACTCTTTTTTTTTTTTACCTCAGCACACAAAACAAGCTAAAAAGATGATCTCCGATTTGAGCAGCAGTGCTGAGGTTGTTCATGGGTGGGTGTGTTGTTGATTCTTTGTCAAATTGTGTAGTGTGGCCTTCAAATGAAGCGAGTGTCGGCCTTCAGTGTCTGAAAGAGACACGATCAATGACAAAATCTCTCATGTAGTGCTCTGAGCTTCAGGTCACATTTCCAATCTGTCTTTGTCACTCGTCTTGACTTGTTTTTGAAATATCATTGAGCTTGTGGGTGAGTTAAGCATGCGAATGTCCATTTTTCTATCACTCCAGTATATATTAATACATACTCAGGCTGACTTTGTTTTTTTTATGGGGGAGGATTGAATTTGAACTTACTTGTGAATAACATGTATGTCACATCTGCTCATTTACAGTTGGCATAAATTTTACAGTGTACAACAGTAAAAGTTATTAATACAAAGACAATGTGTTCATTATATAAGGTATAATGCATGAAAATATGTCATGATAAAATATAGACATGGATTTATTCATCAAAGCCATGGTTTTCCTCTATCAAGGCGACTAAGAGTATACCAAATACACAAAGTTAATTAACTCAACAAATGTTAATAATGATTAGGTTCCATTTAGGGGCTTTGCTTTCAGGGCCCTGCTGTTATTCAGGATACTTAAAGGATTCAGGATTTGAAGCATTGTTAGTGATACCCGTGCTTTACCTGGTTTGCCTTTCTTTTACGTCAAAGAAGAAATGTAGAAAATTCTGAAGACAGACTTCCTCCTGGATCCACTATTGTTGTTCTAGAAATATCTTCTGAACACCTGTTTACCACAGACTGGTGTTATATACTGCATATTGATGATGGCAAGAAAAATAATGAAGCCTAACCCTCCCATAAATTCAGGAACAAAGACCACGACTTGAACCCATGCCATTTCTGCACCTAAAGTATATAAGCACGTCTTATCCGTAAACTTCCACTTTGACACTTTGCAAGGTTCAGTCCCACAGAGCGACAAAGAGACGGCTCCCACAAGTTCCCTCCTGTTTTCCTGCCACCAGCTGACACCAGTCCATCTCCGAACTCCTCCAACCATCCATCTACGACCCTGATTTTCCCCTCGTCCCTTGACCCGCCATCCCACATCCCTCTTACAGTCCTCATCTTGGTACACCTTCATCCATAATATGCAATAAACCATTCTAAATCTATATCCATATTGGCGTGATCTTTGGTTAGTGAATTGTTCAGTGGCTACAAAGTCAAACGTATACATGTATACATGACTATCCAGCTACAATTAGTTTTAAAACATCAGGTATTGGCTACTAGTTCAGAATCCTGTTCTTGTTATTTTTATGTATAATTTTTATAGGTATATATACTGTGTGTGTGTGCGCTGTACCCTTGTACAATGTTATTTAGTTTATACGTGCATTTTTGTCAAGTGAAGACTAATCTCAAGGTGGTTTTGTTTTGTAATTGTCTCTTAATGTTTGTTAGTGACAATCAAGTTAAGACAATGCAATTCTCTTAATTAAGTTGTTGCAGTTTGCAGGAATAGTTTGCTCACAGCTGCCCATAGATAAACCACAACATCACTGACTGATATAAAAGTTCCATATTGAAGCGAACAAAGCCTTTCCACATGGCTACCTGTGTCCAAATGTCCAAGACTTACTTCACCAGGATACAAGTCAACATGTAGGAGTTGTGAAGCTTTAAACCTGCTATATAATCCAATTCTTTATGTTCAGCAATACTCCATTTAAACGGGAATCGACATAGGTTTTTATGGTTGATGAACTTTGATTGTAATGGTGAGCTTGTGTCCTTTTTGGAAGTTTTTTTTTGTGGAAATAAAGAGCAAGTAAAGTAATTTTGTGAAAGTACATTAAAGTGTGTGTTTTCAGTACAAAACAAAACAGTTAAAGGGATAAGAAATATAATGTTCAATCAAAGTAAGTGGAATGTATTGATTTAACAAAATGATTTATTATTTGATGCTTTGTTGAACGCCTTACTTACATACAAAACAGAACACTATTCGAGCAGCCTTCCTCACAATCCACTTCAGTTGTCAAACTGCGAGAAATATGTTGAACATTTCACCGATGGTAGACGAAAGCACATAAGGCATCTAGGAATGATATTCAATCTATTAAAGTTTTCTCAAGCAAAGCACAAAAAACACAACACATATTACTGAGCTGACCTTACACACACACACACACACGCACACACACACACACACACGAGGTCTGTTGTTTAGATCATGACCAAGCAAAATGTAAATTTATAAAATAAGTGATAAAGTTTCCAGAGTGAGCAGAGTGTGACATAATCTGAAGCTTAGGGGCATATGTTGCTCAGTTAGTACGGCAAAAAGCCCACTCAGTAGTCTGTTGTATTGAACCAACACTGTAATTATGGGGCATTTTGTGGACAATGTTTTCATTCCCGCACATTAATTTTCCAATAAAAGTGAGTTAGGTTTTGCGGGGGAATTTAATCAGTGTCAAAAAGGAAAAATATAACTGCCGTGTTAGGGAAGTAAACGTGGGGGTGGTAATCAAGTGTTGGAGACTGCAATTTAATAAGCGTACTAACGTTTAGGTGTTCAGGTGGGCGGGCAACATGAAAACATTACATATAGCATGAGAGATTACAGTGAGTGACATACTTTGAATTCCTAAGTAAACAATTTACTGCATGCAGGTAGAAAATTTATCCTAATTACTGCGGTTGGAAGATGACCTAGTTTTTTGATATGCATTGAGCGTGCCAACTATACGGCAAGTTTATTAACTCTTTGGTTATACTACTACTATAACATGAACACCAACTCAGGATCACTAAACACAGATACATATCACTGACTCTCACTCAAACATGCACGCATTATCTTCAAACACCTTCTCCCAGACTCTTATCATCATATCATCATCATAACTGCCTATGTTATTGTCTATATGTTCATCTTGTTATTTTCTACATCACTTTGTTTTTTCTTTTGTTATTATTCATTCACCTGTGATGCTAATTTAACAACAGAGTGTAAAACATTGATTCAAAATGGTGTGTTATGCTAGTAGCAGCTAATATAGCCTGGAGCGTCTCGCCTGCAGGCTACAGAGGTCTGGTGAGCTCATTTCTTTCTAACTCCACACCAACATTTTTGTTTCTTTTTTCAAAACTTGTAGTCTGCAACCAACGCTGACTCAAGTGACATCACTTGAGGACTACACACAGCTCCCCCTGGAGACACTACATGCGTTAGTAGTGCTCCAAAATACCTGTAAGCAGACTTTGTTTACAGACTATTAATCAGACTACTAATCTGTGTAGGTCCTCTTTAATAGGTTATGATTTTTCACAATTTATTTCTGCTTGTCCAAAAATAATAATTTTAATAATAAATATATAGGCTATTGCACATTTAGGGTTTATCTCATATTTATTGTCGGCCCCATCCTTGGGTGCATCACTCTTTTATTTAAGTGCTTTACCTGTTGTTGTCTTTCATATCTTGCCTGCTATGATATGTGTATCTTTATCTAACCGTGCAGCTAGTTTCTCCTCTTTGGATTAATGAAATGATAGAATGTAACTGAATACTCTGATCCACTAATCTACATTGTGTATGTCTTGTTTTTTTACGAATTACTGTGAAACAGACGGCGATGAAGAACATGCACACAGAACTCCAGCTGGCATTAGGTTTCTCAACACCAGAATTAGAGTTGATCTAGGATAAGATATGCATACATGACCAAACACTCAGCCATAACAAGACAAAATAATTATACCTGTAAATGCACTAATACAACTTAAAGTTAAAAAAAACACTACCAACTTTTTACCAGTAACATATTCTTATATAAATAAAGTATGAATCCAGTGTTTCTGGCTCCTCTTTATTCATCCAGTTCTAAAATATTGCACAGAAGCACCACCTGTGCTTTTCTGTATGTTTTTATTTTTTCTCCATGTTGTACAAATGAAATACACCCTGTGGTTTTGGCTGCATCTTCGCAACTGCGTGCTCTCTGCTGCATGCATATCCACATCAAGTACAAGCCAACTCGAATGATGAATGTCCATGCACAATGGCCTTAAAGAGCACTTGGTCTGAAAATATTGGCCATGTCCAGGGCCATTTTTAGTTGGCACGCGTGTGTGTGTGTGTGTGTGTGTGTGTGTGTGTAACAGATCCACAGGCTAGTGCCGCCTTATATATCAGCAGAACAGCATGTGAATTACAGCTTGTCCTAACATAGCAGTATTACACAGCTACTTATCACTTTTAATGGAGTTTAATGGCATTAGGTCTACTCAGCAGAGTACATTCTTCTGGTGGCAGAGAGGAGAAGCACACTGGGGGTAACATCTGGTTGGGGACATGCAGTAAATTCTTCATAATACATTTAGTTTGAACAGAACTGTAAAGTTATGGCAGTAAAACAAGATATACGCCTACATATGTTATTTGAAACTGATCTCATTAGTTACAGTGTTATGTCAGTTGCAATCTACCTGTGGCAAATGTAGAGCAGACTAGAGAGCTGCATGCACCTTTCTCTTTCACCTCACACAGTATCTTTGCCTCATATCTCTCCTTCAACTCTTCAACCTAACAGTTTGAAAACGTCTGGACTTTTCATTTCAATGGGGAAAAATTCTTACATTTATACTTGATGGCCATGGTGACAACTTGAGGTCTGGTAGTGTTAGCAGCAGTGGAGCCGCAGTTGTGGAGATCAAGTCGCTGCAAACCTTTAAAGTCCGTGTAAAGTAAGAATAAATATGTGTTCTGAGTTTGTCAGACGAAAGAAGAAAGAGTTAATTAATTAACCACCCAGCCAAATTTAAATGATTTTTTAAAAGCAAATAAATGAGTTTTGACAAATTACAGAACAAAAAGACACAGAGGTACCTGCTGGGAAAAAGTAAACGGATTAGTAATTAAAGAATAAATTAAGGGGAGATTTTATTAGATAAGAAACTAATTCTTTGTTACAAGATGAATACAAAGGACCAAATCTTAAAATGGTTTGCTAAAAATGTTTGAGTGAATATTTTAAAGCTGGTTTAAGGCTGGTAATAGAAGTAGGCTGCTCATAACCCACCACAAGTGCATTTTTGGCAACAAAAATAAGCAGGTGAACTATGAGCAATGGTCATATAACACTATATTCTACCCATGTTAGAACAGTTTTGGCTACTTCATGAGAGATTTCTATTTGTGTCGCTGTCCTTGTTTTTTCACTGGTTTAAACTGGGCAGGGCTCAGCTGCAAAAAGCTGATGGATAAGAATTTAGCAACATTTGAATCAAAACTGGGAACAGTTCTTGGCTTATTTATGTATGTTGGCAGCACCGCCTATAAAATATGATTAAACTACACCTACACAATTCTGATGAAGCTGTTTCACTGAGTTTTTGAGTGTTAATGTCACAGTTCAAGCAAGGTACCCAGGAACGCAAAGACTTGAGAGACTCAGTGGGTGAACTGGTGCATATCAATGGTTTATTAACGCAAAAGAGAACTGTTAGAATGTGTTCTTATGATGTATGATGTATGACTATGTTTCTCAGTACCATGTAACCTAGGACATATGTATTAATAGTTAGGAGCCACCATGTCTAGAACACTGCGTAGACAGAAGACAACATGTTGATGGGTATTGATGAAGGATGTAGGGAGTCTCTAACAGGTGTTTACATCTACAGCATAAACTTCCTATATAAGGAGTCGTAAGGAACTTAGTCTTTGTTCATTCTGCAGCATGTGGGAATGAATCCGAGCTTGCATTAAAGCGCACTTGAACTTCAGATCTTGGCCCCATCTCTTCATTGAATCTGCTGATCCAGAAAACCATCATTACAAGAACACTGTCAGGGTGGTACGGTTCAAAACTGGGATAGCAGTCCAAAGCAAACAAATCTGTAAAGAAGCCAGCTAAAGCCAGTCAAGGTCCAAGAAAACAAAGAAAACCCGGCTGGAAAACAAAACACAAGAAATGGCTGGACTGCTTGAACATAGAATGAAGACGAACTGACGCTGAAACCAAAGAACACACGACTAAACCCCTCACAATTTTCCTCGCATGAAGTAGAAGCTACGGGGGCCGTAAAATATGCAAAAAACACAAAAGGCTTTATTTAGAGCCACATGGTGGTTCAATATGACAGACTGAAAGTGAACCTGCGGCGTCTGTAGGTATATATACATATTATTATATATTCTAAGGTAACAAATTGATAATAATTCTTGTTCTGTGTATCTGTGTATCTATGTATGTATGTTTGAGGCTTTGTACAGACTGCGGCAACACATTTCCTCGTAAAGGACAATAAAGTATCTATCTATCTTATTTTCACGTCATTATACAATGATGAAAATGCAGTTGTGCATATTTTATTCAATTTCTGCTATAATTTATAAATAGAGCCCCCTAAATCTGACACACTACATCTCTACATCACTGCAGCAAAACAAATTTTTCAGAGTGTTAAATTACCCTATGACTTTGATTGTTACCTATTAAAACATGAATTTTCTAATGTTACACAGGACATTAGATTTGAAACCAGGTTTTCCAGGACTTTAAATAAGCAAATAAGACTATAGAAACTAACGGGCAGAGGGGCATGTCCAGAGGGAAATTCCCAAGCTACCCAGCAGGATAAAATATAAAACAATTTAGCTCTACCATTACCAACTGCAACATTAAAAATGTAGACATTAATGTATAAATAATTAGAATACAGTCACAAATGGGCCATTCTGCTTGATAATCGCCTTAACTTTTGGGACCTTAGGTCAAGTTTGGAGCTAATACTTTTGTACTTTTCCAGGAGTAAAATGTTGAATTCAAGACATTTACTTACAACAGAGTATTTCTACACTGTGGTATTTACTTAAAACCAAGCACACTGTAAACAGCAGGTGGAGGCCAACAAAAATGCACTGCTTCTCCACCAAAACCACACAATAAAAATGACCCAACACCTGTTCTATGTTTATAACTTTAACCACCTGAAAAATGTTGGTCTAAAATTGCGGTGGCAGTGGTTCTCCACCCCTGCAGCTCAATAATAATGCCTGTCGTTCCCCTCCTCTGCAGGGAGAAGACAAATGTAGAAAAAGGTCGTAAGAAGCAACGCAGACTCAATAAAGTTGTAGAGTTATTTTTGTTACGGTAAAAGATGTGTTCATCAGGAGCCAAATTCAGGTCAGATAGTCTAGCATCAGTCAGCCAGAGGCAGAGAGCTCCTACTCTTTACCTGCTGTGATATTTGAACTGTCATGACCAACAGTGGTGATATTTTAGAATCTTAGCTTTACCTAGCTTTAGTTTCTTTTTTGTACTGTACATTAATGAAATTCACTGTAAAAGTGGATAAATTCACCCCAGAGCCCACAGCTAAAGGTACTACCTTTAAGTTCACATTTGTGGTTTTGAGTTTCCGGTGAGATCTCCTAATACCTATTGATGGATTGTTATAAAATTTGGTACACACATTTATGATCCTGCTTACAAAGAATTGTGATCTCTTTGTTGATCCCTCACCTTTTCATCTAACGCTGTCAACAGGTTAAATATTTAATTGTACCTGTACTTTGATTTATGATGAAATACCTGCTGAACTAAAGACATTCAGCCTTACCTTTGCTTTGAGTTTATTCTTAAAGGTCCAGTATGTAAAATTTAGGGGGCTCTATTGGCAAAAATGTAATATTAGTGTCGTGTATAATCACATTTTTTATTGTTATGGAAGCTGTTCAGTTCTGCATGAAGCTAAACGTGTGTTTTTAGGGTCATCATGTGATGCTGCACCACCATTTTCCTACAATAGCCTACAACAGACAAACTAAACATTGGCTCTAGGCAGGACATTTTGAGTTTTTGGTGCATTTCGCAGCCACCGTAGTTTCTCCGTCACGCTAGGAAGGAGAGGGCGAGGTGAGGGGGTTGCAATCAGAAACAACACCACTTGATGTAACTAAATCTCACACACTGGTCCTTTAATTAGTATGCTAACATGCTAAACTAAGACGGTGAACATGGTAAACATTAAACCTGCTGAACAGCATGTTAGCAGTGATACTGTGAGCATGTTAGCATGCTAATCTTAGCTTTCTTGGCCAATAGCATCGCTGTAGACTCTGTGGGTTTTTTCTACCATTACTTATGACTGGCTGGAAAGTGACAGCAGATGCTGCAGGATCGGTGTTGGCGGCTTATGAATTAGCCGTATAATAGGTTTTGTTTGCAGGAAATCTAATATAAGCATGGGTCAAGTTATTAGATTTTAAGGGCACATGGACAAAAACAACTGGCAGAAGGCCACTTATAATATTCAGCAGCATTCAGATGCTGAGACTCAAAGAGGAGAAAAAAAGCAAAAAAACAATTACGCAAAGAAAGCCTCAAAAAGTTGTTGATGTCAGAAGAAGTGCAATGACAGACAAAAACAAAGACAGGCGGACGTTTTGTGGCATCAGGGCAGCATCAGCACTTGTCACAGTAGAATACTGATAAGAGACATGTTGCCTTGGCCGTGAGCCTCAGCTGCCCCGGCCTCAGTGCTGCTCCAACCGTCATACACCTCCCACCAGCATCAACCGAGGGGCCAAAGAGGCTGGATAGGCAGGCCTGGGCGAAGAGCTGCGTCATGCATCCCAATGCAAACCAGGCGCGTCGGGCTGTCAGCCCAGAGAGCCGTCTCTCTTCCCCCGGCTGACACCCGAGCACCCCAGACAGTTCAACACTCGTCAGCATTTATTTTCATAAGCGGAGGAGCGGTGGGCTGTCGTGATCTGGGCGAGAGCACCGTTCAGATTTCCCCCTTGTGTGCGAACAAATCACACACAGGACACAGGAAGTACCTGTGAAAGTTTACCACCTGTATTGTCTTGGCTACAGCTGCATTTGATGCACCCACACGACCATAAGCTTGGGAAACTTGAACATAAAGGGCTTCAAATGTCAGATGCTCACCTCAATCATCCATAGACGGAGGATTAACAGCTTAAAAACTCTTTATCCCCAAGGAGATGGCTGACTTTTAGTCCTCTATCAGCCTCGGCTGGGCTCAGCAGGAGGAGGTAAGGCCGCAGTCTTTCACCTGCCATGCAGCACCGGGTAGTTTCTTTATTTTCACTGTTTTTTTCACCCTGCACTTCCATGGGTGTAATTGTGGTATGAGATGGTACTTTGAGCTGGGGCTGTTCTCATCAGCACGGAGCAATTACATATGCCCCTAGGGGTGCTGATAAAAACACACACTGAGAATGAACTCTGCAGTGCCAGGTGATGGCGGGGAGGCTACAGCAGACCCATATTAAGCAGAAGAGGGCCACAGCGACGTACGAGGAGAATACAGATCACTCCCATACAGGCAAAACGCAACCAAGACAAACCCCAGCAAGCAGACAGCTCCCCAGTTCCAGACCAGCATACTGGGCTTTGTCAGTCCGCTGACCTGTGAAAGGAACCAGCTTCCATCTCCCTCGCCTCATTATAGTGGCCAGCCAGGTTGATCGAATAGTATTACTAAAAATATCAGTCCCTTGTGGTAGTATTTGTGTGTCAGTGTGTGTGTTTTTTATATAATATTAATGCATTTCATTTCTCTTGTATTCATCAGAAGTCACTGATTTGAATAACAGCTTATTCTGTTTTTCTTTCTCTACAATTTAGACCCACGCAATCGTTCACAGCTCATCACTCAACGTGACAGAAATGTAACGAAAAGCGTTAGCAAAAAGAGTGTAGACAAGGTTGTAATCATCCACACGTTAGCATGACTGGCACGTTCTAAAATACTTTTTTGGAGTTACCCTCTATCTGTGTCCCTGCACTCACGAGGATATAAACAATCAATAGTTCTTGAACAGATCAATCACACCCTTTCTCTGAAAAGTGGCCAGACAGTGAGAGTTTACTTCACAGATCAGAGTTCAGTCGCGAGTTGATGCTTGTGACAAGCCTTCACTCCTTTATTACTGAAACTAAAGTGGTTCGAAACTTCTGTTTTGCTGCGCCTTTATGCTGCCTTCTCGCGTGTGAAATCAAAATTCAGTTATTTAGTCATCATCTTCCTCTGATCCATTGATAATATAGAGACTTTATAATCCAGGCCGCGGGTATTCACAGGACTTCCTATGTTGGAATATTCGTCATCACATTGTGAGCATGGTTTTCTTGCGTGTGACAAAAAACGTGAAAAACTTTTTAATGTATCTGACATAGATTTTAGTTTGGCCATGAGATTTATGACCTATTTTGGCTTCGCTCTTGGTAGCTTTCAAGTTGTCTACAACATACCCTGCTGAAAATTACTTAACTTAAATCCATTACAACTTTGTAAAAGTAACGTTGGAATATCAACTATGTGGGCAATAGTGATGTGTCAATCATGAACGATCTAGTTAAAAGAGCTGGCTCTTTTAAGTGAACGTTGAGAGCCGGCTCCTGCTCGTGAGCTGTTAAGTGCTGTAAATGCAATGAAAACAATTGGCTACAGCAATTTATTGATATTAGAAAATGTCATTTTTACTTTTGAATACTTTAGTACCAAGGATGTATTGAATAATTTAAGTGATATATGTGTATACATACAAATCATAAGTCAAAACAGCGCTAAATTTGGCTGAATTATTAAAGGTATAAGTGATCAAATGAAGAGCCATTGGGGAGTCGAAAGAGCCGGCTCTTCTTGGTGAGCTGAGTCAAATGATCTGGCTCACTAAAAAGAACCGAAATTTCCATCACTAGTGGGCAACTAGTTTCACTACCGTTTTATCTAGTTGTTCCTAGTTTGGGCAGACCTGAGTTCTGACTTTGAGGTAGTTTGGTGGTGGTCAACCATGATTGGCGAGTCAAGCTTTCCCTGATAGGAAGTTCCACTCACTCACTGTTGTTCAGGAGACATTTGTGTGAGGTTTTCCATTGACAACCATTCCCAACATCAAAGTTCCACTAAACTAGAGTGAATTTCATTCCCTGCTGCAGACCCATTTTGTGAACTACACTCATCATGCTCAAACATCACGTCACGTCAAAGCGTCAGGCAGTGAATCATATCCTTTCCACTTGAAACAGCACATCGTTTTTACGCTGCTCGCCTCCGTCAAGTGCTTGACGTTGACGTTGGTGCTTTGACAGACGCACCTGTCCTGCTTTGGATGTGACATGCCAGGAAGTCTGAGATGCTTCTGAATCTTCAACAAAAGCTGTATGATGTGTGTTTTTTTTTTTTTTTTTTGCTACTTACTTGTGCAGTTTAAGAGATTGGTGTGTCTGTGACCTTTTACCAACTACTTTTTCAAGGACATTTTGTTGTGCTTGGAAAGTACACATTCAAAGAGGAAAAGAAACTTGAAAGTTCTTCTTCATTGTCTGAATCTGAAAATTTTTTATTGTTAATAAGATTTTAAGTAATCTTATTCCTGTGTGCTTGAACAACTTATCTCCTAACTTTTTCATCTAGTGCTGATTAATTTGATTACTGAGCAGATACCTAAAAAGTCGATGACATTCCCATCATCCTCAGTTGTACAGCTGTTTAGTTCTAGCAAATATAAAGCTAAACTAAGATGGTGCATAACTGCTGCTAAATATCAGCACGTTAGCTTTAGCACTGCACCTTTAAATACAGCCTCACAGAGGCACTAGCATGTCTGCACACTAGTCCTGTTCACTTTTTATTAATTTATCGTATGTTTCTTGCATGTCTTGCATTGTTACTTGTGTTTACAACAATATATGTCTCTGCTATAGGCCTGTGTGCATCTCTGTTTCTTTCTTTCTGTAGTGTATTCTTAAATACTTGCTGCCTTTTCCCCACAAGAGTCAATACACTTTCACTTCATGTTTTGGAAAAGATATAAAATTGATTTTCTAGTGAGGTTTGGTAATTTCACAAGACATACAGTGCTGTCTGTCTAGCACTCACTTTGTCCACGTTTGAAATGTTTTTTCAAGCAACAGCCAGCACCTACTGCGTGCTGTAAGTAATTTAAGGGCATGCTGTGCTTCTGTGTTTGAGCAGGATCATTGTGACTAAAGGAGCACTTGTAAAATACAAAAACAAAAAAAAAAACGCACTCAGGCAGGCACTCATGCATACAGCAATAGAACTTCCCAGCTCCTCTAACCAGCCACGACACCGCAACTCTCCTTCTCCTCTTCTCCTCGATCCGACGTTTCCGTCCTATCCGTCTGACACCACAAATTGGTCTTATTTAATTCTAAATGGAAAGTCCCACTCTGCGTTTGATAACATTTTATCTACTGCATTTTAACAAGAGAAAGAGAGACAGACAAGCCTTGGCTCTTTTCGAAAAATCCTCATCTTCCCCGCTCGTCAATTTGTTTCTCCACTTAGGCTTCCTACAATAGCAGTCATCAATTTATGAAAATGTTCAGCTCCTGGGACTCCTCTCTCTCCCTCTCTCTGCTGCTCTCGCCCCCTCAGTCCTTGAAATCTATATCCAGAATAACTGTCCATCACCGCTACAGCTCATCCACACTGCCTCTTCATGTCCTCGGGCTCTTTAAAACTCTTCTTGTGCAGTGTGTGCTTCATTTACTCCGATGTGCCTCCTTCTTGCAGAGCTTTATTTTAATTCATTTTAACCTGCCTGGTGCATTTCTGATGTGTTTTTTTTTTTTTCCCTACACACGCTGAAGCTAACAAAGAACTGTATGTGTTCATTTTCATACCAAAGCCGAAGCTGTATCCTTCAAAAATTCAATTAAACAAACCCAGATCCACTGCGTTGATGTGAGAATTTGCTCTGTGCAAGGTCGCAGCGTTTAAACAGTCTAAATACTTCATAAAGATTAACAATCAAGCCTGATTTAATAGTACAAATGGCATTTACATTTCATTTACAACATTGCATAATGAACAGGATGAGCTCTTCTTAACAAAGGACAATGCTTTGGACTAAAGTTTTCATCTCACAATGCAGTTTTTATGGAAATGTATACACTTCAGCGCCTCGTGAGCGTGTTAGGTCACAGGGTCATTGTCAGCCAATGCTGGAAAGCTTTGGAAAAGCGCATATGAGACAAAGCTATCTGAGGGCAGAGGAGGAGGAGGAGGAGGAGGAGGAGTGTGCAGTATCAGGGGGAGTGAAGGGAAATGTAACATGAAAACCAACAATGGTATGGCTGAGGGAAATGATTTATGGTGATGTGAAGCTGCAGCAGATCTCTCCAACAGAGTAGCTGGCTGTCTCGTGGCCAGATAAGAGGAGGCAGATAGGATGTTTCCCTGACAGACAAGGTGACAAGCCGGCCTCAGTGTGTGTAAACAAGAACGCCATTATCTCTTCCCCGCCCGACGATGGGGTTAACACCTCTGTCCATCAGCCGGGCTCCCGTCATCGCTCACGGGGGCCCCTCCCTTTCCCCTCCGTCTGCTTGTCAAGGCCCAGGAGAAGGGGAAGTTGCACCTTCTGCTGCTGATGCCGTGCGCCAACATGGCTGGCAGAGGGAGGAGATGGGGGTGGCACATGGTGGCACAGGCTGCCAGAGTTTTATTAGTTCTCTTCGCAGCCTCGGTTGCCCAAAAGAAAAAAAAAAAAAAGAAGAATCAGACAAGGTCGACAATCCTCTTTGTCTGCGCTGTAAACACAGCAGTCCTCAGAGCCGCAAATCCCTTCAAGTAAGACTGAGTGGAGTGTTTGGGATGATACAGTAGTTTGGATTAACAGCCCACCAACAGCTCAGCTTCTTGTGTCAGTAGTTTTAGTAGTGTCAGACTGACAGCGTAGGTCCCATGTAAACTGGCTTTTGACTTAATGTTATTTTCTTTCTTATGTTTATGATTCTGTAATTACTATTATCATTTAAAAACCCACATCACCTTAATATTAATACAAAAAGTACTAAACCGGTATTCAGATTCAGAACAGTGCTGTGTCAGGGCGTGTTGTTTCAGCAGAAGTGAGACATTGAAATACAATCCAGGAGGGACAGTTTGAGTAACAGATCCATGAAGGCTTATCAGATGAAAAGGCACCACACAGCAGATCATAATACTACGATGGATTTGACACCTCACGTTACAAAGCAATGTACCGAAATGTGCACTACTCTACTCCTTGATTGGCTAATGCACATTACAATTATTTCATCAACAAAAACTCTGACTACACTGATCACCTTTTCTTCACAAGAGAGATGAAAAAGCACATTTAAAGCAACATTGTGTAACTTTTCTGCAGTAAATTAAAATAATTTTGATGCTACACAGACGTATAATCAACTGAATGGTGTCTCTGTCATTTATACGTCTGTTCTGGCACTGTGTAACTTTGTGCTCCAGGTACGATCACCCACGAGAAGTACGTAACACTTTGTGACACTAAGTCACACACCACCAACTATTTCACTGATTTTGGTGAAACTGTATCATATTTTATGGAGAAAAATGTTTTCTGCTTTCCCACTGCTGTGCATGAACTCTGTTCTGTGATGGACAGTAAAATAAACTGCTGCAAACTATAGCCGCTGTTGGCTCATGTAAGCTCAGGTTGTTAGCTATTCTTCCAACCTTTGACTGTGTGTTCAAAGCACTGGGGGACTGTTTGTGTTTGTACCATCAAGACCACCAAGAGGAAGTTTTCAGGCCCAGAGTGTAGGCAAGTACAGACGGGGAGTGAAGCCAGTTAGTCTAGAGTATCTCGGCAGAACCAGACATAGGAAATCAGATAATGTATCCGGGCTCAGCAGCATCTATGGACATAGTGATAGAGGAAAAAAGACTGAATGGGACGTTGACAGAGGAAGCTCAGAAGATAAAAAGAGAGTGACCAAGCAAAAACTTGCTGATACATCAACAAAACAGCTGAAACAAAACTTAAGCTAATGTAACAATCGTAAGTGTGTGGATGTACTGTTAATCATACTTTCAGACTGCTATCTCTCATGCTGCTATCAAAAGGAATGTCTAAATCCCAGGATTAATGTCAAGTCAGTCAGCCATGTGACAGCAAGGAGCCTTTTCCACTAACCTTGAACAATACATGTAATCACGATAACTGTACACAACAAAGATGGCGACACAGGTAGCCTTAAAATGCTTAAATAAAGACATTACAGGCATGAAACTGAAAAATGCGTGACAAAAATTTGGTGATTTAATTGTCTAAAACTGGACCAAAACAAAACAAACAACTAAAGCTTGACTAATACATATGTACATTTAAATCAAAGTCATGTTACACTATGTTGGGGTGAAAAGCTCAACCTTTTTGTAGGATGACCATGCTTTTTTTTACTGCAGTCTTCTCCATCAACACAGTGGTTCAGTCTGTCTGAATAATCACCTCCCTCAGGCCATATTCAGTCAGTCCAAGTGTACATCCATTCAGCTCTTTGATCTAAAGCTAAATATTTTAGCAGCTACCAGACAGATTGTCATCAAGTTATTTTTGGGTATATTTGTGTTCCCCACTGGATGAATCTTCCTGATTAAAGCGGTGATTATTTGTTCAGTGCCACCACCAATCAACAACTTAGTCACTGACTACTTAAAATATGTGGCTGGACTTTATGGATATTGAACTAATCCAAAATATATACTTAGTGGACTAGGATTGGAACTACTTCATTTTGATGAATTAATTTTAAAAAATCACTTAAGCATGTAATTAATTAGATTTCTTTTTTTAAATTGCTTAACAACCATAATTAAAACATAATGGGCAAAGTGCGATGAAATATACTAATCTTTACTCAAGCACAGTGGTGCTCAAACATGGAGGAGGACCAAAACTGAAACTTACGTAGAAAGATTGCACGTTCTCTTAATTTACCGACTTCCTGTGCGAAGTATCAATCAGACCATTAAACATAATTAAGACCATTTTGGGTTCGGGAGGCAGGCACGGTCAACACTTTTAAGAGTAGACTTAAGACTTTCCTTTTTGATATAGCTTATAGTTAGGGCTGGCTCAGGTCATCCCTTAGTAATGCTGCTATAGGACTAGACTGCCTGGGGACTCCCCCTCCCTCCCCTCTCTCTCTGTCTGTCTCTTTCAAGGTTAAGCCTAGTCAGGTACGGTATTGGTTGAAGATGTAGTCACATCTCCCTTTACTGAAAACTCTACTCGAACCTTCTCTTTCTCTCTCCATCACCATCTGTAAACATACATGTCTCATTAATGCATGTTACTAACTAAACTTCTTCCTCTGAGTTTCTGTGCTCTCTCGTCCAGCAGGTTCTCATGGATCACGGCTGCTCCTGCACGATGTCCACTACATATATTATTACTGTCATTATTGTTACCATATCTCCATTACAACTTATAGTTAGTTAATAATTTGCTGCTGCTGTGCATCTGTGTCTCTCTATCTCTCTCTATTTATCTATCTATCCCCCCTCCTCCCTCTATCTGCCTCTCTCTATCTTTAACTCAACCGGTCGCAGTGGATGACTGTCTACCAATGAGCTTGTTTCATTGCCTGTTAAAAGGAAGTTTTTCCTCGCCACCGTCACCAAGTGCTTGCTCATGGTGGAACTGTTGGGTCTCTGTAAATAATATTATAAAGAGTATGGTCTAGACCTGCTCAGCATGAAAAGTGTCATGAGATAACTTTCGTTATGATAAGGTGCTATATAAATAAAATTGAACTGAATTGAATTAATATTTAGTGGTCCTACATATTTAAAAAGCAGTTTCACTTCACCAAAAAATAAAATAACATAGCCATCAATTCAAAATATCCACTTATACGGATGAAATGTCAACTGAGCACTTTCGTGATCCCCAGAGGATGAGCCCTTGCCATTTTGGACTTTCCATGGACTTCCTTATAGCATCGCCTTAAGCACAAACTTATAGTATAATTCCCCTTAACTGGGGTCTTATTTCTGTAGTTTCACCCATTTTTTTATCGATTATAACAACATTGTGCTCAGCAAAGTAAGTTGCTGAGGTCATCTCGTTTTCCTGAATAATGATTGTTCATTATTGATGTTTTTTAACTTCAGTTTTACCTCCAATTTATGTAGTTTATTTAGTCTGGATAAACCGTTGGCTTGTTTAAAAGTTGTACATTTGTTCTGTTGGACTTTTTTCATTATAGCGATGTCAGCATGTTCCCAAATCAGAAATTATTTCAATGAGTCATTATAACTGATGAAGAATGGTAAAAACTACTAAAGTAGTTGAGGCAGGTGCCAAGTTCTAATTAATCTTTAACATGTACATTTAGACACAGTGCTCTGAGAAGAGAAAAATCTCCGGTATATATTTGAACTGGGTTGTGTGAGGAACATTTCGTCCTCCTGGGACCACCGTCTTGGCTTTAGACTTTACTTGACAGCGACAAAGGTTTTTATTCTTCAAATTCCAATTCCAGTGGCATCTGCCTCACTCTGCCCTACAGCTGCACCTGGCAACCTTGTGATCTGGCAACCCCAAGAGGAGATGAGGAGCTGCTGTCTCTCTCTCTCTCTCTCTCTCTCTCTCTCTCTCTCTATATATATATATATATATATATATATATATATATATATATATATATATATTAAATCTAAAAGATTTTGTTACCCAGAAATTGTGTAATGTTACATCAGTAAACTGTAAACTATAGGGAATAAAAGTACGGGTGAAGACGGACTATAAAATCTACTGGGGGCAGCTCCAGCCAGTACTGCTTCTCTATAATTGGCTCCTAAGACTGATAAGAAAGTTTTGAATCCTGCTCTGTTAAGCTTTAAAGAGCTGCTCATGCACTTTAAAAAACAGGTCTGGGTAACCACAGTTTTTGTTTTTTCCTATAGTTTGAAGATTCATTTTTTTTAAAAAAGAAACTTTGCAAACATTTCAAAATCAATGAATTGTTTCATCTGTGAAATGCTAGAAAATCATGAAAAATGCAAAAGATAGCAAGTTCCCAGAGCACAAGATGATGCCTTCTGATCGCCTGTTTTCTCTGACCAACAGTCCAAAACTCATGTATTCAATTGGCAATCATATAAAACAGAAAAAAGCAGAGAATCTTCTCATTTGAGAAGCCCATATAGAGAACATTTGACATTTCTGCTTGATACTTTAAGCTGTATTACTCATCATTTTATATTAACAATGGGATCAATGTAATGTGAAAGATGTCACTCATAACAAACCCATAGAGAATTATGATACAACTTGTTCCACTCTAAAATCTCGAGAGCCAACTGTGATGATATCTTAATTTTTCTTCTAGTGTCAAGTATGCTTTCACATGCTTCACCAATAAAGCTGATTCAGCATCATTTTGTGTTTAGTGCTAATTAGCACAATTTAGCATGCTCACATGCTAAACTAAGATAGGAAACACAGTATATAACAGGATGTGATATCACTATGATACCACTGTGCCCAAATACAGCTAGCATTACATGATGTTGTGTCTCAGTTCATGTACTTTCATACTTGCATCGTTCTTGCTTTTTGAGTAGCATAAGTGCATTCACACTGTAGCAGTGTACTGTGAGTACCCGGATGGTGCACTCGTAACGGTCAAAAAGTTGAGTGTGGAACGCCAGACACTTCTTGGCTATGTAGTAGAAGGGGGGGTACCACCGGCATTTAGAAAACGGCGGCCAAGGAAGCAGTCCTTTGGTAAGGTAAGTTGTTGTATGTATAATATTTATATTTTGGTAGTCAAATATTGGCGGTCAGCTATTGGTGGTCAAATGTTGGCGCTAATACTTCATCCAGTTGCAATTTTGCAAAGAAGAAGAAGTGATAAAATGTTGTCGTCATTTCCAGTGTGCGATGGCCATCATTGGATTGCCGGAACTGTCGAAATTAGTGACTACACCAGTAAAGTGTACTACATAGAAGTGTGGGTGTGGAACGATGGACACTAAGCAGAGGAAGGGGAGGGACCACCAGCATTTTGGCAAAATGGCAGTCAAGGACGTTGCTGGAGCTGAAGCAGTGTTTTGGTAAAAATAAGTTGTACATACATTATATATTTTTATGTTGGTGGTCAAATGTTGGTGCTAATTCTCCACCTGGATGGCAATTTGACGAAGAAGAAGCTAAAAAGTGTTTGTTATTTCCACTAAGTGCGCAATGGCCGTCATTGAAGACAATGAGGCACTACCCCGAAATGAGTGCACTAATCAAGGTGGTACATAGTGTACTACACAGTGTACTATATAAATGTGTGCTAACGGAAGTATCGGAATTGAGAGACCACAAGACTGTCCCCATCAAATTTTGGTCGTAAAAGGAGTCGTTCCGGGGGATTTTTTAAGGCCATAAAGAGGTAGTCACCATTTTACAGTCACTCGTTTTCCAAAGACTGTGTGGGAAAAATACCTTTAGTGCTGCTGCTCCTCCAAATTTGCTTCACAGCCCAGCTCTGTTCCTGAGGGTGCAACTGTTTGCTAACGTGTTAGCCTTAACAAATTTTCTAAGATGATATTTAATTAATTTTTTTTCAGCTTTAAATAAATGAATCAAAGTTGAGTAACTTTCCTTCTTTCTTGATCAGTTTACTGTATCAGTTGTAGTTTAAAAGCTGTTTCAAAGGCGTCCATCCTTATAATAAGAATACGAAAAGAATACTGTTCAAAGCCGTGCTGATTGCATAAACACAACATCAATGCCTCTTACATGTTGGTTCGTTCAAACTTGACAAAGTGACAGCACTACTGGGTAATGAACGTGGGTACTAATCATGAATGGAACCTCATGAGGATGGGTTTAACAATCCCATTTCATTAGCAAGGCTGTCTTAGAGGCTGCGTGTGTAGAATAAATGTGCGGCTTTGTAGAAAGGATCCTTAAAATGAAAAAAAAACAACCTTAATGAACGCATGGTTTCACCGTGTCACTCCATTTTTATGTCAAAACATATGTTTAATCTGCTGGGATATGATAAAAGGGGTTTTTTGAGCCTGTTTTCCTCCCCCGATGCTATAGATAGAACTGAATACCATCCTGCCTATAAAGATATACTGACTGCAAGATGTCACACTTGTGCGTCTATTCTCAGAAAAACCTGCTATAGCTGAGGTGATACTGACAAAACGTCAGCCTTTACACCTCTCAGGAGTGTTTGAGACATGTAACTGATGCTTCTGGCTGCTCCCGTTTTCTTTGTCTTGCGCACAACATGTGAGGAAATCCAATCTACACCCTATGGAACACCTCTGTAATTTACTCGGACAGCATATCCTCTCCTCCTACACCGCACAATGACCCCGACGGTTCAGTTTCTCAGCCTCTTAACCCTCACCTGGCCCCCAGCAGCTTCACATTCAGCTCCTGATGTCGGGATGTTTCCCTTTTGTACTCCACACCTACACCTACAACCAGGTCTCCATTTCAGCCCCCCCATGGTTTGCCTGTTTTTGTGCTTGTATAACCCAAATCCCCATGCCATTCCCCCCCTCACACAGCCTGTCTTGGAGTATTAGGGGCTACAAGGAGAGGGAAAAGTAATAAGCAGCGAGCCCCGGTGCCCCGTCAGCATGGCTCAGCCTCCAGAGAGGCCTGCCCATCGCGGCAGCACCCATGACGGTGCAGATTACACCGTATACCGCAATAAGCCTGACACACAGAGAAGTCAGAGATTACAGCAGCAAACCATTTCCCACCATCTATTATCACAGCTGTAAGCCTCATCTCCGGTTTCAGCCCCGTAGTGGAGCGGGCACACAGCGCTCTCTGGTGGCAAAACACTGACACTACGTGCACAAAGCAATTCAGTCACACTTGTTTTGTTTGTTGTTGGGTTTTTTTCAGTTTTAATCCGATATTAAAACACATTACAAAGTCTGTATGCAAATACCCTCATTTGTTAAATTAAATTACTGGAAATGCACAATTTTTTGAACAGGTCTTTGTTGATGTGAACTACAGCCAAGAGCATAAATTAAACCATATTTGCACCTTAAAAAGAAAGGCCCATCTTTTCAGTTTGGAAACTAATAAATATGACACTACTTTACAAGTGTAAAATACAGGCATACCAAGTTTGACATTAAGTGTGTATATATATGTTGGTTTTTTTTCTATATTGACTTAAACGTTCAGCCCAGTAGCTCACACTACCTATCATACTGAGATAAAGCAATAAATGATCACATTAAAAGAAAATAAATGGAGTTTGTGAATGAAATCACGCGGTAAGAAACCACTGAGAGAATAAGTGCATAAAGCAATGCATTTCCAGTGCGAGGAGCTCAGTCTGTTTTCCATTTAACTATGCACAGGTAAAAAAAAAAAAAAAAACACTCTGCGCACCCGGCGGCGCGGCCTCGTTCAAAAGAAATGTTTAGAGAGCAGGCATTTGTTTGCGAACATCTTCCTGTAGTCCCGAAAGGACGACACACAGTGCAAAAAAAAAGAAAAAGAAGAAGAAACAATACAGCTTGGATGCGATACTACGACACAATAAGACAGTGCAATTAATCCCAGCCTCGAGTGACACCAACACTGTTACTGGTAAATAATTCTGATCAACAGTAGACGGCTGTGACTCGCGGCCACCTGCTGCTGCTGCTGCTGAGTCAGCTTGAGAGGACGTGAAATGACAAACCATCAGCACCATTAAAGCCCTGCAATGTAGACCTTAAGAGTTACAGTGCATTCGCTCGTCCTCGGCTTGTTCGTGGAGGCTTGGAGGGTGATTCCAGGTGATACCAGCTCTTGTAGTTTTGGCCATCGTTTCCATCGGTTCTGATGTACCGATCGAGGTCATTGCTGACATCCGGGACAGCGGCGTCTCTTTAATGAACTCTGACAGGTTGTAAACGAGGTGACAGCTTAGACAAACCAGAGGCTCCTAACTGCTTTTTAAAAAAATGTTTTTTATATCAACAACGTGACCAAAATTAAAGTTGGACTTCACGTGTGTTGAATGTTTAAATATAGAAATCTCAGTGCTCAATGTTTTTTTTTGGCTAAGAGATATTTACATATCTGTAAATTCAAGTTATATCATCATTCAGCTTTTATTTTGCCAAATCATACTCTTTCCTCATGGCTCAGTAGCAAATGGGTCCAGTACAGAGGTAAGGAGGTAAAAGTGAACGTGAGCACACCCAAATTGTTGGTGATAATCCACCGTTGTACGGGAGAACTGTGCAGACACAACTATGGTAAGTATGGTAGGCCAAACTTACGTTTTTCTTCCAAACTAATCTGGATTTCTGTTAAAAACTCCGTCTGACACGTTTCCACGTCGTAGTTAATCAACCCGGTGAGTACAGTGTTATTATTACAGCTAGAAACGATGGGCAAAATTACAAGAATATGAAGTTGAAATCAACTGGAATCATCCATTAAATACAAAACAAACAGAAGCAGTATTTTTTTAAGCTGTGATGCCTCTTTGTTTCAATAAAATTCATCGAGGAGCATGTACTCACACACACACACACACACACACACAAACACACACAAACCAAAAAAACATGGCTACCCTAGTGCTTGGTCTTAAGCCAAGGCAATTTGTGGATTTGGAAATTCAGTATATTTACAGTTTCATGAGTCTGTGGCAGCTCAGTACGAGTCCATACCCGCTCTGCTGGATAAAATAAGAGGCGTGTTTCATTTGACCTTGTTTTCTTCCTGAGTATTTTCTTCTATCACCACTATCTGTACACCTGACAACTGTCCGCTGGCATCCAGCTGCAACCCCTGAACCCCTTCAGTCTGCGCCTCCTGCATTTGGCATTGTGTCTCCTCCCCCCCGGCAGTCATCGTCACCTCCATCCCGCTCTGGACCATCATGGCGGCCCCGTCCCTGCCCGACTCCCCGGTCAGCTGCAGCTCCATCACTCCCATCGCCTGCTCCATCGGGGCCGGGTTGATCTCGATGACCGTGTGCTCCTGGCCGCCTTCCACCTCGCTCTGCATCACCTCCTGCTGCACCAGCATAGTGCCATCCACCACCTGGCCTTCTATGGGCACCACCTCTGCCCCGCCGGCCTGCTGGCTCAGATGCACCAGCTCTAGGGGGCTCACCATCGTGCCCAGTTGGCTGGAGTCTTGCATGGTGGTGGTGCCCAGGAGCGTGAGGCCTGAGGACGGGTGCAAGGTGATGGTGTCCGCCTTTCCGTCTCCGGTCACCATATAGCGGGTGAAGAGCTGCGAACCGGCGGGGAGCAGGGTGACCGTGTTGGAGGACTGGGCCAGGGTGGCGATGGGCAGGCCTGCCATGGTGAACGGCTGACCGACGGAGGACAGAGAGATGGGGGAAAGAACGGTGAACTGTTGAGGCTGCAGGGTGGCCTGCTGGTTGATGGGGGAGGTCAGGAGAGTGGTGGTGGAGGCGGGCCTCTGGAGACGAGGCCGCTTGGTCTGGCGCTTGGTGGGAGTTTTGTTTTTGGCAGGCTGTGGGCAGGACAGGAGAGCTCGCACCTGCTGCTGCTTCCTCTGCTCTTCCAACTGCACCTCCAGGTCTACACAGGACGGAAATCAAAAGCTAATTAAGAAGAACTTCAAATCCACTTCGAGCTGCTTTAAAATGAGATTTTGCACATCCTAATATTGATATGTAATATCAATATTAAGCAGAGATGGTGGGCACACTAATTCATAGCAAATGTCAAGCCCAACTCAAAACAAGCACAAACTCAATAAAAATGTCATCTGTGATTTTTCATATTTAGTATTCAAACACTGCGGGAACATAACACCTGAGTACGGGCCTAATTTGTTATATAGAGCTCTGCATAATGTCATTTCTCATATTTTAAAGAGTCAACTGATACTTGTCAGCACTCGACATAAACTTTCATTTTGGAAAGCTGCTCTGTATTATTTTTTGCTCTGGTTGTCTCCAGAAGAACATTTGCCTTGTCAAACTGTATTCCCATCCACATGTACCCAGTGTACAGTAATTCTGCAAAAGAAAATGCAAATAAAAAGCTTGTTTCTGTTCACTACTGCAAATATTAGGAGTTGGTACACAAGTTAAGCAGTAGGTGGCGCCAAATCTCAATCTCAGAAGAAGAGGGCGCAACAAAAGGGGATGGGTGTATGGGTTTGTGTATCGATTTGTATGGAGGGATGAGGAGGCTGTCGGA
The DNA here is from genome assembly GCA_033000465.1 of Sciaenops ocellatus. Classification (NCBI taxonomy): domain Eukaryota; kingdom Metazoa; phylum Chordata; class Actinopteri; family Sciaenidae; genus Sciaenops; species Sciaenops ocellatus. Next base: position 16,811,888 of record CP136873.1, read on the forward strand.
GCGGAAACAGCTGATCAGTCATGTTAAATATTCACTAAGTCGGAACTTATTTCACATTACGAAACGTTAACTCTTTTTAGAAAAAGGCTCAAAAAAAAAACAACCTCAGCTTGTGCGTCTATGCTTGCATATTGCTGCGGAAACTCAAAACAACGTGGATTTTTTGTAGTGAGACTTTGAGGTCATCATCATTGCTTACGCATCTAATCAAAACGCCTCAGGTATTTGGACTTCCGTGAGAAATAAAAAACAAACCGAGCATATTCACTGGGCTACGATGACGATTTACACAGAAAGAGTTCAACCAAGGAAACCAAACAGCATACTAAAGAACAGCACATGGAGTGTGGAACCTTATTTTTAGCCTCTACTCACTGTTGAGCGTGCTGAGGATTTGCTCCTGGCACGGATCCGTCTGCTGCTTCCTCCTCTCCAGGATCTTCTTGACCGAGTCGAGCAGGCCGAACACTTGGGCAAGGTTACTTAGCACCGCCACCTCTACCAGACAGGAATCTGAGATCAGTGCGGCAATCAATCAAAGGGTCACTTGGTCAGTCAGAAAGGAGGAACAAATTCAGCTGTTGTAAACAAACAACCATTAAAGTATTCAGCTATTATTGACACAGAAACCAAAAGTAGCCTAAAAGCTTTCTGATGTCATTTTTTCATCCATCAGCTTCAAACAGCAGCTGAATTTGTCCTTTCTTTCCATTTCGTTTTTAGTTTATGCACCTTCGAGCGAGCCCTAAGTCTCACATATGGTCTGCTTTGATGACGCAGTTTCCAGCAGCCAGTACACATTAGCATTGTTCCGTACCTGTGTCCTGTAAGCCAGCTGGCTCCCTGCGCTGCTGCACGCCATTCAGCAGCTCCAGCAGCTCTGTGCTGATGTTAGTCACCACTTCACCCAGCAGACCCACGTCAGCAATGCCCTTCCAAAAGTTCAGTGTGTCCTCTGTAGACACACACACAAGTTCAGTCACTGCTTTGTTTTACGTTGGTGACCTTCAACATGAAATAATCATTATTGTGCAATGAGTGATCTGTGTGCGCGCTTTGTGACCTGAGATCTCATTAGATTCCTTCTTGTCTACAGACTCCAGAGAGATTGAGCTCCAGTCCGCCTTCCCACTCAGAATTTCGGCCCGGTCCTCGCCCACTACTCCGCCATTACCCAGGACCACCTGAGCTGCAATTTACACAAGAGAACACACATTATTACTTGGTAAGTCGGCATTCCAATGTCTGACATTTGAAGGTCAGCAGTCCAGAAGCATTGCAATGAACGCCAGAGATCAAGTTGGCAGCCGACTCAAACTTTCTGAATGTTGGAGAATTTTTAAATGCAGAACTTTGACTACAACGTCAAGACAATGAAAGTTTCAGTGTGACTGATTTCTCTCATTCCATTTCTATGGAAATTAAAAATGCAAAATTAATGAACCACTATTAAACTCAAGGTGAGGACAGCAACAGTGGAGCAGGGCTCCAACGAAAAGGACTGCCCGGTAGGCTGGGGTAAGCAAAATGCTACATCGACCTAGTAAACCTAGAAACTCACTTATAAAAAAAGAATTAAATACATCCTTTTGGTGATGCAGGTAGCTAAGGAGTGAGCCATCTCACTTCCTTCTCATCTCTGCTGAGAGCTGTATAACCGACTGGGTATGATATGATGATATGGGGATTCCAACCATGTATTACGCAGTTTAAAGGCATGTTTTCAAAAAATGCAGCAGGAGTGCCACAAGAGCCGACAGTATCTTGTTTCTCCTAGCATGGCAACTAAGAGTCTTTGCTGCTATTTGGTAACTGCTACTAAATAATACTATTTGTATTGGGGCAAGTAAAAATGGACTTCTGACGCACTGGACAAGTGAAAACATTGAACTCTGTGTATTGTAGCTGAAGCGCCATGAAAAGTTTGTTCTGCCACTGTGTCGTCCATTACGATCGCCAAAAGTACAACTCGGAGACAAAAGTCAGTTGTTATGGGTACATCAATGAACTCGTGTGTGTGTGGTTTACAACATCGTAAAGCTGAGCTGTGGCTTACAGGTGATGCTACACTTAAAGTCTGTAGGAGGATGTGATCAATTCAGGGTAGGAAGTCTTTCTAACTTGAAGCAAGTCCTCCAACTGTACGCAACTTGTACACAGAGAATAGTTCTATTTTTCCTTTAACATTACATACATTTCTACTCAAAATCAATAGCAATACTGACTGATACCAGATTTTTAAAAGCATTGGCATGGTGACCGTGCTGTGTTCTCACCTTGAGAGGATGTGGGCGTGGTAAGTCCGGTGCCGTCAGGAGGGAACCTCGTGTTGTTGATTAAAAGGTCAAACTTGGTGCTGCGGCACGTGTTTGTGCACAGAGTGCTGTGCTGGTAGAAGTCCAGCTGACCTGAATCCATCATTTTTCTGCAGAGCAAAAACCAGGAGGAGTATTAAACAGTTTGGAAATGGAAGAGGGAAAACAAAAATATTTGCATCCTCTGGACACTTATTCTTGTTGTTTGGAAGTTATAATTGTAAGGGCAACTGCGTGAAGTGGAACAACTAATTCAAGTGCAGGCCACATAAACAGCCTGAGCACTGCAGTGGGATTATTCTGAGTAGATAAAAAATTGAAAAGCACATACAGGTATCTCATAATAAAAAAAAACAGTGCAGTAGTGGAATAGAATATTTGTGTATTTCTAACAGCAACGGGAAAAGGAGTTTCATCCACACTCGTGTATTTGTTAGCGGGATATTAAAGCTAAAGATGGTTAGGACAACAGGGACGACTGTTCACTACGGTGTCTTTAATAGCTTCAGGTCCTTTTTTTTAGAATATTCTGTTTCATAAAGTATGCAGGAGTAGCTACAGTTGTATCCCTGATATGATTAAATATGTTTTACTGGATATTCCATATGTACTAGGACATTTCCATCATTCAAAGAGACAGGAGGTTTAATGAAAGGCCAGGAGTCATTTTTTATTGTCGTATTAACAGCTCAGACGTGATGGAATAACGTCTAGTTGGTTCATTTGTATGGAGCTACACAGAATAATTCATGTAGGAGTCACAAATCTGCTCTCTGTGTCAGCAGCAGCAGCAGCAGCAATGATGATGACTAACTCACTAATCCAAATCTCGAGTCCCCCTCACCTGAGCATGATTCCACCCATCCTGATGGCTCTCTTCCAGTCTTTCAGGGTGGCTTTTCCAGAAATGTGCACAAACTGCTTCGGGCTGATCAGCTGGTCTTCATACTGGTGGAGATGATAAGTTAAGTAGCCACATTGATACTATGTTGAGGGGATGTTACATGGTGAAGAACTGTGCACTATATAATAGGGGCTGTGGCGGTGTTGTGCAGCAGTGACTACATCCATCATTGTCCTTGAAATGGAAACCATATGCTCCTACTATAAAATATATTTTATGTAATAACGTTGACAGTTGTGATACAGGGGCACTGTTCTTCATCAGGAAATACGAGTCATGCGCCTTGTTAAAAACTTACTTTTTCTTCCTAACTTTATTATTTTCTATGTTGTTTACTTCATTTATTATGTTTTCTGAGCGGTTGCCTGAGTTGCAGCAACACTGTCCAACATGTGTGTTGAACTGTAGCATATAGGTCCAGTCGCTGAACAGTTAAGAAGCATACAATATAACAATATAACATTCCCGGTTAATATCTGGCACTCTTTACATCTGATATTAACATCTGACATCTGTATCCAGATAATAAATGATCTGATCTCGACCTTTGCATTTAAACCTGGTATTTTAAACACGTTCTTGTCGTCCTCACAGAGATCGGATCTCTGTCTCTTGCAGAGTAATAATTATATTAATTTAATTTGGTAATTTGACTGGTTGCAAATCAGCCCCAGACTCTCTTTAAAAAAAAAAAACAAAACATGGAGTTCTGTGAGTTGGTTAGTGAGGGGAAACTTTGTGAAGTGCTGTCTACGACGCATTCTTAATTATTCGTCTCCTCTTGTGAATTCAGCAAATGTGATACATTAATGCCAGTTTATTGCAGTACCGGTGTATAGGCTACTCTGTGACTAAATGAATTATGTCTTGTTAACAGAATATCAGCCGACGAGTGCAACACACACCGTCACACACAAATTATTTCCTACTCCATAACATTATTTCCCACCTATATTGCTTTCATTTTTCATATAGTTCTGATGAATACTCCATACTTTGGCACAGAATGGATGTATGATTAGAATAATTAGAGGTGTGTCTCTTGCAGCCTTCTCACGCTTTACATTTGAACAACCTGCATTTTATGTTAGCTAAAAATAAATACCTGCATAAATGTTGTGCTGTGTACGGACGTCAGCATGTGGGAATACGTTTACGCCTACATAACATCTGAGCACAATGTGAGCCACACGTTGAATTAACGTGTTTTTCCTCATCCCGTCAGGATACAGATTTTTAATATCAGGTGTAAATGGATTGCTTGTTGCATGTCATACTCCTCTCACTCCCTGAATTTCCTCTCTGTATCTCTACTACCATAATACCAAATTAAACAAAACAAAATGATTTTAGTGTCATTACAAACATGCATTTGTAATTTTATCCATTCTACATATCATTTACTGTTGGTACAAGCAACAGCAACAAAGACATTTTGTGGGCAGTGTTCTCGTCCACCAAGTGCACCGACTTGATGAAGCTGTGCGTACTGTTTGCTTTGGTTTGATTTAGTACATGCTTGTTTTTACAGCCTCACTGTGCAGTATGTTTTGCAATGTTTTATAGTGACAGCTGAAGAGTGACAGGAAATTCAGGGAGAGAGAAAGAGAGAGTGGGGGGTGACATGCAGCAAATAGCCACAGGTTGCAATCGAAGCCTGGGCCACTGCAGCAGGGACTGGGCCTTTGTACGTGGGGTGCGCGCTCTACCAGGTGAGCTACCTGGGTGGCGGCCTCCTCGATTATTTCTCACCGCTGTTCTGAATTTCTTTTGTGAGCCTTTTCGCTCAATGTTTCATTTAATTCCGAACATTTGTTACACTTGGCTGCTCATGACAGTGACTGATATTAGTAAGTAACTGTTCAACTCTGGCTGTGGTTATTTTGAGACACCACAAGAAGTGCATTCTTATTTCCTGTGACTGCTGACACTACAGTAGTATTTGGTGACAACTATTTGTAACAGTTTTCTTCACAGTCTGTTTTAATATCAGAGTTTATGTGTCTTGTTACTCGTTTTCACTTAAAATATAACTGCATATGGATTGGCCTTTGGAGACTTAATAGTGAAACCCTTGAGCTTCAATGATGATGAATACTAACCTTCACACATTTCACATTGATTCCCGGGCACACAAATTTCTTCAACAGCAACACAGCTTTACTGTCGCCGCACGTTATGGGACAGCCGATTTCAACGTCATTGTCCTCAGTTTGTTCTGATAGAATGAAAACACACACACACACACACAGCGTTTTAACGTGAGGCCAGAGAAAAAAACTTTCTGTCATGTCATTTCTGACAATCTCTTACCTGGATGTGCTTCAACGGTCATGACAGCTGCATCCGTTTCTGCTGATTCATCTCTGAAAAGAAAACATTTGGCATGTTCACACTTCTTCTTGTTAGTACAAAACATGCTGTATATCTGTTGTATATCTAAGTATCTACTTTAGGAGTAGTACTCTTTGTCCCACTGTAATTAAAACCTAATAACAGCTGATCATGTGGCATCCCTGTAGATGTGTTTGTTGTTTGGACGTCAACTAAACATTTCAGTCCCCATCCTCGCCTAGCATAGTCTCAGCGAAGTCACACCTGGCTTCACTACATACCCAGTGGTGATTGGCTGGAGCTGGAGGATGACCTGAGTTTTATTAGGGTCATCTGGGTCTCCTTCACCATCCGCCTTCACCATCACCACCTCCCCCATGGACACCGTGACCTCCTCGGTGGTCGCCATCACACTCAGAGTAGACTACAGAGGGGGGCCGCTTTCGTATGACAGCTATCCAGGTGTTTGTTCATCTGTGAAAAGGATGAATACAGTTTAAGAAAACATATCATGAAAGTTGATATGAAGCTAATTTATTTTTAAGGCTCTCATGTAACCTTAGACTGAATGAGAAATTTGACCTGGAGCAGATTGTGGAGGACAAAAAGAAGGAATTTCTCATTGGTTTGGACATTAGCGTTTATTAGCATGATGTTCCTCTAGACCACTGGGTCTCAAACTAAAGTACAAGTACCACTGGTGGTACACAATCTACTTGTAGTGATACTTAACACTGAAATACATACTTTTTAATGAAAAAAATCATTTAAAAACACATTTTTAATGAAATAAAACAATGAGGTCGCTGGAATGCAACTTAAAATAACGTAGCGTGCACATACATCCATGGCTAGTTAAAATGTGACAACGAGGTAGTAAGTAACAATAAATAATCTTCTTATAAATCTGCAGGGTCAGTCTAAGCTATGCTGTAAGTTAATGTCTGTCAAAATAGTGGCACTTGGTGTGCATGTTTTTTGTGGTGCTTGGTACAAAAAGTGTGAGGAGCACTGACATATGTTGAGATGCAATTTATTGTGTAGCCTAAAAGGGTGTTCTTTAATTTAATCGGTGTATCATATAACATCTCGTCTTAACCCCCTGCCCATTTTTACATTAAAAACATAATTTTATATTATTTATTATTATTTTATATTATGTATTTATTTATATATTATATTTTAATAGCCTAGCACTGGGATAGCTAGTTAACTATAGGTAGCTAACTGAACTTTTAAATTGTAGACATAGTGTACATGTAAGCATGTTGTAACATAGAAAACACAAGTATTACATAAATGTATCTACAGTCAATACATTGTGCATAGTTTTTTATCCCTATTTGTAGTTCTAAGTTTTATTTTAATAAAACTATTTCATTTTTTTTTAACTTTTTACTTTACTTTTATTTTATTTTTAATTCAGATTGCTCTTATAGGTTCATTTTAATGTATATTTACATGCTGCTACTGGATGCTTGAATTTCCATTGGGATCAATAAAGTATCTATCTATCAATCATGTGGAAACATCACCAATATGTTCAAATTACCTTATTTCACAAAGACACTTATTCACCAATATCAATACACTTAATATATACAAAATATTGGGTACCTTTGTTTTAATGTTTAATGTTTTAATGTGCAAATGAATGCAAACAATATAATTATCTTTTTTTTAAGTCTTTAATAGTGTGCACATGGCGGGCTATATTTACCATAATGAACTGTCATAAAACCTGTTCTGTATGTATGCAAACTGTCACTGAAGCTGCTGGTTTAAAACTGTCATATTTCTGAGCAAAATCTTAGTGCGTTTTCTTTTTTTTTTTTTTTTTTTTTTCCTCTCCCCGCGTTTTGTGGAATAGACCCGCTGTTTTGCGTGATAAGAGAAGAGATGCTAACTAGCTGCGGGGGGTCAGTACATCCACCCGGTGTGTTAACACATTAAAGGCTGCTATTTCACAAAGTTAAGACAGGCTATCAGAGACTGTTACTCGGCACCCGCTGACATCCACACAGCTTATACTCAGACTAGGCTCGACGGTAGCCATTATGGCTAACGCAAGGGCGTAACTTGATGTGCGTGTGGTGGTTGGGAGGAACTGGGCAATGTTGTGAACTATTACCGCCCGGAGACGGGTAAAGCTTTGCATTTACAGTGTGACGGTTACGTGCCGCTTGTCTCTGAACCGTACGTCCCTTCGTAACTCTGCATTTTAACTCTCCGCTCCCCCTCAAAATGACGTCTCCCTGTGCGGCGGCACGTACAGCAAACAACGGCACGGCGACGGCGTTGCCCCTCCATTCTGTTACGAGCCTGGCCGTGCTTGAACCCCCCTCCGCAATTATACCCGAAACCCCCGGCTAAAACTAGCGTAGACGTCGTGAGAGCGGGTGATATTTAACGGCCGAGCACATTTGAAAGCACGTAGTGAGAAATTAGCGTGTCCTTACCGTTTTTATGAAGAGAAACGCAGCCCTAGATTGAGGAGAGGAGCTGCGGCGCATGCGCACTTTGCTGATATAGCTTGACTTCCTGCTGAACAGCGCTCGCCTTGCTGTTATCACGCTCCTGTAAACTCTGCAAAAACTCAACTGTAACCTCTCCAGACCGGCACCAAAAGTGTATCTCAATTATCTGCAAGAGAGTGGAGGGTGTGCCACGTCTGGTGACACGTTGTTTCAAGTTATACCACGTAGAATTGGCCTATTCTGCCTGCAGCCCAGTTAGTGGTATCATTGGTGGAATTTGGTATTGTGATGTGTTTGAATGAAATTTGAATAGTGTAGCACAGAGCAGAGTGGTTATAGTTTCCTAAAGAGTGACCTTAAAGCAGGGATGTCCAAAGTATGCCCCAGGGACCAATCACGGCCTGAAGCTTCACTTTTATAATATATTATTTATGGCCTGCTAGGATTGTCAGATACTGTATGGCTGGTAGATTTGGCTTTTTTGGGTGACATAATGAAGCATTTGAATGCACTAAACGTTAACCTCTAAGGGCATACCTGCTGGTGTTATATATCTGTAGATGTGACACAAAATATTACTTTATGAGAGAGCAAGAGTGAAATGTTAACAGACGTTGCATTACTCATAAGGAGTCATGTTTAGAATGAACATGAGGTTAGGATTTGTATCAGCTTCATGCAAGTTTAACGTATTCCATACAGTTTATTCTGTGTTATCTGACTCCAGATGTGAAAGAAAGGAAGAACTGGTTTTTAGATTTGTTCACGCCTCAGTTACATACAAATGCACTGTTCTGTTACAGAACAGTGCATTTGTATGTAACTTTTATTGGTGATTTTTTTTTTTTTTTTTTTCATTTTTAAAATGAAAGTAAAGTAATAAAAGTATTGGCCCCCGGGCATCTTCACACTGTCAAATCTGGCCCTCTTTTTTTAAAAAAAAGTTTGGACACCCCTGCATTAAAGTGAGGGCTTAACCCTAAACTCTTGGGTTGTTAGTTATAATGTGAATTATATATACCAGTTTTCATCAGTTTAATCTACTGTAGGTGGTGGTATGATACCTGTCTGTGCAACACTGTGAGGATTCATTGACTTCACCACGGAAAGCTCTAACTAGACACGTGTATAGTGTAAAGCTTCAGGTTTGTTTGGCATATGCATGTTAATACAGGGTCAGCAGCATTAGGAGCGCAATAATTGTTTAACAACATTACACATAAAGAATATGTAAAATATAACAACAAAATTCAGAATATAAAATAGAATTTGAAAATACATGAATGTTTTGTTTGTACACTCTACAAGGGATAACTATCTTCAAGTACTGAGAAGTGTTACTGTATAAAAAGATATGAACAGACTATATAAATATGATATATTAAACTATTTAAAATATTGATTGTTACATGTATACACAGGGATATTGCACAGTAGTTGAATCATATTTATTGTATATCAGGTTTATATTGATATATTGTCTTGGTGTTATTGGTGCAAAGAAACATTAAGTAAAAATATGAGGAAGTATAAAAAATATAAATATGTATACAATATGTTCTTAAAGAGCTGTTGTGCAGTTATGTGTAAGCATTTGACAGGTTATGACCGTGAGAGTTCACAGTTGTTAACGTTTTGTATATTACGTATAGCTTTGCATGTATTGCAGTGCTCGTTACTTAAATGTTTTTTATCTTCGTACAGGTTAGGACGGGGCGCCGGGATGATCGATCACCAGCAGCCCCTGTTTTAAAAATTGTGCTTCCGAAATCTCTTGATGGCGATTCCGCAGGAGGAGTGGTTGTTCCCCACCCCTCCTGTGCCAAACATAGCAGAAGCCCTTTTTAACGAGTACCGTGAACACCCCACGTCCTGACCAGCGGCGACACGTTCCTCACTCAGAGGTTCAGGAAGTCAAACTGTGCCTCCACGTTTGACTGTTTTACAATGTGTTGTTTCACATCCATGCACTGCAGCACGTGTTTATGTGTCTGAAATATTAAGTTATTTGTTAATTATCGTCGAAATTTGAGCAAATTAGAACACAGCGAAGAGCATGATGGGTAAAAAAAGGCGGGGCAACCTAAAGTTGTGGGCTCTCATTGGTTGCTGTGCGCACGTCCAACTAGTGCTGCGTTCAGATGATGTCCGGAAAAACAAAAACAAATGTTTCCTGTGGGTTAACATATATTTACATTATATTATGTTATTATATTTAAATTAAAGGTGCTGTCCCTTAGCTGAATCGAGGGTATAAGGGCGGAGGATGTCATGTGCATCCTTGAGGAAAATTGTGATATTGAATTATACAAATAATATTAACTTGACATGACTGATATAGGACACGCTGTCAAGATATATATGTAAAACACATTTAATTTCTATGACGTTCGTTGTCAAACTAGAGCTTCTAGCTAGACTACCTATTTTATTCTAGGTTGTTTCTTTTGTTCTGATGTACCTGGTTGTAACAAATCAGATATTAAATTTAATCAGGACTAAAGTAACACTAGATCTGGATTAAAGGTGATATGGCACACTTGGATTGGTCTGGATCTTCATCCTTCATCGCCATTAATATATCAAAATAACCGATGTAGGTCATGATGATCCTCCTTCAATCTGTCAGAAGAGGGCGCCAAACTCCAGTTACAGAACAACAAACCAAGAGTACAGACATCATTCATTGTACATCTATTTATTTCTTCTTTTTTTTTAATCAATCAATAAAATCACATCAAATAAAAGGCAAATCCCTTATACATGATATATAAAATAAATAACATTTATTCAATAAAGCTGTGAAATGTGGCCATGATGCATGGGGATCAGGAGCTGAACAGTTTTGTGCCGTGTACCACTGCGCAGGTCTAACAGCTGCTGATGTTTTTCTGGTACAGAAGCAGAATCGGCGGGTTAGTTTGATCATTCATGTGGACAACATAAAAAATACACCATTAAAGGCATAATTCAACATTTTGAGAAATAGTTTGTCAGTTTGTTAAGTACGCAGCTGGAGTCAAGATGTGGTTAGCCCAGCTAACAGACGAGACTGAAGGCAGCTACTCTGTCCAAAGTTTCAAAATATGAGCTCATGAATTACTCATTGGTTTACAGTTACACGCTGGAACTATTTCTTGACAAACAGTTTATCCTTCCGCCTTGTACTTCTGTGCATCATCTCAGACTCAGACTGTTGGTATTAGTAAAGGTATCTCTGTAAAGGGATGATGGTGCCAAATCTTGCAACCTCACTGTGACAACAAAACTGTGGGAAGTCACTGCGCCCAGCTGTTGGTCACCAAGAAATAGTTGCAGCAGGTAGCTCCCCCCAACAACCTCAATTTACTTTTCTGTTTAAACCAAACAAGATACAACATTGATGAGTAACATCAATCTTCAGATGGTATATTTCCCAAAATGTTGAACCACTTCTGTAAGAACAGCAAGAAAGAGGCTGGATCTGGACTGAAGACTGGCCACCATCATTACACAGGATGGTCACTATTTGTAAGATTACAAACGCTGTTGTAAGTCTTGGCATTTCCTTATTTTCATTTTCTAACTATTTGACATTGGTTGATATGGAGGCGTCTAGTAATGGTTGATAAGCTTATTTCTTCCCACAGAGTCAGTCTTTCAAAAAGCCATTTCTTCTTGGCGTCTTTCCAGTCTTGTCCTTTAAATTTAACCAATACTTTCCAAAGCTCTGAGGCGGCCATCTTCACGCCACGCAGTGCAATGGGCCCTTCTAATGTGGAGTGCTCAGGAATGGGAATCATGCTCACTGGAGAACAGTTTGCTAAACCGCACAGCATTGACATACAAATCCAAAGAATATCATACAATTGAACCCTGTTTAGATGAGAGAGAAACGTGAGAAAGGTTGTTGTAGTATTAAACACAGTCAGACTTTCTGTCAAGTGGTGATTTTGGATGTTGGAAGGACATTTAGCTAGATTTTAAAGTATAGTACCACTGTGATGAAGTCCTCACCTGCCCCGAGAACACAATATGTTAACATCTGATTGTCAGAAAAAAAACATGTAGCACATGTCCTGTTGTTCACTATACAGTTTGAAAAGTAACAATAAAGGGTTGATGCAAATGCATTAGAATACATTCCTTACCAAATACCAAGCTGCAACTACATACTGTACAGTATATCTACTGGATCACCCATACAGCCATTATCAACTCAAACAAATCTGTCAGTTTGGTCACATGAATGCAGAGTAAAAACTATAGAATGCATAATCTCTTGCTGTGTGAACAGGTTTTTTTGGTGAAATGCTGGTGAAAGGTGAATGGGTGGTGGGAGGTGAGGTGAGTTTCCAGACAAAGAGTACTGTAGTCTATTGTACACTCTAGGCCGGTACAATAGATTAATAGCGTCTGCACTCGAAAGTCTCTGGAGATTTGGTGTAAGTATGCGTGAGCCTCTGTGTCAAAGGTAGTTATTGTTACTGTTGTGTTTGAAAGTTGTACGTGCAGACATGCATTCATCATAAATTCAGCTCAGAACAGGAAGCCGACCTTGATAGGCTGAATTACAGCTGGTGTTATTAGCGTGGGTGAATCCTAATAGTCTTAATCATGTAAAAGCTTCAGTTATGTCAATGCTACTTAGTACTTGGAATTTCAGCAACTTTCAGTGCAGTTAGAAAGTCAATAGATGTAGGCAATCCATTATTTCATGAGCAAGAACAGGTATTTTGATAGCTTTAAGGACATAGTTCAACATTTTGGGAAATACACATTGCTTTCTTATTGAGATTTAGATGAGAAGATTGATACCTGTCTCATGACTGAGGATTAAGTGCGGAACTGGAGCCAGAAGGCGACTAGCCTAGCTTAGCATTAAGACTGTAAACAGTGGAAAACGGCTAACATAGGTCTTTGGAAAGCTAAAAAACACACCTACAAATACCTCTAAAGCTTATAAAGTAACACAATGTATCTCATTTGTTTAATTTGTACCCAAACAGGAATGTCCAAATTAAAATTTTAGGTTATGTTCCGTGCTGTAACTATTTCTTGACGAATACTTTTGTCTCCAGCAATTGTGGGACAGCAGATTGTCAGTGAGATTTTAGTGTCTTTACCGGCACAGTTTTACAACATAAGACACCAAGAAGTCACTGAGGCTAGCTCGTTTTCATCAAGAAATAGTGACAGCACGCAGCTTCTTCTAAAACCATCCATTTATTTTACATTTCTCATTATATATGAATTAAACAACGTAAGATACAATGTGTTATTTTTTAACCTTCAGAGGTGCTGCTTGGTAGATGTATTTTTGAATTATGGAGGGAGCCGGGCTCACTGTTTACCCCTGCCCTCACTCTTAATGCTAAGCTAGGCTAATTGCCTCCTTCATCCAGCTCCATACTTAATACACAGAATTGAGAAAGATCAATTTTCTCACCTAACTCTTGGACAGAAGGCAAGTTGCAAAATGTTGAACTATATTTAAGGTCCAAGCAAATATAAAATTAAGCATTTTGTAAGGTGATCGGAAATATGAGTCATATCAGCAATTACATGCTGCAAGGCCCTTTGCCAAAACTTAATCCAGGGTGTTGTGGTTTCATAATTAACTTTTGCAGTGTATGCTGCCATGCTAACGTAGCATCCTCAGCGTTGATAAATTGGTTTTTGCTTTTCTACTTTTCTCCAGACTCCAAAATTTCCTGCTGACACCTCTGGAACACAGCATTAAGTCTATACACAAAGCAGCACATACATCCACACCATTGCATTTAATGAGTTGGCATCCATCATCCACTCAGACCTGAATGGAATACTATTTTAGTGAATTGAGTTTTGAATCAGAGAAACAGCTGTTTGTCTTTGCTGCAGGTGAAATTCAAACTCCCTTTTGTTCTTGTTAACGAAGTCAATAAATGTCTGATGGCTGAGAGGTGACACACTTGATGTCTTGCTCCTGTTGATGCTATGATACAAATACCTAAATGAGACCACCTTCTCTAATTACAGTGGCCTATCTTTATGTATACACCTAAAACTAGAAATAATCTATTTTTTTTTTTTTTTTTTTACAAAACATTACTCATCTATTCACAGGATGATCAAAGTCAGTTTGGCGTAAGTGCACATACAGATTACAGTAGCAAGAGGAGCACATTGATTTAATATGGTGACACTTATTGTAGAGTGCACTGTATCTGTTCACACTATCAGTTAAATAGCTTTCAGTGACTTGTTTAGCTTTCAGCTCTATAGATTTCACTATTATTTACAATATTACAGTCACAAAAGATTGCAGGCAAAGCATCGCACAAACCTTGACAGGTAGAAGCCGACAATAGATGCCAGACTACAGGAAGTCATAGTCCATGGATTTATCTGCACCTTTAATATATTCAGTAGTCTATTAACTCCATGGCTGTGAAGAAGGAGGGCTGGCTACACTCCAAGCCATAAGACCTGATCACCACTGCACGCTTTCTGTGTTTTCCGAACCCATTGAGGCTCGAAACAGGTTGGCTCATGCTACACCACATGAATTTAGAGATACAACTTGCCTACAAGGTACACATTGGGATATACAGTGGCTGTTAGAAAAGAATCCCAGTTGTCAGAGGAACCGACACACAGATAGGGCACGAAGCACAAGGTGAGGAAGTGATGGAAGGTGATACGACAAGAGTGTTGAGCCTGAGTGACTTGGTTTCGATGGACGGCTGTGAGACGAGGTGAGCTCTTGGTGTGACAAGACAAGTGTTTGGACAGTTCTCAGTCAGCAGTGGCATCCCTTCTCAGCGGTTGCGGTAGCTAGTTCCTCTTCGTCCTCTGCTGGGTAGAGGACCTTGGCGGTGAGGCCGCTTTTCACCCCGTCCCAGCCGTCACGGGTGACGATCTCCCCCATCTTCATCAGCTCGTAGATGTCCTTGGTCAGCAGCTCGAAAGCCCGGTCGACGTTGCTGTTGCACTTGGCTGACGTCTCCACGTAGCGGATGCCCAGGTCTGCCGCCAGCTGCTCCGCCTCATCGCGGCTCACCTTGCGGTCCTTGTTGAGGTCGCTCTTGTGGCCAATGAGGATGTAGACCATGTGGTGAGGCAGGATGTGCTCACTCACCTCCTTGTGCCACTCCCTCACATGGTCAAAGGTCTTGCGATTGGTGAGATCAAAGACTAGTAGCCCGCCAACGGAGTTACGGTAGTATGAAGTTGTGATGGACCTGGGGGGTAGACAGATTAATGAAACGTTAGTCATTCAAGCACTAACGGACATCTTAGACACAACCATCACAACCAGCAAAGACCTTCCACCATCCTGAATCACTGTTTGTGAAAACCCAAAGTTTGGAGTGCCGAGTCTCAACGTAAGTCAAGTCTGTTAGGACTTGACTTACGTCCAAGTCAAGTTTTGTTACTCAAGTCTCTCCCAAGTCTACAGCTCTGATAAAATCCATATTCTCCATCACCAGACTTACAGCAACCAGAACTCCCTTATGTATGTATCTCATTGCCTTTAGCAGGCTATATATGCCAGAAAATTAGGTTCATTGTGTGTCAGTTTGTATATGCAGGTATTTGGGCATCATGTGTACACAATAAAAATGAAATAATTAAGGTATTAAAACTGGATTTTAATGTAGGGTACCTTTCACAAGGCAGGGCCTCAAAATGGCCACACATTACAGTAACGTACAGTACTTGCACTTTAAATAGCCTGCTGGGGATGATTGACAGCATTAAATTGAACTAAATTGTAAACATAGGATCCTTTGGGGGGGCCTAAAGATCTGAGGTCCTGCAGCCGCAGCCCCTCTTGGCCCATCTGTCCAAAGATCCATTGATACACATACATACACAAGTCCTAATCTGTGCACCTGGTGGTTTAAAAATTCACTGTTTGATTTCCACAAACACTTCTCATATTCGCCTAAGACAGAAGCGAAAGACTTAAGCCTGGTGAAGCCTGACGGAAAACACCCTCTGAAGCTTGGGGCTTCAAAAGGGAAAGCAGATCTAAGAGCGGAGCTTCTTCTCCAGACAGCAAAGTGCTTTAAAAAGGAAATCATTCATGACAGCAAGGACACATGAAACAGAGCAAGCAACAGGGTAGATGAATGCAAAAACTAGATTTGGGTACAGAGTTGTCATCCTTACCCTGTGTTACCCTGGAGACGGTGCATAGACGGGTATGTCAGGGAAGCAAAGTGGGGCCTAAATATGAGGAGGCTGCCCATCATCCATGAATGAATGCAATGATGCAACTCCATTTTCAGTATTTTTATATAGGCCAGGCGAGACCGAGGCCTATAATCTTCTCATGACCCTTCTCTCCAGCGTCTACACTCACTTCATTATATCATAATGGGAGAGGAAATGGCCTTAATTTAATTTAAATAGCAGCCAAAACACGTCAGCGAGCCAAGGCCTCTCCGTTATTTAACGACAAAATCTACACGGTGGGGAATGATGGTTATTTTTTTTCATATATGCAACATTTTTATTCTCATTATGATGTTTATGTGTCGTACCTGAATCGTTCCTGACCGGCCGTGTCCCAGAGCTGGAGCTTTATTTTCACCCCGGGCTCGATATCAAGCGAGCGGGCATAAAAATCTACCCCGACCGTCGGATCCGCTACATCGCTGTAAATCCCGTCCGTGAAGCGTTTCAGCAGCGACGACTTCCCCACCGTCGAATCCCCGAGTAAAATGATCCTGAACTGGTATTGCCACAAAATATCCATGGCATGACTAAGAAAGGGGGGATACCAGCAGAGTGTGTGTGTGTGTGTGTGTGAAACAAAGCCCTGTGCGCGGCGTGTTTACATGCAGCCCCGGCTCCTGCCTCCTCCTCCTCTTGCTCCTGCTGCTGCTGCCTTGCCTTCTGCTCAGGAACGGAGACGCGGAGCAACGAGCGACCGCAGCAATCATGTGATAGATTTACCTATGCTCTACTACACGGCTGCGGCCGTGAATGAGACAATTGTTACGAGGGAGAGTCAGAGATAAGCCGTGGTGGACTTTTAAAACACAATACAGGTTTTCACATAAAGCTCTTACATAAGTTAGCTACTTATTTATAAAAACGTTCACACACAAGGCAAAATACCTTCAGAGAGACTCATGTGCACAAATAGGATTTGTCTACATTGTGAGAAATTCTTTCACTGCACTCGAAATGCCTTCATGGCCATGTTAGAGCAATATTTAACAGCTGTTTGTGTGGACACAGTTAGCCCAAAGGTTGCTGTCCGTGGTTCTGAAGTAGGCTAAAGAGCAATGTTACACGTATATTTATTTATTTCTACACAATATATTCACTTAAGTCTTTCTCTGTGAAAAATATACGTTTGGTGAAGCGTCAAAATCTCTGTTAGTGTTGGTATTCGTGTCTCTAAGTGACAATAAACCGAAAGGTTAGCTAAAAAGCGTGTAGAAATACATATCCCGGCATGCAAAGGGGGGACATGTGGCGCTATGTGGACCAATCAGTGGACTGCTGCTCGGTATATAAGAACACGAGGCGCCTTCAGCTTCCTCTTCTTCTTCAAGGCTGCAACGAGTCGAAAGCTGGACTTCGGTAAGGCTTCAGCTCGATTTATTTCCATACACAGAAGATGTATGTACATAAATACGTTTGCTAAAGTTAGTTTACACATTTATGGACTATTGTAGAGTGCTTTATTAACGTTAACGCCGAGTTACTGGCTAACTTGAGCCACACGGAATGCACTAGGCCGGCTAACGTTATGTAGAAACAGTAGCCATGCGGGCACAGTTAGTTAACACTTTATTATGTAGCACATCGTTACTTGTACAATAAATCACATTATACTGGCATGTGTTATAATATATTTGTTAATCGCTCAGGTTAAGACTTGTAACTTAGCTTCGTGTTAGCATAATGCTAATATTTGTGAACCACGTGGCTAGGTCCTTAAGTAATCTTTATATAATGTATCATGAGGCGGCCTGTGTTAGACTTTAGTAGTGCACAGTGCTTGGCCTGACTGAAACTCATCTCCCTGCAGGCTTTAAACCACATGTTTGCTTTAAATGGCGCTCATTTTTCATGATCTAAAACACTTAGCTCAATAACAAATCCTGATTTCTTCATCCATATCCACTGACTTTTTTTTTTTTCTTTTTTCTTCTGCAGGTTCAAACATCCAACAGGAGCTTTACCCTGACCTCTACAACCATGAATGGCTGCACAGAGAGCAGGCAAGTTCTCATATTCAGTCTTTCTGTCAGCACTTCATGCTGTTGCCATGTAACAGGCTCCTATCGAAGCCGTCCATGCTCTCATGTAGCAGTGAACGGTCAACAGGAAGCCAAAATGAAAACTTTCACCGACGGTCGCTGTTCAGTTCGATGGTAACTGTCTCAGCAACATTTAGGGGAAGGACATCTGGACTTAAATCCTGACTGGTCAAGCCTTTTTAAGAGGATATTTTCTAAACATTTTACTTTTGTCTGCAGGTACTGGGCAACACTGAAGACAGGAGGGTGGAGTGTGAAAATGACTACATCGCATGCAGGTAACTTCCTGAGCCACATTTGAAATGTATAACAGTTCTTGGCTGTGATGACACACTTGCCCTCACTGAGATCAGACTTGATTGAGACACACAATGTACTCTACTGAGCCACACTTCTTAAAACAAAGTTTTCAATTGACTGGGTACAGATTAAAAACAGATTATTTTTGTTTAGGTGACCCACATGGCTGACTCTAGAGTGACTGGATGAGGACATCTCATGTTAAGGTAACTTATTTTTCCCGTGGTGATCTTTAATCCACATTACAGCACGCTATCCTAAGGACCGGAGCTTGTTTGTAGCTCTAGGTTCTCCAAGTGCGTGCAAGAAAATCGGGTGGTCTTTGACTGTTGTGGCCCCTTTTGCCATCAGCAGCCACTCAACTGTCCTACAGTTGCTGTGTTTGATGGCACAGTCAGAAGTGACTAACATGCCACACGTTCTCATGAACATTCATAAACATGCATTTCTTCTATAGGAATCATCTGCTCATGATCAGTGTTGGCATCCTTGGGCTGCTTCGGCTCTCAAACGGTCCTGGCTTGTGAAGGTATGTAAAGACAATAGTCACATGACAAGTTGATATTCTGATCCATGATGATTGCTTAACACAATGAGGACTGTTGGATGAAGCTTGCGGATATGGGACTGAGATCAGCCTTTATCTTAAGATGTGCAGAAAAGGCTCCTGAATTGCACTAATTTGTCGTCTTGGTCTTCACATTCCAGGTCCAGTTGATAAGAAGCCTGAACAAGTGGAGTGACTGAGTCGCCTGGAAAGATGGGGAGGAAATGTTTAGCTAACAATTCAATTGTCTGGACTCTACCAGCATGTTTAATTTCCCAACCTGTCTGGGCATAGTGGTGCAAAGAACAGACTTGTACTGGCTTAAATGTGCTTGTTACATGGCTGCAATGAAACCTGAAATAAACAAATGCAATAAACCAAGAACTATTTCTGAACCAATTTATTTTCAGTCAGTTAAAGACATGTTCTGAATAAGCTGCAACTTGTAACAGTGTTTATTTACAATAAGGCCACAATAGTGTACAGAAACATCTGATCGTGGTGTTAAAGCTGCATTATAGCCAAGAAGTCAATTGTTGAACCGTAGTTAGGTGACATGTTCATGCAGGACGGGCGCTCCAAACACTTCATTCACTGCAGCTTGTGGTCCGCTGCAAACCTCGTCAGTGCTATAGTCCATAGACTGCCACCATAAAGTCAAGAACTCTGCAACACCAGAAAAAGGGATTAAGTTGTATTCATGGCAATTGCGTGACAAACATTTCTCATTCAGCATTATTTACCTCACGGTCACTCATTTGAGATGGAAGGTAATTTCAACTCCGATATCTCAGAGTCTGGGCTGCTGCTGCCGCTCCTGTCACTATATGTATCCCTGTGGCAAAGACAAAACGGTCAGTCTGATTAAAGCTGAGCGAATAATGAGTTTGAGAAATGTGATGTGATGTTGCCGTGTTTACCGTGGCGACAGACGGCATCCCTTCTGTAAGTAGCTCTGTAGCTTCCCGGCAGCTGCCAGCAGCAAACCAAGATAAGGAGGCGATGGCTTGATGGGTCGAGAGGTGAACTCGGGGTGGTACTGCACTCCAACGAAATATGGATGATCTGAAACAGAATTAGATTTTTAGGAACCTTGAAGGTAAACACCACCCTGCACAGTCTGCAACGTGACTGTTTCCTTACCATCCAGCTCTATGACCTCCATTCTTTCTCCTTCAACGTCTTGACCTACAAAGCGGAAGCCCTTCTCTTCAAAGTGACCCTTGAGCTCAGGATTAACCTGCACAGGAGCAACATTTCAAGTTACAACATGCATCCTGTCCACCTTGAAGGAGGTTTGACACTGCTGATGAATGGAGAGGTCAACATACCTCAAAGCGGTGTCTGTGCCTTTCATCCACATACTCTGCATCTCCATAAAGTTTGCCTGGAACACATAGTACCTTTGAGCACAGGCCAGACACAACAACAGCAGCAGCAGCAATATCAGGCTAAAAGTGAATGTTTGGAGACGTTTTTCTTACGCAATATGCTGTTGTTGCTCTTGAAAATGGTCCGTCTCTTCCCTAGCCTCATGGTTCCACCCATCTGCCCTGGGTTATGTTCTGGCATGTCGATAACCTGCAGAGATTTTTTTAAAAAAAGTGAGACTCTCAATTCGAGGTCAAAAAGTCACAACTAGATCAGTACTGAAGTTAGAAATAAACTTACCACAGGATGCTTTGATTCTGGGTCAAATTCAGTCGAGTTGGCATCTAAGAATAGAACAGGCAGACAAGCAATCAGTTATGTTACTTGCCTTATATACAGACAGACAGACAGAGGCACCTGAGGCTGCTGCAGGTATCTTTTTATAGAGATATACTTCTTCTCACTTTGACAAAATAATTTTAACTCTAGGTGCATTAAATAGCTTTTTGTGGAGCACGGAAAGCCGAGAAGTGGACCTAGAGTTGAGATCACTTCATCTAACTGCTTTTCCAAGGTCCATCATGAACTTCTATACTCAGTTTCTTTACAGTCTGGGAAGTTGTTCAACCCTACTTTGTGCACAGTGGTCGTGTTCGACAATAAAACCTCTCTCTGAGTCTTTGACCAGAATTACTGACAGAATAGTTAGGAAACTGGCCTGGAAACTTTTGTGCAAGTTTAAGTAACATGAAAAATTATTACCTGTCCATCCGAGTGTGTTCCTGGCAAACTCACACACAGCCAACTGCATTCCAAGACACACACCTGCAGAAACACACACACACGTCAGTCCAGAAGTGTGCTCGCTGTTACGTTAGGCATGCAAGATAATGTTGAACAGAGTGCGGTTATCTCGACAGTTATCTTGTACCTAGAAAAGGTTTTTTCTGGTTTCTGGCCCAGTTGATGGCGTGGATCTTTCCTTCAGTTCCTCTGACGCCGAAACCTCCAGGAACCAGGATGCCGCTGAGGATACGGAGGGGAGGGGGAGAAGTTGATGAGTTTACAGATTTAATATCCAGATGGTATTTACTTCCAACAAAAGCGGTGCCTCAGCACTCACTCAGCACTGCAGAGTTTTTGCCACGCCTCGTGGTATTTCACTGGTTCGTCCTGCAGAGTGCTTGGCTCCAAAAACGCAGAGTCGATATACTGAAGAGGAGAAACATAGGAATGTCAGGCGGCAGGTGTACAATGCTCGACAACCACTAGATGGCAGCACAAGCAGGATTTTTAATCTGGGTCTAGTTACTCTTTAACAGTTTAATCCTTCACAAATTCAACACATTTAAACTCAGACAGACACCACAGTGGTCATGGACAGTGACAGAATGATGGTAAGAAGGGTCTACGTTTGCCCCAAACACTGTAACTACTATCTTATTGGCAGCAGAAGTTGAACACTCTCAATCTGTCCGTGTTTTTTCATTTCATTTTATACTCAGTGCGGTAGTTGACATTTGATTTCTGCAATTACGGGCTGAAGGGCAAGTATGATATCGCCCTTTGATACGGGTGTACATCGTACCAGGCAACATTCGAGTTTTCGAGTTCCCACATTATTTTTGTCTGAAAAAGGAAATAACTGCTGGATTTCCTCTGGAAAAAGGGCAAATATTTTCTGTTTTAGACTAGGACTATGATCCCAGATACTACATGAAGAGAAAAACAGATGCATGTGGATGGACTAAAACACGACAGGAAGTTGGTCGTTTAAGATACTTCAAAACTCTTAGTGCCCGATTGCGGTCAAAAATAGCTCTCCTAGGAGTCATGACTCAAAATCAAATCTGTCACATGATGATACATATTTTTACATTCTGTGAGACAAACTTTCCAAGGACGTATCTCCATAAATGTCCAGAAATCTGCTTAGAATCAAAGAAACATGTTACACATTGTAACTCCAGAACTTTCTGTTTACATTCCCTAGAGCATCATGAGTACTAAACATGATGATTCAGCATGATTATTCCACAATTTATCCCTCAGAGACCCTCTGGACTTTAACATTGAGCTTGACACAGCAAAGGCACTGCTGCTACAGCGTAGGTCATGATGTAATAATGAGCAGTGTGTGTGTTGACAACGCTGCACGCACCTTAACCTCCAATTTATGGCTGATGGCCAGGGCGGAGTGCTCCAGCGCTTTGATGACAGAAGCGTAGGAGTCAGAAAACTTGGTGTACTTTCCAACCAGTGCTATAGAGCAGTGCTCTAAGAGTCTGTCTGACCTGTGAAGACAACGTGAAGATTTTTGTACCATGAGAAATGGAGTAATATCATCAAATCCCAAAACAGCACACAATGGGTGATTTTTGATGACTCACCTGTCAGACATCTCCTTCCATTTAGTCAGCATTTTTCTGGGTCTGGTCTCAATGGGCATATTCAGTCTCCTGCTCAGGTAGCCCACCACGCCCTGATTCTCCAGCAGTAACGGTACTCTGTAGATGGACGACACGTCATGGACGCAGATGACCTGGAACGAGACAGCATGGTGAGTTTAGAGTAGCTGAGAGAAGTCGGGGCTCTGCTTCATCAAACAGGATGAGGACAAACGGGACGTACCTGTTCGGGTTCCACGTGACAGAACATCGAGATCTTTTCTTTGACGGAGTTCTCCAGAGCGGTGGAGCAGCGGCACATGATCTGTCGGCACAGAGAAGATGAACACACAACTTTAAATTCCATGATATTGCATTAACATTTGAGGAACACTAATAAATCATAACACGTACTGATGTGTGACGACACAGTCAACAGGACACACATGTACAGGGAAGTGATGCATTTATAGAAAGAGGTGTGTGTGTAGAACAGGCGACTCACCAGGTCAGGGGACAGACCCAGTCCTCTCAGCTCTCTGACGCTGTTCTGGGTTGGTTTGGTCTTTTGCTCTCCTGTTGCGCTGGGCTGAACACAACAATAAAGATAAAACAAATATTAAACCAACTTATCTGATACTAACCGCACATCTGAGCGTCTGCAAAATCAAACATGACACAAGTGGACAAAACAGGCTTCGATCAGAATACAGGAAACACGCTGAACATGGAGTCCTGAGTCCCTGAAAATCCAAGAAGATTTATTGATTTTTGACAAAGCTCACTCTGTCCTTTCATGGTTTGGATGCAGTAGAGTGGATCTAATGTCACAATTCAGGAGTATGGGATTATTGCTGCAATCCTCTGAACTCGCACGCTACAAACAAAACCTTATTTGGTGAAGTTCTCTTCCTCCTCCTTCCCAGGAAAGCATTTTGACTCATCATTTCGTAATCGTCATAATAATTCACCTTGGATTGGTTAGTCTGATTTCAAACAAACTCTACTTTCTAGGGCTGCATTTTTATTTCACCTACTGATCTCTGAAACCGTATGAACATGAGTTAAGATGACATCTTCCAATCACTTGTTTTGTTTAAACCCCAAAATGATTCAATGCACAATGATTTGAAAACATAAAAAGAAGCAGAGGATGTTTGGTATTTTTAATGATTAAATTTAAACTTTAACTGGATTATTATTGATTGCCTTTCTGTCTAATGGATTAGCTGAGTCATCCTTTCAGCACCACTCTGCTCTGAACTTATCTAAAATCAGCTGCTTCTCTGTTACCACGCCGATGCGCGGACACAAAGAGATGCACAACATATCGACGACACAAAGCAAGTAGATTGAGTTTCGTATATTGTGGTACCTACAGATAAAGTGACACTGCCTACAGACGTGTTCCTGAAAAGCCGACAGGTGTACGTGCACACCGGCCTGGACATGTGGGTGAAGAACTGGTTCTCACATGCCACTCCTTCAGCCTCACCCACATGTTCACCACATTCTCTTCACACTTTCTTCTGTTTCAGCTTGAAGGCAAACACGTGTTGGTTTATACATATGGTGACACCTGCTTCCTGCTGCTCACTGGTTAGAACACCTACTCTGTCCTTGCTTACTATGCTCAACAAAAAACTAAAACTGCACTCCAAAATATTATAATCAGGAGAGGTTTCAGGAGGAAATCAGTTCTAAATAACTCTGTCACATAACTAATACTAAAAAATAATACATTTTGAATGAGTACTGTGAGCCATCATGGGACACTCTTGCAGTTAATTCTCAGCTAAAGAAAAATAGAAAGGGAAATTTAACTCTTATTTTTTCATGACTGGAAAATTGGTCAACTGTTTCCCAGAAAACCTGCTTAACAACAAAGTTCTATTAAGTTGTTTAATAGCTCCAGAGGACAAGACACTCACACACACACCGTCTTACCTGTGGTATCAGACTGACGTGGATGTTACAGAAGTTCTCCCTCTTCACTTTAAACTGGAACTGCCTGAAGGCTTCGATGAAAGGCATGCTCTCGATGTCTCCAACAGTGCCTCCTAACTGCAAACACGCACACGGTCACAAATATCGTCAGTGAAGAGCAGCAGGGACTTTCAAAACAACAAAAACAACAGATGGCGGTGGTGCAAATTATGACGCGATAAAATAAACTGCTCAGCTTACCTCTATCACACAAACTTGAGGTTCTACGTCGTCGTCGTCGACGGGTACTTTGGCCTGTTTCATAACCCATTCCTGGATGGCATCTGTGATGTGTGGTACCACTGAGAAAAACAGAAAAACACAAATCATTCCTGGCTTCATCATCTTCAGCATAGCACACTCTTTCAGACATAAACAGCAGCTATTTACCCTGCACAGTCTTGCCCAGGTAGTCTCCCCTCCTCTCTTTGTTGATGACCGACTGATAGATCTTGCCGGTGGTCAGGTTGTTGTCTCGGGTCAGCCGGATGTCGAGGAAACGTTCATAATTCCCCAGATCCAGGTCCACCTCGCCGCCGTCGTCCAGCACGAACACTTCACCTGAACAGAGCGTGACACAATCGTGAACACGCACATAATATGTGCAATTATGAATGCATTACACAGTTTCCTCTGACGTACCATGCTCATAGGGCGAAAACGTGCCAGCGTCGATGTTGATGTACGGGTCGATCTTGATGGCAGTAACATGCAGGCCGCACGACTTCAGGATTGTGCCCACGCTGCTCGCGATGATGCCTTTGCCGATACCGGAGATGACTCCTCCGGTTACCAGGATGTACTTCATCATTGTGCTCTGGTATCTGGAGATAAGACAACTGATTGAAAACAAACAGAAGACAGTGCCAGACTGTTCAGATGATAAACAAGTGGGTCATGTGTGGGACTTAAAAAAAGGTCCTGATATGATTTAGTAGTGATATTGTACTAGATTACACATTGCATTTCGAAAATATATAAAGAAAACACACTTATAAAGTAAATAACAATATTTTTTAATATATTCTGCAGCTAACTAATCGGAATTCGCATATTTGACATTAATATTTACACTTTAGTTCACAAAAAGGGTACATAACATTTCTGTAAATGTCAATTGCTAACAGGAACAGCGGCTGGCTAACCTCCATGTTCTTGCTCTACAACGAGGACCCCAGTGGCTGTTACCTTGGCAACTTATAGCGAACTAAATAAACATTAAACGTTTAAAAACGGTGATAAATGAACTTCACCAAACACCAAAATTTCACAAGAATACACGTGGCTGAAAGATAAAAGTTCATCCTTCCCCAGAACAAAACAGTTTCACCATATGCAAGCATGGCGCGTTAGAAGCGCTCGTTTACATACACTGCACGGGCCGACCGGGTGGGGAAATTCC
Organism: Sciaenops ocellatus; assembly: GCA_033000465.1. NCBI lineage: Eukaryota > Metazoa > Chordata > Actinopteri > Sciaenidae > Sciaenops > Sciaenops ocellatus. The sequence continues at coordinate 16,838,158 of CP136873.1, forward strand.
ACATTCCCTTAAACAAGGAGAGTATAACGTGAGCGAGCCGCCCGTCCAGGTTACCCTCGTCAACAAAGTCAACTACACCAAAGTGGTACCCGCCAGAGCGATTAGCTTTTTTTGGCTAACTTGAGGTAATATCGACGTACGAGAACTACTATGAGACACACAAGGCCTTTGTTACTGTCTGCTGTGGGAAACAACCAAATGTTACATTCGCTTAACCAAACATTACGGCTGTTTTATTTAAGTTGCTGTCTTTTAAATACGAAGAAGGACGCTAACGTGCTCTCCTGAATCAAGTTGGCTAACTTACAACGAGGCCAAAACTTTCAAAATAAAAGCGGCACTAGCAATTCGTTAGCGTTTATATGAAAAGTAAGGCAACATAGCAGCGATATAGTTAAAAAACGACTATCTACGTAAGTATTTAATGCTCTATGTTGGTTTACGAAGCTACTGCTGAACTAAAGATACATTTGATCGCGTTGAATTTCTAACAGTATTTTATTTTGAATCTTTTTAGCCGGAAGTAGCCGTTATGTATTGTGTTTAGTTTGTAATTTAGCAGCGTTTAGCGTCTCGTTAACAGCATGAAATTTCGACTCACCGAAATATTCTTCAACCAGAGCTGCCCTTCGGAACAAATCGACGACAGTTCACAAGAACTTTGACCCACAGACAGAGATATCGATCCTGACGGTAACGCTTTTAGATTTGGTCCTCTCTCACAGACCCATCTATCCTCCTCAGATTGACTCGACACGTGTGTGGACCACGATCCGGAGCTGCAGTCACATCATTCATGACGATCCACACTTACAACACTGCGCTGCCTTCAGGTACGCCTCGTAAACAGCCCACACTTGGGAATGTTGCGTTCAACGTCGACGTGGGTTACGTAACTTGAACCGTTCACGTGTATAGTGTGTACGTTGTTGACGAGAGTCAAGATGGATTACTTAAAGTTAAGTTCTCTGTACATATTTTTAAATTTAGATCTATCTCAGGTCAATTTTAACTTTTTAAATTTTACCACAGCGACTTGGATTCTATTTCTCCAGCTGTGACTGTCTAATAAAGCAGAAAATAGAAAACAGATAGCGCACAGTTTTATGACTTTAAAAATTGTACAAAATAAAAATATACACAAACAGTGTACAGTAACTAACGTGCAAAAAAATGTGCATCCGTAGTCAGAGAATGAGTCAAGTGCAAGTTACATCCATATCCAAATATCAGCTTCAATGCCCCCAAAATTGCCCTAAGAAATCTTAAAAGAAAATACAAAAATACAAAATACTTCAGCACAATGAGCTCAATAATGTTGCCCTCGAACAGTAATAGTCCTATAGCAAAGTTGGTACATTAAAAAATTACAAAGTTGGATACCTACAATGTACAGCATGTCAAAAATAATATTTTTTAAAGAGGTAAATGTACTCATAATGAATGAAAGTTATATTATATATGCAGTGTTAATGGATTATTATGAACATGTACCTGCGTCATGTGAAGACATTTTTACCTGCTATATACTATTGGGCACATTCATTTATAACAATGCATTATATTTTAAAAACTAAAAAATCGTGTTCTGTATGTAATGTAATGTACAATGTAATGTATGTAATCTGCAAAGTAACTTCCAACTACTGCAATGATAAAAGATGAAGTAACGTGTAAATTGTAGGCTACAAGTATAAGAAACACACATTGTACTATATTAAACTACTTGAATACATGTAGTCTACTTAGTTACTTTCCACCACTGTCTACACACCAATTAAGTATTTCTTGTTATAGTTTGGCCACCCCATTTTCATACATTAGAGGGTCAGAATATTAGAAGTAGCTTTCAACATAATGCACTCCAGTACAACACCACCACCCACTACAATCTAGTACAAATATTACCTGACAGTGTCAACAAAGCTATATAAAAGTAGAATTTATGGCAGAGCATGGGATCACAGATTGGATATGTTTACCTAATGAAGTATCCAGTGAGTGTATATCTTGGCTATCACAACAAACCCCTCACATGCACTAGATTTATGACTTTCCCAGGCTGTTCTCTTGTCAGGAGCACCTGAAGGCAGCACACTTTCCATTTTTGAATCAGCAGGGGGAGCTCATGTTTCACGTTTAAAGGCTCAGGTCGGTGAATTGAACAAAAAAAAAAAAAAGTTGCATTTTCTTTCATGTACAAAGGCTTTTAGTCAGCTGATGAAAAAAACAAAAAAAAAACTAGATGTTTGGTTTAGCCTGACAGACTGTGCTAGGTATTTATCAGCGTTAGATTATTTAGCTCGGAGCATTGCTCACGCTCATCAAACGTCACAAGTTTTGCACATTTTATCTGTGTGACAATTTATTTGTTCATTACTAAATCCACAAAGAATGACTAGAATACATTAGTGTTAGTCAATGAATAGAATAAGCTTAAATGCCACTGTCAGAGCCATCTTGTCCTGACAATAGCTATAACAATGTATCAGTGTGACACCAGTGATAATGTAAGCTGCTGCTCAGGAGCAACAAAGCGAGGCTGAATTGATCCTGCAGCAGAAACACTTCACTGATCGGAGGCTCAGAGATGTTTTTCCTGCTGGGTTACAACACATAGGTTCTTTTTTTCTTTCCCTGACACGAAACAACACTTTCTGTCGCTCTGCTCCATATAATAAATGGCTACAGTCCAAAGTGGTTAGTTACAGTGTACTGTGGAAAGGTCAATGGTCCTGTGATGTGGATCGCAGCGTATTATCCTCATTGTGCTCAGTGAGATATGAAGTCTAGGCAGGGAGCACTGCGGTCTCAATTTTGTCAAACTGTGACTCGTTCAGATTAAACAACAAGACGTCCACGTAGCCCACTGTTGTTTGGATCATCTGCAACTGGGTTCACTGGGCTCACTGTGTGGGTGAGCGCAAGCGCTGCAAATTAAAATAACAAAATGATGGAGTTAGTGACTGATGGCTGACTCACAGACAGATAACTGCAGAGCTGACTGATGCTTCTATGTAACACCCAAATCTCTACTTGTGAGCCTTAGCAGCCAGCTTAGTCTCTGGAACACTGGAGGGGGGTTTAATGAGAGTTTTAATTCATTTTTGACCGGAGCTGTGATTGAATTAAACTCCCACAGAAGGGCTGGATCCTCTCCTCACCACAAGCCATTTCCTCCTATTAGACATGTAACAGAAGCAGCAGGCAGGGCGGCAGGTCAGTCTGAGATGAAACTGGCTATTCTTCATTCATTTTATGCAACATATACTCTTACAGACTGCTAATGTTTTGACACACTGCACTGTGCTCCTTTGAGTGTAACATTTAGTGAAATATGCTTATTGACTGGAGTCCAGAATGCATTTAGCCTAGGTTAGCCTAAAAATCGGACTATTTGCTGTCTCATTTACAAGCTACATCTTGTTATAGTTACATATTGCGTACTTCCATACTTGAACTTGCTATTTTAAGTACATAACTGTGTTCACACTGTCAATATGGCAGTGCAGTGTACTACGAGTACCTGGATGGTGTACTAATAATAGTCAAAAAGTTGAGTGTAGAGCACTAGACACTTCTCGCCCTCAGTGGTCGCCATTTTGAAAAGGAAGCTGAGGCCGAGGAAGCTGCTGGAGGTGAAGCAGTTGCGGTGAATAGCATAATATATGTTTATACGCAATATATATGTTTTATATTTAGATTTTGGCAGTCAAATATTGGCGCTATTGGCAGCATAAGTGCACAATGGCAATACTCGAATTGAGACATTACCCTACTGAAATTAGCGTACTATGTCAGGAAGGACATAATGTACACAGTGTACTACACTTAGAAGTGTACTAACTGAAGTATCGGAATTGAGACACAGTACAAGACTAGCTTAGCTTACAGACTGGAACAATGTGAACAGCTAGCTCAATACATGGTGTAACAATTAGCGAAACTGTGATGGTACACACCTTCCTGAAGTCATGAATGTTGTTTTCACTTTTGCTTTTGTCCAGAAAGAAGACTCAGCATGTTCATTATTGAGTTTTAAACATTTTGGTTGGTAAATGACCCAGGTTAGCTGTTTCCCCTGGTCCCAGTCTTTATGCTAAGCTAGGCTGCATACATTCTGATTCTTGATATCTCATCTCCTTCCTCTCAGAGATGGTGAAGAAGCAGAGTTCCCAAAATGTAAACTAGCCCTTAAACCTCCTTTTTTTCTAGCCCGAGGGCTGCAGTAGAAACAAGCCATGAACCTAACATTGATATGACTTCTTAAGTTGAGATATCATTTGGAGTTGTGTTTCTGGCCACCTGGCAAATTTAAGTTCAATATTCTGTCTTTTAGCTCTGTTTTTTTTTTTTTTGGTCTCCACCAACTCCAGAGGGAAATATCTTGAGCTGCTAAATGCCCCACTGTGTCCACCAGCTAACTGTGTCAGTCTGCAGTTTGGTAGTGTAGAGCCTTTTCTCTGAAAACAGCTGCCTGCTGCAGCTGAAAAAGACACTATGAGAGCGGTAAGGGTGGACCTAACCAATAAAGTTGCAGTCAGACAGCTACACAATGGCTACATAAAGCTGAGTGGAGCTGCAGATTCAGGTCACAATTCTCTGTAGGTTCATCACGATGAGCGACCCCTTTATACACATTGTCACATTGTTTTCACATTGTTACTTGATATGTATTTATTTATTTATTTATATTTATCAGTATAGTAGTAGTATACGTTAAGCAAGGTGCCAGAGGGCTTGTGTCTTAACAGACTATCCTTCCAAAACATCCAATCCATAGACTGTATAAAACATGGATGTAGTATCCGTGACATCACCCATAGGTTTCTGAAGAGTCGCTGTGAAGCTCAAAGAGTGGCGGTTCTGGCCGCCACCATCTTGGCAGTCCTGTATCCACTGGCCTTCGGGTAATCCCAAAAAAAGACATCGACCACGATCGTGGGTGAAGCTGAGGCAGGCTGAACGATGCCTGGTTGCACAAACAAGCCTTCCGCAATGGCACCCACCTCTCTATCAAAGTGGTAATGCTGTTTATTATGCATAACTTTAAGCTTTAATATAATCTAAATGGGTTAGTTCTATAGAAATTCTGCCTCAGTACAGTTGTCATGAACGCGGAAATTATCCAAGACCAAAGATTCAAGACCAAAACTGTTTTTTGTACCAGGCTGTAAACATGTTTATTTCTGCTGTGAAGTTGTACATTTTAACATGGGGGCTGATGGAGATTGACTCGTTCTGTAGCCGGCCTCAAGTGCACGTTTGAGGAACTGCAATTTTTGGCACTTCTACATTGACTTCATTTCACAGCCACAGGGGTTGCTGCTTGCTGTCTACCTGTGATTAATACACTAACAATTTATTCTGACAATATTCCAACCATTGTTTTATTGGTTGTTCTATTATTGCTGTCTTTCTTTGGAACTTGCACACAAAGGAAATACTGCAGTTCTTTTACTTCTTTGTGTGTTTGGAGCATGCATGGGCAGACCTGTATATGTAAGACATGTGATAAATGTTTGTCTTTTATATGGTACATCATTTCTGCTTTGGCTCCCTGTGGAAGACATGGGTGGTATAAGCAGCGATAACATGCATGGCTACACAGACGAAGAGAAACGAAGCGCGTCACATAGAGAAACTCATAATTCATGAACAATAGCGCTCACACTGATTCACATCTGTTGAGGGAGCAGGACAGAATCATCACAGCGCTGTGCGCTTTGCAGCAAAAATGGAAACAAGAATGATTTTATTGTCATGTCACTGAAGGAGAGCTGGGTTGCTGTATTTCAATAAGAGACAACAGAAGATGGATGGGTGGAACACTGGACACATATACAGTTATTGAAGGCTTATACAGGCTACAATACATTTCCACTGCCACTGCTGATACGCAAGACTGTCCTGCCCAAGAAAAACGACAGCATTACTCATTTCATGTCGGAAAAATGACAAATGTTTACAAGCGACAAAGCTCTCTCGCGGCTGCAGGAATTATGACGCTTGTCCGCCAGGAGCAATGGAGTCAACATGAGATGAGGGTGGGGTGGATGGACGGTCAAAAAAATGTCATGGGAGACATCTGTTGGCTTCCTGTTTTCCACCAACAGTCAACATTGGTTTCTTTTAACCGTGACCTTAACCAATAATTGTAACCATGACGACGATGGTCCCTTGACCTTAAGGAAGCAGTCATCTTAACCCAAGACCAGATGTTTTTCTAACCTTAAAGTACTTATTTTAACCCACTATGATATTTCTCCTTAAAACTAACCAAACCTTAACCATTGTGTTGTCACATCATAAAATTGATTTATTTCTTTTTAAATAGAGAATTTCAGAGTTTCTGGAAGGCACTGTTGTACGATGGGGGCAGCAGTAGCTCAGTCAGTTAAAGTACAGCATTGGAACAAAAGTATGGAGGGTGCACTGGTAGCTGGAGCGCCGTCTCTCCATGTTTGCATGTTTATGACCCCTTTGTTTGTGTGTGGTTGTATTTCAGATCTATATATGTAAAAATGTCCCCTCGATGGATCAATTAAGTATTTATTCTATTCTATTCAATGTCACCCTGCCATGTCTTACAGCATAGAAACATAATGGAGCAAGTGCCAAAATACTGAGATGATAGTGGCTAAGAAGCTCTAAAACAAATAGTTCAATTAATCTTTATATGCTTTCTTTCTGAAAGTGAGATGAAAATATCAATCTTGTGTGGGATGTAAAGTCACAATGTGGTTCGCCTAGCTTAGCATAAAGAAAGGAAGCAGCAGGAAGTAAAAACATAAACCTACCGACAAGTTTAAAGCTCACTAATTAACATGTTTCTCAACTTCTAAATCAGTTAATGAAAAAATAACATTGAACTGACTGTATGGTTTTAGTGGAAATGACATACTGGAACAACTTCTTGGTGAACAACAGCCAACAGGAAGCTTCTCCAAGTCTTTCGTCTACCAGGTTTGGTACCATCTTGCCTGTAGAGTCCAAATCTGGCAAGTTGTTCACCAAGAAATCGCTAGCATGTAACTCCGTGCACAGATGAAACAAAGAAGATACAGCATCAGACAACTGACAGTCAGATAACATGAGAGTTGCTGTGTTTTTTACCTTTGGACAGAGCCAGCTCAATCTCTTTCCTCCTTCTTCTAATCTTACGCTAAGCTAGGCTAAACGCATCCAGAAGCTCCATACTTAATTCAGTGACATGACTTCTCACCCCTACAAAGGACTGTTTCTTCAAGGCAAGGTGAGACAGATTTCATTGATGATTTCTTCTGCTAACAGAGGAGGAAAATCTTAAACATTTAAATATGAAAAACATGCTTTTAAATAAAAGACCAGTAGATCTGGCTGACGATGGTGTCTAATTCATCACATTTGTTGTGCGTGGTAAAATCCTTATCCCACTCATCCACTGTGAAAAATGTAGGCCTGTCTCAGTAAAGCTTTAGTAATAATGTGGGGGGTTAAACACCATGCCGAAGCAGTTTAGTGCTGAGGACTGCCTTTCCATGTGAGTGTGTGAGCAGAGTGGAGTCGGGCTGTGAAGGGGGATGGGCAGATTACAATGTCTTACACCATGGTGATGAAGTCTCTCTCTCTCATGCACACTGACTCTTTTATTGCTCTCAACCGCTCTCCATTTAGACCAAGAGATCCAGACGGTTTGTTCATGTAATGGGCTGATAGCAGATAGCATTCAGCTTGATCATCCACCTCAAATATAAAATATAAAAGGTTGTCACTTACCACAGATATATATCTGTAAATACACACAAATTACACCTACTTTTTTTGCATTTTAAAGATGTTTTAGTGCTTTATATCAATACAGTTACTGACAGGCCTATATCACAAAGCTCATCCTCACTATGAACCAAGAATCATGAGATAATCCTTCAAATTCAGGTGATTATACATGCATGAAAACATAGTTATGAATATTATATTCCATGGCTGCCTCAATCTAAAAATAAAGGCCCCAAATCGTACACACTGCACCTTTAAGAGTGAATTGAATATATATGAAGGAATTATATATGAAGGAATTTGTATTCCCAACAGGTCTGCCATTAAAGTAACGTAAGGAGTTGATCTACAAATGGATAAATCAATTGAACATTCTATTTTAAGGATTTTCTCCATGAATGAAGGGGTTTTGAGGTGTAAAACAGCACTGAAATGCATCAAATAACATGAATTTCCACCTTAATTGAAAAATAAAGGTCCTTTTAAGGTACACATTAAAGGCCCCTCACACTCTCACATCCACTTATTCTGTGTGACCTCTGCTCAGGTTGACTTTTGTTCTGGATTTCATACACTTATAAATCCCTTCAGCTCAGACATGGAATACAAATATATTGCTGGCTTCTCAAGCTTCTAAAGTGATGACTTTTAGTCACTCAAGTGTGTTATGTAAATGTAATGGCTTCATTCAAGACCATGAGTTGGAGAAGAAAGGTCTGTCTCTGGGCTGCATCAGTGATGGATTTTAAGTCTTGTTTTACAATTGACGCATTAATATGAATAAGCATCATAAGCATAAGGGACACCCATCTCCTCTAATAGATTGATCAATTTCTTCATGCAACGACTAGACACTAAAGTGCTCATAATTCCTACTGATCCAACATGATTATAAACAAACAAATTGAAATAGGTCCATTTAAAGTGTTCTGTGGTTTACGGAGTCTCTTTATTTTCTTTGTGTAAAGGAGGTGATAATTGTCCAATGAATGTTCTTACAGAGGTGAACAAGAGAGAATTTCATGCCTCTTTTTGCATGTTCTACCTTCTCTCCTGTGTTGTGTGTATTTACAGAGTGTTTTCTAAATGCTGCACGTGTATTATGAAATTGATGATCTTTTAATATTGCTTGTGTCTTTTCTAGTTGTGTTTTCTGAAGTTGCAGTATGTCGAGCTCTCTTGACCGGATTGCCTCCTGTTTTCCTCAGAGCTTGGCTCCGTGAAGAAATGATCAACACCACTATGGAAATATACGAAAAGAAAGAAGCACGTTCACCAAAGAGGTTAATTGAAATTGTCAGAATTTGATATTGAATTTCGCACAAACAAGTAACTACAGCAGGGGGGTGATGTTAATGTTTGAAGGAAAAAGCTCAAGTCTTATAAATCAAGCCTTCATTTTCCTGTGAAATATCGTAGTGAGGAATATAGGGAACAAGTATAAATGTGGATGGCGCTCTTCTATCGCTGTTACGCTGTGAAATCAACATTACTTCTTTACTACTTCATAATGACAAGTTAAAGCAAAATGAGTTGTCTGTCTTCACTTTAAAGGTGTAATTTGTGCCCTAACAGGTGCAACAAGGAGACTGAGGAACATTTCAATCAAGTACAGTGTGTACAGAGAAGAGGTTTAATCAGACACATATTAGTATCACCTGTGGGGTGTTAACCATGTGGTTTTCTTGTTATTCACTCAGTTTGAAGTGTTTTTACCCCTAAATCGTGCAGATAATCCTTTAAAAATACCACAACACATTACAGTGATTATTTTATCTATTATGACATCATTATCAGTGAGTTAATGGCATTAAAAAGTCAAAATATTAAAGTCTGTGTAAAGGCAATTCTGAGATTTCTTTCAAAATACATTAAATATGTTGGAAAATAGTTGCTGAAAACATGTGAAAAGACTTTAAACGATATATTACTGAAATGTGGAGTTAGAGGTTTTTCACCAGTTTTCAGTCCAGGATTTTCTGGGCGGTCCTAAAGGGTGGCTCGATGACACGCTGAGGCCACCCTGAGCATACCCCTGCACTTCTAGCAGAGAGATAGAGATTAATGCATCTTGCTCAGTGTTTCAAAGTTAATCATGTCATTTTCTGAACTCATCTGACACGCTTCAGTCGCTTCAAAATGGCTGCTTGACCACTCCCACGAGCGGGCATGGCATCAGCGCATTCGGCGGACCCGATTTTAACACCTAATTTCATAAACTTGTCAATGTTTTTAATAAGTCTAATTTGGCTGGGTGGTTAATAACACTTTTTTCTTTGGCCTGACAAACTAAGAACATGTATTCTTACTTTACACAGTCTTTATGTACACAGGTCAGCAATGCCGTGTACACCAGTGCACACATTGATTTCATTTGATGACGTCTGCTCTAGACGGAGGAGCTTGTGTGCCGCACTGTGAGCGAACATTCATTACATGACATCATTAACCACTTAATGGGCAACAGTGTGCTGCGGGGTGGTGAGGAGACTGCATGTGTAAACATTTTGTCAAGCTCTGCCGTATGCTGCACAGATCAAAGCCACATCATACTGCTTTGTGTTATCATGATATGCAGAATGTCTTGTGATGGTCTAACAGCTGTTTCACAGCTTTTCTACACTGATAACAAGATATATCACATTTTCTCAGATGCTTCAGTTGGCAGTTGCCATGCCAATGTTAAAGCTGAAATGATTTGAATTTATAGTTTGCTGCAATATTCATATATTGTATTGTATTGTGTATCTTGGTCATTATCTTGGCTGTATCTTTCTGATGATTAGATTATATAAATAGTATTTATTTGTTTCACAGTCTCAACAGTAAGCCTCGGTTTTAATTCAGTTTTCTGCTCCATCTTGGTTTTTTGGAGCCAGAAGTGACCATATTCGGACAAGAGGGTGGAGCTGGGGACAATACGCATCGCATACCTGCTTTATCGTCTATTACACTCTAAATGGCACCACAATTTACAAAATGATCATCATGCCTTATGGAAGAAGAAACTACTCATGAGGTTATGGTCACAATCACTAAACTGTTTACTGAGGTAATAAGTCAAGTTAAAGTCTCCATTAAGTGTTTTAAGACATATGTCTTGCACTAAATATCACCTATACACTAATATCTGGCCCAACTATGACAAAAAAAGGTATGAGGGTAGGTAGATATTTTCAGGTATTCTTAATGGTATTTTAGATTTTGTCATTTCCTGGTAAGAATAAAGAGTTGTTGACGACTCATTCTGTACTCGGAGGCTTATACAAATTTTGCATCCAATGAAACGTCTCGCTTATGATGCCACCAGAGCAGAATGATTCCTGTTTGATATGGTCTATAAGTGACTCAGAGGGCTGTTACATGCATGTACGGCCAGACTTCACTGAAAACCACAACTTTATATCTTTCTTTTCCTTCCGATGTCCTCCGGGTGTTCAGCTTCAACTCTAACTGATGTACAGAGTTTCTTGATGAACACATAGCTTTAATGACTTCCTGAAGTAGCGAACCGCAAATGAACTTAGACTACCAAGGTGATTTACAGATTTTGTTGATGGTAAGATTGCTAAGTAGCAAACTGTTAACTGTTCAATCAGCCATGCAGCTAACCAAACTGATTCAGCCCAGCATGACACACCACTGGTTTCGGAAGTTATTAGCAGTCCATCCGGTTTTGAAGGTACTGTAGATGCTGACACTAGATTATCACTAGCGCTACCTACAATTCATAGCAGTCTGGGTAACAAACATTCAGCTCTATTGGCTATTGTCAACTCCAATCGATATCTACAAGTCCCTCTTTAGCCGCCTGTTTTTACAGGAAACGTGTGGAAGCAAATAGCACTCTGCTTTATGTTTCATGGGGACTTGACCTGACCACGAATGTGTTGCTCAAGAAGACAAAGAGAGAGGCTGCTTTTTTTTCTGTTACTTTGTTTGCTGAAAGCTAAACCTAATTAGATTTGTTGATGGACTGATACTGGATTTTGGATCAGTAAAATGTGATTGAACCCAACCCTACTTAAAGGATAGATTTCCAATCGAGTGTTCTTTTAATTTTTAATATTTGCACAAAATCAGGTTTTGGCAGCTTAAGTGCAAATCTGTCAGTATTTGTACTCGATTTTATCGGCCTCCTCTGCTTCAGACTCCCTCCCCATCTGTTAATGCTCCAGCACGAGCCGGTGAGCTGCCCCAAGATGTAACCGAGCATGTTTATATCACAGAAACATGAACCGATGCTATTGAGCAGCGTCACACTGATGCAGTCGTGAGGCTTTAAGGCTCACTCCTCCACTGCGACTTTTATCTCATTTAATTATGTTGAGAGGATGACATCGGAGCAGGGCTTTTGTACACGCTGAGATATGGCTCCATCGCGTGGGAACATCGGTGGGCATCTGTACCCCCACGCCTCGCCCCCTTCACACAGACCGATCTCTTCATCTTCCTCCTTTCGTTCATTGGTTAATGACATTACTCATCTCTCCCTTGGCCTTAGCCGTGTCAATGGAACAGCTGGGGTTGTTCCTGGAGCACAGATCCTGGGAAACATAAATCAAAACTCCTCCTGCTGCCATTGATTGAGACAGAGGGAAGCGAAGGGCAAACCTTCCTTTTGTCCTCCGTTTTATTTTTTAGGATCTCATTCATATAAATTACTAGCTGAACGGGAAGGGGGAGTTTGAATGTCACGCACACTGTTCTTGGTTAAGTTATTCCTACATGAGCTCAACCTTGAGAAAGGTCTACTCTGGTGTCCTTCTTGATGACATGTTTTTTTTTCCCATTTGGACTGTCCTGACCATGACCACCTTGCACATAGAGAGGTGGCCGTTCCCTTGTTTTGCATATACTGAGGGAGAGGTTGTGAAGATATCTGTTAGACCAGAAAAGGCAGTCCTCCAAACCACAGCCATAAATGTGGAAATTGAAAAAGGAAATATGCACACCAATAATCAACACAACACTTGTTTTTGATCCCAATTTTACCCCCAGGAGGGCAAAGTCACGACCAACCCTTCTTTGTCTTATACCCTCATATTCCAACGAATTCGAGCTAATACTATTTCATTTCAACTCAAGAGAAATGTTGTGTCTATATTTTTAGCTATATCTTTTTTATACATTTCAGAGCTGAAATATTAAGAGAATTTACAAGTATTAAGTGTTACCGCTCTGTGTTGGTGTGGGATAGTTGTTTATACCACCATGGGAATCTCTATTGAAAGTCAGACAAATTCTTTGTGGTGGGCTGACAGCCCCTCAAGGTAAATAAAGGCTTTCATTGCATTGTGTTTTACACACTTGACTAAACTGAAGGTTTAGTCACTGTATGAAAAACCTCACATTTTTTAAAGATGAAGTTACCAAAGATTTCTGTGCAAATAAATCTAGAAGGCAGTTTCACTGGGTTCAATTCACCTTCAAATGTCTTTATTTTGTTTGTCCTTCCTTTTTGAAAATTATTTTTTGTGTTCCATACAGACTTTAGATATAAGCAACTATTTGCAGCTGATGGATAAAGGTCATTGCAATAGAAAGCTTTCTCTGAATGAAATAATCTTCCACTTCCACTACCTCTTTCTGCTGCTTTAGACATCTTTGTTTTCTCATTTTAAACTTGATACGGTGCGGTATATAGTCTGCTTACATATTTAGAAGTACATTTAGAAGCACATAAACCAAGGAAAAATGACCAAATCTGAGCAAATTAACAAAGTCTGGAGGGCAAAACACTTATGAAATACTCCTAGTGGGGTTTCAAGTTGCGTGGAGAATGGACCAAAAGAGCATCATTGCCACGATGTGATGGAGATGCGCCCAGTGAGGTTAAGGCTTTACTGAATCAATACACTTTATCACACATTTTTGTTGAGACATTACTCCAATGCATAGACTACACTACAGTTTCACATGCTTAAAATGACATAAAATGTATATAGATAGATAGATAGATAGATAGATAGATAGATAGATAGATAGATAGATAGAGTACTTTATTTATCCCCAAAGGGAAATTCTTTTGTTGCAGCAGCATTAAAAAATATACATAAGAAAAATATCTTGTTCCACGAAACCCATTTGACCTTGGCTTGTGTTGCAGAGGCAGTAAGATAATCTTTAAGATTCTCGTGCCTTCACTTCTAATTTGGTAAGATTTTTTAAGTTGCTCCAAAAGTAGGCTGGTATATGATTTTTTTTGTCTCAAAAAAGCAGATGTGTGGCTATGTTTTAACAGCTGTCCCGGTAACCTCCTTGGATATGGTGACCAGTACATGATTGGAGTGTGGTGCACCACAGCTGTTTTCATTTTGGCTAGGAGTGATGGAGACTGTCCCATCCCATCCAGCAATTCTTGCATCCATCTGGACAAATACCCTCCAGTTGTTATTGTGTTTTATTTATTTTTTATAGTAATAGAAGAGGCATGGTAAGTACAGCAACAATAGATGTACAGTGTAGCTTCAGAAGTGACAGCAATAGTATTAGCAGCAGTGGTAGCTGTGATGGTAGCAGTAGTAATAGTATAAGCAGTTGTAGTCGTAACGGTTGTAGATGAAGCAGTAGCATGAACAGTGCAGTAGTAATAGTAATATAGTAGTAGTAGTACTACAAGGGCAGTCATAGCAGCAGCAATAATAGTTACACTGTTGATAATAGTAAAAGGCAAAAGAATTGGCAGAAGCGGTAGTAATGGCATCACCATTGGTGATATTAATAATAGTAGATGTATAAGTAGCAAATAGTTGTGGTAGTACTAATAGTAGCAGTAACAACAATGATAGTTTTAATAGTTTTAATATTCAAAGCAGTTGTAGTAGCAGCAGTTGCAATAGTAGTAGGTGGTATTAGTATTAATTGGAGTAGTTATTGTTCCATTAAAAATGACAGTTGTATTAGTACAGGTACTGGGTTGTCCAGTAAACCAAAAGGAGTTTCACAAGACATAGCAGAGAAATATAAAATTTGTGAGAATGGCACAGAGAATGACAAACAAATTGTCCGTAAAGCCGTGTCATCTTAGACTTGGACCCGCGTTTGAAAAATACAATGTGGGCGAATACCTCAAGCTCATGCCCGCCTGTAAAAACAAAGTGACTGTCCAAATACAGATCTGAATTGCAGAGTATTTTCTGTATCCATGATGGACTTTCCAACCTGAACAACAGTCAGCAGGTGTCTACGACATCCGAGCAGCACAAGGGCGGGAGTGGAATCGCTTAATTCATGACACTAAGACTTCCCCAGAGGAGGATACAGTAACTTCTTGTTGTCTGATGTGTGTAGTTATTAGATTTACAGAGTGACTTATAATCGAGATGTCACAGAGTCGATAGCTGACTTGGATAGTGTTTAGAGTTGTCAACTTAGTTATGCCATGCCATTCCTCCAGAGGCACAAGTTGACGTTCCTCTGAGGATGCAAGAGTGTGTGTGTAAAAGAGAAAAATTTAACCAATAACCCACTCTGTGGAAATTCATCTTCCAAAGGCATCCTTTCTGAAAGGCACAGGACTGAAGGTTAAATGAAACTTATTTTATAATGCCTGCACATACACTCATTGACTGTTTCCTTTACATTCATGTAGAGAGTAGCAGAGGACCTTGAATTTGATACATAAAAAGCACAAGTTGGTGCATAAAAATTCACCAGAATGCAGGAAATAAAGTGTCTGACTCACAAAATCTCATGGGGGAGGAACTCCAGACCCCTGCGTTTGATTTGTGTCCCCTGGGCATGAAGCCGCTGGCAAGGTGTCCCTTATTTTTCAACACTGAATGAAGGTGGCAACCCTAGCAGTAGTAGTAGCTGCAGTTTTTGTAGTACTAGCACAAGTAGCAATAGCAGGAGCAGCCTGCAGTAAAGAAGTTGTAGTATTAGCAGCAGCAGTGATACTGACTTAATTATGTTATCAAAAATCATTTAGCACATGCTCAAGTCGCTCTCTCTGCAGTTGCAGGCCTCCTAGCTCTTTGGTAGGGCTGTTTTCCAGGGAGTAACAGCTCTGCGGCCACGTGTCTGGGAGGTCAGGAAGGTGGGGGGGTGGAGCAGGGAAGGGAAGCAGAGGGGAAAATCACATGTTCCCAGGAATGTTAGGCTCTGTTGTGGGTGAGCAGTGGGAAGCTCATGGCCATCAGCAAGAAAACAGCGGAGGAGCTCAGTTAATTTGAGGATAGAGAAGAACAGACCATGTGTCAGGGCTGGTTATGTTGCTTACAAGAGAGCAGCGAAGCAGCCATAAATACTATGAACATGGGTGTTTATTCATTTGATCTGAATTACTAAAAGTTGATGGCCAGACTCTCAAATGACAAAATAGGTTGTGTCATAAAAATCCAAATGCATGACCTGTTATGAAATGCCATACTTGTCTACTACTCTGACTATGAGACATGGCTAAAAGCTCAGTAAAAAGAGTAGCAGACTTAAGACTCAGGATTATTCTGTCGGACAAAATTGTTCATCGTTGCCTTCTGAAACAACCCATAGAAGGGTATGTTCAAGGTCCTTCTTGAATGATACAGTTGAGGAAACAATCTCACTACAACGTCTGGTAGCCGGAGTTTTTTAATTATTAGGATACATTTTTTGACCTGGCATCCAGGACAACATGCCCAAAATTGATGTTACAATTCACTAAGCCACGTTTTTGGCACCACTTTCTATTGAAGGGGCGCTCTCACCAAAAAAATGACCTCTTGTCCTCATGAAATTAGTGAGCTAGCTGTTAATTCACTAGCCTGCCCAGCCGGTCACAATATCCCTCGAGCTTCCCTCGACTGAATCTTTACTGTTCTGTTTACTTCCCCCTGGCATTTTGTTCACCGTTGCACACCATTTCTAAGCTAATAAGTTAACGATCAACTGATTTCTTGGGAAACAAGTTGTGACAGTTGACATAGCACAGAACATTTCTTATTTACACATCCAGCAGTTACAGAGCAACATGATCATTCATTAGGAGATGCGTTTGTGTTCACCTGATGAATGTAAGTCCAATATTCACTCTTCTAGCTTTGTTTTGGTCTCTACCAACTACACAAAAATATCTGGCTCTTTAGCTGCTAAAACAAGTCAGTGACTGTATCACTAAACAATGAATTCAACTCACTTTGAAGCTCTGTAAAGCTGAAGGCTGCTTCAGATTCGAGTGATAATTCATCACTAAGAGCGACTCCTTTCACATTATCATTTGATACATTGTTGTTATAAAAATGTCGATTACAGCAGCTTTCAAGGTGAGATAAATACTGTGGATAAGTAATCAATTATAAGCATGTAGCATTAAATATGTAGATAATACAGAGTTTACATAGTTTTTCAACCTTGGGGTCAGGACCCCATATGAATGATAAGAAGAATGGTTTGCCGCAGATCTATTCATCATTCAACTATTCTATTCAACAGTCATTTTTTTCCATATATTTCCCTGAATAAAAGAATAAATAACTAAAACAGAGATGTCACAGGTTAAAAGATGTTGAGTAAACTTACACTACTTATGAAATATGATCAAAAAGTGCCATTAGAACCATTAGAATGTGCTCTATAAATAATAAAAATCACAATAAATCTGTCATCATTCAAACTGCAGAGGTGGATGACACTAACTGGATCATAAAAAAAAACCCTCCTCCAGGACCACTTCACTTCATGTATTAAAGCTGATCTCGTAATCTGCAGTTTGCCTTTCGCTTGTAGAGCTTCAGCTCACACAGAGAGGAAGAAGCAGGCCTCTATGATCTCCATATAGAAGTGGTCTACTATTGCCTCTGGCTTATTGAATTCCCTCTAGTCACCACAGGAAGAAAATCCTAATTGACAATTTCACACCGACTCCTTCCCTCCCCCGTTATTCATTTCCTATCATTAGTCCATGATGGGTCTTAACTGTATTCCATCTCTTTATTAAAATTACTTACACATTTCCTCCTCTTCCCCCTATCACCAGTGCCCTGCTTACTGCTGCGCTTGGAGTGCCCTTGCGAGGCTAGTCTTTGAGGAGCGAGCTGAATTGGTTGTATAATTGTCTGTTACGTAACTGAGTGAATTAGGCAGGAGATATGTTTAAAATGAGGGCACAGATTGGTGGCAGTGAAGAATACTGTGTTCTAGCTTTTTGCCTCGCAGAATAAAGGGGGGGAGGAGAGTTTGTCCGTAAAAGTGTGTGTGTGTGTGTGTGTGTGTGTGTGTGTGTGTGTGTGTGACAACAGCAGTGAGGGATGGAAAGGAAAAGACAGAAACAGATAAAGCTGGTGTGCAGCAGAGGGATAGATGCGTAGGCATGGTGTAACAGCATGAGTCATCACAACTTAGCTGATGGACGTGTGGCCTGAATCCAAAAAAGGCCTCCCTCCTGGAAAACTACTGTATATCTACATTTCTTGTTCCTGTTTAGAGACGTGTTCTCATTTAGCCTCTGTGTTTGGTGTCACGGCTCATTGCTGTTGTCTTTTTGCACCGCACCACCCAGAGATCAGCCGTCAGTCAATATGTGGGCAGTACAAATTCTTTTCCTTAATATTGAAGTTGACTTTCTATAATTATTGCTTTTATCTGTGTCTATCAGCCTCGCTGGCTGAACAAACTAGAAAATATAAAATCCATAATTTCCTGCATGTCGGAGGAGTTTTATGCAAAAGACCAGCAGAGTTTTTAAATGGGTTTGAAGTGAAGTTGTGATAAAAACAAGTGAAATGTATGGTCTGTCCTTATTTGCCTTCCTGTTGAGAGTTACATAAAAAGATCAATAGTACTCATGTCTGTACAGAAAATATAAAGCTTTTGTACAGTAACGAAAATGACAAGTTGTGGTTTAAAGAGGTTAGATGATGCTTTCATTTCCAATTTTTCTTCTAACTAACGTTAGTCGTCTAATGTTTTCTGGTGATAGTATGGAGAGAAATATGTATCAAAAGGCTACCGGTGACAAATATATGCATCAAATGTAAAGTGTTTTAACAAATAAATACCCAAGTTGACTGAATATGTGCTCACAGATTATCAGACTCTATTTCGAGTACATCTTAGATTTATTTCAGATGTATTTCTTATTTATTTTTTTAGTATTTTCTTGTGAGCTGCTGTAACAAGTAAATTTCCCCAGTGTGGGATCAATAAAGTCCATCTTATCTTACCTTTTCACAGCCTCTGAACCACAAACGCATGTTTCGTTTACAGTCATGTGGAAAGCACGGACGTTCAGCTTTTTCGGTGCCCTTGTGAAATCTGATAGTGGGAAAGTTTTTCACAAAATATTTGTAAAAGTATCGACCGTTTGATGCAGTAAACAGAGATGCCAGGACGACGGTAAGGTCTACCAAACCATGTTGTGCTTATTGAAGTAACATCGACAGCAGCAGCACCTTTTAAACTGTGTCATTTGTTTACTACAGATGGTAACAAGTGTCCTCAAATCATCTCATTACTACATGACATCATATAGAATTAATATTATAATTTAACACTGACTGTACTGTTTTCATCATGTCAAGCACAAAGAGGCTTTCCTGACCCATACTGACATTTACTGATCACCTCTATCCCAACATGAAAAATCAATTTAATTTGTTTTTTAAATTACATTGTAGCTAATTAACTTCAGACATAACTTATTTCCTCATGTGAAATTCACAAAGACAAAGCCAGCAATGTATTCGTTGGACTGCTTCTTCTTCTGCGGTAAAAAGCAGGTTGAAAGATAAGCGATCGGTTTATTCAAAATGTGCATAATTTGACACGTGAATCATAACCTAATTTGTCAGGTGATGATAGCTAAATCTGCTGGCTTAGCTGCCCTCTCCATATGCCAGTTTCATATTTGGTATCAATCATCACATCTAATTCTCAGCAAGAAAGCAGAAGAGTAAGTTATGAGTGTATTTTCCAAAATGCTGAACTGCTGCTATGACATTTCCTTTATTTTCATGACTTCATCATAAAACTTTCGCTTTATAGTCATGGCAACCATAAAAATGTACATTTGTAAAATGGAATTATATGTTTATAATTTACTCTTTTAATTCAATCAAAATAGATTCTGCAAATGTATTAACTCTCAATTTCACCATATGCTTTTGTGGCTTATGAAACGGCATTTAATATTTGCAACGGCTCCGCCTTGTCACCGAGATTAATGTAGCACTTATATTTATGAAAAGTCGACTCTGTGTCTTTGATTTATTCAGTGGACAGTGTGTGTGTGTGTGTGTGTGTGTGTGTGTGTGGGCACTAAACAGGTGATGAATGCAATCTACCCACTGCATTTAAAAGCACCTACATGGACTAAAAATCAAGCAGTACCTCGGACTGACAGACAACTCTGGATTACTACACATCTAACACGTAGGTAAAAGAAATTATTGTCTTGTGATATTTGCATTTATTATAGCTACAAAAAAGTGCCATGATAGAGGCAGTTTGCTTGAAATGAAATAAATTGACAAAATATGTATTTATTGTGACGGGCTAAGACAAAATGGACAAAATGTGACTTTGCATTCTACATGTTTAATAATCAGGCTAATAACTAAGTGATAATTAAACTTCTCAATGGCCTCATCAATTGCTTTTGCAATCGCGGGCGATTACTTGGACCCCTCACTATGTGTAATGCTCTCTTAGAAACAAAGCCACAGGGTATTTTCACCTGACTCTGCAGTTCCCGTCAGTTCCTAAAGTAGTTCCTACTAAAAAGTTTAGGTGCCACCGGTAACTCCCTAGTGGGGGTACCTTGGATCAAGGCTGAATCCTGACAGCTCGGGTTCTTCGCTGTCATCATCTCTCTCTCACCTTTCCTGCCTCTCTCTACTGTCACTATCCAAAGAAATAAAGTAAAAAGCAAAAAAAAAAAAGAAATGAAAGAGTTCAGGTTTTGCTTTTAAACGCACTGTTCGGGTTTTTTGAAGCGAGGTTGTGTGAGGTACTTTATTCATAGTCAGTGTTATGCCTACAGTAGACAGCAGTTAGCGTGCTCCCTGTTTGGCAAAGTAAAACAGTAAGAATAGGTTCACTGTAGCGTACACTTAACCCTCTGGGGTCTAAACAATCACCGTGATTGGCCACTTTTACGTGCCTAAACATGTTTTTCTGCTGATCCTGTCCACAGCAGTGCTTCGCTCTACTTCCGTACTTAACCACAAGTACCTCATCCAACCCCACTTCCAAAAAATCCGAACTATCCCTTTAACTGATTGTTTCCAGTTTCGAAAACCCTATTTTCTTTGTTCATGTGCAGCTAACGTCGGTTAAATTGTGCTGAAATCAAACAAATTAAATACACGCTGACCTTTAAATTCATGTTTTCTTCTGTTCCTGTCCATCTGCTGTGTACTTGAATCTACACTCCTTTTGTTCTGCTTATCTAAAATGGCAAGACATTAACCACTGACCCTTCTCAATCATGGCTCCATTGTGTTTTCTGCATCTACAACAATTTCCTTTGTATTCCCTTAGCCGTTATCTAACAGCTAATGTTGTTATCTGTTGACTAGAAAGGAATTGAATTGTCATGCCATAAAACTGTTTCAATTATATACCAACACAACTAAAGCCATCTGTTTTTAATTTTGAACATGCCATTCAAAAACATTAAGATGTTAAGAGGCTATAGCATCTTTTCCCAAGACAAACGTCATGTGTAAAGTAAAAAAAAGAAAAAATATTCAGCTGTTATTAATTTCTCAGCACATGCTATTTTGTGCTTTTCCTCTTATTCCCAGTAGAACCCTATGAAGAGTATAACTTCTAGGAAAAATAGATGTCAACAGAACAAGCTCGGTGCACAAAGTCCTACTTGGAATGCCGTTTTCTGCACACCTTCCCTCCCTCCCTTATTCCTCTGACCCACAGTCAACACACTCATGTGTACAGGATCTGCATGTTTATCCTTAGCACTTCACACAGAGTTCTTTGTTTCCTTCTCGAGCACGCCGGTGCTCAGAACGTTGTGTCTTTTCTTGGTCGAGGAGGGAACAAGTGATGCTGGAGCCTGAGACTGCTGCTGCCGCTGCTGCTTTTTGTTTTGACACTGATGAGAACAAGCCTCAAAATAGAATAGAGTGAACTAGAGAAGAAGAAAGAGAATTTGAAGATTTCAGAAAATGAACTGAATTCTCTGTTTTTCTAGGTACACTGTAAAAAAATATAATTTGCAGCAATTGTTTAAACATCACAGACGACGATCCCGCTTTACACACCAGCTGGAATTCTCTGTAAACCGTCCAAAAGACTCCAGCGATGCACAGAACACATTAAAGAGAATCCAACAACGTCGATATAGCACAGTTAACATGAAACGAAGCTGCATCGCAACATTGGACATTTCCCTTTCCCCTCTCACATCTCTCCCCCTCGCTAATGAGCCCATTAGCAATTACACATTGAATCAGGCTTCTATGGCAACACAGCATGAGAACGCCATTTGGGGTGGAAAAATTTACACAGCATCAGCCTTCTCGCTGCTGCTTTTAACTTGTTTGAAAAATAACCTTTTGATATTTAATATTTAGATAGAACCTATTTAACAGTTTGGACATATAACGTCAAATCTTTTATTTATGCAGTATCCAGAATACTGGACTGTGTTTATGTAAGATTTTAATTATTTACAGCGGTGGATATGTAATGTAAATTGTCAGTTCTTTTAGTTACCTCAGCTACAGGCTTATATTAACGACAGTCCTATATTACCTCAACTGAGGTAGATAGGTTGAATGTAATCAGACATACATACACAGATTTGCATATCGTATCATGAACAATTGACCCTGACAGGGTTCTATGCTCTCCAAGTGCCCTTCTAGTTTCTAATTTTTTCTGTTTTAAAGATTTATTTTATAGCTAGTTTAACGAGGTCCGTTTTTGTTTTCCTGTTATAGAAGAGGGAAACGTCTTAGTAAGGGTTCCAAATACACAAGGATAATAAAATTTATCAAGGAATCAGTTTATATAAGCAAGCTAATGGCTGAAGTCAAAGGAAGGGGAGAAACAAGATGAATCAAATGAAACAGAATAATACCGTACACTTCTGGACAGTCACAGTCTTCTTCTTACCCTTCAGTTGCACACTTGAAAAGTGATGGAAGTCTGCACAGCTGGCCGATCACTGCATGAAGTGGACGTGCTTGTCCGATTGACGCAGGTCAACTTATTTTCACGGTCAGACGGTTGTGGAGGGAGGAGGTTTCAGAGAGAAAGCTGTTTGGTGATCCAACAAACACATCGATTGAAGCATAGTGTCACCTTGATACTGGATTTGCATTTTCAGAAGTAAATTAACTGTGCGCTCAGTGGGTGTTGACCTTTGCCGAGGCTGCCCCTTGTCTTTCTGTTTTTCATTTTCACTGTCGAGGCACCGCCAACGAGTGATTTCAAGAACTGCATCATCTGTCTGATGAAGTACTTCTACTTACTTCATTGTACTACACTGTTGTGGTGGAGAGAGAATTAAGTTCCCAATATCCCAGTTGATATTTTGTACCTTTTCATCTATGGTCACAAACTTTTTGATCATGAGTGAGCATTTGCAGACACAACCAACCAAAAAATGCTGTAGAGCTGCTGCCACTTTGTTTTGTAAGTAGCCAGTTGAAGTGGTTCAGGCACCTGATTAGCATGCAAGGAGATTTAAGGGGCAGAACTAGAATACGCTGGAGAGATTATGTATCTCATCCAGCCTGGTAATTCTTGGAATCGTCCAGGTGAAGATGAATCAAGCAGCTATGGAGAAGTGGATCCTGCAGGGTGCTTGGCGTAGCTGTTACCACGCCGCCATGTCTGAGGCCATGATATTCTGACTCCAACCATGGATTACCCCCTTTGGGTTGGAAATTAGCTGATACCCCTAGTGAAAGAGTTGGGTGAGGGTAAGAGGGACATTGAGATCAACAGTTGGTTAATTGGCGGATCGGTGCAGTGCTGTAGTCGTGGAGAAGTAGAAGCAGTAGAAGAAGTATGACGACAAAGCCCTTGGTTTACTTGTCATGTGTCATCTATGCTTTGGGTAGAGACAGAAATAGTGGGATTGGGAATACAACCAACCAATACAATACAACCAAACAGTCAGAAGTTGATTTGGCTTATGTTAGGGGAAGAGTAAGGAGCTTCTTCTGGGCTTCCAACAGACTGTAATTTGATAGTTTCTCTGAAAAATGAACACTGTTTTTCTGTAATAGTGGTGTCATACCAGTAAAATCCTTAATAGGTTTTGTTCTGGAAAGCAATTATGTGTTTTGAAGTTGTATTTAGAGGACTTGGCATTTTGCTGATATGTGAAACACTGTGTTGTGAGACAATGTGATGAGAAAAAGAAAACAAATACTTATTCTTGTCTGAAAATGTCTCAAATATTATATTATTCTGCTGAAGAGCACCTCACATTTGATTGTCTATTTTTATTTTATTTTTTTTTTTTTGGTCAAAAATGAATCATACAGCACTTAAAAATAGCATATGTCAGGAGTCATAAAGTGATTTGAGGATTTTAGTTGCAATTTACTGATGTGGGAGTTGTCAGGGGAGAGTTGGGCTGTTTCATCCTGATCCTACACTGATTGCAAGGCCATAGGGGAAAATCAGTAAGTGCTCTCCACAGTCTAATCAGGACCAAGCATGGTTTTTTGTCATACAACTCGGCTCAGTAGAGAGGTACAGCCTAATGAATAAAGGAATTGTTTCAGCCTACTGAAATCTGTTGATTGCTCCAAAAAACACCCCACAGCACAATTAAATCATGTGTGGATGTGTTATACAGCTCAGATATATCACCAGTTGTATGAGTGCACTGTTGACTCATCTGTGCTACTTCTGGCTGCCTGGTTGAGAAAATAACGACTATGATGATGCTGTTGCAGGGAGTTGTTGTGAATGAGCCCAGGGGCCTAAGCAGTGACCTCAATGGAGGCGGCTGAGAGTCAGGAATGCAGAGAATGTTTCATTTCCACAGCAGCGGTGGACACAAACAGCTGCCCAAGGAAAAGAAGGTGTAAAGCAAAACTTAGATTAGACCGTTAAGTGATATGAAAGCTCACGTTGATTTAGCTGTTTTTGAGTTAAGCTGCTGATATAATTTGTAAAAGCATCCAGTCAGGTTTTGCACAGATGTCCAAGACCAATAATATTACAAAGATGATTACAACATTCAGATTAAAATTTAAATCAGGTGTTTGCTTGTTTGAAAATGCTTGACTACTGCCAAAATCCATTTCTGGATTTCAGTGCCCATCAAAGCCCACCATATGTAAATTAATGTGGAAATGGACACTTGAATTTTCATCTAAATTATAGAAGCATTTATTAAATCTGGCAAAGGCAGATCAAACCTTTCAGAAATTATTTCAGAAATGAGGTTGGCATTGGGCGCCCTTGTGTCTTAGGGGTTAAGATGCCAAGCATGAACCACAAAGGTCCCCGATCAAACTTTGTTGGACAGAAGAAGTCTGTGTCGTAAATCTGGACCTCTTTTCCAACACATAACTACAGTGAAGGTCAAGCGCTATGGAAGTTTCAAAACCTCCAACGTAACAGCCCATGGCTACAGTAATGGTGAAGAGTTACAGAAGTTTCGAAAGGTCCGAAACAGACTCAAAGAGTCGGAAATAATTCTCTGGGCAGAGTTTAGGCAATAGAGTTATTTCTTTCGCAAGAAATAAACCCAAGTTGTCTCGAAGCGGCTCACCCATTTTCATACCCCAGCTCACCCCTACGCCCACTTCTAGAAATAATGGTGTCAGCTCTAGTTCTTCCATAGTTTAATTTTCGAATTGCCATTTTTTGCTCATCAGGACGCCGTATTAGTTCCTGGTGCCATAATTTACAATCTCAGTCCCCAGCTTCGGAGGGGGATTTCCATCTGCCTCTATACTGTTATCAGCACCATGGGGCCTGAATCAGGACTTCTTATAAGCCTGCAGCGCCTCGGGGCCTCAGTTCAAGGCCCTTTCTCTTTTGCTTCAAAGCCTTATGCCGTTACTTTCACTCAAGGATCTTTTTGAGGGTTTCACTCCTCCAACACCATTATTTCTAGGGAGTTTTCAGATTACATTTATTATTCCCAAGTTACATGCTATAGTAAATATTTGTTCACAACAAATTCTGATTTTATATATGACAATATAATTATGCAAACTAAGACTAAACATTAGTATGAAGATAATGGAGTATATAATAGTAATCATACAAAACAGTAAGCAGGATAAAATACCCAATTTGTGGAGATTTCTGGATAATCCACAGATCTTGTTGTCAACTCTAGTCATAGGGACCGTATTTCATCAGTATAGTAGAGATATTGCAGTTTAGTTTTTTACAATTGCATTCGCAGTCATTATATTGGGGTAGAAATGTAGCTTCAGAGACAACAATTTCAAATAAGGCAAATAAAATAGAAACTCCACCCATGGCTACCCAATACTGCTAGATGTAAGAAAGAACATATGGAGTATTGGTTTACGTAAACTGGATGATTTCACTATGCCACTTTCTGGTGTGAAAAAGGCCACACATCTTTATGAAATACATAGTTCTTAGTAATGTAGTAATTACTTGCACAGCTAAGCTATTGTAACTTTCAAGCTAACTACTAAAATGTTTGCCATCAATGACTACCTATTACTACTCAGTCAATGTCTAATTCTCTCTTCTCTTGTAGTTTTGACATTATCACTAACAGAACAGCAACTTAAAGGTCCAGTGTGTTTAGTTGCACCAAGTGGTGAGGCAGCAGATTACAACCAAAACAAAAAAGTGGTCGCACCATATCTTCATACATCAACATGCCTTCTTTGTTTCCTCAAAATTCATCCCTATCAACAGGACAGGTCAGTGATGCAAATGTTTTAGTTTAAGATAAACTCTGACGTCCAAACACGTGGATTTACTTCACTCCCACAAGCAGACTGATTGGTCGCAGTGATTTTATTAAAATGAATGGATTCTGCTGTATAATTTCAGCATATTAAAAGCTGGTGTAACCCAGACTTCAGGAGACAAATTGATTGAAATCCTCTAATCGCAGTAATTACAATACTAATAGAACAGATGTCCACAGGTTTTTATGTCAATTGGACTGAATAATTTCAGTTTAATGTTGTCAGTCCCAGACTTCTGAAATTTAAAATCATCCAACCTTGAATCACACAGGCCCCCTTTTAGTCAAGCAGTAATGAACGTAACAAAGACAAGTGGGGCCTTTTGAAAACATTATTTAGTTATTTAATCAACACAGATTACAAGCAAATAAAATAAAAGTACACACGAGGAGAATAGAGCCAAATCCCAATCAGCACCAAAAGTCACATTCAATTTAAATAAAAATGCAGCAAAACAGTTATTGTGTTATATACGTACTGTTACTGTTTCCATGAAAATTACAGAGGCAATGAAAACAATAGTGGTGTCATCTTGTATAACAGATGACAGGCCACAGCGTTTGTGTGGTTTCATACATTTTGCATGCACAGAGCTGTGAGATGAGCACACAGTGCAGTATCGTACACACAGAGCTTTACAGCAAGAGAGCAGAGAAAGAGCATTTCTGTTCTGTACATGTAGAAATATAGTCCAGTGAACACAGTGCTGTGACATGCCTGAACAAGACCTCTTCTCGTTCTCCAGCGAAGTTCAATTCTGAGATACTGAGAATCACTTTCAACATTTTTATTTGATCACTTATAACAATTACACTTTTAAAAGTAGTTTGTCTACCAGGCTAGGTCTGTGCCAACAATTTCCTTATGCATGGTCAACAAATAAACATATCGTTTACCGCATTGATGATTATGCGTTGGTGACGATAAAGCACTGTAACAGTTAACAATAGTCGAAAACAATGGAAGATGATGTAAACAATGCAGGTTTTAAAAATGCTTTGCAATATATTTGAGGTAAAAAAAACAAACACATTTAATATTTATGGGGTTTACAAGGCACCCTGTGGAGTTTTACAATGAGTTACTCACCAAATCACTGTGTGTCCTTGAGGTCTAATAAATGCATTTCCTCCTTCATAAAACATTTGCAAAGGTCGCTGTCTTCGTCTTTCCTGCCTTTTTCCGGTCCATCTCTGAATTTCTCGCTGCCACCTGTTGATCAGTGGAATAGTGTTGTTGGCATGAATATGTATTGCATCAAATGCATAAAAAAACAGTGGCAAAAAAAAAACTACATAAAAACATTTGCAAAAAATCCACAAGTTACCTTCAAGGAGAAACATGCGGTTGGTGAATTTTTGATTTGTTTTTTCAAAGTCAGCTGCTACTGAACTTCCAAACTGACTATGGCATAAATACATCTAAATGTGACATGCAATGCCTCATTTGGATGCTTGATGAACGTGCAAACTGGTCTCCAAAGACTGGTCACCTTGGTGGCTGACTAGCTACCCACAGCTAGCTAACATTTGGCTCTGAACATAGAAACATTGTTGGTGGCACTGTTCAAGATACGTGCACATCAGCTGAGTATACATGCACATATCCTATCATCTTGAGCAGAACAAATGTGAGAAAATATCTACTGAATGAACCAACCCAACTGCAGGCTCATATTGGACGATTCTACAAAACCTGTCAATCACTCAAAATCTGAAAAGGGGCAGTCTGTGAAGGGATTCAAACTCCAGTCTTAAACATGAAGGTTGGATGTGCTAAACACCCATCTACCATTCGACAAAATCACTGAGAGTCATTCAATATGAGAATTATTGGGCTATTGTAAAGCATATATTCTTAGATCTAGCCACTGATTCACCAATGTAAATGTAAGGCCTGAAAGGGGAAATGAGTGGCCAACAGGAGCTCATCACTAAGCTTGGTAACACCTAGTGTGGTAAGGAACTGGATAGAGAGGTGGTTTAATGTAAGGAAAGCCTATATACTTTTTGTAAGACACCCAAAGACCCAGTAACCAGCCAAGCAAAATGATCAATCAACCTAGCTGTGATGGTAACATATCTTTTTTTTAATCAAAGGCTAATATTAATCAGCTGTATCAGTCAGTCTATGTTCTGACTCCACCTTGTTTACGTACAAAGACAGAGACAAGTTGTTTCTCCCAACATGACCTTGGATAACAGAATGTCTCACACTAACTAGGAACATGCACGGCTTGCTGATAAGGCTTTGGGTCTGTGTGTAAAAACACTCATTACTCCGCTCTATTACTCCTCCAGCTCCAAAACAAATTCCCGTAAATCTTGTGTCATCAGAACAGTTAAATGGAAAACAAGCAGCATGAACTCACAGGGTAAAAACACACTCACATGACCCTGCCTGAGGAAAATGTCATCTTTTAGACTACAATTTTATATACTTATGCTTTTATAACTACGACAAATCTTTTATTCTCGTTTCTGCTCAAGCCAATTTACTTTCTTTGTGCCTTCTTCTAAAACATGTCAGCGTTAAAGCTGTATTAACAGACGTTGTTAGCCCCTTGTGCGCAGCATCTTCTTGTTGTTATGTTGAATGTGTTAACACCTTTACATAGATAACAGACACAAATCAACATCAGCTTCATTTGGAGCTCTCTCTGGCACCTGATGAATTTGAGTCCAGTATTAAATCTCCTTCTAACTCTGTTTTGGTCTCCACCAACTCTCCTGCTACTTGCTTTTGTTCACAAGCTAGACACTTTACTTATCAAGAACCAATTTTGTAAACTGAGTGGATCGATTCACTTAGTTTACAGTGCCAACTGTACCTTTCATTTTCAATGACACTGCAAATTTTGTGATTGACACCTACATTTTTATTTGAAGTATGGAAGTATTTCTGAAATATGTGGAGCTTTAAGCTAAACATTCATGCTAACACCATACTGGTGTTCAGCAAGTGCAATGTATGTTAACCATCTCCAGCATGCTAGCATGCTAACATTTGCACTAAACACAAAGTACAGCAGAGGCTAATGAGAATGTCATAATTGGTCGTAAAATGTATCACACTTTGACCTGATGATAGCGCTAAATGAGAAATCAGGGGATCAAAGACGCTATTGGAATTCATCCTGATGGACACATATCTGTTCATGATGGATAAAATCTGTAAAAAAAAGTTCACAGCAATCCATCCAGTAGTTGTTGAGATATTTCAGTCTGGACCTACCGACATCTCCTTCCATAAAGTCAATGGAGGCAGCGAACTGATATCCCAAAATATGGGCAATTACCAAAACTATCTACATAGCTAGAAGTGAAAGTGAAGTTTAGCTATTTGATGAACTGATCCCTAAATCACACACACTGAACTTAAACTACCCTGCAGCAACCACATCATTGCACAGCAGTAAAACTGGATGGGAATGTCATCACACACAGTTACGCATTTTAAAATGACTCAGTGCCCTTTCAGGTTTACAGTCATATTATCCACGCTGTTTTTACGCATGTCTTTGTTTGATTTCCACAGAGGGGGATACGGGAATGAGGACTGACTAACTGACCTGATACTCAAGATCAGTCAATAACAACCAGCATGAAAACAAGACTTACATTTTCATACACAATAGGGAGATACGATGTGTAAACATTTTGGCATCGGATGAATCTCATGTTTCATTGTTTTTATGACTATGACCTCCCTGTTCATATTTGTATTGGACCCTTGAATTGCAAAGATAATGAAATAACTAAACAAAAGACAAAACTACACCCTCCTCTCTAATACGCCAAAATAATTTAATCAAAGTAGAGAAGTGAAGTGCAGCAGTATTACCATCTGTACATTTGCTGTGTGATGATGTGCGTTGGCTTGGTCATGGGTTAATATGGCTACATCTGCCTCATCAACTATACATTTATCATCTTCACAACACTGAATATAAATCAGCTGCATCTTCACCAACAGACCTAAAATCACAGTTACATTCATGCTAAACACTAACCAATTATTAACACCTCACTACTTCAACCGTGATACAAACTGATAGCACAAGCGCGAGCCTGACTGATGAACTGTCAGACTTTCCTTAACCTTAACAGTCTCTAACACAACTTATACTATGAGGAGGGTTAATCAGTCTGGAGAAAGACTGCTGAAAATTCAACTCAACTGCCAAACAAGTAACACCCCTCACTTCAGTTCCCTCAAATTCATGGATGTGCATTGCCAAGGCAACAACACTTACAACAACCAGCCCAAAGAGGTGTGGAAGGGAATGCCTCTTTCTCATAGCTGAAGCAAAACAAACATTTTAATATAAAAGTCATCAAACAAATGACATGCAAGCACACGAACACAGCATCCAAAACACAATGGAGTAAAAACTACAGTGACCGGAGAGAGAACCGCAGGTTTGTAGCAAAGCTAACAAGGAAGATAACAAGCAGAGAGGACGATATGGTTTCCTGGAATCAGCACACCAGCTCCAGACAACAATACTTGCAACTCTCCTGCTACTATAGAGCTAACGTCACAACAACAGACAAAACAATACTGACCTATTTGTTCTGTGAAACATAGCAACACCAATGTTACCCAGAAACAGAGCACCCTCTGCATCTGTCTTGTGGCTTTTTACTCTCTGAGGTCTCTCCACCTTTGGAAAGCCTCACCGATGTTAACGTGGCTCTTTCGGCCTGATCATGGGCACGTTTTAGAAATATTTTTGTTCCTCTGACCTTCTCCTCTTTGGCTGTTTGTTGGCAATCTCTCCTTCTTGGCAAGACACACAAGCCTACATGTTAGCATGTGCCAGATTTACCATCTCTCGCGCCCCCACTGCTCCCTTTCTACCCCCTCTACAGTACCAGTAAAAAGTTCGGACACAAACTGTAGATTAACAATGAAGACTATGCAAACTATGACATATGACATTACACATATGGAATTATGAAGCCAACAAAAAGTGTTATCCAGAATAGTTTTAAATTTTAGATTCTTCAAAGTAGCACCTTTTGCTTTTTACACTCCTGACACTCTCTCAGTCAGATTCATGAGGTAGTCATCTGGAACAGTCTTGAGTGCTGAGCTCTTGTCTCTGCTTTTCACTCTGTGGACCAACTCATCCCAAACCATCTCAATCAGGTTTAGTTTGGGTGATTGTGGAGGCCAGGTCATGTGATGTAGCGCCCCATCGCTCTCCTTCTTGGTCAAATAGTTCTTCCAGAGCCTGGAGGTGTGTTTTGGGTCATAGTCCCACTGAGTGCAAACCAGATGGCAAGTTGCTGCAGACGTCTATGCTGGTTAAGTGTGTCTGGAATCTTGAGTAAATCAAACAGTCACTGGAAAAAAACAACGTGGCCACCACACCACTTCCTTTATGCTTCATTGTGGAAACCACACATGCAGACACCATCCGTTCACCTTGTCTGCATCTCACAAAGACACAACAATTAGAATCAGAAATCTCAAATCATTTAGCTAATGATGGAATCTCACGAGTGTGCACCTCTTAATGAACAGGTGGTATTCAGCAGGCTGAAATTAGTTATTTATGATGAAGTTTGTTGAATCTGTCTTTGAACATTTGTACGAGCAAGTTTCACAGAAAAAAGTAAGACAGGATGCAGTTTTTGCACTTCACTATCTGAATACTTACCAATGAGTAGTACGCTACACTACTAGTAGTAATAGTAGTAGAGTGGGTATTTTGGATTTGACTATATTTTTAGAATATGTGAACGGGATAAAAACCATCCAACAATTCTTCCTTGAAAGCCAAGGTCCCACAGTGCCTCTGTTTGTGCCTTACTGTCTCGAGTCGAAACCTACTGAATGACGAAAAAGCTGGAGAGACTTACTGAGTGCGCAGCATCCCGAGACAGTAGTAATACGCACCTGCATCCGTTTGTTTTCTGCAAGATTTTGGGGACTTAATTTCTCATGCGGTGCAGCTCAAGTTCCTCCATGTGACCTATTTTCTGTGAAAAATAAACAGGAGGGTTGATAAAAAAAAGGATGCAGTGGTGATCAAATCCACCTTCACTCAGTTTACTTCTTCTCTATGTAATATGTCTACCTTTATAGGCTGACATAAACCTTAATGGCATCAATCCATCTTGCAATTATAGCAAAGAGCATCAGACTGATGCTATTGCTTAAACTGTAATTGATTGTTTTTTTTATTTTTAGTGGTTGTTTTTCATAAAGATAATTACTGGAGGTAATGGTTTGCCTCCCTTTGATTTAATGCTACATCACTGCTTAGCGCCATAATCTAAAATGAACCTTTAACATGCTCCTTTCTCCCCCTCTATAGCCCTCTCCTCTCTCTCCTTCTGTCTCCATTTGTGTCGGTGATCAGATGTAATTGGTTTTGATCCACCGTAGGTCGATGGCTTGAATCTGCTGTGCAGGGAGCAGTCAGATTGTTGGAATGCTGACCGAGAGTAAGTTGCGATTAGGTCCAGAGCACTGCTGTGTAGTCGTGTTACGAATACATAACACACACACACACACACCCAAACACACACACTGTTCACTATATACAGTATCTTCCCACCACTCGACAAATTGCGTTTCACTGCCCAGGGACACTGTAACTCACTGTTTCCCTCCTCTTCATTTTGTTTCCTTTACTGTGTGGTGTTTGCAGCAGTTCTAATCTGGT
Source organism: Sciaenops ocellatus (assembly GCA_033000465.1). NCBI lineage: Eukaryota > Metazoa > Chordata > Actinopteri > Sciaenidae > Sciaenops > Sciaenops ocellatus. The sequence continues at coordinate 16,871,470 of CP136873.1, forward strand.
TCAGGAGGCTTTTATTGTGGTCATAAAAAATGCCAGGCAACAGTAGCGTGGTTCTACAGTATGGAGCAACATTAAGAAACAAGCACGCACACACACATGCTTGCTTGTGGCACTTATTCTTATGAGGAATCTCCATACATACATTTTCTAGGCAGAGTGTAGTATTAGCTGTAATCCTGCTGCTCTCGGGGTAGACATAAAATCTATCACAGTCACAAGCAATTCCACTGCACACATGAAACTGAGCTGTTGACATTACATCTAATATTAATTCACAGGTCCATTGCACATGTGCAAGAGGAGTAGACGACTAAAACTGAAGCTTTACAAATGCAATAACAAATTAAATCAAGAAGAATGAAATCTAATACACGTATAATCAAAACTGGGATAAATAATGGCAACATTTACTTAATAGCCATGCTGTGTAATATTATAGGACTTATTCTCATTTGGTAGCTAACATAAGCTGTCTTTGTGCGCTCATATACCTCCAAAAGAACAAAGTCACTGCAGCCAGCAGTGATTGCACACCAGTATTAGTGTCCAGGGGACCTCATGTGATTTCCGCTGCTGTGCCACCTTGCGTAAATGCGCACATCACTCTCAATTAAAAGATGCTCGTGTTGTTTCTGCTGCTGTGTGATGCTGCAGGTAAGAATCAGCCAGCTGCGGACAACAAACGGAACATCTGTACTGATGTTTGATCCCAGATACATTCAGTGACACCTGAACATTAATGTAAGATTCATATATTAATCAAACACATCAGTAGCTGTTTTTTGATGGACATTTCAGTAGATTATAGATGTGATACTAGAAAATACACCTCTGCTAACTGAAGCGATGCAAACTGTGCCATTTGTGCTCTCTGTAATTTTCATAAAGGACAAATCTCTGCGCTGAAAGGTGAAAGGAGAACTGAAGACAGCTGCAGAAACCGATGCGCTCAATAAAAATAACTTTACCAATCTTAAAATATATCCATGACCTGTATGTGTCTCATAATGTGCGGCACCGCAGTTCCTCGAACACTCGCGTTTGATATCTTACCAAAATAAAAGAATACAGTTCCTAAACAGCGATGCTGATTTACGCACACCTGTCCCATCCACAACTCCTTTTGACTGCATGTGAGCAAATGCACCAATATTTACACAAATGGGAACAAGTAGGGGTTAAAGTGAGTTCTCTGTTTTATATTATATCAGTTTCTGGGCTCATCTTCAAATTACTTATTACCACTAAAACATTGAATGTAAGATTATATAAAATAGATAAATGCAGCATATTCTCACATTCCTTTGCTGCTATGGTCCCCATAGGGTTACACCGGATTTTAGGGTTCCCCAACATGCCAAATCCCAGTTTAACCTCTGGGTGCAGGTACATGTACAGCTTACACACCATGGGTGTGAAGATGACTGCATCTGTTCCAAACTAGCAATGACACTGACACTTGCTGCACTGTGTGCCCCTTTATGGGCAATAGGTGCACCAAGTAAAATTAAACCACAGCCATGAAAAGTTACAAAAAATCTGACACTGGAAATGTTCAAGTCTCAGCCAACTGTGTTTTCAGACCTGTTCTTATCCCAGGCTGTCAAACACCAGCTCTTTGTCACGCACCTTCTGCATCTCATACAGATACTTTATCGTTTTTTATGAGGTGCACTGTCCTGGTTAATGTTAAAATAAGGGTGTTACATTGATCATTAATCATCAATCATGTAATGTTGCAAGCCACATGATGCCAATCATGTACCATGATTGAAACTTATGTAACTTAAAAACACACTCACACACACGTTTACTTTTGGTTTCACATGGGACATGAACCCTGCTCCCCATTGTGAAATTTTTATGAGCCAATCATCTCCAGGTGTGGACTTCTCATGCTTTAAACTACGTCACCTGACGCGGATTGGTCTATATTGAAGCCTGGAGCGCTTTATACAGAGTACCCTGTGTGTCTATGAGACGCAGAGGGAGCGTGACAAAGCGGTGGTATTTGAGGACCTTGGAGTTTGAACAGGCTGATCTTTTCACTTGACAACAACAATATGTGTGTATAAAAAGAGCTCTTCTTGCCGTTTCTCACACTCATCACACCGCCACATATAATAAAATCCACAAACACAGGTTCGCATTCAGGAGCTTGGAAAAGAGAGGAGAAATAATCCCGGGTCCCCATGGGAGCAGATGTCAGCGGCACAAACAAGCGACAGATTGCCTCAGCCCACGGCCAGGCTGAAGGTGCTCTGCAGAGCGGAGGGAGGTCATTACTGCTGGCTCTTCTGCACAGGAGGAAACATTGAGGGGGGAGTGAAGAGGCTGCAGGGCTCAACACAGCACTCACGCACACTCTCCTCTGCTGGCCTTTTTCCTCTGCTAAAATGCAGCAGGTCATATTTGAACTGAAACCACTTATCGAGTTTTTTTGTAACCTGCAGCAGATCAACTGTGTGCCATTTAGTTGCCGAGGCATGAAATAACACGGACAGAGAACTAGGAGGGGGAGATGACCAGCTTGATCGGTGCAGCTGTCTCAGAGGCTCATGCAGATCCTTCATAGGTCACAGTGCATGAACCCAATTGATTATCAGCTTATTAGAGCAATAGACCTTTTTCACAGCGGCCATTTTGGCATGAAATAGCAGGGTAAGCGCAGGTGTTACCAATGATACTAATTAAGGCTCCGTTCCATTCAGGTCAAACAGAGTCAGGGTACTGCTGTGGTGCATGTTGATTCACTGCAAAGGCTCCGCTGCAAAAAATGGAACTGAACCTTAATTAGTATCATTAGAAACACCTGCGGTGACCCTACTACTCCATGTCAAAATGGCTGCTGTGAAAAAGGTCTATTGACCACTTTAACTGTATCTTTCAGAGAAAAGGGGGTCAATAGAGGCCCCAGAGCTCATTCTTTCCCAAGGCTACGAAGTGGGTTAATTCAGTCCGACTGACTCATTGAATAATGAAGACTGTGAATTGGAAAAATCTGAGTGAGCGTGCCTTTGAGTTGTGACTATAGTGTGGTTCAAAGCATGGATTGTGGTGAAATATGGTTTGGATCTCTACAGAGTATATGTCTGTAGCAGTCTTTGCTGCCACCGTGGGTTGCCAGCACAGTTACAGGCACGACACTTTGGATAGAAAACCATTATTTTGTTGACACTTTGTAGGCGCTCGCAATTTAATACAGTGAATAAAAATGTGCACGTTCTCCAGATACACTCTAACCAGAAGTCCACCTGACTTCTGTGCTTCTGCCTCAATGACAGCATAAAGAATGGACAGAGCCTGAGTGACGTCACCCGTAGGTTTCCGAAGCGCTGTTTAGAAGCCAAAAATATTCTCTAATCTAAAGGAGTTGCTGTTTAAAGGAGACAGTGATTAGACAACCAGTTCCAGCTGTGTCAATCAACTCATCTGGCGCTGCTGTCCTAAGCTGTCCCCACACTTCTCTCTCCTGCAGCTGAAGGCCAACCCAACCCCTCTCCACTGTGTCCTAATGACTGATATAAGGTATATACTGTATCCTACATAGTATGTAGCATAGATGAAAACTTATCCTGGGAATCATCATTTTGGTGAACCCCTGACTTTCCCTATATTGCCTCCATGAGGTTCACATTTGTCTTCAAATTTCTCAACAACTTTTGGATGGATTGCCATGAAATTTGGCAGGTAGCATTTAAGATCAAGTACAGCCTCACAGCCTGCATGGCTCTCATGTTCAAGCGTGAACTTCTGTGCTTATCTTTCCTACTAATAATTCAAACGGGACAGCTTTATACCCATTCATCCATCGTAGATCATTTCCAACCTGGGAAGTGATCCAACAAGTTACCTGTCTGAAAAAAATTGAATGTTTACTTCCACAACCTGTAGGCTCAAAATAACACCCACTTTGCTACTCTGTGATCTATAGCCAATCAGCTACCAAAATATAAAAAAACAATAGTACACACTTTAAACATAATACATTCAATCATAGAAGAATAACTCTGATTATACTGTGATGAGGTTTATTTTTTTCTTTCATCAAAAGAAAAAAAAAAGGCGTAGCTGACTTGGATAGAGAGATGAACTCACGGTCTCCTGCTGTTTGATACCATCTAAATGGATTTGCATAAGAGAAAAGAATCACAACACTTGTTTTAAAGACTGCAGGTGTAACACTGCATCATGGATCTAGTACTGCAAAGCAGACTCAGGAGGCAGAACAGCTGTGGTAAAAAACTCTATAAAACTAGGTCAAAAGGTATGCAACAGTCGACGAAAGAGGAGAGTCAGACCAGGCGAACAAATCCGGAGGGCTAAAGAAAGCAAGCGATAGTCAGAAGGCAGGAAGATGGTCTTGAAAAGATGCCGAGGCATACAAGAATAAAGGATGGAAAATTAAGGTAACAAATAAAAGACAATCTGGCAGACAGTGACTAAAAACTGCCCTTTATAGTCAACATACTGCGGCTTGTTGTGAAAGAGTAGCAGCTGGGTGGACAGATGACTGGTGATCATCAGGTGATACTGAGGCGGTAAACTCAAGTGCCGGCTGGTGGGACGAGGGAAGGAATATACACAAGGCATAGATTAATCAAATGAAAGATGCACAAGAGTAAAATAAGGAGGATGATTGTTGTTATGGAGCACCTGCATGCTTTAACTTAATTCATAAATGAAGCTACAGAGACCCAAATCTTTTGAAATGCACATTGCTGCTTATGGGGTGGATATGTCACTCATTTAGCCTAGATTTCCTTTACTTTACTTTGCTATCATGTTCATGTTACTGATGTTAAGGGGATGGTTGCTCCCTAACCAATCAGTAGCGAATTGTTCTGTCAATGTCATTTTCACTTAACATGAAAGAAATATGTCAAAGCACAATAACCTGTACTGCTGTACTCATTTCATTCCCACATATTGCCATTTTTGTGACAACATTTTTGTAATTCTCACTGCTATAAAACTCAGATTTGTTGATTGTTTCTCCAAATAGGCTCAGATGAGCCTATAAGCAGGTTGGGAGTTTTAAGACCAGATCTATAAACCCATCAGATTACCAAAAACTCTAGGCCGAACATTGGTACCAATGGTCTCAGGCCAAATTAGGGCTAAATCAGCTAAAAATCAACCCTTCTAGAGCCCATCTTTAGTGTCTATCTGAACTTGCTTTTAAAAGTAACAATTTCCGATGCTTGCCAATGAGTTTACACTGAAAAAAACAGTACTGACCCTGCTAACCCAGTGCTGTGTTATCATTTGTCCATTCATACAATTGTCCAAGCATCTGAGCAGGTTGAACTACAGTCTGCCAACCCCGCCACTGTACACAAAGGACTACATCATTCTAGGGTCTTTTAATAACAGTGGAGTAATGCCATGTAACATGCCTCTCACGTGAAGCAGTTGTTTTGAATGTAATGTGTACTGGAGTGCAAGTATTTGAGTATTTCAGTTATAAAACAGATACCAGCTAGCACTATGACAAACCTAGCAGTGGAAAACTGCACTACCAGAGAAGAAAAACAACCTAGAGGTCCACAAGGTTTGAAGAAAGAAATACTTTTTTCAAACTTTTGGGTGGCAGTGCCTTTGACAAGATATTTTTGTGTTGTCGCTGGGACTGCAGCCTACTGCAGCACAGCAGGACATGGTCCAGTGCCCTTAAGCCTCCCCCGCATCAGAAATTATGGAGCAATAGGCATGAAAGAACATGAAAAAACTGGCCCACATCAGTTCAAGTTAAGTAATACTGAAGGATGAGGAAAGAGTTTTCCTTCCCCTCAAGGCGAACTTGTATCGAGAGTTAAGTTTGGATGTTGAGAGACAAGGGATAAATGGTGGCAAGTGGCTGTTTGCCACCATCCATTTAAGCTTGGTTTGTGGTTTGACCCAAAAGAAGAAAACAGACTTCTCAATTCAGTAGATTGTGAACTACTATGCCTCTTTGTTAGCTTCAGTACAGGGCCACACACCAGCCTGTCAGGCAACTTTTAATTCTTATGTTGCTCCATCTCTATAGAATAAAGTAAGCATTAGGTCAAGGTTCAAGCTGTGAGTGTGTGTGTGCTGCATTAATGTGCTGGTGTCAAGCTCTGGTATTGTATTGGTAGTGTAGAAGACTGATGCTAACAAACAAAATGAAAACATTGATGTGATGAGAAGATGAGGGGAATTTCAGAGGTTCTTAGTTTGTTTTCATCAGCTGTTACCAGATTTACGTTGTTATGCATGAGTCACCTTTTCAAAATCTATATATGTCATGGTTTTGTGTTTCTTGTTTAGCATTTCCTGTGTTATGCTGAAAGTGTCAGGTTGTCTGTCAATTCCCAGATTCTTTGTTCAGTAGATTTTCTCAGTTCTGTATTTTTGTTTGTTTGGATTTCTGTTTTTGGACTTTTCTTGGATTATGGATTTACTTTGTTTTTGCCCGGACTTCTCAGCCACCTGTTATTTTGTGTTTACCTGCCTCTGAAGAAAGCCATTAAAGTTACCTTTCTGTCCACCTTCAAGTCTGCACTTGAAGATTCACTTCTTGTCACTACGTAAGGTAGCAAGTGCAAAGTTAGCACATATACCCCCATTGCACCCCACAGCATCAGTTTTTTTTCTTTTTTTTAGCAAATCCTCCAAAACAACATCTGACAGTTCAGAAAATACTTGTATGTCTCGTTCTGGAGAGCATTGATATGCGACATATCTTTGTTCAGTATGTTTCAATGGTCAGTCCTGTTAGGATCAGTTGTAAGATACAGTTGTGCATCATTAGCATATGAATCAAATCTAAAACTTTCTCTAAGATTTCCTATGCAGAACATGTAAATAGAAAAGAAATGTGGGCCAAGGATGGAGCCCTGAGGCACCCTACACTTGATCACTTATCTCTCCCAGATGACCTGACTCCCCCAGTAGCAATAAAAGTCTAATCTAAGTCTAATAAAAGTATATAGGGAATAGAGATAAGTTGCCTAAAGGCTGGTGAAAAGGCAGCTGGAAAAATCAATTCAAACACATTTATCACCTACAATTCATGCAAAAACAACTGTGGAACCAACAGTATTATGGCAGATATGGTCTGGGATTTGAAGCAGTATTTATCTTGAAGCTTATCCTTTTGAATAAATCATTCTAATACATCGCAATTAATGTTACACTGATAGATTCATATTTAAAAATGGGCTTTAACAACACCACTAATGACTGAAAAAAACATGATAAACAGTAATACCCTTTCCCTCTCTGTTACACAAACTCACAAAGGCACGCACACACACTGAGGACAGTGAGTACAGTAGCCCCAGGCCCAGATGGTGCTCCTTCTCCACCAATGACAATGTTATATAAGTGGATTGAGCCCAGGAGCAGAGGCCTGCATGCCTGCTTTACCGAGCCACAGTGGTGCATGGGATGCGTTCTGTGGAAAAAGGAAAAAGAGAGAAAGGAGGGTGGGGAACATATCTGGTGCTTGAGCCTGGAGAGACAGACGCATACAGCTTTAAATAGCTCTAATCCCACCCCCATCCTTGCACATGCATTCGGCCACTTTCCTGCCACTGGGTCTCTGACAGAGCACGGTGAGGTATCAGGCATACGCAGCCCTTCTATGCTCTGCTCTGGAGGGTGTGTGGGTGGGGAGCTGTATCTGGATGAATGTCTGTCTACGGACGTGCACAGCTGTTTGTGCACAGCGGGTAGAAGGTGTAAGTGTGATGTGAATGTTGAGGCGATTCGAGCAGAGAGGCTGGGTTTTTAAAAGTGAAGGACAGATCACAGGGTTTGGTCAGAACAAGGACACGTTAATGACCTTGGGCTGCGATAAATCCAAGAAATAAGGCAATTCTGGCACAGATCGTGTCCCTGGCTTTTTACAAATGCTGTTTATGCAGAAGCCCCCATTCCCAGATAAAAAGACAAGGTTACAGAAGAGCCGTCTGCCTCTTGCATGCAAAGTGACCTAATGCATATCCTATTCTTGTGCTGCACACTAATATTCCCTACACCACAACCTAGTACCTACACAATAACACCGACATGGGGCCACTGGTTAAATGCCATACAAATCAACATTTGCTCATCCAATCCTCCATTTCCCTGCCTGCCTTCACCTGTCCATCACAACAACAACACGTCTGTTCTCTTTCTCCTTCCTCCATCTCTACTTCTTTCATTCATTGCCTCCCTCAGAGGCAGCCATCTCCTCCTCTCATTGTCCCACTGTCTTTTGTTGCCCTCCTCAACAAAAGAGAACACTTGAGGCTGTGATGTGTATTTGTGTGTGTGTGCCTGCGTATGACAATGATGCTTCATTTCCTCCAGACTGGCTGCTTGGGTATAATAGCTGGTGTGTAACTGTGTGTGTGTGTGTGTGTGTTTGTGTGTGTGTGTGCAGAGTTAGCGCACTGCCTCTTTAAGTCAGGAGTGTGACAGCTTGCAGCTATGCTCGATCCTTGCCCCCTGCCATTACTCCAACACACTGCTGTTTGCTGCCACACACATACACTTGGAGAGCATTATCTTATACACAATGACACATTGTAGCAACATAAAGCAGGCCCACCAGGAGTGTTTTTTTGTGGTTGTTGCTGCCAAAACATTAATTTGCAGCAGTTTTTTGGGGAAAATTGTGACTTTGTTTTGTGGTAAATAACAAATGTGGAAAATAACCATTGTTTGAAGATATTATAGATAATGTGTAAAATAAATTCAGTAAGAATGGAAATTATCCTCAAAGGTTAAAGTGAAGCTGGTGTTCTTAAGATAACTATAGAAATGCAACAAAGGCTAAATATACTTGCAAATATTCCTGATTTAATTTGACAAAACAAGTCAAGGTTCACTCACTAGCTAGTCTTATGGCTCCAGGGATGGTCTGTTGGCCGATCCACTACTGTGGTGCACATAGTCATGTCTCTTTCAATGAATCGCTTTGCACCACCGTCAACATTCAGTACTTCAACGTAACACTTGCAAAATATACAACACTTGTTTACAGTGCTTTCATCTGCTGAGTGCTTACTAAGAAGCATGCTAACACGCTAAACTAAGATGGTGAACATGGTAACCATTACACCTGCTTTGTGTCGGCATATTAGCATTGTCACTTTGAGCATGTTAGCAGCATTAGCACAGTGGTGCAAGGCTGTAGGGTGAAGTCTTATGATCCCAGATCGTGGCAACACAAACTTTATTTGCATGTCTTCACAAAATAGTTGGGTGCTGGAAGGTTGGTGACGTAGTGACAACTTTCAGTCACTAACTGGACAGTTAAATAAAATGGAAAATGGCTGCATTTACTGCATATAGCCTTTTACAATCTGCTTCTCATTTGACCATTGAGACACTGATGTCAGCTAGCTGCAATGCAAGGTTTTGGGGTTTGGGGTTCAATGCCTTGCCCAATGATTTGTGGATTGGAGGAGTTGGGGATTGAACTGCCACAGTTGTCACAGTTAATTCAAAGGTAATGTTTATCATTTACTCCTGTATCACGACTTCTAGAGCTTGCAAACAATGCTGCATCTCTTTGGTTGAGTAGTTTATACCCCAGCAGAGCAGGGTTTTATTAAAAGATATAAAATACTTAATGCATTTCAGTTTGAGCTGTCCTGTCTGTATTTCCTCAAAGGTCAATGATTGGTTGCATATAAAGTTTAATTTTCAGCAAAAGTTCAGCGAGCTTGACTTTGTTGACCTACTTTTACTTGCTCCTTAGGGTCTCCATCCAAATGCCCACTCTTCAGACTTTTCATAAGACTACAAGGCCAAATAAGTCCTGTTTGTCTTCTCTCTTCAGGCTCTATTAAGTCAACTTATTTGAATCCTATCTATAATTACATAAATTTTATTAGAAACTCTGACTCAGTCTGCTGCGAGTACAACAGCCTTTCAATGATCTGCAAGCTTCTGGCTTTTAATTGCTGTCAGTTTTTGTCAGCACTGTCAGAGAGGTGTGTAAACGCTAACCGCACATTACTGATTGATATGATGTGACTGCTCATTTTACTTTGTAACAGCCATGACGAGGACCCATTAAGAAATCAATAACATTTATACTGCTACATTCATTTAAAATGAACATATCAGTGCTGTTTGGCAAGACTGAATGGCGTTTTCCACTGGCTCATGTGCTTTAAGAAAATGTCACAATATAAGATTAATGTAGTACCTATGAATTATAGCATTTGTCGTGGCTGCCATTCATCTCCCTCGCTCAGCCCGGCTGAGTCACTCAATGACACATACAATATTCGTACCTACTAATTTAGGTTTCAGTCCTTTTACCATTGTGAGACCCCTGAGATGTTCTGACCTCACAGTCAGACACATTCAACCAATTCAATAATTGCAATTACAGGTGTATATGAATGAATCCTTAATTGTGAGTGTATAGAATCATGACGCACCTTTTTCTTTGACGCTTTCCTCACATGCCACTGAAAGCTCCATTGACAGCTGAGTGTACAGTTATATGCCTTTCTGGTTAAAACCTCCCTGAAAGACTGTGAAGGGCACAAAAAATACATCACTCATGTTATAGTTCTAGCACATGGCTGGTTGCTAAGTTATTAACCGTCTAAAGGTTTAGCACTGAACTATATAAGACAGTTTGAGCTAGCAGCAGACTGAACTCACTTAAGGGTTCAGTATGCTTGAAAGTTACTTGAAAATTTGAATCAGTTGCATGACTAAACAGCAAAATTAATCATTACTTTACTAAATGTATCATTACTTGTAACTTTACTAACTCGTAACTGAGGACAACTTCATCAAAGGTATCTTTAAACACTCCTCCATGCTCATACATCACATTGTCTGTATTAGCATAATGTAGAAACAGAAAATGGGACGTTGTGGTTTAATAAGGCAGAGTATTATTTCCAAGTTGGAGATATTCACTGACCAATATTCCAATATTAGTCACTTTGACTGAACACTTGAGTGCCATCTGGAGCCCCTGTGCCAAGCTAACATACGAGTAAGCGTAGACCAACCGTCCATGAAACTCCTGGTAGACAACTAACAAGCAGACCCCCAAACTGCTGAAATAATAGAGAATTACTGTAATTAGTAACTATAAGGTAATTATTGAATTTCAAATTGTAATCCCCTGCACTACTCGTTATAAAAAGTCTCTATAAGCTCTAATCTAAACTATATAAATGACATGGTTTACTTGTTTCTTTAAAAAATGCTCTATTAACACATGCCACATGTGTCAGATCTGACACACAGGGCTTCTTAGACAAGTGCTCCACTTTGTGACGGACATGGTGGGACAAACAGAACATTTTATTTACACTGAAACATGTCTGAAGAGAAAAAAGAATATTTGTGTAACTCTTATTTCTATGGCTGCATCCATTTTTAAGTATAAGGTGCAATATTTTCAAATCTGAATTTGGAAGTAATCCAAAAGAGTCTTAGATTATATTTTTCCATAATATGCTGGATTATATTACTAACTGCAAAAATTGCCATGTCCTTTGTGTTCAGTAGGTGACTACGTTTCAAAGTAATCTGACCCAACCCTGCTAATGCGTTAATGCATTAGACTGGATAACACCTGAGTGTGTCGCCTGACCAAGTCTAAAGCCAAGAATTTAAACCAGTTTAAAACCTGCACGTAATACACTACACTCGCCTCCACTTGGTTACGTCACAGTGATCCCTGATCCCTTTCCAAGAATTCTGTGTCTCTGAATTTATGCCACATGTCAAGATGCAAGAATCAAACATTAATTTAACACTAAAGCAACAAAAGCAAAGTCACTCTGATTCAAACACAAACGAAAACTTCGGTCAGGAAAGATGGACGATTATAATAATTATTAACCGTGATGGTTAACTGAGTAAGTTAGCTATGTTTCATGTCAAATTGACAAAGCTGCCTCTTTGCTACAAATTATAGTAGTGTTAGTCAAAACAAAGATAAAGTACACAATGCAGCATGGACTACAGTAAAACATGACAAATATCAATGTCATGAACAGCCTCTCCTAACCACCATAAGTGATTACTGGGCTTCTCTGTTCTTGCCGGCTTTAACCACCACCCCCTTCACATCCTAATCTTCCCATCATGCTGCAGGCAACTAAACAGATCCTTTGTTTTGGGTCTTAGAGAAGCCATAAAAAAGCAGACTTTGTTCTATGCTCTCTCTCTCTCTCTCTCTCTTTCTCTCTTTCTCCCTGTCATCCTCTTCACCCCTCCCTCCCTCCCTCCCTCGTTCCACCCAACCAGCAGATGGTTAATGATTCATGGACTGGGTGCACACGTGCTATTGTGAGTGTAGCATTACTCTGTGGATGTGCAGAGAACAGGGTGCCATGCTGTGAGTTGTTTATGGCTCGAGCGATATGGGTCTGTTCAAGACTGACGCCACTTTAGCGGTGGAGTCGGCAGTCAATTTGTACCAATATTCAGCATCTAATATGTTTACATTTTCACTGAATGAAAGTAATATAATCACTTGGAACTTGATCACAACGATGCTTTAGAATGAGGGCACAATATACTGACTGGGATCAGTTTTTGGACACATTGTGGTCAATACTGATGTGATATATCAGCTCTGTGTTTCTTCCTGCAAGACATGCATGAATGAGCATGACTTGAGCGTGTCTGTGCATGCGTTTATGTGCAGTGGTAGGAAGCAACTACATTTACTCAACTTCCTTTTACTCCACTACAATTTAGAGGCAGATATTGCAGTTCAAATTCAGATACTAATACTTGTATAATAATACTTGTATACTAATGATCCCTGGGGGAATTCACAAGCTACCCAGCAGTAGATAAAGTAATTAAAATTAGCTCCACCTTTACCATCTGCAAGTACAGGTACAGATTAAAGGTCCAGTGTGTCATATTTAGGTGGCTCTATTTATATCATATCATGAATATCACATGCATGTTTTTGTTACCTTTGAATGCCATGCCATGTTAGCTAACATTGAGCTAACATGTCACTAACGCTGAGCTATCTGCGATGAAGGAGAGGTGAGGAGATTGCAATCAGCAACTACACTGCTAAATCCTACACACTGGTGCTTAAAGTATGTTTTAAGGCCAGTGATTTTATTGTGAAATCTTGAATGCAGGACTTTTACTTGCATATATCTACTTGCATTTCAGTAAAAGATCTGAGTACATCTTCCACCACTGTTAATGTGTATAAATATGTGTGTGTGAGTAGGAGACAGACAAAGTTAAAGCAATAATCATTGACTTGGGCCCAACTTTCACAGTCTAGCACTTGTTTTTTTTCTTGTATCTTATTAAAACTCAATCAGATAATTTCCCCCCTCGCTCTTCCTCAGTTCGCACTATCTCTGCTGGCATCTCACCCTCTCTTTTCATGCTCCACCTCTCTCAGCTCTTGTCCTCTTTCTAAACTTAACACCCTAGGGATGCACCTCTCCTCGGGTTACAAATCTCCCTCCTGCCATCCCCTCATCTACCACCACCACCACCACCACCACATCCACAACTACAACCATTCACTCAACGAAAAAAAAGAGAAAAGAAGACACCAGCAGCTGCCTATTAGCCTCCTGAAAGCACTTCTGCTCAACAGAAACCCACAAGGTGACAGTTTGTTGAAAGGAAATGCAATCTTTCTCCATCCACTCCTTCCTGGAGCCGGGGACAGACAATGAGGGGAAGTGATTAAACTGGGGTCTGTAGCAGTGGCAAGCTTCATAGCCATCTTACAACAGTATGATGGATTCTGGCCGGTGGAAACACACACATACACATACTTCACTCTGTCGACTTAATCTAAAAACAGTGTAATGTAAAGCCGAGGCTTTCTGGGCTCTCTCTTGCGCATTAAGAAACAACAGTAAAGCCGAGAAAGGAGGTCACATCTAGCTGTCTCCTTGCTTTCCACTCAGAGAATGGACAACCTTTCACCATACGCAGCAACCTCATATCCACAGGCAGCTGACGTTATTCTCATCCCATGCATTTGTGAGCAGAACACTCAACGGGAAGGAAATTTAAAGAATTCACTTTCAACTTGAATGTGGCACTATTTCAGTGTCAGACACAGTATTCAGAGGAGCTCTTTGTTATATTTAAACCAAAGTACTATTTAAAATTACAGTATTAACCTGAAAATGCTGTGCAGTATCCTGTTTGTCTTGGTCTGCTATGTTTCTGGCATGTTCACGACTACCATTGTACAAAGCCACAAGGACAAAGCTTAAAGGAATAGCTCAAAATTTGGGGAAATACATTTTCTTTACAAAAGTTAGATGAGAAGATTGATACCATTGAGCTGGGAGGTGATTTAGATTTTTTAATTCTAGCTGTATGTGTGTGTGTGTGTGTGAACTGTACGAAAACAATAATGACGGCTGCTGAAGAGGCTAAGTTTGCTAAGAGTTTGACTATGCTAACTGGTTCATTGATCTGATTGGTTGAGGTTCGCCCATGATGATTGACGGCACAGTCTGGTTAGGGGTAGCCTAAACCAACAGTCTGTGAAGCAACGGTACCCAGCTGTTAGTCACTGGAAAACTACAACATGTCAACTTGTGTGAACAAACAACAAGACAAACAAACTAAATAAAATACACACGATAATTATTAAGCTTTAGAGTTGCCGGAGCCCAACACAACAATAAGAGTAAATGTTTCCCCATGATATTCGTTTAAGTAAAGCAGCTCAAATAGTTTGTAACATAGAACAATTATGTTCTTCTTACACCAGAGGGGTATAAATTACAGGTGCAAACAATAGATAGTATAGAGTATAAATATGGACGCTGTATCTGTGATGTCTTCCATGGGTTTCTGTAGAGCCCTGTTTGAAGCTTAGTGTGTGGCGACTCTGGCTGCCACCATCTTGGCAGTTCTGTCTCTGCCGCCTCTCGGCTAATCTACAAATGGGGGAAGATGTGGATCGCGGGTGGATTTAAGGCGGCCTGGGTGCTCAAACAGACCAACTGTAACGCCACCCACCTGTTTATCAAAGCGGCCTCGCTGTTGATTATGCATAACTTTAAGCCTTAATATAATTTGAACATGGAGATATTTAGACTCAGTACAGTTGTCGGACATTTTAATACGGACTTTATAGGGATTGACTCATTCTGCTGCCAGCTTCGAAAAAATTGCAGTTTTTGGCACTTCACTTGACAGCCACAGAGGTTGCTGCTTGGTGCAAACAAGTCATTTCACATTGAGATACTTGCAGGGACTGGAATCAGGTTTGTTTTGACTGCACACTTTGAGCTTAAAAGTTCATCAACTAGAGAAAAGCAAAATAGAGGCAACACTGATACAAAATAAATTTAAAAAAAATCTAGGGGAACTTTTCTTGATGTTTATTATCTACACTAAATACATTTTGGAACCACTTAAGCTTGGGTGTGGCAAGCACCGTACCATCCCAGACTGCTATAAACCACAGATGTTTTCTCATTGTAATTCGAGCTCATCCCAAGAGCTGCTCCCTGCTCACACTACACATCTTGTCTCATAAAATGTCTGACTGAATGTGTCATGGTACAGGAATTACTCCCGTTAATTGGTCATGAAAAGGTTGCTTGAATTATAGAATATAACAGCTGTGGCTATAGACCTGAGATTTGACTTGAGTCAGACTTCAGTAGAACTTAGACTTAACTTAGATGTGCTGGACCAGGCTTACATGAGACCTGACCTGAAACCAACAACTTGATCAGTTCTGACCTGACAGCTGCAGACCGGTTCTCTTTTAATTGCGCAACCTCTGGGCCTTTTACCGAATGTGACTGAATTAAGAAAATCATTGAACAAGAGGAGGAGCTTTTCCTGTTCATCATGTTTTGAAGAATGTTGCCTCAGTTCTTGCATCACCGCAGCAGCCTGACTCATTGCATCACCGCAGCAGCCTGACTCATTGCAGCACACATTTAAATGCTAGTTCCAGTTACTGATAGTCTTCAGTTTTCCATTTTTGCAAAGCTCTGAATCCTTCTACAGTGTACTAATGATTCAGAGAAACACTATATTACTCACAGCCCAATGCTCAGTCCATATCATCGACCAGGCAGCATTCGTCCAGCAGCTGGCCGACACACTTTGGTTAAGCACAGCATATTGAGTGTAAGGTCTGCTAGGATATAATAATTAAACACACAATGTTGTCTGAGCTTACAGGGTTTTCCCTCTGGTCATGTCACTAGTTATGAATTTTAAGCAGTCTTTGAGTTCTGGCAAATAATCTGCATGTGTTACTTTATTTTGATAGTCCGATTTTCATAAAATCACCTCAAGAAAAAGCGAATTAATGTGCATTTCTGTCTGCTCCGGTTTTGTGGAGTTTATTTGAAGATGAGTGAAGATGAGCTTGTGGCACCAAGTCTCTTGTCGGATGACAATCTTTGCAGAAGAAGATAACTTCAAATGAATGAGAAACATGATTGAATTTTATTTGTTTTATGTCTGAATTTGAGGAAGGTTACAGTGTCCTCATTGGTCCACAGAGATGTTTTCATGTCTCCACTGGCTTCAGTTAGCGTCACATACGTCATGTGTTCGTTTGTCTGTTTCTACTGGATTTTGCCACTTTTAAAAATACACCAACCTCAGCCGGGTGTAAAAGCATTTTCCAATATTTGGATTTTTTCCCACATTTGTAGCATTTCTACTCTGTTTTTAATATGCAAAAGGAAACACTGCAAGCATGTATTTCAGCCTCACTATTCATGATTTCTTACAGTTTGATACAATTGTCCCTATTTGTCCCGATCACTCTCCCATAGCCTTTGTCAGAGCTGTATCAAAAGGGTACTTCAGCTAGTTATTGTTGCCCCTCCATAAAAATTAATGAGAATGGTCATCACAACTCCTCATAACAAGCAATCTGACCTTTACGTATAAAATCACTTCCCCTTTAGTTATTGCTAATGTCTATAAACAGATATCTGCACATGAATGCAGAATCTGTAGGCAATGGAGAAGATATTTTTTCATAGCGTTCTGGTTTCTGTTTGTAGCCCAAGTAGTACTGGACAATCACATTTGAATGGGCTTTGGTTGCATGCAGTTAAACAGTTTGTGAGGAGAGCAACAGAGGTGGAATGCATTGATCAAAATGAAACCTTGGAACACATCAGCTACTGTCAGCTACAGCGTTATTATTCATTTTCTGTTTAACCTCTTAAGCACCAGCCACTTTTTTAGGGTTAGGGTTAGGGGTTAAGGTTATGGGGTTAGTCCCCCAATTGGGGGACCTCAAGGCTTAGGGTTAATTGTCAACTATGCTGACTCACTGCATCACATGTAGCTCTTTTAATACATTCATGAAACAGGTATACACATTGCTCCTCTTCTTCATGCTAGCAGCATGGCTCTAAGAATGGTAACATCAATTGGTCTGTCTGTCTGTCCAGACATGAATGACAGAAATGTCTCAATAAGCATGTTAGCATTAACATTGAGCTTAAAGCACAGCTATGCATGAGTAAAGCAACGGAGAATGGGTAGTGTGGATGTAGATACTTGTTTGGGATCACCAGACCAATTCGCAAACACGAAATAGTCTGTAACCGCTCAGCTGCTCAGTCCAATGGTCAATACACGTCATTTGTCATGGAACTCTGGGGCATGTATTGTTACAGTAATCGCAAGTGTCACCAAGTCGATCAGAATGAAAATCTTTCGAACGATTGCGGTAACCACAGATGCTATGGTGTGATACAGAACTCTGGGACACACCAGGTGGCCTGAAAAAGAAAATCAACATCCGTGGCAGTCCAGTATGTCTCAAGTAGTCCGTGGGTTATTGAGAATAAGAGACTAAAGTTCTTCCTGTTGAGTTGTTCAACAGTTCATCAATGTAGTCAACATTCTCTGTGATAGGACTGGCAGGTATTAGCTTTAAAGTCATGTGTCTCACTTTTATAACATATTTTGTCTGTACCTCTGTGCACCAGCCAGAGCGTTTTTTTTTTCTTCTTTGCCAGAGAGTGACTCAAAGGGAAATCAATTTTGAGTTTGACCGAACGGGTTTCATGCTTGATTAAATTGTGGGAACTAAAAAAAGAAAAAAATACAGCTTGTACTGAACTGAAACACAACACCAAATTCAACTTCAGCTGTAGCTTCCAGTAACTTTGCACCATGTCTGTTGGGGTTAGCACAAGACAAGGGACTTTCTACTGTCAAATTAGATCAACGGCTGTTGATTTGTGGTGTCAGCACAGGTAGGGGCACACTGCAATGCACAAATTCACTTTACAGAGCAGAGCTGAGCCGAGACTCACGCAAGTCGAGCTGTTCCAGAGTTCAGGCAGTCAGAGATGGAGAGGTTGACTGTCACTACAGACCACCTGCTGCCTCTTTGAGCTGACCTGACGTCTGCCACCGACAGATGATGAGGAAGAGGCTGCGTGGCTGGAGGGCTCTCAGAAAGCACAGAAAGACTCCAGAAGAAAGGAGAGACTGTCTGAGTCCACTGGTCTTGACAGGGCTTTCATTCAACAGCATCTGTTCCATCGCTGCTGTCTGTGTCGAGCCAGACTCAATAGCCTGATAGATTCAAGAGACACTCACAGAAAAACAAGCCTTTTCTTTATGGTTTAGTCAATGAACTTGTTCAAACAGCAACAACGCTATGTGAGTACATTCACTTTATAGAGTATGACATGATTACGAGATTGTGCTTCGGGAATAAATGGTGTGTCATGATACTGGGGATGCCTAGAGGGTATAAAGCAGCAGGCTTGTGAAAAAGGACTCAGTTGAATGGAGTTACAAAATCTGGGTATCCATACAACTGCCCCTGACCTCCCCAAATGCTATACTTTGAGCATACAGTAAAGGTCTCAGTATGCTTCACACAAAGTGCTTGCCATAGAGTCTGACAGCATTTGAAACATTGTAAGCCAATGGTGGAGGAGGCTATGACAGTAAACTTTTTGCCCTGCCTTCAAGTGTGGCCATTCACAACAGGTATTAACACCTCCAATGTGGTTGGATATAGTTTATTTGAAGCATACTGAAGTAAGCCAGGTTCGTTTTTTAAGCAATAGTCAGGAGCCCATATTAATACTGACACTGGATTCATTCCTAATCCACAGAACTGCATCTGCATATAAGACTGACACCCCATATACAGAATAATCCATGCCACTGACGAAATTGACAGTTAGCCAAATAAAGTAGATATCTTCCAAAGTTAGCGTTTAGCTAATCACCTTCTTTTTGTTACTATTTCTAACAGCTCAGCAAAGAAACACAAAGAAAGAATTTTATACAAAAAGACTGACTTCTGAAGATACCAATTACCAACTAAACTCCAAATGTTGAAGTCTGATTATAACTTAAAGCAACATACACAGACATTTGTATTTTTGTGATTTAGCCCTCCAATATGAGAATGCAATGCCACTGCTATTCCAGCTCCGGTTCTGGCACGACACTGGCTATCCAGAATGCCTCTGGTTCAAACACTAACACTGTTCAGGCAGCTTGGCTAACAAACTGCATTAGGAAACAGCAGCTACAGTCATCAAGAAACTCTGTAAATCGCAGAGAGATGAAGCGGAGAAGCCGGAGGACATCAGAGCAAAGACTAGAACACATTTTCTCCATTAAATATGATCCAGTTTCACCAAAATCAGTGAAATAGTTGTTGTTGTGTGACTTAGTGCCGTAAAGTGTTGAATACTTCTCACCGGAACACAAAGTTACATAATGCAAGAACAGGCTTACGGGACACAGAGTAGGAATGACAGTGACACCATTTACCTGATTACAGTCAGTGTAGCAGATCATATTTAAAATCTAGAGAACATAGTTTTGCATGGAACAAAGGCTTTTATTCTTTTCCACTGGAATTAGTTGAGGAGGGGATCGCCATACGGCCATTATGAACATGGGGTGGTTCATTCCATCACAGTAAATTGTATTTTTGTTACACATTTACATATTAAAGCTATTTTTTCTGAACTATTTTTGACTCTGTTGCTTTACTTAGATCCATGATGAATAGTATGACTATTAGTATGGAATTTTAAATGTAAAACGTGAAAGATACATCTAAAATATTGTATCATACTCATAGAAATATAAACCCATTGCGATTCTGTGAGTTGTTTTACTGATATACTATATCACTGCGCACATATAGGATCCACTGGCAGCAGCTGCTGCGCAGGCAGTGCAGTCTGCTTACCTAACAACATTTCACTTTTCAAGAGCTATATTATTGCTGAAGCCGTTATAATCCATTGTACGTTGTCTGGAGCAATTGCTGTCCTTGCTGCCAGACATGTCAGGTGTAATAAGGGCACGAACCTCGAGCAAGAAAAAGAATGTACTAACAAGTAGGTAAGAATCCTTGTACATTGATTATTTTCCAGCACAGACCTTTTATTGCAGGAGCAGTGGGGAAACTGCTTGGCCACAGTCCCTAAAAAATCAATGATGTGAGTCTCCCCGCCTCTCTGATCACCCCCCCAAGTATGCCCTTCCACTTCTTATTCACCCCTAGTTGGAGGGTGAACAGTTACAGACCTGCGTCTTCATGCACCAACGGCTTTTAACTCTTCATCTTGAAAATGGACAATGGAGTAGATAGATACAACAAGCACAAGGGATAGAAAGATACAGTGCGGCAGAATAAATTACATCAGTTGGATATGGAAGTGTATGAGTATTTGCTTCATAATAGTCTAAGCCCAATGTCAGTGGTAGATGTTAAGATTACAGTACAGAGCAGCCAAGTAATAAAACTCCATAAAAAGCCATAAAAATCACATTAGGGATCAATCAGGGCCATTGTTCGCTCTTGTGTCTTTCTGTTGGTCTATGTTTAATGATAGCCAAGGAAAACAGCTTGGCACAAATCAAGTGAAATGAAAGTTTGACTCAAAGATGTTCCAGGTTGCCCTTTTTGAGTTTGTTTCCCTGGCCTGGAGGAAATAGGTTTGACTCATTCACAGCTGCAGGATTGACTCAAACTTTAAATACACTTAAAACCATGTACCAGCTAACTATTAGTCAGCTTTATCAAAGAGACCTCCACCTCTAAATCCAAATTTGTGATCAGTTAATTTATAGCAAACACTCACACAATGGTACTATCATTGATAGTATTGTCAGATAGATCTGTGAGCTCAGGTTTTATTTACTCTGGCAGATACGCCTGGCCTCCCCTCCCATTCAGACAGATTTCCACCCATCCTGGATCTGGGCCAACATGAGGCAGATTTTATACGATGACTGTATGAGGAACGCAACCTTAGTGGCTGTTTAGGCATTTTTGTGAACAACCAAGATGGCTATTAATATTAAACAAACTGGACGGTATATTTTCTCTAAAAGAAGAACAAGCAACTGATCTTAAATGTGTTTCCAACAGGATTTGGTAGGCTTAATTCACTAACTTTGCTACATCACACATTTCATTGCACTGACTGGTTGAAGGTATATCCAATTGCATCCAGAGGCATTTTGGTGTGCGCCAATTGGTAATGGAAAAAGTGAGCGGTTCCAGACTATCTCCAAATTGGTCCAGCAATGCCAGGCAATTTTATTTTTTTTCAATTTTAGTTAGTGTACTGCAGAGGCTCTACAGGGTTTCTTTGCTTTTTGTTTTTGTAATAACTTTGGTGATTCCTTTGTAACGGTAGACTGTACGTTTGGGGTGCCATTTAGAGTAGTCAGATTTGTGAGTCAAATATTTTTATTAGTCCACCATACACAGGATTTAGGAAAAGAGCACAAGACAAACTCTTTACACCAAATCCTCAAATCACCTTAAAGCCCACACATAGACATAAAGAAAATAGTCCGTTCCGGGAAAATCCCAAAGTTCGATCCGTCAAACCACAAAACAATAACAACTCAGGATCACCACATTTCTGGGCAGTTCAGTTCAACACAATTGAAGTATGAAATAAACAGTTCAGTTCATATTAACATAAACAAAAAAAAACAAAAAAAAAAAGAGAAAAGACTTTTTATCATGTGCCGTCATGCAAAATTAGCCTCAGCTGTACTTAGTGCTAATTACCAAATTTTAGAAGGCCAATATGCTAAACTAAGATTGTAAACAAGGTAAACATTGCCAACCAAACAATTGTGTTATTGTTGTCATTGTGAGCATGTTAGCATGCTAATTTTAGCATTTTACTCAAGGCACCATTGTGCCCACATACCGCCTCACAGCTTAACTGGCTCTAAGCTCTCCCAGTCTCAAGACTGCTGATTGTAAAGACCACACAATAGAGGAAGTTGGATTATTTCCTACTTTTCTGCAATACTACAGTCACACAACAACTTTAGAATTTCTTTATTAGCAAAGTCATTTTCAGTGCAAATGTTCTCCCCTCTAAGATTGTTCATTGATCCACTAACGACTCATAATCCACTAAAGAATCATCATGAATCTATAACCTCGGATCACAAACAGCACTGAAATGTATAGTACATACATAAATGTAACCAGAGTGTAGGACATCCAGGCATCCAGTTAAGGCGTATTACATTTCCCAAGAGCTCTGTGTTTAGGCAGGCAGGGACATTTACCACCTTTCATAATGAGTAGCATGACAGGCTCCACCTTTGCTATTCTCACCTCCATACTTTAGTGTCTCCTTTTGTCCTCTATTTCTCCACCTCCCCCTCTCTCTTTCTCCCCCCCCCCTTCTTCCATTACAGGCTATATTTTGACATGTGACCATGGGGAAGGTGACCACACCCAAGGACTGTGCGTGGGGGGATTTTTCACATCAGTAAATGTGGAGAAAGAGAAGTTTCTACATACGTTTAGACACAGTAAAGACCACACAGAGTGGGACACAATGAATCCACAATGAAGAGTATCAAGTTTATTTTGAGATCAGACTTCAAAGTGGCAGAGATGTGGCGCACGCTTTCATGAGCAGAAATAACATTTTTTATGGTTAACTTTTCAGCATGATGGACTCAGATCATGGCTGCCCTTTTAAATCAGATCAGAGTCGGGCATTCGTCGCTGTGACCTCTAAAAAACCCTACAGTATTGAGCCGTAGCAGTGCGCACAGAGAGAGATGGGATGAAGCGGAGATAGAAAGAGAAAGAGAACAGGGACTGAAAGCCAATGAGCTCCGTGGTATGCCAGCCTGAGATCTTCTTATTGAATTTGATGTCAAGCCCTTTAAGAGTAGAGATCCTGGAAGACAAACAGAGGATTAGATTGGAAACATGGCCTCCAGTCATTTGTCTGTCTTACCTCTCCCCCCCTCCAATCTCTACCCGTTTTCTCTTGATTTCCTGTCGGTTTTTCTATCCATGAATGCGTGTGTGTGTGTGCCAAATGGAGCCTGGTTCATGTATCCAGGGGCTATAAAGAAGAAGGAAATAGTTGGTGCAACGAAACAATGAGCCTGGCTACATGCTTCCATACAGCTGCCTGGGGAGGCTGAAATTGACAAAGCAGACAAATGGGAAGAGAAATGAAGAGAGAAATCAAAGAGCGATAGGAGCAGTCATATCTGTCCCCATCATGTTTGTGGAGCCAGAATAAAGTCCCCAAAGGCTGTTTATTGGCTGGCGCCCAGAGACGGTGGTTGATGTTTAGCTGGATATGGATTGGTTGGACATTTTTTATTATATTTATTTGGGGAATGATGAGAAAATGCTGGCATGAAGTCATGCCCACAAAAACAACTTTGTGAACAAAGTTTTTGGCCATCTAACCAATGCTAATGTTGGAGACATTGGTTGGTTTGTGAATGACTTTGTATTCCTTTATGGAACGATGTTGAAGACCTGAAAGATAACATAACTAATTGGGCACAGGTACCTCTCATACATCACTCCTTCTCACCTTAGATGGTATGTGTAATAGGAGCCACAAATTGACTATAACAGGGGGGGCACTGTGGTTAAGCACACGCCCACTCCTTTTAGTCTTTATTCTAGGTGTGTTATAACAGTGGAAAAGCAAGGGTCTTGTGCTGTGCGTTCGGTGCAGTATTTACTACTCTGGAACTCCTGGTGTTACTAAAAAGCGCCACTTTAGCTACAGTGCCAGCAGTTGATTGCTATGTTTCACCAAGTGGCAACCCCTGTGGCTGTGAAGTGAAGCCGATGTGGAAGTGAAAATGCAGTTCCTCAAATGGCCATTTGAGGCTGTCTCCAAAACGAGCCAATCTCCATAAGCCCCCATATTAAAATAACTAACTTCACAGCAGAAATAAATATGTTTATAGCCTGGTACAAAAACCAGTTTTGGTCCCTGTAGCCAATTTTCCAGTTCATGACAACTGTTCTGATATATATATTTTATATAACTCACCAGTTCCGGTGTATGTGGGGCGACCTGACCCCAAATAAGCAAAAAAAAAAAATGGATGGATGGATGGAACTCACCCGTTAAATTATATTAAGGCTTAAAGTTATGCATAATAACAGCATAGCTGCTTGATTGACAGGTGAGTGCTGTCACAAGTGGCTTGTTTGAGCAACCGGGTTTCATTCAGCCTACCTCAGTTCCACCCGTGCTCCACATTGTTGCCCATTTTTGGATTAGCCAGGAGCCAGCAAAAGCAGGACTGCCAAGATAGCAGTGACCATAACCTGAGTTTCACAATGGCTCTTCAGAAACCTATGATTGACAGTACCTCAACATTTTATGCATCTATGTGTTTCACAGACTCAAACACTGGTTTTGTACAGTTCCTTTGTACAGTGACCTGCAACATGGACTTCCCTACATGTTACACATTACATACACAATAATGGAGGAGGCACACGCTAAAGCTATTTTTCTGCGATAATGTAAATGCACCTTGTGAGCTTTATGGTGGAGTGTTTTTGGTGGGTGGAAAACAAACCTTGTGACAGGGGTGTAGTGAAGAATAATGGGCCTTCTGCCTACTTTAGAAAAGATTGATTTCAATCCAGGAAGCACCCTTTTCCAGGGGGTAAATGGAAAGATTGTGGAGTAGCTCAGGTAATTTGAACAAAAACAAAACAAAATATCCACATATTTATGTCTAGGAGGGAAATAAACATTGCCTGATATCAGACAGAATTTTCAAGTCATTACACACCATCGCCAGAACCCAGGCAAAAATAAACACACTAAAATCAAAAAGAATTACAGATCGGTGTGATGGTGATCGTTGGTTTATCTATTTCTAATCTCCAACCAAACTGAGTGACAACTGAACATGACATGCTACGACTAAAGAGTGTCAGTGTGCGTGCTAAAAATTGTTAGCAAGCACGCAGAGGAGTTGAACAATCAATAGTTGAAACATCCAGTTTCTGTCAGTCCAAGTTGTGGTAGTGTAGTAACTGGTCAAATTGTATTCCTTCCAGTTCCAATTAGTCTCAGCTAATACAAAAGTTTTATTTGTTTGCAATGTTATAAAATTTAATAAAAAAAATCTTGTGCCAGCAAAACTCAATTTTGCTGCCCAAGGAGAGAAAATGATAAATGTAGATTTTGCTCTACCCTGTTTAGTTCTAATTATTTACACTTGGTTTAATTAGAAATAACAGAAAGATTGAGAAAATCAGATATTGAAAATGAGCAAGCGTGTGGTGTTATTAATTGATAAGCTTCATTGTACTTCCCTGTTTATCAAAATAAGTATTTGCTGTTGCTACTGTAGTTGACTGGCACCACATTTATAATCCATGCCACTGGCCAGTGTCATGGATTAAATATGCCACAGAATACAATCTCTTATATTATGCTTATGCTCCTTGGCAACCTGGTATGTGTTACTGAGTATTCCCTATGCTTTGTTAGCACCAGGTAAAATGAATCACAGTGATAGCATCCAGACTCATTGATTGTCTGCACACCAAATGCAAATAAAAGTGTTGATTTTCCAGTGTATGTGGAGTTAAGTGATCTAACAATGTGTTGCATGAGGATATGAGCAGTCCTTGGGTAACTAAAACGACATGCACATTATTAAATCAAAGCAATCAAATTCCCTGTTCTGTTAAGTAATAACCAGACATTCCACTAAGAAACATTGCACTTCGGCCACAATATTCCAGAGCGGATTAGTGCATCATCCCCTTTGTCCTTGTACCTGAAGTGGATAGAGGAGCAACAGTCTCCAGGCAACTCAGAGGGAGGAAGGCAGTGACAGCAGCCTCTAGTCACAAGATACAGAGCTGATAAATGGCTGATCAGTCACAGAGACAGGGGCAAAGTCTCTGGGTCAACAGTAGCTGAGTGGAATGCAAAGAGCTACTGCTCACTCTCTGTAAACCACATACTGACCACAGTAGCAGTCTGTTCTGCAGACATACTGGCACTACACTAAACTGTCCTACATTACGCTTTACTTGCTACACTATACTCTAGTATACTATGCATAATATGAGCTAAACGTTACTCTTCTATACAATGTGCACTACTATGTATAAACTAGGCTTAACTACACTCCATTATTTTATAATATTGTGTATTAGTACAAATTATATTATGCACATTACTATATGATACTAGTACTGTATTATATTATTTTGCATGATATATACAATGTGTGTAATGTGTACAAAAACAATAGGGAGGGAGTGCAGTTGTACTGAATATCAGCACATTAGTCACAGCCGTGCTGATATTCGGTATAAGGTCACAACCTCCTGTGTGATATTGCTTTTATACAACAGTTCTACAAGCGCCATTTATGAAACAGTTATATGTTACAGTAGATTATGATTTGTTTGTTTATTTAATCATTTATTTGGCTCCGCCAACACAGATAGTTTGGCAACAGTAGCTTGCTAGCTAACTACATGTTACCGCAGGCCAACTGCTTTATATTTTGTATGCAACAGGTAAAATCAGAGTCAGTCACTGTGGTGGAAATATCAGTATTTTTCTGGATCTGATAGAATTAAACATGTTTAATATTATCAGAAGGTAGGTACACTCTCTTCAGTACCAAACATGAAGCAGGAAGCACGGTCGTCACTTTAGTAAACAGGGAACAATCTCCTAAAATACAGCCACAAACACATGACAGACAGGTGAATTAACAGAATTTTGAGTCAGCATTTAACTCTGGGTATATCTGATCCAGTGAGAAGTCTTAATTCTTGAAATAGTTTGCCTCATTAATATAGTCGTCTCCCACCAAAATAACACCAGTAGCAAGTTCTTGAGTTGTGCACTTATCAGAACTCATGGAAATGACTTAGTTGGAAGTAACTGTTGTACAAATGGTATTATACACTACAAATACTGTAGTATGCCACGTTACGGTATACTACACGGTATAGTATTCTACATGGCATACTATGGTATACTTGTTATGATCAAGAATTACGATTAATGTTCCATTAATTGAGTTTAAAGATGTGAAAATTTAATTTCACTGAAAAAATATGACTGCTGCTGTTGTTTTATGCCTATGGATTACTAAAAAATGGTTCATTGCCTGTGACAATTGGACAAACCCAGAATATTTTTGGCAGAGAGATGACAAACTCATACATGTCACCCATGTAGCCATGTGGAAAACAGACGCTCCTTTTCATTCATCTACCCTATGAATATATTGTACAACTCTATGGAAAATAAGTTTTGTTTAGATGTCATCTGCCATGCTATGATTGGTTTAAATATTACTTGTGAATGCATCTTGAAGCTGAACTTGTATTAGTCAGAACTGCACTCATGGAAGCAAATGGCTCCCTGGCAGACTATTTGAGAGCCTGCTCTAGCAATGCAGACTTTCATATACATGATTGCTTTTTCAATTTCTGTCAGTTGACTTACAAAATATATATTCTGAATGCAACTGGCAAAATGCACAGATACACACATGCACACACAAACAATAAGAGCGATGGCAGGGCGCCACTCAGCCTTGCATCCCGTTGTGTCACTGCACGCCTCTAAATTATTCAGTGTCACTCAAATATTGATATGGAAATCACAGCTGACTGAACTGACAGAGACCAGAGAGAAAGGCAGCAAAGATCCACTGTCCTCGTTCTACTGTCCTTTTCTTTTAGCCTCTGCTCCATTTGACTGATAGCTTTTGATGCCAGCAGCTGCTCATCCTTATTTTATGTCCATTTCACACAGGATACAGTGAACGCTAAAAATGATTGCTGGGCATTGAAGCCCTTTTCACAGAGGAATAACAACATCTCCTGTGATTTGAGCTTTTGATTATGAAGCATGGCTCTGGCAGCCACCCTTACAGTCAGCAGAGCCATATTCTCCTGCAATGTGTCTCGAACCATATTGATCTGTCACTGTGTGACACTGATTACAGAATCAGCTCTTCCTTTTCGCACCTCATGACTAAATGAATACAGACACACTGCAATCATCTCTTGGTCAGAACCTATTCTCTCGAAGATACACCAGCATAATCAATAGTACAATGTGTAGGACCAGCCTGTTTTACATTGCCAACAGCAACTCGAGGGGTAGGAGTGCATTCTCATTCCTGTCTGTGCACACCATGCTTGGCTGATTAGGAGTACAAAGGTTAGAACCAGGGAGTGATCCCTTTGTACAGGCTGAAAGAAAAAAGAAAAAAAAAACTCACTTCCTAGCACCCGTCTGTAGTATTTCCCCTACTATTATGCCTTTCCTATCACAGGAACTTTTCCAGGAACCTGTGAACTGTTTAAAGAAAGAACTCGAGAACACAGGAACCAAGGTCTAGACGGTCATGAATGAAGCTCATAACTTGTATCACCCCTGCACAACTGGCTAATTGCTGAATGAAGTGGTCGTACTTGGTGGATTGTGAGTTTCTGAAAATTGTGAGGGACAGCTTTTCAGCCTGGTCAAACAATTGTCACTAATAAGTAAGCCACTTTTTAGAAATGTTTGTCTCCCTTTCTATCTTTGCAGGTTCGGGTTAGGGTCCTTTCCAATGTATAGCCCATTTCTACCACAGGAACTCTTTCTAGAAACCCAAGAACCATTTTACCAACCCTACCAACCTTGCAAGCTCTGCATTTTTATATTTATTTTTATGTATTTTGTACAGCTTTACTCCCTCAGTAAACAAGCACCGATGCTGATTGTTTCACTGTGGCTGTGTACTACAGCAGCAATTAATAGGCTTAAACACCTCTGTGTGTTTCCTTTACATCTCTTAATAACATGTGTTGTGCAACAGCACAGACAATAAAACAACACCTCATCTGTGATGTTGTTTCCTCAGGTGTGAAAACTGACTCTAATACAAAACTGTTGAACGATTTTATATAATTGTTGTGGCTTCTCAATACCTGAAGCTGTTTGATCAAAAATCAGCTGAGTTAGGTACTTAATTTTACCAGTGGAGTTTAAGTGGAGCTGAAAATGCCTAATATTGTGATAATGGGTCTACAGCTGGATGTAAACAGGAAGAAGTTAAGGAAGATATATAGCGTAGTGACTCCCACATGTATCGATAACACAAATGTTAAGCCTAATTTAGGAGTGGAACAGAGTGTTTAAAAAGTCTCTAACAACAAGCTACAGCTATTGATAGTGTGAGAAATGCAAACAGGAACAGCCTCCCTCATGTGAGGTTTAGATTAGCAACTCAGTCAATCACTCATGAATCTCATTGTTGTATTGGTTTTAGGGTATTGTCTATCGGGCCCTTTTTTTTAAACTCATTTACTTGTATGAGACGGAGGTGGGAACAGGAGCAAGCTAGTGATGAATTAGTGTGTACTGGATGGCTGGGACAGCACCATTTAGAAAATATAGTACAAAATAAACCAATTTCAGCAGTTGATTTCATACTTTATACATTTAATTTGAGGAACATTAAAATTAAAAAGTAAATTAAAAACTAATTATTTTGCTTGTTTCAAATGTTAGTAATTAACATTTGAAATTAGTAAGATTGTTGACTCTGCATTGAGCTTTTTGTGACTGGTATTGAAAAAGGGGAATACCTTGAAATGTATTGTTCTCTCTGTGTGTCCAAAAAAGCTGCTAACTTCAGCTAATGATCTATCACGCAGAATAAAATAAAAAGATGTCCTAAATCTAGCAAAAAGGGATATATTCACATTTTTTGTTTGTTTTTTTGCATTTAATGAGAGATGGAAACACCTTTTTAGACTAAGTTTTGACGAATGACAGTATAAAGAATGAACAGAGCTTGAGTGACGTCATCCATAGGTTTCCGAATCCGAAAATACGGGCCGCTGGCTGTCGCCACGTTGGGTGTACTGCTTCTTCCGCCTCCCGGCTGATCTAAAAATCTGCAAAGACGTAGATCATCGGCGGACCTGAGGCGAGCTGAATGACGCCTGTGTGCTCGAATAAACCATCTGGGCATATTAATACGGCCGTTCGAGGAATTGCAGTTTTTAGCACTTCAGCACAGGCTTCACTTCCCAGCGACAGAGGTTGTCGCTTGGTTTTGTCTTATTACACATTTAAGTCATATGACTGATCAGCCGTTTCCGCTCCAACAGTGTCCTCATTGGAGAATTTTTGCCAACCATTACTTATCTCATGAACCAGGAAACATGACTATTGAGACGCCGTGTTAATGAGAGGTCAGAGGTCGTATGTAGGAAGGCGTTCAACATTTCAAGTGTGACAGAGCATTCCCTGTTGTTCCTCGAAAGGTGGGGTGGACATTCTGCTCTCCGACTGGGAAACTGCCATTCACTTACCCATTAATTGGCTTTCTTCCTAATTCGATCATCTCTGCAGGTACAGGACACACTTCCCAGGCCTTAATTACAAACAGACAGTAGGTTTTCTGATGCCATGCAGGTTACGTGTATACCCAAACTGTCACATCTGTGATTATACTGAGAGTCTCTCACCTTACATCACTGCCAAGTGTATTTGCAGTCAGTACATGCAGGTACTGTGATGGCACACTGTGTGGCTTTTAGTTACATAAAGCTCTTTCAAATATCCAGGTTCCTTTGTACTGCTCTCAGCTATATACTATGCAAACAAACAGGCACACAGAGGACTGTGCGATCCAGACAGGCTTCGATTGGATAACAGCTTACATAATCAGGCTGCCTGGGAAGAGCACAGCAGAGGGCATAAGGCAAAGACAGCCTGTGTCATCCCAATGAGCTGGTTAGGGAACTAGTATTTCAGGAAGATTCAGCAGGCTGTCTGGCTCCTGACAGGGTGACGGCTCATGTTACATCTTGTGTCCCCTGCACTGTTGTTGCATGCTATTATCTCTCTAAGGACCTGCATTCAGCACATTGTCAGAAGTTCACAATGATCTATCTGATCAGACCCTACCCAACAGACACGTTGATTAGATGCTGATATGGCAGCTTGCACTAGTGTTGGCAACCTGGGTAAAGACAATGTCAACATGAGAGCTGAAAGTTGAACATGTTGAAGCAGCTACTGGCTTCATGTTCTGAAATCGTGGCTCAAATTTGGCTTTGGGGTTTAAAAGCTGTTTTTGCAGACGCTTGAGAAAAAACAAACAAAAAAAGCAAAGAAATGTATTCTACAAATACAAAGATATGTGTATGTGAACATGTATGTATTGGATTTTTCATGACTTTCAGAATGCTTTTATTTTTATTATTTGTACAGTCATTCATATATATATTTGTCATCATTATTATTATAGCATTTTCTGTCTATACAATAAATCTGAACCAAATTCAAATCCTAACTTCTGTTACATACATGTAGTTCATGATAAAAGCCAACTAGACAAGACAGAATCACTTGTAACGTGGACGTAACGGATGGTTGGGACTCATTGGAGAACCGATGAGTGTGTGTCAAATAGATTTTGGAGTGGGAGGTGAAAAATCACAGACGAGGAATTTATGTTTAAAAAGTGTTATGTAATAAAATACAGCGCTGTCAGACTGACTGCTGGTGGTAAAAGATGACAAAGAGATGACAGAGTAACAATAGTTTCACAAGTTTTATTAAATTTCTTTCCAGAAAATTCTTTGTGTCAGTACAGAGATCTCTCCGAGCTTCTGAAACTGGAGCTGACAGCAACTTTCAACAATCACAAGACGCATTGTTTGCATGTTTGTGCTTGATTCCTTGTTAGCGAACATGACATGCATCAGAAGGATTTTATTGTATCGGTTGAGTACTTCTTTCTGCACATAAAAATCCACACCTAGGTGGTCCTGGGTTGTTTTCAGCACTAGTGTGCAACCTTTCATTACACACCATGAATAAATAAAGGCTCTTTAATGTGTGCAAACCAACATACAGTATGTCGGCTAGCAAGCTTGTCAGGGTTTTTGCATGAAGACTGAGACCATATGTTACCACAAGACTTTAGTTAATAAAACTGCAGATATTTCCATCAGACTCAGCTCTATATTGTGTTAAACAAAACCTAAATCATGTATACATATATATTTTTACAATGCAACATCATTCCATTTTATTCACATCACGATCCAACCACTCCGCATCCACACAAAAGCCATAATTAAAAGTGTGTCTTTGTTTCTCCTCGTCCTCATCATCTGCTCACGAATTCACTGGCTTCCTCTGCACATTGACTTCTAAATGAAACTGCAAACACTGACTTCAGTCAGTGGCCTCTATGTTTATTTCCATACGCCAGCACGCTGCGTGTAACGTGTTATTGTTCGTTTGTGCAAGTGGGTCAGTTCAGGACTGTGAGCTGGTCACAGTCTGGAACATGAATTGAGCACCGAGGCTTCCAGTGTGAACTTAGCCTTAGTTTTACTATTTATTATGAAAATGGGTGACCAGTGGAGTCCATTGCACAGTGCATTGTTAGAAAAGGCAACCTAAGAAATAGTCTAAGGGATGTATGAAAAACTATATATTCATTTTCTAACCAAAACTTAACTGTAGTGTTGTCACATAAAACAATTATTTTCCAGCAACGGTTTATAAGAGCTGTTGTGGAGAACTGTTTGGTTTGGTCCCTAAGACACACTTTGGTCTACTGCTTATTAATATTATCAGGCAAATCCAAATGTTTTTTTTGATGCCATAATTAAAAAACGTCCTTTACCAAGTCTGTTGGATAATGTCACCTTAAACATAAAAATTAAGGAATACTCTGAGGACGCATATTTTCTCCTCAGCGTTTTACCTGACAATTATTTTGTCTTAAACGTTTCCCCTTCTTCTATTTATCCTTTCCTTAATGGAAATATAATGGCTCTTTGCTTTTACGTGAAGCACTGGAGAAGGGAAGCAGCCAATTTACTGGACTGTATTGAAAACTTTTCATCGGTTGGAGGAAACTGCCAAAATAATACAAAAAGTAGGCCAGAACTATAACAAGCTGCCCAAATACATGTTTTCCCACCCAATCTGGCAACACTGCTTTACTCTAAAAGTATGTGCAGACTTTTCTATTTCATTCTTTTAAAGTAAGACAGATGAAAGGGGAATTAAACCGTATATATTTTAATGATACTAAATTCAGAAAGGAAGTGAGAAAAGAAAGGAGTAGAAGCACATGAAAGCAGCGGAAGTTCCTGTGCCCCTGAGCACAGGATGGATTTTAGGTATCATACAGGAGGTGATGCTTGATAAGGTCAGTGGTTGGAGGTTTCCCTTTTTGTCTGTTGGGATTTTTTTTCTTTTCTTGTTATCGGCCAGTTGTGCCACTTTGAGTCTACATGATCTTTTAGTGCTATGAAAATTTTTGTGGAAATACTTTTTTAAAAAGCTTTAGAAATACAAGGTCATCATAGGGACAAGGAGAAGTGGAAGCTCCACTTCAACCTCATCATTCGCTCAATAAAAGCTTTGCCTGTGTCACAAGAGAAAAGCCCTGCTGAGATTTCTGTGAAGGCCCAAACCCATGCTAATGACTGAAACAATCATCTGCAGTCAGATGGTGTTGTCTTTGTCCCCTCTCTGACACTTCTCCCTCTGTCCTCCTCCACTCAGCCCCACCCATCATCTCAATCCCTCTTTGTGCTCCTTTAACCACTCGGAGTTTGTGCTGTGTGTATTGAAGAGACCTTCTGTCTGTTTGATAAAGGAGGGGGCAAACAGAGGCGCATCCATACAGTGTGACAAATTACAAGGAAATGCAGAAATATGAGGAAAAACTAACTCAAACCAGCTGCACTGTCTTTTTAGCAATGTCTAGGTGATGTAAGTATGTGAGCGCCACAGCACGAGGCCATATGTCGGGAGGCATCTGCAGCTGACGAAAATAATCCTGTCAACTTCAGTAACTTCTGAGCATCGGTTATGTGCTTGACACCCATGACGAGTGTTACCCTGTCAGCTGAAAAATATATTCATATATCACCAATTTGATTTGCCTAATACTCATAGGAGGAAACTTTTGCTGCCTGGATTACAATAGTTTCAGTGTGTGACAACTATATACTGTACAGAGAGCAGTAGAAGAGATCAGGGTGGATGGTGGGAGTACAAAGCATAGGACTTTGACATCAAAGATCCCAGGAAGGGTTAGGATCCTAAAGCAGTTGGTTAGTAATGGTGTGCTTCAAGTGTTGCCAATATTTAACCAAGATGACGATTGTCCCCTGATGTTAATATGTCCTATGAGTGACCAAAGCAGGACCGCACTCGTGACAAAGGGTCAACAGGGTCAAAAACATCATGAACAAAAATATAATAGCTTTGTTTTAAACACAAGCAAGTGGGAAATTCAGCTCGCAATACCAAAATGTCCACACACATAAAGGAAACTCCACAGATAGCATTTACAAAAATGGACAATAAATAAATATAGAAAGAAAATTCTGGAAGTACTGACCAGAGGCAATATACGGGAAGTTCCACAGAATGGCCAAGAGCTTGGCTTGACTACAAATTAAGTTCTCTTTTCTCCATATTTGCCTAACATGATAATCTTGCATTAGTTGCCAGGAGCTGATATTTTAGGAAAATCCAGGCAACTGTCATTGATAGTTAATTTTCAGTAGTAGCATTTTGCATTGGCAGTCAACACTTTGTAAATCTATGGAGAATAGGCTTAGGAGTTAAGAAGCTCCATCATGAATCATGAATAACATATTTTGGTCAGGATATTCTACAAAACCTGTTTGATAATGCTAATTAGCTAATTAGGTGTATTTTTTAGGAGAAAGGGTTTTGCTCAACCAACAAGTGTTTAAAGTCCATGTAAAGTAAGAATAAATATGTGTTCTGAGTTTGTCAGACCAAAGAAGAAAGTGTTATTAACCACCCGGCCAAATTTAAATGATTAAAAATATTGACAAGTTTATGAAATTAGGTGTCAAAATCGGGTAAAAATGAGCAGTATTCTCAGCTCCAGGACTGTGGGGGCTGAAGCCGCTTTGAAGCGACTGAAGTGTGTCAGATGAGTTCAGAAAATGACATGACTAACTTTGAAACACTATGAGCGAGATGAATTAATCTCTATCTCTCTGCTAGGGGTGCAGGGGTATGCTCAGGGTGGCCTCAGCGTGTCATCGAGCCACCCTTTAGGACCGCCCAAAAAATCCTGGACTGAAAACTGGTGGTTTTAACCTCTAACTCTACATTTCAGTAATATATCTTTCACATGTTTTCAGCAACTATTTTCCAACATATTTAACGTATTTTGAAATAAATCTCTGAATTGCCTTTACATGGACTTTAATGACAGCTCTTTTGCTACCTGGTACTTTTCTCGATTTCATTTTTCCACTGCAGCTGGTCCCCGCTCAATGTAGGCGGGATTCTTTAGCTGATCGTCATAGCAACGCCAGGAAAAACTGTTGTGACATCATCTTCAACTCTGCACACACACACACACACACACACACAGGAACAAGGGAGGATATCCTTTTGTTTCATCTCCAACCAAACAGAAGAATGTCTGCACTGCGTCCAAACTGATCAAGGCAAGCTGCCAAATCTAAATATCTGGGTCGAGGGAATAAAAAAAACGGTTGCGATGTGTCGTGACAATTCTGTTTGATCAGCGGTCTACAGTGTTTTGACTCCACCATTCAGTATCAACTCAGCTCACTTGGAACCTCGACATGGGCGATACCAAAAAAGAGCTGAGTTGAGCCGAACTGTGCCACGCAGTAGAAACACAGCTTTAAGCCACGCTAGAGGCTCTGTATGCTTTCAGCTTAAGTCTAACGCTAACATGCTCACGATAAAATGTTTTGTGATGAGTTGGTTTACTATCCACACCGTCTTAGTTCAATGTGTTTGCATGCTAATATTCGCTAATCAGCACCAACCACAAAGTTAAGCAAAGGCTGATGGGAATGTAAATTTTCCAAATTTGGTGATAAACAAAAGTATTGGACAGATACTAACAAAAAATTACATTGATTGAATGTTTGATCTGATGGTTTTGCTAGATGAACCCTCTCGCTTGAATATCACCAAATTTCACGTGAATCCATCCAGTGTTTTTTCCAATGTTTTTTCCAATTCAGTGCAGAAATACATTAGTCAAACAGGAGTTGATTGCTTGATATTTCCATACTTAAAAGAGAAAAATCAATATCCATTACAAAAGCATGTATTCCTATATTTACCTCTAAAAGGATGGGATAAGCAGTTCTGTCAATGGTTTCTATGTGGTAGATAGAAAGCATACTAAAATGGAGCAGTCCTTTCAGTTAATCTAGGCAGGCTTCTTCACTATAATGTCATTCAAGGACTATACAGTTAGCTTTGCATTAAATGATGTATTGGTGGAGGTAGTGCTTGTATACCCGGCAACATTATTCAATAGATGAGGCCTTTCATTTGATCAACAAGTCTACTGTACTGCAGTGGAAAAGCTGCATATTGTCACCCAAAGCTCAAACAAGGATGTTGAAGCTAGCTCTGCCTGGGGCTTAGAAGACTGCAGGCAGATAATCACAGTACTATACCGAGTGTCTGTGCTCATACTAGCTGTCAGAGTGGTCCAGGAGGTTCAGGTACCAGTGTTTTTTTTTTTTTTTTTTGTGAATGGAGATTCCTGTGACTACCACTTCCACATGAATCCACAATCTTTAGACATCTATATCCCCGTACTCTCACTTGTCCCGCTCTCTGTTCCTGTTATCAAATATTCTGGGTCACTTCAGACACAAGCTGCTCGTTATTTTCCACAGCAGAGCGGGAGCCAGTGGCCAGTCATGTCCTGTTATCCGTGACACAGGCCCATCACGGCGGCCTGACACCGCTTTAGACATGGCCGATCCGGCTGGTCATGGGAAGACAGCTCGGCTCTTGTCTACACAACAGCGGGCTTTGTACAAAATACATGGATCAGCTATGAGGAACCTATCGCTGTGAATCGGCTCCTGTGTCCACTACATAAGGGATTGATTCAGCGTGGGTATTCTTTCAACAAAGCCTTTGACAGTGTGGAAGACCCCTGGCTGTGTTGCGGTGGCGGAACACAGCCGTACAGATTGAGAGGGGAATACCGCTCGGTTTGTACAGCACAGAGCAGCGGGTCTAAATATATCTGTTTGATTCTGGGCTACAAAGCAGAAGGACTTGTGCTTCCTCCTATCTAGC
Organism: Sciaenops ocellatus; assembly: GCA_033000465.1. Taxonomy (NCBI): domain Eukaryota; kingdom Metazoa; phylum Chordata; class Actinopteri; family Sciaenidae; genus Sciaenops; species Sciaenops ocellatus. The sequence continues at coordinate 16,908,876 of CP136873.1, forward strand.
TCTGCCTTGAGTGTGATAGTGTGATAGGCCGCCTGTCTTCATCATGACTGACTACTGAATGTACCCTACTGCATATACAGCGGTTGGAAAAAAAATAATAGATATACCACATTAAAAAGAGCTTAAACTTTGAAGTGCACAAATAAATTACAACTACAAAGGCACAGCTGCACGGGCCAGGCATGTGAAGATGATTAACTGTATGTGTCAGCTTGAAGAGATCTGTCAGTAATTGCTTTTATATGGTTTCAAAGTAATGCGCTGTGTCAGTATGCAGATTTTGTATGTGAAGGGTATAAGTATGTGTACAACACTGATTGAAATTTTTAAGCATGGAGCAGATGGTCCCCAAACAATTTAAACTGCCCCATACTTCTTTGTGCTTCTTTATGTTGTACCCATAGCAACAACATGATGGACGTTACAGCTGAAACAACAGCAGCCCACGTTAGCAAGTACAGATACTAATGATGTTTTGAATAATTTCATGATAAAATGATTCCACTTGTGAGTGTTTACATCAATGCAACTCAAAAAAATACAAGTTGCCAGCTGCCAATCTATGTCTCTTAGTTTTTCATACCGTAATGGACAGCTTGTATTTGTTTTTCAGTCCGACGGCAAGTCAGTGTAAAGGCAATTTCAAGTTTTCTCACAAAATATGTTAAATATGTTGGAAAATAGTTGCTGAAAACATGTGAAAAGACTTTGAATGAGATATTACTGAAATGTGAAGTTAGAGGTTAAAACAGTTTTTCACCAGTTTTCAGTCCAGGATTTTGTGGGCGGTCCTTAAAGGGTGGCTCGATGACACACTGAGGCCACCCTGAGCAGAGAGATAGATAATCATTTTTTGGCCACTTGGGGGCAGCAGACTAAGCTAGTAAGCTAGCTGTTATAGCCAATGTGTTACTGAACAACTTGGCCTCCAAAATGGCCTCTAATTCCCCTATCACCTGTCTCATCTGTTCTTCCACAATCAGCTGCAGCAGTATAAAAAGTGGTAAAATGCACCACAGCAAGCTCAGTGTATTCCTTTGTAACTGTGCGCTCCTGTAAGCTTTAGCGTGTGCTCTAGGAAAACCCTGTCTGCCATCCTCTTGCACACAATGCCAACATCAAATGCAGAGTGATGCAAATGAAAGCTCACTTGCAAATAACAGTGTGGACCGTCTGTCTTGAAGATCTGATTTGAGAAACAAATCTGATTTGCCAGCAATCTGGACAAAGCCTAGAAAGCTCCATTAAGTTGAGGAGAAGCGCAGTTTTGGGCTCATCACTACCTTTTTGATATTACATGTATAGTTGTTTCTTTTTTAATCTAAAGATGTTGATTAGTGCAGCTTTAAAACTACTGTGTCCTAGCTAAGAAATGAATTGTAACCAGATCATTCAACTAATGAGTAAAATTTGAACACAGATGTTGTTACCAATGTAACATTAACATCTGACAGTTGTTTTTAATCCACAAGTGAATGCAGCAAATATAGCTAGCTAACCCGCTAGCTTCAGAAAAATAACTACAAAGCAAAGTTGTATTGTGTAGAGCAATATTCAATAACCAAAATGTGTGCACTGTACTGAGAATTCCCACAGCTAACACTACTAATAGCGCATTTCCACTAGCACGGTATGGCACGGCACGGCATGGTACAGTTCGGGTCTGTTTCCATTACAACTGAGTACCATATAGTACCTCCTCGACGTGGGCGGGGTCGTCATAACACGGCTGCGCGAAATTGCCGTGACGTCATTTACACCGCGCCAAGCCACGCACAAAACCAGAAGACCAGAACAACAACAACACCAGCAACACAACAACCGACCATGGCGTGGATTTTTTCTGCGAAGCCATTTTCTCGTGTTCGAGTGTAGTTGAAGAGCAGCGGGGTTTTAAAAAGTGGTGTGGCCGAGTCTTGTGTTTATTTACAGTCTGGTCGGTCGTCGCGTGCTTATGACGCTTCCACTGACGACACTCGTCGGCCAATCAGTGGAGGGCAATCGGCTGACGTCACGTTTTAGTATCGCTTCGGCTCGCTTGGAACCATGGCCGAGGCGATACCAAAGTAGTTCCTGATACCAGGTACTACGTGCTAGTGGAAACACGCAAATACCGTGCCGTGCCGTGTCGTACCGTGCCAGTGGAAACGCGGCAAAGCTGTTCCCTGTCCATGTCATCACTCCACTAAGACCATCGACAAAGAGGGACGACATTTTCTAAACTGCCCCCCCTGTGGCTGGCTGCAGTATAGGTCATAAAACCCGCCCCCTCCACGTTAGCAGATGGGACACTAAAAAGTCAAAGTACACATCAAATAAATTATTCCCAGAGATGGTTTCAGTCATTTTGGGTAGTACTTATCATACTGTTGGATGTTCAAGTGTTCAGTTTTCTTATTTGTTTGGTTTTAATTAATTGATGCTATAAAAAGCACCAACCAGCCGTATCCAGGATATTTTGGCTTCATTTCTCTACAGTGGGAGGAAGTGGATCGTCCATCTTTATATATTTCAATGAAGTGGAAGAAGTTTGAATATCACCTTTGAAAACGTCCAATAAGCATTCTGTGCTTTGAAACTTTAAAAAAATGTAGCGTGAGAGAAGTTGTGTTACATAAAAGTGACTGTTTTGAGTCATAAAGCACATTATAAATAGGCAACCTCACTAGTTTATGGTAATTATACAGTATAAATGCCTCAGAATTAACATGGTAATGATATTCCAATGTTGAAATGCTACACGTACTGCAGCACCTGTAACGTGGCGAGATGAACAGCATGGAGAGTGACAACATATGCCAAACACAATCTGCGTGCACACTTATCAGCACAGTTGATTAGCTGCTGGATATTCACAGAGTGACAGATGTTTACATATAGCTAGCTGCTTCATATTTTCGTCCACCCCCTGAATGTTCACAGTGACAGATCTGGCAGAAATGGTAATATGGCTCCTCTCATGCATCTGTGGTAATGAGATGAGCTGGGATTTGCTACAGTCTGCGGCTTCTGCTGCTGCCATGATCGTTTGTGTCACCAGCTAAGCCTCCCATTGATTAAGGCCGTGAACAAGCCCAGCCAAGCTGCTTCACTCGCTCCGGCTGGCATATGTCAATCCTTGTGTGACTATGCATGAGACTGTGTTTTTTGTTGCCGTTGGGGCTCAATACAGAGGCTTTGGTAATTTTGTTGCAGACATGAAGGGAACAGTCCTAATCAAAGCTTGTTTTTTTTTTTTTAAATAAAGACACTGTCAGATGAATAAATAGCTCTTTTGCTGCATTTGAAGGCTGATTGATGGAACGCAGTAATGATTCAGCTTCTCGCTAGCTCATGGAAGCTTTTAAATTTGCTTTTTCTAAATGCTTCTTGGTCTTCAAGATCAGGATTGATATTGCGTTACCTTTCCCCCACCTCCCCAAACACATTCAAAGTCTGTCGCCAAACTACATTCAGATCAGTTCTATGAATGTGTTTTTGTTGTCAGGGCCCTCCTTTAAAAAAAAAAAAAAAAAAGACATCTTGATTTCAGTTCAACTACCTGATTAAAGAGAGGATGAATAAAACATGAGGTACAGAGAATGAATGAGTGAAAGAGCTGTCATTCAGTGTTGTCTGTAATCCCTGTGAATCCAACTTTTTTTTTGTTCTCCTGCCCTTCACAACCCGCATTCCTCAGCCAGGCTCAATTTGAAACACAAAAGTCCGACCCCCTCCTCCACTTAACACACTCACACACACACACACACACATAACATACACTTGCTCTGACAAATCTACTCATCACGGCTCTTTTGCAGAGTAGTGTAAGGGTGTTTAATGAATATTGATTTCCTCCTTGTCTTGATGGTTAAGTAATCTGTGGCATTTTTATCTCCATTTTGCAACAGGTCTAAACGGAAGAGCTTTACGTTTGGTTGGTGTGTGGTTGGTTTATCCTCAGGAAAAATCTCAAATGAAGCAAAACTGTAGGCAAGTTTAGGGATGCCAAGAGTTGTTTTAATGGAATTACATTTTTGTTTCTCTTTGCAAACTTAGGAAAACACCAACATGTCTTTCAGAAATTTAAAAATGTTCCTGATACTCTGGAAATCCCCAGCAGTTTTCATTGGAAATAATTTGGAAGTACCAAAGGAATAATCCCATTTTTTTCTAAGAAGACATTACTAATGTATCCCTATCAGTGATCAACCACAGTTATGTGCCAAGTGTATTTTTTAATGAAAAAATCATGCTGTAGCAAAGTTTGCCATAGCAGTTGTTCTGTTTGGTTCTACTGCTGAAATTTCCTGTTTGTCAAAGTTAAACTTTTTATGTATAGTCTCTCTGTCCTTCGCTGTGTTATGAAGGACTGAACAAAGCACAGAAAGTCTAGCAATCAATTCAGCAGAAGACTGTCTGTTACATGACACGAATTTGTTGAACACATAATAGAAATCAACCTTGCCTGCTTTAAATTACATTCATAAATGTCTGTTCTTGACGATTTTGTGCCGACACAAAGGAGGTTATAAAATTGAAAAAGGTTGAAAAAGCCATAACGTCAGCGTTGAACTTCCTATTCTTTAATTACGAACAGAACTGTTCCCTGAACCTTACTCTACTTTATAAAATAACTTTATAAGACTTTTCTTAAGTTGTAGAAAAATGAATTTACAAAGACTTCTGAACCTGTGAATCTGTTTCATCTGTTTCCAGTTTGTTTGGAATATACAGTACATTAATTCGCCCCTTCGCCTATCTCTATCAAACTTTTTCAACATAAAACTCTGAAGACTTCTTAGTACGCCTGCTGCCCACACAGTTTGACATAGAGCTGCACTAAAAATAGTTTTATATTTTATAACAATGGGTCAAATGACAGTGTATTATGAAAGGGATCGCTCAGTGACAAATGAGCTGACCTGAGTCTGTAGTTGGTGGTCGTAGGTAGCGTTTTAGCCATCTTGTTTTGGTTTTATAGTAGAGCGGGTCGTCCACCAATCAGATGATCGGTGGTTCGATCCCCGGCTCAAAGTGTCCTTGGGCAAGATACTGAACCCCAAATTGCTCCCTGTAAGTCGCTTTGGATAGAAGCGCCAGCTAAATGTACATGTTTATAGGTTGGGTTCACTCTTACCACCCTCAACCTTGGGCGCTTTCACACCAGGATAGTCCGAAGGACTCGGTTCGATTGGGCGGGGAATGCCTTCATTTGGTTTGGTTCACTTCCACACTGCGCTTTTGAAAGCTTCCAGAACCACCTAGACAACGCCATGCACTTAAAACAGCTGCTGGTTTGAAGGCGGTATTGCCCCAAATGACCACTGACCAGGAAGAAAAAAAAGCACGAGGAAGAAGAAAACCCGGCTCATCCATTGGCCAGGACCGAAAACGTAAATCCATCCCCTTCAGCCGGCTTGTTCACAACAAAAACGAACAATGGAGCAACACCAAATGTGTGCATTTATGTGTGGTGAAAGCGCCCTAAGTCTCCACAGCAGGCACAAAAAAAGCATGCTATTAGCCCAGCCTCAAACAGCAGGCAGTTAGCACCTAGCTGATGAACATGGGCGTCATTTAGCAAGCTAGGATAGATATTATTCTCAGAGACAAAAATAGAGCTAAAAGGAGAGTGAATATTATAGAATGGTGAGAAACATGACAACAAACAAACACTAATGTTGCTCCATGTGTAAATAATCATTGATAAATATCTACGTAAATGTTATGATACCTTTGCTAATACGTCTGCCATAAAAGAAAAATCTATTACTGCAGCTTTAGTTTAGAGTGTATATTCAAATATTTCAAGACGTATATATATTTGCTGATTCTGGTATGATGGAAAAATGATGGAAAATATCTTATTACAAACTATAAATGTATAACGTAACACTGCTGACAGTGTATGTGTCCATGCATTATAGGTTCTGAGGAAAATGGCTGTCAAACTAAGTCAGAAGACTACGTGGAAATGTAGACAGTGTTCATTGTTTTACTACTAATAGCCAGAAATTCCAGAATAGCACTCATGTTGCGTTTTCTCATCACTTCCTGACACAGCCAGCCTATCCACGTGTAAACTAATTATACGTGTTATCCAAACATTGTAACTGCATGTTAGTGTGTGTTCCATGACTTAAGTGCTCATATTGCTCTCGGTGGTACATTAAGTGTCTGTCATTGCAGCAGCAGCATATTGCTTCTGTCTGTCTAATTCACTGAATTAGTTCTAATCTATTAACCTGTGAAATTCAGCACACACATCAGTGTTTGACTGGTGACCATGCGTGAGCTAATGTCGAGCTGACTGTTGGATATTATTTTTCACACTTCTTGGCTGTGATAATGTCACAGTGATCGGCTTGTTGGACCAGAAACACGTAGGAAACAAAAATATCCAACACACTGACACACATTGTAGACCATTTTCTCACATGTATGTAGTAAAGATAGAAGGAGGATAGCTTTGGATAAATAACATTGATGAGACGCGTGTCGGCGTCAGATGGCCATTGACCTGCACTATGCTAATTCAATCGAAAATGGTAAAGTAGATTTGATTAGGCCGATGCGCTGTGTGGAAACATGTAGGACAGCCTTTCTATTGATAGTTTACCGACTGAGGTTGACATGAACAGGAGAGTCAAGGCTCAGGACCATCTGTGCGCCGTTTTATTATATATATCCACTTTCATTTACAATCCACAGAAATCCATTTAAAATATGAAACGGTTCACAAATGACTGTGTAAACATAGATTTTCATTTCAGGTGCTGAATGTGTCTAATTACAGTTTTTTTCAGGTTTATTTTGTAAGATAGCTTCCTGGGAAAAAAGGATTTTTGGACATGTACGTGGTTTTCATCATTTTCTACAAAATTTATCCAAAATTCAGTCAGATATACTTTAAAGAATGGATAACTTTTGGATTTTTTTCAGCTTTAATAGGCTACAAGTGCAATTTTGATCAAATCTGGATGGATTTTCCACCTTGTTCATGACTGGCCAAATGGCGCCTGCATCCTTTGTGGAGAGCAGCATGTATTTACAGCTGATGTTTAAATTAGTCAAAAATCGTGCCAAAGTGGTCCTAGTATTATTAAAGCAAGATAAAGAAAATCTTTTGGGATATATTAGAAATACCCTCTAGGCCTCTAAGCAGGTAGACCAGTAGTGAAGTGTGATTGCAGGTCATGAAGATTTTATCTAAATTGCCAACTGTAGCTAAAAAGCCAAAGGCTACAAAAGCTGTTAGCAAACTGTAGCATATTTACAAAGCAGCATTCATATGGAGTTACTGTTTCTACTGAACTGGCAAATTTGTCCAATATTTTACTCTCTTTTAGCTCTGTTTTGGTTTGTTCACCTGCTAGTTTCTAACTTTGTCTTTTGTTTGGTCAGCAGGAAGTGTACAGACTGCTTTTTTAGCAGCTGCCTGCTGCTACTGGAAATGACTCTGATGAGAGTGGCATATTATATTATAATCAAATAAACATTTTTTAGCTGTTGAATAGTCTACACTAGCTAACTAGCTAATAAGTTTCCTCTTACTAGCTTGCAAAATGTCGTTGGCAGTGCACTTTGCCAGAACAAGACATTTTTGTAGATAAAACAAGGACATTAGCTAAAAAGCTAACTTGAGTTGTTGTCTTTCTTTATACAGAATATAATTATGTCCATAAAAGTAGACGTACATAGTCATCTGGTTGGTTAATGCCCAGGCAAGGATAGACACCATGAAGCCAAAAGATACAAGAAATAAATGGAGAGCACAGGACGTCTATAGCAGAGAAAAACAATTTCATTTTTGTTGGACTAAATTTTATATCCTGCATGAGTTTCATACATAATATTGAATGGGGCTTTCAGCAGCCATTTCCTCACAACAACACATCATATTTTAGTTTGCACAGTAGCCAGTTCATACAATTTTTTCTGTCCTTTCCTCATTCTGACGACTGATCTTTATCACCTTCACTCTGCCAAACGTTGCTCTGATAACTCCACAGCAACTGTCACCTCTCTGAATCTCCATCTGTTTTAGTCCCTACAGGCTCAGTACCTGCTGGAACAAATCATTCTGCTTAGATAAAATACTGCCCGACTACACAGTGTTACTGTGTGTCATTGTTTGGCTGGCTGAGTGGTTTGGAGCTGCATAACTGCTGCCCTACATTGCCTAAGTGTTTTGAAATTGGAGGTAGAAGTGGGTCATAACACAAACAGCAAGCAGGGACGCTGCCTGTGGATAATCAAGATAGTTCATTGCTGTGGAAAGCAATTAATCAAACAGTGTGCATCTCCTTTCTTAATGATTTGCTATTTAACCCTTGTAGAAGCATGTTCTACCTGACTAGTGCATGTTGAAAGAAGGTTTTTGTTGTTTTGTAGTGTTGGACTAGCAATTGTGGTTGTGTGTGTCCTAATAGCTAAATGTGAATGAACACTGTGAATAACTATGGCTGCAAAAATATGGACAAATATCACCGAGTCCAATACCTGGAATGAATAAAAACCAATTTGATGTGTGAATGTGAACACCGCTGCACATTCACTTTGCCCTGCAGACTCATGCATTGACTTTATTTACAGGTCTGCAGGAATAATAAAAAAAAAAACAGGAATATTGAAAAATAACTAGTGGTAGAAAAAGGTAAAATAATATAAATCATCACATTTCCCATCATATGTATGCCAGTGAAGGTGGGAAATATTACTTCAGAGTGTATGTGTTCCTGAACATTCACCAACGGATACAACGGCTAATATCCACAGGGTCCAGAGTGTGTGTGTGTGTGTGTGTGTGTGTGTGTGTGTGTGTACGTGTGTGTTTGTGTGGTGGGGGGGGGGCATTTTTCATAATTAACCACTTATTATCTAATTACCATTTATCTGAGCAGATGCCAAGAAGGACATGAAGATATGATCTAAACCGCTAACTGTAGCTGACCAGCCAAAGGTTAGAGGTTAAAGCTATAACCACAAAACTGATCTTTGAGGTTGATATGGCAGATGTGTTTGTAAACAGTAGCCTATTCATAAACCCAGCAGATTACGGAGCAACATGAGCGTTCATATGGACAATATTTAATCCCTTTTAGCTCTGCTTTTGTCTCTAATGCTCTAGTTAGTTGCTAACTTTGCCAACTTTGTCTGCTGTTTGAGTATATACAGTATATATTATAATCAATTTAACAAATAGCCACCGTTTTAGCATCTGTATTGAGTGATGTTGACATTTACATGAACCTTTTTAAGTCGTTCGGTGAACTACACTAGCTAATTAGCTAATTAGCGTGCCTTAACTAGCCTGCAAAATGACAGCATTGTACTTTTCCTGAAGGATGTTTGCTTGGCAGCTTGTTTAACAATAATCCAAGGTGCAAATATTTTTATATTATTTTAATTTTATTTTAACCAAAGATTTGGAGGATTGAAACTGAAGATATTTGTGAGGGGAAACAAACAGCATTGCTTGAAACATTAAAACATAATAATCACACTTGTATCACCCCCTGCAAGTGTCCCATGACCATCACTTGGGCACAATCAACTGATACTATAATAAGATCAGGTGATGGCATGACAAACAGCTTGTGACACCTGACCGTGGTTACGGTTGTTTTGTGGACTGACAGTATACATCTAAAAACACTTTGAAGAGAAGAAACTCAGTCTGCTGATGAAGACTCTGTGACACGGTTAAAAAAAAAAGATGTTGTTTTGAGACCTTCAGTCTCCAAGGTCAAGACTGTCTGCCAAGAATGAACTGTCTTCCTCAAAAGAAATAAATAAAATGGAATAAAATAATAATAATTCAAAGTCATTTGAATAATCTCCTATATGATGACTCCTTGAAAAATGACCTTTGGCTGTACTTACTTTAAATTTAATTCTGTTATAATAAACGGAAAGAATACGCCACCTCGTATAAAGCAAAAAGTTGTTTCATATTTCACAGAACAGTACATTTACATGACCTCCATGCAGCATTCAGCGCACTAACAGCACAAAGTTAGTTGTGTCGCTTCAGCTTGTAGCACGAGGCTTAGAAATGTAAACATTCAAACTAATCTGCCTCGCCGCAATCAATATAAAACCCAGATTGTCGAACTCCTGCAGTGATGTATGTATTTTGGTTGTGTGTGATACCTGCGTGTCTAATGAGAGGTGACTGTTCTGCCTCTGTTGGATGACAACAGTGAGCAGAGTGCATTTAGAAGTCAAGTTGATTTTCTCGGCTTTGATTATGTGCAAACAGACCTTTGCTTCATTACCGTCAGCACCGCATGTGTGAACCTGACATGGTGATATATGTGTATGTGACTCATATGTATTTATATATTGAATGGGCTGCATAAACTTACTTTAAGTGCCCGGTCCACTTAAGTAAGAAAGTGGTATATTATAGCTTATCCACAGGTACTCAGGTAAATTGGTGGCTGCTGGAATGGGGGTACCCAGATAGCTTGGGCGGTTGAGCCGTAGACCACAGTGTCCTTGGTTGTGTCAGACTGTAGGCCCAGGTGGTGATGGGAGCTTAGCGATGGAGTAACCAGTTGTAGATGTAGTTGTAATGGTTGTATATGCTAGCTAGTTTGGGGAAAATGCTAGTGCTAACCAGCTACATAACACATTTAGCGTACCTCAGTTCCTAAAATATAACAGTTTATGCATGATATCTATACAAGGTTATTGTTGGATGGTGCAACCCCCGATCATTTTCCAGCATTTATTCTCCTCCAAAGGACAGAAATACACCTTAATTCTGGCCTCTTTTTTCTGTACCCCTGCTTCCTCAGTTATGCAAAACGGCACTGATGGGACGGACAAGCTACGGAAACCCAGGATGTACAGAAAAGGCGAGGTAGCTTTCTGCAGGAAAAATGAATAAAGTAACAGTAAATAAAAAGATAAAATTGACAAATAAAAATTGGAAATATGAATTACTAAAGGCCATTTTCAACTCTGTTACACAACCTTGTACGTACATATCAACTGGATACTGCACTCCTAAATAGCTCCCAATCCACTCTAGGTAAAGTTCCTCACCAAGTATATATTTCAAAAATGTTTTTCGGGCTTTTAACAGCCATGCTAGTACCTCAGTGAGGCCCATAGAGCATATTCCTTTAAAGAGGAACTTAACACTGAGCTGAAAAGCTGTTTTCTGCCCTCAATAGTTTAAATTTTCAAGCCTGTTTTTACCTCTTACTGCTGGATGTGGTTGATGTTGTGCACAGAAGTAATTTACTTATACGGCTCTTCAAAACTCAACTGTTCATCGTAGAGCTGTTTCAGAGAAGGTTTATATATAGTTGGATGTTCCCTGAAAGGCCAGCACTTTCAAAACGGTTTGCTATTGGTCCACTTGCCTTTCAGGATTGAAAAAATACTTTCATTTTGTCACACACTTTTGCACATTAGTGAGTAAAAACCTGTTTTGCCACTCTTTCTAACTTGTCTTTTCATTTTAATTAATTGAGTCCCTGTGGAATATACATGCATTGATATGTTCTGAGGGCCCTTTCACTTTAATTTGCTCCTCTTTCAGTATCCACATGGGCTTTTTACCTGCACAAGTAGACTGACCTCCTCTCAACAACTATTAGTCAATTCTGTCCCGTCATCACGTGGAAAACAACTTGTTTTAACGCCTTTCCCACTGGCGTCTACAGTTGTCTGCAATAAATCCAGATACCTGTCAGCAGAGATTATCCGTGTACATATGATGGAAGAAATGTAAACAAGTGTGTTAATATCTGAAATGACATGTTTTCCACACATTAGCTTTATTGATGGAAGTCAAACGCACTCGTGCAGAAATAAATGAGCAAGTGCTAAGTGGGCAGATGTGTCTTGTTAACTAAACACTTGTGAAATTTCAGTAATGGTTTTACTGTTTTTAAATGGAGCACGAGTGCTCTTCACTGGCTGGATTGACAAACCGAAATTGCACACGAGGAGCTGATAACTCACCTAATAGAATTTTACGAGTTTGAATGGAGAGTTTCAATATTTAGCATTTCTGACATACAAATGCCAGTTCAAAGATACTGAATGTCAGCTTTGTATTCATTGCATTCAGCGCTCAGTCGAAGCTGCACCGCGCGCGGCATCAAACGTGGAGCCGAGGAGCTCCGTGAAGACGACAATCTGAAAGAGCAAAGTTTGAAAATGAGCCAGCAGAAGGATGACCAGTATGTGCCAGCAAGTCTCGTGTCATCAGCGTCAATAGCCAATCTGCAGACCTTCAAACATCCCAGCCCGGTACAGCTCATGACCTTTCCCCAGGGATCGCCATGGTGACAGTGTGCTGAAGCAGCGGGGCGGACTCTGCACTGGGAATTTAAAGATTGTGTTATTCTCCACATACTGAATATTCACAAGGTATGAAAGACACAACATTATAGATCTGTAATGTGAATATACGCCATGAAAAACAGAACTGTATGCATACAGCTAACAGTGTTTCATATTTGTTGTTTCATGCAGGAGAGACAAAGAATTTTGACCTCTTTCTTCTTTCTTACCTTTCATGGCCTCCAGCTATGCTAAACCTTGTTAGCCATGTTAGTGTACTCTAGTTTATGACCAAAACCAATGACAGTAAAAAGAATGGAACATGGAGTATGTGTGATATCACCCATAGGTTTCCAAATTGCTGTTTTGAAGCTTAAAATATGCTGCACTGCACTGGCTGCCACCATGTTGGCAGTTCTGCCTCTTCTGCCTCCTGGCTAATCCAAAAATTGGCAAAGACGTGGATCACCGGTGGACCTGAGGCGGGCCGAATGAAGCCTGGGTGTGTAAACAAGCTATCTGTAACAGCACCTACCTGTCAATCAAAGCGGCCACGCTGTTAATTATGCATAACTTTAAGCCTTTATATAATCTGAGCAGGTGAGTTATATAAAAAGTCACTTATTTCTGTTGTGAAGTTGGACTTTTTAACATGGGGGCTTATGGAGTCTGACTCGTTCTGTAGCCGGCCTCAAGTGGCCATATGAGGAACTGCAGTTTGTGGTGCTGCATTGCTCACATCAAGTCCTCCTGGACATCCTTGTTTTCACACCATGCTGCAAACACTACAGTATTTCTGCTGTGAAGTTGGATATTTTAATATCGGCGCTTATGGAGACTGACTCCTTCTGTAGCCAACCTCAAGTGGATGTTCGAGGAATTTTTGGCACTTCCGCATTGGCTTCATTTCCCAGCCACGGAAGGTGATACTTTGAAATCGTTCACGCTGTCTTTCTTTTTCAAATAATCATATGTTATTATTATATCTTATTATTATTAGCTCCACCAGAGAGGTAATATTTTCAGTGCTATTTTTGTGTTTATCTAACAGCAGGTTTATGGAAAAAACTAGCCTGATTTTGATGTTGAAGGGTGCAGCGTAGGCCAAGGAAGCATCTATTCAATTTTGGATCCAATTTGAATCACGGGGAGGATGCAATTATGCTTTGCTTTCATTAACATTGCAAGATAGGTCAATTGTAATACAGATTCTAGAAGACTGGATAAATGGCCTTGACAGAGGTCTGCGCTCTTCTATCTTCATTTATGTTCCCTTTTTTGTTCATTTCCGTATTTTGGTACACTGTGTTCCTCCAGCCACAAGGTTTCCTTAAAAAGGGATCAATCAGTGTCACATAGTCTTTACGTGTCTATATAGATATGTTATGACTTACGTTGCCTGGACACACAGATGTGTTCAGAATGACATGCTGTCTTTTTTGAGTGTGTGGGCTGATTCACAGTCCGCGTGACTCAGCTCTGGTGCTTCAGCTGGCTTTGAGAAACACTCAAACGCCACAGATCGCTGTTGTGGAGGCTGAACGTTGGACTCCTCCTCCGCCTGGACTTGTTTATTTGTCATCCCACAATGCACTGGGAAATAGGAGACAGGAGGGGGGTTGGGTGGAGGTGGGGTTGTTTAGAAGAACAACAGCAGGGATCCTTCAGCCAAATGGACATGTGTTTACTTTGGGATGTTTCCTCATCAGTCACTATAATGAGAACAACATCAAAAAAAAAAAATAGACAGTTTCCTTCAGGGGCCTCTGTTCAGCAAACAATCAAACTCTGCCGCTGTAATCTGACAAATTTTCCAAATGTCCTCTTAATGTCTTGGCGCAGAGTGGAGTGGATATTGACTGACAGGATATTATTCTCTATTAAATGATGAATTATTGGATGTAAACCACATCGGCTTAGAGGGAAAAGTGGTCTTGAAGTCGTTGTTAACGGTGACTTTCAATTTTTATTTCAGCACTTTCTTCTTGATCTTTCGTTTTGTTTAGACTCACTTAGCTTAGCCGACGCTCCTGATTTGTATTGAGTTGAAATGACTCAAAATGGTCATTCCTAAAATAACTCGGCTAGACGTAGATCCTGTAAATACCCAGTGATCCCAAACATTACAACAATTTATCCTCGACTGTTACTGAGCAAAAAACAAAGCAACCCATGTAATCGTGGGCAGCTTGTGAAAACCTCCCAGAGCACTGTCAACTTCCTTTTTGACTGTGAGACTGAGCCCCCAAAGGAAATGTGTGTATTAATAACTCCTGTTCCTCATCATTATCACCCCGGTGAAAACAAGAGCAGCAACGGCGTCATGAAAATAAGCCCTTCAGGATGATTCATTCACACGCTAATTGTGGAACAAAGCCAGCAAACAAGGAGAGCTAGGGGTATTTTCTCCATACTGTTGTCGTGTTTGAAGCATGGTGTGAAAACAAGGATGTCCAGGAGGACTGGATGTGAGCAATGTAGCACCACAGACTCCACCCCTTTTGTGGAGACCTTGATTTACCTAACACACAGATACAATATTATCATTTTTTTATATTAACAATCAAACAATTGACTATTTGTAATGTAGCACGGTGGCGGCACGGTGGTACAGTAGTTAGCAATGTCGCCTCACACTAAGAAAGTTCTAACCGTGAAGTGAAGCCTATGTGGAAGCGCCAAAACTGCAGTTCCTCAAACGGCCACTCGAAGCTGGCTACAGAACGAGTCAGTCTCCATAAGTCCCCATGTTAAAATGTCCAACTTCACAGCAGAAATACTGTAGTGTTTGCAGCCAACTCTTTTTTGGATTCGACGTGGGTCGGCAGAGGCAGGACTGCCAAGATGGCGGCAGCCAGAGCCACCACACAACGGCTTTTCAGAAACCTTTGGGTGACATCACAGATACTACGTCCATGTTTTATATTCTCTGTGGTTCTAACCCACCAGCTGTTTGTGTCGAGTTTGGAAGTTCTCCCTGTATCTGCGTACATTCCCTGTGGATGTTTGGCTTCCCTCCACAGTCCAAAGACATGCAGGTTAATTGGTTTTATCATCTTTAAGCTCATTGTTTTGGTTTTACGGCTCTGACTTTACTGTTTTGCTTCAGTCTCACTGATCTCTTCAACCAGATTTCCAGCTGCAGCAGCCAGCTTCTTCTGAAAAAAAAGCTCTGATAAACAAATTCTTTGCTGCCTGACCAACACCAAAAAACATACAGACAAAGCGTCTGATTAACCATGAAGACAACTCATGCACGTGTACTTCAAAAGATAATTGATAGTGGATCCAAACAAACATAAATCACTTTCATAACTTTTTCGTGGCTCCTTATTAATCAATATACTTATGATAGCTTATTTCTTAAAGCCGTCTCTTGAAATTATGTATATTCCAGAGCTCATTATGTATCCGCCTTCTTCTGTGTTGTTACCCCTGAGGGTTGATTGTGCTCCTCAATGAATCTTTAAGATGCTGCCTGTTTTTTTGTTGGAAGCTAGCATAACAATTCATGAAATATGGATTTAACTTAATTATAATTCAGATCTCTGTCTGTTTTTCTCCAGAGCTTTTAAGCATCATCTCAAACGTCTTTTATTGCTTCATATACTGTTCATTATTTCGCTTGTACGATTGAACAAACATGATATAGTGTTGTAATTGGTGAGTTTTAGAGGTGGCAGAGTTGGCAAAACCAAACAGTCATTTTACACACACACACGCAACTTACCACTGAAAGCTGTATATCTTATGTTTATTGTGGGGGAGGGGGGACAGTTCTTATGCCTTTTTATGAGATCATGCAAAGTTATCACGATGTTTAGACATGATTAAGCAGTTTTATTCATGTCAGAAGTCACCAAAGTTGTTTCCGTCTGGAGTGAAGTGATTCAGCCTAGCATTCCTGAAACCAACAAATAAAATAGGGCTAAGCTAACTGTGTTTACTGTCTACAAAAGCATGATAGGAACTGCAGTTCCAAAACTCAGACAATATTTATGAAAAACAACACCAGTGAAAAAGTCCTTCAGCATTTATTTGTTGTACACGATCAATAACATTTTGACATTACTAAGCCTCAGGATGTTCCATCAACATGGCTCTAAAACCCTCAGACTGTCCGCTCATATACAGATATTTGTCGTGTTGATCCCTTATTAAATAATAAATAATCTACTCCATGTAACTTATTGGCAACCTGAGGTGATCTGAGTGCCACACTGGATACTGGACCTACTCCCAAACGGACTCCTAGACTGTGTGCTCAGCCCACTCCTGTTCACGCCCATAACTGTTGTGAAGTTTGCGGACAGCACCACCACCACCACCATCATCATCATTATCGGACGGAGGATTCATATGGTGAGGAAATCAACAAAAGGAGCTGATTGTTGATTTAAGAGAAGAGGAGGCAAAGACACACACCGCTGTTTACATCAACGGATCCGAAGTGAAGAGTTTTAAGTTCCTCTGAATCAACATCACAGAGAACGGACGTCGCACATGTCCGCCCTGGTAAAGGAAGGAAAATGCCAAGTCATTGTTAACTTTTACAGAGAAGTAGAATTACACTGGAAATATTACAAATTGGTAAGGTATGTGCACGGCCCAGGACAGGAGGGCTCTGCTGTGGGTGATTAAAAAAACAGAATATCAGTGATATGTGCATGCAGGGAGCCCTAAGAATACTAATAGACAACACCCACCTCACCCCTGTTTTGTGTGCAGCACAAATCAACCTTGTTAACATTTGTATATTACTCAATTTCACAATTATGTTGTGGTGACAAATGTAATTTCAGCAATGTAACTGTGGTGACTTGTAAATGGGGACAGGGCTACATAAAGGGATTTTATTATGTATATTTCTGTGGAACTCAGTGGTGTTGCTGAATGATAAATAAGTGAACATTAAACTTTAAAATATCAATATATGCCATGCCTAGCTAGGACGACAGCAGGTACAGTGCATGTGCGCAACATGGACCTCATTTTTTTGAGTTTTTCCTACCATGCCAATTTATTACAGTTGATCTATTTCAAATAAAAATAAGCTACACATATAGTTCTAGTCATAAAATTGCAGTTTTACTTACATGAGAAGATAGATGATGAAAAGAAGAAGCCAGTTAGCTTAGCCAAGACTGAAAACGGTTAAAGAGCTAGCCTGGCTGTGCCCAAAGCTAACAAAATTTCACAACCAGTACCTCTAAATATAGTATAAAGTATAAGACAACATGCTGCAGTTTTGCAAGAAATCATGTACAGGGTGCAAGCACTTCCTAGTTTATGGTTGCCCAGCAACCTCACAGCGATGACAAGTTTCCAGAAATTGTGGTAAGCTACACTAAACATCTGCTGGCTTTAGCTTCATATTTAGCCCAATCTTCTGATTTAAGCTTGCACACAAGTGAAGAAGCATAATTGAAATGTTGAACTATTCCTTTAAGGAAAGAAGACTGTGCAATGGATCGCTGGCTCTGGGTGGAGACGGGACTTGGTTCCCTCATAACTCCAGCAGTGCCTCTCTATAGTTGTGTTTAGCAGCAATATGTAAGTACAATTTGCTTAAGATATATATATATATATATATATATATATATATATATATATATATATATATATATTTGGCAAGATCTTATGCACATATATAAAAATACTCTGAGGAGAGGAAGGAATTTTGAAGCAAACCGAGGTATTTGGAGTGCTGCAGCTGTGCTCATAGAAGCACAGCTACAATATGTAATCTTGCAGTGTAAGTTACTGCTTTAACTGCCACACCTTTAGCCATTTATAACACTGTGGCTGTCAAAATCATAAAGTGTGCAGTGAGTTAGAATAAGATATAAAAACGTCATTAATGCCGGTTACCAATCATCACCCAATGATGTGATTGTGAATGTCTTCACAAACCTTTCCTAATGGGTTATCATTGTTTCCATCATGGGTCTTCACAGACCTTGTCAGTAAGAAGCAGATTATAAAAACACACTTCTACATTTTTAATTGTGTTGTTCTGATGGGGGTATTGGCTGTGCAGGTGGCTTCCTGGTGTGGTTTGCATGTTCTCTCTGTGTTTGTGTAGGTCTCCTCTGGGTGCTCGGATTTCCTCTCACAATCCAAACATGCACAGGTCATGTCAAGTGGAGACTGTAAATTTCCCACAGGTGTGAATAGACAAGGTATTTCCCTGACTGTCACCCAAAGCATACTGGGATGGGCCCCTTGAAATGCAATCCCTGTCTCATTGGTTTACGAGTGAGAAGTGAAACGAGAGAAAATAAAGTTTTGTTGAATCACTGACATGAAAAATTTGGCACAAAAATGACTAACGCAAGCACAACACCACGTGATCCAACAGCAAGAATTTAAGAGCCGAGGAAATTCAGCAAGGAATACACAGAATTTAAAGAATGTGAGTGCTGGCAGTTGCTGCTATAATCTTAAGCAAACATGCAGACACAAGCACAAACTCAAACTTGGAGCTGTTTCTCATTATAATAAATATTGATTATTGTGTGCCACTGTATAATCCATGCTTTAAAACCTATAATTCTTTGTTATAATATAAATGATAGTCTGGCTTGATAGACAAAATAATTATCGTCACAGATTCAAACCAAAGAACTCACGACCTCTTTATGGTTTGAATGCATAAACGTGTTGCGTGCTCTGGCCACGGTGTTTATGATGAACAGTCACGCCAATAAAAGTCAGTGGATTGAACTGCTAGTCAGGGAGCGTCTCAGGTCGCTTGGCATGTCGCACCATGCTGAGGCGTGGATGCCGGGGAGGGGGGGAGGGGAGCGCGGCTCTAACTATCTCTGTTCTGCTGAAGCTCTCAGTAAAAAGAGGAAGCCGAGGGAACGCAAACAAAGACGCAGCCCAACGGCTCTCTCACCACATTGCCAGGAAACCGGGGTTGGGTTTAGATAGGGGGGGGGGGGGCGTGGAGGAGTGGAGGCAGCAGCAGGAGGAGGAGGAAAGGGAGAAGGAGACCAAAACCCAGCAGGTGTGCTCCGGCAGCATGTAATGTGTCAGCATGGCTCAGTGCCGAACACACTGGAGCCTCTGCAGCATGGAAACATACAGTGAATTTTCAACAAGGTTACAGTGATGTTGAATTAACTTTCACCTTGCTGAACAGGGCTGTTAATTCACTCAACCCTAAGCTCTGGCAAAGTCCCTGCGATATAATTTGCTTCCAAAAACTCTACACCCACTTATATAAATGATCTAAATTTGTCAGTGTGACAACTTATTAAACAGAGGCCACGCAACTGTCAGCGTAGAGTGGGAATTGGTCCTCTAATGTGATTTTCAATTGCAGTTTCACTTCATGTTGTTCTTTGTTGTTCTTATAAACATGTTTGCCAGAATATGTTAGTCAGGACATGAATAGGACTGAGGATTTACAGTATTTGTGGACTCCGGAATTGTATTTTTATAGCGCCAAATCATAGACGTTATCCCATGACACTTTCCATATAGAGAGGTCTAGACCGTATTCTTTATAGTATTTACAGAGACCCAACAATTCCCACCATGAGCAAGTGCTTGGCGACAGTGGCAAGGAAACCTTGAGCAGAAACCATCTCATGTTGGGCGTCCAGTTTAGCAGGGAATGAAGCGAAATGTTTTTTCTTCTGCATGGCTGAACTGAATCCTTGGCATACAAAAAACCCAAGGTTAGCTTAGCCTTTATTGACCCTGGGCTAATGGTTAGCTTCATGTCACAAATCAGGACAATAAATGGTATTATTGCAACCCAAATTCACACTATCCCATATTTGTGAAGTTCTAATGTTTTATGTTTAAATCATGCTCTCGATATAGTGTACAGAAACTGAATCCATGATCTGCACAGGAGGTGGTTGAGGCCTGTCTCGCTGTAAAGCTTTTTTATGTTAATGCTTGACCCAGTGTCCCTTGGGCCTTTTCATTCAAGAGGAACAGCCAATGGGGAAACTCCAACACTTGACCAACCAATGGTGTAACTTTATCACTTACTAACATTTACTAACGGTGCCTTCCAATTGAACTAGGAAGTTGGAATTTCAAAATTGCCAGGGGTAAATTTCACCTGGAGCACACCCTGAGGTCGGGTATCAGTAGCGATGAATATATTACTAGAACGTAGTAGTAATATACTGTTTATTAGCATTTCTGTCATACACACAGTACCAGTTTCTATCTGTGGACATGTCACTACAGTTTTGAGCGTACAAAATGCTAACCTGGCTAAAGCCTGGTTTTCTGGCATGTTATGGTTGCTATTGGTTTTCAATGGTATAAAGTCCAGCTGTTCCGGTACCTCTCCGTTCCCCATTGAGGTCGACATCCCCTGAGTCCTAGCTTCACCGCTACCGGTGTTTGAGTCAGGTGCCCCGTTTATGCTGGGTTAGGGTTAGAAATTGTACTGGCATTCAGCCGACTCAGGTGTGATATTATTCCCAGCTACGACATCCAACATCTCAGGTGAATGGAATGTACTATCAGTTACAGATGTTTATTGGGCTGGCCTGGGCGTTTTACTGCTTTGCTCCAGCCAAAAATCAGTTTAACCAGATATGAATCGGGTTTATTTGGTGGTAAAACTGAAAGTGAGCGCACGCAAAACCTGTTTTTCTGTGTCACTGTATTATCTCTGCAGTTAACTTGCTAAATATAGCCTATTGTTGTGATTACAATAGGAGTGCCCACTATGACTTTAATGACAAAGTCATAGTGGGCCAGTCTTACTTTGCTCTGCTATTCTGTCACATGACGTATCTTATCATTCACCATGAAAGTGGAGTTATTTGCAACAACAATGGAGCTGTCACATGGCTCCAGTGCCTCCTGTTGCAGAGGTGCCTGTTTTTCCCCTCGGACAGCCTGCCCTCCCCTCCGCTCCCTCCAGCCGTCACTCCGCTCCCTCCTCCCCCATCCACGTGCTCTCACTCATCTGGATGGGTATGAGCAGGGCTACTTCAAACACGTGCTCTATGCCACCCTACCCCCGCCCCCCCCCCCCCCCTTCCCACCACCTCTACCTCCACCACCACCACCACCACCTCTCTCCTCTCTCACTATCAGCCTATTTTCCTTTGTCCAGCCCATCTTGCTTGGTGCTGTGTGATTTACTCAACCCTGGGAGACATGTGATCACTCTGCTGGATACCAAGAACTCCAGGCAGCCTGTGTTTTTGGAGGAGGAGGAAGAGAAGGAACAAGGAAAACAATCTGACACAACCGGCCAACTATCAGGACGTTCTGTTCGACCTGAGAACATGTAGATTCTGCCAGAAGACACTGATTACACTTACAGAGGAATGAGTCCCAACCTAAATATTCAAGTATGGTATCGGCCTTGGAAAGCTGCCACGGTTGAGCCGAAGATGCAGGTCACTCCCAAAGGATAAAGGATGTACATGTCTGAAAAAAATCATGAGGAGTTGACAAAGATCTGAACTGGCAATGTTGTGTAGTCTGACCACCATGTTGGTCCAGTCTAAAATATATTAACTGTTGTATGGATTGCCAAGAAACTCTGTAAGGACATTCATGATCCCCAGAGGATGTTTGTGATTCTGTGCCACTTCTTTTAGCATCAACATGAAGTCAATGTTTTCACTTATTCAATGAGATATCTCTATATCTAGAATATCTAGTTGATAAAAAATGTGTAGAGACATTCATGGTTCCCAGATGATGTATCCTAAAGAGTTGTAAAGTGTGAGAAGCTGTACTCTTGGTGCAAAAGATGCTGTGGCTGTTAGCGTGCTAACATGCTAAACATATTAAACTCCAATAGTAAACATACCAGCAAAATGGAATCGTGTTAGCATTGTCGGTGTGAGATATTAGCATATTTAGCCCCAGGCACAATACAATACTAGACTGCTACTGCTGCTACATACTCCATACTAAATGTTTATAGTATATACAGTACTAGATACTAACTTCTACTGTTTGCAGTTAGTATAGAAAAAATCTATGTACTAATACAAGGATGGCACTGCCGGTTAAACCTCAGACAGAAACAGAAAAATGTTTTTTATATTTATTTTCTGTTTTCTAAGGTGCTCCTGGAGTTGTTTCACCACCGTCCACAATTGATTTTATTGTTGTACAGCTGTGAGCAGCTTATCCTTTTCTTTAGTGTATTGAATTGTAGGAGAAGCAACAGAACACTCAAAAACCAAGCAGATATAGCAAGTGTACTGACTGTTTGGAATAATGTGAACACACTACATACTCCATCTTATATTACCCTGAAGTACAAACATATAATTTCAATAGCAAAGCTATTTTGCAACTTCTGAAAGCCAAGAACCACTTAAATCACTATATAGAAAGATTTTCAAGGCGCACAACAATAGATGTTGATGTTAACATGTAAATGTGCCTCCGCCAGCTGTTTTAAATAGACTATGGAAATGCAAATGAAGCAGCCTCATCTAACCTAGAATGTGAACGGGCCCAAAAAGGTTGTTGATGAGCGTTTCATGAACTCATTTCATCCCTTTCAACGATTAAAATGAATTAACTCTACATTTTATAATATTGTAGATAATCATCGTGTTCTGTGAAGCTAACAAATGTTGTACAATAAAAATGTATTGATTTGGTACAGAACACCAGTATCTTCCTGTCTAGTGAAAGTGAACCTTTGTTCCTGCAACATTCGGCTTCATTCGTGCAGCTCCACACGTTCACACTTCAGAGCTGCAGTTTTCTATTGGAACAGTGCTAAGGCTAAGTGCCATGCTTAAGGCCATGTCAAGAGTGTTTGTTCCCACACACCATTTCCCAAACTGTGTATTTCAACTCGTAACCTGTCTGGTCACACGTACTTCCTTGGCTAACAGGAATGCCATTATTGACTTTGCATTTGCATTCTCACCATAATAATATAACCTTGAAAAGGTGTTCCTTCATCTAGCATACTTTCTTTTCTTTTTTACCTTCAATCAAAAATAGGACTTATTTGTAAGTAAATGTCTTCACAATATCCATTTCAGTGATTCCTTTTAAAACCTTTAAACCACCAGGCAATTTGTTATTCACCTTATCATGACTCTTCTTCTCCACAACAGTCCAGCAGCGCGTCACAGAGGCCTCGGGGGCGGGTTGTTATCCAGGCTATGAGCAGCCAGGCCAAACACAAGTTTCCTAACATGACCGAAGAGAAGAGAGAGCAAACAAAATAACAGGGCGGAGAAACAGCATTCCAAGAGTGCTAAGAATAGCAAACTGGACCCTGTGCTCCCGGCACTAAGTTCACGACTAGTCTTAGGCAACAAGCGGAGTGAGTCTGAGCACGTTACCAAAACTTTGCCAGGTCGATATGTGTGCTAGGCTGAGGACTTTTGTAACTGAAGCCTCAGACAAAGTACAAATAACAGCTGGGCCCGGGTTTGAATGATAACATCTAAAGTACAGGCCATAACTCCACAGAAATGATTCATTAATAACTGGAAATGACTAATGATTAAACAATTTCAACAAATGTGATAGTTACTAATATATAGTAATAGACTCTTCTGGCAGTGTTGTCATTTTGAAAAATTGGACAGCTGCTAGAGGTGAGAGATAAACTAGATAAAAGAAGAAAAGATCTTCTATACACTGTCTTCATTGATTTATCTTTCACACAGGGAGGGATGTTCATCATGGAAAGTGACTACACAGAGCCTGTGCAGAGTGTCTCTGACTTTAGTTGCTGCAGAACTGTTTGTACTTGAGTTTTATTGACTTGCTATCTGGAAAACTGCATCCCCTGCACCTACACTCAAAAAAAGCAGATGCATCGGGGTTCAGATAAACTACACCAGGACATCCATTCTTCTGATCTACGATGATCTAATCAATTTTGGACACACATTTGCAAGGGTTGACAAGTTAAGCATATACTCCACAGTGTACGAGTGTACAACTACATTTACTTTGGATAATAATCTGCACACGAGGTCCATTTAATACACGGCTTGGGGCTTCATCAGCAGATGGAGTTTGCCCAGTTATCAGCAGTTTAAAAAACAGATAGTATTTCCTGCACATACACTGCAGCAGTATAAGTCAGTGGCAATGTTTAACAGCCACCCACTCATTGAACAAAACACTGATGTTGCAGGATTCTGCAAAAACCTAGATTGCCTTCAATTACATTTTTTTCCTTACATCTTTATATAATATTTGTTCATGTCTGTCGAGCTGTGACCTGACAGTATAGACTGTATAAAACTGGACGTGGTATCCATGATGTTACCCATAGGTCTCTGTTGTGAAGTGTGGTGGCTCTGGCTGTCGCCATCTTGGCAGTGATGTGTCTGCAGAGACATGTAGTGTGGGTGGAGCTGAGGCGAGCTGAATGGAGCCTGGGTGCTCAAACAAGTCACCTCTGACAGCACCCACCTGTCAATCAAAGCAACCACACTCTTAATTATTCATAACCTTAATCTGAACAGATGAGTTACATAAAATAATCACCCCTCGTACAGTTCTACGGTATTCAGACCCATAGTGTTAAACCAGTTGCTGTTACCTCCACCAAATCAACCAGGATAGGAAAAAAAGGGTAACTACACGCCTCAAATTCTGTTAAATCCTTTTGAGCATATTCAAAACAAGTGACCCTCAGGGCCTTACAGTGCGTGACACAGAGGGTGAGGTGAAAGGAAGGATACTGACTATAGCAGCAACAGAGATTTGCATCTCCATTACAACAGGGCCAACCTACGAGAAAGATGCGTGTCTTGAGTCAGTGACGTTTAAAAGTAGCACCCTCTTCGATGTAAAAGCAGCGGCAGCTACTTATCATCACGGATTTTCAAGCTGTTGTTACAATTTTGCTTGAAAACCAGACGCAGGTTGAAACGCAAATAGGTCTAGGACAAAGCCCGTCTGACGTCACCCCCCCAACCTGCTTGGAGGCGGGTCGGGACTCAACTGTTTAAACCGGTGACGGAGATGCAAATGTGGTCAAAAGTTCGAATGGAGAAGCGCTGCTGGAAAGAAAAAAGAGACTATTCTGCTATCACTATCACTAGAGGCACATTTATGGTCCTTTGAGAGACTGTGTGTCTGTGGGGGAGTGACTGTACGTAGCTGTAGCCCTGCTGTTTATCGCTGTTAACGTTACTGTTCGTATTCCCTAAATATCTTGTTCAGCTCTGAATATAACACAGTTATCAGCGGGCCCATGTGTTGTGTAGCCTACACTCCACTGCAGAGGAACAAATGGACTGAGCTGCTTTATAACATAGACTACACCTGTGAAGAAACAATCAACTTTTTTTTATTAGCTTTTCATTTTCTCGACTGTTGGAGAGTCGGTGCTAAAATAAAAGTAATATATTATTCTGGCTTTGTGTATGCGCAGCATTGGAAAGATTCAATAAAAGGAGCAGGTGTCATCATAAGGGATGATTTCTCTTGTATCTAATGTATTTGATGGAAGGTTTTTTGTCTAATTTTTATCTACTTTTGTTTTCAACATCTTAAGATTACAGGTTTTTTTTTTTTACTTTAAGGTATAAAAAGATCAAAAATAAAAGTAAGATATCAACCCCAGGAGGAAACAGTAGCATCTTGTGCTGCTGCACGGCAAATAAAACGCGTTTTATGATGAATTTCACCATGTTGTTTTCATCAGCTCACCTTAATCATGCGCCCGTCTTTTCACTTGAATCTGTGAAAATGTCAGCTCCTATTCATGCAATTATCATATAATCTAATTTGCGTTGAAGGACCATAATCTTCACATACAAAGACCCCTCTCAGATCAAGGGACAGGGATGAGGGTTCAACTTGCAGAGTGGTTAAACCTGTCAGCCGATGTGTCTTCTCAACCCTCCAAACGTCAACCTTTCCATTATGTTAATGCTTTTATTGGGGACAGGTATACTGATTTAATGTTATTGACCTTTAAAGGACCAAGTACTCGATTTATCTTAAAAAGAACAGACCAAAATAGAAAGAGAGAGAAGCAGGCGGCGGCAAGAGAAAGCAAATCTTGCAGAGAATACTGAGTCTGCAGTATGTAATGTAATTGTGTGCCGTTCTATGGTTTGGCAGTGACATTGTGAAACTAGAAAAAGCAGAGTGTCTGTGAACAGTGGCAACAGGAAGTTAATCTGTGACAGTAGTGTCATATGAATGGGTTGCACACAAGCTTAACCAACATTCATGAGACCTGCCTCGTACGTCTCCTCCCTGACAACAGCGTCATCTCCTTGTTTGGGAGTTTGTGCTCACTTCATGTTATTTGTGAGTCTCTGTTGGACACAAGTATTTCAACAGACGAGACCATGAAGCAGTGACTCATAGGGCATTAACACAAGTCAGTATGAACAGACAGTCTTGATGGCTGTGTACAAACAGGCACATTGTGCCACTTATTACTCATTACACTGTAAAAAAAAAAAAAAAAAAAAAAACATCCAAGGACGTCATTCCGGCTGCATTTACCCTGAAACTGTAAAAATTCTACTTCCTGTTTTCTCTGTTGTGCCAAGGCTTTATAACACCAGCATTTAAAGTGACAACATTTGGGCTAAATTACATTAAATTTATATGGAATCACACAGAATTCTGAACCCGTGGGCCAAAAATCTGACAAGCCGTCTTGACAATGCTGACCTTAAAGGGGGCGGAGAGCCGGATAGTTCAAAACGAAAGAAGCTATCACAGCGTATTAGCTGTGTTTCTTGCTCGGCTTTTATTCAATCTCTTTTGCCAGTGTATTAAGTGCTTCACTAAAGAGCAATGGCACTTACGAGACAAGAGTCGATGGTACAAATACATCCTTTGAATAAACAGCATAAAGAGCATAAAACAACCTTTAAATTGACCTGCTAGCAATCGAGCCATGCAAACTTGCTAGTTTGCTAACTGGTTATGAGCAAGAGTTTGGAGATTGGAAAGCACAACTTTCTTTTTAAAGAAATGGCGTACAGCTGTGGATAAAAAGCCTGAGGAGAGTAAACAGTACAGCGGAGAGAAAATAGTGAGAATCACCTGGAGCTATTGTGCCTGACAAGCACTAGCACGGCCAGTTAGTTACACCAAATAGCCTTGCGAGTGTAGTCACTACGTCTACGCCTCTAGAACCTAATATTTAGAAAAGGACTTTCTGCTGTGACCATGCCTTTTTACACAGATCATATATTTTTTATAAACAGAAAGACTGGCATCACATTTTTCAATTACAGTCTACAAGAATGTATTGTAGAAAATGATCCAGAGGCATGATACTTGATACTTCAAGGCACTATTTGGAAAGTAAATCATCATTCATTTCACACTTTTGGGGTTTGGCTGAGCTAGCATCAGCATGGAAGAGTGCCAAAATCAATGATCGAAAGAAAGCCATGATATTATTGGAATGTGTGCTAATGCTTTACCTCAGTCAATCAGTCAATAGTAGGTGCAAACACCAATGTGACATTTTATTCTACGCTGATGCTAACAGCAAGGTCGGTTTGACCTCATATTGGTATCAGATATGGGTTGTTTGGTCCGAGAATAGATTTGAATAGTCACCCAAAAGAATCAGAAAGGGCTCACAATGTCAACAGAGCCACAGGCAGTTCATCAGTGTTAAGACTATATTTTTCTAAAAAATAAGTGAAAATACAAGTCCCAGATCTCAACAGGTCAAAATGACCAACATAACCAGAAACAACTCTAACCCTAATAACTTCCTTTCTGAGAGTTAGGAGAGAAGAATGATACCACTCTTATGTTATATTAGCCTAGCTTAACATAAAGACAGAAAGTGGAAGTAATAGCAAGCCTGGCTCGGTCCAAAGTTCAAAATACACCTACCAATACCTAGAAAGCTCAATAATTAACGTGATGAATCTTTTCTGTTTAATCCATTTAAAAGGGAGATGGAAAGGGGTATTTTGTGTTTCAATGGGGAGCTACGTGCTGTAGCCTTGGCTAATTATTTCTTGACGAACAACCTCTCCAACAACAATCGTCTCCTCTCCATAGCTAGCTCCATACTTAAAGTACATACATGAGACTGGTACCATATTCTGATCTAAATCTTACGTCTTAAATATGCACATTTACCATAATGCCAAACTATTTCTTTAAGGGTTCAAATGTTTACCGTTGGTACAAGATGTACACAAACTTTGGTCTCGGGCATTATCATCACATCATTTGTGCACTCAACCATCCACCCTGACTTCATTCCTGATGACTTTTGACGACAGTATAACAACATTGTTCTACTCACACTTTTGCTTTTGATTGAGGTCAGTCATTAGCCACATGACTGCAAAAGGTTGCTTGTCAAGAAGACAAAAACACAGGTAGCTTTTGAAATGAGGCCAGGCTAATCTTTTGTTCACCTGCTGTTATACTTGTTTCTGCATTTTTGTGGTCACTATCTGAAAGGCTCGATCAACCCAAATGAACTCAAGTAGCATCAAGCTATGCAGATGCAGTTTCTGTTTTATTCGACTGGATGTTGCACAACAAATTTCCCTGACAGCACAAATGTGTCATGGGTCATCAGATTTTCAGTTGTGGAAACTGATTTATTTAGACTTTTTGTGCTATTTTGTGCATGTGAATAACAATGTATTGCTATGTGTTTCCTTTTATCCTACCATTCGGCTGCCATAGCCATACTTTCCCTGTCTGTAGTCTTTATCATACACATACACTGTCGCCATGTTCCCAGTGGTGCATGTAAGGGTGCAAATTGCTTTTGTGAATCCACCCCGAGGATACTACAGAAAGCTAACTATAACCCAGTTATGTAAGTGCATACTGATTACTGAATGTCCTGTTTTTTTTCTTGATAATCCACCTTGCTGTGGACAGTTTTTAGTGGAACTGCTTTCTACCAAAGTATTAGTTCCCATGCTGCTGACAGTTTATTCTGTGGTTTATCTTGAATGACCACAACACAGTTTCTGGAAGAGAAAGTACTAGGGCTAGCACTGTAAGCCAGAACTATCTGTGTAGCTAGATACCACCAAAAAAATGTTTCAGTTGTTGTTTTGAGTCAACAGCCCCTTGTAACACTATGCAGCACACTCCGAATCTGAGTTTAAGAGAGTTCAAGTTCAAGAAAATCAAAGTTAATTTGCTATAAAGATGAGAATTATGTAAAAATTTCGTCCTCAAAATCTGATAAAATAACTTGTTAAGATGTAGATTTCTGAGTATATCTCTTACTCTGAAAAGGGAAGTCGTTTCAGACAGAAACCACTATTACACCAATTTCCTGTTGCAGTTTTGTGTTCAGTTGCATTGTGTTATTGCTGGTCACGTTCATATTAGATACAACCTCTACATGTTTATCTGCAGCTTCAGCGTGTGAGAAGATGTTGAGCAAAGAGTTAACAGGATCAGACCCAATCTTGGCAGGCAGGACTTGTAAAGGTTGTCTAATGGGGGTTAGAGGGGTTGGCATGGGGAGGGGAGAGCCGGTGGGGGTGCGGGGTGTTGTTGGCCAAATGGAACCACTGGAGCTCAACACAGATCACACCAAGAGACCCAGGAATCTGAGAGCCGGCCCTCCCCCTCCCATGCAAACACAGACATTAGCGGAGAAACAGCACCTCGAGCACACATGCATGAACGGACGTGGTTGCACACACACAAACACAGACTAATAAAACAACATATGCTCTTGTTTCTACTACCTGGAGCAGCAGGTGGGACGCCCCTCCCCATTGAGTACTATAGGAGGAGAGAAAGGAAAGGAGGCTCCCCCTTCCTCTATTGTTAGACACACAACAAGGAAGCGAACACTGTGGTTAGACAGATATGAGGCCCACATTGCCATCTTTGTCCACTGTTGATTTTATTGGTAGAACAGTTTGACTCATCACATTTTCACTGAACAGACGCCCAAAACTGGATCACTTCCACTGCATTTTCAACAGGTTCACTTTGTTTTACATTAAACATGTTAACTCTTGGTTTCAGTAGAGGTGTAGTGTCCCATGGTGGTCCAAAAGTCTTTCTAAAAAAGCTATTTTACAAGCATAATTGTAAGAAAGGACACATTTGAAAATATTTTCTGCAGGTAACAGCTAAAAATATTGTTTGGCATCATTTTTTTAGCTAAGCTAATGGTGCATCTCTAGAGATGGCAGTATCAGTGGGTCTGTTCATCAATCACTTTGGTCCCAATTGAAATATCTCGGCAAATTTTGGATTTTGGACTGCCATGAAAATGAATGCAGACATTGGTGATGGTCCCCGGAGGGATGAATCTTAATAAATTTGTGGATCCTGTGACACTCCATCTGGTGCCACATTTAGGTTGACATTTTTGGTTCAGAGAGAAATGTCTCAACAACAATTGAATGGATTACCATAGTTTGTTATTCATGTTCCCCACATGATGAACACCCTCAACTCTTACAAAACTAATGACATTCTCTTTAGCCTAGCAAAGATTAGCATGCTAACACATGCTAAAATGGTGAACATGAAAAAGTTTTCTGCTAAACATCAGCATGTTGTCAATGTGAGCATATTAACTGCTCGGCCTGTGTTTGCCCTGTTTAGATTATGTTTTGATATTTGATGTTTTGGCTGTTGGCTGTTTGGTTGATACCATTATGAGCAGTCTCTGGCTTGTAAATAGCGTTCAGGTCAACATCCAAGTTGTCATTATGACTCGGTAACTGGATGTTGACTTTTACAGAAAGCTCTGAAATATATGACTTGGTGCTTGATAATATGGAAGTCAGGCAAACATGAATGTCACTTCACACTATTTTTAACCAACTCTCAACTGTCATGAACGCTCTTGAGTCAGAGACATGGAAATGGGAAACCCCTATGTCTACCATCCATCCTCTTATACAACATGACTAGGATAGGATTTGGGGATTGCAGTAAAGTTTTTGGAGATGTAGTTCAATCTTTTCCAACATTATTAAAAAAGCTTCCGGTTCTCACTTACCAACCAAGTTAGCCTCGCTTTCACTGTTGTGTTGCCTACAGATAGAAACAGCAAAATATGTCCTTACAGATGTACTTAAGCACTTCCTTTCACATAAACAAATGTGAAAACACCCATAATCTTCTTATTTATCATAAATGTCATTAGAAGGCTGTTTAATGAATATAGCACTCATACGGCTCAATGACTTGAGAAGCAGTTTTTCGTAGCTGGAGGAAACATAGCAGCACATTTTACTGTATCTAAAAGGCAATTTATTCCAATGACCTTTTTACAAATCTATTTCGCGGTGCTCTCTGTCTGGATGAGGGCTAGTGGCAGAGCGGGAGCTGCAGCTCGAGCAGCGGTCTGTTGTGATTACCTCGTGTGTGGCTCTGCCCTTCTTCTAACAATAATTGCCTTTTGCAAAAACTGCATTAATCATGTTGTGACAATACATAAAGCCCTTATTGGAATAAGCATACAAAGTAGAGACAGTCAGTGTGAATGGACGGGGGGGTTGGGTAGGGGGATGCGGGGGCGGGAAGAACAGGGAACAAGAAGCAGTGAGTAATATGAAACCTGGACGCATACGGTGTGAGGGGGGGAAACAAGAAAATGAGTAGGCTTGATAGAAAGAGAGGGAGACAAACCGGCAGAGAGAAAGCGAATCAGTGCTGGTGTTGTCTTTGTTCTAGGAGTTGCACATAAACAAATGACATCTAATCCACCCTCCTACCTTTGCATAGAAGCTGTGGTCATTACAACGTGGCGCACAGTCCATAGACACGACAACACTGGCTCGAGGCTGCAAAAGATTAGTATGCTGGACCACTGAGTCATGATATAGATGGAGCGCAGCCTAGGAGTAATGATCAATAACCAAGGGTAACAGTTTCATGGGTTAACTGTCAGAACACATTTTCTATCTCACTCGGACCAGCAAGTAGTTCTCCGACAAGCAGATGAGGTCAAATAAGCAGAGTAGTCTGAGGGGTTGTCACATTATTACACGCAGCCATGTCTAACAGCACTTGACAGTGTTCAACAAAGCAGAGCAGAGAAATGAGTGATGTGTCGTCCTATGGCTTGTAGAAAAAGACATTTTATTCCAGGATCAAGCTTCCACCAGCAGGATACAGAAGTGTCAGTATGTTTTGCCTTTACCTGCAGTGGTTTCAGACGATTATCTTAAGGGCAAGTTGCAATAATGCACTATAAAATGCGCTTAAATCAAAAGTTCTGTATTTTTAAATTACACTTAAACAAAGTTGCTAAATATGAAGCTACCACGAGTAGCTGGCGAACTTAACTTAACCTTAAGACCGGAAACGGCTAACTGGACTCTGTAACTTCCCAGAGTCTACGCTGGTTGCCTGGCAACTGATTTCGACCAAGATACAGTTCAGCATATAACCCCACTGTAAAATGGTGATTTGTCATGTTAACACAGTTTTTGTGCAGATAAAAAAAGATATAACATGTTAATTAATGAGCTTTAGAAGTGCTGGCAGGCAGATTTTGTTGAATCGGGACAATTTGTTGTTTCGGGGGGTTAAGCTGAGCTAGCTAGCCAACTAGGTGGAGAGAAATCGTTTAGAGTTTAATTAGTGGACAGATCTAAAATTGAAGCCAATGCAGAATTGACTTAAATCTACATTCTTTCTAATGGTTAGCAGGAAAAGTCCTCCATCAAGAAAGTCCGTTTGTATTGAGCCTAATGGAGAAATTACCCTATTTCTCACTTGATTTATTACCTCAGTAAGTGTTTCCTCGTAAGTTTATGGTCTCACTTGCTACTTTCAAGTCTTCTTCCATACAGCATGATGTTCATTTTGTAAATTATGGGTCCATTCACAGTAAAACAGATGATAAAGTAAGGTATGTTTAGGGGCGTGGCTACCTTGTGATTGACAAGTCATTTTCTCCACCCCCTTGTCCAAATATGGTTACTTCTGGCTTTTCAAAAATGGCATCGGCGATAATGCCAAACCTGAGACCACAAGCCAATGGATGACGTCATGATAGGTTTACACTTAACTGCAGTGCTGAAAGCCATGTCTGCTGAAAAGGAAATGCGTGGTGCAATATGCAACCAAGCGCTAAAACGCTAACAAAATGCCTATGGTTAGCTAAAAACAAAGGGTTATTTTAGCATCCTATAGCAGTTAATAAATGTAGTGGAATATAATAGGAATATAGACAGTAATTGTAATGCACTCAAAGTATCAAGATGCACACAATGCAGATACTCAAGTACAAGTGCCTCAAAGTTGTGTTGAAGTATACAGCACTTGTGTCAGTGTAAATAGTGACATTCCACCACTGGAAATCTGCACCTTCAAAAATCATGCTTTCAAAGTCCAGCTGTATTTGGCAGAATAAACAAGATAAGCTGACTCGAGCAATGTACTCATCACTGCTGAGAACAGCTGCTCCTTCTAAATAAATGGAGGAGGCTGTGGCTGCAGATCAAAACGTGCTGCGTCCAAAAGAGAAGCAACAGCAACAACAACAACAACAACAACAAAAAAAGGACAAAACACAATGGTCAAGTGAATCGAGCATTAGAAAGAAGCTGGAAGTCTGGCTGACTTTAGGGGCCCAAAAATAGGACACATTCCTCTGGAGCAGAGGGTGTGTGTGTATGTCAACAGGAATACATACCAAGCTCCTGCTGAGGGGGCTTGACTTTCTCTACACAGGGAGGGAGGCCAAAACAAAAGGACTGGCTGGTGTGTGTGCTCGCTCTGGAGCTGGATGGAGGTGGTGTGATTTCCATCGTGCTGCAAAGAACAAGGTATCATGTTTCAGTAAAAGTACTATAGCTTCTGCTCTAAAGGACAAGCCAAGTCTTGAAGCTCTGACCAATGCAAATAAGAGCAAAGATAATAAATGAATTAGTAAATCACAGGCAAACTCTGAACTTACACCTGTGATATCTAGTAAGACCAAGAGAATACAGTGTACTCTACTTGTTCACGATGAATTTTGTGGGAACTTAACACCAACCTTGACTAAATAACTGACGCAAACACTCACTACTGTGTTCTGTAAGACACATGATGTTAAAAAAAGTCAAATTTAATATAATGCAGCGGCCTGTGCATCTGCTGTACCACACTATTCAGGTGGCACTATGATGTTCCTACTGTCTGGTAACCATTGAAGGAGCCCTGTTCCCTCCTCCTGGTTTGTGTTGCGGTTTTGGTGGACACAAAACTCAAAAATGCTTAATTTCATAATTAATTTAGTTTGACATAAACCTGTCAGTCATATAAGTTGCAGAAAATGAATTAGTGCTGGGCCGCAGTATTATTTAAGGCGTTGTTGGCTCCACCGTGCTTCGGCCTACAATACTTTGCAAATCTTGTTGAGTGTTGTTAAAAATGTTTCATTGTCATTGACGGAACAAAGAAGGATGTTGTTTGGCAAATAATTCATTATCATGGAGTTGAACCAGGCTTCACAGAGTAACACGCCAAGCTGGGTGAGTAAAACAAATGTGTTTTTGTGAGTGCGTTACACAGGAGTCACAGTAATGGAGGAACTAGTGTGGTGGATTTGTGGCTATAAAACTGTCAAGTTGTTGACAGTGAGGCTGATTGTTTGGTACAATCTTGTTTATTGATGAGTGTTAGGAGATTTGGCGTGCACTGAACCTGATGATGTTGTTTTGTCACATTACCGTCTGGTTTACTTGCATGTTCTCTTCCCAGTTATCTGGAGAGACTCTGGACAGGACGCACAGTCTCTAGAATGTAATATACTGATATAATATGAGAGGAATATCTTAAACACGCACATTAGGTTGCTGCAAACATTATAGTGTGATAAGATACATTCGTAACACTTTATTGGATAGTGGAAAGTATTTCAACATCTGATAAGTTGAGATTCAACAATCTTTTCCTGATATGACACCACTGTGGTTAAAGTTTGGTTAGATTTAGGGCACAGCAACATCTTGTTTAGGGAATATTACATATACTCTGCGGATAATCTGTTAAACATCTAAGTGAAATGTTACAAATGCTCAGTAGGTGGACTATCAAAATAAAGTGTCCCCCAAAAACATGATTACTAACATAATGTTGGTTACCAACATTAGCATACAAGCTCTGAATACAACAGCAAATTCAAAGGTTACTGGTCATACCAGACTAAGTAAAGCTGCAGCAGCAAATCTCCTGAGTGTACTGAATTGAGGAGAGCACATTTTGTTTCTTATGAGTTCAGTTTATTTGTAGGAGGAAGGGAAGGTTATGTTATGTTGTTTTTCAAACGTTTCATAGTCTTGCTTTAAACCCCTGAGCATGGGAACATTTTGGTACTAATCCCATAATGGGTTGTTAATATTATTTCATTTTTGTGAATGCGCTGAATTCTAAATCATCAGGGACACAGACGTCACGTGGACACTCACAGGAAACAGATGTTTGTATCACGTTCAAATAGATCGTGGCATAGCAAGTTTGTGTGCAGTTAAAAGTGACATAAAAGGACCATTTATGTTGTCTTGCCTTTGGATACTTTCATATTTCACTGACTCGTGGACCATTGATATTGGAGTAGCACACAGTAAATCGATAAATTGTTGAAATGTGTACAAACATGCGTTGGATATCATCTCAAGATGTTGTCACCAGGACATAACCAGGATTTCTTCTTGAGTAAAGTTGGGTTTTCCCACGTCACCATTTGTCACTTGGAACATTTTTTTTGGTGGCGATGTGTCATCACAGTTTTTGTTTTGTTTGGGCTGCTAGTAGGCAAGTGCAATCCTGTCTTCTAAAAAATAACATTTATATACAATGCAGTTTCGTGAGTGTAATTTCTGTGTGGATTCCGTTTGTTCCAGTCCATAAAGTTGTAAACCTGTATGGATTTTTTTGTAATAAGATACAGTCAAACTATACTTTCATGCTACAAATATCCACACTATCTCCCATTTACTTCAACTGAATCCTGCATAAGATTTTGGAGGTGTGTGTGTTGTATTCTCTGCAAGTGTCTGCTGCCCACGCTAACACCCATACACCCCGCAGAGAAGCATCTTCAGAGAACCATTATTCAAGTCTTAGGCGACAAAAAACAAACAAAAAAAAAGTAAAAGCTGCATTTAAAATTTTATATTTTTTTCAACAATGGATCAAACGACTATGTGGACTGTGTGGGCAACGAACCCACAGAGAATTATCAACAAACTCTGCAGTTCTGCTCAGCTTTATGGGGCAGTTTAGCCTCTTTTAGCTAGTTGTTTTGTTTTTTACGCCCCCACTTTCTTTAGCAGCTGATGCAGCTTTAAGTTTTGTGATACAAAAAGTAGCGCAAGTAAGGGTTGACTTTAAATACTAGATCACAGCTACCTAAATGTTTATAAAAATAATAAACTTAATACATATAGCACCTTTAAAAATAATAAAGCAGAACACCTTTGAAACAAACCACAATTAAAAAACAATAGCAATGAACTAAAAGCTATAAAACTACACAAAGAGAATAAAATCATGTCATAACAATATTCAAAAACATAATAAACCGAATGAACTAAAGCCTTTTTTTGTGTATAGTGTGCAGCCCTGATCTCTTCAGGCAGGTCATTCCACAGTCTCAGAGCCCGGACTGCGAAGGCTCCATCACCTTTGTGTATATATCCAGAACAAGGAACAACCAAGAATGACTCATCCGAGGATCTCAGGGAGCGAAAAGGGACATAGGGCACTAAATGATCAGCTAAATATCTTGAGGGCAAGGCCTCTCTGGGCTTTATCAATACAATCTTAGAAGCGACCAGCAGCCAGTGTGATGTGATCATGTTTCTTTGTGTGAGTAAAATCCTGGCAGCAGAGTTTTGAATGAGCTGGAGATGACAGATGGATTTTATTTTTTTACTGATGCCAGAAATCAAAGAATTACAGTAATCTACCCGACTGGTTATGAGGAGACATGTAGGACAATTTCCAGATTTTTTGGCAGACAGAAATGATGTGATCCTTGAAATGATTCTGAGATGATAAAAACAGGACTGAACCATTGAAAATGACACCAAGGTTTCTGCAGCGCTGAGTTATTGAACGTCACAGAGAACCAAAACTGTCTGATTTTTGAACAATCTTGACCTATGACCAATATGTCCGTTTCATCTGCATTTAGCTGCAGAAAATTTGACATCCACTTACAGTGAATCAAGCAGAAGTATGTGTTTGCCACTTAACTAAAAAGTGTGTTATGTTGATTCATTTTTGCTTTATTTAGTGTTTATTTAAAGTATATGGAGGCAAGGTGGGCTTGCAACACACACAAAATAATGGTATTCTGGTGTTTTTGTTGTCTATTGATGAATAAAAGACACATTTATTATTATAACTGATCATTTTTTATTCTTCTGATAGGCCTAATGTCAACACTGCTATACATTTTATAACATAGATCCATATGGCACCATATATTCTCCAGGCCTACAGATCCATTCTGGTATAACACCTTGTTAAACTGATCTTTCTCAGTAGAAGAAGTGCTTGTGTTGTCCCTGCTGCTCTTTAAACAGAAAGCTTTCAGTTAACAGAGTGAGGATCATTACGGATTATAGTGTAAGGGTAATGAAGGCAGGCGGCAGTGAAATCTCTCCAGGATACACAGCGCGGCGCGGAGCACGGCTCGTCGGAGCGAGGGCTGTGCTGCTCCGGTGGATCAGTGGAGGTAGTTAGTGAATGTTTCTTTGCACAGTGATTAAGGGGGAGGACCAATGGCAACAAAGGAGACGGAGAGGACGGTAGCTCCTCCTCTCTCTCTCTCTCTCTCCCCCCCCCCTCTCTCTCTCTCTGTGCTTTATAGATGCATATAATCCCTGAGTTGACCCAGAAAACAAACTCCTCTGACTGCCGAGACGCCGCAGAGTTTTGAATCCGCCGCAGGGCTGCATGTAGCCGGAGCATCAGCTGGAGAAACAACCCCGGCACTGATCCAACTTCTCCGTACGGATACCACGTTAATACATCGGGGTAGGTGTCGTCTTCTGTTACTCACTGAACAGGTAGAGAGGCAGCACTTTCCCCTTTTGTACTGCGGACTATTTTATAATTTCTCTCTCGGAATAAAACCGGCTGATTAGATCTGGTTACAAGCTGCGAAATCTCTCCGATTCCTCCTTGTCACTTTGTTTACTTGCAGCGTTATTGTCCATTATATTTGTTGCGTTTTTTTTACGGCATCGAAATACGTGAAGTAGCCCATATGCACTGTCATTTTCGGTAGATATATATATTTTTTAAAAAAGGTTTCATGCTTGTGTAATAATACCAGCAATTATTATCCTCCCTCAGACTATGTATTTACAAAGTGGCATTTGGCTGAATGATAGTCCAGATCTGCAAAGAAGCTCCACAGAGAGGGTATAATTAGGTAACAACACAAGAGCAGAATATTCTAAGGAGGATTGAGGCTATTGAGGAAAGTGTCTTGTTTTATCAGCTCTGAAAAAAAAGAGGTTGCATTGCTACAAGCAGCCAGGGGCACCACCAGAGTTCATTTTTTTTTGTGAGGATTTAAAAGGCTGAAATGTCTTTGTGTTTTTTTTTTTTTTTTCCACAGACAGGAGCAGACATTCATTGCTCGCTCTGGATGTGTGCGTGTGTGTGTGTGTTTTATGATCAGATAGAGGCAGGTTATAAAATAATGTCATTAATTTTTACAAGCCAATCACGTTGACAGCAATTTTACAATTTCAGCATCAACATGATCTGTTTGTCATTTGTAGGTAATCTTAATTGAAGAGATTGAGATCTTTTTTTTTTTTTTTTTTTTTTTTGGAATGACTGTGTGAAGACGTGCAGCCTGTGTGTGTGTTGTGTGTTGAAAGGGGGTAGTTGTGGTGGTGGTGGAGGGGGTTGTGTGGTCTGGGAGAAGCATTCCTCTGCGTCCTTTTGGCTGCAAGGGTATTGCTGCCCTCCCTCGTCGGTGTGATATCCAGTGGTAATTCAGTGATGGTGTAATTTTGGAGGTTTGAGATGGGTGTTTTTTTTTTTTTTTTTTTAAGGGGACACTTCCGATGTGACTGGAAGTATTCAGATAAAAAAAAAGGAGAAACTGTGGGGAGAGTAGTTTCAGCAGAAACAAGGCAGGTTCTCATGGGAGTCAAGTTTATTTTAATTTTATTTTATTCTTTTAAAGGGTTACTCCAACAATTTTGTATTGCACTTATATAGAATTGTTTAAAAAAACTCACAAGAAACAGATTAATTAAAGAATGATTTTAACTGAAGCAGCAGAGACTGTGACATCCTGACTTTTAGTTTTTAGTATGGGCAAAAAAAATCCAAAACACTGGCTACTACATTTCCCATAATGCAACTGGATACTGTTTCTTTTGTCACTCGCTAAATGCTCACATCTCTGAACCCCACACCTCCATTTTGTAACAAATGTAACATTTTATTTTTACACATTTTACAGAATTAAAACTTAAACCCAATCCAAACAACCCTGATGACATCATCAGGCTAAGGCAGGTTTTTGCACGTGAAAACTGATTAATTAGCTCTAAAATATTCCTTTTTGTACATGACCACTGGTTACATTTGTTGTTCAGAGTAACAGTGTAGTAGTAGCAGCTTGCTCTTGTTGTCTCATAGCGAATTTTGTGGTTGCTTCTATTGAAAAGTATACAAAAATGGAGTTTGTGTCCTGCCGGGGAGTTAATGCTAACTAGCTAGCTGTCTGTAAATATTGGTGTTTTGTCAGGAACAGGGGCAGATGAATTATTTCTATTGAAGTTGATGTCTGTTCTCTTCTTCGCTGAAGTATCTCTCACTTTGAATATGTAACAATGAAAGCCTTGCAGATCTTCTACCTTCTGTTATTCTTGCTCAGACGTTCCAAAAAGTTCCAATGTGTTTCGATAATGTTTTAGACTGTCTGCGTTCATTTTTGCCACCAAACTTATAATAAAATTGTATTTCTTGGTCATATTGGTCATATATCGGTCAGGTTATTCTTTCAGACTTTAGAACGCTATTTCCAAAACCACAACATACATGACTGTTTTTACAAGCTGAGTATCACTCCTTGTCATGAGTAAACTGAACTTCATGTCTAAAATGGTGGATTGCCCATTTTTTAATTGTGAATTGTAAATAATCTGTCTTGTATTAAAACTCTAATTTGATGTATTATATGTTCAGGGTGACAGAGCAGCCATGGCTGAACACATGATGATGCCCATGACCCACGGCTTCAGGATGGGCATGAACGGACCTCCACAACACAACGGCCAGCCAGGCCTGCGCAGTCTGCCCAACGGCCAGGTGATGCACTATGGCAGGAACCCTCAGAACAGCATGGAAGCTGCCATGAGACAGCGGCCGGGCATGGTGGGACCTGGAGGGATGGCCGGACCGGTGAACGGAGCTCCCATGGCTAACCACCATCACCAGATGATGTCTGGGAACATGATGTACAATGGCCAGGCCCCGCAGCAGCAGCAGCACCACCACATGCACCCCCAGCAGCAGCAGCAGCAGCAGCAGCAGGGTGGGCACCCTCAGCAGTACCTCCCTGGTAACCTCACATCTCAGCAGCTCATGGCCAGCATGCACCTGCAAAAACTCAACACTCAGTACCATGGACACCCGTTGAGCTCAGCCAATGGCCACCACCATCCCAATGGTGCTCAGTACCGGGTTGGTCCCGCCCAGCTATCAGGCATGCAGCACATTGGTGGCCCTTTGGGGCTAAATGGCATGGACATGGATCTGATCGACGAGGAAGTTCTGACTTCACTCGTGCTGGAGTTTGGATTGGATCGCGTTCAGGAGCTGCCCGAACTCTTCCTGGGACAGAATGAGTTTGACTTCATATCGGACTTTGTGTGCAAACAGCAGCCGAGCACGGTGAGCTGTTGAGCGAAAGCGGCCTGGAAGCTGGTTTGGTTTGTTTGGACTGGACACCCCAAAGAATGACTGAGCGGTCACAGTAGCACAGCGAGAGGAGACAATCTCTCTGTTCAGTTTGGGTGTTTCTGTGTCTGTGTATTTGACAATGTCTAGTACGCCCTCACACTGACCTGCCTGCGAACTGAATGAAGAAATGTATTGAGAGAAAACGCAGCAAAAGCACCAGGTCTCTCTTCCTTGATCCGGTGCCAATAATATCTGTCGTCTTTGGCCAAATTGAGGCATCCTGATGCAGTGGGCTCTGTCTGTACCCATCTGGCCCTCAGCACATGTGCCTGCAGTGCCAAGGCTTTGGGATAATTGTAAACTTAACACAACGAGGGAACGCCTGAAAAGACTATTCATCTGGGTCTGCTAGATTCTGTGGCATCTCCAAATGTATTTTATCTCCGATGACACTTTCAAGTAGTAGCAGACGTTTTACAAATTTATATAAGGTAGTCCTCTGAATTTTGTTTATACAAGGATGAAGGGATTAAGAACAGATTTTTTTTTCTGGCAATTTGCGAGCATATTGAAGGCTGGATCTTCAAAACTGAGTTCCTACAAAATATTACACATTTCCTCTTAGAGCAGGAGAGTGAGGATGTGCAGCATTCCTGGGTGACGTGATGGGGTTTGTCTTGAATTGGTCGGGTGAAATGTGTTACACTGATTTCTTTTTTTTTTTTTTTAAGCTTTGAGTGTCATTTACCTGACTTTGATAAAATCTGCAATCATTAAATGTATCGCATCTGTTCCCTTGCTAATTGACTGTGATTGAACCATTGGCAAAGTAGCGCATTGCTTAGAATGTTGGCTTAAACAAAGCATTTATGTGTAGAAGATGGCTCGGAGGACTCTCGGCTCCGAGTCAGACATTTAGCTGCTCAATGTAAGCAAATCTTGGGTTACTGCTTAGTAAAATTTCACGAATTGTTAAGGAAGGAAGAAACCTGTTCGTATGTGAGAAACACCATAACCGTGGCAAGCTGCAAGACCCAAGAAAAACCAAACAACAACAAAAAAAAAGCAGCTGTCAGAGGGTGAAGGTCTTGGTCACAGATCTAAGGTGGGAACACATGTCGAAAACAGGATTGAAAAAAAAAAAGGAAAGAAAAAAAAGTGCGTGATTGCAGAATTTGCATCTGTGTGTTATTTGTGTACGTCTGTGTGTGGTCAGTGCAGTGAGGCATTTAAAAACCCCATCGAATGGCGTCCTCCTCCCTAAACCATTGCCCAGTGTGCTGAAGGTGATTGGAAGCTGCACCGGGGGGGTGGGTGGGTGGGTGAGAGAGATCTTGATGTGTGGACACAATGTGTGGACACAGCACTCCCCGGCAGCACTTAAGTTTAATCATTATTTAAAGCTGCAGCTACCTGTGGCATTGATTTCATTCGGCAGGAGGAGCGAGCGAAGAGCACAAAGCGTGCAAAGTTGTTGTTTTTGCCATAGATTAGCTTACACTGCTGCTTTCTACTGATTAGATTTAAATTACATGTTCTCACACGCTTGTCTTAATTGAGGTCGGCTTGCACATTCTCCAATGTCTCAATAATTATAAAACGGACATGTTCTGTGGGGCTTTTCTTTTTCTTTTTTCTTTTTTTTTTGCGCAGTTGGTAATTAGGTTTTTGTCAAGGTTGCTGCAGTTTGCCGCCGCTGGCCGGTTGAGGGAGAACTTCCTGCACTCGTAAGGCTATTTGTAGAGCTGT
Organism: Sciaenops ocellatus; assembly: GCA_033000465.1. NCBI lineage: Eukaryota > Metazoa > Chordata > Actinopteri > Sciaenidae > Sciaenops > Sciaenops ocellatus. The sequence continues at coordinate 16,951,719 of CP136873.1, forward strand.
CAGAGGGGTCAGGGCTGCGCTTCTGCACTGTGTTAATCTGTTCCAATGCAACTGAGCTGCTGTCCCTGTCTCTCTGGAGATCTGCCATCTCCACGCTCTCGAGTCAAACAATGGGCATTGAAACACTGTCATAAAGGCAGAAAATTGCCGGAGAGTTCCCGCTCTGTTTCACTTCCTGCCCTGGCAAACTGCAGCAAGGCAAACTCACAACCTCACAGTTAAAATGGAAATACTTCTGGCCTTAGCGAGACAGTGGCCTCTGATTACTGCTATATCAATAAGCGCAGCCTTCTTGTGTATTGTATCTTTGTACTGTAGACTAGAGGTGAAGTTGATCTAGACACATTTAAGGTACTTAAATGTCAAGATGTAAATGTAAATCAGTGGCTGATTTTGATGTGTTGACAAAAGATTATAACCTACATTTTTACAAACGAGTGTGTAGATACAGTATGGGCGTACCAATGGGTTTTTTTTTTTTTTTTGGGGTGCAGGGCCTGAAGCTTTAAGACCAAGTAGACTGCATGTTAAAGCAAGCGTGAGGGATGATACCACTTTCCCACAAAGCAGCTGAGAATGTACAGTCCAACACATTGTGGGAACTTGTCTTAAGATGGTAGATAAACATGTGAGATTGTACTCCTTGTTCCAAAATTACACATCATTCATTTGGGTAACCCCCACCCTATAACCCTGACTCTCCCCGCCCACCAACCTTCTTCTCCTTTCCCACTTCCCCAAAGCTTTTGTAATGTTATTGATTCTATTTTAAGAAAATGTATTTATTTTCAAATAAAATATTTATTTAAAGAAATGTTTTGCACGTCAGTACTTCCTTTATCCACTGTTGTAAAAAGCGCCATATGTCACACAGTCTTAATAAATTCATGATACTATAATGTTGCTATAAACCAAGCTGTTACTCCTGTAAGCAGTCTAAACCACTGAAGCTTTGAGATACTGTTGGTTCGTCTTATTTGCCTGAGTTTTATTCTCTTGTTGGTTTTAGACACTTTTCCACCCACGAGAAGTGATGAGCAAACACAAGAGCAAAGTACAAACTACATATCCTAAACGGTAGTGAGTCAGCACTCTGTTAACACAAAGCTGGAGCCACCAACAGTTTTTTAAGTTCACTGCGTGTGTTATATTATTTGAGTATTTGAACTTTAAAAGTAAAAAAAAAAAAACCTGCAAAGCGACAACAGCAGAGTGTAAACAACGCAGCGGTGTGCTTAAATCGATGAGACACACATGCGTCTGCCCGGCGTCTTACTTCAGGAAGCCGGTCTTCAAGAATCAATCCTGAACAGCTCATCGACACATGATGTGATCAGTCATTTTAAATGACATGTCTTCTTTCTTTGACCTTACACTGCCGTCATCTTATTCTCCCCTGCTAGAAGTGAGTATGGAGAACTCACTGCACATCTCCTTCCGCTAGAAGTTTTATTTTACCACGTTGCTGCCATTAGAACATTTCTGTGGGGATTTATGGAAAAAAAAATAGTCTCATTAAAATTCTAATTAGCTGTGCACTAAAGTCGTATTAGGAAGACCTGAAATACTTGCGCTGCTCTACATGATGTTAGTCAAGGCAACGTTTTGTCCTTGAGCTGTTTTTAATGGAATTTTGAATAATAATATCTGAGCCGGTGACTTGTGGCAGTAGAGCAAACCCGCAGCAGAGTCGTGTCAAACTGGTGCAAATATTGGCAGGAGTATTAGTGTAACTGTACGTGTCTCAAGGGCTACATAAGCATAGCCCAAACGCTGTGTAACAAAATGTCAACAGAAAATCGAAAGGTTTCCCACCCCAAAACAAAACAAGACAAACTGCTTTTTAAAAAAGTATATATATATATATATATATATATATATATATATATATATATATATATATATATATATATATATATACACAGTTTATTATTTATTTATTTATTTATTATTTATTATATAGTGCCAAAATTATTTACAACAAGAACAAGACTGACTCCCCATAAGACTCCCTTAGGGTCACACAGTCACACAGAATTGAATAGTATAAGCACAGACTTAAATCACACATGAGAATGTGTACTCCCTCATCACACCCATAACCACTTTATGAAGGAACACTGAGATATTAGTTATTAATGTTAGTAATTATCATTAATGCAAACACATGTAGAGTTTAAAGCAATATACGACAAGTAAAAGATCCACCATGAAGAAAATGTTAAATAAAATTAAATAAAATGAAGAAATTATGTTTAAAATTGATGTAAAAAAGGGAAGAAATAATAAGAAAAGAGAGAAGATAGCACAAAATGAGGAAATTTTAAATTAGATTTCAAGGAATAATTCAAAATGAATTCATGTTAGTCACAAAAAACAAACTTTTCTAATTTCATATTAGCGTGCTATTCATCAAAATCTTATTTCTATAACGAGTGATATTGAAGTTGTGTGCCATTTTCCATGAGTGCTACACACCTGTTTCCTGTTGAGTGAAATGCACCTTTGCCAACACTAGCGAGTTCAGTGCACCTTGCAGTTTTGCAGCCTAAAAGGATAGATGTAAGGGTTTTTTAAGGTTTAAGGAGGCAAAACCACAATGCCTTCCACAAACCAACAATGAGAATGAGACGGTACAGCAGTAGGTTGCAAACAGGTATTAACAGTACAAGCATGGGATGTCAGGGATGTTGATAAAACAGCTTCCCACGCCTCTGTTTGTTTGAGGGATAGAAATAATCCTTTGTCAGACTTTTTAACAGTAAGGAATGATTAAATAAAGTGTTGAAGAGGATGCAGTGTTTCACTTTACATGTTGAAAGTTTGGGATAGTTGATTCCTTCACCACGATAGGGTTCACTCACTGGAAACGTGCACTTTAGAAAGATGATTAAACATTTAGCATTGAAGAAATGAGTTGAGAAAAGGACAACATTTGAGACCGACAACGGTCAATAAAGTCCAAAAAGACGGAAATTATTATTAGCTGCGTACTGAGAGTGACAATCATCTATCATGCATCACTACCCGATCAAGGGAGCAAAGGATCTGGATCACTATACTTGAAATACAAGTTTCAGTCTACCAGTCATGTGTGAAAGGAAGTGATATATTATTTAGAGTCATCATCATTTTCTGGTGACAACTGAGCACATTGATGCACTGATGCTGGTCTTGTCACACAGTCTTGTCTGCAGTTGGACTTGAACCAAGATATCCCAACAAAATATATGCTGGTGTCATGTCAGGGAGTGTTCAAGACAAGCTGAACAGAGAGAAAACAAACATCCACTGTTACAAGCAGCAGCTACATTTAGGTGCAGGTTAAGGTGCAGATATAGGTGAATAAAATGATTTAATGCACGTATCTTATTAAGAAGAGAGAGTTGGGAGAGTTTTAGCGCCTTTCAGCTAATTGTTTTGGTTTTACTTTACTGTTTTGATTCATTTAACACCAACCCCACAGACAAAGTTAGCATATACCTGCAGCTTTTTCTGAACAGCAGCCATTGTTGCCAAGAGCAATGATTAGCATATAGAATAATGGCAAACAATGAAGCAGTAACAAACTATAACAGAGTATAATTAGTATAACAGTAGTGCAACTAGAGAAGAGTCATAACATTAACAAACGGACAAAGTTAATATCTTACAGCTTACATTAACCACCATAAGCTACAGGCCATACCAGACCAAGTAGCAGCTGTAGCAGCATAACCTCTGGCCATTAAATTGAGCAATTGTGTGTTATTAATAATTAACTTTTCATTTTAATGAGTTATTTCTTCTGCAAAAAATTGATATAGTCTAGCTTTAAATATGTGTAATGAATTGCACTTATCAAGGCACACACATCAACACACATAGACAGAGTGATCTCGTTCCTGCTATAGACTATAAGAGCTCTACAAATCTCTACAAATTGAAGCTTGAGTGCTTATCTCTACTAAATATAAACAGGAAACTGTATCATTGAGCCACTTCCTAAAGCAAAGCGGGGAGGTTCATATCCATTCTGAGAATAGCCCTTCTGGCTGTAAGCATACCTAACATCAGAGACTACTGGGTCTCATATGGTAGCTCAAAGGCCCACTCAGAGCAGCCTATTACTGCAAGAGCACAGTCAAGGGTGATTCCTCTCTTCAATTATTAGACCGAGCAATTGGAATATTTTCTTCAAGAATTCTTTAATTTAAGGCACAACCAAAGTTGACGAGTCAAAGCCTGCTCTTTCAATTTACATGTATTATCCAGTATGTGAATGGAATACATACTAAATCCTATTCAGCTCAGGTTTTTGAAAAGCATATCCAGTGCACAACTTAACGGTATGAGCTCAAGTCTAGCATTGATAAAACGGCACATAATCCTATCTAACCCTTCCTCCTAAAGCTCGTCTGAGATCTTCCTAGCAATTCCTCCGCTCCATGCCTTCTTAATACGGCTGGAAGGAAGTCATCTGTGTGAAAAGAGCAACAAACTGTGACCCTAAATGTTTGGAGGCTTCGGGGTGGTCTTCTGTACTGTAATGTGTCAAGTTGATTCAAAGACTGCCAAACTTCTTAGCCTCTAAGTAAGTATGTAGATAAATAAAAACCCTCCACATTTATTCCAATAAGACCATTGACACAGGGTCATCCAGCAGAAAAGTTGAACGGGGTTAACTTATGCCGCAGTGCAATGAAAATCTAGCAATCATCTAGCAATGCACTGCAATTGTAAATCAAATATGAGCAAGTGCACAATCCACTTTGTAACATGAACAACCTTTACCACGTCATCACTGAAACAGAACACTTGAACACTGGTTTTTGCCTCAATCTGACTATTTTAGACATTGTTTCTCACTCCAGCTACAGGAAAAGACTCTTGCTACGGTGCCATTACTCTTGCATGTATGTAAATGTGTAAAAACCAATATGATGAACTAGTAAAATTCCCTTATGAATGTTAATAAATGCCATCAAGTATCTGTTAGTACACAGATAAGCATGCATGAGCTGCAAATGTGTTTTCAGTATGTTTAAGAACACTGCTTTGTCATCAAAGGAGTGATGTGAATAGATTGTGATGGCACATAACACTAACAAACATATTTACTTTGACATGTAGATGTAATCACAACCATCCAGTCACTGCAGCTGCAGTATATACGGGTAAATAGGATGGATGTACTGAACGCTGTCTCAGTGAAATTAATTATTCTGCTGGGTTACATCTCCACTTTGTGATTTGATAAGACAGATGTACATTTTATATATAAATTATGTTTCCTGTAGCTGTATTGAAAATTTAAAATTAAAGTAGCATGTATTATAAATTCTATGATTGAATCTTGAGTTTACATTGGCAGTTATTTTAATGAATGATCAATGCAATTTGAATGATAAGGCACAATTTACTGTACTGTGTGTTCAATTAATCAGTCCTCCTCAGCGACTATTCCAGTGAAACTACCCTGTGGTTGTGGCTACTAGCCAGCAGTGAGACACTGTAGCTGTACCAGGAAACAGTGCAAAAGGCAGGCAGTGGATTAGGAATTTAGAATGGGGAATTTGTAAAAGAAGAAACATTCCCCCACAATTAATGAGTTTTTCATTTAGCTAGTAGTCCTTGGACGTGTTGAATAGCGAGAAATGACGCAGTGATCTTGTGAAACTGGCCACACTGCTCACCTTAGAGGGAAACAGAAATTCTGCAGAAAACTGAAGTCACACCTCGCTGTGTACAGTATACACATGAATATGTCCCATGTTCCAAGGCAGTGTTTTATCAAATATCAATGTCCCTTTTGTCTTCTGACCAAACTGGTTCACTTCAAACAGTGTAGCATGAGTATCAGCTGCTGTACACGTGCAAACCTCTCTCTTAGCCCCAATCTCTTTGTTACGTTCTGCCAGCCAGGTCTAATCCAGGACTCAGAGCGGGGCTGGCACTGCCAAGTCCACCTGGTGGGACAGCAGGGTGGCTCTCCTTGCCACATCTGCTCTGACATGGTAATACTTTTAAAGCACTGCTGGCTTTCAGACCCACAACACTCAAAGTTTTGTGAATCATATATAGTGGAAGACAGAAGTCAGACTGATCGCAGGCTAACATCACATAGACAGGTTACATCTTTGAGTTACACAACAGTTTTGCCTTTTCAGCAATGACAAGCACATATTTACAAGCTCAGGCGTGTCCACAGTTAATGCCTTGTTTGGTTGTGTACTAAAGAACACACACCCACATACAATTGAAGCAGTATTCACTATTAGTAGTGTTGGGTAAGCTACTCGGGAAGTGAAGTGAGCTATGCTACCCGTAACTGCTTACATTCTACATTAAATGAAGCTTCACTAGACTGAAGTTACCCCCCAGAGAAATGTAGCAAGCTACAAAAAAACATGTGCTCCACATAATAACAAAAAGCAGGTGTCGACTGTGTGTGTACGTTCATCTACATTTGTTTGTGTGTGTGTGGCTTACGCACCTGTGTTTACGTGGCTATGCTAAATTTAGACTTGGACACATTTGCAGGACAAATTGTAAGTTAACTCAAAAGCTCAGCTACAACCACAGTGACTCCCTCGGGATCAATTTTTTCGGCTTCCTCTAGTTTCGCCATCTTTCTATCAAGTATACTCAAGCTTGCGTGTCTGTAATTCCCTGCAGCAGAGATGTCGTAGGTATCACCCAACCGATCGGTACGTGAAGTCACTGTCATATAGAAGTGCCTCTATTAGCTACATGTACACATCTGTGTGTGGAGGTGACATCACTTGCTGATCTTCAGCAGTTTTATTTCAAACCTCAGCAGAAAGCGCCGTTGCTCTTGGGCTATAGAAATGCGTGGATGATGTGGACACCACCACTGCTGAGAACTGTAGTAAAAGCTACTAAAACCCCTACTTTTAGTGAACTATTAGTATACTTAAATACATTTTATTACTTTTAGTATAATTTTTTTGTTTTGACATAAAAACTCATGTTCCAGTCTGGGGTGCAGTGAAAACAGTGTAGTTGCACTGGGGTCCCGTGTGTTAGCAGGCACATCATGGAGAGAATATGCTCCAACCAATGACAGTATAAAGAATGGACAGAGCCTAAGTGACGTCACCCGTAGGTTTCCGAAGCGCTGTTTTGGAGCTGAAAATATATGACGCTGGCAACCGCCATGTTGTGCTTCTTTTCCCTGCCGGTTAATCTAAATATCAGCAAAGACGTGGATCATCAGCAGACCTGAGGCGGGCGATTGTCACCTGTTCAAAGAAAAACTCATGTAAAATTACAACTAGAAAAAGAAAACTCATCTCTTTCGTGGTTTCTGGTAAAATTGTCAGTTATGACAAAATTTTATGCTTATTAAATTATAAAAACTATAAATAAAGTATTTAATTAATAGTTATCAAAAACTGTTCTGTAGTCCATCAGGACCAGCCTCCTGCTGTCTGGGATGTAAGGTGTCAGAAACATCTTTCCTGCACATATGAATATATACCTATACCAACATATCTAAAGCACTCTCTAACTAACATGCACTATCTTGTCCGTATGCATATTCAAACTCCCTATAAAACATGGTTTTGAGTTGCTGCCAGAACTACTTCTTGGCAAACACCACTCAGGCTGTCCGTATGTTCATCACTATAAGCGACCCCTTTGATAATTTCATAAATTGTTATCAAACAAATATAAATTATAGCCACTTTATGAAAATGTATACTACATTTTTACCAGGGAAGCCAGACCTGGTGTCAGAACGTGGGCTTTCAAGCAACATTCATGTGTACGCACTGATGGAACAGGGTCAGACAATATGTTAATCCCAATCATATAACACTGTTTGCCTCTGCCCCAGTGCCTCATTATATAACCACTAGTTTCATACCTGGTTTAGCGGAGGACTTTAGCTCTTAAACACAGCTTTCAGCAGATTAATGATAGTTCAGTGTAACCTCTTTAAACATTTTGTTCCCCAGTGATACTGAACTGCTAAAAGTACAAGTTAAAAATGAAATTCAAGAGTTCGTTGTTTGTAAAGGATAGTGTGATTCAGGAATACCAGAGCATGAACCACGCCCTTTCCCAAGCTCCGATGTCATCAGCTGTGTGTTTCTCTGTAAACAGTTTTCACGGTCAGGTATGTCATTCGCCCTGAAGCGACAGTGACGCATACAGGTGTTCACTTCAACATCTCCCTCCTGTTTGCTCACGTCTGTTTGACACTCCAATTCTTTGCCTGAGTCTCGACGTCTGAAAAGGTTGGCCTCATCATCACTGCCGTGCACTGTTGCTCACCAGATGACTCACCTCAGAACACCAGTGAAGTGGATGCTTCAGGGTTGAAGACAAACGAAAACTGATGATGCAGAATTTGCAAAATTTTGCTGAGGACAATCGAAACGTGTTTTCACATCTATAACTCAGAGATTGCATAGATACATAGAGTGATTCATTGGTAAGTCAGCCGCTCCTTTAGTAAATGTATTGTTTCTTGGTCCTAAGCAAAATATGCCAACAAGCACTGGCCAAATTGTCATTATAATGGGTATCATCGTCCCCAGAGGATGATTCTTGATTGTTTTTGGTGATCCCTGTCCTTACATATTATGCTATTTTGGTCCAAGTTACCTTAATAACTACACGTCAGATTTTTAATGTGAATATTTATAGTGCGGAAAAGAAAACACCGTAAGTTCTAAATTATTTCCTGATCAAGACTAAAACTATCTACAGTCACGCTAGTAGCTTTATGAGGCTGTATTTCTTGCTGGCTAACATGTCATGCTGACAACGTTGACATGCTGGTGTTAATCATGTAAAACATTTCCCATGGTCACTGTTTTGATTTACAATGTTAGCAGGCTAACTGGCCAAAACTGATGCAGTGGTATTTGTTTTGCAGGTATCTGGCCATAAACCAAAATATTTGACAAATTAGATGGAAATCTAACCAATAGTTATCCACATTTTACACTGTATCAAAAGAAACTTGGGAACCATGAATGGATGTACTAAAGGCTGTATTTCACCAAAGAAGACAAAACCTTCACCTGTTGGTGGCACTAGTTTGGGGATCTTGAATATCTAATACCAATTTTCAAGGCAACCAATGCTTGTTGAGACATTTCAGTTTGGAACTAAGTAATGGACTGACCAACCAACATTACTATCAAAAAATCTCATTACATAATATCAAATGGTCAGGTCAAAATGTAAACTTAGAAGTAAACAAAATGGAAATGCAAGATAAAGTTTAACTTTTTTCAGAGCACAATGATGCTCTCTAGGGGTAAAACCTTTCCAATTTAATGAGCCACACACTTTTTTCTAGCACGACCCCGGGACAAACTTTACATAATAGTAAGCGACTACTGGGACGCATTGGACTCCTATTGAAATCAAGGCACGTCCTCAGTATTTGGTGAAAACACCAGGATACTTGCTGAGACTGAAGATCTGTCGGTCCACAGCAGACGTTGTAGTGGTGTGAGCTGGCAGAAGACGTGACAGTATCTTGTGTTTTGATGGCTTCACTACAATTATTTTTTTGATAACTCAGTGCCTGTTCAGGTGCAGCCATGACTCAGACACAAAGATAATTACAGGTTTCTGTACACACTGAAAACCTGTCTGCCAGTACTTCCTATTGAGGATGCCTGAAAACGTGCAAGTTATTTGATGAGTCAGCAGAAGCAGGAAAGCCATAATAAATCAGATTAATCAATCGTTTACATTTACCTAAAAGGTGCTAACTGTATATTGTGATTATTTCTATCTTTATTATCATAATTTATCGCCTTAGCCGAAGGTCTATCATTGCACCTACAACTGGAACTAAAACAAATACATGCACTTCATTGCATGTGATGAATCTACTACAATGCTTTTTAGATGTAAATAAGCTTTGTGGAAAAGAACAACAAGATACAACCTTCATTCAGGGATGCAGGGGATGGATTTTTTTTTTCTCCAAGACTCCACAAATTGATTTTTCTTGGTGGCACAATCAGTCCATTTAGTCAATGTGGAAATAAGGTGAGGATGGTGTGAATAAACAAGAGGTAAACTGGAAACATGCGCCCCAAGGCAGAGCTAATCACAAGATCATGTAAATCAGTTGGTGATGCTATGGGGGTTGGAGAACAGCGCTCCACTGGAAATTTTGTCAAGTTCTGACAGAAAGTCTTCCCACAATGCACCACTTGAAGCCAGATGTAGCACTGATTTTTGTCTGCAACACAATGCCTGTGTTTGTGAACATACCACCATCTCCCATTTGGGAACATGTGTGACGCCTGCTCATTAATATTTTGTGCCTACACTGTGCATCTCACCCATTCAAAACTGGTTCACCTCAAATAAAGGTTATGTGCCTGACACGAGGAAACACTGACGGTTGGATTTCCAGGTGGTTTCCAAAGACCTACAGTCACGTGTGATTGAACACGAAGGAAAGCTTATCAGAATATACCACACTAATCATAGGAAAAGACCAGTGATAGGGCTAGCTTAGAGATTGGGCTTCATCTGAGTATTGTCCCTTTGTTATGACCCAGCTTGTGTAGGTAAAAGGAAGTAACATACTTGGCAAAACAAAGTTATTTATTGCAGGGATACAGCAAAAAGAGATGATGAGTTGGTAAACTACAAGGGGAAAAGGGTGGATGGGAAGGGATGCTGTTCAAATCAAAGATATAAACATAACCGTAATATTACGCTTTACAAAACATCTTTAACGATATTAAAAAAGTTAAAAAAAACTCACCTAAACAAAGATATCTCTATGTGTATGCAAATCAGCAAACCACCTATACCTGGCTCAGTTCCCAGGTAGGGAACAAAGTACCTCAGCAAAACAAGTCAATAAAATTATTACCAGTCACAATTAGAATGCTGAGAGGCACGTTGTCAAGCTTGAGAAGTGCCCAGCTGCCATGACTGTTGTCATGTGTTGTTGGCTGTTTGAACTACTTATGTAGTTCCTCAAAGGTGAGACAATTGACAAAGACAAAGGTGGCCACACCTCATCAGCTGGAACCAATCAGGAGCGCAATAAACACTACAAGAGAAGTTATACATAGCTGCAGCCATGACACCCTTAGACAAAGAAGTCATTGAGTCAATCCTTGATGCCATGGTGACTATTGTTTTTTGTTCCTTCCTCAAACTTTTCAAAAGCATTCAAAAAATTGCATGCATCCAATTGTGGATAGCAGGTGAGCATTTTAAAAAAGTACCAGGAAAAGAAGAAGCTTCAGTAGCTTGAAATGACATGCAGAATGGTGTCATTTAGACACAGCAGCAGCAACAAGCTGCAATTGTCTTCAATAACGGGTCATCAAATGTGGACTGGGTTAATCTGGTTGAAACAAGACAAGGGCTGCATGCTTGGAGAAGCCCCTTAGCTTGATACATTTGCTGTTTTAAACAACTAGCAGTTGTTTATTTTCTTGTATGCACGTTTCCTTTTCCTGTAGTCATGTACAGGCATATAGTCACGGGTATTTTGGCATAGGACTTCAGTCAGGATTTAATTGTAATCCATGAATTTGAATAAGCTGTCATTCAGTTCCATAAACAAAGGACAGTTTATGAGAATTTCAATAAATCACAGGCAATTTCTGAAATTTAGGAAAAATGAACCCTTGAGTAAAAAACAAAACAAAACATGATTAGCGCAAATGGTTGCAGCCGTCTGCTGCTTTTGCCAGTAGAAGTAATGTGTCTTATATTCATGTAATGTCTAGAATAAATATAAACAGATATGGTAATTTAGCAGGAGAATTTTATCCACTATGGTTGAAAAGATAAAAGTCACTACAAACTAGTTCAGCTCTGTGTAGTTATAGTTAGGAACACTGGTGCTTTCAGCTAAATGAAAACATTAGCATGCTCACAATGCCAATGCTAACATGCTGATGCTATATTTTCAAGTACAAGGAACAATTGTGAAATACCTTATGACCAAATAGCTGCAAAACCACTTACACTTTTATAAGATGATGATGGTGGTAGATAGAATCTAATGGGAAGTTTTGAGGATTCATCCTCTGGGAACTATGAATGGCTGTGCAAATTCCATCTAGTAGAAAACTTTGACTTGCTGATGGTTTCAGCACATCATAAAAGTCATCTGGATTCATTAGCTGGGTTTTTACATCAAATTTAATGGCAATTCATTAGTGTATCCTATAACTGTTGAGGAATTTCAAGCAAAAAACAAACAAATGTGAACCTCCATTGTGGCACTAGAGAAAAGGTCAGAGGATTCAGTCTCTGGGCAACATATCTGACATTACCATGGCAAATAAAAAGAATAGTCAGAACATCCAAGCCAGGACATCCTCCAAAAATACTGCATACCTAAACTTCACATAATGAAACTCAGTAGTTTCTCTTCATCAGACCCTTGCTGCTTGGTAATCACCCGTCTTGCCCAAGCCGAGATAACCATCATAACATCACTATGACATCATCAATGTTATGTTTTTTTTTTTTTATCTCCCAGACGTTTGAAAACCACGGAAAACATTACATAATTGTTTTTATAGAGTGCGTGATGCTCCTCATGATGTGTTAACTAATCAAGGAGGTTAAAAATAGTAGAGTACCCTGTTTAACACTGAGTCATGTTATCTTGGTTGGTTTGTTAAAGATCTACAGTGTTTTTTCCTGTGTGGTACCCACATCACTGGTTTCACAACATGATTTCATAATAAGTGACCTAAATTGATAAAACATTTTAGGCTTGAATTTTCCATGAAGAAGCATTTGATCTGAACCGGTAAATCCCTCTATGAAAAAATGAAATGTGTTGAAAAGGTTGGGAAATGTTCCTGATAATTGTTACTCCTTGTCTTCCAGATAACAGAATAAACTGAGGTTAGGGTGAGCTGGCATCATTTTGGGATGATAAAATAGCAACTTGGGAGGCATTTTCATGCATAGTTCAAGAAATAAATATTTGACATGGTACTGCTTCTGCAGCCTGGGCTTTAAGATCTGAAGTCTCCTCTAATCTAGCAATGTTCAGTCTGATAAAATCATTAATATCACATACTCTTGTGTGTTACAACTTGAAGACAATTATCAACGGTCACAATGGATTAGACTTTCTATATTGTAAATGGACTCTCTCTAGGATGTTTTCTGCTTGTGTAACATTACTCTGTAAAACCCTTACAGTATGTGTAATGTGATCCAGTCTCTGAGAACGGATGGAACTGTAAAAACTCAGTCATAAAATAAGTTTGACAGTATTATCAAGAAGCAGCTCTGACTTCTGTGATACTACAGGAAATCACATAGTACGTCAAAAACTGATATACTGTTGAGAAACAAAAGGGTGGGATGTTGTGAAACTAATATGATCTGAAACCTTTTTATTTTGCTGAAGCACATCCCACTATGAAACTTTTTTTTTTTTTAATTTGGTATTTACACAAGTGTTTGTGATTTATTAGTATGCTGATAATATTATTTTCAGTGCACAGGCACAGACAAGCTAGACGGTCCTCTAGGGTCAAATGAAGAAGATAAAATGTTTTGTAATGACTTCCAGTCCCTCACTGATGTAAAATGTCTTCATTTTGATTTCATTCTGTCAATCTAATCTTCACGCAACACTAAACTCCTGATGTTGAGAAGCATCGACAGACTGACTCTAACAGGGCGACACGCACTGTCATATATAAACTAAAGCTACTCGTTAAGATCAGGCACCTGTTTGCTCACAACGCTGCGTAAGAATCTTGTAACCATGCAGGTTACTAATGTTCCATCCAAACATCATAATATTAACCACACTGAAATAAGACCCATAATTGTGATACAGCTAAAGCATTGACCATATTGAGCATTGTGAGTGGGACCCGCCGAGGCACAAAATACATAATAACAGCTGCCAGTTTCAGTTAATTATATAACAGCAAGCAGTGTGGTCATTTTGTACGGAGTCCCAGAGCGGCCATAGACAGAGAAAATAGATATGGAAGCCACGTTTTACAACATGAAGCGCTCCGAATTCTTTCCTCTTGGCTCATTTGTGCACAGGAGACAGAGATACATATGTCTGGATATAAATATATGTAACATATATCCATAATATATGAGCTCTTTTAGCTACCAGTGTATATTTGAATTAAGGCATGCATGTTGGTAGCCTATCTTAGCGTTCAAAGTACTGTAGGATTATTATGTTGAACAAATGTGCAAGTTAGGTTCATTTTATAGTTTAGTCCTTAATTGTCAGTGTACAGTTGGTGCACCTGGTACCTCACTGCATCTTTGTATATGAATATGTGGGTGTGCAAAACACACTTCACATAATACTTGAAGCAGGTGCACTGCATGTCACGCTTCGAGGAGGAAGGGTGGTCTGCTGTGCCGGATCTCTGTACACACTTATCTCATTCTTGTGCTCACGAATTAACCAAAATGTGGGAACAAATGTGATATCTTGATGATATCCTGTGTTCATGAAATAGCTTTCAGAATGCTTGATGTAGTTTGTCGGTGCTGCATTTGTCTGTATAACAGATGCACATTGACATCCTCTCTGTTATTATAAAAAATACAGGACACTCTACATGTTAAAGGAAATATCTCTTGAAATGTGTGAAACATCTAAATAGATACACAATTCTGTTTGTGAGAAATTGTGTTAAAAGTAAAAGTAAAATAAATAATGGATCATAAAATGTTGTCAAGGCAGCCAAAGGCAAAAGTCAGATACTGATATGCAGTAAAATATTACAATAAAAAGATCAGTCAGGTGGAAGTCTGACCTCGGGCACTAAAATTTACAGAAACCGTGTTCACAGATAAAATAAAAAATTTGCAACACAAACTTAAATCATTCAAAACACAAAATTAAGAGAACAGAACAATCCTGTAAATTACAAAAGATATTCACGATCATTATGTTGTATTAATTATCATAAGCCCGCAGTATACCTCAGTACAAAATGGCTCATTTAGATTTGTCCATTAAGATGCAGCATTATGCAGAACATTCAGGTCAGTCTGGTACGCTCAGTCATATTTCTTCCACAGTCAAATGTAACTACATTTATGAATGTCAAGTAGTGCTAACAGCTCTGTGCCAGGTGCTCCTGGGTATGTTCTGTCTGACAGTGTTTTAGGAAACAAAATGCACGTTGTACTTTCCACTTTTTTAATTCCACGTTGTGCTTTTGTGCTGTAGAAAGAAAAGCTGAGCACGGTGTACCGTTATCTGTGTCCAAAACTCCCATGTCAAGATGCTGCTCTTCAGTGAAGTGGACCGCTCTCGGTGAAGCACTGAGGAGTGCTGCCAAACAGTGAAAGAAAGAAATGAAAATTTGTCGTTTGAGCCTCCCTATTGCTTCACTTCATCTTTTGCCAGAAATCACCACGGTTCACCAGGCAGTATTTGGACCAGGGCCATCTCCTTGGTTTCCTAGATATGCATGGCTGTCCAGACGTCAGCAACCCCCTGCCCCCCCCTCACCCACCAGAACAGTTCTTAAATGCGTCAGCAGTCCCCCCCCCCACCCCCCTCTTATCATGCTGCCTCCCTGCAACACCTCAGCTAGGCTCCCACAGCACACTGTGTCCTTGAGGACTCACTAACTACAGGCTCCCCTCCCCCCACCCATGCTCTCTCCTTCATCTTCATTTATTGTGTTTGCATGTGCGCTAATAACTCAGCTATTATCAGATTGATAAATACTTAAACATAGATTATTGCCACTAAACACCTAATCACAGTTTATCTTTGTTCAAGTAGGATTGAGATCAGAGTGAGAATAAGCAGATTAAGAGATGAGGATTACTTGTCAGTCTTTTCAAAATTCTCAGCAAGTAGGTCAATGTTTCCATTTGTCTCACCACAGTTTCACAATAAACCAGACAAATTTTTACACCTATTAAAATCTCTCTAATGTTTTTTGTCATTGCTTCGGCAAAGCATCCCTTACTTCCAGGCAATCTGCCCCCGCTCACTATGCAAGTTTCATATGGGTGTTGCAAATTACAATAGGGCCTTGCCCCGTCGTATCAAACTGTTTTAACCGTTTACAACTTCTACTAGTGGATGAAGTACACCTAATCACAAAAAGAGAAAAAAACCCCATCGCAATCAGGTAAACCTGAGTTCTTTCCAAGTTGTCAGCAAATAAAATTAACATTAATTTGATGTGCTAGTTTGCAGCGCATCTCTTGGTCTGTCTGTGTGGGCTGTGTTCTGGGACTTTGTGGCTGACAACAGTGAGAGTGAAATACATTACATCTGATAAACACCAACAGGCAACCATTTTTAATAACTGCAGCTGAGAAAAGATAACCACATCTCATGTGAACACGCACGAAGTGAAACTTTGCTTTTCATGAGCAGCAAGACAGCAGATGACCATGAAGGTGGGTGGAGCTATGCTCAGAGGTACATGATTGATACATGACTCAAAACACTATGTAATGTCTATGAAACTTTCTCACCACTTGCCTATTGCCATGCTGATGAAGTCAGGTTCACTCAAATCATTGGGTGCCTCGTCTGCGACTTATTAGTATGTAACACTTTAAAAAATGGATACTTTTAAAGGAAAGCCTGTGAAACTCTTTACATAGTCTTCAGAGAAGGTCTAATCAGGTTAGCTGACTTTGATTCATGATTGTCGTGCTCAGGGTGAAGGTAAGATGGAGAGTGCCATCAACAGATGGATTGGTGTGGTGTTGGCGTGCCATGTGGACATTGTACCAGACCATTGTGTTGAAGAGGGTCATCCACTCTCACCAAACATTGTGAGTTTTGCGTAGATAGAGCAGTATGTGCAGATACAAGCATCCGAAGTGAGTTTCCTCAGTAGGGTGGCTGAGCTCAGCTTTGAGATAGTGCTGCTTCAGCCGCTGCACCTTCATGTTAAAAGAACCATTTGGCATCAGATTAGAGGCAACTTTCTTTGGAGGTTTTCTGGGCACATCCAAGTGTAAGGAAACCCTTGCTTAGCCTGCTGCCTCAGTGACCAGGCCCCAAATAAATAATAATGGAAGAATGGATGGATGGTCAACTGCAGATTGTTTTTCTTTGGACCGATTTCAACAATGAAAAATGAAGAAGAAGGTTGTTTGGGCAGGGGGTTGGCAGTGCTAGTCATGTCTACCACTGTCTTGAGGCAAACCGGCTTTCTTTCTCCAACAACCTACATCACTATATGATTTGTACTAGAGCTGATAGCCTTTTATACTCATGAAGCAGCGAGCAACAATCAAACTAAAAGGGGAAAAAAAAGCTGTTTCATCCAACAGCTCAGTGAGCAACAGCTCCCCAAACACAGCAGAGACCCGTTTTCAGTAGTTGAGTCAAGCTCTCTTCTCTGCACCCAGTGGGCAAAGAACGGCCTTTTATTGACACAGCTTGAAAAAAGACGTGTCAGAAAAGCAAGTGATGTGAAGCAGTCAATCCTTCTCTCTACTCCCTCAGCTGAGAGGCCTGATTGTCTCATGAGCTCTGTTCTGTAAACAGGCATCCCGATAGAAGCCAGGCAGTCATGCGGCCAGCATCGGAGCAAAAAAAAAAAAAAAAAAATGAAATAAAAATAAATAAAACGAAGACAGGGGGAAAAAAGAGCATCCCTGTGAGAACGGCTGGCTAAAAATATATCCTCTCTGTGCCTCTCCAAGGTCACTCTGTCATTTTGATTTGATTGGAACACAGCAGTCACAGCCATCTTCCTCCTGAGCCTCACTAACAAGCATGGCATTATTCTGCCAGTGATTGCTTAAACATCTTCCATATCTGAAGCAGTTATTATCCTCTTAGATTAATTTTGCTTCCTTGCCTGAGCCATAATGCATGTAATTTGTTGACCAGGTAAACCGATGGACTGACGATGTCGTGAATTATTTGCACAGTACTGCAGACTTTATCCCCTTTCCAGTCTTGCATACATCTGTTTCATGAAGTAGTGTTGCAGGAGGACTGAACAAATGCTTCCCTGTAGATATCCTTTATGTTTGTTTACACTGGTGGCTGTTTGCCTTCTGATGATCATCAGCTGGAGGTCATAGTCTACCCTGAGTTTTATTTAACACATCACCTTGTAGATATATGACTGGTTTGCTCGGCTGACTCACTGTTGCCATAGGATGTCTCTAACATTTAAAAGCTATGACACTGTGTAAATATTAGTAGAGAAACGGAGTTGTACACAGTGGGAGAAAATTAAGCTAATGCTTTTGGAACCGAAATTAACTTTTCAAGCGTCTGTTGAAACCCGTTTGGTGGACATCTGCGGGACCCATATGATCGTAAGACGGTAGCAGATAGCATGTGCTGCACAGTGAGTCACAAGTGCTGGCTTATGGAAGACGGGGGTTTCTCAGATATTTCTCAGAGGCGTGATACACATGTTGACTCAGGCATGTAAATTCACGCCTCTAGTGCTAGGGAACAACCCTGTAGGTTTCATGAAATCTGTAAAAAAAAAAAAAAAAGACAGGTCAGGTTATTCAAGCGTGACAGGCACAAAACTGTAAGATATGGAAAGAGTGTACACACTTAACATATGTGGAGATACCCCCCTGCTTTTTGCGCACGTGGCATGACTCGTGCACACACATGATAATGCACACAAACAGACTGTCGCTGCTCTCACAAATGGACTGTGTCTCATCAAAGCTGACATTAACAAAAACAACATTTGCAGTTTAGGAGATGAAGCGATCGAGAGGTTGATTAGGAAGATTGCTAGAATTGCAAGAATTAAGCCAATGAAGCTTTATAATCTTTTCTTTTTTAATTTGAGAACGAGTCATTCGTTTCACGTTCAGATTTAGTTTTTTGTGCTTGTGAAACAGCTGCTCTCAGATTTCTCCTCTTCTGTGGAATAACCCGTCGAAATTCCCCACCCGAGAGAATGGCAGGTACAGTGTTGACCAATGAAATGCTCCCGATGCCGAGCTAAGGTGACATTGTTTTCTCCTCTAGCAGAGGAGGCCAGTATGCTATATATATGTAGCTACTATAGTAAAAAAAATAGTTGATGGTGTTTATATAAACTGTCCTTTTTATACTAAAAGTCGTAAAGCAAGGGACGTTTTATATAATAAACCCTTGGAGGGCCGGACTGGATGAACCCAATTAAAGAGTTACTCCCCGTAAGGGAGGCTCGAAGAGCTAAAACATGACCACAACAGGCAGGTACACCTTCACTGGTCAACATTGCATCTGGCATCCTATTGGTTGGTTCATTTTGACAAGTTGCTGGACAAACAAACCAAGAGAAGAGGATTCAATCTCATCCAGCAACAATATATCCAAGTATACAGTTAGAGCTGTGCAAGAAGGGGCTGTTTGAAGTGTTTTGAGGTAAAGCAGGGGCACACAGTTTGACCAATCAACTCTCTGAAGACTGAGATCACTTGATTAAATGAGTCAAGTCTGGTGTGCTGCTGCTTGGTTGGAAAGAAAACCTGCAGCCACACCGGCCCTTTGTGGAACAGGTTCCCCACCCCTGAGGTAAAGCATTACAAAATGTGGAGTCATGCTCTCAAATTGAAAGACCTCTCACTTGATTGAAAATAGAGAAAAAGTCCCAATAATCAGGCAGTAATTTCCCTCCATTCAGATAGTACTTGTGAATTCATAGATTGTGTGCGTGCATTTATGATGCCTCCCCTATGACGACACCCGGCCACAAGAACAACAAACCACAATGTGACTCTCCTTGTGTGGGCAGGCTGGGAGGAGGGAAGAAGTTTCTGCATGGTAAGGAGACTTAGTCAGCCACCCCCGTGCAGCTTAGCTGGGTGATCGACACTAACTCACAGCTGCTGCTGCTGCTGCTGCTGCTGCTGCTACCGTGTGCGCGGTTTTGCTTGAGCTAAGTCAACCGCACAAGTAAAACATGCTAGATAAGAAGTGAAAAAAAAAAAAAACTCCACAGATGTTTGTCACAGGGCTGAAAGAAGAACAGAACCGGATATGTGACATGAAACTCAAATCAGAAAGGGGAAGCAGGCAATTAGCTGTGTTGGATGGATTGAAAAAGTGAAAACAGGTCTGTGAAGTGGAGTTTTGAATGTAAAATGATAAACAAGATCTGCACTTTCAGGTATCAAACATGTAGTTGGAAGTCAGTTAATCAAAAATGAAATAAAACCATAGCTTTTATCTGCTAATATTTGGCCTACACGGCACAGTTCTCCTCCAAAGTTTCACTCTCTCATCACATTCCTCTCATTGTCCCCTTAAATTAAATCCATTTATTGAAGTAGATTTGGAAGATATTATTGGCAAATACTATTTAATGCAGGGACTTTGTTGAATTGATCCCTGCTCTGAATGGAGAGTACTTGTATGCATGTTCTGAATGGATGTGTGCTGTAGATAAATGGACAGGAACCCTGGCAAAAGAACACAGAGCAGGCAGATTCATGGCCAGACAGTAGAAATCTGTCAGCCTCCTGGCAACGTGAGAGGACACCTGGAGGTAATGCAAGCAGCCCTCCCCAACCCGCACCTCCTCTCCCTCTCCCTCTCTTTCTCCTTCTTTCTCTTTATCTCTCTGTCCCATCCCCCTCCCACCCCCTCTTCGTGACTCATCACCAGAGCCTTAATCACCAATGAGTGGGCACTGCCTCCCCTTCCACAAGGCAGAACTGCGCTGATACTCTGTTGCCCCCTGCTGACAGATGAGGTACGTTGCATCGAGACCCACATGGCTAAAAGGTTTGTGCAGGTTTTCACAAGCAGCTGTAATGAGCTTCATCTCTGCATTTATTCACTTTAAAGGGGCTCTCCACCAATTTTACATGTCAAAGCCAATTTACTAGTCAATGGTAGAATTTAGCCAGTGAAGCTTTATAACCTCTTCTGCTGCTCTCCCATGATGATCAGATTTGGCTCAGAGACACAGTTAGAGCAAAAAACATTTGCTACAAAATGGTGGCGTGGAGGTTTAATGGATGGATATTTACCAGGTAAGGAGGGTCCAACTAAAACACCACTGAGATGCATCATGGGCAGTGTAGGATCTGGTGTTTTAGGAGCTTGACTCAGGGACTACGTACGGTTCTTCTTCCAATCTGTCTCATGCCAGTTTCTAAACTTTATAAAAATGCGATTCCAAGAGAGTGAGGCGAGTGAACAAGCTGAAAGATAATTGGTATCACTTTATGAAGATTTTATGACAAACATTATAGCAAACTATTGCCCGTTTACGCATCCAACATACCTGAAGCAACATAGCCTTTATTTGGAGTTGTGTTTCTGACCAACCAACAAATGTAAGCTCAGTATTCTTTTAGCTCTAGTTTCTAACGCCTAAAAAAAAATACAAAAATACTACTATGTTCGCCAGTTAACCACTATTCTAATATTCATAGGCCATAGAGAGCCAAAGTGATGATATCACATCAGGGTTGTTCTACTAGCTTCTATAAGTCAGCGCCTCTTTTATCCATCATGTGTTCCTGGGGGTACCTTTCCATATTCTAGGACAAATTGTAATCCACTACAGCAGTTGCTTTTACAACTTTTCAACTTTCTTGCTGTAATCTCTGCTCTCTAAATCCATTCACAGTGTTCAGTCCTCTCTATCCTGCTGTTACAGACGTGTCTGTAATATCTGTGACCCCTCGACTCCCCTGTGGACTCGTTTCTTTTGTAAGTGGGAATGTTGTTTAACCTCTGAGGGTCTAGGGGCTTATGGGAACCAACATTGCCATCCTGGCTCCACAGTGGTGGAACGGCCTCATCACTAACATCAGGACAGCAGCAACTCTATATGTTCAGACCAAAAACTCATCTGTTCAGACTGAACCTTTTGCCATAAAAAAAAAAAAAAACTTTCTCTACCTGATGTTTTCTAATAGCACTTGAAGCAGTTGTGCATTTTTGCATGTTGCTGTACTTGCATGATTCTTGAAATTTTCGAATGTCGAATGCACTTACTGTAAATTCTTTGGGATAAAAGCATGAGCTAAATAATGGAAAACATAACTGCTGCCTGGAATATGTACCGTGCAATGGTTTTTCACAAATAGTCTTCCTGCATGGAAAGTTGCTGTGAATGCAAAAATCATAGGACATAGACCACAGTGTGTATTCCGTGTGAGGTTTAGGCAACAAAAGCAGTTTGGTTAGAGGAAGTCGTGGTTTTGGTTACGATGTCTGAACCTCATCCCTGTAGGCTGTTTTGTTATATCAAACCCACTTTGGTCATGTAATCTGCTAATCTAAATTTGATTAAGGTATTGGAGCGGTGCGTAGGAGTACATTCATAGTTGAAAAGAGAGTGCGACTGAGAATGCAGCCTTGGGGGATGGCAGCGTTGAGGATGATGGTGAAGGAGTAATGGCCCATGCTGGGGTCTATTGGTTAGAAAGTCCTTGATCTACAGACAGAGAGGGGCAGTGTTGAGTCAAGATGGAAGGTTGAAGCAGCAGCAGTCCCTCTAAAACAGCCTTCCATTGCGGGCAACATCGCCATTACACATTTTTGCAGTAAAAGTATTAATAGGTAGTAGTAGTATGACCCCAGTAGTAATATGACCCAACCCTGTGTAGGTGTTGGGAGTTTTCTCGGTCATTGAGGGCTGTGTGTCGCATGTCGCCTGTGGATCTGCCGGCCCTGTAGGCAAACTGGTGTTGAGATCTGAGGGGGAGGCCTTGATGTGGGACAGTGCCAGTCTCTCGAAGCGTTTCACGATTACTGGCGTGAGAGCAGCAAGCTCTGTGGTTTTGTTTATAGTCCGTTATGTTTCTGACGCCTTGCCACATGTTGCGGGGTTTGTTTCCATTCAAGTTGTCCTCAATGCACTGTTTAGCAGTTTTTTAATGTCTCAGTCTAGGTCTGCCCTGGATCTTCTGTCCTGATTTCCTGATCTGAGTGCTGCAACCAGGCACACTGTTGTTGAACCAACTGATAGTAAAGGATGCTTCAAGATGTCATCTCCTTTATATCATATTTACATCTATGAGACAAGAATGAGCTGGTGAAGGCCAAAGAGAGATTTTCTCATTCATCTGACAAAAAACATTCTTCAGTGTCGGTGTAAATGTCCTTACAGGTGACTCATTTCTAGAGTCTCAGCTGAAATAAAAATGAGAGTATCTATTCTGCTTATCAAGGATTGCTAAAATGATTAGCTTGATTTAACTTCATTTGTCTTTCTTGTAACTTTTTCATCTCTTTATTGCTCCTAATGGTGCCTTAGGAGAAATATCTCAGACACAAATTATAACAGAATGATTAAAGTTAGTCTCAAGAGATCCGAATGAACAGCAGAAAAGCAACAGATATTTTCCTATGGGAGAGTTTCTGGTTGGGGAATACTTTAATTTATTTTGTTTTTTTGTAGTTACATCAACTTCTACATTGACAATGTATGATAATACATCAATGGAGGAGGGAGCACTCGATGCTGAGTGTTCAGAGAGCTCCCACATGGTATCCTGAAAACAGTCCTGTAAAGATGATGAGGCTTCCTCAGTCCAGTTCTGCAATGTCTTGTTCTGAGGTTTGGTTCTGCTGACGAGGGTTTTTTTTTTTTTTTATAGGCTGGGCTCAGGAACAGAATCTCATCAGTGTCAGTGAGCCAATAAGCATGTGGAATACCTGTTACGAGGTATAATAATGCTGGTGATTGGCTGTCTAATGTTACACGTTGTAGAGGCGTGCAGAAAAAACAACATTACGTCCAGAGACAGGGCTCATGTTTTTTTTATGCCAGCTGCTTTGGTGCATCAGTGTTGACATTTTGGTAACTTTTCAGACCCTCTAGCGACTTTACCTATAAAAAGTGAGTGGCAATAAATTTAGCTATTTATACAGACCATCAAGGGAAAAGCGAGTAATGTGTCATGCATGCTGATCAACTCAAATATTTCTGCAGGCTAACTAACCTGTATCTGCTTGTTGGTGAGTCCGTTCATCACATCGTCCACTGGGATGGAAGCCCCAGTCCTGTCCTATGATCCAATACAAATGATGTATCTGTTGATTTTGTGAATTACAATAGCTGGTTGACAATGGAGCCGAACAATAACTTAGAAAGCTAAGGATTTTCCAAGTCAACGTCTAAGTTTTTACACTTACAGTAAGTTGTCTGGGAGCTTATTTTGTGTGATTCAGCATAAGATACACAGTGTGAGATGATAATAAGGGGGCGTCAGTGTGCTAAATAGATAAATGAACACGAGGAGGCTTGATAAATCATAAAGTCAAGGCTGATCAAAACAATGATCAATCAAAGCCATGAAGCATGGCGAAGGAGCCGTGCTGCCACTACGCTGATGATGACAAAGCTTATGAGTGTTTGCAAATATACAGCAGTGAAGCGAGCATCTTACCTTTTCCTGCTGCGCTGCTGAAAGTAAACCTGTTAGGGCTTTGAAAGTGTCTAAACTGTGGGTGAATCTCAAATGTACTTCAGTGTACTGTACCACACCGAGAACCTCAAAATTATTATACATTAACCCACATGTCCTGTTTATTTCTAGGAGTGTAGTTAATACTGCCGGGTTATGAGGTTTTTGGATAGAGCTTGGTTCAGACATTTGACATTGACTGTCACGTTCTCACACTGATAGTCCATTTCAAATGACCAAACCAAGGCTGGGCAAAGTAGGCAACTGCCACAAGGCCCCAGACCCCAGGGGACCCAGAAGCCCCTCACTTCACGTCAGCTGGTTTGTGATCATTTGTGTGGGAATATTCTTTAATAAAACACAAGATCAACTAAAACTGACAGGTACCTTTGGTACCACATTCTATTAGGGTTCTCTAAAACCTGAACACACTGAAAAATATACTTAACTTTCTTTTATCAGCACGAAGGAATTTTCCAAATTTTTACTTTAATTGCTTATGAACATTTTGTAGTCTGTTTGGATTTTTAACTAAGCACTGACAGTCAAACATAAGTAATGTCACTATGAAGGATGACACACATTTATTTGACTGTAAATGACTTTTCAGTATAATGTAATGTATAAAAGGGAAGATTTAACATTTCAGTACATTTCTTATCACATATAAAATAATTCAAATAAAAACAAAGTTTCTCATTGGATAGGTTTTAATTGCATTGTAAACTCTGTTTTCTTGAAATTCTGTTCTCCAGCTGGACTAAAATATGTTTATATACTATTTTTTTCAAATGACATTTCATGAGGTAATGCTGCCATTTGT
The DNA here is from genome assembly GCA_033000465.1 of Sciaenops ocellatus. Lineage (NCBI taxonomy): Eukaryota > Metazoa > Chordata > Actinopteri > Sciaenidae > Sciaenops > Sciaenops ocellatus. The sequence continues at coordinate 16,976,881 of CP136873.1, forward strand.
CAATGAATGTATCTGCCAAATGTTCACTGACATTGTAGTATGCATTGTAGCAATATCCTCTTTTATGGCAACTGAGGACATAAACTTTATGTTTAGGCACTCACAGAACTTGAGCTCAAACCTAAACTAATAAAACAAACTAAAGTTATGAGGTTCATTGTCAGGAAACATAATCTGGATCAATCATAAATTCTCCACAAAATGTAACTATTGTAGTCTACAGACATAATTTGTAGGAGACAGGGTTTCTCTTCTGTAGGGCCCCAAATGCTGAGGAAATAAATCCAGTGTCAACAAAATACAAGGATTAAAGTGGGCCTTTCTTTATCTAGGTAATTTGTTGTAGACAGCCCAAAATATATACTGTACTTGTGCAAAACTTAATACTACAGACCAGTCTCTAGTCCATTATTATTTCATTTGCAACAGAGTTTAAATGATGCGTATTCTCAAAATTTAAATGTGTATTCCACGACAAGACTACTGATTCCTGGACCTCAAGGCAAATTATAAGATACCATGTGTGGTCTCCTGTATGAGCAGTACTTGATGGAGACGTGTATACAATTTACATATATTTGAAGAAAAGGGGGTCAATAGAGGCCCTCATCTCATTTTTGCCCCGGGGCCTTCAGGCAGGTTAATCTGAGCCTGCACCTAAAGTCTTATTTGCACACAAATGGAGTTTAGCCTCATTTATTAAAGTTCATCTCTTTTTTTCCATGCCATTTACTGACTAAATAGTGGAATGCACACAAGCATATTTTCATTGACTGAGGAAGTGGAGCAGAACACCGAGAACAAACAGTTTTCTGTGCAGCTGTAACACTTTACCTGCAGTGGTGCTCATTCTTCATTATAAACCATCGTAAAAGCAGTGAGAACATGTTGTAAGTGTATAATCAGTATAATCAGAGCATAATGTCATGAAAATAACAGCGTTGAAGTAGAAGTCTAGTCTATTTAATGAGTTGCTGTTGCCACTTGAGGTCAGTGTTGTTCTAAGTTAAGAGCCACGTTTCCCCCACGCTTGTGTCGATGTCCTGAATCCGAGGTCAACACAAGCAAACCCATCCACTGACCTCAGTGAGAAGAGGCCATATGCTACCTCAGCCTCAGAGGAGCCAGGGCTCAGTTGATAATATGATGCTAAGTGTAAGCAGTGGCAATCTGATGATGCCTGAAACAAAGGCTCTCTGAAGCATGCAGCAACGTCTAGGCAATAGTTTCTATGCAACTGAAATATAATGGGCAAACATCTTTTGCAGTAAGTCATCAGTAATTGTAAAATAAACATGAAACTGGATTTTAAAATGGAAACAATTGAGTGGAAATACTGAAGCAGAGAGTTGCTGGAGGGCAGAAATAGATTATACTAAATGGTTTCATGTCAATTTTGTGTATTCATGTAAACAGGAATTCAAGCCAAATCGTCCATATGTGAGGATTGGTTTTGTTTGTGTAACTGTCTGCAGTGATGTAAACACAGCGAGAGTAAGAGCTCTGATTACACCATATTTTGTTCTCTAATTGGGATGATTTCTAGTGAATGAAATCATATGTAAATTGATCCATTTTATGTCGGAGCCTTCTCAGGAAGACTCTTGTTACTATTTTACACATACCTGCTGCTGAAGCCGCAGCCTCACCCTCATAAATCCTCATCTAAAGAGTTGCCACCCTGACTAGACACTGTTACAAACCCTCTTCACCGGGATATATTTCTGTATGGATTTTTGTCTAAAATCAATCAAATTAAAGACCTTTAATCAAAAGAACCGCAGACCAGCCTTCAAATGTACCATGTACCATGTTTATATGAACCATTTGTAACATATATTGAAGAATGTATGTAAACTCCTCTTCATTAAAACCCAGGAAAGTCCCTGACACAACACTGGGGACCTCTGTGTCCTCAGTGGTATACAGCCCTGCCATATGTGTCTCTGTATATTTGTTTCTATACTGTTTTCATCATAAATTTATCTTTTGACTGTTCCCTTACGTAGTTTCTGTTGTTTCACCTGTTGACCATTTTGTCCTGTCACGGCACAATGACAACAGTGGCACTCAAAATTTGAGAGGAGCAATAGTCCCATAATTTCTGATAGCAGTAGACAAAAGCAGGACTATTATTTGTATATTCTGATGAAATTACAACTATAGCTAGCATTAACTGTTAGCTTTAGCTATGTGAGTTGGTTGAAAACATGATCTTTGGTTGAATTTTTAATGTTTCCAACTCCTTTTAAAATCAAAATCCTTTAAAATGAGCTCTAAGTGTGCACTTAATGATCACATACATGATATCGTGCTAAACCTGAGGCCAAAGCTATATGTCCCGTGGAAAAAGGCAAAATTCTCACGAGTTGATCAATGCAATAAAGTAAAAAGTAAAGTAATACAGAAACAGCATTGTTCTTCTATTGAATTATGAGAGAAAATGTGATTGTAGCTGTGTTATTTCATATAACATAACCATGTTTGCCATGGCTGCTTAGCTTATTGTTTATATTATACACAAGATTTTAAGGCTCAGGACTAACTGATGTTTTGGAAATGTATCACTATCTTGAGTAATTTTAGCAGAGATTGTAAACTTGCCCAAATCCTACAAAGAGCAGACCAGAGCTAATGTAGCTAGATAATGATGCGTTCCTTGTAAGGCTTGGCCACTACTGATGTAAGCTAGTTAGCCATGCATGCTAACATTTGCAGTTTATATTAGAGTAGATAAACACATTGTTTAATCAATATAAAAAAACATTTTAGACACATAAAATACTTAATTAATGTAGAGTGTTATACAGGACATGTGGAAACACGTGGAAATCCAAAACTTGACAGACCTGTCATGCCTTGTTGCTATCAGATATTCGATAATTGCTGTTCGGGGAATTGTTTAGCGTCTGAAAAAATTAACAATGACCATCACAGTTTGCCAAAAGCAAAGGTTAATATTCCACTGATGGACTAATCGATAAATCGTTTCAGCACTGCATCTGTTCCTAACATTAGGAGGCTGTAATCACGGCATAAGCAGGATCAAAGCTGCGTGTGTAGACATTAATAGCCACTTCACGAGGAATATGGCGAGGCACTGTGAGGTCTCGGGACTCGGGTTGGTGAGTTAGCTGACTCGGTGTGCCCCCGGGGAGAGGAAAGTCATTGACCCGTGGCCAGTCTTCCTCCGGCAGCAGCGCACCTCACATATTATCACCCAAGTGAGTCATCAACGGCACGTCAACATCGCTGAGGTTCTTCATGCCAATCTTCCTATTGCTTTTTTTAATCCCCCAGCGTTCCTCGTTTGAGCATTTGCCTCCCTCCCCCCCTCCTTTTCTCTCTCACTCTCTTTTGCTTTATATCTCTACTCCCCCCCCCAAACACACACACACACACACACAAATGCCATCCTCCCCTGTATGCTTCCGTCACGTTCTGCTGAAAAATTTGGAGGTCTGCCAACAGTGTTACACTGCTGCTGTGTGTGTGAATGTGGCAAGTGTGTGTGTGTGTGTGTGTGTGCTTTGTGTAAAGGCCTCTGCCTGCATGAGCGTGCACGAGTAACCGTGTATGTGCAGATGCAAGAAGTGGGTGTGCACGTACACTAGTGTTTTTTTTTTTTTTGCAAACATGTGAATTCAATTGACGAATAAAGGAAGGAATCACGAAAAAGAGTGTGTGTATGTGTGTGTGTGTGTGTTTTGGGACAAATGGATGAATGGGCAACTAGGTTCACTGCTTTTAGGGCCTAGTTTGTGTATGTGTGTGTGCATGAGTGAGAGTGAATGTGTTGAAAAGAGTGAAAGAATGTGAGAAAAAGAGGTATTGGATGGGTGTTGTCTTACAAGCAACAACAGCACATTGCAGAAAGAGGCATTTTCAACCAATTTATTAATCCTTTTAGGCAATGTTCCCTGTTCAGAAATGCAAATTGAATCAATCTGAGTCTGACTTTTAAGACTTTCAAGTGGGATTTAATTAGAAGCCGAGGCGCACAGTTTTAATGAGAGAGGGGGTGGAGAGAGAAGGAGAGACAGAGAGGGAGAAAACAGGGGAGAAGGAGGGGAGGGGACGTGGTGTTTTAATGCTATTCCTGCGGGATCGGGGTGAAGGACACATAAACCCAACGCTGACGGCTTTTCTTAAAAGAAGAAATTCCATCGTTCCGTCCGGCCATCTGTCCGTCCGTCCCCGCTGCCCTTCACCTTCGACTTGGATGTTTACGCCCAGGGAGGGGTTGGCGCTCGGGGTCTGTTTGGTGACACTAAACAACACCCGATCCACTCCAAACCCGCACATCGCCCACAGCGGAAAAAAATCACCCCACTTCCTCTGCCAGTGGTTCAGCTCTTCGGCAATCTCTATCTCTGAATCCTTTGTCCTTTTGTGTTGCTGTTATTTACTCCAATACCATTTCTCTTTCCTCCTCCTCCTCCTTCTCCTTCTATTCCTCGCTGAGATTCTCTAACCCTCCTCATCATCCTCCCATCATTTTCCGAGCCCTAAGCTGACTGAGCCTCCCAAAGCCATCAGGTCTGATTGTCTGATCTCGAGGCATCGAGTCCGCCGGCTGAAATGAAAAATGAGGATTCCTCTCAGCCTGTATTTTTATTCTGTTTTCATTCTCTCTTTCATTCGTCTCTCCTCGGTCTCCCCTTCTTTTTTTTCCTTTTCCCACCTCTCTTTCACACTCTCTATCATGCCTCCCCCTCTCTCTCTCACACACACACTCACACACACACCTCTCTGTTGGCTCTTTCACTCATGTTTCTTCACCTTTTGTGGCCTTCCTCAAGCCTGCCAATCTCACCCCATTCCTCCTCTCGTTTCCGTTCATTTCTGCCCTCTGTCCTCCGCTGCGTTGACTGGCAGCTGCGCTGGCATGGGAATATGTAAAGGGAGCTGAGAGACAGCAGGAGACAGAAGGCTTTAGATTACAGCCTGCAAGTTACAGTAAATACTTCCAGATAGGTTCGAGTACAAGTGAAGAAGTACAGGAAAAAACAGGGTAACAGGTAAATTTGCATTTAGGGGGCCTACAACTAAAACTTTTTACCTATATTGGACTATGGGGATCTTTTTGTACATGCGTGCCCCTGCTCAGGCGGTCCATATGATTGACACAGCTTATCACGCGTCCCTTAGATTTATTACTAATTGTAAAGCACTGAGTCACCACTGTGAGCTTTATGCTCGAGTAGGATGGCCTTGTTTAGTAACCCACAGGCGCACCCACTGCTGTGGGTGCAATGCTAGGCGATTCTCCAGTTGCTTCCATCCTATCTCTGTTCTTTTATATCTAAGACGTGTGATGGACAGTACTCGCTGCGTTCAAGAGACTTTTACATGTTGTCTGTACCAAATGCTCATACTGAACTTGGAAAGAGGGACGTGGTCTGCACCCTCAGACTGAAATGTTTTATGCTTTTATCAAAAGACCTAGACACTAAATCATTGGGGTGTTTTAACTGATGTTGAATTCGCGGCTTGTACTACACTTTTATTACTTCTCTAGATTGCTACAATATTTGTTTTGTATCTGTTTTAATTTGACTTGTTCTTAAGTTGTGATGCTGCCTGTCGTGGTCAGGACTCCTTTGAAAAAGAGGTTTTGAATCTCAGTGGGGTCTTTCCTGGTTAAATAAAGGTACACGTTAAATAATTACAAGGTGCAAACAAGGTACATGCAGACTTGGCCTATATGTCCTTAAATCTATATCATGAAATGGATCCAAACTTAACATAGTTAAAAGAAATCTTTATACTAAACTTTAATATACTCTGTAACTACACTATAATTACAGTTTAAAGGGGGTGAACAAGGGACCACTTTATTTTACAGCCTGCATACTCTGTAACTACACTGTAGTTGCAGTGAAAAGGGGGAGCGAACAATAGGACGCTTTGTTTTGCAGTCGGCGAAATGATTCCTGTCTTGTTACCCACTACTGTACTCTGTAATTATCCAATAGGTACTAAGTATAAAAAAACACATACAGTGTAAGTAGTATGTTTTGAACACCCTCTTCATTTCCTAACCTGCCCTCGTCTTTTCTTGTACTTACACATAGGTACCCAATAAGTATTCTTTTGATACCCTATATACATCATAATTAGCCAGTAATTTGCGGGTTATAATGTAAAGCCTCACTACCATTGTTCTGTATGTACCATTTCATTACAGTGGTCAGTGGAGTTCTTTAAAAAGACTCGTCTCTAATGCCACGGTCCCATGAAGCTTATTTTGGTTGACAAGACACTGTGTCTTTCATATTACTGTGCCCTTGCAGCTGATAATTACAGCCCAGAGGATCATCGCGATGTCCTACAAAATCAGTAATGCTTTATGGTAATGGTAAATAATTTTCTCAGGACAAGTAGAGTAACAAATTCATTTTTGTTCTCCTCTAAATATGAACTGAAACTAAATCCTAAACTGATCCCTCCACTTGTTTGGTCGTCCTCTCGTATTGAGTTTAATTCTATGAGAAATGGCAGCGAATGTGACTCCCTTTATTAGAAGTAACTCTGCTACTTTGATTTCACCGAGAAGAGAATTGGTGAGAACAGCGATCAACCACAGGAGAGACAAGTGGCTCATAACTCCTTTTTTTTTTTTTTTGTTTTGAAGGAAACAGAGGATGTAGTGATTAATTACAAGGCATCATGGAAAAATATGTGGTGTTTCAAGTTACTTGTCCCCCACGCAGCGCAACAAGCTGTAAAAACAACACTGACATACAGAATTATCACCTTATAAAGTTGCTACAGCTATCATGTTAGCGAACAAACAGTTGCCTATTTACACTTCCCGCACGCACAAGGCAGCATTAGCATTCATTTGGAGTCGTGTTTCTGCCCACCTGATAATGGTTTGGTTTCCACCAACTCCTGAAGGAAATAGCTAACTGCTAACTAACTTTGTCTGTCTGCCATTTGGTGCTGGGTTTAGTGTACAGTGGGGTTATTGGACCTTTTTCTTCCAGAAACTTCTGCTGCTGGGAATAAGGTTTACATTTAGCTGACACTTTTATCCAAAGTGACTTACAAAAAAGGGAAACAATCATGGTACAGTGCAACTAGGACATGAGATTTTACATGTCCAGTTTTGTTAGTGCTATGAGAGGAGGTTCTCTCTGAAGAGCTGGAGGTCTTCAGAAGGTTTTTGAAGGTAGAGAGGGACGCCCCTGATCTGGTAGGAACTGGCATCACATTTCCACCAACGGGGGAACAACGGACAAGAAGAGTCTGGATTGTCTTGGGTGAACGGGTGGCAGAGCCAGGCGTCGTTCATTGGAGGAGGTAACATACGCCTGTATAAGGGCACCCAAGTGGGTGGCTGCAGAACCGGAGACTACTTTATAGGCAAGCTTTAGCGATTTGAACTTAATGCGGGCTGCTACAGGTAGCCAGTGGTGCTCGATGAGCAGCAGGGTAACACGTGACCTTTTGGGTTGATTGAAAACCAGGCGCGCCGCCACATTCTGGATCACGTGCAGAGGTTTCACCGTGCAGGCTGGGAGGCCCGTTAGGAAGGCGTTACAGTAATCAAGTCGTGAGATGACCACAGCCTGTATTAGTACTTGGGTAGCACGTTGAGTCAAGTTAGGCCTGATTTTTCTGATGTTGTGACGCAACATGGTTAGAGAAGGTTAATGAGAGAAATGTTTGCAGGTTGGAAATCCAAAACAAAGAGGTAAAAGAGGCTAAAAAGCTCAGGAGAGCTGAGGGGAACTACAAGTATCTGTGGATTTGTTACAACAAGCAACACATTACACATTTTTTGTTTACAATGTATTGATTATTGCAGCTTCAATGTCTCAAAGGTCTAAATGCTGTTTTTGTCTTAGCACTTAAGAATTAAAACTCGATACTTAGAGTTACAGTTGTTTGAGATATGATTTATTATCAGATCAAAAAGATCGACATTGACATATTAAATCCAAAATGACAAAAGTCAAACCTTTGCTATAACATCTACCATGATGTCAAGGATATAAACTGACTAAGAGCAATTTCAGGCTGAGAGGTTGTTGACAGCCAACCCAAAATGTTGTCTGGGGCCCCAGAAAGCATTGCTCTTGTCCTGGGTTGGTGGCGAGGTGAGGCAGGGTGAGGCGGGGGTGAGGCTGCCAGGTGTCAGCGTGGTAGATGAGCTGGTGGTGTGTAAGGCGCAAGGTGATGGAGTGTGTGAGGTCCGGTCTAGCGCTGTCATTAATAACCCAGACAGGCCTGCCAGCACCTTGGAGCCCCGTTCCCATACATAACCCTCAGAGCAGCCGCCAGGACCCCTACGCTGGCCCCCGAGGACGCACACACACACATTCGCAAATGTACTGATGTTAACATGATAGAGAGGAGACATGCGTAGTGTGAAGAATAGTGCTCCACCTGGAGTGAAAAAAATGTCTCAGCAGAAATACAAGAGGTTATGGTCTCAGATATGTGACGTTCTTACATATTTTTCCTTCCTATCGCTGGGTCCATTCACCCGAGACAGACAGAAAAATAAAAAATGTGAAGCAGCCTGGCAGAAGTGTCTGCTCTTGTCTTTGTCATAAGGCAACACTTTCTTTACTGTTGGCGCGCCCATGGTGAAAGTAACTCTTTAAAATCAAGACGCGCTACATACACAACATCCTATGTCAATTTGGCATTTGTCTCGCTTCTCGTCTCCTGACAGTTAAATCTTATTTCACGCAGCTCAGTTCAGGTTTCGCTGAACTCAAATGGCCCAGCCATTAGAGTTGAAAAACCCTTATATGTATTGGGAAAAGTGAAGATATGGCAGAGAAGAAGATGGCCATCCGGAGGAAAGTGGGTACGAACAGCTATTTCATGGTTCCACGGCTCTTACTGATCAGCGAATCTACCCAGTTTCATTGCCGATCACTGGGAAGCTCTACTTTTCCCTTCTCTGCCTGTCAACAGAGCCGAGCACCTGTCCTTCAGCGTATCAGTAGGGAGGAGGGGGGGGATGCAAAGGGAAAAGGAGAAAGGAGAAGGTGGAGTAAAAGAGACAGGAGGGCAACAGAGGAATGGCAATAGGGCTGAGTGTTTGTGCGGGAGGGAAAGAGTCCTCTCCGATGGAGACGGGGAGATAAAGATAGAGATGGATAGAAGAGGAGAGAGGAGGAGGAGAGAGGGAGAGGCTTTAATGAATTAATGACTGTTCTCACAACTAGATGCCTCCTCTCTCCGGCTCAGACGCAGCCGATGAAATAATAAATAAACACATGAATAAGTGAAGAGGCCTGAATGAGACGGCACTCCGGAGGGGGAGAAGATGGGGTTGTTGGTGTGTGGATGAGAGGGGGGGAGAGAGGGGTGGTAAGGCGGATAGGCACGCTGTGAGCCTCTCTGGTGATTTGCTCCAACATCAAGCAGCTGGAGGTTACTGAAAAATTTAGCGATGCGCGGGGAGCCGGTGAATGCTAATAGCGCAGACTGTCTCCCCCCCACCACCACCACCCCCCACACCTCTTCTTCTTCACCCCCCTGATTCCACCACTCTCCACCCCCGCCCCGCACCAACTCACTCCAGCACACTCTGACCACCTTCAGTCTCCGGTGACCTTGCTCCACGGCGAGATCGAGCGGCCACCGGCATGCTAACGAGACACCGGCTTTGGGTTTGCAGGGTTGCCAGACGCTGCAGGGCGCTGAGAGGGCAAGTAGGGGCATCCAAATGACATGTTAGCATGGCCGGGGCCTGGATGGAGATGGGCAGGGTGCCACTCATCCAGGCCATTGAGGTCTATCAGATTATATTAGGGAGAGAAAGAGACTGCACTTCAACAGGAAGGCTGTTAATGAGGAGAGCTGGACTAGAATACAACTTTCAAAAGTACACAAAACAAATGCACTTGCTAGACTCGTTCAAATCATCCAGTTATAGAAATTCACAGTAAAAATGAGTTAAAGGCAAAACAACAGATTAAAGGACAAGCCAACTTTTTACAGCTCGCTACAAAATTAACCAATAAACACACTCTGCATTCTCCAACCTGCTGAAAGCCACACTGAAATGAATGTCGGACTGCCGTGTACGATGCAGATCTTTGCATTGCATTTGCAGTCTTCAGAGCACGCAGTTGTATTATAAAATATGCCGTTTGCAGCTCAAACCTCACTACTAATTTATGAGGGCGACATGAGCGGTCAACACAAGGTCAGTAACGCGAACATTAGCAGCTAATGCCACTTCCAACCCAGCTGCTTCTGTTGACTGAAGACTATGTACTGTTTTAGTTACAGAGACACGTCATCCATTCAGTGTTTTTAAAAATAACAAATTCAAAAGGATGATGCAGACCGAGCATTTGAGATAGATAATATAGGTAATTTTAGCATTTAGCATGATTGGACCAACTAAAACTTTATCCAGTGTTTTACTATTTAGTGTTTTCTGAGGTATTTATGTTTATTGTATTTGAAAAAATGTAAGAAATGTATGTATTTTAGTCACTTTTATTACTGAAATAGTAAAAATATCCTATCCTATTTCAGCCGAATTATATTAAATTGGCTACGAACCTGTCTAATTTATCCTAAAAAATGTATCTATCATATTTGTATCAGATTGTACGCTGCGTAACCAGATACACGATACATGAGACATCACACATCCATATGTATAGTAATAATACAGTTTAATTGACAGACTAAACAACGACAGACACTAAAATTATTATTTAAACTGTTGATTCCAACTACCAGCTTCTTGGTTTAACACACTGTGTTTTTCCCGTGCAGTAATCGATTACTACCAACATTTCAGGTGCGCTCACTTTTGAGTTTTGCCTCCAAATAAAATGACGAAACTGTGAGCTGATCGTCTGACCTGTTTCTTGCCCCATCTGACGTAATTACGTTGTCATGTTCCCAAATCTCAGCAATTACTTGGTGTGTACAATGTTATCATATGGAATGATGACCGCAGAAGCATAAATAAGACTCAGTATGTCATAAACTGAGACTCTCCTTCACTCACATTAATCTCTGGTTCATGTATAACACATCCAGCATGCCAGCACTCAAATCTTATATTGGTTTGAGAGACCAAGACAACCGTTTATTTTTCTATAATCAGTCCAGGAAACCTTCTAAAGCTTTCAATGTTTCCCATTTGATAATATCATATTGTGAAAATTTTGTTCTTTTTTTTAAGGTTAATGTTGAACTTGGACACCTCCTGCTATTTGACATCCTTCAAATGCTTTCTGGGTAATGACTTGTGGCAAATCAGGATCAAAACCCCTGTGGATGTTAAAATGTTCTCAGCTAACAGCTTTCTCCCAATCACTGAGCTGACTTTCAGGGCTGTGGTTTATTCATTACTTAAATATAGATAATATGGTTTTGATGGTGCCAGCATTAGCAGTTCAGCACCATGACCTGAGTTTAGCCTCAACAATCTGCTCATCTCTAACCACAGTAACCTGAGGAAATCTTTGTATGTTAGCACAAGAACTTGCAACATCTGCTTGTTTGGAGCATTTCAAGGCCGTCCTAAATGGTTTCCCTGCAGCACAGTGATAAATATATACATGTTCCTATAGGGAACATTTCTCAAAGCTTCCCAAAAACGATTGGGAAACAGTACAAGCCTAAACCATTTTTGGACAAACCCCTTTTGTTAAGAGTGTAGGATTATTGAAGGGTAAGCAACCGTTACAAAGCACTAATGTGTTTGGGCCAGTAAGCTCTCATCAGAGCGAGTGAACAGCTGATGGCCCTTTGTGACAGTCGTCCTGTTCAATGAACTCTCTGCAGTGTAAGTAATTTGTCATTTTCACTCTTATTTGTAAGATATGATGCTGTTTATTCCTTTTTGCTGCAATGAAGGACTGAATTTGTTCAAATGTAGTTTTTTTTATGACTTCTGAGAGAAAGGCTGGTCATTTTTTTTTAAGCTTTCATTTGGGATTTCCCCTCATTTGACCCTAATATGTCCCACTGCAGAGTCAAGTAACACACTTTCATATGAGGCCTGCTTCTCTGCACATTAGAGGAGTAACAGAAAAAGGCTGCTGTAGCCATAGGCTGTAACTAAAGAAGCTTTGTTTCAAGTTTTGAATACGCCAAAGGTCATTAAATGTTTCCACTCATAACATTAAAGGTCCCATATTTTACACTTCTCCAGTGTTTTATTTGAAGTTTTGATATCCACATGAAGACATATTTGTGGCTTTAACTACCAAAAACTGGCTGCCTCTTTTCAGACTGACACACAGCCCGGTCATCCAGAGGTAAAGGATTGTAGTCTACCTGGGCAGTGGGTTCAGGTGGGCTGAGGTCAGTCACTGTATAGTTGTGACCTCATAACCTTATGGAAGTCCTGATGGACCATTTAACAGCACAGTTTCTGAATACAGCCCGCGGGTATTTCTCTGGTGATTGGGTCTTTTGTTACTCTCTGTCCTGCTTTATAATCACATTTTTAAAATCACTTTCCGCAATATGGGACCTTTAAGTTCACCAAAGGAGTTGGTGTGAGATATTCTATTTTTGAAGGCAGGTGAGATCTATCCTTTAGGAGACTCTGACCCAAATGTCCTCGTCCAGCTCTGGTCCTGCTGGCCCTAAGGCCTGGATGGGCCCCTGGCCTCAGTCCCCTAGCCGGGATGCTGCTGACAGACTGGATGGGAGGCTCTGGGCGCCGCCGAGGAGCCCCGGTGACATGATTTACGGGCAGAGCTGCTGGGGTTGCTCGGCGACGTCTCGCTGCGGTCCCCCGCCACTATAATCGGAGCTCCACGTCCGGCTCCGAGGAGTCTGCCCAGGCTCACATCACCTCCTCCCCTCCCCTACTCCTCCTCTACCCCCCTCCCCTGCTGGTCCAACTCAACAATGCACTCCCTCCCACTTCTCTTCTTCTTCTCCTGCACCGCTAAGGCATTGTGAGGCAGAGGCTTGCAACAATAGCAGCTGTGTGATGAGGGCCACTCCTTTGAGGTGAAGACACTTAGATGCACATACAAATACACACAAGAGTTTACACGCAGGCACACATGTGCACACAGACACAGATACGCATGCAAAACATAAAACAAAGAGCAACACCAACACAATGGCGCTGCGTTGTCTTCCCTTCCACTGCGGTGTGGATTTATTGGCTTCTATGTGGCGTGCAGATCCATCCCTCTTGTAAAAACGCATTGTCTAGGCTCCTCAGAGCAGCAGCAGCTCCAGTGTTCTGGCTTTCAGTGGGAGCCTCAGCACCTCCACTGCTTTCCTATCCACCCACTATAATCAGCGGAGAGCGCTGGGAGCGACTTGGAGCCTGGCTGGCTGGCTCAGCTCACTCCAGAGTGCTGGCTGCGAGCGAGGTCATCTGTCCAGAGCGCTGCGAGTCTCTGGGGAGGGAGAGGGGAGGGATGCAAGGGGCTGTTTGAGGAGCAATGGAGGATAAGGAACACCCTGTCTTTAACTTGCACTGGGCAAGGTTTTTCCTGTAAAAACATAATTAACTTTAAGCCCTTATATTGGTTGTAACCTTAGAATGCCTTTCAGTATAATGTTGTTTTACCACTATAAGATTATGTGCCATGCATACCGATCAAGAGGGTGCATACTGTAAGTTTCTCACAGAACTGTGGATTCAGATAAGTTGTTTTCTCTAGACACATTAGAACATTTAGCCTTTAGAGAATTAATAACCCGTGTGTTTGACTTTAAACTCAGTTCACCTGCATGAAAGTTAGAATTGCCAAATCAACCAACCTGTCCTCCAAACAGGAAACACTACCTCCGGCTAATGAGCAATGATTTACTGTCAATCGTCGAGGGTGAAATCATCCAGTATAAACATATTTCCTGACATACTGGGCTGCAAACTTCACTTATCCAGATCTCCATTTACAGTTATAATGATTTAATTAATCAATCAATGTTTGAGTCATAATCTCAGTCTTTCAAGGGGAATAGCATTTGAAGCTGCATTTAGTCAGTGGTGGAGGAAGTACTGAGATCCGTTATCTAAAAGTACTAACACCACACTGTACCAGTAAGTCCTGCATTGAAAATGTTACTTATGTAAATATGTAAGTTTGTATAATCAAGAAAAGCTTTAAACTTTAAAGTAATATCACTAAATACAGAATACAAATGCATTTTTAGAAAATCAAAAAAGCTATTGCAACTGCAACTTGATTTTCATTGTGGATCAATGCTGATTATTTTCTACATGAATCATTTGATTGGTTTGCAATGGTTCTGAAAATAGTGAGAAATGCTGCCCAGATGGACCCACAGTGACGCCGTGACATTGCTCTTTTTGTCATTAAAGCTGCAAATTTATGTAGCGGAGTAAAAAGTACATCCCTCGGATGTGCAGTGGAGCAGAAGTGGAAAGTGACATAAAAAGATACCTCAGATTTGTACTTAAAGGTACAGTGTGTAAGATTTGGGGCCTCTATTTTCAGAATAAGGCAAACATGGAATATTCATAACTATGTTTTGATGCATGTATAATCACCTGAAAATAAGAATCTTTTTATGTTTGTTACTTAAAAAATATCCTTTTATATCTACAGTGGGAGAGTGTCCCCTTTCATGGAAACCGCCATGTTGAAACACCTTATTTATACAGTAGTCCAGAACAGACAAATTAAATACTGACTCTAAACAGGGTCCTTAAAGTGTTGTTTCTCCTTTACACTAGGAAGGTGAGGGTGATGTGAGGACATTACAATGCAGTGATTGGACCACTAAATGCAACTAAATTCTACACACTGTACCTTTAAGTAAATGTACTTAGCTACATTCCACCACTGCATTTAGTTACTGTGGAGCTCTAAAACGTGACACTAAAAAACATACAAGTGGAAAGAAATTCCTACAGGTGTGTTAGCTTCAGACAGGCCTGAAAATACATCAAGGAGGACATGAGCGAAAACATAAAGATAAGTAAAAGCTTTAAAAATGCCAATATCAATAACACAATATATCAGTCTGCTTTTTATATTCAAGCCCAGTCGACAGTGACTGGCGGTTCTTCCATATTTTAATGAGATCAGGGCCAGTATTGGCTAACCCATATATCTGTCTGACCCCAGTTACGGCATCCATTCATCAGACAGCCTGCATTTTTTCCCCAGCTGAGCCTGTGAAGCATCCAGAGAGGCCGGCAGGACTGTGATCTGCCATGCACAAATACACGAGGCAGAGGAGTGGGAAGCGAGAGGAGAGGAGAGAAGAGAGAAGCTGTGTCAGAGCTGTCTACGCTGAGGCCTTCAACACTGTCAACAACACAGAGCTCTGATGGAACCAGGCCGACTGCTGCTGCCGCTGCTGACGAAGGTGTGTGTGTGTGTGCGTGGGCGTGGGTGTGTGAGAAAGCGATGGAAGCCAAGAAAGAGGGTTTTTTAAAGTTTTGATAGAAGGTTTGTCACCATAGAGCCTCTCATCACTTCTCAAAGGCGTACAAACGCTTCTCTGCGAATATAAACCCACTTTCACTGCGTTTTCTGAGCTTTATCGAACTAGAAAGAAAGCTCCAACTACCCCCCTTTATCATCAATCATCTCTCTTTCTTACACACACACACACATGCACACACATACTTAAACTGTGTTGGGAGCCCAAAGTGTTGAGGTAATGACTTACACATGTCCCTATTAAGGATCTGGCACATGGCGGGGAACTTTCCCACCCGTCCATAATTGATATTAATCCCTGCTCTTTGGAGTGGCTCGGGGGAATGGTCGGAGGAGACGTTAATGCACGTACAATGGCACAGTCCTAGACCTTGGGAAAGAGAAAAAAAAAGAAAGCTCTTTGAAAAAAGACTGTAATAAATGAGATTAAAGCCTGCCAGATAAAGAGTGGATGAGACAAAAAAAATGACAGAAAAGAAAAATAACAAAAAAGAGAATGGAAAAATTGAGAGAGGTGAATGGAAAAGTAGACAGTAAAATATATTTAGCCTTAAACTCGAACGTGCTCTTCATAGAAGAAATGTATTGAGTATTTTTGTTATCATACAGTAAAATGACCTTTCTGAATGAACCAAGACCAAAACTAGAATATAGTTTAATTAAACTTAAAAGTTTTATACATGCAGTAGTACATTAATAAAAGCTTGTATTAAAAAAGAAACTAAATTACAAATTTAAAGAAAAAAGAAATATTACCTGCGATAAAATGAGACCAGTTTTCAGTGGCATTCAACAAAGCACCTCTGGAAATATGTGTGTTACCAAATATAATCGAGAACTAAAGCAAATAAAAAGCAGATATCATTACAAAATATTTACTGTAATAAAAAATGAAATCCTTGAAAATCATAATGAGGCCATATAAATGCATCAAGACAGGAAACATACCCGCAATTAAAATCATCATAACTCTGTAATTTCAACCAATTTTCAAACAAATACCAGACATACTTTGTGCAAATCTGCATGTGAAATGGCTGCAATGATCTCTTTCTTTTGAAGAATTTGAAATAAATTTAGAAATGAGTGCTAATTTACATGCGTTTACATAAGTCAGACATTACGTACAGAAATCTATACAGTATATCAGCAGGGTTGTCACCTGTTGTTATGTCATATGCATGGGGTGTAGTGGTAAACCCAAGTACACTCAGTTCATCCACCACTGAGTTTACTCATCTATTATCAGATCAACTGTATCGGTCAATGAGAAGAAAGAAGGTGGATAGACTCCAGTTATATTAGTGCCATGAAACAGATTCAACACTTTATAGTCGATAATTTAGGACTACTGAGTCACATCATTGGTATCATCTTCTTACCGGTGTATTACTTTAATGGAAATGTTCATCTCTTTGTTCTTTACCTGACATATGGTAGCTTAATTTATTATTAAGACAGTCACTTTATGTTAGCATAAACTAAAGATTACTCATTGGGATATCAAATTCAAATTCAACATGTACTTACGTAACAGTAAAATATTGTAAAACAACGTCTTACTTGTGAGATGTTATTCCATGTTTACCCGTTATTTCTTTTATTAGAAAATTCAAAACCAACAGGAAAAGTCTTGCATTTTCTAATATTTGAACATGTGTAGATGCCTGAATGCAACATTTATTTATACTGCGTCTTTACACCGAGCTACCATAAAGGATCATTTCACCAAAATGACAAAAACAACCTCTGGCGATATCTAGCAATGCAGATCATTTTGGTTTTATTTGGCTATGAGATTTCTGCCCAATAATCAAACTGAAGTGGCATTTTATTTCACTTAATTTATTTAGGCATCGTGTTTGTATTTGTCAATTTCTGCTTGGGAGGCAGATATTCTTGTTTTTAGGAGCTGGTTATTTAGTTTTATATTAACCAATTACTAACAAATAACATAATCATCCCAAATAAATTTCAGTCAATGTTTTTCATGACAACTGTCAAAATATGTAGATTTCAGTTATTTGTGTAATTAGGAAAATGACATGTTTGTGTTTAAACATTTACACATCCTCGAGTGGGCCATAATTATGACTAGACCAAAGGAAGCAGTCTGATGTTGTTATAGAGCCACAAGTCCACAGAGGGAGGAGGTCAAGGAGGATGGATGGGCCAACACAGGAAACCACTGTTAGTTTTCTGTTTACAACCAACAGTTAACACTGGTTTCTTTTAACCATGACTAAGATCATCTCAAGCCTTAAAGCTGACAGAGGGTGAAGCCAGTGTCCTGCCAGAATAGGAGCTGTAACAATGTAAGCTGTGCTTACGCTGTGCCTGGTAATGTAACCGGGCACAGCAGCCTCTATGGACAATGACAAAGGTGAAAAGAACAAAGGGGGGTGTCGACGGAGGAAGCTAAGAAGAGGCTGAAAGATAGACGCCAAGATCGGCTTCTTGCTGTTGGAGTAGTGAGTAATATTACCTAGCTGCTATGTCTTGTATTGTTGCACTTGACTGTTGTTTGGCTGTGTTAGCAAAGTTGTCAACTCACTAGTTTTTGATTATAAGTAATATAATCATCATCATTTGTTGGAGCTTGATTTATCCTGTGAACATAAAGTAAGGATATTTATCCTAATCACCACTAACTATTAAAACACACAAAGAACTCAAAGCAAATGAAAACACTGTTGTGTGTTTGGAATTTTCCTAAAAGAGCATTTATGAACCTAAATAACTCTCCATTCCCCTGATGTATGCTCAATGAAAGACTCTTTATTGAACCTGATTAGTAGTTCAACAGAATAAAGCAGAACAAATCATAGCTGATGGACGGTATGTGCGTCAAATGGGTTTCACATTCACGCAGCGCTCTGATAACTGACCATATAGTTCTTATCAGATCAAGTAGATACATATATGTACATTGAAGGCATGATTCACAAATAGCCATCACATGAAGAATCACACTGCTGCAGTGAATTAGACACTTATCTCTGAATAATATCTGCAGCATGACATCTGTGACCTCAACAGCAGCATCCTCCAGTGAATGGAATGGTGGCCATGGGGAAGAAAGCACACAGCAGCCATTACATGGTGTACCGAAAGGAGAAAAATAGCTAATTCTTGTGACAGGGTTATTTCCAATGGAGGGGAAGTATTGTAAGCAGTTGGAGAAATACTTAATTCCCCTCATTCCTTCCAAACCCGTGGCAGGGCGCTGGCGGCGTTGAGGCTCCCTGAGGGCCCGGCCTCAATTCCCAGCTGGGTGTCACACACACCCTGGGGTCTGCCTGAGTGGACACCCATCTGCCCTTCCTGTCTGCACAAGGAAGGAGGGAGGGAGCGGTGGGAAGGTCTTACATGGAGGTCATCCAAGACCTTAAAGTGGTAATCCTCAAAGACGGATAAAAAAGTGAGACTTAGTGGTGATCTCTTCTTTGAGCATGACATAATACGCTAGATTAGATCAGTTTCACATAGCTAATTTGATCAGCCCAGTAAGGATTAATTGTCTGGCTTGTGCAGTCAGATGACACAATGTACAATTCAAACCTCTGATGGCAGAAAATATTAAGTGAATGGGTTGTGTTCTTGGGATGGAGCCTTTCAGCCAATTCCCACATCCATCAATGCGGCAGCTAGGCTGAATTTGCTGTAATGTTACAACCATTACAGCAGTACTATAGTAATGAGTGTGGTTTAAGTTAAAGACACAATTCCTGCACATATTTCTTAATAGGAGCCAACAAGGAAACATGGCTCAGGGATAGTGGGTTTGCCCTCGATGGAATAAGTTGCAAATCCAGGAAAAATAAAAATTTCAACTGTTTGTTTCTCAAGGTAGAAAAAAAGAATAATGAGCTACTATTAGTTTAAAAAACATACAATTAAAACATACTGAAATGTTTTCATATTAAGCAGCTGTGTCATAATTTATTGTTTAGGAGGTTTCTCTTAAATAATTCTCAGTTTAGGACATTTTAGAAAAACATCTCATGCGCTTTCATGTTGTGAATTTATGAGAAGATGTCCATGTCCATATGCTAGAGCCTGGAGATGGTTACTTTAGTTTAGCATAACGAAGAAGAATGAGGAAATAGCTTGCCCAGCTGCCCAAAGTTTAAAAAAAGCTACATGTTGTAACTCATTTGTTTAAGCTG
Source organism: Sciaenops ocellatus (assembly GCA_033000465.1). Lineage (NCBI taxonomy): Eukaryota > Metazoa > Chordata > Actinopteri > Sciaenidae > Sciaenops > Sciaenops ocellatus. The sequence continues at coordinate 16,996,436 of CP136873.1, forward strand.
TACCACTGACAGTATATAATTAGTGGACAAAACTTGCGGGTCTGTGAAGTAAAGCAAATGTTGGATGGTTTTAAACCTGCATTCTTTCTCATGACCAGCAGGAGGCAGCTCCATTGACTGTAAAAAGAAGGCTAATTGTATGGGGAAATTACCCTACTTCCCCTATTCATTTATTACCTCACTAAACAATTTCCTCATGACTTTATGGTCTTAAGTCTTCTTCCATTCAGCAAGATGTTCATTTTCTAAATGATGGTCCATTTTGGTGTAACGCCCAGCGTAACACAATGGGCTCAAGAAACTCAGATCAAACTATCAGACTTGGCAGTGCTGACCAAATATGAATCAAGGTTCTGTTACTGTATTGCTTATTTCTTGTCTCAAATGTTTTCAGGAACATATTTTAATGAACTTTTTTGCTGTCATACAAGAAAGTTTGTGACACGGTATGCTGGGAGCTCAGCCAAACTCAATGTGTGTCACCCACCAACTTCATCCAGGTTGTCATTTCTGGCTCCAAATAATCAAGATGGCAGCATCCTCCAAACTCAAAGCTTCAAAATGTTGGTCCACATACCAAAGGATGACATCATGGTAGGTTTACTTGGTCCGTACAATGTAAATGTGGGTATATGGGAAGTTACCTGCAGTGACTATTTCTGTCGATGACACTTTTTTTAAGATCGTCGATATCTTCAAGAAGGCCTATTTCCCAAAATGTTGTTACTCTTCCTTTAAGCAGACAAGTTGTAATAATAATAGAGTTAAAATACGATTGAGGCAAACATTTAAACATTTTTTGTAAGTGTGGAGTGAGCTGAGTGAGATGTCACAGCTTATCTTTCTATTTAAAAGCAATCAACTCTGACAGTTCCTTGTTGGAGGGAAGAGTGGAGCAAACAGCCACAGAAACACCTCTGGACATCAAACTGATGTCCTTGTGCTGGACCCACCAGAGTCAATATGCCACTAATATATTCACGACTAAATGTACTACTGAAATTCAATTAGCTTGGGAGGAGGTCCCACACTAACTGTGCTGTCCTGTTCTTCGGAAAAACCATTGTAAGCAGGGACAGTTTGTGGGTCGGAGACAAAACACCAGCAGACATCTACAGAGGATGCAGTCATATCTCGCCTAGCAGCCACAGTGCTTACTTACTGTTGCGTGTTGGATATTGTTCCCAGCTCTTAAATCAAAGAAACAAAGTAAACCTTTACATAGGATCTGTTCATATGCCAGCCCAGTATCCTGAGAACTTGGGAACATGATAAATGGATGATTCTACACCCCATGGGTTACATCCAATGCCAGTGTCGACCGCCAATCTAGGAAGTTTCCCTGGAAATAGAGAGGTGTCATGCACTAACCACTTTCAGTTGTCTAACCTTAACCACCATTTGTTTGCTATAACCACAAGTTTGTATACTGCAGTTGGCATTCTTGGCAAATTAAGGATTTTAAACACTTTAATTTTCATTGATTGTTGTCTAAAGAGAGGATTGCCACACACATCACTCGGTAAAATTACTTGAAGATTGGCCCTTGAGCCCACAAAGCACAATGTGCGCAGGGAAATGTCGACTGTTTCCACTGTGCAGGTTTTATTGGTTTTATTCCATCGGTTTTCTCTTAACAACTTGTGAAACACAACACATATGTTTTGCCCACCCTTGCTTAAAGACAAAAAAGGCACCCAGCGGTGCAAACTGAAATTGAAGCACATAGTTCGGAAGTTTTTTGGAGGGGGGGGCATACAAGTCTGCATGCAGCAAAGGTCACTGGCCGGACTGTGGTGCAAGATCATAAATCTCTAGTCCACCTGAAGGCGTCTGAAGGTGTTTTCTGGTCCACTAAACTACATGGAAGTAGATTAAACTAAATGGAGGTAAAACTGATCGTAGTCAACATTTTACAGTTTAACAAGTTAAAATGTCTTCAATAAGAAAAATTATGCTTGGAAACACATTGTTCAATTAATGCACTATCTGTCTTGTCTTGCACTAATGAGGCTAAGCACAAGTTCAATCAGGAAGGCTGTGTTTATACCTCATTCATTCACAGTTTTCTCTTTCTATTTTTCTCTCTCTCCCTCTTTCTGCTTCTTCTTCTTCCTCATCAGCTGCCTTTCAGTTAAACCAAACAGATTTTGATGTCATCATGTCGTTGCTGTCAAATTTGTTTTACCTCATTCCAGTGCAAAACCGTTGTGACCCTCCACCCCATTCATCTCCAGTGCATCATCTCCAGTGCATCATATCCAGTGCGCAGATTGAACTAATCAAAAACCCACTCCTCATCACATCCAGCTCTTCAGCATCATCTTCTTCCCTTTACCATCACCACCAGTGCCTACTTCATCAGGGGGATTTCCGGCACTTATCACGGCCTCAACCTCTCTAAATATGTTGACATCACAATGTCTAATTGCCAAAGACTTTTCACATGTTTCTTTATTGTGTGCAATAACTATAGCTGTTCATTCAAAATCACCTGCTCACCCGAAGCTCACCCACTCATCAAATTCTTGCAGTATGAAAACCCAGACTTCTTCATTCTAGTCTTCACTACCTTATTCAGTTCACCAACTTGGTACTAACGCTACTGTCAAACTCTAGCTCTAGTTCTGAAATTCCTCCTCTTGCTTGACTCTTGCCTGACATTGTGTTTCCTGTGCTTCAGGTTCATTCCTCCCAGGGATCTCGGTCTGTCTGCCTGCCTGATCCAATGTCTCGTCTGTCTGCCTACCTGTCGCCAACCCAGCTCATTCTGCCTGCCAAACTCCACCGTGAAACTCTGGGTCATCTCACTGAACATCTTCATATTTTCTAAATAAAACCTACTGTGAACTTTTGCAAACCATTGTCTGAGTTCTTCTTTTCGCTCCACAAGATAACAACCCAGCTCATTCTGCCTGCCAAACTCCACCGTGAAACTCTGGGTCATCTCACTGAACATCTTCATATTTTCTAAATAAAACCTACTGTGAACTTTTGCAAACCATTGTCTGAGTTCTTCTTTTCGCTCCACAAGATAACAAAACCAGAGAGAGCCTAGCTTCTGCTATCTGTATGTGTAAATGCAAGATGTCAGTATGCTTTAACTAAAGTGAATGTTTTTATTCAACACAGGAATCAAGGAGGGCCACGAGTCCATGACTCAGGTGACATTTAACTCTGCCATCCCCTGAATCAGCAGCATGGTATTCAAAAGAAAGAAAATTATATTCATGCAACTAAAAGAGAACTGCTGGAATCTCTGAATTGCCTTTACAAAATTATTAAATTATGAGCACATCATCTTGAAGTTATGCATCTCAAAAAATGAAAAACTGAATAAGCCTACAAAAGGTGTTTAAAAGGTTTTAGTTATAGGAAAGCTGCCTGTAACTGAACGTAAAGATGAATGTGTGAAAAGGTAAACTTTAAGTGAGGCTGAGTGGACATGCTGTTTCCACATGCTGTTTGTTAAGAAATTTGCGATACATTCAAATGTATCGCAAATTTTAACCAAAATTCAAGTTATTTGGCAAAATAAAATGCAAACATAGCTTGTTTCTGTCCACTTGCGTTATGAGTGTATTAGGCGTTGGTTCACAAGATAAACCAGAGGAACAGAGCGCAACAGCATGGTCTAAGGAGAGCCAGTATGACTTCAAGTGGTGAAAAACGATGCAGAAAATCGGATGTTAATATGGTCAATAATGTGTTTTTTTTCATGTGTTAATATGAGGTTATATGAATCTGTGTGGAGAGATAGAGCGATGAGGAGCACAAACAGCTGATTAGTCATGTTAAATGTTCGCTATATCAGAATTTATTTGGAAAAAAGTGTTTCCATCTCCGATAAAGATGTTTAATTATTATTCCAAAAAGGATAAAATCACCTCTTAAAAAAGCTTAAAAAAGTGAAATTGATGATGATTTTAAAAAGTTTTGTCATTTCCATTAAACTTTTCAAATGCAATATATCAAGATGCTTGTCCAAATACCTTAACAGAAACACTACCGTAAGTGTACAAGAAATGGCAGCATCATCATGAATGGAAATGACACATTTCTCAGCTTGATGCTAAATTACATACTTTTTGTTGTTTTTCTTTCCCACCGAGTATATTCATTGTGTTCATTCGTCATTCCCAATATAAGAGCTTTGGCAGTTTTTTCACACCTCTCCTAGCAACCACAGCAGGTGCTAACATGGAGGTCCACTGGAGAATTGACTGCACTCATATAATGGCTAAATATATAACAGGTTGTCAAGAAAGAGAGATTTACCTGCACGAGTTGAGAACCAAACCAGTGGCTAGGAAACAGTGAGGAGATTGAAGTGCAGTTGCTAAGTTGCCAAAGGTTCAGTGACTGTATGAACTTCAGACGAGTTTCCACTGACATGGGGGTGAGTCGATAATGACCGGATTTTTGAATTAGGATGAACATTTCTTTCAGACTCAGGGTTTTTCATCATTCTTTTCCGTCTTATGGCCTGGCCTTGAAGATGGATGCACTGCTGTGAGCCCTGCTGTTTCTGACCGCGTTGATTGGACTTTTGCAACGACACCCCAACCGCTCGGTGGCCCACTGGCATCACAGCCTGAAATCCTATACACAAACATACACTCGGCATTACGGCATGCAGATGAGCAAAGACGTATCCAAATGAGGGACATGGATTCATGCATTCAAACGTGTCTGTGTTGTGTTCACGCTGGGGATAAAAAGTCAGTGAATGAGCATGTCAGAGGTTGGTGTTTGTGTAAATGTGTGTACGAGTGTATTTGAGTGGGAGAGAACTATGAATTGAAGCAGAGCAACATTTTTGTTTTGAAAATGGAATCTTGAGGGGAAGTTTGGAGTTTTGATCAGTGATGTAACAGGAGGTAAACTCACCTAATCTCAGCTTAGCCATATTTTGTGGCTGATGTAAATGTTAATTATGTAAATGCAGTGTACAGCACGTTAAGCAGTATCACACTGATGTAAGTTAAATGAAATGTCTTTAAAAAAAAACAAAAGCAAAATGGGCAGTACTTTTTTATTTTATACGTGGCTGCCTCGATTAATTGTGGTGGAATTAAAAAACAGTATCTGATTTATGGAAATAGAAAAATTAATTTGGGTGCTGTTATGCTCCTCACGCAGTCCAGGGGATGAAGTAACAATAAAATCACCTGGGGAAAAAGAAGCGTGGAGAAATAATATACAAATATACAATATAACAAACGAAAAAACTAATTTTCATCTGGATAATTTCAAGTGAAAGAGGCTGGCCTGCCTATAATGTAACTGGAATCACTCAACATTCTCCTGCAAACCTACCACAAAAAAGCACACAGAATGCCAACTGGTCCACTGCTATCAACTGCATGTCTCTTCTGGTTTTCATACTCTAGTATACTCTGATCGTGGAGCAGCTTCCTCCATGGCTGTGAAGTTCCTCGAACGTCCACTTGAGGCTGGCTACGGAACGTGTCAATCTCTGTAAGCTCCCATAATAAAATGCCTAACCTCACAGCAGAAATAAAGTCCTAAGGTGAAGGCGAGGGTAGAACCTGGATAGAAATGTACAAGCATACACACAGTACTAGCAAGTAACAGGTGCATATACAGTCTAGACCAGGTGTGACCACTATTTCATGTCTGCAACACCCACAACAGATGTACACACAGGCAAGATTTTGTCTTAAGGAACCACCTATGAATTTCTCATTTTTAGGTTTGAAGATAAAAGTCCTCGTAGTCAATCAACGATCACACTAGTTACTGTCAAGCTGAAATAATCTATTCTTCCCTTCTTCTGGAGATAATTCCATGACTTTAAGTATTTCAGTCTGACTCCAATCACATGTGCTTTCCTCTACCTTTTTCCTTCCCTCCTCTCCAGCTGAACCTGTTGCAGGTCCTGATAACCAGTTTGAGACTGACCCAAGCTGTCGGGACCTCCCAAGGGTTGCCCCCCTGAGTCAGGACTACCAATCAGGGGCTAACAACTCAGAGGTCCTGGAGAGGTAGAGGAAAAAAAAATCTAAAGCAGACTCTGCACTGAGCTGAGAACTGCTTCACTTTAGCACCAACTACGATTCGCTCGGTTTTCAGAGGAAGAGTCTGGGAAGAGAACGGGAGCTTTGATCCATTAGAAGCTTTGAATTGAACTGAATATTACAACATTAAAAGAACTGAAATAAAACAACAAATAATCACTAACTTTAACCAGCAAACTAAAAATGCCACCATTTGGCATGTTATGCGATTAAAAAGTTAAAAGCTAATCCAGCAGACACGGAGCCTGATTAGCATTCATTTGGAGTTGCGTTTCTGGAAACCTGATGAAAGTAAGACCAATATTTACTCATCTCATATCTCACATATCTGGCTCTAGCTCGCCCGATGCTCCTCTGTGTTCACCAGCTAGTTGCTATCTGTGTGTTCCATGATTGTTGATGCTTGAGAGTTAGTGTAAAGTGTTTTTTCAGGGATGTCTATGGTCAAAAACAGCTGCTGGTGGGAGAGATTATGGGCCATAAAACCAAAACAATGAGCTAAAAGAGGCTTGAAAATCTACGTAGAGCTGAAGGGAATGATTGGTGATTGTTCCTTGAAAGATGCTGTTTATAGGAAAGTTGCATGTGGATAAAGTCTGATATCACACAACATTAGATGAGCATCCTCTCTTTGTTACATTACGGCTTTCAAGCACACTTGTTCTATTATATTTATGGCCCTTGCTCTCCATTCTGATAATTAACACTACTAGACCAAATTGGCTCTGTGTTCTGGAGAGTTTCACACCTTTATGTACTGTACACTGTATAAATGTGATAGTGCCCACGGGGTGCCCTGCCTCCTCTCCCTCCTACCTGTAGCGTTTTCATCTTGGCACCTTTTCCTCCATAACTATCTTGGCTCGTATCTCTGAGTGCTTTTTTTTTTTCTCCGAGCCCGACGCCTGCTCCCTCATTCACTAATCTCTAATCAGAGCTCACAGCCCGGCCGGTCTACAGTTAACCTCTAGGCACTTGGGAGATGCTCCTCCACCTCCTCTGCATATGGCCGTTGTGGATTTTGGGCAGCAGCCAGGGTACCCTCTCGCGTCTGCACGCCTGCCCACCCGCCAAACGTTGGCCCCTGTACTGAGGCACAAAGGCATTTGTATGCCAGTCATGTTTTTGAGGGGCCACTGGCTCTTTAAGACTGTGGGAAAGAGGGCATTTCTACACTGAAACAGCCCCATTTTCACACATTCCTGAGGAGGGCATATTGAGCTCATTATCATAGCTAACTACAATGGCTCTTTGTGCGGGATCTGGGATTTGGGAGTGTGCCAAATATCCTCCGGTGCATGTGTGGATGCACATGTGTGAATCTTTCTCTGTGTTTTTTGTCTGTAAACTGAAACGTCGAATAAATTCAATAATACATATTGTGAATTATGATGTATTACAAGATTATAATAAGCTCAATTTAAAGGAAAGCACAGTTCCATTGTTCTCAACAGAAGTCTATTAATTCATATGGCAATTAAAACTGCTCGTAGTAAAGAAATCAGCTCCATATTCTTGACCAACATATTTAGTACAATATGTTGTAAAAAAAAATACAATTAATTACCTCAAAGTTCACCTACAACATAGTAGCTTTTTCCACAGATTTTCAACATTCTTCTTCATGAAAACCTCTGATAAAGACTGTGAGATGTGATTGAAAGCTCCATAAAAAGCTGGTAAGTGGACTCTGAATTAAGATTATTTATTAATTATGGCCTGGCCACACAGGAAAATGGCAAAGTGAAATGTATCTAAGCATCCTTAGCTTGGAGGCTTGGTGATGTAGAGACTGGAACTGCCGTTGGTTCTCAGAATTGTCATTTCATTGAATAATGAGCATGCTTATTTGGCGAGCTAGCAAACTCATTAGCTTGGTTGCTAATGGGACATAGTCAACTAATGTTAATGCCTCTCTTGTGGAGCAGCTTACACTTTTATTTTATTTTTTTTCAGATTATTTTTTTGGCCTTTTCAAGCTTTACTGCGATAGAGACAGCTGAAGAGTGACAGGAAATGTGGGGAGAGAGAGATGGGGAATGACATGCGGGAAAGAGCCACAGGCCAGACTCGAACCCTGGGCTCCCGCAGCAAGGACTGAGCCTTCACACATGGGGCGGCTGCTCTACCAACTGAGCTAAACACCGCCCCAGCAGCTTACACTTCAACAGAAGAAGTGGATGGTGCCACTTTGCTAATATGCTATGATAGCTTCCTCCATTTTGTCAGGATGTCATGCTATTTTGCAAATTTGCACCTTCAAGTTCACCAAACCATTTAAGATTTGTGCAGATTTACCTCTTTCCTACAAGAAAATCTGTCTGGCTTTAATTTCAACATTTCTGGTCCCACGACCAAAACCAACAATGTGTTCATCTGACTGAAATCCCGACCCTGTCTGTGGCACTCAGCCCCAATTCCATTGGTTCCATCTGGAGACATAAATCTTCAGAAATGGCTCAAAATTATATATTTTCAAATTTTAAGAAGACTCTGTTCTCTGTAGCGTTTAGCAAATGTAGCTTTTAGCAAACTCTAACAGGAGTAAATCGTGCAGACTATTCGTTGGGGACTATTTTTGGCTGCGAATTAATCCGCATTTGGCGCTGAAGTGAGTATTTGGCAGCAGGATGATGTGTGTCAAAACAATCTAAGATATATCAGGCTTTAATAAACACAAATACTTGTTGGTAGGATGCAATCATTGTTGGTTTGGGGTATTTTCACCGGATTTAGTGACAGTGAGAAAATATAGAATACCACCAGACTTTCGTGTCGTTAGCGCTTACTGTGTTGGGAACCCCGGTGTGATTGCATGTGTAATGTGGCAGGTATGTTTGAGTCAATGAATGTATGTTGCACTAGTAGTGATGATAGCAGGGGGGGTTGGGGAGTGTGTATTGTGTTACACAGGAACACATTAGCAGCCAGCCACTCTGAAACCGGCGCACTCGTTTCCTACAAGGATGCTCCCAGCAGCCGCACTGATCGAAGTCGACATCAACAGTTTTTCCCCCAGCTTTCCTGCCCTCAACACCCACACACACATGCACACACACACACACACACACACACACACACATCAGCAGCAAGCAGCAAAACATTTTCCATGACAAGAATGGCGTCAGCAGCGGAATCAATTGGAATCGTCCCTCTCCAGTGGCATCAGTGAAACAGAGCCGAGCAGGAGAAGTTATTGCAGCAGATGCAGCACGAGGCCATCATGTTTCACTATGTATTCCCACTCGCAGACTGAAAATAGAGACCCCCCACCCCGAATGTATCACCCTACCGTCTTATCGTCTAGACCTCCGTCTCCGACTCTCCCTCTCCGCATGTGGCCAAACAGAGAGGGAGGGCGAATCCTCCTCTGCCGGGAAAAAGGTTAAAAGGGGCTGTCTTTCATCAGCTCATCATCCTCAACTCCTTCTGCATAATTTATGGGCTTGTTACTGTAATCAAAAATTCTTCTTTATTTTATTTACTTATTTATTTATTTTTAGAGGGGAGGGATGGTGGCGGATGCACCGTGGAGGCAGTGCTCTCCCGTACAAACGGTTTCCCGCGAACCCGGGCCTTTTCATGTGAAATGAGATGCTGCTGTGATGTCCCCCGGGTGAGAAGGCACACACAACACATACACAAAGTTGTGGAAGAAAAAAAAAAACTCTGTACACATGCAGCACAGCATCTCAAACTTCCCTCTCCTCTCTGCTCATGAATGTTAATAAGAGCATAATGTACGGACGGATTCACACACTGTAAATCAAACTAAAGCCTGCGATGGTGTTTGGTTCACAGGCTATTGTTGGTCAAACTAATTGATCATCATATCATCTTCTGTTTTATTTTTTAAGGCAACTGTGTAGCTATTATACACAGCATGGCTGTATAGCTACACAGTTGCATCACCAATCTCCTAGCAACCGGTTCTTGCACCACATAACGAGATTGCTGTGAGAAATTAATGGAAAATATGTATATCAAAACCAAACATATATATGCAAGAATCTATTCTCAATATCAAGTTTGGAAGCAACTGTAATAAGAATACACTGAATATGGAAGCAAAAACAAGTCATAAGATTTTTATCCACTTTGTAAAAAGCATTCAGTTTTGAATTTAAACAATTTGAATATTTTACTTACTAAAACCATCCACACAATATTTTTTCCGTTGCTGAAATATCTAAATGATATTTTAAATTTATTCTTTCTTTTTTGAATGCACAGATTTAAATTCCAAGCTGCTGAGATGTTCAGTCACTCTGAATTTGTCTTTTTTTGATAATATGAGGCAAGAAGCAAGAAGGTTCCTGGTTCGAACCCCAGCTAGGGACTTTCTGCATGAAGCATGTTCTCCCCTCTGTGTGGGTTCTGTCCAGGTACTCTGGCTTCCTCCCACAGTCCAAAGACATGCATTTAACAGGTTAATCGGTGAAATTGTCCGTTGGTGTGAATGTGAGTGCGAACGGTTGTCTCTATGTGCCCTGCAATAAGCTGCCAACTTGTCCACGATGTACCCTGCCTCTCACCCAAAGTCACCACCGTGACCCTGATGAGGATAAGCGGTTACAAATAATAGATGGCCGGGTTATATGAGGTAGTGGTTAGCACTGACACCTCCTGGTTCGCACCCCGGCTAGGGCCTCTATGTTCTCCCCTCTGCGTGGGTTCTTTTTGGCTTTCCCATCCAAAGTCCAAAGACATGCACTTAATAGGTTAAGGTGTGAATGTGTGTGTAGGTGTAAATGTGGTTGTCTCTCTCTGTGTGTCAGCCCTGTGATGAACTGGTGTCTTGTCCAGGGTGTACCACGCCTCTCGCCCAATGCCAGCTGGGATTGGCTCCAACTCCACCGCGATCCGAACAGAGATGAGCGGTTACAGAAAATGGATGGATGGATTATATGACTGACAGAATGTAACACAGTGAGACAGAGGTCTGATCGATTCCATTCAGACTTGATTGCTTCTCCTCGGTGGCCAAGATGGTAAATTTCATCATGAATTTGGGAAAATTTGGAAATTTCAACAGTGTTTCAACATTTCACTACTCGGTTGTGTGTAAGATTTAAATGTTTAAGGCCTGTCTTTGTTTCCATAGTTGAAGCTTTGCGTTAGTGCCATGCACGCTACCAGGTGATTATTATCAGTCACCTCTCGCAATCAGCAATCATGTTTAAACAAGTTGCTGTTTATAAGTTGACAAGCTCACACTCTCTCTGTCATTCATGCTGCTCATTCCCACTTGCTACACGCTGCTGTGAACCGGTTAAGATAATTTTTTTTCTTTTCCTGTCTTCTGTTATCCTCGTTTCTTATTGGTCACACACACAATGGAAGGAAAAGGAAAACAAAGTTAGCATGATTGATTGTTTATTGGAAGTCTGATTTATTTATTTATTTATTTATTAATCTCTTCAAAGCTGTCTTGAAATTTATCTGGAGTTATTGTCAGAATCATTCAAAGACATCAAGACTTCGTAGGTCCAATCTTCATCTTTGAATTTTTCATTTTCAGGTATGAATATCTGCTTATTTCCTTGGCTGCACCCATATGTGACAAAATTCTTTTTTTAAGTCAAATGTTAATAACAGTATGGCTCTATAAAGAGCAAATTTCTTTGATATAGTGTTACTACAGTAGTTACTTTTTAAAATAATGTGTGTAAGACAGGATTACAATTTGAAATTCAGTCATTTCAGTTCAGTAATGCTTTGTTACTCCGGCAGAAGTGATGCTGCTAAACTAGGGGGTTATTTATTTCCATTTTTTCATAACTTAAACCACATTATTATATGCAACAAATAATATCATAAAGGTCCAGAAAAAGTTAGTAAGTGGTGGGACAGGTGAGAAATCATCAACATGTGTTGGTTTGGTGGAGGCAAATGTTTAGTAAGAAGGCGTTATACATGCAGTATGTATGTTAAACAAGTACGTGGCAATAAAATAAAACAAAAATTATAAGTGAAAAAAAAAGCCCTACGATGTAGAAGAAATATGTAACTAAATAAATTAGCTCCCAGAAAACCAATCACAAGAGAGTTTACAGAGAGTTTTACAGTTTCATCTTTCCGCTCATGTTGTTGTCTTTATTTCAAAATAAAAGTACACTATGATAAGGCTACCTTTATATATTTATCGACAGCCAAATGCTGTATGAAACTGAACTCTTCACATGTATGAATCTTGATATGCTGACTTGCTCTGTGTTACAACTTTCCCATTCTAGCCGAGGAGACAGAAGGTGTGTTTTATTTATCATGTTGTATTCCTCTATATGTTGTCTCGAGACTCATACTGTCACTGCAGCTGTCTGATACTCCTCCAGAGGACTGAATTCCTCAGTGCAGTGCTATACTGTCATGTCTGTCCCACTGAGGGTGGGAACTCTCCATCATTACAGCTGGAATGGTGTGTGGTGCATGTGTATGTGCATGAAAACACGCATGTGGGTAGGAATGTTGGTACGCTGTGTTTATTGTGTGTGTGTGTTGAGAGACGAAGCTGCCTAACGAGCGATGAACACACAGCCATCTCACACTATCGGAATCTTTAACCGCAGCCTTAAAATACTGTCCTGACAGCCACCGCCGAGGGGAAAAAGGAAGTTGTCGCCCACAGAAACCTGCGATCTCACGTGATTCAACCGTCGGTCATCCACCTCATCAAACCCGAGCTCATACCAGGGCTCTTGATGATGCAGCCTCTTCTCCACACGGATACCGGCAAGCTGACCTGAGAAGCTGGGCGATGAGTCTCGAGTCTGGCCAAACACATTCCTACCCAGCCACTAAACTCTCCACCCTGTGGGCTGAAGGCCTGAAGCCCATTCCTGGGTTCTTCCTCTGTAGTTCTGGTAACTGACTTTGCACGTGCTCTGATGATAACGTGCAAGGATTTCATGATTAGACAACTTAAACATACACTGATATAGGTTGGTAGAGCGGCAAATAGAAATATAATGACACTGTGATTCAATGCAACTGAAAATCATCAAACTTTGACAGCAACATTGGGGCCTCCTGATGTGTTATAGAGTGTACACCTAAATGGAAAAGCTAATGTTCCAAACATCTTCAACAGCTGTCTGTTTCATTTTACCCTTGCTACAAACTAGGTAGTTTGACCAGGAAGGAACAAACAGTAAAACGCAAAGCTCTGCACCAAGTTCCTGGACTGTTGTTCTCATCGCTGGTTCTCCGAGGCTTGCAGAACTGCCAGCTCACGTCTTGATCAAAGTTCCCGAGTGGCATGTTGGACTGCTACCTAGACCCGAGGTTCGTGTGAGTCAGTTAGTTTGAGGCAATTTGATTTTAAAACATAATGTGAACAAAATATCAAGTAAAATAAAGTCTTAAAAGTAGACCCTGCAGCCCCTCTGCAAGACAGGACCAGAAGATTAGGTCATAAGATGAGCTCAACCATAGTTCATATTCTACTTCTCTGTTAACACACAGTGATACCTGGAATGAAATTGGGAAGATACAAAACAATGGTAGTCTAAAATTAGATTTTTTTCCCTCCTGCATATAGTGACATATAACTGCACGTTGCCACGCTCCTGATAAGTTCAGGTTTGGGATCAGGGTCCATATTTAATAAAACCCTCACCCTACAGACTCGGGTACTCGCGGACACCAGAGGTGTACGTCCAGTCAAAAGCACCCAAATTTCACCTATGCAGTTTTCGCAAATGGAACAATTTTTTTAGGTCATGTGTATCACACACGTTCGGCTGCAGGAGCACTGTTAGTCATTTTGAAAGCAGACACAGATGACCTCATGTGCTCTGTCAGCGACTCTAAATACAGCTCTTCTTACGGTAAAACGATGGTTAAAGTCAGAAATACAAGATTTATAAAATCAAATTAAATGTTTATGTTCTATTACACAAGATGAAACTGTAAAATATTTTGTCATGTATATGATTCAGACAGAGCATGATCAGATCACAGTGTGAACGTGGGAAGAAGCGCAAAATGAACCATCTTTGAGGCTGCAGAGGGACACAATAATAATATTGTTTGTTTGTTTTTCAGATGAAAATAATAAAAAAAGAGTAAACGATGGTTGTTTCTTAAAGTAGCTTATTCTTGGGATCCCCAGGGACCCCAGTCAGTAGTCCCTGTATGTTAAATATGTTGGTAGGATGTAGGGTTAAGTGACTCACAATCACATTTTACTGCCTTGCTTGCAGTTTTAAATATCAAACAGCGGTATACTGTAATTCAAAATGTAGGAAATAGCACCACTGTGTATAAGCTTGAAGTGTATAGGTTATATATAAATATACATGCAGAAAAAAGAACAGCCTATAATAGAGCTGCATCATATTGCACAGGCTCACGTTGTTGAACTCTCTGGCTGCTGTAGCCTCATCTGAACTTTCTGTATCTCTCAACTATTGCATCGCAGCTATTATTTGAAATAAAATAATAATGATTCGCTTGAAATAAGCCCCTATATTCATTTACTTCTTGTAAAAAAGTTGAGAAAGCCTTCTTTTTGCGACTGAGAGTCTGAAGACCCTCGTTTTGTGCGCATTATGCATAAACATGATCAAATATTGATTTACGACTGCTGAGATTACAAGTTCTGAAAGAATCATCACTGTTGCGTAACTGCATTTTCCCCCCATTGGACATCAGATACCAAAAGAACAGCATGTGTTCTCCTCTGCCCCCGCACATGGTCAAAAATGATTTGTTGTTTTTGTTTATTGCAACAAGCTTATTGTCATCAAGTATTCAAAACTGTATCTCCTCTCACAGAATCACATCTCTTGGCGAGTCCCAGTGGTCAGGGGTCAGAGGTCAGGACTCTTTTGGAGCTCTGCTAAATATCAGAACAGATGGCAGTGATTTGGAAATAATATAATAAAAAATGCTTTTACTCCTAATCCTAAAAGCAGGACCAAATATGCGTCACTCTGAGAATTTTTTGGCAACTCAGGAGTGATTTCCTACTCTGAGACACTTCATAAATACAGGTCCAGAGCTCTCTTCCTGCTGAATGAAGCCCAGAAAAAAAACAAAAAAAAAAAACTTCCCTGCTTTTCTGCTCGAGATGCAAAATGCAGCAACAGCTACCAACAGAAATTCTGATGCAATTAAGTTTCTCCAAACTTTCTCAAATTGTAATTAAAATTTTATGAGATATTGCTATAGATATCATGGTAGAAACAGTAAAGCAGGAAAGAGAAACGACAGAAAAAATGTTGATATTTGCAGATGGTCTTCCATCTGACAGCACAAGCCTTTTGACCTCATCCAGCTCAGATGCATTAATGATTTATCTGACCAAAAGCTAAGTTTATGGATGAATAGCCCAACAGAGAGAGTATTTCTTTCACTGTGATGCTAACTTTTTTTGCTTGTCCTCCTGAAAACAGGTGCCATCAGCAGAGAATGGTAGAAACTTCAGAGGGAAGAGAGACTGAGGGGAGATAAAGAGAGTGAAGAGGCCTTTGAGTAACAGCTCATCTTTTATTTGGCAACACTTCAAATGTAGTCCATTTACCACGTCTAGACGAGACAGCTTTCACAGCCAGGGTAGGGTACTGTTTCTTTTTCTTTTTTTTTTAACCCAAGTATATAAAAGCTATTTACTGTAACAGCAGAAGACAGACAACTCTTTTAGTTTTCCTACCACAGACGCTCTACTTCTCTACGTTGCAGATGAGTTTGTCAGATGCCTGCGTCCTCCTCTCTTTCTCTCACTCTAACCCTCCTCCTCTCTCTTCTAGCAGTCTGTTTGAAGCTGTGAAAGAAGTGAGACAATCCGATCTTGTTTGATGGATAGTTTGAAAAACGCAGCGTGCGAGATCAGGGCTGAAATGATGTTCGTTTCTCGGGGCTGGTCTTCAGAAAACAGGTCGTACAAAGGGACTTGTTCTCCTTCTGCGGCCCTTTAAATTCGACAGTCAGTGTGTTGAGACCGCTTATGTACTCTAACTACCGCCACAAGCTTTTCATGTGGCTCTTCATGCTGTTCTGCCGTTCAGAAGCACCGTATTAAACGATGCAGTCTGCAAAGAAGACTTTCTGCTTCAAATACTTGTGGTTTTACATCAGGTGCATCTAAGCGGACCTCGAGACAATCCCAGCATTCCTCTGTTTTCCTGCTAATGACAAAGTCGTTTTTGCTGTTGATATGATGGATATGATGGAGGTTTGTACATTATTTGACTGCAGTTCTCACTTATAATTTACCCAGAACTGATTCCACTGAGGCATTTGATCAGATTCAACAGATGCATGCATCAAGAAATGTTATCATTTTAATGCTGCTTCTCAGTAGAGAGATTCGATGTCCCATGATGGTGAAAATGTTGTTTAAAGGCTTGCATTTTCTAACTTCATCTGGAGTAAAAAGAGAATATTTTCAAACTGTCAGGAAATTCAAATCAAATGTGAAGAGTTGGAATAAGAAAACTGGAAATATCTGAGATATTGGTAGCTTCATTCCAAAGTTCAGACTTCTTCCTTTTTTTAATATTACGCAAAGAATTTTAATTAAATTAAATAATACAGTAGATACAATGTGCATTACAAAGCAAAAATAAGGTAAAAGCAACTTGGTGCCTACATTACCCACAATGCAATTAGACCATCAACAGTTCAGTCTGGCATGTTAGTAGCACCTAACGTAGCCTTTAGCCTCTAACCTGCAGCAGAGATGAGGAGCAGCTACAGAAGTCTGCTGAGCTCATTTCTTTCTAACTCAGCATATTTTTTTCATTTTCAACCTTTAGTCTTCAGCACCACCTCACGCCGACTCCTGTGACATCACTCGAGGACATTTATCAGATTTTGCGCAGCTCCCTCTCGAGACATGAGCGCTGTTATATGTCTTTTTTCCCCAACATCAGTGAAGCTCCTCTTTAAGAGTCACATCTACTGTACAAATATATGCAACACACCAAAATAGATATATTCATGGCATAAATATTGTCAAACTGTGTGTAATATTATGAACATAAACTTTGGTGCCCGTCCAGCAGCAGTATCTTTATGGATCTGGCCACAGGACACAGAGAGGCATGGGCTGAAAGCAACACAGAGTCTGCACCAACTTCGACCAGATTTGTTCAATTTTTCAACAAAAACAAAGAAACCTTTTGTGAAGTTTATTGGTGACGATCGTCTGGTCTCTTTAAGGGGGGTAAATCCAGATTTTTAGACATGACGTTACACAAGACATGCCTCGAGTTTCCAGATTCAACATAGAAACTGCTAAGGGTACTGCCTTAAAGGGCACTTGAGAGATTTAGTATTCTACTTCCATAAAGTTGAGGGACTTGTGAGAGATGGATTCAAAAAATAATGATCAAAATGTATGGAGCAAGGGCCAACAGCTTAACTAAGATCTTACCTAATTCAGTTTAATAGCATCTTTTGTTGGAGCCCTCTGATAGATAGAAGACCTCTAAAACTCTATACATGTTTTGCAATGCAAGCTTCCTGTTAAGCGATATTTTGTCTCCAATGCTAAGCTAAGAGAACCCTGAGGACATGACAAAAGAAATAAGTACACAGGATTTGGAGAACGTTTTGACCATTTATGAGTGAAATGAGTGCTTTGGGAGCTAAAGTCCAGTGTGTGGTCACTGAATCTGTTGTCCTGCACCTAGTCTAAATAAATGATGTGCACACAACTACCTCTCTGTTTGATCATCAGCATTATTTTCAGACTTTAGTAAGCTCCTCCGGAGCACAGAAGACATTACACAGCGCCCCTTTGGCAACACACTGAGCAGATTAGCAGCAGTGTACAGCAGGTATGATCATCACCTGTTCGCTGGCTCTAACTCACTGAAGATTAGAGCTACAACGCTTCAAGGCTAAATTGCAAATGGTAAAATATTGCCACACTGAGTGGTGGAGTGGAACTATGTTTCCAAGCCGCAGGGTGTCCTTCTCCGCCTCGTCGGTGGGATCGTGGTCTTCTCTGATGACGGGGTGCGACTGTGGCTTCTGGGGAGTGTCTGGAATGGGTGCCATCTCCCTGCGGTGCTCCACAGAGGCCTGATGACGGGAAGAGAAGGGACATGTCACCGTCCTCAACCGGCCATTGGTTGACATGGGAGGACGAGGAGGAGAAAGAAGGAAGAGGAGGAGGCGTACGGGTGAAAATGGAGGGTGCATGGGAATGGCTTATTCTCTCCTCCACCACCCTGCAGCTCTGGCATATCACCAACGTTATGGCGGTAATTGATTCTCTCTGTGCCATTAGTCTCTGAGACAAAGATGCGCCAACGAGAGGGGGTGCTGTCACTTAGAGGCTGGCATGGCGCCCAGCCACACACTCTCACTAGCACACAAGTAGATACATGCACAGATATACTCGTTTTACAGACGCACACACATTTAGTTTTTCACACAGATGCAAAGTAGCGTTGGTATAATGTCAGCTGTCAAGGTCTGTTGAAGCAAGAGCATTGCTCATTTGCAAATAAGCCAAACATCAACAGTATACAGCGCGAACATGGTTAATGCAGAACTCTACACAGAGAAAAATCAAAGGGAATACAAATGACTGGTGATCAGATTTGACATTCTCCTCTTATACATGACATTATTCTGTTTGTGTTATGTTTGTGAGGTTACTGTGGTCGTGGCTGAACAGCATTCCTCTAAAAGACACACACACATACACACACATTTCCACACACTTGAATATAAAAAGAGAACTCCCCAGACAAAGAGCAGGGCATGTCTTTATCTCATTAAAGTTAACGAGAGGCTGCTGTCTTCTGCCTGCAGACCAGCTGTAATCTGATACAGAAGCCCTCGCTGTGGGCATCAGGCCTCAGTGCCGTCACTACGAGCACCGTTGATGCTCATCACCGTCATCACCGAAGCTGTCGCCGTCGTCTCTACCGGCACCTTAACGCTCATTGCTGTCATCACCGTAACTCTCATCGCCGCTGAAACGGCAATTATGGAAATCTTCGCCGTCGCCACGTCACCTTATCGTCTTAACCGTCGACACATGAATGCCAAACATTGTACGCCGTCACCATGGCAATTGTCTTTTGTCATCCTCTCCAACGCTGTTTCTCATCACCATGGCCACGGCAGCAGTACCTGCTTTCACACTGAGGCAAAGAGGCGGAACAAAAGCAGGTAAAACCAAGTACACCCACACATAAATACACACACACATACACAGAAAAAAAGAGTGCATGCACTGAATGCCAATTAACCAAATGAAGGATAAGCTAGCGGAGACAATAGCCCCTCAAAGTCAGTTACGAGCTAATTAAAGAACATATAGCATACAATCTAAGATCACTCAGATCAGTTTGCCCTCAGGCGCTGCGAGCTGCTTGATAAGCGCTCTTCTACATCTCTAAAGTGAGCTCTGCATGTAGGGACTGATGTAAAAGAAAAGGTATAAACTGGTGGCAGCCCTCCATCACTCCAGTAAAATTTAACCAGCCCTGCCTGACTTTATTCCTTCCACCTCTCACGGCCTGCTACTACTTGGATGCTCATTTGGAGTCTTGTAATTAATTGGAGCCTCTATTTTTTTTTCATCTATTTTTGTTTGGCTGTTGACCGACGTGTGGTCCTCTCACGCGTTCGTCTTCAGGTCGACGTGGCTCCCTAATTAAGACTCCAGAGGACGGCTAATTGCTGTTGCGTGCCTCTCGGCGGAGCAAGGGAGCCTTCTCCCGGCGCTGCCCGGAAAGAGCGCCCGAGCGCTGAATTAAAGGGGCTTATGTAAGCTTGCGGTGAAACTATTAAACACCAACCAACTTTTCCTTGTGAGGAACTGCCACTTCATTTAATGGGCCTCATTAAAAGTGCACATCACAGAGATCCAAACCGCTCTCTCCAGCTTCACACGACAATGGGATAATAGTTCCTCCTCCATGCTGTCAAAGCCTAATCCTAAATATTGAACAGTGCTATTGCTCCCACAGAACGATCCAAAATGGGCTGCAGCATTCTTAAAAGGAAGGATTCATGTCATTTGTCTTTTTTGACAAGGGGCAGAGAGGAGCAAGTGAAGGAATAGATGGCGCTGAGCAGCTCGCCGTTGTTTATTGGGAGAGGTAAATGGAGAAATCTGGAGCTGAATGATAAAAGAGCCTGCATCACGCTGAAATATCGTTTTCATATCACACATTTTTAAATAAGCTTCTTCCGACAGGGCGTGATCAAATACATGTTGGCATTGCTTATTAGGAGATTTGCATGGTTGAAATCTGATTATATGTCACAAAGTAAAGCCTCACATCTGTCAATAGATACACATCAGTCCATTTCAATATGATTTACACTCATTCAAATGTAAAAAAAATATACAATTTTGTCATCTAGTGTCACTTGTATTGATGAACCTACAGAGAATTATCACCAACCCTACTCTACAGATCATTTTAGTGTCTTTCAGCTCATTGTTTTGGTTTTGAACGCTGCAGTTTTACTGGTTTGATTCAATCCCATTGATTTTATCAAACTTTTTCCCATCTGCAGGTAGTTCTTTTTTAGTGAAGACCCTCTGGTAAACTCACTGTACACTACCTGCTGAACACCAAACAGCAGACAGGCTATCTGGTGAACATGGTGGAGCATTTAGAAGCTAAAGAGCCAGGCATTTCCCTCAGGAGTTGCTGAGGCTATGTTGCTCTGTATCTGCTGGATGTGTCAGTAGGCAACTGTATGATGTGTTAATATGTTATATTTTGTGTTAACAGCTTGTTCTACTGCCCATTTCAACCTTTAACCTTGACCTTGGTGTTAAAGAGAGACGTTCTTTCATGTATTCTTGTGTAAGAATCCAAGTCCAAAGAAAGACGAGACCATTTGGAGAGAGAGTATAGATTCTGTAGGAGGGAGGAAGTGAGGAAACATAGCAGCAACAATTACTTAAGAGACACAATTAAGGCTTGAGCACAGCAAAGACCACTACCACAATGGGCGCTTCGGCAGATACCCTTGAAACATTCCCTCACTTCAAACACATAAGTTGTGCCTCTCATAGAAAAAAAAAAAAAAGCTCTAAGAGAAGAAAGAGATGGTAAAAAAAAACAAAAACAAATCAGGAAGAAGCTGGAAATGAGTCCAACTCATGCATAACTTCAAACACTCCATCTTCAAAGTTGCATAACATTAAAAACCAAGCCCACTCCGAGTTCTCAACATCAAAAAACCATCCAGCATCGAGGGGACACTGCCGAGCCTGCTGAGCCATGCCCTCACTCTGAGGCGCGACATGCACCCACCCTCTTCTTCATCTTCATCCTTTGTCGTCCCTTGCTACTGTCCTTGGGGTATTTGTTACCAAAGAGCAATACAGCATTATGGGTAAGAGGAGGGCCAGGTGGTAACACACATGATGACTTCCTGCCCCAAGAGCAAGCATACAGAACACAGAAATCCTCTGAATTCTTTCCACCAGGATGGATTTTAGATCACATGCATATATTTTTCTGTTTGTGTGAAAGCCTGTAATGACAAAGACTGAGGCTGGGAAGCAGCGGCTCCCGATCTTTATTGTCTGACAACCTCAACGACTCCCTCTTCATCGACACGACCGACTTTTATATGAACGTTTCAGTTGTTTTGTACAGGTTAGCAGTCATACGTCTACTACTTTCAACTATTTATCCATTATTTTATGATGAAGTGATTGACAGTTTGCTAAAACGAACAGGAAAGTGATTGAAATGTTAACTGTTTTGAAAATCTGAAATATTAATTACATTTATCTATGTTTAAAACTGTTAATTCCTCACATTTATCCATCTATACCAACCATTTACCGAGCAGATTTAGCTAACATTTTAAACATCTGCTCACTTAGTTCTCATGCTGTCTCAGTTGCACCGGTGTTCAGGTATCTGGCTCAATGGGTGGATTAGTTTTAGAATCAATAATTTTTCTTAAATTAATTGAGCTACAATCTTTCCACCTTCCCCCTGGCAACTGCAGAAGTACCCCTCGCGAACAACTGGGTTTAACCACCATACCATTAAAGCGTAGGTGCTGTCATACGTACTGTAACAGATCTGAGCATAAAGCTGTATTCTAGAGCAACAAAGTTTCATCGTGCGGCTCCGAATGGCAAATAAAATGTGCAGTTTTACAGCTCTGGGAAGCTGTAGGATCAGGTGTGAGGTGACAATAAGCAGATTGCAATCAGCAGGTGCAAAGTGTGATCATGCTGTCACAGAGAAAAGACAAATGTATAGGAGGCGGCATTGTGCACAGAAAGGCGTAAAAACACACTGTTGTCTTTAAGTCTTCACTTGGCTTTTCCCCTTCTTTGTCACTTTCAAATGCTCCTGACAAATTCTCCAATATACTGATAAACACATACAAAATCCTGCCCACACATTTAAACAGAAAAAGCTCTTCACAAGCGCACCTTTCCACCCACATATGTTGACATACGCACATGAACAAACTGGTAATGTTCCATCAAAGCTTATAGCGCCCATTAAAACGCAGAGACAAACATGGAGCCACGCTCGTAGTTAACACCCACACACTCTTGAATGGCGTGCCTTTCCATCACTGCAATTGCCAGTGACAGTGACAATCATGTACCCCACTCAATTACACCTGGCTAATTGTTGAGATGCCACATTAACATAGAGAGACTCACAAAGACAAGTCACACACTTTATATGAAGTCTAAATATATATTTGTATTTATAAACACATAGTCCTGTGATACTTGTGACAAAACATATAGTATTGCAGTTTTGCATAAGCATGCAACGCCCTCATGTAATCAGATAATGGATTATTTAAGCATCTGCTCTCACCGTGCCGTATAAACCACTGGAGATACAGTACATTTTCTTTCTCTTTTTTTTTTCCACTCAGACAAACACACACACACACACACATCCCGTGCACAGTACACGGCACACACTTTGCCTGAAGGATTTTAATTTGAGATGCAGACTCCAGTGTCATAGTGAATGATATTAAAAGTCGTATCATGAATAAATCAGGAGACAGAGGACTCACCTCAGCAATGTGACAGATAAGCAAAGAGAAACAGCACACAGGAGGAGACAGAGCGAGCGGGGAGAGAGGAAGAGGTTCAGGACTAATGCAGGAAAGACCGATAAATAAAGCTACTTGCATTTTAACAGTACAGACAGCAGCACTGGTTTGATGTGGGCCATTAGTTTATGGCACTTCCTAACTAGGCTGTAATTGCTTTACTGCTAAATCCACAACACAATCTGTCATCTGATCACTCAAGAATGCTGTTGTTTTTTTTTGTTTTTTTATGACGGCTTCCAAACAGGAGACATGTTCATAATGAAACCTTTCATTTGTACCAAATCACTCAGCCTTGACATCAATAGAAATTGACAATTTGTCCATTTGTCATGTAGTTTCTGAACAAGACGGGATGTCACAGCAGGGGAGTGGTGCATCCGAAAAATTTTTTTGAAGGGGGCAAGGATTCATTCAAACCTGTCAACAATTCAATTCAAGAGGGGAACGCCGATGATGAAGTGATGTGTTGCTTTAGAAGCTGTAAACATGTGTGACCTTGAAGGCTCTGTCTCACACCAGCAGCTGTTAGTGCTTCTTGACCTCGTCCTACTCTTTAGCACCATACAATAAAAGAGGTGCTTATATTTTCTGCGCCGCCGCTACAAACTCTTGATCGACATTTGCAGTGGGTGACCTGCGTCCACTTAGTTTTATGTGCCATGAAACAATAATTTTGTGCTGTAAAGGAATACAACACACCAGATTCTAAATGCAATCTAGAGTTTGATGGATTATATTAACTTTCCTGGCGATTCTTCTCTTAATAAATGATACTAGAGGTGACTAAACCACACGCACAAACATGAATGTGGCCACTGGACTGTGGCAGGCCGTCTTTAGTCACCACAAGCAGGCAGCGAACGCACTATATGCATGTCAGCTGGTTTGCAATGTACTTACCGACAGTTTGTTTTTGTGGAGTGTGTCTGGTGAGTTCCTCGTGTGTTTTCAGGTCAAAACTTACCAAAGAATCCAGTTCTTTGTGTTGTTTTCCTTAAGACCTGCCATTCCCCTTTTCTTTTTACCCATACGTGAATGTGTTTGAGTCATACAGTGCCAGTTTTTTCGCTCAAGTTGAAACATTTTCAACTCAAGTGGTCGCCTAAATTTGCCTTAATTTGCGCTGCCCAGGAAAAATCGTGTCAACTATGCATTGACTTTACATGCTCCCGCCCAGTATTCCTAGTAATTACATCACTACTGGATGATACTGCACTTTCCAGTTTACCTCCAATGCCAACACTCAGTGCCAGCGCAGAAAGTAGCATGCCCCAGCGAGGTGGAAAGTAAGGCCCTGTTAAGCCACTGTATTCAGTGGTGGTCACTAACGTTTTGGCAGCGTTCAGAACTCAAAACAATCACTGTAGTTATGCACGTAAAACGGAAAAGAAAACAGACGTGAAGTGTAAAAATATGCAAGTTGGATTGATGAAAATAGAAGCGCATTGTTCAGTCAGACGTGCATAAGACGGGCGACTCAACTGTGACCAGACAATAACCATAGTTTATTTGCCATTATCACAATCTTTCCTTAACCTTAAACATGCAATAGTTGCATTGCCCTTTGCCATTGGACATAAAACTACTGAACGTAATTCATGGTTTGGCAGAATTGTCCAGTAACAACATCCCTGTCTGGCGAAAGGGTTGGTCTTGAAGGAGCCTAAACAAGGACACACCGTGTCATAAATGCACCGCTTATACATCGGACTCCTGAGTCCAGATGTACTATATAAATGATTCATGCACCACTTTCCACAGATACATTGATATTTGAGTAGTGTGAAAGTGGTCATACCTGCACACAGACATACATGGACCTATAGAAGCTATAGAGCTGAGGCAAGTTTGAGAAATGCAACATGATTGCACAGTAATGTTGGAATAACACTAAATTATAAATTTATCCTGTATTGTCCTGAACAGCATCAATCAATAGGATGTTATTGCTTACATCACGCTTCACTTTGTAATATCTATACTCCTAAAAACACTAAGGCTGCTTTGGTGTTGTTTGAGGGTGTCAGCAGAACAGGGACAGGTCACTTTTAAATTCAAACAAGGTGGACAAATCTTCCAACATCCATTTATGGGTAATTGTAGGAGAGGCCAGTAGACTTCTGCGTGCGTGAGCAAATGAACTGAAATGTAAGTACAACAGGGAACAATGCTAAATGGCGTTATTCAAATACTATGTCTGCTTTTTGTGCACAAACACAAAGTTCTGAGCCTGTCCCCAACAGCAGGGTTGGTAGTTTGTTCAAATGATGAAACAACCTATATATTTTAAAAACTTGCTTGTCCAAATCATCTTAAAAGAGCAACATAAGCAACATATTTTCACCTCAGGCGATTTAAACCAGCTAAACTGAGCACAAACTCACCGAGCCTGGCATCACTGATACACTGTACTGGACTGTATCAGCTCTGACCTTGAAGTGCTTGAACAATGGTGATAGAATAATATAGAAAAACTCTGATGAAAGTGTTGTAGGTAGAGGAAATAAATTCTATTTTACCATGTTTCTTACTAAAAAAGATTACTGCATGATGTTCATTTAACAAGTCTTTGTCAACTCATGTAGTATTATATGACAGCCTTCTCTCTCCCAAGTCAGCAAATACATAAAGCAGCTTTGACACAGTAGGTACTGCTCTAGCCACATTTCTGAATGCACCCATCGAACATAATGTTTTTATGTGCCCTTAAAGTCAGGTGACATAGTATAAAGAGCGAGAAAGTCTGGATATAGAAGTGATTGAGGGGGATGGATGGATTTTCACCCAGTGCCATGTAAAATCAAAACTCAACCTTGACTTATTTTTAACGTATGTAAAATGTTACTGACTTCTACGTATTTTAACCCAAACCAAGTGTTTTTTGTGCCTAACCCTGACCATTGTTTAAACTCATAAAATGTGATATTTTTCCAAGCGGAATTTGTTTTTAACAGGACGTTGCATATTAATATTAATATTAATGACCGTGGATAGAGGGTTCACGCAGTGTGCGAGTTTGAAGCGCAGGGCCACTGACCAAGCTGCCGTTTTTGACCAGGTGGGAGGGAGAACGTGTTGTAGATGCACCCACTCACAAACAGGTTAGAAAGGGCCATTGTGAGTGAGTGAGTAAATCAGTGAGTCACCAGGGTTACGAGTTAATTCACATCACAAAATATAGGAAATTACACAGTTCCCAATAGTGAAACTATCAAGAATAACCAACACAAAACAAAAGCTATAAAATCTCATTCAGCATTTTGGAAAATAAAATAGGCTTATTTGCATTTTTTAGATGAGAATATTGATACCACACTCACGTCTGTAGATTAAGTACAGAGCTGGGAGTTAATTAGCCTAGCTTAGCATAACAATTAAATGCAGGGGGGTAAGAGCCGGCTCGCTTTGTCCAAATTTGGAGTCCGTTTTAATGCTAATCTCAACTCCAGCTTTATGTTCAACAGGCAGACTTCAATATTTCCATCAAGGCTTCTAAAAGAAAGTATAAAAGCACATTTCCCTGAATGTTTCAACTATTTCTATACAGCGATAACATGGGTTTGCCCAATATGGGGCAGAGAAATTAAGCTGTAAACACAACACTGGCATTACTTTAGTTGATGTGACAGACATATTAACAAATAGCTCCCTGTGTACACACACAGCATAGAAAAACATTAACATTTTGCTTAGAGTGTGTGAAAGTGTAGCTTTAAGTTTGAATGGGAATGACTCTTGTGCAACACTGTTTTTATTTACATTCAGGCTGGTGGAGGTTCCTTCCTTACCACAGCTTCATAAAACAAAAAGTCTATAAACCTGCAACAAAACGTTATGAGCTGGATGTCTTTATTTTACTATCCTTCCATAATGTTTTATTTGAAATAAACTCCCCATTTGAAGAGTTTTCCCCCTGAAAAGCTGAGCTGTCTCACACTGCTGCAACCTCAGACAGAGTTTTATTCATATGGAGAGTTTTTGTCTCCTGCGATGCTCTGAACATCCCACACCCATGAGACCCACCCACCCAGAGCGATTCACGGGGGGTCAGGAGGACAAATGAACAGAGGAGTGAATATCAGCCTGCTTATATCTGTAGATGGGAGGCTGCATGTAATCTGCAGCTCCGTCTAACTAGTCAAGAGGAGGGTCCGCCACGTCAACTGGTGTCTGCAGTGTGTACGTGCACATACATGTACATGAATAATGCGTGTTTGTGTGTCTGTGGTTACCTCTGAGGGGAGACGGCGGTGCTGTCGGCAGGTTAATCCAGCCCTCAGGCTAAGCATCAAACTTTCAGATCAAAGAATCAATAATTCAGACAGCAGCTTGTCAGGATCTATCACAGAACACAGACTGAGCGGCAGGCAGCAGCACAACAAAGGCACAGAGGTGATTTACAGCCCCATACAATTCACACACATACAAATAAAGGTGGACGCAGGCTCCCTGCGTAATTGCGCGCCAATGCCCTCGCTCAAATCTCAAGCCTTGGATGCACACACCTAACGCTCAAAAGCAAGGAAACATGCGCATACATAAATTCACTCGCACACAAAGAGCCACGCCTTGACTTCAATCCCGAGAGATATTACAACATGCGCTGAAAAAAAAAAAAAACAAAACTGATTGATGGTCAGAATCACTTTTTGATTCCCAAACCTCAGAGTCTGAACTCATTCCTTACTACAGTGCGTCACAGATCTACTGCTGTGCTTAAGATCCACCAGCTAGTCCTTGAAGTATACACCACCCTATTAATATGGCCGTGGCAATGTTGTAAATCCCCTGCAAATCAGAGAAACATAGCAACAAACCATGTCTGTTTAGTGTGCGTTGTGGGGGAGTGAGCTGGTAGGGGGTATGAGAAATTGAGGGATATTTCAGAGCGTGGGTGTATAATGGCTATCAGAGGTGACTTTCAGTGGGATCAACTCAAAACACTCGCGCACAAACACACAAACAAGTTTTTTTCCTGTTCCTCGCACAGTCACAGACACAGAACATTAGCTTATACAGATACCCGTATCAAATGATCATGCAGCAGCAACTAGCAAGCTCTGTGGGTGTATGTGTGTGCAAAACATTTTGTGTGTGTGTGTGTGTGTGTGTGTGTGTGTGTCTGCATGAGGCAGTCATAAAGTGAAAGTGCTGACGCTCGGAGACATTTTCTTGGAGCTGAGTGAGCCCCTGCAGGCCTGGTAACCTTGAGTTCCATGCCATGTGTGAACCAGAGGCTGGCAGTCAACGTAGTGTGTGTTGGTGTGTGTATACACAGTGGTGACCAATCACAGCTCCCCTTACACCCACAGGTTGCCTCTATGTCGTAACCCTTTACTACAGGAGAGTCACAGTTTGTGACACCGAACTCAGATTTTTCAAGATTTTATGTCCATTTGCCGTCAATCCCATTTATTCACAGTGTGTGTTTTGTGGACTGTTCAGCCCAGAGTTTCACCTCTCGGGATGTAGTCAGGCTGCGCTAAACCTCTGACGGGTTTGTTGGATCTGGAAAGTGGACAGGAAAATGTACAGACACTAATAACATGCACATGTTTCAGAGGGGAAATCATTTAATCTATATTTTGATTCACAGGTAGAGAAATTCTCCTGTACACAGTTACGTAGATTTTATTCTTTCTATCTCTATTATATTATTTATTGTGAAATAATGCAACAATCTGATAAAGAAAAATCACCCTTTGATTGAACTGTTCATAATTTATGGACATGTAACATGTCATAATGTGTCACAAGGACATTATGGCCTCATATTAAAAGGTCACCATCCAGAGAAGGTTGGGAAACAATTTCCGAAAAGACAGTAGACAAAAGACATATGTTGAAGATAATGTATGATTAAGTGCTGTAGTGAAGTGCTGTTAATAATTCAAGTCATTAAAATTGTGTCTTAATGAAATTAAATGTGGTTTTAAGTAGGTTTGGCTCCGTAATAACGTCAATTTCCCGACCACTTCTTTTTTAGACTACCATTATCATGAAAAAAGACAACACCCAATGTGTACACAAACATTTGTTCGAGTTATTTTAGTCTGGGGTGTTTTTTATGGTTTAGGTTGGGTCTTATGGGTGGGAATATCACTTCTCTGCGCCTTGATTGAATTCAGATTTCAATCTCGATTTAAAATAGCTTCAGTAAATAGAAATTGGGGCACTAATTTCGCCCTCTTCCTCCCATACACTGTCTGTCTTCAGTCCAGTGAATTGTTATATTAAACATGGCTGGCCAACGAAGGTCGCTGTAAAATAAAGTAGAGCAAAGTGCGTGGGAGTAAGAATACCCTCTCCACTGCTGTGTGGATGCAGATGAACAGGTTGTAGAGATTCTGAGTGATGCTGTACGACGTTTCTACGAAATGCTTAACCTTCACCTCGCAATGTTTGTTATTAAGTCATTACATCTATAGAAAATGCTCCCAAATGCTCCAGCGTGTGCATGCACTACATCATTCAGGTGCTGCACTGTGCCGCTACAGTTATTCTTTCTATGTTCAACGTAGCAATCAAAATATTATTAACATAAAAAAAATGTGGAATCTATGAATTGATTCACTATTTGAATCACAGTTATCAGGTGAATCAATTCATCCCCAAACCCAATAGGCCTCTTAATTCTAATTAAAGGTCCATTATCGAGAACCTAGTGGCATCTAGTGGCGAAGTTGCGGATTGCAACCAACTGAATACCCCTCACCTCACCCTGCCTTCCTAACTTGAAAGAGAAACTCACAAAAAATGTGAAAAGGCCCTACAGTATCTAGAGCGTCTAGTTTGCCCCTTTTGCTCATTCTAAGACAACAAAAACATAATGATTCACATTTTCAGGTGATTATACACTCATGAAAACATAGTTATGCACGTTATATTCCGTACTTTGTTGTTCTTTCAACATGAAATTGCATAAAGCCAGCTCCATATTGTTTTTCCTGTTTGATGTGGGAAAAACTTGGTCTGCACAGAGACCTGACACCTCTGGGATGAACTGGAACTGACTGTGACCCAGACCTTATCGCTCAACATCAGTGTTGGACCACAGTCATGCTCTTGTGGCTCCATGGGAGCAAATCCCTGCAGCAGGTTCAACACCTGCTGGAGGGGCCTGGAACCAGAAATGTGGAAGTTGTTACAGGACTGGAAAGTTACAGTATGTTTCGAAATAGTTTGTTTAGGTGTCCACATACTTTTTGTGTATAGGTTGTTTGTTTGAAGAATTTTAACTCATTGTTTCTATTCACTTTTCATACCAAACCTCACGACGAAGAGCAACAGAGCGAGGAGAGAGAGAGAGAGAAATACCAATCTGACCTCAAGAGGAGAGGCAGATAAAGAGATAAAAGGATAAAGAGGGATGAGAGACGAGATGGAGGATGCAAGAGGGGAAAAGGAAGGAACAGCCTGCTTGCTTCCTGTGTTCATCTATATTTCACGGCACTTTCAATTAGTACCAGTATGGCTGCGGAGCGGCCGAGAGAGATAAAGAGAGAGATGAAGAGAGGGAGAGGTTTGCTGCAGGTCACTGTGGCCTGGTAATGGCCCCTCTCTCTCTCTCTCTCTCTCTCTCTCTCTCTCTCTCTTTAAAGGTGTTTGCAAACATAAAGTCTGTTTGCTTTGGCCTGAAGCAGGGCACAAGTTCTTGGTTTGTTACATCTACATATTTCTCAGGTTATTTTTAATGTTGCGAAACTTCAAGCACGCTGTAATTTATCAAGAGAAGCCACATGGAAGAAGTCTTTCCGTTCATTGGTTGGAAAAACTGGGAGACGGATCTTTTTTTTCTCGGGGGGGAAAAACTCAATTTACAACTTTTTTCACTCCACCTGGTGTAAGACGAAGTCAAGTTCAAAATACAAACACAATTCTGTGAATATGATATTCAGACATGGTTGAAATTAATTTAAAAAAAACTGTTTTGAGCTGATAGTAGCAAGACTCTATGCCCCGAGTTCACCTGACGCAGGTAAAAGTTGACAACTTTACAAGTTTTTAAAAGCTATGCGAACATTTTTTTTTTTCAGTCTTGAGCTGGGAATAAAATTTTATTTAAAGGTCCAGTGTGTCTGATTTAGGGGGCTGTATTTACAGAATATGGTAGAAATGTAATATAATATGCATAACTATGTATTATTAGTGTATATACACCTGAAAATAAATACACCACTAAATGCCTTTAAATCCAACACACCTTTAAAGCAATATTTTGATGCAGTTAGATGAGAAGATTGATAACTATCACGTCTACACGTTAAGTATTATTTATTATTATAATACTTCTCTGTAACATTTAGGCCGCATTCAGAGATAAATGTGTGTTTTTCCATTCATTTGAGTGTGGGTAGTGCATCTTGGCTGCAGCGGTGTGGGCCACAGTGGTCTCCGCAACGCAACAACATGACCGGAGAAGTTGAGCCAGGTACAATTTTTGAAAAAACGCAGCCTGACGTCTCAGCACCTGATTCTCTCTGAATGTGGCCTTAGGTTTGTGTTTTGATCAGTTAAAAGAGAAGGCATGTTGATTTCACCAAAAGATAAAAGCTTGGGCATGTTCGTGTAATAAACCACCTACCGCAGTGACGTTAAATCATGGCTGACACCAGCATATCTTTTTTGACAACTTCAGATTTTGGACAGCTAACCTTGAGAATGTTATTGTTGATGCTGAGACCTCAGCAGAAAAAGCAGCAGCAGCAGTCAGCTCTATTAGTTTCCTCTACTGTTGACCTTACTTTAGAGGAGCCACCATTCATTCAGCATTTGTACATTGAGGACTGGCACAACCAATGGAAAAACTCATTTTAATTGATTTTTGGGGCAACGCAAGAACCTTTAAAGACAACATTGACATTATCACCCCAAACTATGCCTATTAGCCCATTAACACAGCAAAAAAACAGCCACAGAGCAACATTTGCATTCAATTAATTTCGTGTTTCTGGCTGCCTGACAAACATAAGTCCAATATTCACTCTTCTGCTTAGGTCTCCATTATTTTCTGAGAAAAAACATCTTTAACTGCTAAATGCTCCACTATGTTCACCACCTAGTTGCTATCTTTGCATATCTGCTGTATAGTGTTGGGTAGGTAGTGTAGAGTGGGTTTATCAGAGGTTTTCTTTGATAAAACAGCTGCCTGCTGCTGCTAGAAGAGACTTTGATGACAGCGGTGAGAGTGAACTAGAACAATAAGCAGCTCTGCAGAGCTGAGAGGAACTGAAGTCGGGTGATGGTTCTCTGTGGGTTCATTGCTGCTAGTGTCATCTTTCTCATTGCACATAGTCATTTAATCCACCAGTATAAAAATATTGATTAGACCAGCTTTGAAATTAAAAAGCAGTGGGGGGCTTCGCCATTAAATACTCTGGGTTGAGATATTAAACAGTGCTCCCTGTAGTTGTAGTCCCAAAACCTCCATCTCACCGAAGCCTGTGTCTGATTTGTGTGATCGCTGCTTTCTTATGGACAGTTGAACCCCTCTAGAGTCCGCAACAACTGTTCTCAACCAACTAACCACAGAGGAGCCTGTCAGCCGAATGACTGGCTTGTTGTCAGAGCAGATCAGAAGTAGTGAGGCGGCACTGATGCTACCTCCTCTGACCTGCGTGAGGCTGCAGCTACTGGTTGTGAGTCCTCTGCTGGGTACCACTGAGAGCCAAGCATCACCAAAATTTCACTGTAACCGCTCACTGGAGTGTCAGGCTTCACAGTCAGCCACAGAGGAAAAAGTCATCAGTGAGATAAACTTGTGTTATTCTTGTTGGAATACAACTCTGGGGTGACCTAAAGCTAAGAATGTCAAGTTGAAACATTTACTCCTGTGGAGATGGTTCCCTTGAAGAGAAGAGCTCAAGACCTGGAAACATCTTTTGAAAGTTTGAAATGGACTGCATGCTGGATGTTGTGCAATCAATTATGACACATTTTTTTGAGCTTGTTAGGGGCACAGCTTTAGTTTTATAGTGAATCGTAGTCCGTTTGTGCTTGTAGAGCAAGCTTCAGCAAGTAATATTTCATCCGACCTTCATCCTCTGCTTTCGTTTGTCTTTGAGTTATTTTTAGAGCTCATTTGAATTTTTACTTTTCAAAATAAAATATGCAAATCTCTTTTTTTTAATTATGTTTGTTATAAAACAGGTCAAAATCGGATAAAATGAAAAACCATAGTACAAAAATTGCAGCTGAATAACAGCTCATCCAAGTATTAGCTGTCAGCGTCACAAGAGAGACCCTTTATTGTAAACTGTGGTGGTCAATGTCATCTTGCTGATGAAAACATCATAAGTTCTGGATGTGCAATGACAATGAAAATTGATATGCTCCTTTTTAAAAAGTCGTCAATTCTCAAATCAATAAAACATGATCATATTTAAGATGAAAGATAACATGCTTTTCAATGGAACACCCATGAGAACAGCAAGATGGCTAACGACAAAAATATGTCATAAACCTTCTTTTTATTTCTACCAGAGTGCACAGCAGTTCTGTGAAGCTGTAATGCACAAAGTAAAGAAAACCAAAGTATTGGACAAACTGAGACTTTCACCTCATGAAGGTCAGGGGATCATCAAAATCAATGGGATTGATCCTCTAGGGACCATGAATAGTCAGTTCGTTCCACATATCTTGTCAGTTCGTCCAATAATTTCAGTGTAGACATTTCTCTAAAAAACAAAAGTGTTGAACAAAGTGAGACGTTCACCTGTTAGGAGAGCTAGGTGAAAGGTCAGTGGATCATCAGGGTCACTTGGATTCATCCCCTGGGGAGCATGAATATCTATACCACATGTCTTTGTCAGTCCATCCAATAGTTCCAGAGTTCCAATTAAGACATTTTATTAAAAAAACAAAAAGTGGGGATGTTGATTAGCTCAGTTGGTAGAGCATCTGCCCCATGTACGAAGGCTCAACAGCGGCCCAGGGTTCGAATCCGACCTGCGGCCCTTTGCTGCATGTCATTCCCCATCTCTCTCTCTCTCCCCACATTCCTGTCACTCTTCAGCTGCCTCTGTCAAAAATAAAGCTTGAAAAAAGTGCTGTTAGAGAAAAAAGTCAGAAGGTCCCTAAAGTCAGTACATCATCTGTGGAACATGAATGTCTGTACAAAGTTCATGGAAATCCATCCACTACTAGTGTTGATATGTTTCCATCTGGACGAAGTGAAGCGGTGGACTAGGCAGCAATCATTGCCAACCAAAAACCCACAGTGATGATTTGATGTTTTCAGCATTTAATGGCACATGAAAGAGTAAAGACAATCATGGCATGTATTTCACAACTCAACAGCTATCAGAACATTTCAGCAATAATCATGAACACTACAACAGTGGGACATTCATATGAATCTGTGACCATGAGCTCATTTGATGGCACAAGTACAAACATCAAACATGTGACTGAAGACATGTGAATGAACAAGAATGCATGTTGAGAAAGACCTTTTAGTACTCTCAGGCCTCCTTGGCACACTGTCGGAAACCCCTGGAGTCGTCAATGTGCTGGTTGGATTGGGGAGAAGGGGAATTAAGGGCGCATGTGTGGAACGACCATTCCTGTTGCATCCAGCAGCTGTTATCTGGCACCACCTGCTTCTCCAGGGAGCCGAGGCCTACAGAGAAGGGACGCCAACCCCGAGGCATAACCCCCGGCGATGTATGTCAGCCATATGCCCGGCCGGCTGTAGGGACCAGTGCAGCAGGGAAAGAATGAATCCAGTGTTGGGGTTGAGACAGAGAGACACTGTTGTGTCAGGATGCACTCTAGCTGACAACTCAGCTGACACCAGGCCAGGTCAAACTTTGGCCATGGAGGACTAAGGGTTCAAGCTCGTCCCCCTAAGCACCGCGGCAGACCATTTTGATGTCAAACATCTCGGCGGTTTGATAAAAGTAGAGCCACGGGACACAGAGCGGGAGATGTGGCTGCAGGGAATGACAAGGAGTGACGCATCAGGAAATTAATTAACGTGGGGAAAGGAGTGAAGCACCTGCCTCTGGGCGCTCAGAGCAGAGCAGACGTCTGAATCAATGAGGCTGTGTTCGGCTCTCTTTGACCAGCCGGCCAACCCGCGGCGGTTAGCAGCATATGAAAGTGTAATGAGATGTCTATCGCCTGGCTCAACGTCACCCCCTCTGTTTCAAGCTAGCCAGAGCTGGATGGCAAGACTGTGATATGATATGACACCTTGGGAATTGCAGAGAATTGCCCCCCTTACAAAAAAATAAGAGAGCAGAGTCTGGAGGCGGTCAGTGTTTTGGGGGGAGATGATTCCTCTGATAGATGCAATCTACCTGCCATCCAATCTAACACTCCTCCAGCCTCTCAGGCTCAGTGTGATACTGTGGGTTTCCTTACACACATCGTCACACATCTAGTTTTAATCATGGTAGGATTGAGGGGTTTCAGCATTCCTTGCAGCGTTTTTGTGGCATGTTCGACTTATGTCTTATGCAAACCTCAGTTTGCTTAACACATGCACTGTGTCACACACACTGTGAATTATGACCTGGGAAAAAAAAATCTGTGATTCTCATCCTTTTTAGTTGAGTCTTCATCTTTAGTGTTCAGTGCTCGAAGATATCTTCTCCAGACATCATCAGTCAATCAAACACAATTAGCGTTAATGTTGACGGTGTGTTGGAGACGCTCTTTCCTTGCCTTTTCTGTTATGTTGGTTTTCTGCTCTTGCTGCTTACTTCCACTTATTCTGAAGAAAATAAAACACACTATAAGCTGCACTAGTCAATACTTTTATATGGACAATGGGTCAAATAATGTGATGTTAAAAGGGCCACTTGTAGTGAGGAAGCCACAGAGAGTTGAAGACCTGAATCTGCAGGTCTCCTCAGCTCTAAAGAGGGCTTTAGCGACTTTTAGCTCCTACAGTTGTACAGTTTCACTGCTCCCATCAACCTCGTTTTCCAGCAGCAGCAGGCAGCTGTTTTCAGCAAAAAGCTCTAATAAACCCACTGTACAATACCTGCCCAGCGCCAAACAGCAGGCAGACACATTTACAGACTAGCTGGTAAACATAATGGAGCATTTAGCAGCTAAAGAATATTAACATGTTGGTGTGGGGACTTAAAAGGAGAGTAAATATTGGACTTGCATAAATGGCAAATGGTTGCCTCTATATGAGGCTTTTATCCAAAGCGCTTTAGAATTTGGCTCTTTCATTCACTTTAAATTGTGTACCCACACACAAGTGATTCAGAGGAAACGTCCATATTGCATGTGATGAAGCCAGTGCATGTGTACATTAAATATTATGCAAAAGGCCACATTCAGTCACAAGTTCAGTGTTGAGGTGTGTTCAGAGAATAAGCAAATCACATTGTTCAGTCAAAATTGACTACTCAACTGTGCATTGCCTTTTAATTGCCACAAACAGCCACCGTAGCAAGTGTACATGTGTTAGCTTTAGCTAGTTAAACTGTTTGTTTTCAACTCAGAACTGTCTCTTTGTGTGTTTTTAAAGTACATTTATAAAACCTTGAGAGAAACCAACATTCTTCAGTTCATCACTCATCATTCTTTTGTTGTAATGATACAGTGAATCATCTCAACTTCTTTGGGTACGATGTGATGATTTCGATGCACATCATTTTGAACACCATGGATTTTATCTGACATCACGTAAAGTTACAGTTCCATTAAATTAGTTAGTAATAGAGAGTAGTACTATGGGGTAGTACAAACGAAGTGTTGAGATGAAGTAACGTGAGACTCCATCCAACCAGGATTAGATTACTATGTGCTTGTGTTCAAACCACAGTGGTTACAGACCAACCAGCTTCCTATGAAGAACTACTTGCAGCTACAGAATGAGCTACGGCCGTGGTTTAACACTGCGTATGTGACAACGTGTGTGACTGCTTGCTTGAAAACAACAATGGCGGCTGCTAAAGAGGTTAGTATAGGTGCTGCTATATCATCAGTTACATCAGAACAGAAATGTCTTCACTGAATGAAAAGCAAAGACCGACAGAAGACTTTTCTTGATGGAAAAGATGTTTCCACGGACTGTCAAGAGTTTGACTACGTTATATGGTTTGTTGATGTGACTGGTTGAAGTTCGCCAGTGGTATACAGTTATAGACAGATGGTTCATCAAATGAACTGCCAACGATAATTTCCCAGATGGTTCTACGAAACAAACCATCCGACACAGTTAGGTTAACAAAATAGATTAAAACTAGCAAATATTGCGATCGTCACTCACACAGATCTGAGGTTTGTGGTCCGTTTAAAGTTGGATCACAAGCAAATGATCAAAATGTGTGCTGTGATGGTTGTTGCGAGAGGTGATGATGTCACTCTTGTTTGCCCAGTTTGATCTTCACTCCTCTCCGCTAACACTCCACTCTCGCAGCTTTTCCATCATCTGATATGGTGTTTCATTGATCT
This sequence comes from Sciaenops ocellatus, assembly GCA_033000465.1. NCBI lineage: Eukaryota > Metazoa > Chordata > Actinopteri > Sciaenidae > Sciaenops > Sciaenops ocellatus. The sequence goes on from CP136873.1 coordinate 17,033,935, forward strand.
GTTTTCTCTCCTGCTTGTTTTGGCATCTCAACATGGAGTCAACAAGAAAAAGTCCCAGGGGCGGCAGAGGATGGCTCAAGGTAGGATTGCGGAGATCAGTGCGTGTGTGTGTGTGTGTGCGTGTGTTACAAGAAAATACATACATGCAATCAATTAACATATAGTTTCACACCATGGCAGTGACTTGCAGGTGGCAGTGATGAAAAACTGAGAATATTTTCAGAAAGACACTAATGCATACAACTTTACTTTGTTTTTGCGTGCAGGATTTCCATGACTATTTTTCAGTTTTTATTTTATTGAGGTCCCATATTGACTTTATATACTTTATGTATGTAATTTACTCTTTCCATCTTGATCTAATAGCTTCTATATTGATAAATTTCTCGGGTATCCTGGCCTGTAAACAAGCATGCTATAGTATCTCTTAACAAAACACCCCAGTTACTACCATGCGCTGAGAGCGATATGGATGGGATATGAGTGGGAAAATGTGCTGTATTAAATGTTTAATTTTGTGGTTATGTTGTGATGTTTAAAGTATCTGTATTTATGTATTTATGTGGCAACATTTCCTGGTAAGGACAATAAAGTATCTATCTATCTGTACTGTTAGCACAACTTGAAGTTCTATACAAGTCAAATAATGTTGAACAAATATGATATATTGGGGTGTAATGCCACAAAGCAAATACAATTTGCAGATTTAGTTGAGTTTCATTCATTCCATTCAGATAATGATCTGAATACCAAATGATTTCACGCACAAAATATCCTTTAACATCACAATATTGAAATGATCATCATGTTTTGTTTGTCTAACAACAAAGACAACCAGCAAATCTATCTTTTATAAGACATAACTGAATGGTTCAATACTGTGTTGAAATGATGATGAGTTAAATACCTTTATACGCATGTATGCATCACCATCAGTGATGGTATTATTCTGTAACTAGTAACTATAGATGTCAGATAAATGTAGTGAGCAAAAACTACACTATTTCTTCCAGATATTTAGATGAGTAGAGGTATAATAAATTAAATGAAAATACTCAAGTACAAGTAAGTAAAAGTACTCTGCTTATGTAGCCTGGTCTTCATGGATGTCTCCTCCTGTCATATTCTAAGTTGCTCCGGTCGGCCCAGCACCTCCATCAAAATCCCAGTACTTTATTTTTACACAGACAGATGATCTCTGCTAGTAAACTAAGGGTGTTTATATAGTGGAAGATTATTATCACATGTAAGACAACAAAGACTGCATACCAATGAGCAGCTGCAGACAGCAGGCAGGCCAGAAGGTAATAACTGGACAAATGGATTTTTTTCCACCAGACTACTGTCAATAGTATTTAAATAAAGAAAAAGCCGAATAAATTTCATTAAATAAAACTGGGACACTAGTTGATTAGGACACTCTTGGATTTTTTTTCTTCGGTGAATTAATAAAATGAATTAATGAAGACTCCAAATTTAAAAAAAAAAAAGATCAGAAACATACTAGTTAAATACATTTAAAAATGTAAAACCAGTAATGAGCTGTGTACAAAATTCATAGTAATGCTAGCATCATCTGTTGCGTAACAAGTCTGACGAATATTACGATACAAACAATACATTAAACTGAACCGGCACACCTTTGTAAAGGCTGACTAGTTTCCAATATCCTTGCTAGTTTGTGTACTTGTTACAAGCCCAGTGAGAAACCTCCATGACTGTGAAGTGAAGCCAATGCTCAAATGCCAAAAACTGCAGTACCTCGAACGTCCACTTGAGGCTGGTTACAGAATGAGTTAATCTCCATAAGTCCCCATGTTAAAATGTCCAAATTCACAGCAGAAATAAACATGTTTACAGCCTGGTACAAAAAACAGTTTTGGTCTCTATAGCTAATTTCCTCGTTCATGACAACTGTACTGAGGCAAAAAAATAAAAAATTAAGTCTTCCATTCAAATTATATTAAGACTTAAAGTTATGCATAGTTAACAGTATGGCCACTTTGATTGACAGGTAGGTGCCATCACAGATGGCTTCTTTGAGCACCCAGGCGTCATTCTGCATCTAGGTCCACCGATGAGCCACGTCATTGCCAAATCTTAGATTAGCCGGGAGGCGGAAGAGGCAGGACTACCAACATGGCTTTGGCCAGAGCCACAGATTTTGAGCTTCAAACTGGTTCTTCAGAAACCTATGTGTGATGTCACGCATACGCTGACCATTCTTTATACCGTCAGTGGTTGTACTCGTGAACAGCTCGGGCGGATCACATCCAACCAGATCTCGGATGATGGCGTGACTACCCTGATAAAATAACGATGTCAGGAGGGGGTCTAATTGCCAAAGACTCCTTATATATCTCCTCAACTTTTCCTCATGTGCACATTAAATTTAATTCATTTTTAATAGCCCTTTAAGCCCTTGTAATTAGTCTGCTCATTTAAATTACTGTATTATTTTTAATATTGAGAGTAAGGTGAGTGTAGGAAGAAATGATGATGATATTCGTGCGCTGATAAAGGACATTTTAAGCACGCTTTACTTGCTTGTATTGTTATGCTACATTCCTTTGTCTTTGTTTTCCATAACGTTAATAAAATATGAAATATATTCTCATACTGACTGACCCAGACACATTTCTATGCAGGAAAAATCTGTTTTCAAGTCTCCACCTCCCCCACAAATATAACAATCAACTTCCAGATCAATTAGCATTCAGTATCAAATCTTACACAGTATGTACTAAGCCCGAGCTGCGTGTTATTGAGGGGATAATTGTTGCCTTGCGGTGGTTTGAAGTTTCTCGCTGACTGAATGACTGACTGACACTGATACATACACATACATGAACAGTAATTACTAACAAGCACATAAAGACACATAAAGAGTGAGTGACACTGATAATTAACACACATGCAACACATGCACTCCGCTTTCGTGTGCCTTTCAGAGGGGCCTGTGTACACCCCAGTCAGAATAATCCATCTCCATCATGTCGACACAGCGCTCTGTCTCTGAGATTGTCACACTCACTAATTACTCTTTAAGATAATCAGCCTGTGTGGCTGGAGATGCAGTTCCCCTCCATGGCTCTGTCTTCTCGGGGAATGAGAGGTTTAATCTGTGGCGAGATCAGAGCTACTGGGAGCAGGAGGAGGAGGTGGATGGAGGGAGGCGGGTGGAAAATGAGAAGGAATTTGGGCATCTTAACAAACTCTTAATTACGTTCTCTATCCTCTGCTGGTGGCAGGCGTAAATGGCGGTCCCCAGGGAGCCTCTGATCCACTTTCTGATCTGCAGAATTCACAGCCGAGCTGCTGATCAAAAAGATGGAGCGGCCTAGATGCTTCAAACACATGGGACCTTTTTCCAGCGTGGGACTCGTTGCTTGTCATTGAGCGGAAGTTTGAATTGTCGAAATTCATGCTCAAAAAAGAAAAAAAATAATAAATAAAGAAGCTCAGCCCTCTTTAAAGACAAGAAAAAAAAAAGAAAATTTGAAGAGAAACATGGAGTGTTCAATGGCTGCATGAATTGATAATGAGCACTCGCGCAACGTGCTGAAGGCGTTTGTCCCATATAGAAGGCAGAATTCATTGGAGATGACCTCCACCCACATTCTTGCTGTTCTAATATACCAGGCGCAGCTTTGATGTTGGCCATCAGTTGAATCCCTGGGGAGCCTCTGCTGTAATAAACCACAGCAGTGAGCGCACTGCAATGCACTCACCAGCAGGAAGTCCCGTCAGCCTGTCCCGGTTGCTCTCTGGGAGCTGCACAGGGGTCAGGAGGCCACTGCGACTGGATCACAACATGTAACCCTTCAGTATGACGACTGACCACCAGTGTCACAAATTAAAACTATTTATATAAGTACAAATTAATGTGATAATAATCATATGTTTTTTTTTTTTATTATTTGTGTGCTACTTTACAGTTTGAGACGATCATCCTTGTCTTTAAAATTCTCAAATCTTTCATGACGGAAACTAGTTTCTAATTGGCTTGCAGGTGAGATTTCAGAACGACACACATTATACAACGCCCTGGAGCACAGTGTGACCACCATTATAAATAAATGCGCAAGGTACATTAAACCGTAGGTAACCATAGCAACAATACTTCTGTTTGATGACTCACTGAAATGAACCTACAGTAAACATCACTTAAACTGACCACAAACACACTTGGTTCATGATTTGAAGACAGCCCACCTTGTTTTCCTTTACTAAGTGACCGACTTTCGTGTATCCTGTTGAAGAGGATAAGATAGTGTTCTTCACCTCATCTTTTATTGTCATGTATCATTCATTTCTTGATTTCTTCTGTAGTGAGAATGACCCTGTAGTGATGTGTAGTTCTCCAATGAGCTGATAGAGACTGATTATGTCAGTACTGTAATGTGATTGGTGAAAAATGCTAAGGGGGGACATAACCACTAAGAATCAACGTTTGTTAGTGACTAACTGTCTGATTTCAGTTAGCCAATACCACAAGAATCCCATAGCTTTAGACCAAGTGACAGCCTCCATGACTCTGAAGTGAAGCCAATGCAGAAGTGCCAAAAACTGCAGTTCCTCATACAACCACTTGAGGCTGGTTACAGAACGAGTCAGTCTCTATAAGCCCCATGTTAAAATGTCCAACTTCACAGCAGAAATAAACATGTTTACAGCCTGGTACAAAAAACAGTTCTAGTCTCTATAGCTAATTTCCCCGTTCATGACAACTGTACTGAGGCTGAATTTTTATAGAACTCACCTGTTCAAATTATATTTAGGCTTAAAGTTATGCATCATTTACAGTGTGGCCGCTTTGATTGACAGGTAAGTGCCGTTACAGATGGCTTATTAGAGCACCTAGGCGCCATTTGGCACATCCCAGGTCCACCGGTGATCCACGTCTTTGCCGATTTTTAGATTATGCGGGAGACAGAAGAGGCAGGACTGCCAACATGGCGACGGCCAGTGCCACCACACTTTCAGCTTCACAACAGCTCTTTATGGTATATACTGTCATTGCTTTGGACACTGTTTTCACTATTGTGTAAAAGGGCTTTATCCTCTTTTGAAGATAGAATAATATGCAACAGTTTTCTTTACAAAATGTGAGGAGCATTTAAAGGGTTAAAATTATAGCTCAATAGAACAATTGATACATCTCCACTGTCCAAAAAGAAGTTTAAAACTGACATGGACAGCCATGTACATGTGTGGCTCGTGTGTATGCGAACATTCATTCATTCGCTAATATTTTGGGAAAAGTACCAGAGTTATAAAACTCAGGAACACTGACTTCTCATTATAAATAGCATTCAAACATCAAGCATGATAAATCTCTTTATGTGTTTGGAATTTAGTGCAAAAATAAGCCAATAGTCTGTGCAGAGTCAATTGCTGTATGAGTATATGCAGTGTAATTCCCTTCAGTTACTATTATAAATATGTCGCCTGACAGGTAAAAATGCCTTACCGTCTGATTTGTGGACCTTGTTGGAGCCATGCACATCTACAGACAATACTAATGGCTAAAAAATGTTCCTTCTTTCCTTTGTGTTTGTAGAGGAAAAATATGATCACTTGGACGTGTAGTTACGGTCTTCCCCTGGAAAGACACTAGAATTTATTATCAGTCAAAAATAAAGCAGTACAGCAGACTTTTTAACTCTTTTATTAACGATGCAAATACAACATTATCTATCATTAATCATCTTGATGAAACAAAATGGGATTTTAGCATCAGTGCATTAATGATACAGCTTTTTGACGTGGATTTCCTGTTTCCTTTGTTAGGCTACAATCACTATAGAAAGCTCATAAAACAGTTTTATCAAAATAATTTGCTATTTATTCACAAATTTACGCCTTTGAATTGCATGATTAATCCCCAAAGGGATTGATTAGTAGTCAGAATAGATTCCTGGGATTTTGGTGAAGAATTTGAGTGTGTCTCTCTAATGTTTACTGACAGACCCCACACATTATTCAGCTCTGTATAGTTTATGCAGATATCATACAGCAGTACAGAGCTTGCATATCAGCCAGCACAACCTTTGTCAGATCACAAAATTCCATATCCTGTGAAATATGGGGATGTCTCTGAACTAGCTGCAGAAGAACATGCGAGATTAAGGAGGAAAAGTGCATTAAGATGCTTCGGTTGTAAATATATACGAGGAGGGAGAGAGTGAGAGGGAGAAGGAGTGTAGGTTTTTAAGTTGCTGTCACCAGGCTGTCACCGTGTCTGTCAGAACAGATCCATCACGGCTCTGACACGTCAGGCTTCACATTTGCATGGAGTGCAGCAGGAGCCCGTCCTTATTATGCATTCTGTCTCACACTAACCTTCCTCCCTCTACCAGATGAACTAACTAGCATCCGAGAGGCATATTTTATAGAACGGCATGAGCTGGGGATGATGGAGAGCTGTTATTGGCTTCTGACAGTGTGCATGTGTGTAAGTGTGGTGATGGTGTATGGGGGGGGGGTGTATGTAACACTGAGTGCCGCCATCTTCCCAGGTGTACAGGGATCAGCCATCTTGTCAGGTGAGCTGCTGCTAACTAACTATGTATTACTTTGACTTTGTCTCTGCAGGCTCATGCCACACACAAAGCAACAGAGGTGAGGGGGCGACGAGGACATAGCCGTGTGTGTGTGTGTGTGTGTGTGTGTGTGTGTGTGTGTGTGTGTGTGTGTGTGAAAGAAAGAAAGAGTGTGCGTGTGGCACAGTATGGCAGTGCAGATGCAGTCAGTCCCTCAGTGAGGAAGCCTCCGCTGGGACAGACACAGCTGTGGCATGGCATCGGGTTGCTAACGAGCCTTATCACACAGGCGCTAGACTAGACACACACACACACACACACACACACACCAAACACACACACACACACAAATGCAGGGATTCACGCACACGCCTAGATAGTCCCAAAACTGAGGTATGGGGTGATCTACTGCAAAAACACACATCTACACACACATTATCGTGTATATACACCCTCAGATGATACAATCTCCACATGTATATACACACATACACACATATATACATGTTAGTTATCTAAGTCCTCAAACACTTTCATGTGCACACACACACACACCCCCACACATACAGCTAATGATGTATCCTGTGATATACTGATGCTAACTGCATGACATATTAGCTCTCGTGACTACCGTTAATGTGAAAACCTCGTAACTCCACTTCGGGTACAGCCGTACAGATACAGATTTACTGTTCAATGAGGAATCAATTACAACATTTTAGGTTTTCAAATTCAGTTTCACCTTCAAATTAAGTAGTTAAATCTGACTAAAATGGGGGTTTGTTTAAGTGTCATTTTAAAACCATTTCCAGTGTATCAAAAACACAGAAAATAAAGTCCCAAGCTTTGTTTTGTTGATAGTTTAAGTTGTGATTAATAAGTAAAACTGGAAATATAGAACATTACATTGATATCTATTCAGTCCTTCTACAGGTTTCCACTGTAAATCTAAAAATGGCTCTGCCAAAAAAAGCGCCCCCTCCTGACTCACCGTGTATAGTCGAAATAGACATTGTGAGTTCAAGTGTTTTGCTCACGTCACATAATCACCATCAGTAAACAGTGGGACTCACCCGGACTTACCCAGACGGATGCTGGCTTCCGAGGGGCTGTTCAACGAAGAGGCAGCAGGGAAGACTGACCGGGTCGCAGTAACTTTTACACATAAATTCAAAGTTGCCAAAGACACTGCCTACTTACTGTTGTTTGCTAGAGCAATGTGGCCAAGACAGAGACTGATCGACAGTTCGCCGAAGATTTGACAGGGAGGATTGACGGTTGCAGTGACATTAACACATATAAATTGGGCATTTTTTTTTCTCATGTAGCTGTACTACAAGGCAACGTTTTAGTGCTATTTGTTTGTTTGGTTCAAAAAGCTAAAAATCCCACATATTTGTTACCAAATTAAAGAGGTAGTTGTGTTTTTTAAAATAAACAACGTGTGTTCTGTGCCTTCACTGTAGTTATGTTGCCATATTTCCAGATTTTGGCAATTACTGATTATTATAATTGCTAAAGTTACGGCAGAAACTACAAAAACAAGACCTAAGTTGTAATAAACAAGTTTTACAAATTTTATACATGTACTGTATGTTCGCACTTTTGTAAGAACTGCAATTCTGATTATATTTTGTGAAATTATTTGCAATTTCTCTCTGCTCTGTCTATCCACATCTTACTTAAGTTGCACTTTTTGAATTTCCCCCTTTTTATCCCATTATAGTTTGCTTTTATCCAAATATTGGGCCAAATGACAAAAAGCCCTCTGAGGTAATTTTGTAATTTGTGATTTTGGGATATATTACTCCAACTCCCTTGACTTGATGTGGGTCAGATTAAAAATGAAAAATGCTTTTCACAGTTGTTTAAGGTGCAGGATATACAAGGCTTTCACCTGATGGTTGTGCATATGTGATTGTGTATGTAAAATAACAGACACACAAAAGAAAACATCTATGTTCTTATTTGTTTTTATTTTACAGTCACCAGATGAGCAGATACATCATTTTAGAAAAGAAATTGATATTTGCAAAAAAAATTATAATACAATTTTCTCAATATAGATTATGTACAGAATGAAATGTAGTCAAACTGAAATAGCATTCTGCCTCTTTGTCATCAAGAAGACAAAGCAGTGAGGGGTCTGAGTGGTCCTCCATAGACCCATCTCCCTAACCAATAAATATAAACTGTATATATTATGTATGCTGCACTCATCCAGGCATGGACAATACCAGGGCAAGATAGTTCTCAACAATATTCCCCTTAATCAGTTCTTGTACATCACTGTGCTACACACACACACACACACACACACACACACACACACACACACACACACACATACTCGCACACCCACGAGAAGCTTGACACACAAGTGCACACAGGCCAAAGAACAAATTACAGTTGGGTTACAACAATGGACCATCTTAACTCATGAAAAGGAAAGAAGAAAGCAAAAGAAATGTGTATGGAAATACCCGTCATTGTCCTTGATCAGGAGGGAGAAGTGGCTTTCTGGTCAAAGCTCGTCGGAGCTGGCTGAGTAGCACTTGACATTTGGCCTGATTCAAACAGCCAATTCTACAGAAAGCTACCGAGCTGGAAAATCTCTCCCAGTCTCACAGATCCTGCCTACTCATTTAGCTGCCTCCCTCCCATTCACTCTCTCGCTGTATCTATCTACCTTTCTCCTCTCTCTTGTTCCTATTCTCTCTGTTTTGAGTGGGACAGGTGCCAGGACAGGGGTTAGTGAATGCCCCTTTTGCCTTGTTTTCCCCTCTGGGAATGAAGAAAATAAAAAGCACACGAAAGCTCCTATTCAAGCTGTGTTGAAGCAGGACAGACAACCGCACAATCACAGAACGAGCACAAGAAAAGACAACAGCAAAGTAAAGCTATGGTCAGGACAGAGCGGGGAACACTTGTAAAGGAGATGCTTGAAGGACTTGAAGGACACTATAAGCACACCGCTTGCCAGCCGCTTTACCTTGTCGCTGGGCATCACCTCTCAAAAATCGCCCTCCTTGTTCTTGGCGGGGGTAAGAATTATGACTTTGTGCCGATGAGCGAATACACACACTTGCATAAATCATCCATCTTGTTTGGCGGTTAATTACTCTTGTTTACCCTCCGAGTAACCTCGGGATGGGGCGGCGCGATAGGAGGGAGCCTGGGAAGAAGAGATAGCACCAAATAGTAATCTGCTGACGCTGTTCATCAGTGTGCAATTCGCAGGAGTAAAAAGCACATAGTGGGCTTGAACCTGGGTGTTAGTGAATTAGACAAGGTTGCCTGGGGTCTGAGGACGGCAGCTCCATCAACATCCTGGCCTGACCACAGCTGCTCGCTAAGCTGTTCTGGGGTCAGCCGGTGAAGGAGCCATGCTGAGGCAGCCCAGCTCAGGCCAATCAGAGAACTCCTCAGGATGTACAGCAGGCTCTGATCGTTGCTTATTTCATTACGGGGAAAGCTACATAAATCCACAAAATGGAGAGGAAGAGGCACAGAGGGAATATTTGCATTTCTCCTCTCATCTCTCCTCAATGCTTCCCCCCCTTCCTCCCCAACACCACCCCTTTCAATCCCTCCCCCATTTAGTGCAGAGTGACTTTAATCATCACTTTCGCCAAAACACATTAAGCCGGTGTGTCCGGAGTTGAGGAGGGAGAGGGGGGTTGAAAAAACACAGAGTGGCGCATTAGATTTGCAATAGTGATGCATCACTCTGGCATTACTTTGAAGATTAAAGAAGGGACGTTGCATTTCAATGGAGTGGTGCTGATGGTTGCCTGATGGATGACTGTCCTCCTGCGCTGAATTGGGAACAGGAAACTCCACCATCCACCAGGGAGAAAAGTCACACTGACCAAGGAGTTCCCTTTCGTTCTATCCCTCCATCCCTTTAGTTCTTATTCCCTCTTCTTCAGAGAAAAAGCTCCTTTTTTATTCATCCTCAAACCTCAAAGCCTCCCCTGCCTTTTAACCCCCCAATATGAGAGCACCTCTACATTGAAAGATATTTATGCAGTTGTTTGATGATGTTCTCAAGTGAAAAACAACGCCTCCTTTCTGGGAGGAGATAATACTGTAAAGTGGATTGCATACATTAAACTTAAGCCAACACACAACGTGACTTTGCCTGGTCTTTGTGTTACTGCATCTGTATGGAAAGGATGGATGTAAAGTGCTTGAGAGCTTAGGACAGGCAGGACGAGATTGGGAGGAGAGACCATAAAAACACAAAACAAAACAAAAACTTAAGGGCATGAACAAGTAGGGGCTTTAGGACTGGGCATTGGGGGCAGGTTCAATATGGAGACAGAAGGCTTTATAAACAGGGTGGTGGTAGTGGGTGGAGGGAGTCCCCAGGAAACAAAATGACAATACGTATTTTGTTCTACAGTCTCAGAGAAACAGAATCACAGTCAGTCAGTCCAAGGGTACATCCCACCAGCAGCTTGGCCCAGTGGGTGAGCTTTCCGGTCATGTGTCCATCCAAACCCTTCGGCCTGGGTTCACCCTGGCACCCAGCTCTGGTTGCTGTGTGCTGGTGGAGGGCATGCAAATGCCCCCAAGCTCATACCCATCCCCATGCCCACGCCTTGGGACAGAGAGCCGTCAAAGTTGAAGTCCATGCTCTCTGTGTCCATAAAGTCACTGAGCAGGATGGAGTCTACATCACAGTCCAGGCTATTAGGGACGTTCTCCATCTCCAGGTTGGCAGCCATTCTAATGTGAGAGTTATGCTGTTGCCCCTGGTAACCAGTGTTCCCCGGCTGGTGGTTGGTGTGGTAATACCCATGCCAGGAGTCAGTCATACCCTGATGGTGAGCACCGGGGTAGGGCTGGTGACGGGGGTGAGGTGCGGATGCCAGGCGGCAGGGGTCCTGAGGAACGTCCATGACGCTGGCAGGGTTGGGCGGCAGGGACGGTGATGTTGGGAGGTGAGGACGGGGCCCATAGTGGTTAGAGGTCTTGAGGCTGTAGGGCTGCAGGATGTCAGTGCTAACCCGTGGGGAGAGGGCTTGGGGGTGAGGCCCACCATGCATAGGGTTATGAGAGTTGTGGGGGTTGTGGTTGTGCATGTGACTCTGGTTGGTGCGAGGGTTGTGATCATGGCTGGCGTTTACTTTGTTATTGTGACCGTGCTCGTGACTCGGACCGTAGTCGTGGGCTGGGTGGGGCTTGTGGCTGTGGCTGTAGTCGAGGCTGGCTTGGTGTTTGTGACCCTGACTGTGGTTCTGATGGTGGGATGTGTTTTGGTCATGAACTGATGCATGGCCATTGTGTAGGCTGGGATTGTGAGCATGCTCTTGACTGTGATTGTGATTATGATTGTGGCTGCGAGTTTGATTGTGGCTGTGCGGGCTGTGAACACCATTGGTTCCCTGTGTCATTAGTGTGTGTGTTTCCCGTCCCTGGCCCAGCACTGTGTCTTTGTTGCAGTAGGGAGGACCTCCAGTAAGCAGACTCTGCAGGGCGTTGTTTTCTGAGTAACCCCTCATTGGGCGCTGGAAGCTGACTGGCTTGTTCTCCTGGATGGTCTCCATGGGAGTGTGGTGCCGGAGCATGCCCATGGAAGGCTGTGTGTACATGGGCCCACAGTAGGAGCCCTCCGCCTTGGGCCCAGGCACATAGGGATAACCATTGCATTTGATTTGCGGTGGCTGGGGGTAGCCACTCTCATCTAAACTGATAGCCCCAGTCAGGTCAGTCAGCTGGGGCAGCTCCACATTGGGGCAGTGGCCTCCAGTGCCCAGGGCCGGGGATCGGGTGCTGCTGGGGCTGGGGTATAATCGAGGGGAGGCTGAACAGGACAATCCGCCCTCCTCTGGTTCGTCAGCCTCTGCCTCAGCCAGGATGGGGGACAGGCAGCCACTCAGTGTGGAGGCAGAGGAGGAGGTGCGGGAATGGAGGTCCGTCCAGGTGTCATACTCCTCACCTCCCATGCCCACGCCTCCTTTCCCTGCTGGACTGCCATGCTCTGGGGAGCCTTGCATTGCGGGCCCGGCCCCCTGACCTTGTCCCCGTCCTAGGCCTATAGTCCCTGCTCTCTTACGGCTAACGCGACCCTTGGTCTTCAGGTAACGGGTGCCGTTGTCTATAGAGGCAGCACGTCGTCTGGGTCCCTTCCCCATCTTCCCTCCTTCTGGATTCAGCATCCACCAGGAACTCTTCCCTGTCCCTTCATTTTGCACCCGGATGAAGCGACTGTGCAGGGACAGATTGTGTCTGATTGAATTCTGGAACAAGAGAGAAAGATGGGAAGGAGATGTTGGGAGAGAGGGAGAAAAGGGAGAGAAAAGGAAAGAGATAAACATTAAAACCCAAGGGAACATTTAGGGTTAAATAATCATTTCTTGAGAACACAAAGTCATTTCAAATTATGGCCAAACTATCAAGGCTTGCACGGCAAGTGAGAAAAAAGATGGATAAAGAAAGAGAGGGAGATGGAGGGGAGAGCAAAGAGGGCAGGGAGAGTGAAGGACCAATCGATACCTCCCCTGACCAGCCTCTCTTCTCCACACGCGCTCACTGAGTCATAATATGGACATGGGTGCAGCCTCCACATCAAACCATCACCAAGGTTACAGAAATGAATCACGCGAGGCAACCCAATCACAGACAGCCCATATCGATTGCAAGGCCTCCAAATATGAGAGCCTGAGATCCAGCCAGAGACAGGGAGGGAGGGAAGGGGAGAGAGGGAGGGAGGGAAGGGGAGAGAGGGAGGTAGGGAGGGGGAGGCGTGATTTGGCAGGAGAAGATCTGGAAGAGCACCAGAATGAAAAAAAGAAACACTCATACACAAGCCTGGAATAAGATAGAGGGGAAGTAAACGAGGGTAGGGAGGAGGAGAGGGACATGCTCATTTAACCTCTTTTAAAATCATGGCACAATTAACATGACCGTAGGCAACGACGGCAGATATCAATGTGACAAAGTCGTCCCGCAAGTAGGTTTGAAAGGGGACGGATGTGGCAGTTGTGGGTAGGTGTGGAGTGCGGGGGGTTTGTATAGGATAAGCCTCTCCAGACCTCTGTTTAAGTGCCTGAGTGACGGCTATATAGTTAATCCAGGGCTCCGCAGCAGCATTTGATGCCAGTGCCAACCTGGAGTGAGTTGATGAGATCTAAGCCTGCCTAAAGGAGAGCTTAGCAGGGATACACATCATCTCAGCTGGCCAAGTTAGTCTAAGTACAGCATGTTCATCCAAATCTTTCCTGCTTGTGTCATTATTCACACTCTCTCTCCAGCTTTCCTCCCTTTGCTTTCCCACCTTCTCTTTCTTTCCCACTCTTTTTCCTTTTCTTATCTTTTGGTAGGAACAAATCCACCCACTTCCATAACCCTAACTCTCTACCCCATGCACACAATCACACACTTTTCTTTTTCCTCTCTGGAGATATCTATCTATTTCTGCCTTGTTTATTACCTGCACATAGCTCACAATCTCTGTCTCCTGATATCTCGAGCCATTCTCTATCTTCATTCACTCCCCGCCTCCTGTCCAATTTTCCTGCTCTCAGCCCCATTCATCTCCCTCTCTGTGTCCCAGCGTCTCTGATCACGACATTGCTCATTCTCTCCCTCTCTCCACATCCATCCTCTCATCACCTTACACAACTTCCATCCTCCTCTTCCCCTCTTCCCCTCTTTCATTCATTCATTCATTCACAGCGAAAGGTGAGCAAATATCAGAAACAAACAGCAGGAGATGCAAATCTGTACTCGATGGGGGGGCAGCTTACATTTCACCCTTCAGTGCAATCCATACAGTCAGCATATGTACCCCCTCTATACTCTGGCAGCACACAGAGCCACATGGCTGTGAACTGGACAACCAGCTAAAAGAGGTGACGGCTCTTTGTTATTGGAAGGTATTATGAAAAGCACAGCATCCAGAACAGCAGGTAATATGTTTCTCGCAAAATGTTTACAGGGGGAATTCAGCTCTAAGTGGGTTTCAAATCAGTCTTGTATCCTACTACTATCCTTATTCATGTAGAAAAGCTCCCTCCACGCACAACCATCTCCTCAGCATGACTCCTAACAGGTAATTTCGCCCCATCCTCCACTCAAATCATGCTGCTTTGACTAGACTCTCTTCACAGACATGGAAATTGGATAGGAGAGATGTATTTATGTTTTTTTTTTCTCTCTGCTGTTCAGAGGGGTCCTCTCCAAAACACCAGGTCGGTAAAATTGCACAAGCTCGACGCTTTGGCGACAAAATGGGCCGTCTGCACTCCTCAGCTGCGGCGCGGCGCGGAGCGCAGACTTTATCAAAGCCAAATTGAACGATGACGCCGTGTGAAAGGGGCCGCCAGCGGAGGCGACCCGCATCAGGTGATCTGAGAGCGGCACCCTGACAGGTTCCCTCCACAACATGACGGCTCTGGCTGGGCGTAGCCATGGCAACAGAGTAAACCAAAAGAGGGAGAAATGAAAAGAGGGGAGGCGATGGTGATGGTGGGAAGGAGAGAGGGGTGGTGTTGGTGGTGGTGGAGGGGGTAGAGGAGGGGAGGTGGCTGATGCTGTTTGATGCTGCAGGCAACTCCAAACAGCCTTTTATCTGAGTCTGTCAGATTCCTGCTTCCAATCCACCAGGGAGACTCAATCACCAGTAGTCCCAACGTCTACTACCTGTACCAAGCTGTGATTAGCAGTTGTGTGTGTGCGTGTGTGTGTGTAAGGGGAGAGAGAGCTTCCATACAACTACCAGAGCAACAATTATACCACAACAGTAGACTGCTGTTCCTTCACCTGCTAATGTATTGTACAGTACTATAATGTGGCAGCTCTTCACATTGTCTTCTGCATATATTAAGAGTAAATTGACACCTTTTTAAGGCTGCGATTGACACTTTCATACTGAAATTGCTAATAGCATTAATTTGGTACCTAAAATAGCACCTAATATTACAGTTTCTGTGCCCCAAATGTGATTATTTCTGATCATTATTATTATTATTTTTATTATCTGAACACAGGAGGGGAAGAATCCAATTAATCATTAAACAAATTAGAAAAAAACAAATGAAGATAAGGGCTAGAGAAACTGGAGTTTCCGAAAAAATCATAATTATGTGGGTGGATCAACGGAGCAGCACGGTGGTGCAGTGGTTAGCAATTGCACAGCAAGAAGGTTCCTGGTTCAACCTTTCTGTGTGGAGTTTGCATGTTCTCCCTGTGTCTGCGTGGGTTTTCTCCGGATACTCCGACTTCCTCCCACAGTCCAAAGACATGCAGTTAAATAGCTTAATTGGTAACTGGGTGAACGTGAGCGTGAATGGTTGTTTGCTAGACCTGCGATGAACTGGTGTATCCTGCCTCTCACCCAATGCCAGTTGGGATCTCCAGCACCCACGACCCTGATAAGGATAAGCAGTTACAGAAAATGGATGGATGGATGGAATCTGATCAATGATCTATGAACTATGATCTGACCTATGAACATGTGATGTCAATTATATTCATCATAACTGGATGCTACATGTTATTTCTTCTTCATTAACAACTCAGTTGACAGTTCATTGGGTACACCTAGCTAAAACGAATGCAGTCTAATACAGCAGTCCTTCAATAAATCTTCTCTTTGTGAAGGTGTAATAGTCATTTTTGTATATTAATATGTATTTTTAAATGTCCATTGGCTTCATTGGTATGCTCAGCTGAATATTGTCCTGCCTGTTCTCTTGACACTATGAACTTACCAAAATGAGTTCGGAAGAGGTTTTGTTTTAATGACAATAAAGTTAACTCGACTCAAATCAAAGTCACTCTTTGGCTCAAATTACATATATTCAATATATGACAAAGAGCAGTTGTAGGAGTTATGTTGGTGGTTGGATTATCAACTAATAATAAACACAGGAGACGACTGTTTGGAAGAAGTCCAATGTTGGGTTAGGGGTTAGGGTGATTGTTCTCTCAACCAAGGTCCTGAAACTTTAACAAAGTAGTAATTTCAACCCTTTCGTTTAATCCAACCAAGTAGATTTTGTCCCTAAACCTAACCAAACCTTAACCATATGGTTGTCAAATCAGAAAAAGCTTTCGTTTTTGTAGCTGTGCTTTGACAAACACTTTTGGAAGACACACACAAACAATGTTGTCCTGCCAACAGGGCACCGGTTCAGAACAAAATCAAAACACTTGTTTTTGAAATTTTGCTGGAGGGCGAATTCAAACACTGTATTTTGTTGTGTAATTTGCAGGACGTTTTTTGGTAAAAAAAAAAAAAAAAAAAGAAGAAGCCGTGGCAACTGTGGCTAGAGAGTCATGTAATGAAAATGAAACTGAACCAAAACACAAATTCACATCTCATCTAGTAAGACACTTCCGCTGGTTAATAGCAGGTAAACATGAACTTTGCCCCCCAACGAAAGATGAAATTCAATATGTCTAAATTTAATGTTTTGTATCCTCTATAGTGTTCCAAACCTCAACATCAATAAGGACGACGCCACAACAAGATGATGATGAGCGAGATGAAAATCAAAGAACCTCCTCATTATCACTTTAATGATTTAGAGTTGGATATATCAACATGACTGTGGTGCAGGATTGGACCATCACACGCCAAAGGAAGGCAAGAGAGTCTCCGGGTTATCATCGCAATCAAAGGCTATATAGCAGGAGATGTCACTGATTAGCACACTGTCAGCCACAGACAGGGAGCTGATCAGTGAAATCCTCCGGCGTAGTATTTGGCTGGAATGAAACCTGCAGACTCTCTCAGCCCTCCGTGGCACATAGCTGCCCATCCTTGCCTCTGTGTATATATTAACTTGTCAGAAAGACTGATTCTGAAGTGGAGAAGCCTGTTCCCCTCACTCTCAGCCTTTGCCTTTCTACTAATGCAGGAGGAGATGGACTGTTGCACAGAGAGCGGTGACTGAATCCGTCCTCACATCCACCCTCCTCCTCCTCCTCTACAGGGAACACACTGTATCCACCTCCACTACTGTATATTATGCATAAATAGTGACTGAGTTTGACCCTGACACACTGCTGCTTTCACTGAGTCAGGGGATAGTCAGTCCAGTGGTTAGCTAATGGCCCGTGGACATACAGATCTGTCTAAACACAGAATTCGTACACTTTCCCCCTTTTTTCAAAAGGCAACAATTCATGACTGGGTTTGTGAACTGCATCATCCTGCATCACTCTATATGCTTTGTAATTACTGCTTCAAATGTAACCATATAACACAATCTGGATACCGAGCATCAAAATTTATTCTTGACCTTGGAAATACTTTGACAATATCTCAACTCAGAGTGTGCTCTATAGCTTTTCCCAACCATATCACACAGTTTTCATCAGCGGGTGGAGTTTGCTCAGCTGTCACAGAGATAGAGCTGATGATACACAAGCTCGGAAACTGGTTTAATTTAATCCACGGGGACTTTTATAGTGCTAAGTTCTGGACAAAATAACAGCAATCTGCAACCATAAAGGTTAAATCTGAAGAACATGTGATATGACTGAAAGTCTTGCAATTTTGTAAGTTTCTGCTCTGTTAAAGGGATTTGGAGGTGGCTCTCCCTCATTCTGCTTTTAATATTCTTTTTTTGTAAGTGTACTTTACTTTCTCCAGCAATATAGTATTGAGCGTCCATAAAGTCTGGGGACTCGCAAGAAGCATATTTTTTAAAAATGGTCAAACTTGAAGTGGCAGAGGCTCGAATATCCTGACTTTTAGTCCGTAATCAAGCTCCAAAAACATTTTATGTCCCATAATGCAACTCAAAAAGCATCTTTCATAAGCCCCTGATGACATTATCAGGTTTTTTTTTTTTTTCAGACTTTCTCCAGAGCCACAGGAGACGGTGTACAACTGTTTTCACAGACTGAGTAGTGCTCTTCAGTAAATGAAACTTCATGTGTAGAATCAGTGAAGTGTCCGTTTAATGTACTCCTCCTGACAGTCGAAACTGAACATACACGGGACAGAGAGATAACAGGAACATCTGTACAGTTTAAATCAGTCCGGCACACTAGAGCTTCAAGAAAAAACATCCTTTGTTTCAGCTTGTTCAAACTCTGCTAGCCACAGAAAGGTTGTTTCCCCTCTATGGTTATAGATTACATTACACTGAATTGCTGTTATTTTGTCCAGCCCTTGTACCGTGCCTTCTATTGAGACCCTGTCTCCAAAAAGGCTTTTAAATGGTGAGAAACTGTGTTCTCTTCAGCATGGTGCCCACATCCTCCATTTCAGAACAGCAATAACAGAGCAATGGCTAATTTTCTTGATTATTATTATTTTCAACCCCCTTGTCCCTTTTTTATTCTGGGTTAGGTAGCTAACGCTAATTACATCTATTGCAAATTATCCAGTTTGTGTTGCATAGCAACGAGAATGATGTAACCCCTTGTACCCTTTTTCCTCTTGTTGTCTCTCCGTTAGTAGCATTTCTCTCAACGGAGCTTTGTGTCTGAGCAGAGAAAAGCCTCCTATATTAATTCTACACAACAACTAATATCAGAATATATATCTGTGTGCTGGACCTTGTCATAGCATAGAGGGAGAAATTGTTTCCAGATATTTCCACACGTCACTGCAGACTGTTAAAGATGTGGAAATCAAACCATATCTATCTCATTTTTTTCAGACTCCTCAGTCCAGGTAGCGTTGTACACATGTTGCACATGTAAACAAACGCCACCATCTATATTTCACAACTTGACACATGTTCACCTAAACGTGCACGCGCACACATAGACTTACACATGCCCCCACCCCCCCACTCCAAACTGGCAATCATATTTAATCCCTCTCCAGCCTGAGTAATCCCTGACAATCCAAGGCTAATCCTGGTTAATTCTGGGCACTCCTCAGCTGGGTTTCACCCTGAAACCACAGAGACAGGGTGGGGATTGGTCGGATCATGGCGATTGAGGCTGGGCGCGGCGTTGATGGACATAATTGGTCGGGGCAGTTATTGGGAGCCGTGAAAAACAAGCACAGGTTTTCACTGGTCTTGAAAATACATCCAGATTGACCCCGGCTACGTCACGCCACAGCTTTACTGGTAGAAAACATGTTTTTCACCCGAGTCCTGTGTGTTAGCACGTAAACGCTAATACATAAGACTCTGTTACTTCGCCTGCTTGCTGTGACAACTGGAGCTAGCCTTTTTTATTTTATTTAAAGGGCTGGAAAATAAAAAGCCAAAATAAAACACAAGCAGGATATACAGTGTGAGCTATGCCACCGGTGTAAGGGGCTTCTGAGAAGTCATTAGCCTCTATTCAATCAGCTCTACCTACAGAAGCTCCGAGCTCAATTCTTCTTAGTGGCTATTGATCCTGATTCCAAAATGAAGCACTTAAGACGCCTTGATCAAGCTGCTCCTTAATCTAGCGTTAAGGAGATTGAGACCTTTTCACCCTGTGTCTCAGACAGACTTATTACTTTGGCACAGGGGTACAGTGGCAGTCAGAGCACACTCTACTATCACAGACTCAGTTTGGGTTTTATAGTCTGTTTAAGCCCCTTTGGTGCAGAGCAGGCGGCAGGCAACACTTTTACTCTCTGCCATTTTGAAAAAGCTGTCAATATACACAAAGCCAAGAGTGTTAATGAAGCAATATGTCACTGACAGGGGATGGATGGGGATGCTTTGTTAAAAACAAGAAGGCCTCTGGTGTTTCTGGGCTCGACTGTGCGCCTGTTCGATTGAGTTTGCACATGGAAACTGCAGGATATGTGTGCTTGAACCGTTGGTATACTCATGAGAGCGTGAAAGCAGAAGCAAAAAGGAAACTGATTTACCTTCTGCTGCAGCTCTGTCAGCAGTGAGACGGGGAACAGGTTGCAGAGGAGTTCTGCTCCTGGACATTTTTATAGGCTGCTTTTACCTCTCTATCCTCACAGGAGAGGAGTCTCTTGGAGGGGATTCTTTAGAGGATTCAGTAGAACATCATGTAGTGGATTTTATAGTGCTTTCTGCTTCACATTTTAAGGAGCCCACCTCTAATTTATGACACATTCCACGGCGCATTCAAGAGGAGGGTTGTGTTTTAAATTCCATGCAGCGCTCCATTAGATGTGGTCCGGCCGACAATCCAGCCGAGTGTTGTGGGGATTGTTGTACGCCGCCTTGTTGAGAAGTAGTGGGACTAGGCAAAGCCGTTTTCTCCCCTTGCTCAACCATTATTTATTAATCCATTTCACACAGCCAGGAGTCATTATGCACGGTCCTGTCAATGGGTATCTCTCTATGCCACGCATTTATTTGATAATAAGCAGGAGTGGGGGAGAAGATAAAAGCGCTGACTGCGTTCATTGTGAAGCGTTTTCTGCAGGCGGGGAGACTTAAATGAGAGCAGCCAGGCTCTGTGTGGGAATGGGTCTCGTCTGCTAAGCCTGTCTGGAGGCAATCGATGGAAATTAGTCAACGCTAAAGATTCACTTCCTGTGACTGATGTCACGGGCAGCGCTTGTCTCTTTGAAGGGAAATAAAGAAGTGGGAGGCTGAGGGATTAATGGGGTTGGAGAAGGTGTGAGCATGCGGAGTTTGAGTGCGGGGGCTAAGCTGGGGGGGAAAAAAGATGCTATTCTTTTGGTGGATCGCGGGAAAATAATAGGTCAGAGCATCCAGAGGAATGCGGTGTAGCTAGGAACACTTAACAAACACAATAACTTAACAATAACCGTATAAGGCCAGCAACGGCAGAGAGCATCAGTTACAATAAGGATGTGCAGTCGCATTTCTGCATCGACAGTGCTGCTGCTGCTGCTGCTGCTGTTCAAAGCTGTAAATACTGAAATATTACTTAACAGTCGTAATGGTTGCTTTCTTTTAAACATGCTTTACTTACAGTAGCACCAGAAAATGGCTCTTTAGACATGTATTACATAGTAGCGCACTTAACAGAAGCATAAAGAACCACTTTCTAAAGTTTTGATGTTTTGCCGTACTAAATGTTAAGATCATTTTGTGGTGTGAAGGACATTTTTAGAAAAGAAAGCTCTAATTCAGCGGGTTAAAACAAACAACCATTCGAATATGTAACTACATTTGTAAAGGTGCTTTTAATTGGAAGGGTCTTTGAGTCATGACGGTTTTAAAGAACTCGTTCAGTAAAAAGAACCTTCCCTTTTTTTGGTGCGGGGGACAAATGATGGTGTTTACAGTAGTAGCAGCAGTTTCAGTTGTACACTCGCAGTAGCTGTGACAATACGATCAGAGTTAGTGTCTCCAGTAGTTGAGTTACTGAGGCAGCCTCCTGAAAGGTGCACCAGTTAGCTTCTCCTCAAAGTACAGCCGAGGGACTAGAGCCAGCCCTCAGGCGACAGAAGGCCTTTCACTCCCCCTTACTCCCTGTGGAGCTCCACAAGCTCTGGGGGGAAGACAGAGAAACAAGGCAGACAGAGAGGGAAAAAAAACGGGTGGAGAAGGGTGGGGAGCGAGGCGTCGTCTGGGGCTAACCTGAGAAAGGTAGACAGGAAGAGAGCCTGAGGGGCCAGAGGCGGACAGCAAGCCCAATCCCCAGCAGAGAGGCCTCTAATTGGAGCTGCCGGCCTGCCGAGGCAGCCTCTCCCTCGGCGGATGGACATAAGGAGCCAAGTGAAGGCGGAGAGCCCGGGGGCGGGAGGAGAGGGCAGATAAAAATAGAGCCGGCAGATTAACGAGCATCTGAAAGCGGGGCAGGGGATCGGAAAATCCTCCCTGCGTGCCAGAGATGCCCGGTCCTCAGGCCACAGCCAGCTCTGTAAAGAGTGATGGACCCAGAGCGGCCACGAGTGGTGCTTCCTTCCTGTTGGCCTTCCTTACATCACGAACACTGGGGGGTGGAAGGAACACTACTACGTCCTGCTCAAGGATTTTGCTTAAATTTTAATGACGTACTGTAGTAGTCAACCTCCTCGGGTAAAAATACAGCACGGTGTGCTCTTTTGTTTCATTTAAGAATGACAAAGTATCTTTCACCACCTTGCCTCGGGAAACGTCGAAGCCATCCAGACTTCATTGACAAAAAACGTAACTTTAGCTCTCAGAGCAAGGGAGTTGCTGGTCTCCCACTCCCTCAATTGGTTAGTTTGTTTGTCATTGTGTGACTTCACTGTCTTTCGAACATGAATTGGATTGTTGTCAGCCCTTGTCAATTCTCCCAACGAGAATTGAAGCAGTTACGTCTCTCCAAAGCCACCAGACTCACCAGACACCAGAATCATTTTACCTTGCAAAACATAAGTTCTGATCTACCACCGCCTCAATCCACAGCAACCAACGTTAGTTCAAATCAGAAAGTTTTTCCAATCACCAATCGAGGTGATGGGAGACCAGTAACTGCAATGTTCTACGAGGTAAAATTACTGTTTTTGTCAATGGAGTCTGGTGACTTTGGAGAGAGCAATATAACTGCCTCAATTTCTTATTTGAAAATGTAGACAGCAACATGAAGCACTGAAAATTATAGCATATACTTTTTATATTCTACTTTTTACTTCTTATAGTTTTAGGTTTGCCTTTTTCAGGTGGCTAGAATACATTTTGTTGCGTATTATACGTCACACAACCTCACTTCAAATAACCCAAACTATCCAGATAACTAAGCTATGAGCATTTAATATTATAAATACCCATATTCTCTTCATGATGGTGCAGATTGGATGCAGTCAGTTTCTGATAGGATGTTTAAACCTGAAAAACTGTGCAAATACAGAAAAAGACCCTTTCAGTCGCAGTAATATGAGTAAATGTAGTATGTCACCTCCACCTTTGACTCACACTCATAAAAGGAGTCCACCTCCACGGCTGTGATTTCTATCCCTCCCCTGAGAGCTTTCACACGCCAGGTGGAGCATCGTGACACCTATGGGAGCCAAAGGAGAAGCTGAGAAACAGGCCTGATCACACCTGCCATCAGGTCTCAGGAGAGCACCACCCACCTCAACACTCAGCTGTCACATCCATCCTCACACTGAGGCTGTACGACACCTCCAACAAATGCACTGATCCACAGTCAAAAGCTGATATGCTGGCAGAAACAGGGTCTGTTTCTTTTTTATTAATGTCACGTTAATAAAAAGACACAAAGGCTAGACTGACTTGAGGAATTGGAAAGAACAAGCTCACAAACACCAGATAGAATAACAACTATCTCCTATGTTCAAATAATGAGTTGAACCTTTGGGTTTCCATCTATAACTTGGAGAGTTTCCAAACAGAGCGCTGTAGCCTTGAATGAATAACAGATCATGAAAAAGAGGTGATCAACTTTTCTTAAAGTGTACGTATTTCAATTATAGGTTGGCTTCATTTAATCCAAAGTAATACTGAAAAGCCACAATCATGGCCGTGAGTAGGCTATTCAACACTCTGTACTGAATATTCATTAGAATTTGAAAAAAAAGGGTGGTGTTGTTGAATATTCAGAGCTTGAGTACCCTTGCTCCCAAACTGCTGCTTGATTAAAGTATCAAACTACCAACTTGAATTCACCGTTTCAGCAGGGAACATTACTAGCCTGTTAGTGTGAAATGCCATTTCGCTTCACTTCATTAATTCAGTCAGACATTGTGTCAACGTTAGCTGATTTCTGGTTGGGAGGAGGCGTTATTTTATTCTGTTTTACTGATATATCTGTTGTGCTAGCGTAATTTTCAGTCTATACAGAAGCTGATTGAGTGTAACTCGGAGCGGTTATCGTTTTTCACGATGATTGAAGATACGTCATATCAAGACATATAGGTTGTTCTGTCAATACTGGCCGTGATAGAATGATTAAACAACAACACTATAGGAAATTAGATTCTTGCTGAGTATGTTTACAAATATGTAGCTATAGCAGCCGTTAGAGTTAAAATTGCACTTAACAAAGTTTGTTTGCTTCAGTATCCTTGCTAAGTTTCTGAGGAGGGATACATCCTGGTACCAGAACACACGACTGCTAGGACTCTCTAAATTTGTGTAAGTGAGACAACTGAAGTTCCATGTTAACATCAGCTAAACATACGCATGCATTTTGCCACTGAACAGGGGTCCCCGATCTTCCCACGATGTGGTCACCGTACAAAGGTTACAGCAGCAAGTACTCTTCCCACATATATTTGACTTGTGCATGTTGTATTAAGACTTGAGAAAATCTTAATGAGAGTTGTTTCTATGTTCAGCTTAACAATAATCTGAGAAGTTGCATCAATCTCATCCACGCTATTATATTTTAATCACTAAACAAATTGTAGATTGTGATTCAGAGGTCTGGAACCAGGCTTGAACGTCACATCGTTGTTACAGTTAGTCAGCCTGCTATCACCAACTCCACAGTGTATGAATAACACACCAATGTGTTAAGTCTACTGAGTTATATTGACGAGACGGTGTGTCATTTTATGTGTGAATGTCATAGAGAAAAAAATGTCAGGTGATGTATTAAAAAGAGCAAAAATGTAGCAAACACGGGACTTTCAGCTGCCGCGTGTAACTAAAAGTCAGCTGTGACTTACATAACTAACCTAACTTAACGAACGTGACTTAACGTATGTAACTTAACATAAGTAATGTGATATTTTCCCAAACCTAAACCTAGTTTTGTTTCATGAAGAATATTTTGAAATTACAAACGTTTCACAATGTTAACTACGTCTTTGTTATCTTTACCATGACGCCAAAGTGGCTTTGTCCTTTCCTGCATATGGCATATGTAATAGTGTTAAATGACTTGTGAAATGTCCTTAAAAGTGGTGGTATTTATATCTAATGATATCACATTGGTTCAGTAAATAAAAGAAATCCTCACAATGACCTCTGATAACAACATTTATCAAAACTAAATACATAGATAGATACAGTTCTGTTGGGATCACGTTTCACTGCAACTTGGGTGGTGTATCTCTGTTCATAATGGATCATCATTAGCTTCATCTTTAATTGCTTCCCCAGTAACCTGATACCTGCTTTGGGGCCCACACTCAAATACCAGAACCAGACAGGAATAGTAATTTTATTATTAATTTATAAGAATACAGGCTCATTGCCTACAATACATTTTCACAGAAGCTTTCTTCAGACAGTTTTGGATGCACTCTTCAAAAAGATCATGGGAATGCGACTTGACATGGATTATTTTCTTTCCCAGTAAATAATTTTGCCAATTCACACTGTCACACTTTTTGAGAACTCAAATTTCTTTTTAAGGGAAGCACTTCTCTCATCAGACGCGCTCTTTTTTGAAGTAGAAGGGGAAAAAAAGTCAGATGCTATTCTCTGAGCGACGTGCGTCACTCCAGGACGAGACTATACGTTTCCATTTAGAGGCTGCAATCTGTGAGATTGACAAATAATTGACAAGATATGGAGGGGAAAAGATTCATAAATCATAAATTAAACAGAACTTCAAATCCTGTATTATTAATTGACATCGCAACAGAAGTCAAACCCCAATCTGACACTGTGCATATCACCCTCGCAAAGACAAAGCCACACAAGCATACACACACTAACACACACACACACACACACACACACACACACACATCTCGTGCTTCACTAGCATGGCATGCTGGGCCGGCTCATTACTACAATGCCAAGCTACTAGTTGCTAAGGAGACCTTAGGGAGAGGGAGGGTTCCTGTTGCCATGGCAGCAAGCCTGCATCCTGCCAACTGTCTTCCCCCATGAGACATGACCATCGTAGACAGAGAGAGAAAAAGAGACGGGGAGGAAAAGTGAGGGCAGAACGAAGTGAGGAGAGAAAGGCTGGAGGGGGTTATGGTTAAGATGTTGAAAGAGGAGGACTTGTAAAGATGCCTGCGAGGCAGCGGGCTTGCTGGAGAACCACAGAGACTGTAGAAATAATGCACGAGGAAAATTGATGGGGTGAGAGCAGGAAAAGAGGGAGACCTTGAAAAAAAAAAGCCCCCCTTCTGCTGTGCATGCAGCAAGCTTTCCCATGCCTAACATGGTCGCTGCCTCGCAGACCACAACTAGATCCAGGCGTTGACAAAGACGCCAAAATGACGCTAAGTACCCCCGAACCAAAACCCCTTTCTTGACTCCCCCAATTCATTCCCCTGTAATGCCACGCATGTCCCTGACTGAACCGCCCCGCCTCTCAGTTTTTACTACACCAGCAGAAGATCTGACAGAGCTTTTGGACGAGCGTTCACAGAGCCCATCCGTCATGGAAAGAAATCTGCTTTGGTGAGAGTGAGCGGTAATGAACGACGGATGGGAGGGAGAGAGAGAGAGAGAGAGAGAGAGCATCTGGGAGGGATGAGCAGGGAGAGATTAAACTGATTGGGGAGCGCAGAAGAAGGGCGAGGAGGAGGTCAAACAAGGCGAAAGAAGAGAGAAGAAGTCTCAAATTCAAATTAGCCTTATGGGTTTCCAAGGACACTGAATTGTTTCCATCCTCCATTTCTTTCTCTGTGTCACTGTCTCACCCCTCCTCCCTCCCTCCTCCCCACATCTCTTTTCTTTCCCTCTGTTTCTTTTTCTCTCCCTGACTTCATTGGCTCTTATTAAATCATTCTTTTCATTGCCTAGGACTGCTTCGTCACATTGAGGAGTACATGTGTGTCAAGGGAGCTATAATTGCCGAGCTGCAACATATTAACACCTAAAGCTCTTCACCTCTCCGCCACCTTCCACCCCCTGTCTAGAGTTCTGCTACCCGGACTGAACCCGGCAAAGAATTAGGTTTGGGATCGGGGTCAGGTTGAGTTGTAGAACAGGTTGTTCTCGATTCGGGGCAGGTTCCAGCTTATTTTCAAATGTTATTTATAGAGGAAATTCTCCCTTTGATTGTGTTAAATCATCTGTGTCCGTGTGTGTTCAACCCTTCCTGGATTCCGCAAAAACTCTGCGGATAACGTCCAGTGGCGACATTTTAGAAAATCCGAAGCCAACGTAAACCTCTCAGTTCAAATTAAAAAACAAATGATGCAATGATATTTTAACAGTTTCGGATGTGGCAACAGTTTGTGTTTGAACCTTTCCTGCTTCAACACGACGATGCCCCTGTGCACGAAGCCAACTCCGTAAAGAAATGGTTCTCCTAGTTTGTTGCGGAAGAACTTGACCTGCGCTTGAAGCCTGACCTCAACCCCTTATATCCAACACCTTTGGGATGAACTGTAACGCCGAGTCAGATCTTATCACTCAGCCACGCTAATGCTCTTATTAACCCTGAAGCCAGGTTCCAACATCCAGTAGGAGATTAACGGTCATGGTTTGGGAATGTTCAGCTATCAAGTTTGGGCGTAATGTCTAGCTGTGTTTATACATATATATATATATATGTACATATATATATGTGTGTGTGTGTGTGTGTGTGTGTGTGTGTGTGTGTGTATATGTGAAGAGGAAAAACCTTCTTGTCCGTCTGAACCGACATCTCTTTGATTTTGAGGAAAGGAATGACAAAAACATAGCCTCAGATTGGAGTCGGGTTTGGGTCTCACATTCAGCAGCGCTCGTCGGGTTCAGATGGGTTCATTTGGGTTCGGGTCTCAGTTTGAGACACACGCACGCATATTCCCACATACTTCTGCTTCCAACCAATTTCGTGCAATGTGCAAACATGCTGTTAACTGTCCCAACCAATTCAAAGCACCCCCTCCCCTCTCTCTTGCTCTCTCTCTCTCTGTCTCTCTCTCTGGTTTTGATCACTCTTCGTCTCTTTCTCTGTCTCTCAGTCTGTTTCTCATTGCGAGGGAATGTGGCGTCTGTCTCATTGTCACAGACGCTGGGAAACAAGAAGCCTCATCACCCTCATCCTCATCTGATGCTCTCCTCTTCCCTCCCTTCACTCTGTCACACAAACACACACACACACACACACACTGCACAGACATGGCTTTATTGACTTATTCATGCATGGGTTTGTTTCGGGGGCAGAGCTCCTGTCTGCCAGTCTGACAGACACCCCGTGAACCCTTGAGACTCCCCTCCCCATCTTTCTCTCCACACACACACACGCACACAATCACACACATTCACATTATCCCATCCCACCCCCGCCTCCCGCCCCT
This sequence comes from Sciaenops ocellatus, assembly GCA_033000465.1. NCBI lineage: Eukaryota > Metazoa > Chordata > Actinopteri > Sciaenidae > Sciaenops > Sciaenops ocellatus. Next base: position 17,062,480 of record CP136873.1, read on the forward strand.
CAGCCGCCCCCTCCACCCACCCCAAAACCCGAGCATGGCACAGGGAGTACTCGTAGAGCAATCGGGGTTCACTCAGGTTTCTCCTCCATCGTTTCCCTCCTCCTCCTCTGTCGTTTCCCTCCCCTCTTTACTTTCTACTTCTCTTTTCTCTCTCTGCTGGGGAGAAGGGGAAGGTATGCCCACATTTCCCAGAACAAAGACAGCCCAATTAAGTCAGTTTGAGTTAAGGTCTGTGTGGCAGAGAAGGATCGGAAACGAGGAAGCTGAAGAGAGAAAGCGGCGGCGGAGGAGCGCACGGCGAGGAGAGGGGAAGAGAGAGACAGTCTAACGAAGAGGGAAAAGAGGGGGTAAAAAAGAAGTAGAAGACGAGAAAAAAAAAAAGAGGAGCTCGAGTCACTTTGTAGCGGAAGCGGGTCGACTTCGTTTTTAGCTCCTCAATGGGAGACTATGAAATATTAATAACTGCTCCAGCCATATACTTCAGAGGCCTATGGTAAAACTTAAAGTCTAATGAGACGCTGCTCATGAATTGCTAATAGGGATGCTGGAATGTGTGTTTTTTGTGTGTGTTTGAGTGCCTGCACATGTGTGTGTATGTGTGAGCAAATGGGGGGGGGGGGTCAAGCTGGTAGCTGAGGGGTGGTGTATAGCAGAGCGTTCAGTCTTTCAAAGACTAGACGAGAAACTTCATTAGAGGCTTGAAGTTCTTCCTGCTGTACATCTAAGCGCCGCCACGTTTTCTTGAACTGAGAAGTAACTTCAGTTTTCCTGACGGTATGACCGCGGCTAACAAAGTCTGAAACCGTGCTGTTAATTGAAACAAAATGGAAATGGATTTTGTTTGGGTTTTTTTTTTTTTTAGTGGGTGTCAATCTTTCGTAACAGCTCCATTCTTTTATTCATGCTTAGACTTTGAATGTATGTTTGAAGGGAAGAAAGTGCGACAAGAAGTCAACGTTTCCTTTGCGATTTTATTCTTCATCTCACTCTCTCCGTGCTGCCCTTCACCACCCGCAATTTTATCAGGCTGCTTATGCGTACTTAATTAGAGGTTTCAATTATTTACAAGGATGAATATCAAAAAGAAAGATATCCATAAACTTTACAGACCAACAGACAGAGCCACATTGTCATTTTTTTTTCTTTAAGCTTCATGCAAACCCTTTGAGAGGAGGAGAGGTCCTGACCTCTATGTTGGCAACCACAGTTAGTATTATTGGCTTAGATTTGTTGATAATATCCTAAAATTATTGTTTATTTTGTTTGATACATTTGAGTAACCACTTAACTATCCTTCAGTGTTATAACTGAAGTATTAACTGTTTATACACATTTAAGAATTAACTGGCAGCTATAAAACTGTTTATTAATGTTTTAAAGATTAAAAACTTACATCTGCTGTTGAAAGTTCACGTTCACTCTCACCTGTTCATAAATGTGTTTCAAACTCCTGGTGACATATTATTAAGCATTCATTAACAATTTAAACACCATGACTCATCGTCAGTGTTCTAATTCATGAAAAATATATTTCCTTAAATCTTCTTATACACACTGTAATAGCTATTCATATTCAAACACTAAATAAAAGTGTAAAGCAGCCTAATATTTGTGAGACAATATTCAATACCACTTTCTAAAAAGTCACCTATTTTAAAGCGTTTATACGTTTTATGTCGCTGAAGTCTGTATTAATGGTTAAAAAATCATTTACTGATACTTCATGGATATGCTCATAAGCAAACCAATTAACTTCTGGGTTGCCAGGTTGTGAAAAATCTCCGACTATAATCCATGTATTAACTGTTCATTAACATTTGGATTATGACTTGATGATGACTTCATATTAATAACAGCAGGTGACGTGCTAACTTTTGCTGATGGCCGATTAGAAAGTGCGAAACATACATCCCTTGAATAACTATTTATAACTGCAGAATTGATGCTTTACTATCCTTTATTAATGGCATACTATCATAAATGCAGACTTAATGGCCTTTTTTAAAAGTGGAAAAACCCATAAGCATTTATCAATGATTATTACTGGCTATTAATTACTCACCAGCAAGAGAGATTTTTCACAGTCCGACAACCAACATGTGGCAGTTATTACTGGCCTGTAACTGATCTTATAATTTATTAATAAAGACATTATTCATACCTTATAAAGTGTGCCATATGAGAAAGAAGCACGAAAGATTCTGCTTAAAACACTTTGTATCGACAGGAAATAACAATCTCCATTACATTCCACTACATCATGCTCTGTATTCATGTAACCATCTCATATTGGTCTCCAGCCCAGATATTCTGTACAGCAGTGAAGCACCTGGCCGAGTCTCCCGCTCTAATCTGTGCCAGAGCCGGCAGGCCTTCGCGGAGCCTTGTATAACCCCGGCTGAGTGTAATGGCAGGGCTGAGCCATCAGCTGGGGGATTGTGGGCCGTGTGCAGGCTGGGACTGAGGGGAGCCCAGGGGTGTCGCCCTGCATCGCAGCATTGCTGCTTACTGACCTCATTTCTTACCTCCCTGAAACTCCCCTGGCGCTGGAGCGCTGATGTTGAGATGCTGAGGCAGGACTGAGCTGAGCACATTAAGAGAAATCGGTATTTTATTAAAAATCAAATATGAACAAGTCCAGTGATAGATAATGGATTGATTGTAGAGTTGATCAGTGCCATACTATGGGAATTAATTACCCTGAATTGATTCAAATAAGCTATTTTGATCAGATTTCCATATGCATGACTGTTTATTATTAGTAAGGGCCAATTAGTAATTAGGAGCAAGAGCAGCAGGAGAATACTGAGTTAGTGCTGGAGCACTCTGATGAAAGAATAGAGAGATTTTCAGTTTTTTTTTTTTTTTTTTTTTTTTTTGAGAAAGTAGGCTACATCCAGACGCTGCAATTTGGAGGTGTTGCTAAATATGTGAAGTGGCGACGATTTATTTCTGAGCACCACTGGAGTGTTTTCCACCTCATCTCAGGTTGGCTAATGTGTGCATAAATACATTTCATATTGGAAGAAAATCTCACCTACCAGCAGGTTTGAAAAATGTTTGGATTAGTGTTGGCAATCAAATCCAATATTAATCAAACCTTAATCCCTGCATCCAGGTGTTAAGTAAATCAAAAGGAAACATTTTTTTAGAAAAGGTGCAAGGAGAAAGTGAATCAGTTGTGTTTGTTTCTGGTGTAAGTAAATCATTTATTTCTGAATGCAGAAATATGTTTGTGTCAGATCATATTTGCTACAAATGCAAAGTGATAAGATAAGATGATACTTACTATAATATAAGACACAAAGTGTTCAGGCACAAATTTATGTCACATGGACTCTTGCGGACCTTCACAAAAGATTTGGAAACTATAAATTCAGCCTAACCTACTTTATATTTAATGACATAAACATAAAGTAAGAAATGGAAGAAACTAAGGAGATTACTTTAAGACATTAAAATACCCTGCAACTCTGAATCCTTGTTGAGTTAACATACAAACTCTGGCTGCAGCTAACAATTCTTTTGATTGTAAATTAACACTGTGTTATAGAACATTTATACGGCTCGGGACATATATATATGTATTTCTTTAAATCGCTAAATAAAGGGAACTTTAAGTAAAGTGTTACCATTAAGTTACCAAAAAGTTTTGCACAAGTTCTCAAATTGCTTGTTTTGTTCAACCAACAGTCCTAAAGTCAAATGTGTTCAATTAACAGCAAATTCAAGTGGAGAAACGCAGCAAATCTTCATATTTGAGAGGTTGAAACCAGTTGATTTCGGGCATTTTTACTCAATATATGACTTTTAATTGATTATCAAAACTGTCGTTGGTTAACTTTTTGTTAATCAATTAACTGTTACGGCACTGATACATGTACGTACATACGCTTGAAGATGTAATACGGTGCAATCTATCTACGTACCTTCTGGGAAGTCGTGTTGAAAATACATTTTACAAGCAGCTCATCAAGTCTTCAACGCTTACTGTTGAGATTGAAGCATTTACCGAGCTTATCATGTCAAACCTGCATCATCATTCATATGACTAATACATTCCCATCTCTATTTATTACATTATTTCTTTATCAACAAAAAAAGCTTTCTGCCTCAGGCAAGCAAAAAAACTATTTTGCGACACTGCGGGAATTTCACTGAAATGTGCCTCCCTCCATTCAGCCTATCTAATTCAATATGTTGTCATTTGCATAAAAATGCATGCATGGTAAGTCAGCTGCTCCATAATGATGCTATAGAGTATATAGTCTGTGGATGACGTACTGTGTGGTCTGTTTGTGTGTTTGTCCTCTGCTCTACATACAGTATATGTCTGTTGACATGTGAGTGAACAAATGGGCGTGATTTGTTAATGCAGATCTATCTATCTCACCGTGAGCGCTTACGCAAGTTGGCGTGTATGGTGCATGTGTGTCACACATGCATAGTAAAATATGTAGCGTTGGGATGTGTAGGAGTTCATTACTCTGTGAGTATGTGTGTGTGTGTGTAAAGGGGAGGAGGGGTGCAGCCTTTCCGCATGAGTGGGGCTGTCAGTGGGCATCAGTCAGCCAGGCAGCGACAGGCGGAGCAGATCATTAGCAGAGACGGAGAGGGAAAGGGAAAGAGAGGGAAAGGGAGAACGGGGAAAACGAGGGAGAGAGGGAGTGCAGGGACAGAGCGGAGGAAAGGCCTTGGCGTTGCGTCTTTAATATCCGCCTTATGAGAATTACGCAGACAGGCCTGTGCACTGTTCAGTCACGCAACCGTCCCGTCCCCCTTCTGTCCTCCAATCAGCTTCATTACTGTAGGCTTCAACTGCCATCACATCTGTCAATATCTCTAGAGCGAAGCAGCAAATTGACAACATTTTATGATGATAATGTTGCTCCGATACAGCATTTAGGCTATCATGGGACATTAAAACTGAACTCCAGTCAAACAGTTGATATTATAATTAATATTACTGCTGATAATGATCATGCCATAATAGTATCTGGTCAAAATAATGTAATTAGGCCTGACATCTCAACATCACGTAGTGTTGATTTCAATGTTCAGTCAATGAAACTGCATCATATTAATCATGCATCAGACTTACTCCGATTATTGTGGAATGTAAAATGTAAAAATACAAAATTTCAAGTGCTACTCAGAGGACTTTAGTATAGCAACTCAATAAAGAGCCACCCCCAGAGCCACAAAGGACATGATACTTTACATGATACTTCATTCTGAGACAGTAATTCTGCCCGTGACAAGAAAACCACCATTATTTCCACTGAAATGTAGCGAAGCGGAAGTAGACTGTGGCATAAGGTTAAAGATGGTTGTACTTGAGAAAGATCTCGTTCCAAGGTTGTCAAATAAAACTTTAATGGGAAACTTGATTGGAGCAAGCCACACAACACTACTGGGGACACTCAAACAGAATGAGACTCAATAATCAACTATCTCCGAGCCAGCAACCCAAAGCAACGACCTGGAAGCATAAACGCCACCTGTTGTGTTGTACGTAAGTTTCACTTAACAATCAACTATCTATCTCCAGTACGACTGACCTCACCTTTAAAGGACCAGTGTGTAGCATTTAGTGGCATCTAATAGTGGCTGAATGCAACACTCTCGCCTCACCCTCTCATTTCTAGTATGCGTTGTTTCAAACGCCCTATCTAGAGCCAACATTCAGTTTGTCCATTCTAAGCAAATGTAGAAACACGGTCGTCCAACATAGCCGACTCTGTAGAGAAGGACCTGAGACGTCTGTAGATATAAAAGTCTCATTCTAAGGTAACAAGAGCATAACGAATATCATTTTCAGGTGATTATACATGGATGAAAACATAGTTATGAATATATTATTTAATTTCAGCCATATTCTGTAAATAGCGCCCACACACCTTTAAGTTTAACAGCAGATTGTATTCAATGTATCAAAGTTAAAGTACATATTCTGTCTTTACTGTGTAAATAGCATTTTAAAGTTTTAGCTGCTTGACAAGGAGCTTATTCGACTACTACTTTATATTCTGTTCGGTATTCTACTTATAAAAATGAATCATATTTTATGATCTCGTCATATGTTTTGTATGTAAACTACAAAATGTATTAGGTAACATTGCTCTGCGTGCTTACACGTCTACTTAAGTGCACATTTCATGACATCCCACCACTGATCTTCATCCTATCAGAGGGTGACAACACGTTAATCACAGAATACATGATAAAAGCCTATTATGATCTCAGTATATTGGTGTAACCTTATTCTTAACCACAGCCAATTAAACATGGCACAAAGTTCTCACTGGGCCTCATTACAAAAAACAACCTGCCACAGTGTTGACTGTTTTGGAAAACACCTGAAAAAAAAAAGAGTATGATGTTTAGTCTAGATCTGTTTTAGCAGGCTCATTAGCTGAACAGGGTTATGAGGCGATGAGAAAAGAAATATACGGGTAAAGAAACTGTGTGATCCAATAAAATGTCACATGAGAATCAATTATCATGTGTTCCCCGGTAAATTAGCAGAAACATAAACCGCGCTAACAACTAAAATATCACCTCAGGCATGTGTTTAGCAACACCTAGCGACAGATGACAACCCGCTGCAAACTTTGACAGCACTGTCTGAATTGTTTTTATTCCACACCACGTTCAGTAGCTCGAGTCTCTCTCCGTCCTCTCCTTACGTGCAGTGTACAGGAAGACCTTGTTTAATTCCGACACTCTCCTCCACATCTCAACTGCTTTGCATTTTGCCCTTTCATCGTTCACCGGCTGGGCCCATAACTCATCTTTTAGTGCTGCATCTTGTGGTGACCACCTTCCACTCAACAACACCATTAAACAGGCAGATTAATGCTGCTATTAAATCCACACATCGACTTTGGTGGCACTCATCAAAGACAGTATATATGACTAGCGGTATCAAGGATTTGATGAAGTCAGACTTTCAGAAGGCCAATAAATCAGTTAGGGAGGTGCAATCTAACACTTCACAAGGTAGAGGCTGACACAGGAGGAAACAGATACAGGGCAAGTAAGACTTTGCAGAAAATGAACACGGACATGTGTGCAGCTGTGCAAGCACTTCAGGAACAGCAGCTTTGAACAGCTCGTTGGTGTATTACTTCAGGAATAAACAGACATGATTACCTTAATTGCTGCATGTTATGATCATGGCTGGATTAACTTGTTTTTGGGCCCCTATTGATCCCCCAACTACCACTTTTTGGGCATCTTCTGACAGCTTCATTTTAGGCCCAGAGGCCAATCTGTACACTAGATATTCTGTGTGTCAGTTTAGTTTGTGGTACTTTGATTTAACACACACTTTATTTAAGTAACTTTGACGCAGGGCAGCCAACACAGTTGATAATTTGTGGTGCAGATTTCACTGACAAATATGCAATAATCAAATCACCGATACCAACTGTCATGGAGTAAAATTGTAATTCTCAAGCCCCCGGGGGTCGTGGTTATTTTTTTAACTGCTGATCCTTGTCATTACCTAACAGCTAATACTGTAGGTCTGTCTGTGTTTAGTCATCAGTGCCTTGTTGAAATCTGATTTTCCTTATCGATGGATCTGCTAACAAGACATCAGAGACATTAAAAAGCCATGCTAGTGGCCCTTTGGGACTGAAGCGGTCATTGATGCTAACAATATGAAAACGCTGGACAGTAGCAACAACACAACACAACATTGTCATGATTTGGTGATTCTTAGAGCTAACGTTCTTCCTGCGGGTGACACTAAAGGAAAGCATGTGCATCGTTAAAAGGGTTGATCCTCTTTGGAGCATGAACATGCTCAGTAAATTTTCATATAAATTAAATTCTTATTTTTTAAAATAAATCCAGTAATTTTAACCTCGAGAAAGTGTTGCACCATCTCGTTGCACTCCTTCCAAATGTTGTTTCCAGCAGTTTTCATTCAATACAATAGGCAATGCCTTTTAGATTATATCTTATGCTCAGAAAATTAGGGTGAGGTAGTGCTAAAGGAAAGCTAAAACAGAAAGTGATTCATCCTCTGGGCAGCCAGGACTGTGAACTGATCACAGGGGGAGTGTTCATGTTAGTACAGGCATTTTGGACCACTGGGAAGAGGAGGTTTTCAGGCCCGGGGCATGGGCGAATGCTGACTGGGAGCGGAGCCAGTGTCGTGCCTGAACCAGAGCTGGACAAGCAGGAAATGTAACCAGTGTGAGCAGCCTCTGTGGACATAATGACAGAGGAGAAAAGACCGAAGGGGACGTTGACGGAGGAAGCTAAGACGAGAAAATGAGAGTAACCGCCAGACAAGAGTAAACTGGGACTGACTTTTAGTTGTTGGCAAGATCGAGCTTCTTGAAATAAAAGGCTTAAAGACAGACGCCGAGCTGGGCTTCTTGCTGTTATAACAAACATAACAAATACACATGTACAGTTGTCCATATTAACAATAGTGGCATTTCACTCTGAAACAGGGGGCGCTAAATCGGAAAAATATCAATTTCTACACAATGTTTGTTTTCAGTGATTCTCAATTACAAGAGTTGTCTTTCCAACTTAGCTGCTGGCTAATAGCCAAATAAGACAACTCTTCTCAGGCAACAAGACGATGTTTTGAAGGCTATGAAACAACCCTTTTTCTGTTTAGGTAATCTGATTGGACACAGATCAACCTTATCAGAAGAATTCACTTAAGAGAACTGACCTCGCAGCAGTCTTTTCACTTATCTCCTCTTGTTGTTAGCTTTATATTTAGCCATTATTTGTGTACAGCCAATTCTTCACATGCCAGAGGTGGTTGTTGTGACTCAATTGCTTTCAATGTGGCTAAACACTGAACTGGCTCATCTGTAAGTGAATTCACCTTTTAGAGAGTCGTTTTCAAAGGCATGGCAGTCATGAGAGATGAGGGCCTGCTCTGTAGGGGAATAATAAATCAAGCCCTTCTAGTGGTGACCAAACATACTGTAGACCCTATGCTAAGCTAGGTCACTGCTGGCCACGGTTGAAATATTATCCTCATAAAACTTTGCAGCACATCTATTTTCTCTCTGGAAAGCAGGACTACAATACTCAAAAGTACATCTAAATCAAATAAATTCTACCAGACGCAGACTATTGTGGATTTAAGTGCAATTTCTGTGGAGGAGCGGGTTTAATCTACGGCCACAGATTTGAATTTCTTTACGTGAGTTTGAATCGTTAGAAGCTATGGCAGAAAGACAGAGGATGACAGGACAGAGTTTGGATTACAGAGGAATGGGGAGGGAGGAAGACAGAGAAGTGGGGGTGGGAGACGGAGACAGAAAGAGTCTGGAGTTCATTCGAGGCTAGCAGTCGTCAGGCTCGGCGTCAGCCATCACATGGGCAGAATGCTAAACGCCGAGCTCTGAATCCTGACCTATTTTCATCAAACTGACACAGAAATCCACTGAGAGGCCGTCTTACACTGCTAACCTCTGTCTGCCTCCACGACCGCCCTCAGCAAGCCATTACACACACACACACATTGTGCAATCTGTACATATCATAATGTAAATGTGCTTAGCCATGATTTAAAGCAGTTTAACGATGTTTGATTAATAATCTCCAAAATGACTAGATTGTGAATTATTGCCACTCAGCTCCAGCTTGAAAGGCTTTTATTGTAATTTGTCCAAATATGCCGTTGGACTGATGAATATTCATTAAGTGAAAATACTCTTCACTGACCCTTCTTTGTGCTGGCAATAGACAGTAGGCATGTTCTTTTTTTGTGTCTGCGCTCAACTTGACATCGTTAGCAGACACCTTCTCCAGTGTAGCAACTGCTTTAACAGGCTTTTTTTTTTTAACGAAGACAATGAGCCAATAACTCCGGTTAAAACACAGCAAACGATCCTGCTCTTAAGGCACTAATGGCTTTAATTTTCAACAGGCTTTTATCAACTATGATCAAAGTGCAATTACAGACGTCTTTAATGAAAATGGATTCAATTGCCAGCAAATGAATGTGACTTGATTGATGCTGAACATCACCTGAACATGACTGAAGTACGCGGAGAACAATACGCATTAAGGGTGATTGATAGTACTGTAAAATGATGGAGTGGAGCTTTTTACTAATATGCCCTGTAACCACTGCAACTATTAATTTTATCATTTACAGCATCATTCTGCGTAGAAATATATTTTCCCTCCATTTCACATCTCGCATGTTACTTTGTTGAGACCTTTTTGGCGTTTCTGAATTGATCTGAAGAATGCTTTTGTATTCTCATCCTAAACCACTTACTTTTTAATAAGCTTTGCTCATATGAATGTTCCAAGTCAGACTGTAAGTCTCCTGACTGCACAAACTTGTTTTCACATTTATTTTGTTTCAGCCTGATGAATGCCAACTGTTAGTGAGTATTTGCGCATTTGAGATACTTGATTAGCCTAACTGGCGCACCCTGGCATACCTGTTCTGCTAGCAAGCAAGTTTAATTTATACAAATGTCACCCAAGAGTAAAAAGAAGACTGCAGGTCCCATCACTGCATCATCTCACCCCTATCACCTAAAAATGCTGTTTATACACGCAACGTAAAACCAACCAATTTACGTTTTCTATGAACATAATATGGAAATATTGTTCATTGACCTACCTGCAAGTGGTAAAAATGTTGATGTAGTTACAAAATACATTGAAAAACAAGTGTGATTTCCATTAGCCTCAGCTGTTCTTTGTGTTTATCCAAGATTAGCTAATGTTAGTAAGTGCTAAAGTAAGAGGGTGAACATTATATCAGCTTAACATCAGCATGTTAGCATTGTCATAGTTCAAAGCACCGTTGTGTTACAGTACATCCTCACAGAGCTGGTCTAAAATCGTAGATAATTCCTATGTCAAACAAGTTTCCTCCCTCTTTACAGAAAGGCAGACATGTTTGTACATGACTTGTATGACAGGCCACTTGAGAATTTTGTTGTGGTCCAGTTTTTATTTAGACAATATGATCTCAATATCCACGCCCCGGGCCTGAAAATCTGCAAGTACAACAAGTTCTCTTCCGTACCACTTGAAAAGAAATACTTTAGCCCAAGTGGTTCCTGGATAATGAGTGCATACTGTACATTTTTCAGCCCTAGCCCTGCCATCTCGGATCCTTCCTTCAACTCACTGAGTTGCAGGGCCATTGACTTTTTTCACTTCATTTAAACTAAGTCAGAGATTCCCACACACTGTCCAGTGAGCTGTATTTTTCACATTGTCTTGTTTTATTTAGTCTAATAAATCTCTCCAAAAAAAAAAAAAAGCCTTAAGCTCTCCAGTGAAAAAGACTTCCACTTATCATGAATGGATCGATTTGGAGAGCAAGAATACCATTTCCGAACATGACTTTGACTTGAAAATTGCAGGCTATAGCTAATTGTTGCTAATGTTTCGAAAAACACAAGCAGCAAAAGGTTATGTTCTGCAGCAGGATGGATACATGGAACATTTGTTATTCACAGAAATGATATCTCAGTGTGAACAAATCTTTAAAAAGGATCTTTAGACATTGGTTACTTGTGGCAGGTTAGTTCATAGTCAATCTGTGGAGGAGGATTGTCCCATTCCCTCATGCAAAGGTAATGTAGATTTGTTCTATGGGGCTGAATTGAATCCTGATTGTCTGGTTGTACAATCACCTGTGGGGAATCTCTGAATAGTAACTTCACTGTGACACACCAGGCCATTATTTAAATGAAATATAAGTCTGATACTGCTTGTCAAGCAGCAGCAGCAGCAGCAGCTCTCTCTGTTTTTACACGCCCTCCTCACTTCAACTCGACAGAAAATTTGGGGTTGAGAAGCCGCGATCCAGGTCATCCAGCAAGGCGGTGAGAGGTTCACTCTCCAGCAGCATTAATCACAGGGCTGCTGTCCTCCGACTGATTACCTCCCATCCATCTTAGTTTGCCGAGCCCTCCAACAGGAGAAAGCCCTCATGAAGATCTGATTAAAAATGTAAGTGACTCATAATAGGAGCACATGCCTGGCCTTGGAGTCGATACTCTGTGATAGCCATAAGCTCAGAGAGGGATTTATCTACTCATCTCCAAATGTCCATTCACCTGCTCACTCAGAGATGCTGTCCTGATCTCAGCGAGGGGATCTGCTGCGGAGAGGTGAGGTCTGGAACTAGTGGATATCTGTGTGTGTATGTGTGTGTGTGGTAGTCATTTGCAGCTGCAGACAGAAGGGGGAGTGACTTTGAGAGTGTCTGAGAGGCACATCCTGCCTGCAATTAAGGTGGAATCAGAGAGAGATCTGCGCTGCCTTGATAATGAGCCTCATCTGAATTATTAACTAGAGCTGTACCCCGCGGACCTGGACTCCCATCAGGCCCAGCTATACAACAACAACAGCAGATGCACGCACACACAGATATACACACACAGAATCTTCAGATCCATACAAACCTCTATCAAACCCATTTTAGCGTGTGCAGGAACTCAAAAACTAATCCCATTTGCAGTAAAAATCAGGGCAACACATTACTTGAAGTGGTGCTCATAAGGCATTATAAGGCATCAAAAGCCCATTATAAATAAACACACTGTGAGTGCATGATGATTTATTAAAATTGGTGCATAGTGTAATGAGTACAATATGCAGAAAGTTTGGGGGTTGAATACTTTATGAAGCAACTGTGTCATTAATCACATTAAAATTTGGTGCAATTTCAGATGCATGATTACATTATAACATTTTTCTCTGATTCCGGTGGGATTATAACCAGTTTGGTGCTGCTGTGAAATGATGGATTGGGATTGTTAAGAGGACTGTATTTCAAAAGTAGCTCCTTGTGTGATGTATAACTTTCAAGGTTACCTCAAAGTACAAAGTCACTATACTCCTACAGTACTACTACTTTACAAGAAGCCATTTTGCAAACCACACTGTTGTGTTTCAGAAATTCTGGATGCATGTTTTCTTTGCTCAAGGAAGCCGTTGATTTCTATTAATTTCCACAATTGTATGCCAACCAATTAGTCACATGAACTTTACATCCCAACTACTGCTTTTGCAAACCATGCTGTTGTGTTTTAGAAATTTAGATGAATGTTGTCTATTGCTCCAGGCAGCCATTGATTTCTATTTATTTTCAAATGGTATGGCAATTAATCAGTCACATGTACTTGAACTCAGTCACATACACTTTAAATCACAAATAGTGATTTTACAAACCATGCTGTTGTGTTGTATAAATTTTGGTTGCATGTTGTTCAAGGAAGCCATTGTTTTCTATCAATGTCCACAACTGCATGCCAACCAATCAGTCACATGAACTTTACATCCCAACTACTGATTTTACAAATTATGCTGTTGTTTTTTAGAAATCTGAATGAATGTTGTCTACTGCTCCAGGCAGCCATTTATTTCTATTTATTTCCAAATGGTATGGCAATCAATCGCATGTACTTTACATCGTGAATAGTGATTTTACAAAACAAGCCGTCGTGTTTTAGAAATTTTAATGAATGTTGTACTGCTCCAGGCCATCATTTTCCATTTATAGCCAATCAGAAACAAAATCACTTATTAGATGTTTAAAACTTGCTTATGTTGCATAATTATTCAGCTTCACGTCAGCATTACAGCAATACTTTTTATTCAAAATTCTCAAAAATTTTTATTCAGAATTCTCAAATAGGTCAGAATTAGGTTACATTTGTTGTGTTTGATCACATTTCTTAATTATTGTTTGTTCAAATTCAAGTTTTAGAAAAAGTGACAGCCTTAGACTACATTATGCAATGTGAACATAGACTGATTGGAAACATCTGCACTGCCTTGCCCCACAACATTAATGTAACTTTGTAACTTTGTAACTTTGTAAAATGAATGCTTGACTTGAGGATCATTGTGATGGATTACATAACAACAAGTTTCAAGAGTCTGCTAATTGACTTTCCTACCATATGGAAGTTAATGGGAAACAATTGCTGCCTAGAGCAGACAGCAATATAACAGCATGATTTATGATGTAAAGAAAATGTGGTTGATTGATTGATTGATTGATTTTCTTAGTGTATGAAAATGAATGGGGATCAATAGTTGCCGGAAATACATCCAAAAATACATTAAAAATGTTGTTAGGGAGCTAAAAATAGGAAATTCATGTGACTGTGAAAGTAAATTCACTGTGAGCAACTGTGAACTGTGAGCAATACTCAACACATAAAAAAATATTGATTTCAAACTTTGAGATCATCATCTTCGCTAAATATTACTTGAGGAGTAACTGTAATAGATTACATAACTCAAGTTGGTTTTGGCTAATAGGTTTTCATGTCATATAGAAATTAATTGAAACCAATGGCTGCTTGAGGTAGAAGACTAGATATAGTCACATTTCTATCATACAACAGTGCAGCTTTCAAAATTAATACATGTAAATGGGAGAACATTTGCAAATGGTTTTGTATAAAAAAGAAATGGAAATATCAAGCACCTGATGTGGTTATTTAAGGCCGTGTTAACAGCGTAACAACATTACGAGCTGACCTGTTCCTGAGTCACAGTCTGTCAGCGAGGACAGAGGACTGAGTGTTTTTTGAATAGCGCTCTGCTCATCGTCCGAGCCAGACACCAGAACATTTTGAAGCCCTGAGGTCTGGTAGACAACACGGAGAGAATGTGTGCTGGGCCGACATTTTACGACACACCACCAGGCACAATTCCCAAGATCCGCCTGCCTGACTGACTGTTGTGTGTCTGGACTCGGTTTTCTCTCTCTGGAATTTCCGTCTGTAGAGTGTTTCTCAACATTTTATTCCAGCTGATTTATTCCAACTGATTGAAGTGTGAGGGCTGAGGGCGAGAATATTATGTTCTATTCCAACCACTATGACTCATTTAAGCAGTGAACACCCCGCCTCCACTGCCGGTGCATCCCTTGTTTACATCCCAGCCCTTCTCCAGATTGAAGTGATATCTGCCCGTGTTCTATTCTAATGCCTTTTGTAGCTCGGCATCAACCGACAAGGCAACTGATCCTCTCGGATCAAAATCTGTCCATCTCCGCATGTCCTCTTTTCCATTCAAGCCCTCAATGACCCTCCCAACTGTTTTCTCTCCATTCACAGGACTGATCAGATGAGTTTTACCATAGTCTCAGATTCAACAACCAACCCCCTTCGCCTTCCAAATTCCTCTTCCCATTCCCCGCCCCCGGTTAACCCAGCGCCAAGCCCGCCAACTCGAGAGCTGCCTCTCCTTCTGCTGGGCCTTTGTGATAATAACAATAACTGTGTAGCAGTGCAGAGGGCTTTCTGTTGAGCCAGCGCCAGGCCGGCTGGCACAGGGAACCCTCTAAGCCTGTTCTACCATCTCCAACCAATTCCCCTCTGTCTCGGCTGGCGCTGGAGCATCACAGGCATTAAGGCTGCTATCAATGTGCTCAGCAGCAGGGGCCACCGCCACCACTCTCACACTCGCTCTATCTTTTCTCTTTCCGCCTCTCTCCCTCTCCCACTCAATTCTGAATCCAATTCAAAAAAGGTTTTATTGGCAGGACAAATAATACCTTGTTCTTCAAAATGTCTCCTTGCCTCCTCTCTTTTTTCTCTCTCTCTTTCTCTCTCTCTCTGCGCTCTGCACCTCATTCGCCCCGTCTCTATCTCCTGCAAGTGGAATCTCAGCAGAACAAGAACAAGGTGATGGCCATCAGCGTGGGCGGTAATACTTTACGTGGAGTGCGTTGTGATGCAATACAAGCAGATTAGAAGCACATTAGAGGTAAAGATCCACTTTTGCACTCAGTAATCAGAGAAATGAAAGAAGATAACCAACCTAAAGTCAGTCCGTCTATTTTTAGGGATGACATATCCTTTTAATTCAGTAATAAACAGTGATTCCCTGCATATTTACTTTCTTAAATAGATTTTCACACCCCAAAAATATTTTATTACATTTATTACACCTTCTTTTCACAGGTTTGCATGAAGAAAAATGTCAAAAAACAATCTCCAGTTACGTTTTGGTACATTGCCTATAGATCCTTGGTGTGTTATTGGAGGTTTACCTGCTGGGCCTTAAAGCCCCAGAAAAAAGTGGTTTCAAATCTTGTATATTTTTTATACATACATAAAATATTGATGATTAAATAAGCAGCAATCTAAGTAAAAGTTTCGGGGAGAAGAAAATCTTTAGATATTATTGACAACATCATTTTCCAACCAAGCCCAGCCCACTTAAAAAAAGTGAGAAGAGCACAGACAAAAAAAGAAATCTCTCACGTGAAAGTACCAAAAACTGTTTGAACTTTGGCATATTATTTTGTAGTTTTGTCAATCGCCTTTAAAATTCTTTCTCTTCTCCTTACCAGGTGTCTGTTTTCTACATTCTCTTGGATAACTGACTGACTTGCGAAATGAAATGCCAGATGAAGGCTGTCCAAAACAGCCCTTAAATAAGTGAGCCATACGCAAGTGTTGACAATGTATGGGAGCTTATTTCTCATATATTTATTCTCACCTTCGCCTGTCTATGAGTTCAGCACAGATCTAAAAGAGATCTAACCTGACCCATACCCGAAGCTATATTTCTCCCTTATGCCATCCATTAATGTTACTTACCAGCCTACCAGGCTAATGAAACGCACTGTCTGATATTTCATCCACCCATTTTCTATATAGTGCACTATATTTGCACTCCACCATTTTATCTGAATGTTGACGTATGAAATTTCTGCTCTATATTACATCCTTAAAAAACCCCTAGTCTCCATGGCGTGTATGCTATCTTTGCTTACAGTCCCACAGTTGCATTTTAAAGATGCAAAAATTACAGTCATGCCACTCTACAGCTGTCAGCGAGGATGCAAACTGATCATGATTCATAAGTGTCAAAAAGCTGAATTTACTGCTCACTATGCAGTTAACTATTGAGTATCTATTACATGGAGAGCAGCGAATAAATGAACAGGGAGTGATTTCAGACAGGTTATTTGTTTTTTTCCGTCTTCCCAGCTGGGCATTTTGAATCAACATGCAACACATGACACACATGGATGCAGACGATTACCACAGAGCGGGGAGCGAGAGAATTCCCACAAAACCCGACCTAAAACCTAATACTTTGTCAGGACCCAGAGGGTTTGGGTCAGGTAGCAGAACTCTGCTATATACTCTACTGGTGTGCAGGGATTATGTATAATTTTGACATAAGTCTGTGTGGATATGTAGCTTCAAACTGATCCAAACACTTCCCAGAAGAAGCAATTACACAGGCTGACAAAAATCACTTCCCTAATTCAAATTTAGATACTCAGAGTAATGCTCATAAATGTTTGCAGCCGTCTCTCGAGTGCTGGATGTAAAATAGAGCAAATTCCTATCAGTTAGAGAGTAACTGAACACTAAATCCACTTTGTTGAGTTGGTAAATGAATGTACAGTCACTTTATTGCACATTTTATTTGTGAAGGGGGCGTGTTCAAGTGAAAACAGGGTGCTAAGTTGGAAACAGGAATGATTTCTGAAATTATAATTGATCCTCATGTGTATTGCTGCTTGTTTGCCGCATGCTCATTATATCATAGTCTGATTACAACAGTCATACACCTACGACGTGCCTTTAACGTGCTGCTTTCTGAAGGCCTTCAGGTAGTCAGTGAGCTCCTACCTGCCTGTACGCGCTGAAAACTGTGTGCAGTACAGCCTGCAGACAGACCACAGCTCAGCACATCCATTCCCACGCAGAGCCACTTGTGAAATGAACATAACAGCATGTGTGTGTGTGTGTGTGTGTGTGTGTGTGTGTGTGTGTGTGTGCGCGCAGACCCCCGCATCACCACCACCACCATGACCACCTACAGAACTGAACTCACTTCATATGACCAAACACAGCCTCCTACCTCAGATGCAACAACAAACACGGCCCAGACACTTGACCGCAATTACCGAACCACAGTCAGAGAAATCCATACGTAGTCATCATGGTCACCATGCTGCCAGATTCTTAAGCAACACTATGTGTGTGACCACAATCAAAGAAATCCATACACTACCACTGGACACAAGAAGTGTGTGAACGTGTGAAAAAAAATCCAATACACCACTGCAGCCTTAGTGTTTGACACTTTAACAAGTGAGTGACACCTCAGTAGTGTGTGAGTACAGTATTTGTGTGTGTGTGTGTGTGTGTGTGTGTGTGTGTGTGTGTGTGTGTGTGTGTGGTATTAAGAGGCAGGAGAAGCTGCCGGCCCAGATGAAGACAAAGAGCCCAGCGGCTGAATTGAGCAGCAGCTCTCAGACAGGATTACACAACAGCTCTTAAAGACTGCTTTTAATAGCAAGACTCTGACTGGATCTTATTTCCCTCCCACTCACCCCATCCAACCATCCATCCATATACATCTCCACCCACCCACCCACCACCCCTCCCCAAGTACTGTTCAATCATAAGCAGAAACATACAGGAATGAGTGAGTGTGTATACGTATTGTACGCCAGTTTGTGTGTGTGTGTGAGCGATTTTGTACCTCCGCGTTTCAAATCTCATTAAAATCGCTGCCAACTGTTACAGTCCAACATGTGCGTGCATGTGTGTGTGTCTCTCTCTCTCTCTCCCTTTGTGTTGTTGAGGAGTGTTATTATGATTGAATCAAGTTGTTTTTCCGCCTCAACTTGGAGCCCCTCTCCACCAATCAGCTCCCTTGCCAGAACCAGCCAATCAAAGCCTCCACGCAAAGCTGGAACGGGGAGCAGGTATCAAGCTGGGCATCCCTGGGCAGCACAAACAAGGCCCCGGGAATTAAGGCCTGTTTCAAATCCAATTTTAAAACCCCCATAGCATAAAGATTGGACAGAGGTTGTTGGCGCTCCGCTCAGACCTAAATCAAATGGTGATTTTATTGAGATTAATCTGCGTCTTAATACTGCTCAATTGGAGGCTGGTGTGGAGCCAAATGAGATGTCGGAGCAGGGCAAAACATTGGAAAAGCCTGTAAGTGTGTGTGTGAGAGGGACAAAAAGATCGGAGACAATGGCACTTATCAAAAAATGCTGTAAGGATACGATAACATGACAGGAGAAGCAGATAGAGGATTTTAGATCAACTCAATGTCAAAAACACAGATGGTGTGAAATGTCTGTTAATCCCACAGCAACTTGTGTTCTTCCTCTTTGTCCATGGCTGTATCCGAAAAATAAAAACACAGGAAGGCAGACTTCAAAAGCAGTAAAAGAATTTTAACGTTCAGTTTACTTGTCACCAGAAGTGCTACTTAGCCAGGGAAGACAATCATATAACGTCTCCAGTGGCTCCTGATGAAGCTTTAAAGTTTAAAAACAAGATGACCCTGATGATGTCACAGTGATGTCATCGGGGTTATCTCAGCCTGGGCTTGAAAATGTTTAGGGAAAGTGTTACAAACTGGAGTTGTTGGGTTTGAAAGAAGTGGGCAGAAGGGTCTCATAAAAGACACCATTGTGCTGCATTATGGGAATTGTAGGACGTAGTTTTTGGAGCTCGTCCCATAATATGGACTTAAAATCAGGATATCTCAGCCTCTGCTGCTTCAGTTTTCTGTCCGCAATACGTCTACAAGTTCTTAAATTTTATGTCGGTGAAATACTAAATTGCTGCTGGACCCTTTAAACATGTTTCTCTGACATCTTTAAGATTGTCATGTTGCTGAATGTTTCTTTTTTCAAGTGCTTAGCGGTTATAGCCTGCTGTCAAATTTAACAAGAAGGGAGTTATCAAGGCGACTCCTCTGTTCTGTTACAGTTAACAGTGTGTATCTGGCATTTTAGAAATTCCCATTAACTGCTCTGTTGACCCTTGTAGCCGTTTGATGAAACTCCCACTACAGACAAAAGACCATAAAACACAAGTGGAGACAGAGCAAATCAGATTTTATAAGTTTTTTTTCTTCTCCTTTACTAAAAAAGAAAAGACTCAAATGTAATTTATATGTGTTTACACATGATTTATTGAGGCTCAGTTTAGACAGTCTTAACTGGTGTATTTAATGTAGAATTTAATGCCTGGGTACCACATTTTTCCAGATATAGGGACAGAGTGTGTAGCTGAACTGAAAATAAGAACTAATATTCAAAGAAGTGGCATGCAGAAGCAAAACTTTGTCAAACACAAAGGATAGTATGAGGAGAGGCTACAGTACAGGGCTTGGAGACAAAAGACCATTAATCCTCACACAGAATGGGTGGTAAAGTTAAGTAGATTACAGCAACCAATCTATTAGATTAACCTCATATTAATTTGAATTTAAGGGATAATCTGTAGTTACATCTGTTTGCTGTGACACCCCATGTCATCATCTCTTGTTATTGTCCTTTTAAACCCCTCGCCTTGTGCCATGCTTTCGCACAGCCTGTGCGTAATTCAACGTGCGCGCACTAGATAGCAGGGGGCGGGGTGGCTCCAAACGGTTTATCCCGAACACCCAACCGGCGGCATGGGTGACGCTCCAAATCGGACCGGAGGTACACTTTGTCCCCCGTATGACCCGACAACGCAGAGTAATATAGGCTTGGAACAAGACGCTTTACCAATGCGTCACAGCGCGTAATAGTTGCCTATCCAAAGGGAACCGTGAAGAGAGGGGGAGTTTGGCTCCGTGTGGCTACTCCTATGTGCACAGGCTGCAATCCCTAAATACGATGAACCCAGTGAACCCTTATCCAACCATGCTCACCGCCCCTTTCCACACACTGTAGTGTGGAGTGACATGGGGACACGCCACTGACATAAATTGCCGGGACCAGGGGTCAATTATGTGGCTTTCAAATATGCAGAAAAGGAGTTATGCTGCAGACACAGACTAAAACTAAATATAGTGCAGCTTCCCCACTAAAACCTTCACCATGTGGTGTCAGAAAATTCTTTCATGTGGCCTACCTTCCATCCGGCTGAACTGTTGCTGTCGCCTTTATCCTTGAAATAAGGAACAAAGCGAACCATCCAGTCATAAATTTGGGACAGAGTGAGTCTCTTCTCCGGGGCGCTCTCGATGGCACGGGTAATGAGGTCTGCATAAGACAGGTTTCCCCACGCGTTCCGCCGGGAGGACTTGGCTTTGCGCAGCTGGCCGGCCACGTCTAGCGCAGCCCCGGACATGCAGGCAGGAGCGGCAACGACCGGGGCTGGGGCGCCGGCTGGATGTTTGATCTCCGCCGGTGCGCCGCCTTTTCTCTCGGCCCGGCATGCGGGCACGTTGTACTGCTCCACTTTGACCGATGCCAGGGCCAGACCTCGGCTCGCCTCTTCTCCCCCGGGGAAATCCTCCGGACACGGCAGCGGCCAGGTACACGACCGCGACCGACTGTGAGGCTCAAATTCCGAATCGATATCAACCTGATGCGCATCCATGCCGCTGTTCTTCATCATCATCAGCATGATGATCTCCCGCTGAATAGATGTCAAAACCGGGCAAGGTCACTATAACAAAAAGCCTGTCAATTTTGACGTCTGCCAGTGAGTTAAAATGCCCAAACTGGCCCTTTGTACAAAGAAAAAAGAATCAATTTGTATTGTTTCACACACAGAGATGATCAACCAGTATGAAAACGCCGGCAGCGATGTAGAATATTATCATTCTCCTCAGTGCAACAATGTGGCATCACATCAGGACAGATGAAGGTGTATCCGAGGCATCAACAACAGTATCAGTCTCTCTTCCATGTTAATTGCACAACACCGGCTGTGAGGCTGCATGCAGGACCAAGTGACGGTCAAACATCCATTATGAAAGCGAGACACACTTGGAGAATGTCTCTGTGCTCGCTCCGGCTGCAGCAACAGTTGATCCTTTTGACAGATGAGGTCCAGTGCAGGTTTAAAAAAAAAAAAAGAAAAGGAAACGCTTATCAAACTCCTCCAAATTAATTGACTTTCATACAATTTTCTCCAAGCTCTGATTCCAGCTTTTTTACCACCGATCTTTCTGCAGATTGGTTTGTGTGACCGGCTTCAGCTGAAACTCACTGCGAGCGCAATTACTCCCTTAGAAATAGAAACAGGCTCTCATGAATCATTTATATGAAGCCGTGAATTTCCAGACGAGAAAAAAAAGCCCTCATGGATTTGATTTGGAGCATCCTCTGTGTCTCCTCTGCACGCCGCCAGACGCTTGGTATAGTAGATATTTCTACCTTTGTCTTTTAGCTTTCCGTTCACATGTCACATGGGTA
Organism: Sciaenops ocellatus; assembly: GCA_033000465.1. Classification (NCBI taxonomy): domain Eukaryota; kingdom Metazoa; phylum Chordata; class Actinopteri; family Sciaenidae; genus Sciaenops; species Sciaenops ocellatus. The sequence goes on from CP136873.1 coordinate 17,084,648, forward strand.
CAGTGTCTCTGCCTATTGCTCTGCCTTTATACTACAAGCCCGTGTGTCTCTGAAGGCTTCAAGCCACTTAACTGTAGCCTGGAATAAAGTGGAATAAGTGCTGCTTCCATATAATTGGACGCCGCCTGGATCAAGTCACTCCCTCCAGAACAGGTTTCCAGAGGAGGAGGCGTGTGTGTATGAGCGTGTTTGTGTGTGAGGTGGGGGTGATATTCCCAACAATACAATTCCGAAAGGCAGTGCTTTATGTACACAATATACAGACAAATTCAATCACATACTTGTAGTTTATCATGTTATATTCGATTTTTTTTCAGTGACAACCACCATCAATTCAATCAGTTACTGCAGATTGAAGATAAATGTTAACTTTATTTTCTTTGTTTTTGAAAAATCTAATTATTACTTTGGATCAGATTAATTAATACAATCTTCTCCAAAGAAACTGGTGACTTTTAATATGTTTTAATGTTTGAAATTCTGCCTGCCTGACTATGTTGTTGAGAAACTCCAAAGGCAATAACCTATACTTTTCATTTGTTAATCCTTACGAAGGTTACACATAATGTTTCTATGTAGTTTAGATTAATGAGGCAGCCAACAGCTTCAGAGAAAACAGCCTTGATTTATAGTATTTATAATTCATAATGACCTTTATATTCCTATTTTATTTTATTTTATTTTATTTTATATTATTCTAATTTTTAAAATGCCTTTACTTTTTCTGTTTTATGTTTTCCCTTTTTATATTTAATTATTCAAATTCTGGATTTTATACATCTTTATTGACAAGAAAATAAGATAAGATAAGATAAGATAAGATAAGATAAGATGGACTTTTATGACCCCTCACCAGGTAAATTCACTTGTCAAAGCAGCTCATATACACAAGGTTGATAAGAAATTACTCATAAATAAGAAATATATAGAAAAAAGTCATGCTGGTGTTAAAGAGTTTGACAGCTGTTGGAATGAAGGACCTGTGGTCGCGCTCCTTCTTAAGTGGTGGGAGTAGCAGTCTGTTGTTGAAGGAGCTGCTCAAGGTCCATTCTGCATTCCTGGATTATGTTCACTGACTGTTTTTTTGTTGTTGTTTTTAACATCAGATGCCAACATTTTATATCTGCATGTTGTCACTTTGATACGCTAAAGTTTAGAGAAACACTGTGGCGGTGATATACCTTAACCATAGGTTAGCATCGAGAAACCAAAACACTTGTTTGGGGGTTATGGACAGATCAAGGTTACAATTAGTAAATGCTAACTGCAGGTCTGTGGTGGGACTCTGGTCTTCTCTGCGTGAACGTCAGACATAAGGCACATCACGATGTAAAGGCCACACTACTTCCTGCACTGGGCACTGACTTGGCCCCATGAACAATGGATGGGTAACTACATGTAGACCCTGCTGTTCAGGTTCCCTAAAAGGTTCCTCGGGTGGCCTGGCAAAGTTCCTGTGTGAAAGGTTTTGTTTGATTATTATTTTCTTGGCCCAATTTCTCAAATTCAAACATATTCAGTCCAAAAATAGTGACTTAATCAGCTGATGAATTCTACAATGAGCACATTTTCAATTGTAGAAATCTCTCCGACTTCTCAAATCATACATTTTCTGTCTCTCACACATACACAAAATAAATAAATAAAATAAGAATTTAAGAACATGACCTTTTTGACCAAATAGCTCTAAGACCTAAATGCAGGAGGCTAAAAGTCCCTTTTGTGGCTTCCAAACTCAAGTTCTCGGGTCTTGACCAATGACATATACTCAGTGTTGCAGACTTCACCCCAGTAGATCATTAGTTATCAAAAAGTACAACTTCCAGAGCAGAAACTATGACTAATATGAAGAACTTGATTTAGACCGTGGTTCTTCTAGTCATAGCACGAGTTCCTGAAACGGTTCCCAGGGTGCCTGAAGGAGTTCCTGCAATGGAAATGAATGGTAGCTGCAGCTTTGCTTTCTCGCGGTTGACGTATTGTGTTTACTACATCAACATTTTTAACATTGTTAACATGCTACTTGCTTTATTTGTACTATTTTTATCCATCTAAACAATGGATTATAATAAAAACCAATTACAACTGTTTATCAGATGGATTGGTTTTTCACATTTGTGGGCTAAAAAGCATCAAACTACCAACTCCCCTCGCTGCCTTTGTCACACACCATTGCCCTTGGAGGGTCTGAGTCCATAAAGCAGGCTCTATCAATAGATGCTCTGTGTGTTGTAAGCTCCTCTGGAAACCCCCAACACACTGATAGAGGCTGCCACTCTCTGACAGCCGGTTGTCAGTGACAACCATAACCTCAAATGCACCTAAATGGAATGCTTTCATGAGGACTAAATAGGCCTATCAACATGAAGAGAGCGAGCGATCAGTGTGCATGTGTGTGTGTGTGTGTGTGAGAGAGAAAGGAGAGAGAGAGCAAAAGAAAAAAGTGGGGAGAGATGCTGTAAATGGGAACAAACAGAGGGAAAATTCAAAACACATGGCTCTGCGGTTTCAAGAGGAGATTTTTATGCGCCGCAGAGAAGTTGTAACAGGAATGTGGTGTGACTCCTATCATATGGAATGAAAACACTGAAGCTGTGCCAGCAGGGTGGATATAGGGTGTTCAGCTGTGGCTTACAGCAAAGTCCTCGTCATCATAGCTAGGTGATGTACCGCCGCAGCGTAAACATGAGAAACATGAGTCACACGGCTGGACACGACACGAGGCAGACGGAGAATTACACGGTTTCACACAGGGGGAGTGGATTTGTCAAAGATACTGTAGCTGTTTGTGCAAAATATGAAGTGACTACAAGAAGAGTCTTAACTCTTCCAAGAAACATATTTTTACATCAGTGTTTCATTTCCAGCAATTACTTGTCAGATTAACTGATTCTGCCAAATGGATTTGTGTGAGATTCATGTCTGTCCATTGTCCCTCTATTTTCTCTGCATTAAATATTGATGATATGCATATTGACTGTCACTGCCGCCACCCAAATGAAGGGATGAAAGGTAAATAACTTACAACACCAAACATCTGTTTACAAATGCTCTCGGATGCCATAAATCTGTTGCATGTAAAGGAACAGCCCAGTATTTTGGGAAAGAGGCTTGCCATTAAACCTAAAGTCAGATGAGACGGATAAAATCAGTTCAATTTCTGGGTATCTGGCGCCGGAGCTCCAGGGCGTGTTAGCCTAGCTTAGCACAAAGAAAGCAGGGGAAAGCTATTGGCATATATCCCAGCCTATCAGCTTCTCCAAAGCTGTCTTGTTACACGTTCTGAGAGAAAAACAACAAGAACAACCAGAACAATAACCAGAAAAACAACAGCCTTGGTTGTCTCTTCAAACGCTTCAAACAACCTATGTTTATGTTGCGGCTGCACAAATAATGACTGACTGTAACATAGCATGACGTTGTCATAATGCCATAAAAACTCTTAGAGAGGAATTTGAGGTGGATGGTTGGACGAACAAAGCATCTTCACTTTGAATAATTGGTTTCTTTTGACCGTGACCGCAATAATTCCTGAACCTTAAAGATATTTCAGTTTCCTAAACCTGACCAAACCTTATTAAAGCTGCATTATTTAATAGTTTTTTAGTTTAACAATGAATTGAATTACTATGCGTAGAGGGGTCACTCATAGTGACAACCCAACAGAAGATTATCGCCCGACTTTGCAGTTCCCTTCAGTTCCACAAAGAGTTTTACCGTCTTTCAGCTTATTGTTTTGGTTTTATGGTTCAGTCTCCTCACACGTACAAGCTCAGTTCCAGCTGCAGGCACAAAAAAAGCTCTAAAAAAGCCTCTGTACGTCACCCAAACAGCATCAAACAGCAAGCATACAAAGCTGGCGACTAGCTATCATCAGGTGGCCAGAAACATGACTCTAAATGATTGCTAGTGTTGCTCCTTGTCTGCGGGACTCTTAAATAGACATGGATTTACAAACATCTTCAGCATAATTTTATAATATGATAATATGTAACTGTTGTGTTTATAGCTAAACCATATTCTAACCAAAATCCCCAAGTTCCCAAAAAAAATCAATTAATGCAGTTTTAACCATCGAGGTGGCACATCAGTAAACATTTAAGTGGATTGTTTTGTAAGCACTGACAGGACCTACTTTGTTATTTAGGTAGGGAGACTTGTTGTGAAATACATAAACCACAATGTCTTGTTTTTACATTTCTGTCTCTACATTGCATGAGAAGGGACATTTTTGAGTTGTTGGAAGGCATATTTTTATACTTTTGACAGAGTTAGGCTAGCGGTGACCCCCCTGCTTATTGTTTTTGTCCTAAAGTTAGACTGAACTCATCGCAGACCGTGCTGGTGATGGACACAATAATAGGAAATCTTAAAGATGATGAAAGAAAATGTCTGACTGTTCCTTCAAAATTCATGTTATTCATGTTGTGTCCAGTTTATGAATGTTTCTGTACATGTAAAGGGGTTCATAAGAGGGATACGTTCACTCCTTTCTGAGAAACATGGATTTTTCTTCTCTCGTGGCATTTGTTTGCATAAGACTGATCACCAACTGGGACTCTGGGTTTACCCTCCTTTTTAACACTACACCACTAACTATTCCAAGGCCCCACACACCTTAGAGTGAACACTAATTGCCTCTTCTCCGCAGGTCTTCCTTCTTCATTTTCATGCCTTATCCAGTGAGCCAGTCAGTCAACCTGCAGGATTATTGATGTGTTTACTGGCGGAGGGGGATGCCACTCCCTGCCTTGGGAAACCCTGAGGCTTTCAACTGTTGAGTAACACTGACTGCTGCCACCGACGCTTCCAATCAGGAGAGTTGGGATGTGCTCTTCTGTGCTCATAATGAGGCAAAATAGAAAGAAAGAGATGGTTGCACCATGAGACTTTGACTCACCTGTTTCACTTCATTTAATCATATCGCCGAGTTTCAACCATTGCCAACGGATGTCTTCATGCCAACCCAACACAACTGAAATAAATCTGTCAAGACCTTGCAGCTCCTTCATGGCACTCGAACATGAACCTTTTCAAGGAAAATTTTAGTTCATTAAACCTTAACTAGTTCAAATAAAACACAATATGAGACACAAGATTGAATAAACTAGAATTATACTTGAAAGCAAGTATTTGACTGAAAAACTGTAAACATTGACGCATTTTCACCTTATAAAGCTGATATGTTGAACGTGTTAGCAACCAGTTGTCTATTTAAACATCCAGCAGACACAGAACAACATTAGCATTCATTTTGTGTTGTTTTTCTGAACAAAATCCCAACATTAACCCTCTTTTAGCTCTGTTTTGGTCTCCACGCCTGGTTCTTTAGCTGCTAAATGCTTCGCTAGGTTCAGTCACTAATTTTGTCTGCCTGTCATTTGCTGTTGTTCAAATTGTGTATTGTAGGTTTGAGCATTTTTGCTGACAACAGCTGCCTGCTGCTGGAAACAAGGTTAACGAGAGCACAAGAGTGAACCAAAACAATAAAGCTGAGGCCCATAAGACCAAAACACTGAGCTAAAAGAAGCTAAAAAGCTCAGTAGAGCTGTGAGGAACTGCAAAGTTGGGTGAGTTTAACACTCCGAGCACGTCGTCTTCTCATTCTATCTACTATAAAACCATAAAAATGTATGCAAGAGTTAATTAGCCCTGACAAAAGCTAATAAAGCTAAAACATGTTGCTTTTTTAATTCCAAAGATGACAGCAGCTCAGTTATTTACATCAGTCATTAATTAGCACATGTTTAACCAAAGGAAAAGGACTAATGATTGACTTTTACATTTTTAAAATGTGTTTGGACTCTGTGGCACTTAGTTGGCAATCTCTGGGTTAGGCTATGCACTAGCTTTGGGCGAGTCAATAATTACTGTACTCAACTTTGTTTCAATGTTCAGCCTTAAACAACCTCCCCACTTTTTTTCCCTCCATCAGTCCATAATCCCTCCCTCCAGCCCTCCCTTTTCTTTACAACCAACCCCAGTTACATAAGACTGCCGAAACTGTTGTTTTCAAGCGGGACTCACTGCTGTGTGCGGAAACTGTGGGAGCGGAGGGTTGGGCATCTCAGCCCCGTACATTGCCAATGGCCATCCCAGGAATGCATCCTCTCTGTGGGTCTGGGCCGCAGCCAACCATGTGGCCTCCCAATGTCACCGAGGCACTGAGACAGAAAAGAGACGGAGCCCTTTTTCCTTTTTTTTTTGGAGTTTTTTTCATGAAAAACAAAAGGCTGCATTTTGCTCCCATATTGGCAGTGCTTGTGTAGGTTGTCTAATACCGCGCACGTGTATACTTTCTTCTGCTTTTTATAGGTAGAAACCACAACAGAGCCCTTTGATGAATAAATACAGTTTTAGTAATATTTAAAGAATCCCCCTCAAGCGATGTTCACTGGTGAAAGGGTTCAGGCAGACGCAGTGACAGACTTCTCTCCACCGTACCTGACATAAAGAGGTTTAGCTAACACTACCCGACACCTACTGTTAATCCTATTTCAAATTGCACTCTCAACCATGAAATCCACTCACAAGAGAAAAAAAAAAACACAGTGATGCAGTGCAGAGGTGTTACAAAGATAATCTTTCCCCTGCCACTTTTCCCCACTGGCTTTAAAGCAACAAAAGCAAGCAGGTACAATTAAAGCATGGGTAGGTCTTCAGAGCAAAAAACGGAGCCAAAGGAGGAAGGTTAGGATTTTGTGAAATTAGGTTACGTGGGAAATAAAAAAAGGAATGGTATCACACTGTGTCAGCGGGCGGTGCCAGACATATGGCAGACATTGGTGGTAACCACGCTGTAAGGTTTTTTGCCAAAGCTTGATTTGACCCAGTCCTATAAAGCTTCCTGATGGTGGTTGCAGAAAGTTAATCACATGAACTCTTCCAGGCCTTGCGGTCTGCTAACCCAGCACTGATCCCAGAGCTCAGGCATGGGTCTGGACGGCCGTTTTCCAGCGCAACATGGCCTCTGCACGACCGTCACGACTGAGGGTTCACGGAGAGGAGCAACAAAACAAAAACTGGGGTTCTACTGACACGTCTTCCAAACCAAACGACGCATCGGGCTCTGGTTCAAAGCTCATTCGCGACCTTGAAAAAGGGGGTCAAGATAACAAACATCACCATTTAGTAGCTGCGCTGGAGCTTTTGATCATATTGCATGATCTTCATCAGCAGATGGAGTTGATTTACATTTCACAAACAACTTCCTGTCATTGTTATATTCTCGACCCTGATGATGTCATGGTGATGTTATCAGGGTTTATCTTGGTTTTTGGGTGTTTGAAAGACCTGGGCAGGGAGGGTCTAAGGAGAGATGCTTCTAAGTTGCATTATGGGAATTGAAGGATACAGAATCCCTTTAAAGGTTTAGTTAAATTCAGGCAACTTTAATACTTAATAAGCTTAAGGAAAGACTGGGGAATAATGATTGTCTATGGTTAAAATAAGGTTGATTTTAGGTCGTAGACAGGATGCAAACTGTGGCTTATTTTTCTGACAGTTACACAAATGAGGGGTTTCAAAGAAAGATACCAAAACTTTGGTCCAATACTCGTGACCTGGAACATTTTCAGGTCAAGAAACTGCACGATTTAGTGATTATTTACGGTGCTTGGTCTTATTTATTCATGGCAAGGCTGCAAATGCTTCTGAAACGAAATAACACCGTAATAAAGTCAAGACTTGGACGCTAACTAGACAGTGCTTAACTTTTCAATAAAAGTCCAGTGTTGGCCGAGTACAGTTGCTTCTCGTGCTCAACTTCTAAACTTCTGATGAAAAGATATGAAAAACTAACTGAGAACATTTGGTGTGGATTGCAGCCAGCGAGGGGGCCGCAGGCTGACAGGAGGCTGTAAAGAAAGGCAGTAGACGGTGCAGGAGGCCGGCAGTGACAGGGGATGGCAGGGTGGGTGTCACCAGGTACGATTCCCCTTGTCTCTGTGTATCTCAAGAGTTTCGCCTGGCTGATCATGGACGACAGGACCGCTGCTCCCAGGCTTCAGTCATCTGTCACACGAGGTCACTGCAGAAGACAAAGTATGCAAGTCACACACACTGTACAGGCCAGACACACGCCAGCAACATGCGTCGGCATTCAGCAGTGCCGCGCTTGTGCTGCATGTGCAAGTTTGACACACACCCCCCCCTTTCGTTTTCAGGCTGGCGTGGGCCGACAGGAAATGATGTGGTGCTGAATTTAATTTCTCTATAATTTCTATTATCTTGGCGGTCACGGGTTAACACTGGGGAGTGAAAATGGAGGAATAAAAACACAACAACTTGGATTAGAGTGAAAAAAAAACGAGGGAGTTCAGAGGGTCGTATATCATTAAGCAATTGAGAAAGTTAATTAGGCAGCTCTGATAATTATTGCCATGGCAACCTGAGCGCACTCATGCAGATTTGATTAACGAGGTGCCATTTATCTGTACTGGCTAGACAGCAGGGCCTGCACAGAGCTTGAGAGACCCCTAAAGGTGGAAGCTATGTAATATACGCTTCATCCACAGCAACGATGTACTCTTATATTTTATTTAATGCATGTAAAATACACATTGCAGCTCCTGTAGCACAGTTTACTGCATCACTCATGGAGAAATTTGAAGGGAAACAAAGCTTTAGGTTTCTATCCTCCCTCATTGTCTCATATTTCTGACGCAAAGATAGAAAAGTGAGGCTGCTGAGAGGTTTTCCTATTAAAATAAATGACATTTCTATATCCATAAGAGACTGTGAGTGGATTTTTGTACTGCAATACACATTTGGGTGTAAAGACAGAATGTGATTTACATCTAGAGAAGTGTGGAGTGAAGGAGACACAGGGTGTGTTTGTGGATTACAGTACCCATGTTGCCCTCTGGTGGAAAAACAACATCATTTTTAGCTTGCGCGCCTTGCTACTGAAGGGTGTCTGGAGTCTTGTTTAGCAGCAGGCACCACATTGTCAGGCACAGAGACACTTCATTATGTGGCGGGGACAATTATTAATGGCTGTAAAGAGAGCACAGTACAGCAGTAAAGTGAGGGAAAAAAAACTGATACTGCATTCAAAAAGACGTGCCGAGCTATTTTCAAAAGCAATACCTGTCACCAATCAGGACACAATTCAAAAAGAAGGAACAGATAGGTGCTCAAAATCTTCAGAGAATATCTTCATCAACGTGGGGAGGAAATGACACATTTATCATGCGCTCGAGACATGCTATCAAAATCAGTTTGCTAAAAAAAAAATCACTTAATTAGCACTCTCAAGGGTTTTTTTTTTTTTTTTTAGCCATAGATGGGACCATTAGCAGCATGCAGACAAAAGTGAATACATGAAAGTAAAGTAAGCTCAGTGGGAGATTTCTCCAGGGACCTGCTAATCCTCCTCCATATCATTTCACACACAGCCAAGTGAGAGGTATGGATTATAGTTTATTATACAAATATCAAGCATAGATGAATTCTAATAACAGTCATATCAATTAAAGCCCTCTCACTCAAGTGTTTCATAAATATCTGACAATAGCGGCTGCTTAGAAGGCCGCTGGAATAAAAATAGCAACAACAAAAAAAAAAAAGAGAGAGAGAGAAATAGAGCAAGAAAGAATAACATTGATTTTACTGTCACAAATACCAGTTTCTTTATTGAGTTCCTTTGAAGTCAATCTTCACCCGCAGTTCATAGCCTTGTCACAGTCTATTACAGGTGTGTCTACTATTCCTTTCCTGGCTTGTGACATTTTCTTCCTATTTTTATGAGAAAATCAGCTACTGACCAAATATTATCCGCACAAAGAACAATTCATACAGACGGAAAACGATATATGAGACAGAACAGTTATAGTAAAGTAGCTGCTATAAATCCTGTAATATAACAGTTAAAGCACTGAATCCAGGTTAAAAAAGTAGTTAAGAAGTAGTTTAACTATAAAAATATACAAATTCAAAGCTAATTATTTTGCTCAGTTCATCACAGTATCGAGGTCACATCTTCCAGTAACAGTATTTGTTTTCTAGGAGAGGGGTACTTCATTACAAATCTCCATAAAGGTCCACTACTCTTATCATCTTGAAATTTATTTAGCAGTCGTATGAAAACAAGCGGGAATTCACAAGAGCTGCAAACGCATACATGCATGCATCAACATGTTCATGCATTCACATAAACACACCTCGTAAACACTCCAAATCCTCCAGGCCAAATTTGTGCTGCAGGTGGCAGCTAAAAAGACAGGAAGTAAATGTAGGTCCATTTTGGTGCTGTAAGCAGATATTAAAGCTGCAGTAGTTAATATGTTTTATATAAACGACAGCATAAGTGACTATTTGTAATGTGAAAGAGGTTGCCCATAGTTGCAAAATAAGAATTATCACCAAACTCTGCAGTTCCCCTCAGCTGTACAAAGCATTTTAGGCTCTTTTAGCTCATAGTTCTGTTTACTGCCCACAAACTATGTTCTCATGAACCTTGTTTACAGCATTTCACTGGTCTATTTATTGATTTATCCTGAAACAAATTGACATGGTGATACTTTCTTCTTGACTCCCGCCGACCTCGCTAGGAGCTGACTGGCTGTTGAAACAGGTGACGTGCCTTTACGTTCTAAAACCAGCCACTGGCGACATGACAAGCTGAGTGGGCCACTTCATACCGCAGCGGTTTGGTCTCGTCGTGAATCTTTGGGCCGAACTGGGCTCAAGATTTAGTGGTAACCAAAACAGAGCTAAAAGGAGAGTGAAGATTGGGCTTAAATTTGGTGACCAGAAACACCACCCCGAATTAAAATAAGCAACAGCTTGCTAACACGTTCACCACCTCTTGAAGTTAACAGCATGTCTGTGTTGTCTATACAGCTTGTGCTATCGGCCTGTAAAGGACAAAACATTTGATTAGTGCTAAATACTTATGTTAAAGTTATAATACTTAAGATTTTAATCCAGTTTGATTTGGAGACCCCTGTGGTTTCAGTTTATTATTATTTTTAAATGTATTGTCGACAAAGATTCAAATCAAAGAGAGCAACATGTGGTCAAAAAGGAAGTAAGTCAATAAAATATGTCCGCCACATGGACAACAGATGGACGTAATGACCCAAATGTGCACACTAAAAAAAAAACCTCCCATTATAAAATTCACTCACTGAATGACATGAAATGACAATCGAGTCATCTAGTGGAAACTAATGTTGCAGACAGTCCAGACTTCTGCTTAAATAATTAACCCTGAGGTAGAATCAGTGATTAAAAGCAACATTTCTACAAACAAATACTGTCATCAGAATTATTTGAAAGATTTTGTAATCACAGTCTGCACATAGTGACTTAAAGGCCAAATGTACACACATGGAGCTTCATCTTGTGTTGATTTACATTTTTGGCCGCAGTACAGGGAACCATAGTTTACAGTGGCTTTTCCTACATCTTATAAAGATTTGAAGTTTGAGAACATAATCTTGGCAATCTTGTAAGATCATGGACGTTTCTTTAGTGTGCATGAACATAGAGGTTTACATTGTCTTCATACAGGTATGGGCCAGATCATATCATTCAGGATAATAACAGAATAAATCTTTATCCGATGACATTTCATGTCATAACACAATAATTTGAGGATGTGTTTTGATGCATGTGACTGCGTACAGGTGCAAGGTTTCTGGAGGCACTGCTGTGGAGTTAAATGTGTGGAGGTGCTATATCAAAAGACAGTACACACACCATTGTCAAGTAACTACATTAACCAGGAGACATGAGCTACCGGGATCTGTCTTATTGAGCTGGAGTGACAATGACTGATTGATCACCACATCGTACACTCGCTTTGCCGTAATTAATCAGAGCAGCACGTCAAAACGTCAGGCAAAAAGAACACTTGAATTCTTACGAGTTGGGAAAAAGTCAAATTGCTTAATCAGTCATATTTAGGAGAGGACGTGTGGGGAAAGTCCACACAACCAATCATAGATACTTATATTTACCTCTATTGGGACAATTGCTGGGGTCAACATCTTCTGTGACAACAGAAAGGGTTGAATTTCCTGCCACAAAGAGAATCTGTTCAATCAAAAACGCCTTTTTATATTAGAAATAACATACTCAGCGTCATGTTTTTGCATCTATATCTGGACTGATGAGTCACAGGAACTCCTTCTCGCTCCCTTGGGCCTCTGGATGTCTTGGTGGCCCTCCTCAGTGGTCAGGGTGGAGATGTGTTTGTTGTGATTGTTGGTGTTGGTTTTGTATCCAGAAACAGAGTCAGAATATCTTATTCCACGTGTTATATACGAGCCAGAGAGGAGTAAAATAATATTCAGGTTATCCTAAAACACTGGAACACCAAACAGTTTGTTCTCAGTTGTTGGACTTCAGATTCTGCTTTCTGGAGCTACCTCCTCTTGTCTAAAATGAAAACCAGCACAATCTATGAATTATTAATGCCCCTACAGCTGTCAATCTTCAACATCGTCAGATCCCAAGAAATGCAGTTTTTCTTTCGCAAATGCATCTGGAGTTTTGAGCTGCTCACATTCAGGAGTTTTTACAAAGAAAAGAAGGATTCCTCTTTGAATCCAGACTTCTTTTTTTTAACAGCCTGCTGAGACCCAACAGCAGCAAACAAAGATTTGAATCCGCACACATCTATCTCCATTTCCTCTTCAGGCAATCCCAGCAGGACCTTTCAGCTCTTCATCCTCTCCCCTGCTCCCCTGGTGCGGTGCTGCCTTGGGTCTGGATTTTTTCCCTAAATGTGTGGACCCATCCCAGGAAAGTCTCATTGTGCTGATCAAGAAACACCAGTGCCAAAATGTCTTTATTATGACTGGAAAGCAGTCATGGAAAAAAGACAAATAGCAAAATGACATTAAAAAGTTACAAATATGAATTCTTTCTTTTGGTGTCATGCCTCTAAAAAAGACGATGCGCCTATTCTGTGACTTGAGAAACTAATGTTCATGCACATCAACAGAAGTTCAGAAAGTCACATTTTAAACTGCTTGGGGTCAAAATTATGAGCAAACTTCCTTTTTTGCTTCTTCAGTTGTTTTGGTTATTTGGCTGCAACTTCACTGTTCAAAGAGAGAGAGAGGAGGGAACTTGAAGGATCAATACCAAGATGTGCTTCAAGATGCTGTTCTGATGGCACATGGTGGTGCAACACCCTACTGAGACACTTTAAGTTGTTTTTTTCCTTTAATTTGTCGCCCATCTGTATTTGTCTGCGATGAAGACTCTCTTCAATTACTTGTGGACCAATACTAGAGATGTCCAAAATCTGAATGTCAACAGTACAAGAACAGTTATACAGTATTTTATTTCTTTCAAAGAATATGTAATATCAAAGGATTTGCACATAGTGACAAACCCACATAGAATTACGAAATGACTTCCCTTAGCTGTAAAGAACATGTTTCAGCTCATTGTTTTGATTTTATGCCCCACAACCTCGCTGTTTTGGTTCATTCTAATCAACCCTGTTGATTAAGAGACAGAAAAAAAGCTCTGATAAACAAACTGTACACTCCCTGCCCAGCTCCAAACGACCATCAGACACATTTAAAGACTAACTAGCGAACTTAGTGGAGCATTTAACAGCTAAAGAGCCAGATCAGTTGCGGGAAACTAGATGAGAGGGTGGCCAGAAATGTGACTGTAGATGAATGCTAATGTTGCTCTGTGTTGGCTGGATGCATAAACATTGTCCTTGTTCGCTAACATCCATAACAACTTTATAAGGTGATAACATGTCAGCTTGTTTCACTGCCAACAAGTGACACACACACACACACACACACACACACACAAAAGAAATCAAATAATTCACCTTTGCAGAGTGTAAAACACAAGTGGCTTCCTTTTTGTGTTAAAAAAACTCAGAGGACAAGTAGACTACCACCAGCTGGTCCAGGAGCTTCGTCTGGGTGATGGTTGGTTCAAAACTTGTTTTAGGATGAGTCGGGGTCGGTTTGACATCTGCTGTTTGGCTTCACTAGCAAAAATGACCACCAACTGTAAAAAGACCATTGGTCCTGTAGAGAGGCTGAACATTTGTTCATCATACTATATTTTAGGTTTAGATTTGTCTTGCAGCTTGTTGATGAAAGTGAAACATGAAATGAAAATAAGCTAACGTTAGATTACCTGAAATCTCAAGTATCGCACTGATTTGCCTTCAGGCCTGCTGTTTAAATCGTAGAAACTATGTCTGGTAAAATCATAAAGCTCCAGGTATCCAGCAACAGCAACCAAGTTTGTTATTTCTGAGCAACTGTTTGTCGTCACTACTATTTCATCCAATTGGACAATGGGGAAAATCATATGAGCATATGACGTGGGATGGTGTTTTCGGCAAACGCTTCACTGTCATTGCAAACAGTTACAAAAAGCTGCCCCAGGCTGCTAAAAAGCTCTCTGTCTGATCGGTTAATGGGTTCCATTGGCAAATTTGTTGAACACGAAGGGGTATCTGTAAAAAAGTTAGAGGGTGTCAGTGGTACTGGTTTGGACCTAATTATAGCATTTTATCATTGCAAGTGAAGCTATTTGTTTTGTCAAGGTTAGTCCCAACTGAAGTGTGTACCAAAGCGAGCACCAAAATAGAAAACACACAAATGTATGTCCAACACAAGCTGCTAAATCACTGACAGAAAAAATAGAAATTGTTCTTTAGATTCTGTTGCTTCGACAAGAACTGCTATTTAAATTATTGTTTCAAGTACAAGTTGTAAATTAAGTATTTCTTAGACTGACAATCTTGATGGCCCTTGAATGCACCCAGCACACGTCCTGCCTGTGAGCTCAGGTTGCTCAGTTCACGGCTGAGGTCAGTTAGGTCACAGCCACAGTTTGATGAACAGGAGATAATTGAGCTCACCTCCACTGGCTTGTCTCCTTTCATCACATCCAGGTGAAGTCCTGAGGGAGGTTTCTCTGCCCTGCGGACAAAAACTTTTCATTTGTAATGCCACACTGATTCACAGCTTATTAACATACACATCTGAAATTCAGGAAAGAGATGAATACTTCTGACATTTTTTTGTTTGTTGGCTGAATTACAAAAGGCTTATCCACAAACACCGCAATGACACACTGCAGTTGTTGTAATCCTGTTGTGTCATTTAATCTGCTTATTCAATTATGATATTTAATGTTAACATGTGGAAATGTTGGCCAATGGGGATCCTGGATATGGAGAAAAAGCCGTAGGGTCAGCAAAAACATTAAGACTCTTCCAGGGACCATAAATGTCCATACAGAATTTCATAGACATCTGGCTTTCTGTTTAATGAAAAACCTGTAAATATGTATAAATATATTACATAGAAATACATTTTGAGCTGAAGGAGGTGCTGGAATAAGGTCTTCTTGAAGGTAGTTATCAAGATATCTTGCTACTAAGCACCAACAGACTGCCTGACATTACAACCAATTACAACCATTATTTTGGCATTTTGACCTTTATTTTGGTTTGGTGTGCTTCAAAAGAACTAGATCACATGACATGTCGCCCTTCCAAGTGTTTATACCCTGATCCAGTCTTTGTGGTCTCTACAACAGATCATACAAATGGGATAACGGTGCACACTTTTGGACAGCCTCTCCTGGAAAGTATTTACGGTACCTCTGGGAGAAAGAAGTTTTCAGGCCCAGGAAGGGAGGTAATGCTAACAGAGAGAGGAGCCATTGTCATGCCAGAACCGGAGCTGGGCGAGTGGGCACTGTAACCGGGCTCAGCAGTGGATATGGACAGAGCTAATGTTAACGACAGAGCCGAAGAGACCAAAGATGACAGCAGGGAAGCTAAGAAAGGAGAGAGTGACCAAGTAAGACACTGCCGGACAAGAGTAAATCTAGGACTGACTTCTAGTCGTTGGCGAGAGCTTGGTGAAATAAACGGCTGAAAGACAGATGCTGAGCTGGGCTTCTTGCTGTTAGACTGGTAAGTAATATTAGCTGGCTGCTATGTCTTGTGTTGTTGACCTTGCTTGAGGTTTGATTGTTACTTGTCGACTTTCTAGTTTTTCATCACAAGTAATGTAATCATAACACATACACGTGTATAACTGTCCATATGTTCGACAGTGGCATGTTAGTCCCTCCAGAGGTCACTGTGGAAAAGGGCATTTGAGGTGCTGTCAGACAATCCAGGTTTGACTAAAGCCTTTAGGGCTTTAAAAAAAACAAACAAAGGAGCTCAACAATATAACTGGAACAGATGGAAAATAAATTGAATCTGCAAACGGTTCACATGACAATTGTGAAAAAGGGGTTACATACTCACAAACACTGGCTGCTGTGTAAATCTCTACAGCTGTTAAGTGAAGTGGCAGGTGGCTGGGTAGGCTAATTTCATGCCACTGTACTTTTTATATGAACGCAAACAACAGCGCTTCCTGTTTAACCACACATTTGGTTACTTAATTAAAAGCTCTGGTAACTTCATTCCTTCTTTCACACAGTTGCCGTGAACTGCCCGGACTAGTTCAGCACAGGCAGCCAGGCCTTGCTGCAATGATACGTAATAGTCAGTTTCACTTGCATTATATCGTTTCTCACGCACGCGCCACACCCAACACACTGCTGCAAGTGGGAGTTAGGTGTCCTCAGGCCGTAAAGCAGCCTTGCTTCCCACGTTGAAAGTAACATAAAAATATATTTCTACAATAAGCCAGTTTAGAGGCTCTTCCGTTGGACAATTGTTGATCAGAAAAGGAAAAAAGTGTGTCATGTATGACGATAGCATTCCCTGTGGACCAATCCATAAGCTTGGTTTCACAGTGTTTTGACCTGCGATTGTAACCCCTCTGTCAGCTGTGATGGGTATTTAATGGAGATTGATCTGGAGCTGCCAATATGGTTCACAGAGATCAATATTAATGTGGGTTTAGCATGTCTTCAGTGCCAGCTAGATTTGTAGACACAAAAGAATCATATTTGATACCCCTGCAAGAATCTTTAAGTTTGTAAATGTTATAGCCAACTATCATAAATGACATGACTGGCTACTGTTTGAATGTGCCAGATTCTGCTTCCATCTCATGACCTATATAAGCTTGGTTTACTCAATCCGGGTCTCTAGAGACACTCGTGAGTGTTACATAAACAGCACATCCAAACATATTCAGAAAATTAGCCTTTATTAGGAAAAAAAGCTACATGTAAACAGACTCTTTAAACCACTGACGGTCTGTGTGTGTTTTGTCAGCTGTGACTCCGGAAGTTGTCACGTGATGGAGAACCAAAAATTATTAAAACACAGCTTCTCTTTGGGAAATTATCCCACAAAAAACACATTTCAAGTGCTGGAAATGATTTAAAGTTTATTTTGCAGTTATTGATAGCTATTTCTTGTCTATAACTTGTCATAACTATGTTTAAACTCACGTTACAGGAACTGCTACTGTCTACGCAACATGCCAATTTCATGCAGTGTTTACCGAGGCGGATAGTCAACAGTAAGCGCTGTTTTATGCCATGAATTCTGCCATACTAAGGACTGCACATGTAGTTTTAAATGACAGACTTGTAAAACAAAAAGATAGGAAATTGATTTTAAACTCAATTCTTTATATATACACACACACAGAAATTATGACATTTGCAGGGTACCCACAAATTCAGCACATAAACAAAAATAAATTATATTTTATATTAAAAGAAAGGTTAAGCAACATTTTACAGGAAATTTTCAACATCTTTAAACCAAAAACAGACAAAGTAATCAGCTAAAGTAAGTCAAAAAGAAATAAATGTAACCAAAATAATTAAGATTAGTTGCCCTAGAAATGTGGGTAGTGTGTACATCCTGATCAGCTGTTATCCAGGACTGATGTCTCGGGGTTTCACTAACCTCCGAGCAGCCTGCTAATGTGCTAATGTCGCTTTGAAATGATGCTCATCAATGGTATAGAAGACATGACCTTCATTTACAAGAAACATCAAGGAGGTTCTGTAAAAAAAAAAAAAAAAAGAAGACAATCTAGTATGCAGTATTTCGTCACCCAACAGTATGGTCTTCAACACACATTGCTTTTATAATGTCTACAGGTATGATAAGGTCAAGCGGTACCTGAGGTCTCTTATACTGAGGAACTCCAGCTGTGTCTTCAGGTCTTCAAAACTGATGCCAACATTACGGGTAGAGAACTTCTTGATTACATGCAGCACCTTACACAGAAATCAAGAAATTACTTGCCAACACCGTGCTGCTGCCAAGTGGTATTTCACTAAATGCACAAGAGGTTTAAGTTTTCCATTGTGGTTAACAGCAGTGTGTCTTTCCAAAGACAACCTCTCTATGGACTGTCCATCATGATCTATTTTCTGTAGTGAAAACTGCCCACAGAGAGGACAGTTTCTAAAAAAATTAAGTTATCGAAATGTAATCTAAAAATACTTGTGGTGTATTGTATTCATTTTGTGTCATGGTAAATGAGAAATAAAACCCAACAAATTATCTTTCATTTTATGATATTCTCAATATTGCAGAAGGTTTTTTTTCCCCCCTATTTTGATTTGTACATCAATCATTTTAAACACTCATCTCAGAGTCTGACTGAAAGTAAACAGAATGAAGCCACTGCACAAGGATAGGGAACTTTTGTTAGGGACATTTGTTTGTTTACATGAGCAGATGTTTTTTTATAAAACCCTGCTGTAGTGAATAGCTCAAAATCTTGGCAAACACTGTTTTTGGGAAAGTAGAAAAATATGCTCAAAAATATATTTAGGCCAGCTGACCCTTTAAAACCACTGACCTCAGCCTGGATGGTGGACAAACCACTTTGTGAGATGCCTTTAGGATGTTCACGACCACTGCGGACTGTCTCAGACAGCGACACAGCAGTGGCATTCATATTCACATCAAATGCCTGGATAAACATTAACATACCGTTTACAAAATATCACATGCTTACAGTAGGAACATTTCTGCATCTGAAGGGATTCAAACCCAACTATGAGATACATGAACATGTCTGGGTTTCAGTCTGAAAGCTCAATAAATCAGTCTGCAGTTAAAAAGACTGAATACTTCACAACTTTGTGGTATAAAAATGATCAAGATTAGAGATTTAGTTACTGGTCGAAACCTTCCACAAGCTCCTGTACCTTTCCAAAAATCTCCATATGGGCATGTACCACTTCCAACATGTGGGATGTGATCTCATTCAGATCCTTGATATGACGTATATTCATCGCCAGCACTGATCTTTGACCCTAATGCAACAACAACAAAAAAAGGAGTCTCATATTGTCAAAACATCATGAACTCTCCAGTCCTCACTTTCCTTTAAAGCCCATCATCTCTAGACCCTATGACTTACTCTGAAATTGCGCAGACTTCCAATGACCTTCACATACGTACCAGGAGAAGGAAATCCCATCAGATCAGAGTCCTGTGAGAAACAGATTATGAAACTGGTCATTTACTAAAGACAGCACACGTTTTGGAGTTCAGGACCATCCTGTTAATACTACTGGCCTCTTCGTTAACCCACTGCTTCACATTTAAAGGTGGACCGGTCATGTCATCCACAGAGCACTGGATGTTTGTCACGAAGGGAGCGAATCCTCTGATGATGCCCACCACAGACACCTGCAACGAGATGAAGCACAAGCAAATAAAAACTCAAGAACAACTTAAGACATTGTTACATGCTGCTGCAAGTAATCAAAGCCGTATTAAACTGTCAGGTTTTTAGATGGACCTTTGAATGACACCAAAGAAAACACGGTTGGTACATGAGTTACCATTTTACATATAGCTGTGTCTCTCAAAGAGCCATTCCACCACTGTGGTATTGGATGGACTGCCTTAAAAATCTGCTACAGATATTAAAAAGGTCCTGCTTCGATGATAAATGAGCAGGTTAAAGTTCAATATATCCAAGGATATAAAAGACCTTAAAGAACTCTTCATCAAATGGTTTGGAGTGAAAAATCCAGACAATTACTTCATGAATTGGCATGAAATGTGCAACACATATTCAAGGTTTCTTGGTGATAAAATAACTTTGGTGATCCACCTGACTTTTCAACCTGTCTGTTGTGAAATATTTCTCTATTCTTGAGGCCGTAACAGTGTCTTTTATCAGACTTTGTGCTCTCCTCAGCTCATCCCAATCAGTCTTGTTACCAACCTAGACACCAAAGGACTACTTTATGTATTTCTTTCTCACCTCAAGCTTTAGATTGTTTGTTATTGACTATATATATTCTTGTGTACTTGCTAAACTAATGACACTCCCATCATGTAGCCTCTTTCTCGTGTTTAGTGCCAATTGGCAAATGCCAACATAATGAACTATGATGATGAACATGGTAAAAATAACACACTAAACACACTAACTGTGTAGATGTCGGCTAAACATCAGCATGTTAGCATTTAGCCAAAAGCACTGCTGTGCATGGCTGTTCATCTTTGGGAGAATACCAAGTCAAAAGGCTCAATTCCAAGTGAGTGTTTGCGATTATTGTTGAGTTGCAAGTCTTTTTTAAATGTTGTCATGTCCAGTGGCCAGATACATGACTCAAACCTCAGCCCTGTGCATAAAGACTCATGTAGAATTGCTCATCATACGTGGTTCAGGTCCAAGTCGTAGATCCCAAAGGTATCACTGTCGACTTCATAAGCAGACAGCAGCTGAGACACAGTGCAGGGCAAAATCTGAAGAGCTGCCCTCTGTGGAGAGATCAGGGTGAAGGAATCCATCACAGTCATATGAACACATTTTCATTAGACCCTTGCATGGTATTTCAGCTATCTACAGAAGAAAGACGCACCTTTGATGTCATTGCTTTGTGGCTGGTCATCCCACCAGGGGGCTAACTACAAGCTGTGTAAATGCAAAATATGCAAGCCATATCAAGAAATAAAAGAGACTGTTCAAAGCTGATGTTGTTAGACTCACTTTGATATTTGCTAACTTACCTTACGACACAATATCTCCAAATTAATCTGTCACATAGGCAGCTATGTTTATTCTTCAGTAATGTTAGACCAAAGACTTGAGACGTCAGGACCATCAGAAGGCAGTACATAAACAAGAGAGGCTGGAAGCTCTAGCAGAGTGAAGCTAACTTAGCTGGTAGCTTCTTTATGTCTGGGGCTATCAGGTGAATTGAATTACAGCAATTATCTGTGATGCAGCAGGACCAAAGACGACAGGCTGAAGAGGAAGCAGTCAGTAGTAAATCCATTTAACATGCTCCGTTTCTTAAAAGCAGTCCACTTATCATTTCAATTCCTTTTTTTTTTTTATTAAAAATCCATCAATTCAACAGTGATTGACAGGTGTTCACACCACTTTTGATAAACTTCATTTAATCTCTTCAAAATATTTTACAATGACATAAGAGCAATTTTTTTTTCATACAAAAGTGTGAGAGCAGAAGTTTGCCTGGCTGTGAGTGCAGATCTTGACATTTGACATGATTCTTCTTCTGCCACAGGACATTTTTTTTTATGTTAAGCGTGGCCCTGATCCAGGACTCGTTAGGCATCACAGTCCTGCATCTGTGTCTCCTGGAACTTAAAGGTCCAGTGTGTAGGATTTAGTGGCACCTCGCAGTGACGTTGCACATTGCAACCAAATGAATACTCTCCCAACGTCTCATCCTCTCTTTCCAAGCATGTAGGAAAGAGTCTGGCTGAGAAATTCACAAGCAAAAGGATAAATCTAGAGCCAGTGTTTGGTTTGCCTGCTCGGCTACTGTAGAAAAATGGCGGTTCAACATGGCAGACTCCAGGGAAGAGGACCCACTCTTTCCTTAGATATAGAGGGCTCATTTTAAGGCAACAAAAACATAATGGTTCTTATTTTTAGGTGATTATACACTCATGAAAACATAGTAATGAATATTATACTCAATTCCTGCCAAAAGATAGTCCTAAATCTTACACACTAGACCTTTAAGACATTTGCAAAAGGAAAAACTAGACAATCTGGTCTCACTGAATGGTTGGAAATCTATATCAACCTATAAGGTGGTGCAAAGTGGCATGTTTTTTTGTAAATTAGTAAGTCCTTTCTTCCCATCTGGTCGCTGAAAAGATCGCCAACCATCCAGTGAGATCTTATTTTTTAACAATCTTCCCATAACAAATTCTTTGAGCAAAGCTGTATGGTGGTCCTGGATCAGAGCCAAAAAAAGTGGTGACGTTTGACTGATGAACTCGGAGTTCCAAAGAAGACCGTCGTTCCATTTCCATACAGCCCCGGTACCAGACAGATACAAGACGATTGGAGTCGATCCGACGTTGTATACCAGCTTTTCTTACACAAAATCCACAAACAGGCCAATGAAAAAAAAAAAAAAAAAAAAACATACAATTATCACTAGCACACCAACAGTATTGACCTGTAAATATATCACATATTTTCCATGATTGAAGTAAACCGAAGCTGCAAGTAAGAGCTGAAGTAAAAATGTATCCATCACAGCAATTTACATGTCAAAGAAGACGGGGGCTCTTAAAAACAGAGCACATCCAGTCAAATATACATCAACCTTGTTCATCCCGTGTTGATCCTATACAGTATTTACACATGTGCAAAAGGAATTTAATACATCAAATCAAGAAAGGGTGAAATCTCACAATACCCCAGACCAAGCATTTGTTTGGCAAACATCTCAAACCTCACAGGAAGCCAAGTCCTCCCCCCCCTCCCCACTTCTTGTCGAGAAGGGTTGGAGGAAGAAATCTGGCCGGAAATGACTCTACCCATCATCCTCTGCTTAGAGCTCTGAGGATATGGGTGACCTACTTTGAGTCCAAACTTTGATGCTTGTGAATGAAAAAAAGAAGAAAAAGCTACAAATGCCACATTCTTGAAAGTGAAGCAACATTGTCCGAAGCAGCGTCGATGTCCTGCAGCACAGACAGGCATTTTTTGTTTTTGTTTTTTCTTAATACTGATTCGTGGTATTGCTATTCATACCAAAAAAAAAGCACCACGGCTGAGTCGGTGAAATGTGATGCGTCTCGAGCACAGCTTCTGCCAATTTTGTGCTTGAGTGATATCACTGAGGCCACTCTAGTGTCAAAAGGAACGAAATAAGGCAAATTTCAAATCGCATCGTGACGGGAAATAAAACTTTTTAAAGCGAGGGGGGGAGAATTAAAAAGGCCATGTAGCAGATAAATATTGGCAACAAGTCAAAGAAAGATTTGATTTTCCGCCAGGGTTTGAGAGCAAACGAGGAAGCCAGGACTGTTTGGTTTTATAGGTTCCTGTAAAAAGTGCACAAATTATGTATGACCTGAAAGGCAAAAGGGGTCCCGAGCATGATCCTCTGCCAAGTGCTGCAACAACTTAATAGGCTTAGAATTAGCCTGTCGGAAGCATGAAGAAAGGGATTACTGTAAAATCCAGAGCCAAAGGAAACGAGCAGCAGTGACACAGTGAGAGGAGATCAAGTTAAACACAACAGTATTATGTATCAAAAAAAAAAAAAGAGCAGAGATCCTCTGGCTCATGGAGGATTGTGTGTGCTGGTGTCTTCTCTCGCTTCTTCCCTGAAGGTGAGAGGTACTGCATGCATAAGTAGACTGCTGGCTGACATTGTGTTCGCCCGGTAAACAAATGCCGACGCAGTTATCGCGCTGAATCCAGCCTCACAGAGCTCCTCCATATAATGCAGTAGGTAGTTATGAGGAATAAATATAAACAACTAAATAAAAGTGCTTTCAGTGAGATTCACTGAATCCCTCTCGCCCCTTTTACTCATTCAGGTCTCTTGTCGAAACTCGGATGTGAATATTCATGTCGCTGATTGTAGTACAAGCAGCTCACCCTCCAGATAATTAAATCTATGTTTAGAGAACATAGGGATAAGAGTACATTTGTTTGCCATGTGTGGGGGGAGTCACTCCACAAAGTCTTCTGAACGTAGGCCAGCCTGCTTTATTGTAGTGTGCTCGGTTATCTGGAATTTTTTGTTCAAGGGTAATTCTGGTTTATTACAACTTTTATTTTTATAGTTTTGGACGTTATTTCTATTGGCGATAACATTGCACTCACCAAAATAAAAGCAGAGGTCATGGGACACGGTGACACTGCCACAACGAAGACCAGTGGGCCGACAGGTTGTAAACAAGCCAACAGTTAAGATATAGGATTACCAAAACCACTTTTTTTGGAGGTGAAACTGAAAGTAGGGACCTGAAATATTGGTAGTAGTCCCTCATTATACAGAAAAACCAAGACTGAGAGTCGCTAGTTTGCAGATGTGTTAGAAAACGCTACTTTAGGTACTACACTTACTAGATTCGGGGAAACCCATTAGCCAAACTAGCTGGTTCGTCCTGATGCTCATATCCTTTTCTCGTGAAACTGAAACATATCTGTAAATGCTTAACGATTTTTCTTCAAGCTTTGTGTTGTTCAAGTTACGTTTTATCTTTCTACCATGAACAGTATCACGTATCTTCTAGGGCCACAACAATTATTTTGAATTGTTGTTTAACCTTTTCATCTCAAATGTTTCAGAAACTACCACAAATTTAGAGCGGTACATCAGCCACAGTTATCACTGTAAACTGCTCACTAGCCTTGATCGAAGGAAAAGCTACAGTAATTAAGGTGAGTACAATGTCATCATCGACAGCAAGGATGGCCAAAACCATGGAAATAAGTTGCACCACAGTCACCCAGAGTGATCTTTTAGGCTCTCTTGCTCTCTGTGAAGCACTTTCAAATCAAGTGTTTCTGTGTTTAAGGCTCTCTAGAAACAAAGGTGACCTGTCTTGATCGTTATACATTCTCTTATACTGGTTAGGGGTGTGAGTGATCGACTTATCTTGAAGTCTGAATATGGGCAGAAAGAAGGAAAGCACCAACCACAAGCACCTGCCAGCTGATAAAATACCCCCCCCCCCCACCCACCCACACAACCGAACAAAGCAGCCTTCAAGAAAATAAAAAGAAATGTTATCTTCAAGCACCAAAGTTTGGTATTTTTCCCTCTCCAGGACTAACTGTGCTCAACTGACTTTGATAGTAGATAGTTTGTCTACAAATACCATCATGCTGTATGATTTTATTACCTGAGCGTTCAGTCTGCATTTGATGCCAAAACAGAATCACATCTTGATGTACATATCAGTGCTGGTGAACGGGTACCAGGCTGAAATCAGTTTTGGGAGTCAGGTTCTGTCAAAGCCGCAAAGGGCCTCAAAACATTCCACATATTGAGGTTGATTGTGTTTCAATATCGGCCCTTTGGATAAATGTACGCTGCAATGATCACAGGATAATGTCTCGTATTGCATTTAGTGACAATTAGCACCGAGTCCGAGATGGTTATTTGTAGACAAACTGTTTGACTTTCACTTTTAAAATTGAATCCAGGACGTTCGGGGTCATTTTGATCTTCCATCACGCTCGAGCGATTCTGGAAGGAGGAAGTGGAAGCTGTGATGTGATTAGCCTGAGACTAAGCTGCAGTTTGGAGCAGCAGCAGCGGTGGGCGTCACCCCTCTCCCCCTTCAATATAAAGACAAAGCTAGTAGAGGACTGTATGTGCTTGGACAGTGGATGAAATTTAAGCCATGGTACAAACAATGACTATTCTAATTATTGTTCCCTAGTTTAAAAAAAAAAAAAAAATCCCCTGTTATGTGACCACCTAGGTTAACAGTAGCTGATGAGATGTGCACATGTGCTTGATCAGCTGAGTCTGTGGTGCCCGTCCATCACGTGTCCCAGTCCAGCTCTCTGCAGGCGATACGGACCAGTCTGAGCTCCAGTTCAAAGGCGTCGGGCCGTTCCTGAGGGTTGGCCGACAGCATCTCCCTGATCAGCTGCTTCATGTGGCTGTTCATGCTCTTTTTCCTGGCGGGGATCAGCAGCTCCATCTTTGGGTTCTCTAACAGGGCCTCCCCTAAAGGTACAATCTCTGAGCCCTGCTGCACGTAGCTCCCCAGCAGCTCCTTCTGAGTCTCCACGTCCACAAAGGTGATGCGCTCCACCATGGCCCAGATAATCACCCCCAGGGCGAAGATGTCCGCCTTGGCCGTGTAGTGGCCCTCCCAGACCTCCGGGGCCATGTAGAAGTCTGTTCCGCATGCTGTGGACAGGAAGCACTTGTTGACGCTGGCCGGCTCCTCGGGGTTGAGCCCGGAGGTGGAGCAGACCTTGCTCAGGCCGAAGTCGGCCACTTTGAGGGTGGGCTCGGACGAACCGGCCGGCGTGCAGGCCTGCGAGATGAGGATGTTGTCCGGTTTGAGGTCGCGGTGTATGATCTGGTTGCGGTGCAGGAAGGCCAGGGCGCTGCCCAGCTGCAGCATGAAGCTGGTGTTGGTCTTGCGGCTGGGCTTGCGGGACAGCAAGTAGGCGTTCATGTCGCCCCCGTCGCAGAAGTCTGTGACGAACCACAAGTAGTAGGCACAGCACGGGTCGAATGTGATCTCGCCCTTCAGGGAGGTCTCCACCAGCTGCAGTAAAAACACAGAAAAAGAAACTGAGTCAACATGAGACCGCTGGTGACGGCTGAGGGACAGTAAGCCTCCGCATGCTGCACAAGTTTGGGATGTGCTCGCATCAGATTTTTCTTCTGCTGTTATTATTTTGGCCAAAAATATAAATAGTATTATCATGATATTTGTCAAACTTTCCTGAAATCCTAAACCTTACAAACACTGAAGAGTACACTGGCTTGAACTATTCCTGATTTTGTTTGTGTATCCTCTACACCCTTTTTTAATTTAGTACATAAGTAAATATGCGGTTTCTTTCATAAACCATGTGTGTGATCCACTGACAGTATAAAGAATGAACAGCATATGTGTGATGTCGCCTACAGGTTTCTGAAGAGCTGTTTTGGAGCTCAGTATGTGGAGGCTCTTCCACCTCCCTGCTAACCTAAAAATCGGCAAAGACGTGGACCATCGGCGGACCTGGGGCAGGCGAATGATGCCTGGGTGCTCGAACAAGCCACGTGTCAATCAAAACGGCCACACTGTTAATCATGCATAACTTTAAGCCTTAATATAATTTGAACAGGTGAGTTCTATAGAAATTCACACTCAGTACAGTTGTCATGAACGAGGAAATTACTTACAGACACCGAAACTGCTGTAAACATGTTTATTTCGGCTGTGAAGATAATAAATAAACGGATAATAAATAAAATAAATAATATTAGGCCTTATGGAGACTGTCATGCTCTGTAGCCGCTCGAGGAACTGCTGTTTCTGGCACTTCCTGCATGGGCTTGGTGTGATCTTTAGGTAGCAAGTTTCCTCTTTGTCAGTCATGTAAAATGCTCCAGGAGGTAGATTAGCTAATGTCAACATAGCAAGCTACATTCATAGTAGCCACTGCACGAATGTAAAGCTTTGGTGTGTTTGCTGTCCCTCTGAATTATCAGTAGAAAGGCTCTCCTTTATGGCAGATGAAGAAAAACTGGTACACCCAGACAAAAAAAAAAAAAAAAAATCAGTAATCAAGGTCAAGGTAATCTGACGTGTCACCAGCAGAGATAAAAGCTGAAGTGACCCTGCTACCACGAGGAAAGCCACCGTCTGTACTTGCAGACAAAGCTGCAATAAGCAGAAGCAAAATGAGTATATCACTTAGGTCTGGTTTAGCTTACATGATTATTGATACAGTGGGTAAAAGGCTCTGCAGTGTGAGGAGGAGAAAATGTCACTCATAGCTGAACAAGCGAGGCTGCTCCGGCTTTGTATTCATAACATGTTGTCTTCCTTTGTGGCCCATTTTTTTACATCAAAGCAGCGCGAGAGGCCTCTCATCTTTTATGCTGCAGGAAGTGAGTTCATTTAATCTCCCTTTTTGACAGCGGACCACAAATATGTGAAGGTTCATCCATCTCACATTAAATTAAGATTAAATGGGGATGCGCTACTGGAAGTTGATAGATGGTGTTTTGTATTAAACCCTGAAGAGCTACAGGTGTGTTGAGGAATAACAGCTAGATTTACAGAAGAAAGTTTCAATGTGCTCACTGTGGAACATTTTTATGTGGAAAAACTTGAAATAGGTGAAATACAAGCAGGTAAATGGCAGTTAAAATTGAAGTGGTGCAAGAAGATGAAGTATAAGCACTGAGAAGCTGAATTTAAAGAGCTACTCAGGGCTGAAGATGCACATGAAGTTAAAGCACAGGAGAGGAAATGAAACCTTCGAGCAGTTCACACATTGGCCGCTGTCTGGCAAAAATCGATGCCGTGCGTTTTGAATCAGGTGGACCTGCGTGCAACTAAACCGCACTGAGGTTACCTACTGATGCGACCAGCGTGTACACCACAGGATGCTGCCATCTCCCCACACTGCAGAGCTGCAGTAAAATCTCATCGCACAGATAAATGCAACAGGAAATGGAAAGCAACATCTTACTATTAATGTAGAAAATTTTAGGTTATTATACACCAATCAAACATACTTATGGATACAGATTCAATTCCTGCAAAGAAGTACTCCTAAATCTTACACACTCGACCTTTAGCGACATCTAGTGGTGTAGTTACTGATTTCAGCCCCCTTATCTCACCCTGTTCTCCCTAGTGTGAAGGAGAAACTATGGTGGCTACATCTAGATCTAGCTATATCTAAAGTCAGTGTTTGGTTTGTAAATTCTGGGCTACTATAGAAACACGACAGACTCTGGAAGAGGAACGCAGCGTCTGTTGATTGAAGAGTCTTAATCTAAGGTAACGAAAACATAACTATACTTATTTTCAGGTGATTCTAAACAAATGAAAACATGGTTAAGCATATTATATTACATTTCTGACATATTCTGTAAATAAAGCCTCTTAAAGCCGACACACTGCAGCTGAAATGTCATGTGTGTCAATGTGTGTGCATTGTGTCAGCTGGTTTGAAGATAAAATTGTTAAACTATCAGTTAAAGATGATGAAGATGGTGTTAATTGATGAGTGAAAATTAGTTTATATGTCAGTTTAGGCCGACTAAACCACAAATTATGGTTTACAGGCAACACAAACGCGCTCTGAATATGTGTTGTAGGCAATTCCTAGTGGAAACCCTGCTGTAAACAAATGGCTGCAAATTTTCAGACATGCCACTAGCCAAAGAATCCACTCCCCAAAAAGAATAGATGCAAATTATCCCACAGTTGGTGCGGTCAGATAATTCCGCCCTATTATCATTTGTTCTTCTGTAAGCACGTACTGGAACATTACAGAGCAATAAAAAAAGGAGCTGGAATAAAAGGGATTCTGGGAAAGGGTCCAATGCTAGCGCTGCAGAAAAAAAAAAGAAAAAGGAATGGATGGTCTGACAATAGCCCCGCGTGCCGTTGAGAGACTATAATCAGGCACCGGCAGAGTGCCTGTGTGCCCGTCGTCAGCCAGCGGGGAGGCACCGCGACATGACAGGCCGCAGACAGGTTGACTGGGGAGAGGAGGGAAGGGGAGGCCTCCCTCTACTCAACCTGACAACACGTTCACGTGACTACGGGGGCATGGAGGCCAGAGTCAACACAGATCCGACCAGAAACATCCAGCTCTTCTGCTAATGCACATCAGCAGCACACACGGGGGAATATAAGAGCTTATTTTTTATTCCAAGTGCCAATATTTGTCCTGATATTTTACGCCTCCAGCACCGATAATACGCGTTGACACAACAAACAACTAGCTTGCTGCTAATGACTCACTGACCTTTGTGTTTAACTTATTAGGTCTGCATTGGGACAGAAAAGTCTGACAAGTTGTCTCTGTCAGACAAAATGCGACAGCGATACGTCAACGGTAGTGGATGGAAAAATAAACATTCCTCTTATAATCTAGGAAACGTCAGGAGATATCGTGACACGCGTAAATCAACACAGGCTTCTCCAGTTCATTACACAAATTATAGTGTTAGTCTATTTTAAGACGCAGCAACATGTGGACGACCAACAAGTGTTTTTCGAACAGCTGCTAAAATGTCAGTTACGCTGGGTCGAGCTGGATTCCTCTCTTCTTCTTCTTCTTCTTCTTCCTTCTTCCTCGTCTCCGTGACTTGTGGACAGGAATGTTTGGCCCTACGTCTTGCCAGCAGAGATTCAGTCTACAGATATTAACAAGATCTGCTTTTGGCAGGGCTGTAAAGCAAACAACTTGTCTGAAAGTAGAGCAAGTGTGTGGGGGCCAGATCATGGGA